>OU565271.1:14976643-16359976 GCA_913789895.3 Seladonia tumulorum
TGCACCACCGACGGCCGACCAACACCGCGCGCCCGCTCCGTTCCTCAAACGCCCTGGTGTGTGCGTGCCTGCCTCTCCTCTCTTGTCTGTTGCTTGCTTACCTGGTTGGTTGGCTGGCTGGTTGGTTGGTTGGTTGGTTGTCTGGTTGGCTGGTTGGCTGGTTGGCTGGTTGGCTGGTTGGCTGGTTGGCTGGTTGGTTGGTTGGTTGTTTGGTTGGTTGGCTGGTTGGTTGTCGCCTGGTTCTGCTCGATTTAAATTTTCCGATATGCCTCGGCCGTCGCCGCGGCGTGTTTGCGTGCGCTCCGCTGTCTCTTCTCACGGCAGAGAACGCCGTACGTGTGCCCGTTCGTGAGTTCGTGTCCTTTTGTACGCGCCTACGGGTGCGCGATCCCGCATCCATGCTCGCGGACCGAGCGTGCACCACCGACGGCCGACCAACACCGCGCGCGCGCTCCGTTCCTCAAACGGCCAGGTGTGTGCGTGCCTCTCCTCTCTTGTCTGTTGCTTGCTTACCTGGTTGGCTGATCGCTCGTCGCCTGGTTCGGCTCGATTTAAATTTTACGATATGCCTCGGCCGTCGCCGCGGCGTGTTTGCGTGCGCTCCGCTGTCTCTTCTCACGGCAGAGAACGCCGTACGTGTGCCCGTTCGTGAGTTCGTGTCCTTTTGTCAGAGAGGAATGAGAGTGCTCACGCCCGGGGTTTTAGCACCGACGAGGTATAGGATAGACCTATCACCCAATGCATTTTCGTGGCCACGTTTTCGGGGGTCACGTAACCCCCTTACCATTTCCGTGTCACATCCTGTATTACCAACTGGAACTAAAATTTGCTGACAGCGTCCTTAGTGGTAGAAATTGAAATTAAAAATAGCTATATATATAGCTATATATATAGTCACTACAGTCTCGCGAATACAATAGAATATTGTTTTCTAAAACGCTTCAACGATTTCAAATACTAATTTCGATTATGATTAGCTAAACTTTATGTTGGGTATAAATAACAAATGAATGAAGCTGTACGTACAATAAAGAATATGTTTAACTGCAAAATTCGAAATGTTGTAAACAGCCAAATATTAATATGTACTTTATAAATTTCATGTTATAGGGTGACATAATTTTGTTCCTATTATTAATTATCTTCATTGCTTTGAACAATAAGAAAAGAAATAAATAAGAGTGTTGTTATATAAATCATATGTGCATTATATAGCATGTGGTTATTATGAAAATTTTCATGAACATTAGAAAACGAATGTTTTAATAACTTACTAAAAACTACTAAGTAAGCCAAGCTTTATATTTATATTTGAAATTTGAACACCAATTATTACTATATATGTTAACAATAAATAAAAGATTCGTCTTAACATCAACTACAACAATATGTAATAAAAAATACTTAGTTCTATATTTACTTAAAAAATTAAGATGACCATAATTTTTTATTAAAACAAAATATTTTGTAATTTTTTTCTATTGGAATTTATAGATGACTGAGTATCGATTAACTGTTGTTAAAAACATTTTCCCACCAGATTATCCGAAATTTTTAAAACATCCGTAGATGCCTTCTTTTGGGTCGCTGATGATAGGCCCAACAGAGCTGTGCATTATTTAGATAAAAAATTATTTGCATTGATACGTAATGTTACGATAAAAATTACTATCTTATTGAAGACGGTCCAAACGATGTCGTGTTTGGACTCATTTTCATCCGGATAAGTTCTACAACTTATTCGTATTAACAATATTATTTTGATTAAAAATATAAAAGTTCAAATTGCCAATAATGCTCGATTCTCCATCTGTTTACATTGTAGGCTGTTTGTCAGTCTCTGTGTCTCCGACGTTCGGCACCCAACGGGTGTTGTCGGCCGTGTCGTCGAGCTGACAAAAGTTATCCGAAGATTTAGGGTCGCCCCAGACAAGACAGGCAAGATGCCGAAGTTGTTTGGGTGCCCAAAATCGTCACCCATAAGGGCTGAGCGTATCCGTTGGTCGCTTGAGAGGTACTCGATGTGCTCGCAACAAAGGCCAAGTGCCGAAAATCGTCTCATTTGCTAACAGAACCCCAGTACCGTCCACTCCCCTCTACACCCCTAAGATGCCAATGCTGGAGCGTGTCGGCCACGGGCAGGTAACAGGCCACAGACAAAAGTTAGAAATCTCTGCCAACACGGACGCAGTCACGGTGCAGAATTTAATGAAAATATTCAATATTCGTGTATATCACGATATGAAATACATTCCTTTTCCATAGAATGCGTATGAGGATGGAAATTGTTATTAATAATTATATAATAATCATTTCCATGCATAATACAATTTTGCAATAATTATATGTCAATCATTTTTATTTATTCCCAATTTGCTTTTACTATATGTTTTATACCTATTCGAAAAGTAATATGAATGTAAAGATAGATCGAGATTGTTCTTCCAAGAACGTGAATGGGGATCACATTGAAAACACTGAGAATGAGTCGGATAGCGAATAATAACTGAATGTTATTCGTTCTGAATGTTATAGTTATATATAATAGTTTTTTCAATAATTGTTAAAAAGTGTTACTTCGATACTTCCCCTTCGAAATTTCGTTTTTTAATTTTGCGGAGCCTAAAAAATTGCGGTCAGGTAAGACCGGCGAAGGATGCGGCGTTCGGCGATTCAGGTAGCTAATTGCAAGTGCACCGACTGATCGACCCCTATTCACCGGCAGGCTTGGAAGAACCAATGTCCTTTGTACTATGGATTGCATTACCTTTACTGTACACTCGGAGTGCACAACACCCTAACAACAGTTTAGGTAAAATATGTAAATGAGATCCCCGATAACTGTTTCAGTCAGAACTGTTATATATGTAACAGTTTGAAACAGCTATTTGCAGAACATTTTCAGTCCCTATCAGAAAAGTATAATTGCGAGGAACAAGTGAGAACGAACAGACCGATGTACACATATAATGTGTATCAATATATCATTTCTTTCCTTGAGACTGTCTACATTCTGAATCCTACATGTATTACGTATGACTTTTTAATTAATTTATTAAATACATAAAATGGTACTATTTATTACATCCTGTGTTTCATATTAGGTACTGATATTCTAATTGCAGACAATTAATAAAAATGTGATTATTAATAATCACTGTATTATTTTGTGGAATTAAATACAATGTATTAAAATTCCTCCGTTTAAATACAATGCTTTCTGTTTCTATACTCATTTAAATTTGAATAAATGCTTTTTCAATTTATATAAATAAGCTTTTATTTATTGATAGTAAACATAATAATAATTGTTGTTGAAAATTGAAATACTTGAAATAAATAAATTGAAATAAATAAGAAGATGATGATGATGATGATGATGATGATGATGATGATGATGATGATGATGATGATGATGATGATGATGATGATGATGATGATGATGATGATGATGATGATGATGATGATGATGATGATGATGATGATGATGATGATGATGATGATGATGATGATGATGATGATGATGATGATGATGATGATGATGATGATGATGATGATGATGATGATGATGATGATGATGATGATGATGATGATGATGATGATGATGATGATGATGATGATGATGATGATGATCATCATCATCATCATCATCATCATCATCATCATCATCATCATCATCATCATCATCATCATCTTCTTATTTATTTCAATTTATTTATTTCAAGTATTTCAATTTTCAACAACAATTATTATTATGTTTACTATCGATAAATAAAAATTTATTTATGTAAATTGAAAAAGCACTTATTCAGCTTTAAAATGAGTATAGAAACAAAAAGCATTGTATTTAAACAGAGATGAAATATTCAGGTTGAATTAATCATGTAATGGCTCGTTTGGTTTAGTTTTCCAGAATGCGACTGTAACTTGGAAAGTAGCTGAAATACGCGCTGTGCATTACACGTCAGTAACAGTAAATTGGCAACTATGCGACGAATATTCTCCGATGTGATTTGGCAACTACGCCTTCGATGTCTGTAATTCAATATAATTCCTAAACTCACCACTCTAAATCGTAGAGGGCATACCAAAACCTCTGATTTTTTGAAGAGTCGGTATTTCAGAACGTGAGACACGAAGTCCCATAAGATGATAGGTCTATCCTATACCTCGTCGGTGGTTTTAGTGTCCCCACTTTTTCTGCATCATCTTTTAGCCTGGAAAAGAACCTGCATCATCTTTTAGCCCGGAACAGAACCTGCATCATCCTTTAACACCGCCTTCGATACCAGATCCGAGGTTCTCGCCGGCGCGTCCCATTTGAAATACAATGTTGTACGGAGGTGTTGACAGCGAAACTCGAGAACCATCGCGTCGCGGCCACAACATTGTCGGCTATATCGGTGTGAGACTAGAAGACCACTACTAATCCAATTACAAAACTTCTTTATTTTTCATTATGTTTTTATGAAACTTTTACCAACATATTCGTGGCATTTTTCTGATTAAAATGATACCAAATATGATATAATTCCGATGACACTTGCTTGTGTAACGAGCGATGAAAGTTTCGAACGCAGAGAAGGACAGCGTATGGGGAAGAAAGAACCGCAGAGAGTCGTGGCCGCCGGCAGAGATCGAAGCTAGCGTGAGCGCAGGCCTTTAAATGAAAAATTTAACTTCTTTATTATTAATTATTTTTTTATGAGACTTTCACCAATATATTTGTGGCATTATTCTGATTAAAATGGTACCAAACGCGATATAATTCGGATCACATTTACACTAATTTTCCGTTAATGTAATTGTTATGGGAAGCAACTTTTATTGTTCATTACACAGGTAAATATCATCGGAATTATACCATATTAGGTATCTTTTAAATCAGAAAAATGCTACAAATATGTTGGTAAAAGTTTCATAAAAAAATAATTAATAATAAAGAAGTTTTGTAATTGGATTAGTAGTGGCCTTCTGGTCTCACACCGATACAGCCGACAATGTTGTGGCCGCGACGGCTCTCGAGACCCATCGTCGACCGATTTTGTACCGGCGATGGTAGTTTTCTAAACGCAGGGTTTCTTGCGCTCGTAACACCTAACCGTTCTTTCCACTCTCTTTTCTCTCTGCCTTTTTGCCTGTTCTCTCATACAACCGTCTTCCTACAAGACTTTAGTCCATCCTTGACATAGACGAAAACCGGACATCCTCGCCAGCGATCATCCCTACTTTCACTTTTTACTACAGCCAACTTTCACTTTTGCTTCCGTACAATTATCCTACCCTAAAGTGAGTCCGCAAGTTCAATATAAAGGCTTTTTATCAAACCACTAAAGTTGTTCTCCTTCCGGGATGACGACAATACTATTGAAACTCTATCGAGTTTGGCTTGATTTTAACCAGAAAAATCTCATAAATCTGTTGATAGAAGTTACTTACAAATAGAACTAAAAATTTAGGAACCACATTGTCTTGTTCATTAATCACTCTTAGAAAAGTTCCTGCCACTCTCTGCCTCTCTTTCTTTTGCATTTGCCGTCCTCTTTCATGCCCGAAAATTTAATCGCTTATTACACGAGAAATTATAATCGCAATTATATCGTGGTACATGTTGTTTTAATCAGAAAAAAGAAAGAAATACGCTGAAAAAAGTGTTATGGAAGAAATAAAAAATCATTAATTCGATCTACCTGTTAGAAAAGTCGATATAAGCAAATGGTCGAGGCAGGCCATGTGGTTTTTGTCAGCGCGTTGTCCCTCCCTAAGGGAAAGTCCTTTAAGTTGGAGGTGTCATAAACAAAGAGGCATACTGTCGAAGGCGTTCTCACGGCTTAGTATTTTTGGGACAGCAGGACATCCTTATCCTGACTGTCGTCGTGTACGGTTGTCTTGAATAAAGACTCTTGGTATTTTGCAATACGCCCACGTTTATTTAAATTAACCATATCGCGTTATCCACCATCTCGGTATTTTTCTTACATACCATGATCGTATCAGAATGGAACAATATTTTCAAGACAGCGCGACGTCGGATTTCTTACTATGTATTTCCCACTTTTATTCTCTCGTAAATATTCGTGTGTCGTTCTATAGCTGATTGCTCCACTACCTTCATTTGCTTCCACCCCACATAAGTTATAATTAATCTCAAGCGGTTCTATTCAAGACTGCACACAGTCTATCTTTTCATAAATCCTTTTGAAGGCTTTGAGGAAAATGTATATGATCGAAATTGTTGTTCAACGAAGAGATAGTTTTATTTAATGCTATTTAACATAATCTATTATTACAAAGAACGGTTCTTCTTCTCTTACAAAGGAACATGATCTCAAAGTCTGCCTCACAATGAATATTAAATGACTATAATTTATATTATTACCTCAATTGTTGCAAAATTTACTTAAAATATAAATTAATTTGAGAGTAAAACGTGCTTTATAATTTTCGGAATTTTTTCTCTATTAGATATTGGCTGCGGATGCCAAATAATGCCAGCGTGGATGCTATTTCTATGTTAAAAAATGATGTAGGCTCTGATCCAGCCTAAGATGATGCAAGTTCTGGTCCAGGCTAAAAGATGATGCAGGTTCTGTTCTGGGCTAAAAGATGATGCAGCTTCTAGTACAGGCTAAAAGATGATGCAGGTTGTAGTACAGGCTAAAAGATGATGCAGGTTCTAGTACAGGCTAAAAGATGATGCAGGTTCTAGTACAGGCTAAAAATTATACTAGGGGGCAGCACTATACCGGGGACACTACAAACCCGGGCGTGAGCACTCTCATTCCTCTCTGCTTATATAACTTGTTTTTTAAACTAATATCAGAGAGCTAATATCCATCCCCCTAAAGAACAAAACAAATGATTCTTGCCGCTACTCCCATAAGGGATAGTGCAATAGGCGGCAGGAATCATCTGCTCCTGAAAATCTGCAAACAGCGCCATCAGCGGCAAAACGCTCAAACTGTTAGCCAATCGATACCGACCGAGTGACCGACCTCTGCGTCGCCATCGCCATCTGACGGTGGAAAGCCTAAATTAATCGGCTACAAGCTTCGGTGTTTTGCCGCTTCGAGGTAGTGGCGCTGTTTGGAGATTTTGGTGGAAATTGTACGTGGCGCCACCCGGCGGTAGAATTGTGAAACTAATCGGCTACATGCTTGGCCGTTTTGCCGCTGCATGAAATGGCGCTGTACGGACCCCCTGGCCGAGCTTCCTGATTCGGCCACTAGCGACGCCACTGTCGCCCAAATTTAGCTTCTGTCGGTAACATTTGGCTAACAGTTTGAGCGTTTTGCCGCTATGTACAGTGGCGCTAATTTCAGATTTTATGAAGCAGATAATTCGTGCCGACTTTTGCACAGGATCTTATTGCATTTGCGGCAAAAATTATCCGTACCGACACTTTACAATAATTCCAGACACGAAATTTTTAGTTTTAATTTAATTTCCTTGTTTAATGATCCATTAAAGCTGTATGGAGTCTAATCTGCATTTTTTTATCTTAAAGAAAGCCCCAAGGATACGTACTTAAATAAATAAAGGTTTTGTGTTCAACGTTCCTTTTGCCCATGATTTATTCATCTCTTATATTATACCTATTTCAATTTATATATTACATCTATTTTAATTTTGATATTACATTCGTCAAAGTTGGTTACGATTATTATTAATCAGTAAGAGTCGAGCTGCACGCGTTTCTATAGCGTTTACGTAGACCCGCCTTCTCCGATTATTGATTGTTTTTATGTTCGTCCTAATTTAGCAGTAACTCGTTTTTGTTGTAATTCTTTCACTCGAGTAATATTCAACAATTGATTTCAATAACCGAACGTGGGACGTTTCGTTGGCAGCGGGTCCGAGTGGGTTGATCGATCACGTTGTCCATTGATTGTCTGATCGCGAACGTCTCATTCTACTGCGTACATTGTCGTGCAACAAGCGATATCGTTTATATGCATCGTGCAACAAGTCCTTCATCGAGTGAAACGGTTGCCGATGTGCGCACAGCTCAACGTGAATATTTCTCTCGACAAAAGATTCACCGCAACATTATGCACCTGCCACATTCATTTAAAGACCCTCGCACGCGCGCCTTTAATTGCCGCACACTTAATAAATTGCGGAACGAGTGCCGCCGAGTTAATTGCTCCCGCGCCTTTTTTCTTATCAGATAATTACGCCATCGTTTATAAATAAATGCGATACGATTTTGCTTAATACTTTCATCGTCATTCTACGTAATCATTCCCAAACTATGAAGATATAAACACCTCGATAAACGCTCGTTAATGCTTCAATTAATAGTCAAACAACTAACGTCTGATATTTAATTCGTTGATTAGGTAAATCGTCTCTGTGTAAACATTCGTTTATCGTGTAAAGCTTGTCATTCGACAAACCTTTATTATTTACGATACTACGTACATGTTTCTGATTATGTTTATGGTACACATTATTCGGAACGTTGTGTAATTTATGCAGGAAGGCGATACATAGTCGCCGCGGTGTTGACAATCGGATATAGGTTGACTGTCTATTCAACGTCGCATACAGCCCCGATCGAACACAAACTAACTTTTACTTTCGTGCTAAATGGGGTGGATATAAGTGGCGAAGGTATACACCACCGGGCTCGTATGACACACCGTTGAGTCATACTACTTGTAACCGTAGGAAAGTCAACCTGTGACCCTTCCGACAGGTTTCGGAACGGGGTCAAGGATATCCCCGAAAGTTGATTCCAGTTCTAACTGGGCTATTTTCAACATTTTTATCTTACGTCGACCACAAACAATCTTGTACAGTATCAAAGAAAAAGCCTTAGTTTAATTTTCGTGCTTGTTTTTCTCAAACAATCACAATCTGCTATAGTTTCAAGGAAATGCTCCCGCAGCATTTTTTCTGGAACAATCGTTTTAAAACCTAAAGTTCAGTGTGTTCAGCGAAACGCCCAAGTGTTTCAGCTGTCAAACGCAAGTATATTTTCGCGTGTTCCGATTACTCCTCGGAGCTCTCTTATCAGCAGGGACGTATCGAGTAAAGCTGCAGTGGCGAGAGAAAAATAATGATTTTCCCCACGTGGGTGAAGAAAGTAGGTGATAGCTATGACAGAGTCGGAGGTGTAGCCAGCGAAGGTGGGGATGATGGCGGCGTTGGTAGCTGAGGAAGCTCAGTTTCGTTCTCAGTCTCATCCGGGCTGGAACCTCGGTGTCGCACGCGCCCCGAAATCCATCGGAAAGTCGCGTTTTGGTGCAACGAACCGGAAGATCGATACACGGTTGCGTGGAATATATCGCGAAGCCAAGTGATTAACTCGGCCAGACGGTTGACTGACAGGTGAACAATCGCTGTACAAGTTGCTACCGCCTTTTCGACGTATGCATCATCATGGCTAATTATCATGCGACCCGATAACGCTGCTTCCCCGCATAAACGATTCAATAATACGCAGAGGCGACGACAGGTTGCGAAAACTTTCGCAACGTCCTATGCATTAAAACTGACGGGAATTCGCTCGGGCAGAGCTCCGTTTGACACTGACACTTCTGCTATAGCTTGCGAACTCGTTACCAAAGTTTCTGCTATCAATCATTTTTCTACTTTCACTAGTATGCATTTTTCGAGGTTTGTGTTCGAGCCAGAACGGACCTAACGATGTGTAACGGGGGCTAAACGGATAATTAAGATCTCGTAGTCTCAGGGGCAAGAGACGATTCTTTAAAAACTGTTTTATAATGTTCCAATCTCGAATCTGACAATCAATCAACTCCCATACATGATTAAACAATATCGCAACGCGACTAAACGCAGTCAGCACTCTTTTCATGAAAAGCTCGGTTCTTGAAAGTGGCATTTTCATAGAAAATATTGCAAGTATTTGATAACATTCTCAGAAGAGTTTACTATGTTACAAATTGCTATGTTGAAAATTGCAATAGTAAGCAACTGAAGCATGAATTTTCGACCGAGGAATATACAATAATTAACTGAAATTAAATGGATTATTACTCCCGAGTCTGGACACGACACGTATCCAGGTCTACGGCCCAGTATCAATTTTCATTTGCAGAATCGAACGCCGTACGTGACAAACACTGTAATTTTTCGAGACAGGTAATCGAACATCCAGATTTCGTTCCGATATCTCCGCCGTTATCAGTTACAGAGGCGTGTCTCCGACTTCTACCTGCGCACTATCTGGCGCCCATCATTGTCAACGTTGCGGTGTTACGATCTTCGGCCGCGGTTTTCATTCATTTCATTCATTTGCGAGGGCTCCGCGGACTCTTCGTGACGAAACTCGTCTATTTCGATGCGCGTCGTAACGCCGTTGACGTAATGTCCAAATAAAACTGAACGGAGCCGACGATAACGAGTGTCGCGAGCCCAGAAGCTCGTCCAGCCTTCGCTATGAATAACATTCGTAAAGCAACGTTCGCTGGCTGCTGATAAGCATGATCGACGTTGTTCCAATAGACGGTGGTTTATCATCGGACGTAACGACGCGGTCGCACGCGACGAATTTCGTCTGCCTGATATTTCTGCACATTCTTTCAGCAAATAGTTCGCAAGTTCGTGCACTTTAAAAGCAATTTTTTAAAGCCCTCCATCGAATTTGTTACGATTACGGAGTTTTCGGAATTGTCCTCATGCCAGGTCCGTATTAATTAATATCTTCATGCATATTTACAAAAAGATCAATACAGCAAACACGAATTTTGTATTTCATTTTTTTTTCTTCCAAAATTACTAAGAGATTGGAGATCCACGTCCCAATAACCACTGTTTGAAAAATCACTCTGGATTCAGATAACAAGTGAAGTAAAAATTTCGTAGCCACTCCATCGCGGAATGGACTTGCCCAGATTTTGAAACTTTGATGACCATAATTTCACTGCCGAATGGACTTGCCGAACGAAGCGTTTCTAAAGGGATGCTGATCGAAATCGAGCCATAATCGAGTGCCCCGAGTTCCCCGAGCGAAAGGACACGAAGGGCTCGGTAGGTTGGCGATTTTATTTGAATCGTTGGACGTCTGGGCGAGCGGGTAGTTAGCAAGGACCCCCTATCGCTCTCATTTCGGCTGCAGCGAGGGGTGAAACGCAGCGCTGAAGATATATTGAGAGAGGGTGACTGCGTGGATCGATAGAACACATGCGCCTTGCGGCACAGATTCCGTCCCGAGACAGAAGCGTTCAACAGCTTTCCGAGAGTTGTACACAAAGCCAGTTTCCTGCTTCCACCGACCGATTACGTTCGATCTGCTGAAAACCGTCCGAGGTTCGCTCGCGAATTCCGTTTCGCGTTATTGTTCTTCCGCCGGACGCGATTCGGGTGTACCACTTTCGCATAAAACTTGCATACTTTTCTGTTCGGTGAGTGAACTGCAACCTGGGGATTCTCGAGTGTTTCGAAACATTGTGGCTGTTTCTGTGTGTATAGTACTGGCGCAAGGGTTGCTACGGTTCCAGCCCCTGTTTTTGCGTTTTATTTTCCAATCCGAAAAAAACGTCGGAAATTTTTTCTGAAAAGATTCGTCTACTTTCTTCGTTAAAGAGCACCTTGCTTGACAGCGTGTGCGCGTTGGGCATGTTACAGTCGTTTGTTTCCTAAATTTTGGACTCATTTAACGAGATAACGTAGTCTTTTAAAGTAACCTTTTTCTGTAATTACTGTACTGGAAATGTTTCGCTTGTGATTTTGTGGAATTTTTCCAGAAAAAATTAATCTAAGACATGTATCTGTCCAAATTTTTAGCCATTTCTTTTGCAATATACCTATACCCAAAGAAATTCTGAGTAATTTCTCATTCGTGCATCTTTACAACTTCGATAACTGCGAATTAAGAATGCAACTTAGTGTTAATCGCATTGATGCAAACAGGAATTGCGTATATCAGCTGCGCCAGTCGCTGCGGAATATAGGAAAAAGATTTATTTGCCAAGATCCGTGTTGAATTCTCTCGGAGCCTTGACTGTAATGTCGAAAGTTCAGTCGCGTCCCGTACGAAGCCGGTTCTTCTGTATTTGTTATTTACACGGGCGATGTTTGTTTATTAACGGAGACAAACTTTCAGAAACGGGGTCAGTGTCGCGGTGACGCTGATCGCCTCTAAGCCGATGGTTCTCAGCGTGCATTAAGGCATGTCGACACCTGATCGGTATTACTTAATCAGGCCCCCCGCTTCCTGTTCCCCGATAATTGCGCTAACTCGCGGCCGCCGTAATCTCTATTTATAGTCATGAAATAACGTAGCTCGTGTCCATAGTCTATACCACGGTCCGTGGCATTTAAAATCGGTTCCAGCGCCGACGAAATCCCTTGAGCAAAGTCTAACTTCAAGGTGTCCTAGAAAATCATATTCGTCTGCAGCTGCTTTCTACCTTTTTTTTTTACACATTCATTCGCCATTGAAATAAAACGACGAAAGTGCTTACCAATCAAAACGAAGCACCTCTCTGAAAGAAATATGTTTATAATGATCCATATTGGCTGAAAGTTCAATCACGCTTGCCGATTTTCGAGAGGATCGCGCGGCCAACTTTCCCTAGATGCGAGTTCACATTTCTCGAAATGGCTAAAGCACTTCTCGGTTCTTGCAAATTATACGTAGTTACTCGGCGTTGATGATTTAGCAAACATGTCTCCGAGCCACGCATAGAAAGTATTTGCTCTGACTATTTTTAACCTATATTTTTAAATCGCTGGAATCGCGTAGATCTTGAAGGAAATGATTTTCAGTTCTTGAAAAGTTCGTTAAAAATTCATGCTTTCAAGGATTTATCTTCGTAAATTTTTCGGTAGTAATGACAGTCAGCAGGGAATTTCGTTTTGGGACTTATTTAAAGGATTTTGAAGCTTCTCTTCGGGTTTGGACACAGTGGACATGATAAATCTTGTTCTTTCCGTATACCGATGACACGATGTTTCCGGTACGAAGAAGCTATCTGCCAGATACCACGGTCTGGCAGATAGAGTCTAATCATTTCGAAGTGCATCGCTGCACTAGTTCCCGCGGCTGGTATTGTCATGCGAAAGGTGACACCTGCAATCTTGTCAGTGAATCAGATTTATAGCAGATGATTAGATCCTCGTGCACTCGATGTTAGACACCCGGAAGTGATTCGCGATCGATTAGAGAGATACAAGCACGATCACGTCATTTTCTATTTAAATTTATCTAGTAGAATTGAAGTATTTGTTTTCATTGAAAAAGAAATCCTTCGTTCATCCACTGTAAAAAATCACATACTAACAGAGTCTCCATATTCATTTTTTCATAGCTCAGTTATTTTTTAAGACTTCCCAGTAAAAAAATTACTACAATTAGTCAAATATATGCACTTTCAAATAAGACGCTTGCTCGAATGAAAATTTGGTTAGTCTTTCCAAGGAAAAATTCGACAAGGGACACTCTGGCAATTAACTTTCGTCTTCTAATTAGTTTAGTAGTATTTTTACGAGATTTTGTAAACGCTTCAACGTCTTTTAAGACGGACAGTACACACAGGGTGGATCGCGTGTCACGGTCAAGTGTAAGCCTACGATTTATTACAATGTGAATCGTGTAGTAGCACCGTTCACGCTATTAGCGTTTGACACCTCGATGACGTTTTGGGGTCAAGTAACGCTAGCTATCGATTTAACATTATTCCCGTAGGCGCCTCCCTACGTGAAAATTCACGCTGACGGTTTAATGAGGAATCGAGGGTCATCGATGCTCTCTTCTGATCGACTGCTGGATTACGCAAACACCTTGATCCGAGCCTGTGTGCACACCTAATTTCCATAATTAATACAAAGTGTACCGCACCAGCTGGAGCGCTAATTTACCCTTCAGCCTTCGCAGTAATCTTATCGGACGTTTATTGACGGAAACGAAGCGTGTCTACGACGACGATCATCCTAGTTTCCCTTCTCTTCATGTTTTTCCTAAGTTAAATGGCAATTTGTAGCTGCGCCCCTAATTAAAAGTAATGCTACACGCCCCTGGCAAAGAATAAAACGATAAAACTCGTTCTACATATGCTTTTGTGATTTTACGAAACAAGAAATTTTGATATTGAGTCATCTTTAGAGCGTTCAAAGTATTAAAAAATGTTTCAAGGGTGGTATTACTCGATCGTAACGTAAATAAAATGTTAGAATGAAATTATTTTATACATCCACACTGTAAACGACTAAATTAAAGATACAGGTTTGGATTTTTAAGCAAAATGAAAATTGTCTGCATCAATTGCAAGAAACAGAAATTTGTCAGTCCCTAAAAATGGTGGTAACACGTAGGAAAATACGAGAGTTGATGTTTTGATCCTTGAACTTCCAGGAGCAAGGATGCAAGCAGAGAAAACCGACACCGAGACCGAGAAGGTCGAGAAGAACCACGTCGAGGAGAAGAACGAGGTCAAGGCGGAGAAAAATGACGTTGACAAAGAGTCAGCAGAGGAGACGGTCGCAAATAAAACAGCAAACTTGAAGATCGAAGATGATACGGGAAGCTCGGCGCCGAGCAGTCCCGGCGCCGCTCAGCCGGGAAGCTTTTTGGGGAATTTCAAAGCTTTCTCGAAATTCGGTGACCCAAAAAGCGACGGAAAGCTGATCACGCTGAGCCAAAGCGACAAGTGGATGAAACAGGCGAAGGTGATCGACGGGAAGAAGATCACCACCACCGACACGGGGATTTACTTCAAAAAACACAAGCAAGTATCCTTTCTTTTTTTGCTGGGAATATTCGCAGCGGTTTGTCATAACGGGTAAAATCCACTGACATACGTTCAAATCGATAGTGCTCCCGACGGAATAGTACTTCAACTTCGCAATAGAATATTGTACGTTAAATTCGTGCAAAACCTTCCAAGGATATGCTAAATTATTATACTAGTAACCAGACTGCAGACGTTGCACATTTATAACAAAGAGGAGCATCAAAAGAATTTGGAAATACTGTGGAATTATTATTCTCTAGAAGTAATTTACCAACAATTTTCTATACAAAACCTCATTTGTGAAGACCACTGGAAGCAATTCTCAGCCAATCCGTTGAATAATCTATTATATTCTCAATGTTATATAATTTTATCCACGGTATGTTGTCGAACAGGGTTTATATCTCATATTCTGCTAATTGTTTATTGACAGATCGATGAAACTGGGTATAGAACAGTACAAAGCATTTTTGGACGAGCTGGCCAAAGCGAAGAAGGTCGACTTAACCGATATGAAGAAGAAAATGGCGACCTGTGGGCCACCCGGCGTGACAAGCAGCACCGCAGTAAGTATTTCAAATCGAATCTGAATCGAACAAATCCTTTCTCAACTTCAATGTTGCAAATGTACACGTACGTCGCGGAGGAGCCATTATGTAAACGTTAATCGATATCCATAAGCCAGCTGGAGATTTTATAAATTAATCTAGGCAAAGGTAGCGCGCCTATTACCTTTCACGGCCTTGCCTGTCTTGCTGTCGATAGCGACGATTTACGATGTCATCGCGACTTAACCTTACAGAGACATGGCCGACACTAATAAATCTTAAACGGACGAGCAGCGACGCCCACGACTCGCAATCTTTAGCCTAATCAGCTCAACATTTTTCAAACGCGCACTCGTTAAGAGAATCTTCGACGATCCTCATTTTTAACCTGGTCAATGACGATGTTCCCACTGGGCGGCAAAGTCCTTCGCTAGTCTCTGATAAATAATTATCCTATTATTTCCCTCCCCAATTCCTCTACGACCTTATTTCCCTACTGCTACATCCTATTTCAAACCCTGCATTTATATTTTATTTATTGGCATTTCGTCATCATTAATCGCACTTTTTAAGGCCCTTCGGTAGGCAGACTGTTAACAATAGAACTACCGAGCCCTAAACAAGACTGATTCCTTCAGAATAATCACAGGATTGTTTATATCCAAATTTCATAGGATTTTCAATCTAAAAAACAGTATGCTAAATATTCTCAAGAGAATATTTCTACAACTTCACGAATCGTAAGAAGGAAAAATCTGAAGTCCGAAGGGCACGGTAGTTCCTAGAAGTAAGATACCGACATGACAAATATTTCAACTAAAGTAGGCAACCATTTCGACAATTTCCAGGCCGGAAAGGCAGCGTCCGCGGTGGACAGGCTGACGGACGTCAGCAAGTACACCGGCTCGCACAAGCAGCGTTTCGACCAGGCAGGAAGGGGCAAGGGACTCGCAGGTCGGAAGGACCTCCCGGACGAGTCCGGCTACGTGCAGGGCTACCAGAACAAGGACACCTACAGCAAGGCCCATTAACCCTTGATCTCCAACGATGTCTTCGACACTCTGTCGTCCCGTCCATGTAAACCGCGCGACGCGATCGCACCTCGTCTCCATCGTGATGTCTCGTTGCTGCTCACCCTGAAGAGCTCGCACTGGCAGCTTGCCAATTAGCACCGCTGACAACCGGGGATTCGAGTACAGCGAACGCGTCGATCATACGGACAACTGGCTGACCATCTATCGACGGTCCTGGGAACGATGACACTCAAGGAAACACGTCGAATGCGATTTTCTCCGTTGAAATGGGACTCCGGTGTCCTGGGGCTTTGGAACGCTGGACAGGGGCTTGTCCTAGTTGTCCTTGCGCTGATCGCTATGGTAGACCTTTGGACTTACTTGGACAACTGGATCTATCGATAGTTCCAGTGAAATAAAAATGCGGGAAAGGTCATCGAACGGGACTCCGGTGTCTTGTGGCTTCGGAACGCTAGACAGGGGCTTGTCCTAGTTGTCCTTGCGCTGATCGCTATGGTAGACCTTTGGAGTACCTGGGCAACTGGATCTATCGATAGTTCCAGTGAAATAAAAATGCGGGAAGGACATCGAACGGGACTCCGGTGTCCTGGGGCTTCGTAACGCTAGACAGGTGCTTGTCCTAGTTGTCCTTGCGCTGATCGCTATGGTAGACCTTTGGACGTACTTGGACAACTGAACCTATCGATAGTTCCAGTGAAATAAAAATGCGGGAAGGACATCGAACGGGACTCCGGTGTCCTGGGGCTTCGTAACGCTAGACAAGGGCTTGTCCTAGTTGTCCTTGCGCTGATCGCTATGGTAGACCTTTGGAGTACCTGGGCAACTGGATCTATCGATAGTTCCAGTGAAATAAAAATGCGGGAAGGACATCGAACGGGACTCCGGTGTCCTGGGGCTTCGTAACGCTAGACAGGTGCTTGTCCTAGTTGTCCTTGCGCTGATCGCTATGGTAGACCTTTGGACGTACTTGGACAACTGAACCTATCGATAGTTCCAGTGAAATAAAAATGCGGGAAGGACATCGAACGGGACTCCGGTGTCCTGGGGCTTCGTAACGCTAGACAAGGGCTTGTCCTAGTTGTCCTTGCGCTGATCGCTATGGTAGACCTTTGGAGTACCTGGGCAACTGGATCTGTCGATAGTTCCAGTGAAATAAAAATGCGGGAAAGGTCATTGAACGGGCCTCCGGTGTCCCGTGGCTTCGGAACGCTAGACATGGGCTTATCCTAGTTGTCCTTGCGCTGATCGCTATGGTAGACCTTTGCAGTACCTGGGCAACTGGATCTATCGATAGTTCCAGTGAAATAAAAATGCGGGAAAGGTCATTGAACGGGACTCCGGTGTCCCGTGGCTTCGGAACGCTAGACATGGGCTTATCCTAGTTGTCCTTGCGCTGATCGCTATGGTAGACCTTTGGAGTACCTGGGCAACTGGATCTATCGATAGTTCCAGTGAAATAAAAATGCGGGGAAGGTCATTGAACGGGCCTCCGGTGTCCTGGGGCTTCGTAACGCTAGACAGGGGCTTGTCCTAGTTGTCCTTGCGCTGATCGCTATGGTAGACCTTTGGACGTATTTGGACAACTGAACCTATCGATAGTTCCAGTGAAATAAAAATGCGGGAAAGAGGTCATCGAACGGGCCTCCGGTGTCTTGGGGCTTCGGAACGCTAGACATGAGCTTATCCTAGTTGTCCTTGCGCTGGTTACTATCGTAACCCTTGTTAACGCGATGGTTTCCGACGGTAAACTCAAGGGCGTGACGGAATGCTGTGATTATGTCTCTCAGTTTCCGGAGACGATTGTCCCGATTGTCTAAACCCTATACGATCGCTTCAACGTAGCTTCAGGCTCTTCGTAACCGTGTTTCCCTTGCGAATCATGGTGCGCCGGAGATGACAAATTGTTGGGTCGATGCCCGAGTCGCGTATGATTTATATGCGGTTTTGTCTTGGAAGTAAACTTGTCTTGTGTTCGCATTTTTCTATCGGTCCGAAGTTGTGCTTTTTCTCTTCCGAACGCGTCTCTGGAATTGTTTAATTTGATTGAAAGTTTCCCGAGCTGCAAACTGTGCAACGTAAAATCGAAGAAAATGAACGGTCATGATGGGAGCATTTCTGCTGCATATCGAAACGTTTTCAGTCGAGTGAAGTCATCCTGAAGTTCTTGTTCTTTTTACTTGAAAACAGAAGAAACTTTTAGCTGGATTAGAAGAGAAAGAGCAGGAATACGTAGTGCGTCTTAAACATAAGCGACAGGCCGGCATCGACTTAACAGATAACGGTACGAATTAAGAACTAAAAGCCAGGCGATAAATGTTCCGTTGTTACCGATTATTATTATTATTATTAATATTAATATTAATATTATTATTCCTTCGTTTGCCACGACGACGACTTGAGAAGTTTTCGGGTGTCTTTTGAAGTCTGTCATCGTCGCGTCGGTCAAAGCACTCTTACTTTCTGTCGGTTTTTATTTGTTGTACAATAAGATTTCGACCAGGCTGGTTTCCGTTGAGTTTTCATTTTAATTTAATCTTTTGTACACTGAAAGATGGCGGTCGAGGTTCTCGCGGCCGTTTCAGCTCGATCGCAATAATGTACAGTCTCGATGGATCCGTTTCGGGCGTATGGAAAATCGAATCTTGTGATTGTTCACGCGGCATCTGCATTATACATAATATGTGATTATATATATTATATATATATGTATACGTAACCGATTAAAGTGTACTTAAAACGTGGCTACCGGCGCGGGTAGCGACGGGTTCGAGACCAAAATCCGTGACTTGGTACTAAACTCTCGGTGGATATTATTCTGTAATATAAAAAAAAAACAAGAAAAAAGAAAATGGACACAAATGGTAGTCTTGCTTTCGAATCGCCGAGCTGGCAAGACGGAGGTCAGAAAACTGTTTGAACGTGGGTGTGATCCTCTTAGCCTATTTTCTACGAGCGTCGTTTCGAGATACACATAAATTTGTCGCCGATTCCGAGCTTCCGGTGTCATGCGTTATTGCAAAACTTCTCAACAATTTTCTCCGGAGGATTGTCTATGTACATTCTTTATTCTACCCGTAATGCACTCTACGAATTCTCTTAATCGATGTACACTATTTAGGGGACGAGAAACAGCGTTTCTCTCGAACGAACACAGGTCGTCTTTATTCGGGGTAATAAAGAAGATTTGAACGGAACATCGCTGTCGATTTTCAGTCGTTCTCCTCCCCTTTGTGCTGAGATAAGCAGAGTACACGTTGTCCGGACAATATGAAGTTTTAAATTTTCATTTTCAAATTTTCATAAAAAGCCTGTCTCATATGGTACGATTAACCCTTTGCACTCGAAGACATTTGAACTTCAAGACGAAACATTTCTTCCAACCTAGAATACTTTCCGACCTAGAAAATGGTGCAATTTACTCGTATAATACTGAAATGTTTAGTAATTTATTGAATACAAAGAAATTAAGTAATGTAAAAAATATTTTGAATAATGATATAGCAATTTTTAGTGGCGCCTTACAGTCGCCATTCGAGTGGCAAGGGTTAAACCGCGAGTTTTGTACAGCAATAACAAATGTCCTGGACCTTTCAAGGCCGCGTTACCTTCGCCAGCCTCTTCCTCAGTCTCTGAACACCGACCGCAACAGATAACGATGACTGTAAGGTGAGAATGAACAATTAGCGGCTCCGTTGAAAAGTTCGTTTATTTCGGACCTCTGTGCTCCAGTGCAGAGACAAGCAACATCGTGGAAATGGATGCGACTCTGTCTATGAAAATACAAATCGGAGAGGAAGGTCATCGTGGCCTACGTGATCTCGATCGGATCCAGGTATCGGTGGATCGAGACCAGGTATCGGTTACAGAGGAATAGGTGTAATTAAATGCTTGGCAAGCGAGTCCGTTTCTAAATACATTGATCGACTCATCAGCGATCGGACAATTTCCTAACAGTGGAATACGCACTCGAGAACCTGTTCACCGACGAGTATGCGCTCGTCGTGCGTTCTCTTTTTTTCGTCATTTTCATTCGTTTCGTGCACACAACGTGGTTCACGGTTCGTTAAAAAAAAAAAAAAGAAATTGAAAAGAATACTGTGAGAAACAAAGTGATAGAGAAAGAGAATTAAATAACGTTCATTAAATTACAACGACACTAGAAACCAATCATCATACGCGTGATATAATACAAATATTTATATTTATTTATATATATATTTACTATTTATATATATATTTAGAAAAATGTGTGTACCGTGGGATCAGGACCCCCCAGACCTTTAAGAACGTTTCAGTTTGGGAAAAGTCGGAGGGTTCCGTGGCCGTGGTAGTTTAGGGGGTGTTCTAGCCAATTATTAATAATTATTGTAACTCTTCATTTATATGAAAATGCTTTATGCCTGGGAGCTCGTTTGCTTACAACAAGTTGCTTGAACAAATAAATTTCTTTTCCTTACAGTTTCTTGGAGAGCAAGCTTTCTCGTTTCATTTTCTTTAATCGTGGGGTACCTTAAGCATAACAGCCATTTTGAATACTTTAATGGTAGTTCCAATTCTGTGTATCTATTACCCAAAAATTGGAGTTTGCTAATAAACACGAAAAAGAATGTGTACGCACAAGGCTAGCTATTTAGTTTCAGGTAAGAAAGATTCGTTTAAAATATCGCGATTTAGGCTAGGACACCCTCTCGGAGCACTCGATTAGGCCAGTCGACGAATCTCGAGATCGCAGGTTCGAGTCCCGCTCGCCCGGTCCCACTTTTTTCCTAGGATCTTACAATATATTAAACTCTGTGCTCGATCCGAGACCGAGATCATCGTACAAAAAGAAAAACAAAACCCTACACGGTCATGCAATGCAATTGCACAAAAAGGGGCGTGTCTACGGCGTGTTCCCTAGAGCACCGTTCGCGTCATCGATTCGACGAAACCGTTTCACGTATATCAAGAATATTCAACAGAGAACTTAACATAAAAATCGCGATAATACCTTGCAGAACAGTTTCCAAAAAAACGATTCATTTTCGAGGCCCGGAGAAACGGTGCTCTAGATGTTGAACCGGAAGTACGGATAAGTCCGCTTCTCAATCCGGAAGCGGCAACAAGAGGAATCTCTTCGAGTACGTACAAAACGCGACTAAAAAATCCGATAAAAATTCAGTGGGTCGCTTCAGGAGCTATTTCGAAGCGTCCTCGAAGCAAGGACAGGGAATCCCGATCGCCCGGATGTCGCGAGATCGCGATTTCCTTTCGTTTGCAGTCGATAATCGCTCGTGGGCGATTTGTTAAGCGTTTCCTCTAGAAAAGAGGGGTTGTCTGAAAGAATTCGAGCGGTTCCTCGAACGAAACCGAGTTTTACAGTTCCGTGAGAGTGTCCACCGATGCTCGAAGCCTGGACCTGCTGGCAGTGTCGCAGGATCCCTTGCTAGTCCCCAAACCGTCCAATCGGGAGATAATCTCATCCCTCAGAGCGACGAGGACACGACGGTCCTGTCTGTTTTGGGGTGGTGCGATTTGCAAAGCCTCTTGGACGTCGGACAGGGCGTCCTCCAGCAATCCCGAGTCTACACGAGCCTTGGCCCTCGCGTAGAAGGCCTCGTAGGACACTGGCCGAACCTTGAGAGCTTCGTCAGCGAGCTCGATTGCTTCCGCACATTCCTGGAATCGTGAACGACAAGGATTAAATCATCCGACAAGTTCACCAGCATCCAGAAGTATATAAAATCCAGACTTTGAAGTGTTCACGAAGACAAGCATCAAAATCCGGATGAATCGACGAACCAACTTACATTCATCTTGCGCTTGCATCGACTGAGGTTGAGCAAGAAGTTCAGTCGCAGTTGCGCGAACGTCTGCAACTGCAGCATCATGTGGTCGTGCTCCTGACCCTGGCAGTCTTCTTCCGGCGACACGGGGAACTTCCTCAGGGCGTAGGCGTACCTGTGCGACGCCTCCTTCAGCCTGTTCTTCCGGTATAGCACGTTCCCGTCCTCGAGGAGCTTGTTCAAGAGGATCAGAAGCACGTCGGGTTTTCCGGCGGCCATCGCCCACGTGGCTGGACCTAACTTAGCACCTCGTCGCAGGAAACACTGCACCACAGGGATGTTTCGACATCCTATGGCTCGGTCCAATGGTCGCATACCGTGCAGATCCACGTGCTCCACCGCTGCTCCCTTCTCGAGCAACAGTTGCACCAATTTTGGATTGCCCTGTGGAAACACGAGAACCGAAATGATCAAGTTGTTCGAACGATAAGTGACCAACTATGTATTGTTCATCCTGTACATTCTTCAGGTTTGTCTGACAAATGTATCGAAACACGTAATACCTGGAACGCAGCCAAGTCCAAAGGAGTTCTGCCAGTGTTGTCGCTAGTGTTGACATCCGCGCCCCTGTCAATCAGATTCTGGACAGCTGTGAGTCTGCCCCTGACGCAGGCCCAGCATAAAGCAGTCAGTCCTTCTTTGTCCCTGCTCTCCAACTTGGAGCCCTTATCTAGGAACAATTCTATCAGGTTCGTATGACCCTCGGATGCTGCTAGCATGAGTGCGGTACGTCCTGCGAGGTCTCTCTGATCCAGAAGAGTCACCGCATCGTCCAGAATAGTATCGGTACTACTGGACAGTGTCCCTGAAAAGAACAAAATCACAAGATCACTATGAAACACTAGCTCTTTCAATTATTCCACTGAGAGTGGATCACTAAACTGCAAATCTGCATGCAAAATAAAAATTTTATAACTGTTACTAGACCCACCGAACCCGTCGAAATGACGGATTTCAGGGTCAAGAATGTCAGAAAACCTTGGAAGGGGTAGCCTAAGCAGTCTAGTTATCACTTTAGAACGTGACGAAGGATCTACTGACCTTGCAGGAACCTCTCAGCAGTTCCCCAGTGTCCCTCCCTAGCAGCAAGCATCAGAGGAGACAGGCCCTTTGCGTTGACAGCTGTCGGCCTGGCTCCTCGAGCTAGCAAAGCGGAGACCGTGGCTGTGGATCCGTTGGCAGCCGCGATAGTCAGCGCAGTCTCACCGATTAGGGTGTCTGGACGGTCTACGATGACCTCGGCCATGTCCAGGAGGTACTCGACGATGGACTCGTGGCCTTGAGCAGCGGCTGCTACCACAGCTTGCTGAGCTGCCTCCTCCCTGCTCATCTCCTGCGAGGACTCGGGCTCGTTCTCACCTGTCGGAATCAACCAGTCGCAGGCCAGCAGGTAGCCGACCACTGATAGTCTTCCGTGCCTCGCTGCGTGCACCAGGGGACACTGACCTGCCATGTCTGCGTGGCCTAACGACGCTCCAGCGGCGGCCAACCTGAATTTTAACAATTCCGTTGGTTAATTCTTGAACAAAGATTTTTAGTAGTTGTGATGTATCGAAAGCAAACTTGAAGTTTTTATGTGAACAAATTCCTGTTGAAGGATCTATCAAAAATACCCATAGTCATGGGCCAGAAACTTTTAAGGATTACGAAATTCTTTGCTCAGAAATCAGATCAAGGCGAATCTTTCTTTACCTCCTGACAACGTCGCAGTGTCCACGAGCAGCGGCCAATGACAGCGCGGTGCAACCCTGGCTGTTCGTCAGCTCAACATCAGCACCGAACTCCAACAACAGCGACACCATTTCCACAGAACCCTCGTGGGCATACATACAAAGGGCAGGGGCGTTGCCCAGGTACTCGGTGATGTGGTTTGGGGATGCTCCTGCCAGCAAAAGCAACCTCGACACCTTCACGTTCGGACTGTAGATGTTCCTCAGGGTGCAGAGCGCCGACGAGACGCATTCCGTGGACGACGCCAACCAGATCGCCTATCGAAAGACACAAACGTTTCAATTCTTCTAATTCTTCGTTGCACAGAAGATTGCTTAGGAGTAGTTTCACTGCAGGCGAGGGCCACTAGACCCACGCCCACTCGGAAAGCCACGCCTCCTTTGCCCTGAGCGAGAAAGACAAACGCTTCCAAATACTGGCCACGCCTCTACGGGCAATTCGTAGTACTCTCAGGGCAAAAACCCCACCGACCACGTCCTCAAGGGCAATTCAAAGCGATCCCAAGGCATTTCGCTTACCGACCACACCTGATCTATCGTTTAAGCGCCTAGCAAGAGCAGGTGAGCTTACCTGTAGATCACGCGAAGGCCAGCACGGTGCGACGCCTCTGTAAACGTGCGCCTTCAGTATGTGGTGACCCAGTTCCAACGCTTTGTCGCCGTCTAACGGTGCCTGGAGCCGAGACAGTCTGTACGCGATCGCCGCGTGACCAAGCCTCAGATCGCAGAGGAATTTCGTCGATTCTCCTTCATCCCTTCTCATCAACCACTCCCTGAACGACGGATGGAAGAACATGTACGTGTTGTCCAGCCGTTTCACGAGGAATCCAGAGAGCATCTGATAAAAACAATACCCGTTTTTGAACATGAAATGGGCGGATTCGAAACGAACTGGGCTGGGATAGAGGATACCATTTCAGGGTCCACGTAGCACGTGAGACTCACTTGATCCCTTCGGCAGCGGTAGAGGACAAAGGAAACGATTAGAACGGGCTCTCACGGTTATTGGTGGAAGGACTAGAAGAAGTATAATTGCGAGCTGGTATAGCTAAAATAAAAAAGCTACTCACTTTGAATCTCTGCAGAAAATCCTCCCATGAAACGAATCTGTCGGTGTTCAGCGAGTTGACCGAGTAGAAGATCTCCGGCAACGTGAGCGGATACAATGCAGCCAAGCAAACACCAAGAAGAGGTTGCACCCTGTCGAAGGACGTAGCGGTTGGGAACCTCAGATTGAAGTGTAGTTGGAATATCTGCGCCAGGGACACCGGAAGTACCTAGAACACACCAAGACAACGTTATACATCTACCTTCAGCTACTCCAGGCGCTCTATATGCCTGTGAAAGCAAGATTCGTTGCAAGATAGCGGTGCGCTCACCTTGTAGCTGGCGGATTTAGCTACCAAGTGTCCGCTCTCGATAAGATCGAGTGTCAGCTTCGCGAAGAGAAAGCTGCCCCTGGCTAGCGCCAGCAGATGCGAGGAGAATCGAGTCTGATTCGCGCTGCAAGACGACTCTGCCTTGCCGTTGACAGACGCTGTGACGTTCGTCTGGATCGCTGGACTCTGGGCCAACCTGTAGCCGATGTAATCGGACAGGTCCCGAGTGACGTTGTTACCGGTGCTGTCGTTCGGGACCTTGTCCAGAGAGACCCGGGTGTAAGGGAGCTGTTTCGCGCACTCCAACAGCTGGGTTCGAACTGTACAGATGATCTTCAACCAGCTGGGAAAGTTGGGCGCGTGCCTGGTTAGGAAGGACGCTATCGTGTCGCCCCTGTCGGGTCTGTGGTACTCTGCCTCGCAGACTGCGTCGATCAGTATCACCTGAATGACGGGAATTAACGTTCGATTTGTTTTCAGAATACTGAACTACAATCTTTGCGAACACGTTTGCTACCAACTTTCTGGGCTCGTCTTCATTATTCGGGGTCATAGAAAAATGTCGTACCATATTCGTGTCCGGTAGCCTGTTCATCTTCTTCAGGGTGGACAGAGGCTCGATGATGCCCCTGGACAACGCCAGGTCAGGATCCACGGTGCACTCCCTCTGCGACAAGGATCCTTGAATGTGAGGTTCGGAGAGTAGGTACTCCCTGTAGGAGATCAGCTGAGGAGCTTGACAGAGCTGAGCTGCCAGAGAGTGTATCAAATCAGGTACCAGGCAGGTGCTGTTGTTGTCCGCTTGGCAGAAGTGGTAGGCGACTACGTGGGTAGCCAGTTCTCTAACCTGATCAATAATTGTCCCATTTTACGAAGAACATGGTTCGTTTGGTACATGGCAGAGGATTCAGAGAACCTCGGAGACGTACCTTTTCATTAGTGTTGCGGATTCCAGCATTCAGAACAGTAGTAGCACAGCCAGGCCACTCCTTCTCCTTGGGCTCCTCGGTGATGTCCGATGGAAGAGATTGCTCCCTCCTTCTTCCGAAGCAACTGTGCTCCACCAGTTGCAGAACTAACGCGGTTTTGCCTGTCCCAGGGGATCCCGAGATCAGGACCCCGGGACTGGACCCATTCACCACGGAATCTATCTCTTGCAGCAGCCATTGGCGGCCGGTGAAGAGCGGGTCTGTTTCTAGAAGCGGTACCTCGAAGAAGAGGGGCTTCAGGGTCAGCTGCGTCGCGTGATGTTGCATAAAGCGCACTGGAAAATGATCATATGATTCACCAGTGTGTATGATTACCTTTACCTTAGCTACCTTTAGCTACCCGAGAAATCAGAGCTCGTCAGAATTTCGAGACACAACTTACGCTTAGCATCGACAGCTCCCTTCATGTTCCCGGTCCTGGCCGACCTCCTGGCGCAGGACCTTCGGTTCTTGAAGGACTGTCCGGCCTCGTCGGACTGTCCAGCTTGCGAGGCGTTCACGGAATGTCTTCTGGGAGTCAGGGGGCTGGAACTGCCATTCGAAAGCCCGGAAACAGAGACGGACATCGACATGGACATGGAAGTGGACGCGGAGACCGACGTGGAAATCGAAGCAAGACTCCCGGCGCTGTCGCAGTCTCTGGACTTGCTTTTCCCTTTGGCCTTCGACTTCGGTTTGATAGGACATCTCAAGGCCGCGGCAGCTTCAGCTTCGCTGGAGGTTCCGGTCAACGTGGAGACAGGACTGGTGTTCGTAGAAGCGAGAGTCTGCGTCTCGAAGCTCGTCAGACTGCTGAACGAAGCTGCCGAGCTGTCGTGGCCTTGAATCGGCACCCTGGACTGACAGGCACCAGCCCCAGAGCGATTCGAGCCTCCTGGAAGGTCGCTGGTGTCCACGCTGCTGTTGGCCCGAGCATGATTGCTGCCCAGGAGGAGTCCCAGTCTCATGTACAGGTCCGACTGCGAGGACTTCCGGGTCTTCGAGGTCAGAGGCTTCACGCAACCACCCTCGTCGTCTGCGGATCAAATGTTCAAGGTCAGGAAGGCTGTAAAGAACTCGCAGGGTGAACGCACACAGAACAAAACACAGAATCACGATGCAATCTCCGTTGCAGAGCTCAAGGACGTCTCAAGCATCTACCTAAACAGTTCAAGGTGTTCAGCTACCCTTCAGCTACGTGTCCACCTTGCTGGAACGGAGTTCGTGCTCACAGGCGACTCAGCATGCATCAAACTATTAGGCAAACTCGTCGATCGCGTTGCTTCTTTTTGTACTCGGTGTGCTCAATGATTGCACCCTCTATATTTAACCCTTGTATCGACGATACACAAAAATCAGTCTATCAGTCTAGCGAAGAAATAGTTGATGTTTTGAAGCTGGTGATTTCTCTGCGAAAACTGGCGTCAGAAGACAACGCGATCCACAAGATGACCTAATCGCAGTGCTCTACGAGAGGTGCAGCAAGAAGGAAAGAAACTGCACCAGGTACGTGTGTGTGTGTGACAGAGTGGATGAGGCGGGGGGATCATCGTCGGGAATAGAAAGACAGGTGCGCCTCGTTCATCCTCAACCATCAAGCAGCCTGCGATCAACTCGAAAATCAATGCACACTCGAGTCTAAAGTGTCTCCATGCCTGTGAGTTTGCTCCTCGGCTCGATCAGCTGGTTCAGACCGTCGCTCGCCGTCCCTTGACTGTTGCTCCACAAAGATTTGATTTTCCCCAGCACTACACCCGGCCATCTTGACTTCCCCTCCCAAGACGAGGTCATCCAAACTGCGTATGCGTGCGGTGTTTCAAGGTTAATACGATTCGGAGCTCTCCCGTGGTGTCGTGGCATAGTGCGCTCTAACCGAGACTCTAACTCGACGACATGTTAGGAGACGACTTACCTGAGAGGGCGGAGGGGTTGTCGTTGGAAGCGGGCTCGGGGGATGATGCACCTCTTCTGGACGACCTTTGGGGGACGAACGAGCTCCTCAACACCTTCGGGTTCAGGAAGAACCTTTTCCTTTGATTCGGAGGCGTGGGACAACCTGTGAACAAATTTTCAGTTACCTACATGATTCGTCTTGCTATTGGGTTTGCATTTTCTTTGTTATAGTAATTTAAAGATATCTGACAGGGCTGGAAATTAATAGACTGATCAGTGGTTACGTACTCTGCGACATCATCTGCAGCTTCTGCCGCCCCTGAGACCCTGAGGACTCCGGTAACGCTGATGGTTTGCTCTTCAGGCCTTTAGCCACCAAGGAGGACTCGTCAGCGTCCCGTTGCTGAGGCAATGCAATGGAAACAACAAGTTATTTTACGAGATTGCTACTATTTAATAATAGAGTGGAGTTCCACCCTTAGGGGACGACGAAGGATTGTCAGTTTGCTTCTGTGTGTTACGATAACGATGATTTAGACTTCTTGATATTTTCCCTAGCTATCTCCAGGTTCTAAAAACTGCGATCAACACGGTGTACCGATTCTATTTTTGCTGACTATTCTTAACAGATCTACGCAAGAGTCCAAAAATTGTTGTCTACACACATTAATACTGTCCACCCAGAGAAAGAGTAAAAATGCTAACAGTTTAACGAGCCTCTATCCTTTCTACTCTCTTCCAAGAGCTCGTCAACGACAATCAGCATCGTGGCTCGAGAGGCTCGAGACTCGGGCTAACAATCAAACGAAGGTCTGGTTGAACAATAGCTCGCAAACGTTCTAGACATTCCATCGTGTCTACCGTTTCGCTCGCGAGAGGTACTTCGACGGTAGCAAGTGCTGGAGGACGCGTGGCCGACGGCGACGACGACGACGATGATGATGATGATGCTTACGTGCATGACTCGTGACGGTAAGTTTGCTCTCGTGGTGACTTTCGTGCGTGGTCTGGGGCTGCCGCAGAGAGAGTTCACCGTCGATGACTCATCGACCCAGCCGTCCGTGGGCGCGAGGATGGACATGGGGCCCGAGGAGCCGGCGAACCCGTCCCTGAACGGGCCCTCGAGGGCGTCCTCGTCGTTGTAGTCCGCTCGCAGACACAGGGGGCAAGCCTCGCTCCTGAACAGGCACGAGTAGCATCGTTCGTGGCCGCAGGAGTCGATCAGCCGACGTTTCTTCCCTTTGTCGAAGGGCATCTCGCAGGAAGGGCACGTCGACCCGCCCAGCATCCCCGTGGACTCCACCAGCGCCCGGATCTGCGCCAGGTCTGCAACAATTCAACAATTCCGTCTCCAGTTAAGGCCCGTTCTAAATAATAAAGGTATACGGCACGGTACCTATCAACCTCGTTATATGCTTGAACGAGCATATATCGAGGGTGAGTTTCTCCACTCGTCGAATTCAAGTGTACGAAGACACTCGGAAGCTCGAGGATTAGAAACGCCGGAGAAATTTAGTATTTCAGGGAGTTGGGACGCCGGAGAGAGATTTGTCATCCAAGAAAGCCGAGACTTGGACGGATTTCGGATTCTAGAGAGTTTGCATCAAGCGATCCTCCACTGCTGAACCATACAACTCCAAAGCAACGATTCAAATGGTACACTCGGAATGCTTAGGAAAGTTCAAATCAAAATTACGAACAGAATATATAAAAATCTGGGTTCACGAGGACATCTATGAACCATTAACCCATTTCACTCCTATTTATCTTGCGATTATAACGATTAGAAATTCTTCATCGTTCAGGATTTCATAGAAAAGAAAAAATAGTTTATATTTATTGTATGCCTATGTTTTCTCCAGAGGATATATATCGACTACAACGAAATAGAATTTTATTTCGCTTTAAAGGGAATTAACAACATACATATTTAATTAGACTCTGTTCAAAATCTTCATCACGAGTCTGACTCGATATTGTAGGCCAAGGGGTTAAACTAGAAATCATCTATCGGTTCTTACATAGTCGACGGTGTTCTTTTTCATTTCGGTTATCGAGGTTCCACTATAGTGGCACCTTGGAGTCGCCGTTCGAGGCGCGAAGGGTTAAAATGATTGCAGAAAAAAAGAAAGTGCGACTAGAGTTTCTCGCGTGTCGCCAGTTTTTTTAATAATATGAATGATCGGGTCTGCAGCCAAGAGCCACGGTGAGAGAGCATTGGGTGCAGACATCAGGACCTGAAACGATGGCGGCCGATCTCGTGCATTTAGCATGCACGTTACAGGATCAGGATCGTCGGTGCACACGGGCCACGAGCCACGACTTCTGTGAATCGAATCAAGGGGACGTTCCACTTTAACGAGGCCCGCGGAGGTTCGTTTGACAGCGTGGACCATCTGTCACGAACAATCTGTACGGGGCCCCGGTATCTCGGTTAGTAGAGACACGTCGTGTGTCAGGGAAGCGCCGTTCGTTCATCGATAATGGATAAACGAGCCGTGGAGTCGAAGGCGCCATATACTTAAAGGATTCTAGAAAGTGAGGTCAAGAGGAGAGTCTCACGTGTTGCGCCGCGTCGTCGGTCGTCCTCACGTACGAGGCAAAACGCGGAACGAACACGAGAGAGAACCTGCCTCCTCTTCCATCGGCGTCGTCTTCGTCTTCGTCGTCGTGGTAGTTCGTTGTCTGCGAGCTTCTATTTCTGTGATCAAGGGCCCGTGATCCTCTCCTCGATCGATTCCACCTTTCCACGGCGGCGCGCGTTCCTCATCTTTCGATATTTACGACGCGAGAGGAAATATCGCGAACCGTGCGCGCTTTACGAGCCATCTGAATTTTCGAATTGTATTTCCCCAACACCATCTTGTCCCGTTGACGACTCGTAAAAATTCGAAGGAATGGATTTTATAGGCTCCGGAGATCGTTATCAGAGGAAGCGACATTCTGCTGCTTAATTAGCACTCGCCGGAAAAAATTAGATTTATACGTCCGCGGTGTCTACCTGCGTCGTTTTATTTTCGGTTTACCACGTCGTGCAGATTCTGTGTCGGTACCGTTTAAGGTAAAGGCACCGGTAGTTGATCATTTTATAGAAAAACATAAAAAAATAAGGTTTGAAATGTTCTTATTGTTTTGAAAGTTAAACAACAGACGGCATGGCATTCGAGGTTCACTTTCATCAAAAGTGCTCTTATAAGTGCGCTTATAAAAACCTTATTTTTTATGTTTTTCTATAAAATGGTCAACTACTGGTGCCTTTACCTTACAGCTTTGGAGATGTATAGTGATTTTTACATATCAATTTGACACAATTGCTTTTCAATTTGAATGGAGGGAACACAGTTTCTCAATTTCTGTTTACAGAAATGATCTCAATGTTCCCATTCCGAGAATTAACTCCTCTCGTTTCAAGTATAAAGATGATTGATAAAACTGTCGCATAATACACTGCCGTGTACTCTGTCATTTGTGTACGCGACGTCTTCGAAATTTATGTGCATCGTTTAGCATGTTTTGCTCGTGGAGATTCGTCGCTGGGAATTTTTCAACAATTTTGTGGGCTCGTGTACAGTGAGTTCCGAGTCAGGTGTCGGTCACGGGTGACCGGCACGGCGAGCTCCTCGATCGTCTTCGTTTCACCGGTCGCCTAATGCCGTAATTACCGGCGACGGGAGTTCAACGCTCGCGCAGGAAGGATCACGGAGAGGAACTGAATGGGTCGAGGTATGCAAATTGCGGATTAATACGATCACGATGAGTGGTCGTGGCGGGTTCGGTCGTGGGCGCTGCTTCAACGATCACTTTGTGCAATTGATGCGCTCCGGGCGAGGATGCGCGACCGGTCGCCGGCCATTAAACGACGCATTAGTATTCCGATATTTGGCGGAACAGTGGGCTCTCTGTCTTCTGATCCGAGCTTATAGCTCGCTTCGGCACGCTCGGACGGGGCCAATTAAAAACCGATTAATTAATTGCCGCGACGCGTTCTGCTCGACTATCGACGTCATCTCGATGCAATTTGCGCTGGCACGATTGGGTCTGACAAAATCTTCTTCAAGATTGCTAAAAAATTCCATAAAATCAAAGTAAGTTAATGTATTTAATGAAATGGAAATTGAACTTGGAACTTTCTTGCATTTTACAGATCCTAATTAAATTTGGTACAATGAATATATTAACGTAAAAATTCATTTTAAAACCTGAGCAAATATTTCCGTCACCCACATATGGGTGACATGGCAATCAACGTGTTAAATTATATAGATTAGTAGACTCGACGAGAAACAGCATTAATTAAAATTCGCATCGTTTTAATTTAACTTGAAGATTTTGACGAGCGAGACCATTTTTATGGTATGATGTTTCTGTTATTGACTTTTAGGAAATTATTTAAAGTACAAACAAGTTTTCTCAATATAATTGAATCGATCGATTGAATACTCTCGAAGTGTCTAATTTAACAGGCATCGATAGACAGCGCGTGATGCCGTTGCGAAACCCATAATTATAGGCATTTAATGCTAAAATAAAGAAGCAGGTATCGTTTTACGGGCGGATGTATTGCGGCTATATTATACCGTGTGAAACTCGATTGAAACTTTTACGCGAACCGCAGTCACGTTTCAGGAAGATGCTTATACATCCGTAATTATTGTATCATAAAAATGATGCTTTGAATAGCAACGGTTGTTTACCGAGGCTATAAATCTACACTCGTAATCATGTTCTAGAAGTGTCATAGAATGCGGTGAAGAACTATCTATACGAATTGCGATCCGTAAGTAAGTACAACCTTCGACAAAATGGAAAGTTCACAAAGAACTGTATTGAATTATGTTCTTTGCTCAACCAAAAAAGTTTTCGATACGGTAAATTTTCGTGCAAGCCCAGTGTTCATTAATCAATCTTGAAATCGCGCACCTGCGTGAGTAATGCTATGAATAATGGGAGCGGCGGACTTTCAGGTCTGTTATTTGCCATCATAAATATTTTTTAAATATACAAAGTAGTCGGTTAAGAAATTTACTGCTTCTTTAGCCTCCGCTTATCAGTTTTGCAACCCAAGAAATATTTGCGCGGGCCTCGGGAATTGCATTTTATAAAGGGCGATGGCGCACGAGGTAGACTATACGTAGATATATATAAATTCTAACAAAACAAAGTAAGTAACAATCTTAACCCTTAGCACTTGAATGGCGACTGTAAGGCGCTACTCAAAAATTTCTGTATCGTTATTCAAAATATTTTGTACGTTATTAAAATCAGTACTGTGCGAGTAAATTGCACCATTTTCGCATATATAGCATGCAAAAATATACAGGGTGTTTGGTAACTGGTACAAGCGAAAACGGGGGTGATTCTACATGAAAGAATAAGTCGAAAATATAGAATAAACATTTTTCGTTTGAGGCTTTATTTTCGAGAAAATCGACTTTGAAGATCTGTCAGGTTTGTGTGCTTTAGTAAATGCAGGAAGTAGATTTGGTTGGTCATGATCAGACGCGTCAGACAAGTACTCATCGAATAGCATGCTGCATTTCAAACTCGATTTTCCCGATAACAAAACTTCGGATGAACAAATTTTATTCTATATTTTCGACTTATTCTTTCATGTAGAAACACCCTGTATATAGAGGGGAAATATTCTAGGTCGCGGAAGAAATGTTTCGAGTGCAGAGGGTTAAAATTACCCTGAACGTTCTTCCACCGGATCGGCATATTTTCCGAGAAGCAACAAGTTTCCCGGCAATCCCGGCGCTCGTCGATCAATCCGAAGATCGCCCAGCTGTCTGCGATCCCGAGTCTCCCACGAGTTTCGCGTGCGGTATCGAGCAAAACCGTGCAATTTTCGCGAGTTCACGCATCGCCGAGTCGCGATGCACACTCCGTGTCATCGATCCGGCCGGGCAATCGTCCGAAACGGTGTCGGCGCGATACTCGCGTGCGCCCGCGGCCGTGCCAAGAAAAACGCGCGCTCCCGAAAGAAAGGAAAGAAAAGGAAGAAAACCGAGCGAAAGAAAAGAGAGGAGGCAGAAGGAAGTAATTCGGGTCGCACGACCCTTTATCCCGGTAAGTCCGTGCGAGGCAGGTGCAACTCGGGCTCTCGCTGCGTTACCGTAAGCTGGGTCAACGCACCCGACGCCGAGAGACCTCGCTTCCACGGTAAACTCGTACAACATACAACAACATACATACATACGTACGACGCGATGTCGTTTTCTCCGGAGGCATCACTGACTCACGCGTTTCCGCCGCGCATCCAGTTTCCATCCTCAACCATCGGCAGGCTCGACATCACTCGGATGTCGCGGGCCGAGACGTCCGCGATCGAGCGCTCTTTTTGCGCGGAAAATCGTTGGACGTTCAACCGTGCTCCGAGACTGAGAGGAGTGATTGAATTCACTGGCAGTCAAACGAAGAAGCCGCATTCGAAAACGCACGTACATATCGCTGACCAGTTCGGATAATCGAGGTTCCAATTTATCGTGTTTTAACCCTTAGCACTCGGATGACGACTGTAAGGCGCCATTAAAAATTACTGTATCATTATTCAAAATATTTTTTACATTATTAAATTTATTTTTATCCAATAATTACTGAACGCTTCAGTATTGTACGAGTAAATTGCACCATTTTCATATGTATGTAAGCTTTGTGTATAGGCTGGTGAGTTACATATAGATACTCGAGAGAGGTCAGGACTAGACAGGATAAAGTAAACAGAGATTTAGATAGAGAGAGAGTGTGACACGTGAATCAATTAATTTAATAATTAATTACCTCGATAATTCGTGAGAAACGAATTAACGAAATATTAAAGTTCAGAAATCCACAAGATCAGGTTTCTATAAAGAAGATTGTACGGGGAGAGAATATAGGGAAGCACAAACATTTAATTGTTGATTCTCTATATTTTTAGGTTAGTGTGACACGTGGGAAGTATGTAAATATTATTTATTGTGTAATTAATAATAAAACTCTATATTTATACGAATCAACCTTGTGTTTTTGCTTAAGAAGGAGTCCGAAATAATATTATATGTATAACATGAAAAAATATATATATACAAGGGAAATATTCTAGGTCGGAAGAAATGTTTCGTTTTGGAGTTAAAATAGCTTCGAGTGCAAAGGGTTAAACGAGTAAATATGATGAAAAATTGTATCGTGTTGGGTGTCGTTTTAATCGGAGAAGAGTCGCGAATATGTCCGTAAAAGGACCGTAAAAGAATCATACGATATAACTTACTTACTTATTAACATACTAGTTCACTCGCTATGGTTCTCTACGCCCGACGCCAAGCATCCGATTGCGCTGAACTAAGCGTGTAAACGTTACAAAAGCGCAGAAGTCTACAGTCTAATAATTCTCAGCAGACAAACACGCCCACAACTTTCCTCTGGCCGGGTATCTTCAGACGCTACGCAACGGACGCTCGTCGGCCGTTCTTTTTCTGGCCGTTTATCGCTCTAAACGAAGTGAGAACGCTCGTTTTTACAACTAACGGAAGAGCCTAACCGCTGCTCTCGCCCGGCCAAATTGCGCGATTCTTTTTTGCGCGGCGCTGTTTAGCGATCCCGAGCTAAACCTTGACTGTTTAGCTTTTTACACAGAGAGAACCATAGTCCTCGAAACCAATGAGCTGCTTTCCCACAATTACTCGATTATCGAAAACGTGTTATCACTGAACTGCAAAATACAAATGTTCCAGCTATTGCCTATAGCAAGAAACAGGGACCACTTAGAAATTTTCTTTGTTTTCCATAATTTTAGGTCGAAAGCGACATGTAACGGTTCTTTTAAACTTGTCACTGTTGCAAATTGTAGCTATCCATTTTTATTTTTAGTCCAGTTATCACTCGAAAGTGTTGAACTTTTAGAGAGATAGAGAGAACAACATATTCGACAAACAAATAAATTTCAGTTCCTCCGTGCGAGATAGTCGCGACCCAGAGATTTCGCTCGGCGGCGTTCCCCATTGTGATTTAACGGTGTTCCACGGGGTTGCAGGATTTTTTGGGGCGATCGTCGATCTAACAAGGTGAGAACGAACCAGGAGAGCCCGTGAGCCGCGAACCGTGTAAATCCGGCGTCTATTATTCCCACGTTTCCTAGACCGTGACGGTTCGCAACATCAAAGCCGAGTCGATCGAGTGGGAGGCTCTCTGAACTTCTTCTCGTTCCGTTTTTCTTCTTGTCTCATGGGAGAGGAGAGAGAGAGAGAGAGAGAGAGAGAGAGAGAGAGAGAGAGGATCATAGAGGGCACCGAGCCCGCCATTCTCAACTTTCTCCAATTATTCCGAAGGCGAGAATGAACCGGCAACCGACTCGCTGGAAAATGACCCGATTTCTTATCGATGCAGCCCTGCCGGTCGCAACCGTGTGCACAGTACCTGAATGGATCGCGTTGTCATCCGGAGCAGGTGACAGAAGTCGTTCCCATCGGAACCAGCTTTGCAAATCACTCCATTCAGCGAGCGATATTCTTGAACTGGTCCAATGAGCGCACAAATGCACTGCATTCAATGCGTAAATGCACTGCAAGTGAAACGAAGAAGCTACAAGCTGCCTGTCAATGGCCTGTCAAATGAATGGATTCGTGTCGTTTATGTCGCAATTATTGAAATCGCAAAAAATCGCTTTCACTGTGGACTCTTTCATTGCTGATGGAAATTATGGAACGAATCACACGTGTAAACAATTCCATCCAAAGCGGAAGAAACAGAAGAGTTTTGATCCAGCACCGTAACTAAGTAACTGTGTTATCATCCGACCAATGACGCTCCACTGATCACTTCGGATAATCGAGGCTCTACTTTCTCGTGGATTAAGCGGGAAAATGCGAACCGAGTTGCGCGGTGTTTGGTATCATTTTAATCAGAAAAATGCCCGGAATGTGCTAGTAAAAGTTTCACAAAAAAATAGCTAGGAACAAAGTTTTTTTTTTTAAGAAACAAAACAAGTTTACTCGCTAACGTTTGCGAAGTTGGAAGAATTGTAACGGAGCAGCGCGAAGTATGTGGAAAGAAACTTTTATTAAAGACAAAGAATATCGCAGGTTTAAAACGTGTTTACGCCTCGGCAGTCGAATAGAGAAGAATGATCGTTTCCGTACACAGTACTACATACGCATCACAAAGGTCACGTGAATACGCATGACTTATCATAATAGATGTCGCGATTAGTGCTGTTCCAACACAGGAGATAAAGGAATAGCGCCTCTCTGTTATGCAAGTGACGTCTTAGTCCCAAAATCCTTGCCATAATGTTCTAATTGAAATTGAAATTTAAAGCTGCATCGTGCAGTAACATTTGCACGGATCGCGACGCGTTTCCACGATCGCAGTGAAGGTGTGCGCCTTAGCTTTCGATCAAGCGGTCGATTGACCTTTCACTGGGCCGTTTTAGCCGCTCCGTTTCGCTACCTTTTAATTTGTTTACCATCAGGATTCCCGAGGTAGCCTGGGCGCCAGATATATCGACGATCAACGGTCGATACCGTGGTAGCCGACGCGGTTTCCGCATTCTTCACCCCTCGGGATCCTACGAACCAGTCCGCCGATCGTTTCGCTTAATGAAGAAACAGTTCTCAGCCAATCGAAATATTTCACGGTGTTATGACCAGATCGTGGATCGAGGTGGAGAAAGAGGGATGCAACGGAGACGTCTTCGTGCAAAACCGACGAGCATCGATGGACCGTGAACGAGTATTACTTCGACTTTCCCACAGGAAAGGTTCGGTCGTTCAGAAAACAAGGAGAACAGAACTCGATTTTGTTTAGTTGTTGTTGTTGCCTCCTCGGCTGGGTAACGTGTGTGTCTCTGCCGTCGACGTTCACTCGGGAACCAATCATCACCGATCGCGTTCTATTTAGCGCAATGTATCTGCATTCTCAGTTCGAGGCGGTAGTAATAAAGTTGAGGACTTAGGGGACGGGTGAACGTTGCTACGAGCATTCCGATCTGTTAATTAGTGTCGTGGACAGTGGCGTTTTTGGTCTTTTTCAGCATCGGCGAGGCGCGTGAGATCCAATTTTTCAAACGATGCAGGAAAAAGTGGAATGACTTCGACTGGTTTGTGGGAAGAGTCGAATTTATGCGAACATGTTCATAACTTTGCTTCTGTAATTACTAGACTGCTGATCTTTATGCAAAATAGAAATTGTCTGCATAAATTACAAGAAGCAGGCGCCAGGTATAAATTGTATTCTTTTTTAGTGACTTTAATAAGCTGGAAATAATCGATATTTTCTTTTAAATTGCAACCAAAAAACTCTCACAACATACATTCCTTTCAAACATCTGCCAAACGTCATCCACCAAACACAACGTACACCCTTAAACTTTCGCAGAACAATTCCCCTGCAACATCCTGCTCCAGATCCCCAAGGATCGCTATAACTGTCGATCTTTCAGCAACACGCATCAAGCTCGTAAATCCGTGAGGCCCCGGGAGCATCGGGCCCTTTCAAATAAAAAAGAAAAAGATCGTCCATTAACCAAGCAGGACCTACATTCGGCCATAAGGCCCGCTAATTGAACCCGAACGAAAGAGCGAAGTATAAATCCGGATGCTGGGTGCATGGAAATCCAGGATCGCCTCCCCCCAGGCCCCTGGGCCCCGATCCGAAAAGGATCGTAAAACCTCGTTAAATCGGCCTCGTTCCGAGCCTCCCCTCTGCTCGTTTCCCGTCGGGTCCGTTCGAGCGGGTTCGGGCCCACCGATAAAATACGACGTCGGAGCGAGAACGGCCGCGATTAAGGCCCCGGTTCACGAGTCTCGGGCCCCGGGGAACGTCCCACCTGTCCCAACGTGCCCCGTCGCCCGTTCTCGCCCGTTGTCGGAGACTCTTGCTCGCGGGGCCCGACACCGCGGCCTCGTAAATCGCTGATCTGACCCGAATCCACGGGGCCCCCGTGTCGCTGGGACATTGTTTTTCATTTACGCCGCTTTCGGTCTCGTTGCGGCACCTCGTTCGATCCGTGGGTCATCTTCGGGGGCCAGAAACTGCTTCTCCGGTCCCGAAACTGTTACTTTGGGCCTGAAACTGTTTCTCTTAGGCCCTATGCTGATAAAGAACACGTCGAATGGGCTCGGAGGACTTTATATGGGATGAAACGATGTTTTTCATCTTGGCTTCTTGTGGTTAGAGTCTGCTGGTAATGAATGGGCCTGTTTGTTAATAAACAAACTGTGTTAGGGGACTGAGACTCGTAAGTTTCGGAGTGTGTTCCTGGTGAGGCACGATCGTGAGGTTTGCTTTTGATAAGAAACATTCCGTGAGAAATATCTAATTTCTATAAACATAGATATTAACATGTATATTAACTGACTTTAATGAAAAAATGTGATATGTCTTTTCTATTATTCTTTAAAAAGAATTATAATGAATATAAGCACAGTAATTGGATCCCTCTTCCTATACGACAATATAAATTTAAGAACAAGTAAAACAGCCTGCGTTAGAAATTTAATGGTTTGTCTGATATTTATCGATCATCATTAGAGTAGAACATCTGTTTCTTAGTTGGCATATTTACATAGGCAATATATTATTGCTTGAACATAAATAGGTCGACAAGGTGTTTCGGATTCTTGAGCAAGACTCAAGTAATAACTTCGAACGGGATGTAATAAATGTAGTAAATTGAATAAATTAAATAAATTGAATAAATTGGTTAATATACATACAATCATTAAAACATAACTGTACATTTCGAACAGGCATCTCTAACAAGAAAGATTAAAGTAAAACAATAAATAAACCAACGAGAAGAAGTAGAAACACTATTAAATTAAAGATTTTGAAGTTTAAAAGTTCGAGTACACGGTGCATTAGAAAAGTAAAATTCGTCAAATCCTCAGAATGTAAGTGGAGCAGATAAACAATTTTCATAGAAACTACAGTTGAACGAATCAGATAATAATTAAATTAACCGATCCAGTCTGTCATTAATGAAGCTCGAAGCCATTTGTTTGAGAGATTACCTAACGCAGCAATTTATTCGAAAGTTTGACAGGCCCGATCGAATTAATGAAGGTCCTCGTTCCTTTTCGTCCTTTATACGCCGAGCAAAGTGGTGACCAGCGTTGACAGTAATACCATCGAGCCCGACTGCAATCGACAACTTTATTCGGCGAAGGATCTATCATCGTGAAAGGCAGTGTCGCTGTCGGTGATTCGAAAAAAAAAACTGCACTTTCGTGTAATGGCTGTCGCGGGAAAGAAGACGGAGATGACGAAGAAGAAGAAGAAGAAGACGAAGAAAAAAAAAGAGACGTACAAAAATATAGACGTCCGAGGGAATGGAGAACACACCAGCCATCCGGTGACCGTTTTGGTTTCGACGAGTCACGCGTAATAATCGTTGTTCGGTACCCTGAAGAGTGAGAGAAAGTTACCCTGCCGAGTCTCGCCTACGGCTGTCGTATTTAAATCGACGCCTCCTGCTATACCGGGAGGCAACGAAACGCCTCGATCACGATCGAGAATTGCAGTACAGTCGGTGGCAGCGGATGCACCGCGATCGAACGGTGCAGCCTCCGCAAAATTATCGCTGGACTGCGGATCTTCAATAAAAATAATCTTGGTCAATTATAGGAAACCGAAGTTCAATAAAAATGTATTTCCCCTTCCAAAAGTGGCAACGTAAAGTTTTGCTAATTTTGTTAATTATCGTTAAAGCAAGAACCGTATACTTCAACATTACCTATAATTTTCCAAAATCAATGATTTCATCGCCTGCGTGGTTTTCTCGCGACCTGATAAAATGGCGGCCGGCGCTGCGGCGGAGTCCCGATCATTGAGACGTTCAGGTTACTCTTTAGCTAGTACTTGAAGCGAATAAATTTTATAAAAATTGTGACCGGTGTCTCGATAAGGGAAATAGGTATTTCTGGTGCTAAGGAAGATTGTAATTCGACTAGAAGATAATTTGGCCAGTGCTCATGACCCGGAGGGAGGCCAAGAACCCTGCACCTCATCCTTTCGACTTCTCCTTTCTTCCTTTTTTTTCGTTGAGCGTCTGAAACCTGAGTACCGTAGCTCCCGGTTGATTTTACGAGCGCACTATATCTCTTCCAGCAACAGTACAAGGTGTCCCCGCGACGAAGAAGAAGAATAAATCAGCCGGAATCGATCGGTAACAACGAAGGAGCCGCGTCTCGAGAGGTAGCTGGCCGGCCAATAAAAAGGCCCGCGACTTTCTCGAGTGACTCGAGATCGGATACCAAAAGGAATTCCTCGAATATCAACCGATAGAGAAAGAATGGGGTCTCCCGAGCACCGGGAGTGGTAATTGGAAAACTCTTGGGAAAGTAGATCCGCTGAAATGCGTACACCGTTCTCCGAATCTCGTGGAACACAACGCCCACGCTGTACCTCTCCCGGTTCAACCGGGATTTGTGTACAGGGTTCTCGCAACAAACCGATTTCGGTCAATAGAAACAGCTATCTGGGCACACTGTTTCGAAAAACAAACGGGAGATAACGCCTGGAAACTCCGGGCTCGAGAACGGGAAAATACCACGAACGCGACAAACCAGATGGGGATAAAACTAGCAATTTCTTCAGGTGTCACAAAGAACTCGGAAAGTCGACTTCAAGCTGCGATGAAAAGTTCGATCGAACACGGCCATTTTGCCCGATAATTTCCCTGGCAAGCTTCCCCCTCCTCCTCCACTGTCAAGCGCGATTAATAACCCCGTGAATGTCGTTGATCCGAGGACGAGCGTCATGTCGAAATCGCGACGTTGTTCAAGTATGTAAATCGCGAGCGAGCATTGTGTGGCAAGCTCGCCCGCGCGCGATCTTAATTAGCAATCGTCACGGTCATTGTTGATCCGACGACGATCATCTGTGACGTCGAAATAAATCTATCATTTATTTAACTAAGTTAAAGAGACACGGAGACACATATTTTTATACTAGTGACTCTACGTTCAACGTTAGCAGCAACAGTTCAAGAAATCGATTAATGATATTTCTTTACAAACAAACGTGGCCGACAGTAATTACGAACGGGTAAATCCTGGTTTGATATGTGTCTTTTCCAGCTCGACGGATCGACGCCGACGCCTGCACCGGAGTCCGGAATTAGAGCTTACCTGTCCGTTTCAAAGAGATAGCAGCCGGCTCCGACCGCGGCCAAAGCGATAACAGACGCTAGATAAGCGAGCCGAGCTACGACTGATTAAATCGTAGACGAGCGGGGAAAACTCGCGCACGGGTTATCTCCTGTTTATCGGGCCGGACCGTTTCCCGGATTATAATCCGAGGCGGACCGGCTCTGGTGTCTATACGGCACCGGAACACCTTGCGTCGGAGAAAATGGCGCTTATATCAGTTCAACGGACCGACAGAACGGTCCCGGATTCGAAAGTCTACAAGCTCGAACCGCTCGGTATCTTGTCGGTTAATTAAAAGTCACTGGGGCGCGTAGATGCACTGTTTCCGATGGCGAAACAGTGTCGTCGCTCTCGAGCATTTTTATTCAAATGTGCTGTAGACGATTTTCACGATCAGGCGGCGGCTAGCAGAAGAATTTTATTCAAATGTTCCAACTAGAGAGCGGACGATTTTCATGCAAATGACTAGTGGATTTTTATTCAACGGTCGTCGCCGGAGAATTTCTATGCACGGTTCTTGAAGACTCTTTTGTGAAATGTAGAAGAAGAGAACATCGTGCAGCGATCGTTCGATTATGATTAAGAAGCAAACCTCATCCTCGCGTTCCTCTGTCGGTTCGCGTGACTAGAAACGGCCTGTACCGTTCGCACGCGATTCATTCTCCGCCGAGGCCGAAGTATGAAGCGTCGTCTCCGATCGCGCGTAACCGAGAGCCTACAAGCGGTTTTGTTTCGCGCGAATAATTCCATCATCGGAGAGGTCGAGCGAGATGACAGCCGCGACTGGTCCAGGCAGCCCATTATTGTCTCTCGCAATCTCGATTCTCCGTTACGTGTCGATCGAGAAGAAAGAAAAAAAAAAAGGAAAGGGGCATCGAGTTATAACAGCTCTCGAAAAGAGGCTTCCAATTTCCGGCACGTGGAAATTGAACGGCGTCCATTACGTTTGCCCACGATTAGCTGGACCACACAGAGGAGCAACCGAGACGCTGATAAGCGGTGAACTGTTATCAACGGACGGAATTAACCGGGGAGAACGGCTAAGAAAAGACTTCTCCCATGATTCCACCGCGCTTCTTTCGATCCGCTTGCGGATACCGCGATCCGCTTTTAGAACGCGATCTTTTTCACGCGACGATCCATGATGCGGTCGTTATTTTGCAACAATAGATTGCACAATCTGCCGACGCCGGAGACCCGTTAGGAAACCGTTGGTAAACAACAGGCTGACGATCCGATGGGCTATTCTGGTCTTTGGATCTGTTCGCGATTTTCTTTTTTTTTGCAAGAAATCTGGAAATCGTTTCGCATTGATCTTCTGCACGCATGGTTCCTATTATTGTGAGCAGTCAGTATATTTTTCTCAGGCCGAAATACTTGAAAACGTGTGAGTTATACTTCTTCGAACAAGGCTCTTTCAAAAAGTGTCTGACGCGACAAAATTTGCGATTTTTTTTTTTTTTAGAGAATTCAGGAGACTGTTTCGAATTGCTTTTTTCACACATGTTTCCTATTATTTCGGGCATGTAGTGAATTTTTTTCAAGCCAAAATACTTAAAAATGTGTGAGTTACAGTTCCATAAACAAAAGGTCTTTTTAACGAATCGAGATGAACCCTTTTGACAATAAATGTACTTTTAGAAAATGCAATAAAATAGAAATGCTTTTTGCCGCAGTTTTAGGCCAGTAAATTTTATCAAATGCCGATTTATCGTGCCACGTTTCGAGCACAGTTGCTCCTTTTTTCGCATAAGTTGGCCAACCGGGTATCGAGCAGACAGACTCCATTAAATTCGTCTGCGGATGACGTTTAACGCGAATGCTCGGAATTCCGGCGCTTAAACACACTAATTAAAAACGCACCGATGAGTTCAAGAGCTCGTAACCGTTCGCCTTGAGGGAAACGATCTTTCCATTAGCATATTTCCCTCTTGAAGTGGAGTTTACCGTTTGTCGACGTTTTCGATTTTTCGGTGACTCTGGCGATCAGATCGCAATAGCAATAATACGCGTCATTTCTTATTTAACGAGAAGCAGACGCTGAAGAATCAACAGGATTTGACGTAATCCAATTATAGTCTGGCTTTTTATTTTATTCCCGCTGATGCAACTGAGAATGCCATTCGAGGCATATCGGTTTTTAATTGTCGATACGTGTGTCTGCTATGTACTTTTACGTTTGTGTTTTCGACACTAAAATATTTATTTACCCTTCTCTTTTTAAACGTACTGACACTTAACTAATTAGACCTCGCGCAATTTATTTTATAAAACAAATACGGAGGAGTGTAATTTCGGAAAAATCGATTTTCAAGTCTAAACATATAATTCACGGTGTTAGAGCAGAAACCTTGTATCTTTTCAGTAGTGAAGATTTTATAGACAGCGTGTTTGGAGATGTTCAGAACGCTTGTCAAAAGCCACAAAGTGAAAAGAACCTAGTGAAAAGGGTCACGAGGGGGTTTAGGACAGGAAAACCCAATTGGCAGTCTGAAAGAGTGAAGCGAAACAGTAGGACACACCTGCGAGCGTCCTACCGGGGCACCGCAAGTGTTCCTGGCCCAGGTTCGGACCACAAGAGCGAGAAGTCGGGCCCGACTAGGCCCGAACCGGCCCGAAACCTGTCGTTCGGGGGAGGGAGGGGGCAGACCGATTGAAAAGCAACTGGACCCCTTGTCCCTGGCCCAGCGGGGCCTCAGGCCGCTTCTGTTCGCCACGGGAAAGAAGAAGCGGCTGAGAACACGATCCCCTAGGGTCCCGTGATGCATTCTGAACGAGTGGAGTACCTAAATGTGGCTAATATGGAACAGCACGTAATACGGAGCATCGTAATATCTCCACAAAGAAGTAACGAAAGATAATTCTCAAGACAATTATGTCTATTAGCTTCCCAGAACCAATAAATAATCATGCAACAATTCAGCATCGCAAACCTCCACTGCAAAAGAAATATTCTTAGTTGTACAGCCTGCTGAAGGCATGCTAAAGAACATTACTAAATTGTAAATTTTATGCAATTAAAAGAATTTACAATTATAAGAAGAATAATGGAACATCTATTTGACTTCTCTGTATTTCGCGAATCCGTGTATAGTAGAAATGCATAAATATCGACGGTCTACGTATGCATACTGCATCCTCTGACCCCGAAAACCATACGCACACAGTGATCGCACAACGTCACCTGTGTGACTCACTTTCTCGTGTCCCTCCTCCGAAAACGTTCCGTTCCCGCTCCGAATTGATGAGAATTTTATACAGACCCCACGCGTTTGGGAAAAGGGTCAAAGGGAAACTCGTCTTCCCTTTCGGGACCTGTTAGAGATCGTTATCTGGCGTCAGGACTCATTAATATCATGGTGGACGTGTTGGTCGACAACGGTGGCGGCGAGTTCATAGAATTTCAATCAAGGCGCACGGTTCATTAGCTGCTATACACTGTGGCCGCCGAAAGTTCGGCTACGGTAACTGGATTTTAGGCAGAGAGCTTTAGTGCCATTTTTTCGGTTACCGACTCTTTGGACATTTTTATTAACTGATGCTTAATGAGCAAACTGCAGAAATATTTTCTACAATCGTACTACTTTATGCAATCTTTAAGTAAACAATGCGTCTAACAAAAATTATTATTTTCTTTTTGAAAGAAGTTACGGGGAAAATAAGATGTATACAATTTTAATGGTGCTGAGAAAAATATTTCCTGAAGCAAATAATGCCGTAAACGAATAATGTCATTTGTACAATTGTTGAAAATAGTTCTCCATCTGAGTGATAAAAATTATGGAAGAATTCTAGGTTTGCCATTTGAAACGCGCAGTCATACGTCACACCGCAACTATTAGATTATCCGAGCGCAATCGGTTAACGAGTTTTCCAAAAGTTCCCGGGCTTAATTGGCGCCGAACTTTCTACGGTTAGTGTGCATACACGCATGCGAACGTTGCGAAGTGATATATGATGGAAGATCTCGCCGGCTCGATCCTAAGAGCATTAAATCGACTGCCGGGGCTGGCGAGCAAGAACAATCAATTACGTTAATTAATTTGAAAGTGTAATGGATCTAGGGGGCGATGAGGCGTCCGATAACAGTTTTAAATCAGCCTCGATGCGACCCGTGCACACAACAAGCAAGGTGATCGGACTCCTCCGACCGCTTTGTTATTCAATAATTGCTGTTGCGCAACCGACAGTTTCCTCCGGCGAATCTTTATCGACCACAATTTTTCTCCGACCTCCGAGAAGAACTTTCTCTCTGTCTCTGTCGGCGGATCGATGCTTTACAACTTAAGCTTGTGGACGTTGTAATTTATCGAACGACCGGGACACGGTAGGAACGTGACTTGTGCGCCGCCGATGCGATGACCTGTAATACTTCTGGCTCTAATAAAACGTAATTACTACACTGCTGATCTTTATGCACAATAAAAATTTTTCTGTGGCAGTTGCGAGACAGTCGTCGAACGAATACCAACTTTTTCTCTTAACCCCTTGCCTTACAATTTCATTTCACGACTTCCGATCGATGCGCATTATTCTCGTCTGGTGCTCCAAATACGCATCGATGCGGAATAAAATAATTTGTGTTGTTTTGAAAATCAATTCCACTTTACGCACCTTGATTCGATCCGAATTTTTCTATTCCGTGATCGTATAAATTTCTAATTTTTGTATCTTTTTTTCCGGACAAGTTGCTACATCTTGCACAAGACTCCAGAAGCTCGGCAAAAAAAAAAGAGAGAAATCTTTGCTACCCAAAAAAAAACCGTGAATCTGAACGCGCCTAATCAAGTCGCATCAAATAAAGTCGCCTAACCAATCAATTACGCAGCTCGTAGCGCCAATGAGCTCTATTATTGCGTGACGTTGGCGAGGAACGAGCTCGTGTCACGCCATTCGAGCGATTTCGAGCGGGTGCGTTCCTCGAGAGTAGCCGAATTCCGATTGGTGGCTAAATTGGACCTAATTCGCAGCACACAGCCAATTAATTCCACCAGTGACACTGCAAGTATTATTTTTCTTCAAAATACGTTGCTAAACCAGACCCGAGCATAGACAATTAACCTGTTTATTAACCTGAACGAGCAAACGTGAACCACGTGATGTTTGAACTCATATTAAGGTAAAGGCACCAATAGTTGACCATTTTATAGAAAAACAAAAAATAAGGTTTGAAATGTTCTTATTGTTTTGAGATTTAAACAACAGACGGCATGGCAACGGAGGTTCACTTTCATCAAAAGTGCACTTATATAAGTGCGCTTATAAAAACCTTATTTTTTATGTTTTTCTATGAAATAGTCAACTACTGGTACATGGTGATGCTGGTACTGGTGTCTTTACCTTACTCAGAAAAATGTCACGAATTCGTTGGCAAACATTTCATAAATCTAATTTTGTGTCATGTTATTTCTCCTCGCTTTTCATTGTACAAATTGTTCATGGATACCGTGTACATCTCTTTCACACCTGTCAAGACATTATTCTAACTGGCAATAATGGTTGGGAATTGTCACCCCGTGCTCCGCAGCTTTCCTTGACCCTCGCTGCAGGGCTAAGTACATCGAACGGTGCAGAGGAGGGGCCTGTTGGGGCCTGTTGGGGCCTGTCTTGTCGCGCTGGTACACGAGAATAGAGGCGGAGGGTGGAGCGCGAGACGAACACCAGTCCTACCAGTCTCGTCTGGGACATCCATTCTGAGAAACCTGCCGAGTTAATAGCCGATCTACCCGCCGGAGTAGGAAGTCCGACCGTTGGCCTCTCTTCTCTCGAGAATGGCCCCGCGAATCCCGGCCTCCCTAATTCCCCGTGTGCGCCGGATATCTCGGCGCTCTCTTCTCTCGGCTCTCTCGGTTCCGTCCCGATTAAACCAGTTTTTGCGGCGGACGCGTTTCACGCGAGCCCGCGGACTCTTTAATTCCGAGCATTATCGCCGGAGCTCATCTGGCATCTTCTGGCGAGACGCTCGCGAGATCCACGGATCTGCTCCCGCTTCGTTGAAATGGGAAACTGAAGAGCAACGCGCGGTCCCTATCCGGCACGCATCGGTTCCAGCTCGGCTTTCAAGGATTCCCGGACCACGGCACTCGAAATACCGGAACTCTACTGTGTTAGGCTGTTCCATGCGAAACGTCCGATCTTTAACGGCTAAAAGAACGTCACCTTTCGATTCTCTTACAATTCTTTAACACTTTGACCCCGCCATGTCACCCATGTGTGGGTGACGGAATTATTAGTCCAGGTTTTAAAATGAATTTTAATACGTTAATATATTCATTGTACCAATTTCGATTGGGATCTGTAAAATGCAAGAAAGTTCAGACTACTCAATATCACAGATACAATTATTTTCAATTTTTATTTCATTGAATAACAGTTTGATTTCGTGGAATTTTTTAGCTTTCTTGTTTGGCGTTCAAAGTGTTAAATCATCAAGATGCACACATTAGAATAAGCACCCCACGAAGTCCTACGATTTTAGGTAGTTTGACTTCGAAAAATTTGATTGTACAGCCTAAACGATAGAAAACACGTACGCGAAACCTCAATGCAAAACAGTCATACGATTTCTTTAGAAAAATGTTCGAACAACGCCTACAAGTGGAACACGAGGATTAAACGAAAAACACCGTAAATTACTGTTACACAGATGTTCGTTCGAGGTGTGTCGTTAATAACAAACACAGGCAGTAATTTTTTAGCGAAACAGGAACACCGCGAGTTCAAATGACAGGGTACTATTCGAGACGCTGCGGGGGGTTGGTACGCAACTCCCATAAAAACGAGAATTTAAGGACCTCGAGTTTTTTAATTGCATGTCGCTTGGGCCATTTTTTACGCAGTGACGCTGAACCCGTACGTTAAAAACCACGATAACAGGATCAAAATTTCGATACCCTTAACACGTTGACTGCACGTCAACACGTTGAATTATTCATTGTACCAAATTCGATTAGAATCCGTAAAATTCAAGAAGGTTGGAGGACTACTCAGTATCATACATTTAATTTTTTCAAATTTTTATTTCATTAAATAACACTTTGATTTCATCGAATTTTTGAGGTTTCTAGTTTGGCAGTCAAAGTGTTAAATTTCATATAAAATATAAAATTCGAGTAGCTTCTTCCCTTTCCATAGGCCTCGTCCTTCTAATGGAAATTCGATTTGCAATTCTATGAAACGTTCGCGAGGAATAAATTCTTCCAGTAACAGTGATAAAGTCGGCAGGAACGCGCAGATGACAGTGACGGAATTGTCGCGCGATTCAAAAGTATACTGCAGGGAGAGAAACCGCCGCGCAGCATAGTCCGAGCAAGACGCATTGCACTCGAACCGTTTCACATGGAATGTCATGATCGCATTCACGTCCCGCTCCCTCTCGTGCTATCAATCTCTCCCGATACTTCTCAGCCGTGGCGACGACTGTTAAGAACAGCCGGCCAATGAAATCCGATACACCTCTGTCTATAAACACGCTGCAACAGTCCGTGCACCTAGATAAGGAGCAACAACGTAATTTTCTCATTGTGGTTCCAATTTCCTCATCATCCTCGGTTTCTGAATTTCATCATTCTCCGCCCAGCCCGCTCGCGTCTCCGAATTTCTACATCTCCACTTATCACACGGCTGAACCGTGAGTTCGCGAGTTTTTTATCTGAAGCTGGCGACTTCGCAGACTTTCCAACGTTCTTTCAACATTCAAGAAGAAACCAAAGAGACTGGTATACCCACCCACGGAAGTTTGAACAGACCTCGAAACAGCTCGGCACAATTATCGTTCCAAGGCTGCTCTCTTCGGGCTCTTCAAAGGAGCCTCGAGACGTGGTAATTGGTTTCGGAATTACACTGGGTGCAAATTGTAGATTATACCTCGTGTTTGCAAAACCCTTGAGCTACACTTTAAAGCGAGGCTCTGTTTTTTAACAATTCTGATTCAAAATAGACTGCTTTAAAGAGCACACTGCGGCTTCGAAGATAGCGGGAGCAAACGAGCCACGCCCACACAGAACACTCTTCGCAAAGAGAAAACAAAATAGATGGCTATTTTAACTACTTTATGTCGTTTCACATTTCTTTACGTTTATTGCAATGAAAATCAGCACTCGAAACCAAGCATGGACACATTTTCAACTATACAACAGTGTCCTGGCTTTCTCTGTACTGGGAGCAACGAAACCACGCCCACCGAAAGTACTTTACCTTAAGGAAGTCATTTGTCTTAGAACACCTTGTTTAGGAAAATCGATGACTTGGCAAGCATGAATATAGTTTTCCCTATGGGACAATGACCTGGCGGCTCTCTCCACAGAAGTGGACAGCGAGTTCACGCCCACTCGGAGCATTCTAACCACGCCTACTCAGAGAAAATAAAGTATCCCTTCCTCTGTCGTCGACATTGTCAAGTTTGAAAGATTTAGAGTTTCTCCTGCACCTTCTACACAAGTGTACAACACAGCCACGCCTACTCGGAGCATTCTAACCACGCCCACTCGCGGAACACAAAATACATATATCTTCTTCTATCGCATGCAATGTTAAATTAAAATGTCAAACAAAATATATCCTTCGCAGCCTGACATTGTCAAGTGCGAATGATTTAGAGCGAATCCTGCTCCTTCCACAGTAGTCCGCAACAAAGCCACGCCCACACCGAGCACTCTATCCACGCCCACTCACAGAAAATACAGTGCATCTTCTTCTATCGCAGATAGTGTCCAGTTTACGACACCTACAGACAAAATCAAGTGCCCCAGACCGTTGCCCCACGGGGCAATCCAGGGCTCCCAGGGCCCACAATTGCCCAGACCCTGTTTTCATAAGTTTCGTGAAAGAATCAGTTCCAGTTATGAACTTTCGAGAGGAATGATGGATTTTCGAGATTTAAATGCATCTCGAGGCGCACGATTATCAAAGGCAGGCGGATTCGCGGCCTCAGCGGGCCTTTATCGGCGCGCGGTTATCGAGATTCATAGATCGATAACGGTGACCTATAATAACAGCCGCGAAGTATCGGTATCGCAACGGAGATCGCGTGGGACCTCGAATCGACGCCGGAGCCAGCCGGAATATCGAACTTCCAAACGTTCGTGGCGGTTATGTAACCCGGCTGGAACACGTCGAGCGTGTCTGCGAGCCTCCTTACGAAACGCTCGCTGAAATTTCCACGTTCCCCTAATCGTTTCATTCATGATCCCCGTTCGGCCGAACGGCAATTAACACTCGCAGCTCGTGCCGTTACGCGATCGGCCGTCGTCGAGCCTTTTTAGGCTCACACCTTCTCAATGTGGCATTCAAAACTCCATTCTGTGCCCTTTGCTTTCCCGACACTTATCCTGGATTTAAACATTTAAAGCGTAAAGCCTGCCTCCCTGCCTTTTTTATATTCACAATTTTACAAAACTAGTGCCATTCTCCTTCTATTCTTGAAAGAATTTTTATACGATCTGACGCTGGGAAACAATTCAAGTAAATTCACCGAATAAAACAATTCAAATTTTGCACAGATCATTAACACTTTGACTGCCAAACTAGAATCCTCAAAAATTCCATAAAATCAAAGTAAGTTATTTAACGAAATAAAAATTGAACAAAATTATATGTATGAGTATTATATGATATTGAGTAGTCCTCCAACTTTCTTGCATTTTATAGATCCTAATTAAATTTGGTACAATGAATATATTAACGTAAAAATTCATTTTAAAACCTGGACAAATATTTCCGTCACCCACGTGTGGGTGACATGGCACTCAACGTGTTAAAAATATTATTGAAGAAGACATTTATTTGTTTGCGAAAACACAATCATGCAATATTTTTCAAAACACAGCCCAACCCAATATTCGTGCTTCGAAAACAACGTGGAAACACGACCGACTGTAAATTACACGCGACACTTAAACGCCACAAAGGATAAAGGAAGAAAATGGCCGAAAGAAAGCTGACTCCCCGGTCCAAGAGGACCCACCCGTACAGTCTTAAATAACGCCGAGGGGTGGCGGAGAAAGAAAGGACATGGGACACAGCCAAAAGAGAAACAGTCCAAGCAGGAAGTCGGAGAAACAGGATCCCGGTTCGCGGTTACGCGAAAGAAAATCTGCGCGCGATGAATGATGGCGAGCGAGCGTTTCGAGCGAGTTACGGTAACTGGCTCCGCTGACTACGGAGAAAGACCGAGCTGAATGATTTAATTTGTACGACTGGTCCACGCTCGATTCGCAATCTGTCACGGGGCTGTCCGGTCCCATTGATTGCGACATAAATCTCGCCGGACACGTATTTCTGTCGGAACAACAGGTTCCTCCGCGCAGGACAACGTTGTTTGAATAGATCCTCGCAGGGGCCGTGGATCCTCGGCAAACAAAACCGAGACTCTCCGTTATACAAACGCACCGAACGGCTCCGGTTTGAACCATGCTACCTGATGTTGGGCCAGCAGGACGTCTTTGAGTCCATTGAAACGGAAGATCGAAAGGAATTTTGTCTACGGCGTCCAGAAATTGATGATCGGGTTCGTTTACATCTTTACGCGAATTTAAGGTTCAAGGGCTCGTCCTTTGGAACAGAAAATCCGTGGAATTTCACCGATTTAAATGAGAATGTTGCAAATGAAACGCGTGTAAGAGAAGGGGGCGAATTTACAATATCGATTTTGCCGTCACACGCTATTGATTTATGCAAAAAGCTGCATGCCGCCAGGGACAATCCAAATGGTATAACTGCGAATAAATTGTTATTAACCAGTCTTACAATTTAACACTTTGACTGCCAAACTAGAAACTTCAAAAATTCCATAAAATAAAAGTAAGTTATTTAACGAAATAAAAATTGAAAATAATTATATCTGTGACATTGAGTAGCCCTCTAACTTTCTTGCATTTTACAGATCCTAATTAAATTTAGTACCATGAATATATTAACGTAAAAATTCATTTTAAAACCTGGACAAATATTTCCGTCACCCACATCTGGGTGACATGACGGTCAACGTGTTAAGTAAGAGACAACTGTCTATGCAGCCGCTGCAGTCTAATGTCTTCCATCTGAGGCAGACAATTTTTATAAAAGTGCTCAGTCTAGTGGCGAGTAAATTATTTTGAAATGGAGAGAACGATTTCTTCGGTAACAAAAATAAACCGATGCAAAAATCGACAATGCACATACCGGCGATAACAGGGTTCGAACGAGCGACTCGAACAGAGCGTATCGCGAAGGATTCCGATAAGAATCTGAGCCGGGTAAACAGTTGAAAAATCCGAGACGTATAAACGAGAAATCGGATGCCGATCGATGATGACCCGATTCCGTCTTTCATCCGCGACGCCCGGTCACCGAACGGAGGTGTAACCGGACGTCGAAGGTGAGAACAGGATGAACCGATGTGCCAAGAGACAACCCGGGTCTCATTGTCTCGCAATAGGACACGTGGGTTTCACGATCGTCCGGGAATCCTTTCCAGAGAGAGAGAGAGCGAGGTGAACGCTTCTCGCGATCGACAACGCTTGTCGATCCTCGGGCCTTGATTCATCGACGAGCACCGAGGCCCGAACAGATCCGACCAGGCCCGACTAGTACCGTAACGTTGTATTTTCAATGAAGCTCTCCCGGTTAGTTCCTGTCGATGACGCGCGCCGTGAACGCATCCATTAAAAATACGTGTGGGTCGGTTGTCGATCGGCAAACCGTTCGCCATTTTGCAATTCGAGCCGCGATTGTCCCGGGCTTATCCAATGATACCGTGGACAAATTGAATACGCGATTGTAAACTTGCTTTCCTGCTTGCTTTGCTATCAATTCAGAGGGTATTTTCCGTATCGTGCTTTCAGAATAAAGATTATTCGAAAAATCACCAAAAAATCGAAACAAAGTTCAGTCTCAATGAACTGCAGCAATGCAAATATTCTATTTGAAATGTAGCTCACCTCCTTTACGAAATATTAAAACAACTTATTAGGAGAAAATTATGCAGAATATTACACTAACGACTAATGACTGTTGTATGTTTCTCCTATTCATTTTCGTCATAAAACCGTATAAAATGGTCTTTCATGTCTGTAGAGTTCCAAAATCTGTCGAAAGGCCTCGAAACGGCCGCCGAGAAGACCACTCCCAGAAAACCATACGAAAACTTGCTAATTTGAAAAAAAAAGTCTCACTAAGTATCGAACGAACCGTATCGAATCGGCAAGAGTAAAGTAGGCCGCGAAGATCTGCTGTCGCTTAGAAATCGATCAGAAAAAAGGAAGTCCGATCGGTCACGAAAATAATGATCGCCTATCGGCGAGCGTTCTGTCACGCTCCAAAAAGCACAAGCGTCAATTACGCCATTTAATTGGGTGCAACAGGTGGCCTGCCGGCTGGCTGGCTGGCTAGCTGACTGCGGCAGCGTTTCATGCGGCTGCCCCTTTTTCGAAATAATAAGTTTCCTGGGAACCTGTCGGACGCGCGCGCACCGAAAACGGAAGCGGCCGGTTCCACTTCGTCGCTGAGGCGCGCGACTCCTTGTCTACGCGACCAGTTTTCCGCCATTGCGCACGCCGGGGCCATTTTCGTCGCAACGTCGAGCAGAACTTTTGATAAAACCGAGCTGTAAGGTCGAAACTTTCTTCAAATTGCAGCGTAAGCTAAACACGCTCGAGTAAAAAATATTTAACCCCTTGCCCTACAATAACGAGTGAGACTCGTGATGAAAATTCTGAATAGAGTGTAATAAATGTGAACGTTATTAATTTCCTTTAAACCGAAATAAAATTCCATTTTGTTGTGGTTGATATATATCCTTTGGAGAAAACATAGGCATACAACAAATATAAACTATCTTCTTTTTCTATGAAATTCTGAACGATCAAGAATCTCTAATCGTTATAATCACAAAATAAATAATAGTGCAAGGGGTTAAGACGACCTGTCTTTAAAAAGTTGAACTTTTTTCTTAACACGTGACACATCTCTTCCTATAGATTTTGACAGGCTGAGTTTAAATCTGGTTACAGAATTTGTCTAGAAACAACGGCGTTCGGATTGAACGAGATGATAACCACGTAACAGGACCATTTGACCATTTCCGTGACGAAGTCGTACAACTTTTAAAGCGGTGAAACTTTGTTTAAATTGTAGCGGAAGTGTACAGTATTTATCGAAGCTCTACAGTGTCGTTCTGAAAATAGTCGCATGCGGTGGTTCACTCGCATTCAGGGGCAATGTTGCAGTCTGTGTAACATACGGGGTCCCTCTTCGTGCACAGTTCGTCCCTCGAATGACTCACTTGTCGCGTTCGCGGGATGATTTTGTCGAGATAACGCCACCGAAATGCTGCCGCCGTGACGTAACGCACGAGTAATCGCGTCCCGCTGTATGGGAATCGAATAAACACGTAACCGGGTGTTCTGTTGCAACCAGGCTCGAACCACTTCCGGTCGAAAAGAACTCGTTTCGAGCTACAACCCATAGACACAACCCACTGTGTTCACTATTTTCACTACTTTTACTTTTTCACTGCTGAAACCCTCGTGGAAGCCGGACTGCACTTTTTCGACGCTTTCAACCGATAGGTCTAATCTAATCTAAGAAATGCGATTAGACACCTTCTAAACAAGCTATTCCGAAGGAAAACAACTGGCTGCACAATTGTAGAGCTCTGATCTGCTCGGCGCTAGAACTTTCAGCAATTAATGTCATCAAGAAGATTCGTGCGTTCAACGAATCCTGAAGCAGCTCGATCTCGCGAAAGAACAACCTGCCAGAGTTTCCAAAGTTCTGCGAACCGAAGTCTCGGCAAGCAAATTAAGCCGGGACGAGGACGCCAGACGGAAAGATTACAGTGATCGGAGGAAATCGAGTGCAGCAACCCCTCATTACAACAGCCCGGCGCCGCCATTTTAGTATTCCTCCCTCGAAATAAGGCTTCCTGCTGCTCCTACCATTCGACAAGCACCGAGACTCAGGGAACACGATAATAATTATACTTCGGGGCCTGGTTCGCCTCATCTGGAGCGATTATCGGGAGCGAGGGACGCGTTAATGGCGACCTTGCTCGATTTGAAGAAACTCGCCTCGCGATTATCGCGGCTGCGCTGATAACGGACGCAATCTAAGCGCCATTGGATCAACCAGTTCGCGTATGTGGACACGCGATACGCCCTGCATTCCAGCGGTCGTCGAATCTCCCTGCATTCCCGACTAATTAAAACTACTCGCGATCCGGGAGCTCTTGAAAAATTTTCCCGAACGGCTAGACTTAATCTCTACTACCATGGCGGAGGATGATCCAGGAGATAAGTCATCTATGGAAGTTGCTCGGACGAGATCTATCGTCCTGTTGATCTTCGCGAGGCTTTCGGCAATTTTATGCTGGGTGTACTCAACTAATTTATTAGGTTGTCGAACGTATACGGGTTTCCTCGATTCGGTTTTTGAACCTACTTCCTCGACATCAATGAGTACACTCTTATTGAATCTAATATACACACAGCAATTGAGTCTCTATCGTTCAAGCTACGGTCTAGCCTCTATTATTTGAATTGCATTCTATTATACGAACACAGGCACACATAAATTGATTTCTACGAGAAACCGAGTGCTTAGGTTGAGCTACCGGGACCAGCTGATGATAGTAATAGCCGGGGACCTTCTATTATCAGAAACGGTTGCTTATTCAAACTACTTGACTCGAAACAGGGAAATTCTACTGTAACCAAAATTTGCAAAGTTTTGCTATTTAAGATCTTTTCGTGTGTGATACAAAAGAGAGAAATGTTAAAGGAAGTCGCTACTTTGCAAGCAAATGGCTACTTTGGTGTACCTAGTTAGTTACAGGACAGTTGAATTGGCTATTAGAATATTAGAATTTAGGTCGTCGCGCATTTAACAGCGTGTAGCACCTGAACATCATCGGCCAGCATTGTCTGGAAAGAGCAAAAAAGGAAGCAAGAGGAATATCGATGCTGCCGTCGAATGGACTTTACTAAAACAAACATAAATAATGTGAACACGATGCTTTTACGATGCCACTGAAGCGTTGCACTGTTAAATGGCCAACGACCTTTAAGACGGCTTTAGGACCCTATATTAAAACGGATCCAGGACTAGCAACCAGAACCAACATGCCTCTGCATTCTCACAGAGATCCAAAATTCCTGAACAAGTCTCGGACCTAGCGCCCACAGACAAGAGTCAACAGAAAGCTCCTCTTTCAAACGACAACTAGCATCCCTTGTCCCCAGCTAGACGCCGCGAGATCCGATCAGTGCCAGTCGACTGCTCTCGAACAGATCTCGCGTGATCCCTTAAACCCTAGCTGGATGATCGCACGCGCAACGACGCTATCAACGATCTCCGTAGCCTGGGAAACTGGTCGAGAAAAATCCAGCCGATCTCGGGAAGATCTAGCCGACACCTCGGTGAAAGGTTGCCGGGGCTGAGTGACTCGTCAGGAGAGAAGATCGAGAGAGGATCCTGCGAGAGGACTCACCGAGCACGGATAGGCTGAGTCCGGATCCAGGCCTGGGCGGCCTGTGCCTGTCTGGGGGCGCCATAGGTGCAGGTTGATTTAATCCAGCAGGCTGCAGTCGGGTTCTCTCATCGCACTGTCTCTGTCTCACTCACAAGTCACGCGCGGTTTGTCACTGGGTCTCGATGACAGTGGTTGTTCTTCGGGGGTCTCACGGTCCTCGGGGATCGTGCGGATGTCCGCCGGTGACTTTTAGACGATGCGCGACGGGCACGCGGTATAGGCTCGTCATCTTCGCGAAGCGTCTCGATCGCGGAGCGTAGCGGATCGCGAGGAGGAAGCGTTTCTTTAGGAGCCGAAGACTGCACACGCGCGCTCTTCGCGGATGCCGCTCGAGCACTGACTGCCAGGCGTACCCGCCACCTCGGCACCGGTCGACTCGCGTGACGCCTGATTGGCTGATTGGCCGACCGGTCGGGTCGACTGGCTCGACTGGATAGACGCTGGTTACTCGACAAGACGACTCGGCTCCGCTCGCCTCGGCTCTCCGCACGAACCTCCGAGCCTCACGGTCGTTCTTCCTCGCTGGTTTTCTGTCTGGTCGGGCCGGTCGCCAGCGCGGACGCATGCGCGCCGAAGGACCATAATCCTCTGCCGCAGCGGTGGGAACCGAGGGAGACATACGCCCTCGGAGTCCTTCGAGTCCCTTCCCGAGCCTGTCCCAGCACTCTTCTGAACTCTTTCAGGAAACCAATAGATTCTTTAACCCTCTACAGGCCCGTGTAACTTTCCGGTCACATGCTAATACATCGACATTTTACCAAATAATTTCAGTTTTTTCACAGGATCACGTATGGTCTTAATTATATAATGTCTCTGACATTAGCAATAACAATATTGATGACGGTTAGCAGCATCATCAACTTGAAATATCAAAGTAAATGCCTTGCAAGTTGTCTGCAAATAGAAACCAACGGAACAAAATCCGGCCCACAGAGGGTTAATGTTCTCCAGTCCTTTCCTAGCTCCTTCGAGTTCTTTCACAGGTTGTTCAAGTATTTCTAGAACTCCCCTTACGTACTATTTCGAAACGAACTAAATTATACTACGAGGTGCAAAATAAGCAACATTTCTATGAAAATGATGGGGCAGTGAAGTACAGATTGGTCGACCCCAGGCCCCTTGATAAACAACCCTGTTCGGTCAGGTGGTGGTAGTCCTTCCGAATTATTGCACCTGTTTTGCGATCCCGACGTGCAACAGGAACGGGGACTTTCGATCGCGTCACGCGTATTACGGCCGGTGCGGCGGCTCCGATCCGGATCGCTTCAATCATCGTTTAGAGGCTCCGGTTGTCTCGATTGAGGTCAAACGGCAAGAAAATGGTCGTTTTGCGCAGCGCGAAAATTGCGTCTCGAGGTTTCTGAAAGTGGTCGGTGAGACACGGCGGAGTCCGCGGCGCAGAAAGTGTGCAGAACCGGGTTATGCAAGCCCGCTTATTTAATAAAACAAAGTTACGCCCGTGCATGTACGGTATATGTAGATCGAGAGCGGGTAATAGCGCGCTCCGGGGGAACGCTACTGTTGTTCAGCTGTCCGAGAGAGAGAAGTTGACGCGGCCAGCAAGCCCGTTTGTCCGCGAGGCGTGAATGCATTTAGATAGCACGTGTGCATGCAAACTTCTCCCCTCGGAGTCCTTGCACGGCACGCATCAACAACCAGGACACCGGGAGAGACTAATCTCTCTCCCCTACCCCTCCTCGGATTTGCAAACCAGCCTGTGTTATTCGATCCGGCATACGCTAATCCCAAGGCTCCGCGGTAATTCTTACCGTTACCCTAGGTCCGCAGGGTGTAGGCTACCCGCTACCGATCAGTGAAACGGGATGACACTGTCCCAAGTCGACGGCCGATTCTACCACTTTGAGCGTCATCCGATCCCAATGAAACGAGAGGACACTTCGAATAGCTATCCTGTGTTATGGCAGGTTATATGGGTCTAGTAGATGGGGGCTAGCTAGCACCGATCACTGGAGCAGGATGACACTGACTCTGGCCAACAGGTTGGACTCTGTGTGCTACTTCGAATGTTATTCGATCCCGGTTAAAGAGGCTCGAGGGGATTCTTTTGGATGATGATTTTTTGTTAATGTGGAACTGTGTATGTCTAGATGGAGGCTACCTGGCATTGATCAGCGATGCAGGATGATATTGAGTGCAGACAAAAAGTGGTTGCCGTGTGATGTTTTAAGTGCCATTTGATCCTGCTGGTGTGCTTTCGAGAGAACACTTTAAATACCTGTTCTGTGTTACGACTGGCTATATGGGTTTACTAGATGAGGGTTCTTTGGTACTGATCACTGGAGCAGGATGACATTGACTCTGGCCAACAGGTTGGACTCGGTGCTACTTTAAATAGTTATTCGATCCTCTGTTTAAGTAGGTCCGAAAGGATTCATTGAATACTGATTTTACGTTGATGAAAGTCTATATGGGTCCAGTAGGCAGATGCTACCTAATACTCATCGGTAGACTCATTCGTGATAAAATGAGTGGGTTTATGTTGAAACTGTGGGAAGATTAATTCTACTTTATGCTACACCTAAACCCAGGAGAGTTCTAAAGCATGTCGGTGAACCTTTTGTTCCAAGAATGATTCCTGTGATCCTGTAACCTTTTCGGTCCTGGCTCTTCAGCTAGCTCACTGTAAATCGCCAATTTTTGCATACACCACCTACTCGGGGCAGCACGAAAAGGCCCAAAGAGTCCTAAAGCAAGGCTCAATAACGAGCCCAGCAGCGCCCACAGCGCTCAAGGTGTCAGCCACGCGATTACCCCGAGGAAGTAGCGTTGAAAGGACGCGTACTCGCAGCGTGACGTTATGCGACCCACGCGTGCAACGCGCGTACGCCCACCCGGCCCCGACGCGTAACTCGCTCGCGAAACAAAGCGGACGGAGCCGCGAAGTCTGCGATCCACGGTGTGCCCACGATCCTCGATCCTCGATCGACGATATCCATGTTCCGTTCCGTTCGCGCGCCGAAATCGAGGCCGCGCAAAAGCTTCGAGAAGACGACGCCGCTCCCGTGAACCGTTTCTACGGAGCAGGTGTACCTACGTACACCTCGAACGGACGATTCGACGTTTAGAATCCTGCCCGCAGCACTTTCTACTTTCACATCGGCGTGCACAATGTCTGTGCTGCATGATCGGGTTCGACCTGAAGGGTTTCGGTCGATGGAGACGTCACAGAATGCTCCGTTTCGTAAAAATAGGTCAAAACTTGAACACTGATTGTCTATGGTTTGTTCTGCCTCGTGAACTAATTTATGGTGAGACGGAGAATTGTGCGAATAACGCGTGTTTTATGAATTTATGGTAAAAATGGCCAGATGAAGTATAACACGGTGAGAGTATTTAACATGTCCAGGTTTTAAAATTAATTTTTACGTTAATATATTCATTGTACCAAATTTCATTGGGATCTGTAAAATGCAAGAAAGTTGGAAGACTGCTCAATATCACACATATAATTATTTTCAATTTAATTTCATTAAATAACTTACTTTGGTTTCATGGAATTTCTTAGGATTCTGGTTTGGCACTCAAAGTGTTAAAGCGTTTGAAGACACTGTTGTGTTATTTCTGTTAAAATCGTCGAGAGAAGAAATCAATGTCTAAAGTACGTCCCGTGTCTTGCAATCAATTCAGGCAACTTTTATAACTGAGTAAAGTCACTCGAAGATAAATAAATGTCTATGTAGCTCCTGTGTCTTGCAATTAATTTCTGCTAATGAATACGATTAAGTAGAAACGACGGTGCAAACTTTCAAAGGATTTTAGATCTTTTTTCTGTTGTTGATTCATTGATATTCACAGAAGATTAGCGACTCTAGAATCTGAAGAAGTTTGCGGATTGTTGTGTCAATTCTTTTCTTAGGCAACTGTTCATACAGCGTCTCGCACATTTCGCCGAATGCTGACCCGACGGCATACCCTTTGCGAAAAAACGCGGCTGACCGTTTCCGGTCGATCTGCATGACAGTAGAACCCCGGTTCCGTTGAAAATTCCCATCATTGTCCTCGAGGAACGTTCGAAAAGCTCTCCAGGTGTCTTTCAGCGAGTTACTTGAAGGATTCAAGGTAAACCCAACACGTGTTTGCAATTTCCGCGTCAGGTAGGTGTCAAAGAATGGATGAAATGACCGAAGAGGACCCTGGGGGACGGTCAACGAGTTCATAGAAGAGACCAGATGTCTTCTCTGAGTGCAGGTGTTCTTCCGAGAGATTTATCGATACAATATTGTTAGGATTTTTCATCCTAACTGGGTAATTCGGTTCGGATAGTCGAGGTTTCACTATATCGTTGATTAAAAGAGCAAATGCGATCGGAATTGCGTCGTGTTGGATATCGTTTTAATCGGAAAAATGTCACGAATATGCTGAGAAAAGTTTAATGAAAAAATAGTTAAAAATAAAAGAGTTATCATTGGATTTGTCTCAAGGATACACCGGTGTCGGTTTTTTTGTTTTCTATTCTCTTCTACATCCGACGCTATCGGTAAGGGGTCAACGAATAGTGTCTGTACAGAGCGACATTTCGGTCTCCCAATTTCGACATGTATCGAGGCATTACCGTAGATCAGCGAGTTTCTGTTCACGATTCGATTTTCGCGCGCGAATGGCGTGTCCTTTCGTGTTGGGAACCTGTTACACGCTGCGCCCGGACAACTGGCAGTCGTGGACCTGTAAACCGACGCGTAATAATACGACCGGTAGGCTGTAAGGTAGTAAGGCAAGCTGCGTGTGCTCGGTGCTGTGCGGCACAGGAGGAGTTGGCTACCTTAACCTGTTCGTCGCGCTCGAGATCGGGTCACCCCGGAGAGGGGCATCGGTCTTGCTCGAGGAACAGAGCCGAGCGGGAAAGGATCGACGTGGATCGTGATCGGCAGCTAGACCAAGGATAAAACGCTCCGAGCAAGAGCCAGCTTTCCTGGAACAACGTCTCCTCACGGCCTTTTTCCCTCGAGCGCTGCACTGCGACGCGCTGCCGCTCCATTTTAGCAACCTGAAGACGCAGAAACTCTGCAGCAATTGCAGAGATAAATGTCGATCGAAGCTGCACCGATTTTATCTGAAAAATTTTATCTGATGGGACTAATTTTGAGACTTCTCTTGTTTAACTCTTGTATAGGATGCTGGGCGGTTTGGATAATTTTATGGCAACTATTCACAGCTAGATCCAGTCAATTTCTTTTTCTTGTCATTTTTAAACCACCGATTAAACTGGCTGCTAGACGATTAGGATAACCACTGCTAGACCCACCTATGGAGGACCGATGTTTTTTAAGATTGTATGGCAGCTAGATTCAAGTAATTTTGGGTGATCATGCGCGCGTTGAACGGTGTAATCGACAGTGTCAGCTTTCTTTGGCCGTTCGAACGAAACGGTGCGAAATGCGTAAGATAGAAAGTAAAAAGATCGGCTGGAAAAATACGCAGGCAAAGACCGGCGCGGATCGGTGGACGGGCCCGCTCCAGGTCGGTCGTTACATATGAGCGTATGTATGAGCACATAGGTGTATATTGCACCTTTCCACGTAGGCCAGTGCAGTGTGGCGGATGCGGGTGGGCGGACCGGGATCGGGTCCGTGGCGGTGCAACGGAGAGCAGTGTGCAGGGAGCCCACGCTGCAACGAGCATCGGTAATTAAACGAGCACCTCGCTCGACGGTCTCGTCATTCTCAACCACGAATCTCTGCCCCTTCCCTCGCCGCAACTCTGCATAATTACTGACAAACCGCTCCAACAATAACTCTTCCAAACTCATCCCACCGCAACTTACTCAAACTGCAATTTCTGGATCGTTCAATTGCTACCGAGTAATCGAATTAAAATATGACGAATTAAGAGGGAACCAAATTGAGAAGTTGTAGTTGTCACATTGTAGTTTACAATAACACTAATGACCACAGTAATTGGTAGACATTTCTTGCTCCTAACAACGAATGATCTCGGTCGCGGAAATTCAAAAAATTCACATTAAGGGGTTGAAATCAATCCTTGCAAATTCGGCTGTTTTTCGATGCGTAATGTCTAATTTAATTAACCCAACCGTGCGTTCCGATAGTTTATTGCAGTTTTTTGGACAGACAGTCTCGATCCGAGGAATAGCAATTAACTATCTGGAACGAGATAGGTTTTCGCCTGATTTCTAACTTTCTTTGATGGCTCAGCTGTCGGCCTAAACAGTTTTCTCGAGTGACAGTGCCCGGTACATCCAGGAAAGAAATATGAATAGATCGTTGGTAAATAGAAGATCATCGACTGGCAAATGATTCAGAGATCTCTGGAGGATTCTCTTGGCTAAGCGACATCTGGAGCAACGCTGTCCCAGGCTCACGGTTAATCGGACTTTCCCTGGCTCGCCGGTGTCGTCAAAGAGACCAAGACGTTAGCATGAGCACGTTAACTGCCGGATATGCGAATCTATGTGCTCTTTGTCTTTTACTGTTGCTACTGCACGGTACACTGCACGGCGTTCAACGTTCTGAGGCTTCAGGTTGGCGATAGTGATTTGAAACACATGATGGACATGTTCTTGTCCGTGAACTATCTCGTTTTCAAGGAAAACGGATTCTTCGAACGAACATTTAGAAAAATTTTTTTATGAATATTTTTCTGATTAAAATTTCACCATTTCGACTGGATCTGCTCGTTCGAAACGTGGATTAACCCTTTGCACTCGAGTGGCGACTCTGAAGCGCCACTAAAAATTGTTGTGGCACTATTTCAAAGAAATCACAAAAATATTACAAAATATTTGTTACATTAAAAAATTTGTACTTACTAGATTACTAAACATTTAAATATTGTATGTGGAAATCGGATCAGTTTCGTATGAGTAAAATGTTAATATTCTAAGACGGAAGAAAAATTTTGTTTTGGAATTAAAATATCGCCGAGTGCAAAGGGTTAAACAAAGCAAATGTAATTGTGTCGTGTTTGGGCTCGTTGTAGCGAGAAAAATGTCACGAATGAAATGGATGTAAAAGTGTATTAGTTAGCCAACTAAATGAATCTGCGAGCCAGATCGAGATCTGCAAGTTTGTTTCCGATGAAAGAGGAGAACCGATGGGTCCACCGCGTTTTTCTCAGCGGCTACCGATGGGTCCGTTCTTTAATCTCAGAAACCCGGCCAGTATTTCACTTGCTGGAGGGGTCCGGCTTTCATCCGGAGGAAGAAATGAGCCGGCAGCAGCCGACCGAGGGAGCTACGACAAATTAACTACGCATGATCCTGCGAGGAGATAGCCGGATATCGGTACACCACACGGGTATAGCGGATCGTATGTACTGGGAAGGCAGGGGGCCCAGGGCCCTGGCGTGTTGTACCGTGCAATTCGGTCCTTATACGGGCCCCCGACACAAGGTTCCAGCCTCTGGGCCCAACAAAAAGAACCCCCTGCGCCGCGGTGTCCGGCCAGGACGGTTTCGGACGGTACCCGCGGACCGGTACGCACGATACCGTACCGTCCACCGTGGTTCCATTACACGGGGAACCACGGGTAATTGAATATTCCGTGTTTTTGCACCGGCTGCCGGACGCGAACCGCCGTGGAAAGTGGCGAGGTAAAACGCAGGGACCAGAGACAGTCAAAAAGTTGCCTAGATGTTCTTCTGCATCGATCCTTTGAGGATCGCCGTGTCGATAATAACAGGCTAGCGCGTACGCGATTCCGATTTATCGAGTCGCCAATAAATCAATTGGTCACTCGACATCATCACATTGCGAATTTCTTCATTTTTTCCTTAATAATATTGAAACTAATACTTCAAATACTAAATGGAAAATCGTCGTTCGTAAAGAGATTCTGGCAGACTCTCTGCAGAGTTCTACGCCAGATAGAAGCCAGAGAGGATCCCACTGGTAAATAATTATGGGATGTTCACCGGAGTACCCTTGGACCAGAGGTGGTTCGACCACGGCGCCGTTGCCGTTCTCCGAATCGGTTTTTATCAAGGTGTTCCTGCAGGCTTGTCTGCCGGCTCGGGACCAGTCCGAGACGATTGTTACTTTGAAGATTTACACGATATTTCAACCCGTTAAGCGATACAGTGTTTACTCAGGTTACGAAGTATCTGGATCCCACCTCTAACATTCCGTATATAAATTGTCTCATACAGCAAAAGTTAGCGTGCAGAAATTCCTGTTGGGGTCACAAAAGAGGCACCCATGTACCGTTTAAGCGTTAAAATTTGAATGAACTCACAGCCGCCATAAAGTTGTTAACCTAGGGGATTCGTTGTACTTTAAAAATAGATTCTTTCCCAATGGCCGTTCTTCGGGATTGGAATTGCAAATTTCCGCGAGCATGCTAGAGCTGTTAGTCATCTGGAGCAGCAAAGTGATTTCTCAGGAGAGCCCAGCGCGCATAAGCTCTCACGCTCTCCGGCGATTTCAAGATCAGAACACGCAGAAATCGAGCGGCCTGATCGCCGGCCGGCAGAAAGAATGCGACTCGTCTTGTACGTGACCGGGCGAGTAGCCGAAAACCGCGCCGAAACAAAAGTGTTCGGGACTATTTATAGCGATGCCGGCCGACATTCCGAAGGGCCGATGGGAGGAAATTATTCGCGTTACTTGAACCTCTACCGACGCATTACGCGCAATTGGTTGCGTGGGCAATGTTAAACGTTAAATCGTTCGTCGCGATAGAAGACGATGCGACGAGATTGCCCGCCCACACACGAGTTTCCTGCGCACGGAGACGAGCTTATGGTTGTTTCGGCCAACGGGCCCTGGGCCTGGACCATCAAAGAACACCGGCGAATCAATTAAACTGTCGTTTAATGCGCACACATACGCATTTGTCTGAGCTACGAGTCGTAATAAATCGATTAGAAAAATTTGCAGACCAAGTTGCAAACATTCGTTGCAAAGGGGAAGCTCCGATCTTTAACACTTTGAACGTCAAAAAAGAAAGCTCAAAAATTCCACTAAATCAAAGTAAGTTATTTGATAAAATAGAAATTGAAAAAGTTAAATGTATGGTATTGTGTGGTTCTCCAACTTTCTTGCATTTTACAGATCCTAATCAAATTTGGTACAATGAATATATTAACGTAAAAATTCGTTTTAAAGCCTGAACAAATAATTCGTAATAAGTTTCGAGAAAAATTTCTCAATGTTCTCACAGGCGTTTCGAAAAGTGTCATGCTAGAAGAAAATAAATAACGTAGTATCAAGACAGAAGTTTCGAGGTTGGAAAGAAGTCCAGGTTTCTTTGTTAGAAAATGATAGCAGCAGTTGCATCGTTGACACCGTTGCAATCGAACGAGCCATAAATTCGACAATTCTGGGCCGCCATGGAGCTAATTTATGGCAAGATCCTCGGTCCCGAGATATCCCCAGGCATCCGGGGCATTTTCATTTAAATCTCGGGGGCCGGTCGCATTTTTCTACGTTGCCGGCGCAACGCGCTGCAACGCCCTGCAACGCGATGCAACGCGACAGCGAGATAATAATTTCGGGCCAGGAAATTTACGGAAATTTACGGCCGGTTCCCGCTCCCAGTCTCTCGCAGTCTCCTCTCTATCTTCCGAAACGAATCTCCACGGACTCGGTCCGCTGACCTCAAGCTCGTGAAACCGATTCGATGAGCCCGACGACTGAGAACCACAGCTCGGAGAGGGTTTCCATGAGCGCCGTGGAGGATTCCTGAGCGTCTACGATCTCACCGGGGCAACTACCTGTCGAATGACGTGGCCTAGCCGCATTTTTTCGCTCCCCTTTCGCGTCATTAACCCCCTCGCGTCTGGCCGCATCGATTCAGCCGCTACCGGAGACCGTGATGCCCTCCGTACGTTTTTCTCGCAGAATCATTTTCTGTCGCGGTATCATCCAGAAAAGAAACCAGACTCCGTCAGTTTCCTTACCAAGTTTCAAGGCCTTGTCGATCGCTCCTTTGCGCCCTTCTGCGCCGGTTTCTCAAATTTCAGACTAAATAGTTTCAGAGCTGAATAGAAATTCTTATCAAGCTGAATCTAATTACGTCCTCAAATATTTTTAACACGTTAACTTCCATGTTACCGATATGTGGGTGACGGAATTAGTTGTCAAGGATTTAAAATTAATTTTTACATTAATATATTCATTGTACCAAATTTGATTACGATCTATAAAATGCAAGAAAGTTGGAGGACTACTCAATATGATACATTTAATTCTTTTCAATTTTTATTTCATTAAATAACTTACTTTAATCTTACGGAATTTTTTAGGTTTCTAGTTTGGCAGTCAAAGTGTTAATACGTACGCTGCCTTGAACGTTACGCGCCCATCTGTGTCATAAATGCATAAAATCGAACAATTCCACAGAGACTTGATACATTCGTCTAAAAATTCTGACCGTGGCGCGCATGACGTCTCGTTTTTCGTTGTTTTCAGGAAGGAGCGAGTGAAATAAATGCTGTTAAAACATATCATCGGGAATAATTCAGACTGGACAAGCGGCAGTCTCGGTGTCCGAGGCATAAGGCTCTTAACGAGGCCGGACAAACGGCCGCGGAACAGCGGGAGATAAACTGGCGTTCGCGGAGTATAAAACGCGCTAAAACCGAGTCGAAAATACGAGGCGTGCGCGCACCGGTGCGGTATCGGCGTCGAACGTGTGCCGCATTTAATATCCCCGGAGCGGCTAAGATACTAATTACGATTGCCGAACGCGGACGCGGACGCGAGCGTGAGCGTGAGCGCGCACGCGCGCCCGTGTTTCAGGAAGAAATAACACCTCATCGTTCTCTCCAGGCCACTATACGGATATGCTCGCGGACGAGTGAATTACAACCGGCGCGCGTGCACGCGCGTGAACGCCGAGCGGATTCGAACGGGCAGGAACATGTACCTCGGCCGAAAATTTATTTAGACCCTCGCGGCGCTCGATCGTTAAACGATCCCTCTTGGATCCTTTTTCCAGCGAGATCGATAAAAGTATCCGTGTATCAAGCAGGAGAGAGTTTACGAGCCGGAACGCTCGATAATTGCTGCATGGAAACCGATGATGGAGTACAGGATCTTGAGGGATGCGTTTAGGGGATGGGACATGGTAAGGGGGCAAAACACAAGTTTCTTAATTATTTTTAATAAGAAGAATTTGGAACAGTAAAGAAGCTATTGAGAATAATATGTAATGTGTAATGTGAAACGTTGGAAATTGCTTTCAGAGGTTCTCAACGAAGAAAACGATTGTTTCATTGGAGCGTATCGTGCGCCGATCCGCCAGAATCAATAATCCATCGTCGAGAAACGCTTAATTAATTGCGATCATAATCATCTGCGGGGTTGGGGCACCGTGTATTACCTTGACAAAAGTGCCGGGCTTAATCGTCGTTCATCATCCTGCCTCGTGGCTGCATAAATCGCGGTAACAACGAAATGAATAGGTACGTCGAAGCGTTTCACGAGTTCCTAATAAACGGTGCACTCGGGACCGGCCGCCAGAGAGGAAAAGAGAGAGGAGGAGAGAGTTTCCTCTCGGAGGATTTGCGCGATTCCCGTCCCGTTTTTCTGCGTCGCCTGGTCGTTAATAAATGTGAAAGCGAACGGGGAAAACACTGCGAAAAATCTGCTCCGTAAAAGATGCATCCAACTCGAGAGCGAACGATGCTCGGAATTCGAGCCTCGAAAGTGCAGTCGACGGTGTGCCTGTATACTTTTGTGCGTTGTGTATACCCCGCGCGCACAACTGCGTTGTGGGCATCGTTGGATCGTAACGATTATAGTAATTACGCCGACTTTACTGCGCGAGGTCTAGGGGAAACGAGCTGAACTTCGTGAAAGTGATTGTTGCCTGACTGCGACGCGGGTCTCGGTATTCTTGTAATTAGCACTTATTTTTGCGAGAGAACCGGCGTGGTAAAAAAGCTTTGTAGACTCTCTTACGAACGTGTATCTTCCCTTCTCATCCGTTCAGATAATCGAGGTTGAACTGTATCGTGGATTAAACGAGTGAATGCGATCCGAATGGTGTCGTGTTCGGTATAATTGTACAGTGAATTCTCGATATATGTCAACAACACGAGTCTTGCCAGCGTCGTATATCGTCTACACTCCTGGACAAAAAGATAGCACAAGTGTGCTATCATTCAGTTCTCAAGGATAAATCAAGAATTCTCTGAATTCTACAAATGAATTCATAAACATCGTCTCACGGTAGTATATTATATAGCGTATATTATTAGGTAGTATATTATTATATTATATTATATATTTTTTATATATATAAAAAAAAAATTATATAGCGACAAACTGGAACTACTCTGTCCGTACTTGTATTTATCAACAAAAGTCGTGTAGCAGAGGTCGGCGAAATGATAGCACACTTGACTTTCTATTCGGATTTCTCACTGTTTCTACGTTTCGAGTCATATAAACATAGCGTTGTGTAGGCACTCTGTCTTGGTAGAATTTCCAATCATCATTGAACAAAATGGGACGCGGCAAGAAATTAAGGGTAATTATTTACATTAGAAGCTTCCTCACCGATTTTGATGACCTTGAAATATGTTGTCAAAAAGTGATCGGAGTAGGTGTGTGTAGGACTGTGTAAAATAGTATTTCAAATAGTTGACAGTAACTTATATTTTTATGATATTTTGTTGCCTGTAATGTTATTACGATATTGTAGTCTGTTTATCAACATGTTACATATTCGTAATTAAACTACAAATAATACTTTGCTAACTATTATAGCTTCTCATGTTAAAAATTATAATTTATAAAATTAACTACTTGAGGAACTTATTTTCATTGTAAGGAAATATTTGATTTTATCTATCTGGTTATCAAAATAAAAATATTTGATTTAAAGTAGTATCTTATTTGAACCACATTAAATTATACTATATACCAAATCATTAATGATCGTTAATATACGTTGTAAAATATGATAGAAAACCTTGTATCCAATGTTCCACATACGAATACTAATCCTACATTATAAAATACTAATGTAAAGTGTACTTACTTCTGAATCTTCTGTACCTCCGTCGGATTCACAGCACACAATTATTCACTCGCGAGAAAGGTCCGAATAATTGAACAACAATCACTAAACACACACACAACACATTTTATAAAATCGTGACAACGAACGAGAAGATGTCACTCCGACCACGAACAAAATAATACTGCGATTTTAACAATGATCCCTTCCACGGAGGTGGTACGGTCAGGTTATCCTAGGAAGGTTAGACGCTGAGGGTCTATAAACACTAGATACAAAACCAAGGTAAAAAAATTATGGCGGGGCGCCGACCCTATTTCCCTGAATTCCCTGTTTTCGTATCACACGTCCGTGGGGGGAGGGGGGTTAAAATCGCAGTATTATTTTATTCGTGGTCGGAGTAACATCTTCTCGTCTGCTGTCACGATTTCGTTAAGTGTGTTGTGTAGAATTTAGTGATTGTTGTTCAAATATTCGGACCTATTCTCGTGAGTCAATAATTGTATGCTGTGGATCCGACGGAGGTACAGAAGATTCAGAAGTAAGTACACTTTACATTAGTATTTTATAATGTAGTTTATAGTACATTAGTATTATATTTAATTATTCGTGTGTAGAATATTGGATGTAAGGTTTTCTTTCATATTTTGCAACTTCAATGTCCCTTTAACACTAGATTCACAGAGCACTAAAACTGACTACTTAACATTATTTGGTAATTATTTACATTAGGGGCTTCCTCACCGATTTTGATGACCTAAGTTAATGCCTCATTTATTAACATGTGCTATCATTTCGCCGACCTCCGCTACGAGATTGTTGTTAATAAATACAAGTACGGACAGCGTAGTTCCAATTTATCGCTATTTAATATATTACCGTAAGATGATATTTACGTACCAATTGTAAAATTTAGAAAATTCTTGATTTATCCTTGAAAACTAAATGATAGCACACTTGTGCTATCTTTTTGTCCAGGAGTGTAGGACACATACACTAGAGCCGTGTTATGTTTATACTCCTCGGGGTCCGAGGCTTCTCGAGTAGTGGGGATAATTCCGCGACGTTTATCGTCCAGGCCTTGGCGACATATATAGAAAAATCATTGTGTTGAGAAAAATGTCATGGATATGTCAGCAAAGGTTTCGTAAAAGTATAATCTAAATGATAGAGCGGATCGTCTAGGGTTAATAAACGGATCAGACCAGTAGTGGGCAAAAGGATCCTCGAATTATTCTCGGTGTTCGACGAACCTTCGCGAAACGGGGAACGGCAGTCTACCTGCAGTTTACAGCCACCGGTCCCCTCGACCCGGTGAAACACATACCGTCGAATCGGCAGACCAATAACGCGGATACCTAGTCCGCCCACGTGGTACCGGTCCCTGGACGAGCATACACACGGGCACGTAATTTCGCGAGCGTGCGGGAACAAAGGGGGCAGGGTACGAAGAAGGAAACGAGACACCGGTTTTCCAGCGGGCTGCATTCATGAGCCCGAATGAACGAGTCGAGTCGAGTCGAGTCGAGCTGAACGCGAGTCGCGCGCGACCACGAATTAAGCCTGTCTCCGGCCGTGAGTATGTACACTACCGTGCAGAAGTATTTTAGACACGGATACGTGTCGCTTATACACTCCCTGAAAATTTCATCTGCTATGAAAGTCCAAATTTTTCACGATTTTTTCCCTCCAAAGAGTATACAGTTTTAAAACATTCATTTAGAAATACTGTTGTATCATAGTCAGTCATTAGAACATCAAATAGCGTGAATGGAAAATCGTTAAATGATCCGTTCGTGCGTAGCGCCTTTAAATTTTCAAAAAAGTCCATGTTGTTTGATAAGATTTTAAAGAAGCCACCGCTACCTATTACTTTGAGCGACAGAGCAAGGGTCCAGGAAAATTTTGTACGGTATTGTAAGAACACCGTGCGACAATGTACGACACGCGAGTGTCGTCGGGCCCGTGTCGGGTCGCGATTTACGGTGAATGGGCCCGTCACGTGGGTGTAATCGGTTGGACGGTGCCGATCGGGATGAATCGATGAGCGTGACGCCCCGGCGCGGCGCGGTACTGCGACTCGCTCGTCCCCCGTTTAATTTCACGGAACGACGCGTCCCGGGGCCCCGTGAAAGCTAAGTCCCTCGGTCCCCGAGTCCCCTCAGTGTTTCACGGGGTCCCGTGAATGCGACTTTCACGCCTGTGCCCCGTCGCCCGGCGACTCATTTGCAACACAATGCACGAGGAAGTGTGCGAGAGCAACGTTCGCTTTTCAATGGTCCCCGGCTGACGCCGAGGATCCACGCCGATCGATACGATGGGCCCCATAGGCACCGAGAGGCCCGTTCCTCCTAGAGTGGGCGGAAGGATTTTGAAAGCTGAGAATACGAATGGTTGCATTTCAGTCGCGAATTTGCAGGAATTTTTGATCTGTGGTTCAGAAAGAGTGGGAGTGGAGGTGTTTAGTAATAGGACATTGTTTATAATTAATTTTACATGAAACTTTTACTGAAATATTCCGCACACTTTTCTGATTAAAATGACTCGAAACACGATACCATTTGGTTCGTATTTACTCGTATAATCCACGATAGAGTGGGCCATCAAAGTAATAGACTGCGGATTTTCGTGAAAAACAAAAATTGTATTAATTACAGGGTTCCCATATATTTTCATGACATATAACCAGATCGTATCATCTCTGATAGAACCAATTTTGATCGATCCCCTGACAAAAATAGTTGATGCGTTCACGTTAAGCGGTCCAGCTTTTATGTCCAAATATACTGTGCCGTGAAAATAATACACTGTATTGTTGAAACGTAGTGAAACCGTACGATGCCGTCCGATGGAGTCTGAAAACGGTCGAATGAACGCGGACTAGCCGGAACGAAACGGGAAAAGTTGCAGAGACCGCAAGGGGTTAACTGCGAAAGGCTCCGGCGCATCGTCGGCCATAAAATCGCGAGAGCTCGTGCGCTCGTGCACAAGTGTCGCCGGTGCATGTGTCGGGGATGCATATATCGGTGCAACTCTCTCCCTTTCTCTCGCGCGTGCGCGCGCGCGTTCTCGCCCACGCTCCGCTTCTACACGCTCTGTCTCTGGTTGCAAGTTGCACGCACGCGGCGCGACACTCTCGGCCGTTCTTCGGTTCATTCAGTCGTTCGAATCCTTCTTTCATTCAAGGCCCGATACACTTCGATCGCAGCGGCGTATACGAGCGACTCGTAGATAGCCACGCGAGCGAGTATGCGAGTCGCATTATCGGAGGCGAAACTTACGCGGCGTCCCTTGTGCAACCGCGGTTAAAACCGGTGTCCCGAAACGCATCGCGGTTCTCACGGTTCCTCTGGAGGGGAAGCGCACGCTCGCGTAAATTAACGCCGATAATTACTACACCGTTCGCTCGCGGCGATTAATTAACACCGCGCGGAAAGTGGGAAACTCGCGCGCCGAGCGTGTGGATCGACTGGTCCAGTTCCATCGACCGATTAACTCTTTGCAACACTGTAATTACTAGACTATCGGCTGCTCTACCATCGATTATCGAAGATTAGAATCGACGATATCTGTTCGGATAATCGAGGTTCCACTAAATCGTCACTTGCATCGTCGTGTCTGGTCTCATTTTGATCAGAAAAATGTCACGGATCTGTTGATACGAGTTTCATTTCAAAATAATAGTTTGAGTCTTGCAACTCATTTTGTCAAATGGCAAATATTATAATTAGCAAGTTAGAATAGAGAGACAGACCCCGGTGGTTCTGGTGTTTAAGAAAACGGGTTGAATTACTCATTGGTGTTGGCGAGAACAGCAGGGCACACGCAATCCGCTGGGTTTGCCGTATTTTTCGGGTTTCGATAAAATCGGGCTCACGTACGCGCTCGCGGCGTCGACCGATTTGAATTGAAGCGATCGACAGCATGATCGTGCGGCGTGTTACACCAAGAGAGAAGGATGCAGAAAGAAAGAGAGAGAGAGAGAGAGAGAGAGAGAGAGAGAACAAGACAAAAACCGGGCCACAGTCTGTAAAGCATCGGTCGAACGTGACACGGCGCGGCGCACCGAACAAATTGCTTTCCGTTAATATCGCGCGACGATCTGTAACAATAACGGTCTCGATTACATTTTACGACACGTGTACCCGTATTATCGGTCGGCGAAGGTGTCGCCGCGCCGGGTTACAGGTCCTCTCAGATAAATGCACACGTTCCAAGTTGGGCAACACACCACGGATCGTTGCCCCGGGCTCCGAACGATTGGTGCAACCTCTCTCTTTCTCTCTCTCTCTCGAAGGGTACGACGACGCCGTAGAAAAGCGAGAGTCGGGGCCCCGAGGTGAGACCGTTAATGCCATTCAGGCGAATTAACCGGCCGAACGGTATATAATTTTCGCGTAATTAGTCGGCCGACGGCCATCCATTACCGGGCCCCCGGTCCTCGTCATAGTGCGCGTCGCTTGTGTTCCTTAATTAATTCGAACGATTCCGCCTAACCGCCCCCTCCACCTCGCGCTGCCAGTAACTTTCGGCCTGCTTCTTGCTTACGGTGCTTTCCATCAAATTATTGACTGCCGATTTTTATGCACTTAAGCACTCGGAAGCTTCGTCCTGGTTTATCCCGGTTTTCAAGCGATTTTTCACTAGAGCGTGGATTTCGTGCGTTTACGGGGAAAGTGCGTGGTGTGAAACATGAAACAATAAATTCGTTCATCCTTCGATGGCTGATTCAATTTTAGTTTCAGTTTTACATTGAACTAAATTCTACAGCAACCTCCACGCCTTCACGCAACACGAGCCGTGTTAATTAAATTTATTGACGGTCTAATGAACAGAACTTGTTCTGGCAATTTTCGTGTTCGGTGTGCCTCTGCTCGATCACTATACTCGAAAACCGGCACAAAGGATACACCTGACCAGGATAATTTGCACAAGCAGCTCGACAACAAGTGGTGCAATCGAGTTCAAACCGCTTGCAACTCACGCGTTATGTTTTAAACTCGTACCAGCAGATTTTTATTATGCATCTTCCATTTATTCGTCGGGAGCGACTCGCTTGTGTTTTTTTCTTTTTCGAATACTTGCCCGAAATCGTTCTTGCCCGACTCTTCTCTCTCTCTCTCTCTCTCCTCTCTCTTTGCTACTCTCTCTTTCTCCGTCGCGTAACTTCGGGTTGCAATCTTTTCGCGCACTCCTCGAGATTAAATATCGTTCGCCTTGAAACAGTGGAAGTTACTTTCACGGTTCTCGTTGCGCTCGCTGCGACCCAATTAACCGAGAGAAACCTTCCCCGACAATTAACCCTGGCTTGTCCAATGGAAAACAGCGAAGAAAGGATACGCGTAAATTTTGCATCCACTACTCCACCCTTGCGTCAACATAAATTGGTCGATTCTATGGTCGGCTTGACCCACTATAGCTTCGCGCAATTTGAAAGTCGTCCACTGATACGCGAATACAGTAACGATATATGTATATAAGCCGTTCACTAAATCGATTAACTGCATTTCAAGTTTTCGCACATTTTTCCGCCAACACCTGATCGACTACGATCGTTGATCGACAGTATCGTCGAAACAAATCTGGCAATCCCTCTTTTACTTATAATCATTTTTCTATGATACTTTCACCAACATATTGCTGATGGTTTCCCGATTAAAATGACACCAAACACGATACCGTTCCATATATACACTGTGAAGTCCCGGTTACTCGGTTTGGATAATAGAGGTTCCTCTTTGTGCGATCCAAATTGTGCCGAGTTGGGTATCGTTTTAATCGGAAAAGTGTCACTTTTAATCGAAAAAGTTATTGCCAAAGTCTCAACGTCTATCCTTTTTTTTGTATGATACATAAAAATAATAGAAGGATGCTACAAGTCCAAGGAAGATTGATACTGACGGTGTATTAAAATTGCAGAAAAATGCTCGGAGGTCGAGCACAATGGAGACACAACGTCGAATTGAAGTCAGAAGGTGGCCAGCGAGGCGAAACGGAGTCAAAATTTCGCTGGACATTCGGCATTGTAGAAGACAAAACCCGATCCGGCAGGATGTCCCGTGTTCGGCGGCGTTTCACCGCAATTGCGGGAGCGAGAAGGCGTATCGGCCCTTATTCCCACGGAAGAAGAAAAACCCCTGGGATCGGCTCGTTACGATCGGTGGTCGCCGGTGCACGACGGGCACACACCGACCACCGTTCCACGCTCCCCCAAGATTACCATCTCCGCCGCCTGGCTACAAGCTTCTACATGTATATCCTCTGGCTGCACGTATAGCCGCTCCTAGGCTCCGTACGGTTTTTTCGCCGGGGGATTATACGTGCCCGAGATCGTGGATCTCACGAGGGCGCTGAAAGGCACGGCCTCGCCGTTTTATTTTATGCGGCCACGATACGTACGTGGCATGCGTCCGCTACGTGTCCGGCATAACGCGCCGGGAAAAACCGGGGGCCCGATAGATCGCGAGATTGCGCCTGGACGTCGCGAAACGTCCGCGGGACGTCCACCGTTTCGGATGACCCTCATTGAGTAACGCGACCTTGTTTCGAGGCAGTTCCGTTCTCGTTGCGCAACCCGTGTCCTTTCGTACCGATGTTTATTTGAGAGGACGGTAATTTCTGGCTTTCAGTCAATTTTTCAGAACGAAAACTCCACTATTGTGGGCAAAATTTCCGACGGAAATAATGGGAAATAACTGGGAAAGTGTGCAAATGACATTTCTCCAAAGACAGTTTGAATCTACTCGGATAAAAAGCTCATCCTCTGCGGAGCATTGTAAATATCAATTTTTAACTACAATGACCACTTCGATTAGGTTAATAATCATCCCGTACCCTGACCAAAGGTTTTACTACACGAGGTTGCTGATCGGACTCGCGATTGGAGCAAGACGCTTTTCAGACTCGAGGCTGATCCTCTTGTCGATCTTCGAGCAGAGCTTTCTCCGTGTCGTCTTTCATCGAGTTTCAGCGTACGTTTATCTCCGTACGTGCGTCACAATGATCTCTTCATTGGGCCGGTGGTGCGAGACTTGTTCCCAAGTAATCCGAATCCGCGGTCATCCGGACGCAGATAACAAAGCAATAAACGGAACGATCCGCTGCCGGCCGTTTACGAGCTTTCGTGGATAATTGTAATTAAGTTACGCAGCACCTTTTTCTCGTAATATCTCGACTCGTTTCCTGTCTTCCCGCTACGCCGATATCGGCTCGGTTTCCGTTATCTTTTTGGCGGAGGTCAGTGCATACAGAGAATGCGGTCTATCTGGGCGGTTGGTAGGTCTCAATGAATTGTTTTGTTTCACGGAGATCTTGGGGAAAACTTGTGGACAAAAGAAATTCTCGTTTAGTTCAATTGGGGCTTGATTAAAGTTAAACGTTAACTGGTTATACTGTGGTACAAAATTTCTGTACAATAAATTTACTTTATTGCAAATATCAGGTTTCTTTAACTTCACATTTGGATTATTTCGTCTTAAATTATATTTCAGGAAGGTGCTAGTATGATCCTGGTAATCTGAACAAACACTGTACTACTGGAAGGGTCAGGTAAATATGGTATCAAGAAATTTATTTACTAAAGCAACCGTTATTTACTTTATACTATCGCGCAGAAATTGCCGTGCATGTATTTACACAACAAAGACCAAGTCAGCATCTGCGTCAGCTATCAACATTAAACCCGATAATTCCATACGAGTATAAACAGAACCGACCAAATTATAATAAAAATATACAAGCCACATGAAACTCAACCCATTCGTAGACAGCAGAATTTCATTTCCATTAGAACCCGCGACCCAATCTTCTGTTCACGAATCAATTAATGCAGCTTTCTACGGTCACAATAAAACCGATACTTTATCATACGATTTCCATACGAATGCGAGTCAGGGGGCATTCGCTTAACTAATTAATTCCCGCGAAAGGTAAACCAGATCAGAAGAACAATAATTTTGGATTCAGGCAGACGTGGTCTAGAATGAACAGGATTATTATCGTAGGGGATTGATATTCATTTCTAGACACTCGGCGATACACCATAAACGCAACTCCGTTGGGTATCATGGAGAACGGTATGTGGAAGAAATGAATGTTTGCGCTGCAGACACTTAACGGGGCACATAATTAAACTAAACCGCAGTTTTCTACGGGTGACTTTCTCCGCGGCTCGCAGGAAATCGATCGTAAAGGCCTCGAAGGCTGCCAATCGTCGGCCATCCGACGATCAATTTATGTTTCCTCCGCGACGGAAAGGTAGCCGGCCAGAGTTTTCCTCTCTCACGGATTGGGAAATTAAAACGGAAATTGCCAGACGGCGCCAGACCCAGATAATACTTATCGAAGTACCGAGTGGACAATCCTCAGGGTGTGCTCCTCCTTCTTCGCGAGCTGTTATCGCACGGCGCACAAATACCGATTATCTTTCCCGAGTCGAGTTCACCAGGCGAAACACCGTGGAATCTCGAGACCGGCAACAATAGCCCCGTATAAATCAGGATGTCATTTTGCTCGTGCTGGATGCGTCGTCGGTTTCCTGTATATTTAGCCGAACCTCTGACGCGACGCAGATTAGAATCGTCACTTGAAAAATCGCGATAACACCTTCGACGTACCTGGCCGGACGATCATTGTCGCGAATGTGTATCGATTACGTGGGATACGATTTTTTTATTCCACGCGTGCCCCCTCGTTTCCTTGAAAAATGAAATCGAATGAGTCACCCGACTGGTCACCGTGTCTGCTCGCTTTGGACTTGAACGTATTTTATCAACAAATTTCAACATAATTTGTTATTTTTCGTTTGGAAGTATGTGTTCGATTCTGGCTTTTCTTCTAGTTGAGATGATACCGAATGTACGATACAATTTCTGTTACCATTCGGTATCATTTTAATCAGAAAAATGTGACGAGCATATGCTGTTAGAAGTTTCACTAATACATATGATTAGAAACAAAAATGTCCTATCATTGGAACGCGATGAGATTCAGACTTTTAACCAAAATATTCCTAAAAGTATTTTCGACGAGTGAACTTTGAGTAAAAAATGAAATTTCTTTTGCCCGATTTTTAGCATCAGGGTGTTCGATTGTTTTTGCATATATACACTCGGCGAAGCCGAAGTTGTCGAGCTACGTTTAGGATTCTGAGAAGCGTGTCCAATATTTGTGGAGGATTATCGCGTGTCTGTTTCCCATGACTCCGTCACTTCTCCGGAGAGGAAGATAAGCTATTAAACAATGCTCTTCCAGGTGAGCGTATTATCATTGCCAAAAACGGAGCCTGACGCGGCCGGCTCTCTCGCCGGTTATTGCGTACATACGCCACGCCCCCGCCTCTATCCTACATAAGCCACATAACCGCGAACTTCGAATTCGGAAGTCGTGTAGGTGTTCCTCTGACTCAGAGAACCGACTGTCTTCGTTTTCCAATCGTATCCGGCTTGACTTGGTCAGGAATACCCTTGTCTCGGAGAACAATCGGAATTTCAATCGGGAAAAATGTTGGACGGCATCGGGCCCCATCACAATGTCTGCCATCTTGTTCTTTTCATCTTCAGAAACGAGACGTTACGCCTAACAATCGCATTATTCCGAAGTCCTACCGGTCGCACCTTATTATTGACTGGACATTTTACTATCTTTCATCAGCTAGGGTAAGCTGGGCTTATTTTAATAATTTTCTTTAAATAATTATATTTTATCACATTTCTCTTTCCGAAAGAACTAGTTAACAATGTGAACATTCTTGTTTAAATAATCATATGTCAACACTTTTGTATTCAAAAGAACTGTTTAACAATGTGATACAAACAATATCTCATAGATCATTTAATCGATCATTTCTCATCTCAGTTATTCCCCTATGAATTCAAGTGAGTCCCATAAAAATTCGCCACAAAACGCTATTAATGTCGTCAGGCAACATTAAGCAGATAAGAAGAATCTTTCACGAGAAAGATTCACTGTGTGGCTCTCGGAGGCCAGTAACCCTAATCGCAGCGACAGAGAACTGACTTACCGTTCGTTGGTAAAATCGTTTCGAGAGATCTAATTTATCAGGATCGATCTATCAAAAAGTTGCAATTTAAGAAAATATAGATGTAATTGGAACATGCTTGGATCGGGACTCACCATTGATGTAAACTTCTGCGTTGACTAGTGTTTCCTCGTCGTCTGTGTCCGGTCCTAGGGACACTGGGGTGTAAACCATGGATTCTCGCGCCCTCATTTTGTTAGTTTCTAAATTGACGATGACTTTCGACGGTACATTCGCCGGTCAGCTGAAAAAATCATTAACTAATTAATATGATACCATGGCGAAGGAAATTAAGTGTTTGATTTTCTATGTTTGTCGCACCCAATGGGCCATCGATTTTATGACAACCAAACTGTGCTTTTATATTTTTTAAATTTTTCTATATTGTACCAGTTTTTAAACAGTAAAGACATAAATTGCTCTCCGGTCTGAAAATAATCTAAACGTTTCTTTTATATCTCTACGGTCTACTAGCTTAACGCTAAACAGAATTTTCCCTCGTCTTATCGAGTTCAGGCTAGCACCGATCATTTGATCGAACAGTACCGCAACCAGAAACATTCAGCCCAGACGTAAGTTTATTTGTTGCCCCGGCTCGATTCGAATAAATAGCCTCGGGCAGAAACTCCACTTCCCGAGAGGCGGTGGAAGATACATAGAAGAAAAAACGGGAAGGCGCTCGAAGAATCTGATGCTGCAGAAGACAAAATGGCGCGGTAGAATTCAAAGCTTGCGCGTCGGCCGCGCAACCACGCCATGAGTCAGAAGGCCAAATATAGTGATCGTCGGGATTTCTCTGGATTTTTGAGCAAACCACATCCCGCCTGGAGTACTTCTAGAATCGCGAACGGAACAGGCGAACACTTCTAATGCCATTAAAAATCGTTCTACCGTCGCCATATTGCTAAGTGGCTTCGGCCATTAATCGAAATCACCGGGGTTCCGTTCGATGTTCCGTATCGCGAACGATACTCGATGATACTCGGCAGTGCTACGAGTACCGATGACGCGAAATGGAGCATATTTCGCGGCGGTTACCGTAAACTTGAAATCCCTTTTGCAGAAACGCGGATCGCTGAGATGTTACCGGTCCCGTTAGCTCGCATAATGGGATGCGCGTTAAGCAAACATATTCGATTCGCGCTCGTAGCGATATTTAACCCCGAAGAATTTCTCGTTGCGCCGAGCCAGTCATCGTTTGCATGCTAGATGATGATTGTATGGTTAAAATCGAACGTTCCGCCGCTCGAGCGTAACAGATACCCGACGAGCGAGCGGAGCCGAGCGGAAGCGGAGCGGTTGCGGGTGATTGCTTGAAAATGTCTTCAGGTAATAAAGGTCTAGTTTATTTGCTCGTATGCCCCTTGTCCCATATGTCTTTCGTGTACTCCCCACGGGCCGACATGTGCGGCCTTGTACCCGAAATGGCGACCCCTCTCGAATTTAAGTCAAACAAGCCGACTACCGAGTCTCTGCTCCCTCTGGCCCGAAACACCCGCTTCGAACGCTAAAAAAATCAATTCTTACTATATCTCGATTTGCCACAGAAACGCTATTTGCTAAGACGACTTAATATATTCCAATCTTCCTTGTTTTAAATTTCGCTCAAGCGAATCATAAAAGTATTTCCTTGTATTTCATTAGATACACACCGTAAATGCGTTATTCACAGTCTAGTAATTACAACAAACAGTTACCTGCACAACTCCCATGACCAGACAATGATCTACATTTACAAAGTGGAAGATCCTGAATTATTCAACATCGTGCCATAAGGTACTTAATCTTTTCAGGAAACAGAACAGAGAACATAATTTTCATAAAATAGGAATCCTTTCAGGAAATAGAAGCAACAAATCTCGATTTTCACAAGCGTGACCGCATTCTCCGCGATCTGTAGATCTCCCGCTGGATCTAGGTGTACTCGAGTCGCATCGCGAGGCGTTATGAGCGTACGGTATCTTGGTAATTTAATCGTTGGGAAACTGATCGAAACGAGGGATTCGTTTTTCCCCTAGCAACCGGTTCCCCTGGCGTCGCGACGCCTCGCAGCCGGATTCGCCTCGCGTCTTTAGATCCACGTTCAGGATCCAAGGATCTATTTTCGGGTGAGACGACCGCCGCCGTCTCGACGCACCGGTAGACGTCATTCTTCCGAGATGCGATCACCGGAGGAACGAGCTCGCGTCTGAGAATCCGGTACCAGCTGTCGGTACATGACTTTCCGACGAACGGGAATATAATTTACCCATCAGGTATCGCTGCTTTGCCATTCCCGACCGCGAAATATGAACTTGCCAAATGCTTTCCTCGAACGTTCAAACAATTTGCCTTACCGACAGACTATGAAGATTTAGACGCTCCTCCAGATCAATACTCTATTTTATCATACTAATAGACTACCCTAGCGAAGTTACTTCCTATATCGATCAAAAGAGAGACTTGGCAGTTGAACAATTTTAATTATTTGTTTACGAAATCTTTACCATAAAATTTCCGATGTTTTCCCGATTAAAATGAGTCCAAACACGACCTAATTCGGAGTATATTTGCCTACACAGTATAACCGCGATTATTCGAACTGATGCGTACAGATAATAGAGATTCTACTTTACAGTGGATTAAACGAGTAAATATGATCGAAATCGTGTCGTGTTTGGTATCATTCTAATCAGCAAAATGTCACGAATATGTCGGTAAACATTTCATAGATAAATCGTTAAAATTATAAAAGTCTATTATTGAATTAGCATCGTCTTTATAGACGCTTCGGTTCCGAAATTTTAAGCTGGTTACTTCTATTCAAAGTTAATGCAAAAGGTCTGCAGAGAAATGAACGGAAAAATCATTGAAGCACGTTCGCGCAACGACACGTTTGTCAAAGACGATTTAACACGTCGCTGGGGGAAATCGAATGAATTCCCGAATTCCTAGATTATGCTAGCGGAAAGTATCCTTCGGGCTTCCTTTGGGCGGATCAGAAAGTTAATTCGAGTCGTATAATTCAGCCGGGCCGCTTTCGCGACGAGCCAGGCGGATGCGCGCGTATAAACGAGCGTCTCCGTGGTTGTAACCACGCCTTTAGGTTCGCGGGGGGTCTGGCGGCGTTATACATGGAACAAAGAGGAGGAAGAGGACCGAATATCTCGGTGCTCGATTTCTGCGATCCGTTCCAGGAACCGATATTTTTAAACTGTTGCATCCAAGAGAGCGCAGTCTCGTCTCGAGCCAAAATCCTCGTTCGGCCGCAAACTCGCCCGGAAAACAACTTCCTCGAGCAAATTTTCCATGTCCAACACAGACAACCGCGGTTCTTCAACAATCGACAAACACGCGCAGTCAGTTCTTTCCACAGACGCGAAGAAAAATCATATTTTCTGTAACAGTGCTCAACAAACATATTCCACAGGGATATGCCTACAGGGTAATAATGTTAATTAAATTCCATGAATGAGGGACTTCTTTCTGTTTGATTTTCTTCAGATTTTCGGGCAAACTGACCACCGTATAGCGGAAGAACAGAGAAAAAAGTTCTTCTATTCTTAGGAGACACTTCGCCCCACCGTTTCTTTGCTCTCGGTTACGTTTCACGAGAGGAAATCATCGATTTCGCTCTGTTTCTTTTTCCATCTCCTCCGCCGGCACTTTCTTTCCTCTTCTCCTGTCGGTGTCCGTTGTGCTTTCCTCTTTTTTCTCCTCTTTTTGGGGTCTCTGTTTCTGTTGCATTAGCGGCGCCCGGTGAAACGGAATCGTGTTGCGACGTCGGCGTTGCGCTCCGCTTAGAAATCTATTATTACAAATCGTCTTCTTTGTCTAGAGTCGTTTTCCCAGTCTCGTCGACCGTTAATTGTTCTTAGCATAAATTTATCGAATAAAAATTCTGCACTTGCCGAAAGTGCCTTTTTGCGCTGTAAAAAAATGTATGCACTATGTACCGAGACTAGCAACTTTCTCCATCGAATAGTTTACCGAATTCTTGTTTTAAAGATTGTCGAAGATTTTCTCGGAGCGTTCGAAAAATATTTGTCGCATAGTGTCGCGTTCCGTTCCGAAATAGGCGCGATTCTCGCCGCGAAAAGTGCATCGCGGAAATTCTTCGGTCCCTCTGTTCCAGAACAAGGGTAAATATAGGACGTTTACAGGAGATTTGTTGCTAAAATTAAACGACGGAAGCGATCGGTACGTAGCCCCGAAAACGTAGCCCGGGGGGCCGAGTGTAAATACAGGGTGTCCGTCAAGCTACGGAGTCTATTTTCGTGAGGGCGTCGAAAAATTGTACGGTTCGATCATAAACTGGTGCACGTTTATCGAACGATTCCCTCTGACTCACGTGTTTTCCATTCACTATGCCGGCGGAAGGGGTGAGGTCTGGTCTGCCAGAGAGAACCAAGGTTTGTGAGTCCAAGGTCTGAACGATTTTGTCTATGTCTATTCTAGCGGTACACGCAGAAAATTATTTTTCCAAATAGGAAATCTGTGAACACTGTCGACAATTATTACAGATTTCAATTATGAGCTCCACTTGGGTAAACGTCTATTTTCAAACTTAATACTTTGATTAGAAATTTTGAAAAGTTCATAAAATAGAGCAGAAGGTGGAAGCTAAAGTCAAAGTGGACCCAGACTCTGGCGTTAAAGTGTTAAAGAAGGACTGGGGGAAATTGTTATAAATTGAGAGTGTATGGACAGTCTTCATTATGCGACCAGAGCGACAGACCTCAGGGAACGAAATAATTCATGCGATCGCACGCGTTTCGGTATAATTGACGTATAACCGGGGAAGTTAACGACAGGATATGTCAGCATCCTGTCAACGAGTTCTCACGAGACGCAGTTATACCGTCAGCGATAAAAATTCCCCTATGTTTATAGCTTCATTCGCAAATATCAATCTATGGCACGAAGAGAAGATCTTTATACTTCATCTACGAGATGTCCATTAACGCCATCCGCTGAGACGACTACGCCACGTCCCGAGTATTGCAAATAGACAATGACGATCTACGGTCGTTACGAATTGTCTACGATCGAAGCACTCGATAAAAGTGGTAACAAAAAAATTCAATACCGACTGAATAAGATTTTATATGCGGACATTACCGCCCGTAAATAAATATCAAGGGGCTTAGGTCTAATAGCGAGACGTTTTTTCCGACATCCTGACGCGGACGCGCATTTAATTCACTTAGCCGGAAGTTTAGCGTCCCCGAGGCGTCTCTGCCATTAGGAGGACGCAAACTTCCTCCTGAACAAAAAAGTATAGTAGTCGTCGTTCTTGCTCGTTCTCGCTCGTTCTTGCCGGAGCACGCGTCTCGTTTCAGGGTGTTAGGATTGATCACGTGCTAGACGAGAAGCGCAGCATGCAGACGGATGTTCCGTGTTCCCCGCGGGGGCGTAAGTAAAGTTTGACAATTGCGTACACAGCCGCGCACGTGTCCGTCATCCCGGAGCCGCGCGTGCCCCGCGTTCAAGTCACCGGGGCTTGGGGGAGCTTAAGGAGACAGGGGAAGCCGAGTTTAGGGAGCTACGAACCCAGAAGAAGAAGAGCAAGAAGACAAAAAGAGTAGGGTCGGCCAGAGAGAGAGAGAGAGGAACTTCGGTGAAAAAGTCCCCGGAGTGCTAGGGACACCTGAACTCGGTCTATATTTGTTCTCTAAAAGCGGGCCAATGTTTCAAGGCAGAAAGCCTAGGTTCCATCCTCAAAAAAACCAATTATTTATTATTTCAATACGCCCATACGAAAGGACAAAGTTTTAATCTAGCACCGTATCTAAGCAATTGTATTATTGTCCAAACAGTAATTGTTTACTGATCCGTTCGGATAATCGAGGTTCTACTTTAGCGTGGATTAACACGTTGACTGCCATGTCACCCATATATGGGTGACGGAATTATTTGTTCAGGCTTTAAAATGAATTTTTACGTTAATATATTCATTGTACCAAATTTGATTAGGATCTGTAAAATGCAAGAAAGTTGGAGAACTACACAATATCATACATTTAATTTTTTTTCAATTTCTATTTTATTAAATAATTTACTTTGATTTCATGGAATTTTTGAGCTTTCTTGTTTTGGCGATCAAAGTGTTAGAAGAGCAAATAGGATCCGAATTGCGTCGTGTCGGGTATCATTTTCACTGGAGAAGTGTCGCGAATACGCTGGTAAAAGTTTAATGAAAAATAAACAAGTTATAACTGAATTTGTTTCGGCGGATCGAGATACAGATCGAGTAACGAAGATTTAACGGGTATGCGGTACAAAACATCGACGGTTTTCAATATCCAAGTCGTCCATTTCGTTCCACCATGCGTTTCGCGTTAAGGAGATCGCGGCAAACCGGGCGGGCCATTAAAGAAAATAGACGACGCATAAACTGCGCCGCAAGGATTTACGAAACGGTTCGGCGCGGCTCGGAAAGACTCGTCATCGGCCGGAAGTATTTAGGAGGAACAAGGACCCACCGCGCTCCGATTAACAAAGTCCAATAAATTTCCGGGAATCCCGGTGCGATGGGTGTCCCGTGTCACCTCGGCGACCCCTCGGAGGAGTTGAACGAACTCGACGCCACCTCGACGCCACTTTGCCCACGATTGTACCTCTGCCCTTTTGGCACCCACGCGTCCACGTGGCCCCCGGGCTAATGCAATAACCGAAGAGGGCCGAGGCCTGTTGCCACGTGGTTTATGCGAGGCCCGGGCCCACAAGGTGACGAGAACGTACCCGTGAATTGCCACTGACACAGTACTTCCTGGTTATATTTAGTCCTCGAAGAGGATCGAATTTCCGACGTCTACGACCCTTGGAATCCGCGACAACCGATGGATCCGATGTATTGGCCCTGTATCCGGTGATCAACGTAAACGGGGTGCTCTACATTTACAACGCTAAAAATAAACGCGCCCTTTCGCGGCCCTTTTATTGTCTTTTCGAGAAATTCTGCAGCGGTTCGTTTCGAGACTTTTAGAACAGCCGAGAGAAGAAATTCAAAGATAAGCATTGAAGCATTCCTCGTATAACCCTCCACATTCTCCAGATTTGTATTGTTTCGAAGTTTCTTCGAACGCGAAGCAAATTAACCGTGTTACACACAAGGGCGAACTGCTACAGACCGAGTCTCCTGGCAGTCTAACATCCCGCAATCTATTTTTTGCCAGCATCGAGTGGCTGGAAGAGCTGGTATCCCGAAGGAAATCCGGCGGCAGTCAGCTGAGAATGGGATTTAAATGTCCGACATCGGGAGTCCAGTTATTATGAAACTCAGAAGCCGGTGTCTCGCGTGTCGTTCGTCGCCTAATTGCCCGGTGTCGGTCTTGGTAAAACTCTCCGCAGAAACGTGGATCCGTTCTCGAGATCGAGTCGTTCGGTGTTTTTTTATCGGGATAATCGACGGGTTCGCGCAGACCGGAAATAGAGCTTCCTTCGAGATGATCCCTCGAACGTGGAACAAACGCCTCGTCCCTTCGCGTGCCGAAGGGCGACCGTCACGTCTAAATCCCGACGTGTTCTCTCCCTTTCCTTTTCCTCCCTGTCGATGGTAATGCTCGTTGCATCCGTAGGTACCACGCACTCTCTCCGGAGCCCGCTATTTTTGTCGGGCGAGCCGAACAGTTGCTGGTAGACACCCTCTTGCGAACAGCCGGAGACGGGACAGCAGATATCTGTCGAGATATACCCTCTTGCTTGGCACTCGGCGCGTGCCCGGAACCTCATTAGCCCGTGTCCTCGTGGAAAAATGATGAATGGACCGATAAGAATACGAGCTAACCCGACCGAAGCCTTTCGGGAACAACGGCGACCCGATTTCCGACTCTGGCTTCCTGATTCGCTCGAATTCCTAGGCACGCGACCCCTTTTTTGGAAATACTGACGAGCATCAATGTGACATCGACGATCTAACATCGATTAAAGCAGCAGAAAATTTTAATGCGTGGCCCTTTGTTTTCGAGAAATTAATAAAACGGTTTCAAGCGTTCAGACATCGAACATAAATAGACTTCAGAGATAAAAGCAGCCTCGCATTTCACTTATGCACAGATCGTTGTGGTTTATGGATATTTATTATTGATTCGAAGTTTCTTCTGATCTCTTAAAAAGATCTGCATCGCTTTCAAACTTTGTGCCTTGCTTTTTAGCTTCAATAATATAAGAGTAATCAATGTTCAGTGCGAACTGATAAGAGAAAACTGCTTTGAGAATTTTTTCTGCGAAAGATTGCTGAAGTTCCTTTTTACACAGCCGCCTTGTTTAAGAGTATTGTACTACATGTAGCAGTTTTCTTGCAGAGATATCTTTCAAGAACCGCCAGTTAAACTTGTCGTGGTGAGAGAGACTTTTCTGTTTTATGTGAACCGTATGAGTATCCTACTAATAGGAAGACAGTCGGAGCCGCGGAAACTGCTACACTAATTTTAGAATTGAATTAGATGAAGATACATTGAAACAGAAACTTTATCATCAAAATTTCCGGTTGTAGCATAATAAATTACAGTAGCTACTAGTGGAACTTATCATAATTAGAGAGACATGTGAAGAGAGTGTGAATTAATTATAGATTTTGATAGTACTTTGCTAACTTCAATATTGAATTTGTTGAAAATGCAGTGGAAATTTTGTTTAAAAAATTGTTCAAGTTTTTGATTGTAGTGTGAGACGCTGTAAAAGCGTCTGATTGAATTGATCACGATGAGAAATATTTTTTGGCAGTGTTCTCTGCGGACTACGCAACTCTTCAACTCACAAGAGAACACTTAAGGGCGTTCAACTTGAAACGATCTTCTGAACGTGATTCTTTTTGTTCGATCGTTAAGTATCATTTTAAGAAGAAAATAGATTTATGTTTCCCAGATGTCAGGACATCGTTTCGAACTCTTGTGCAATATTCAAGTAACTATTACACATTTTTTCGGTGCATAATATTGCACTAAAAATGAAAATTCTCCAGAAAATGTTAAAAAAGAAACAAGGGATTATCAAGAATCACAAAATTAACAGTGGTATAAAAATTCTTAGTAAATAAAATAGTGGCTTTTCGATGGTGTCGACAATATGATTAGAGATAAAATTTGTTGTCAGATAAATCCGCAGGGCAAAAATTTGTATCGAAAAAATAGGGGGTTTTCGGGTTTCTGGTTCGAGCCTGTAAGGAAAAATTACGAGCGCCACCCCGAAGAACTACCGCGAATATTGAACGGCTTGGAGCCCCGAAAAAGGAGCCAGTTTTCCTCAGCAATGGGGTTGCAAAGTCAAACGAAAGGTCGCGAGTCATGCACTTGAAATTCGCCGGCGAAAAGAGAGCAGCCGGCCGCGAGACTATCGGACAAAAGCTTACCGGTTGTGTTTCAGCCTCGAAATAGCAGCGTCGGGACGTCGACTCTCGGGTATCTCGCGTTCCACAGAGCAACGACACTTTTCCTTCTTTCTCCTCTTCTGTCTCGTCGTCCTCTCCGTCGTCTTCGACTTGCACAACCACGCGCAAAAATTCAATTTCTCGCGAGAAGTCCTCCGGTTTTGACACACCTTACTTCCTTACGATATTTTATACATATATGAATAAATAAATAAATTAAAGGGTGGGCAGATACGCGGGCTTCGTAGGCTGGTTCCTCCCCCGACCCTCCATTCAGAGGAAGACCGAACCAGTCGACGCGCTTTCAACGACTGCACCACGTTGCACTCGTCCTCCCCGAGACACGAACCTCCCGTTTGTCCAGGAGCATTCTTTTTTTCGACCTCGCTTTCCCCACCTAACCAGCCCGGGCTTTTCCCCTACTATTTTCAAGAAACCGGAGTGGAAGATGGGATTTCGATGAAGTTCCTCGCAGCTTTTTCCTGGAGTAGGGGGAAATTTTTATCGAGCCTTGAACAGATTGCAGATTTTGTACGGGTATTTTTGGACACGTTTTGTATATTTTCCTTATGCGGCTTACAGTCAGTCAAAATAATCACGATTTAAACGTACACCGTTTAAAACAGCGTACAATAACTTTTTGAAGATAACTTCAAACGATTTGAGCTTGTTCTAAGATTTCAGAAGTATTAGTTTGACGTAATAATATATAATCTAATAGTTACTCAATTCTAAAGAGTTCTAAAGAACCTAATATGTTCAAATGTAAATTCGGATAAATTTCGGAATTTCCAAAAGAGTGTGGAACACTTGTTCAACTGCTCCTGTTGTCCATGGAATGATTAATTATACTGTAATTACTTGGACAGTGTCAGTCACCGGTGACCATAGTGGAGCTCAAAGTCTTTGTGACGCGTAGCAACAGTCGGAACGTCTGACCAAGACGGAAGTATCTACTTAAGCGTCCGAAGACCGCGTTACAGTTTCGAAACGGCCGAAAGGAAAATATACACCGCTTATTATAGGAAAATATACAGGATATGTTTATGGAATTAGGATGCTTAGCTGGTACTTTAACCAATGATGTAGAAATCGGTGGTATGTGTTCCATTCCGACGCGTCATCTCAGACATCCAGTCTTTAGGGAACAGCGCCGGCTATTTTTTCCACCAAGTTCTTTGTGTTCGTCGTATCCGCCGGAACTAGACCTCGATGCACTTTTTTCGGCATCTGGTTCAACCGCTGCCTAACCCTCTTCCAAGCTCTATCATTATAAGTGTAACATTAATTTAAAGAAAGAAAAATTTATTCTGCCGTAACTGTGACTTACAGAAGAACTTGGAACATCGTCCTATCATCTTGCTGTTCAAAAATAGGAGTATTTTCTTATCATTAGTGGAGGTTCAACATGATCCAAACGTGGTGGTGCATACTTTTATTCATACATTATAAAATGTTCGAAGCTGTCTGGCATTTGATACCTCGAGCTCCAGCCGCCAGTTTTACCGAAATTCCAATGTGTGGGAATGATCGCGATTTCCGGATGCATGATTATTTTAGAGTGTGCCCGAAGATGCGGCTGGAACTGTTATTAGCTATGATATTGCGAGGTGCGTGGCTGTTAGCAGATATGCATGTCTACGAAGTTCTGCTTGTTCTTGTAGATCGGACCCCAGGAGCCATACTTGTCGTTTTTCGGCGACTGCTGCGTCTGCTGTTGGTACACGGACGATGCCTGGGCATTCTTGTCCTTCCTGTGTACCAAACAGAATAAAAAATGCTAGGATTAACCCAATTCTGTCTTCAGAGAAGCTCGAATTTAACCCCTTTCCGTATAACGCCTACTAACGTAGTAGTATACATTTCAATCGAACTAAGATTCTTCTGCTATCAATATTTAAGCAATAACCCTCTGAGAACAGTCGAAGAAGAAGGAGAATATTTTTAGTATTTTCAAAAATCCTCGTCTACAAATAAAATAAACGTAGACATAAAAAAAAAATACAAATTTTCCTTTTCTAGGAAATCATTAAGAACAACATGGCAAGGGATTAATAACTCAAAGCAATAAGTATCATACTTGATGTCCGGGTAAGCAGCCTTGATAGTCGAGCTGGCGATTTTAGTGTAGACCATCTTGATTCTCTTCGAGTCTCCTGTTCCTTCCTCGAACTTCTACCTTCACTCTCCCTCTACGGATTCGAACGAATGAGCACAAACTCCAAGAAGATTCCCAGAATTTGTTTTCCGATGCGATGAGGCACCACCAAAATGAAGAGGTCGCTTCGATTAATCGCTAAAGCGAACATACACGTTCATTAACCACCTATTCCATTATTCAAGGTCTAGCGACATACTCACTCTATGGTACGTGATGCAGATGGACCAGAACAAGGAGTTCTAATCGGTTTGCAGTGTTACCACGTCGGCTGCCCTTGCGAGTCCGGAGGTTTTTAGCGAGTCTGTACATCGAAAATCGAGAAAAATGATCAGACTGATTTATGCGATCGCTAGACATTGATCGAGATCCTTCGGTCTCCGCGAACAGGTTTCAGAACCGTTTATCGCACCGCTGCGTGGTTGCTCCACGTCATCAGAGATTGATATGCTAACGCACCGGTAGTGAAACCGATCGAGTGATCATTTCAGATCAATTATTCGCGTTGGCCCTCACTGATCTTCGGAGAGGACCAGGGAGAAAAGTAGAAACCAGTTTTTATTTACCTGACACTGGGCAAGAAGGTCGGGGTGTTGCCTTGGCAATCTAAGACTTTGCACCTCATCGACACATAGATCTTCTCGATCAGCACGAACACACTGGTCGTAAAGTTCTCAGAGGATTGAACCGGTAGTCTTGATCTCAAATCCTATGGTCGTGAATCGATGGTTGAGACGGTGAACTGTAACTTCGCAAATGAATGTCGCACAAGCTAGCTCTTCAGGAAGACTGCAGGGTCCAGGCGATCCCGTGGCTCTTACATAGGCTCTCTGTGTCCCCTTCTTCTCGCGAAATCGAGTGGGGACCGATCACGATTCCCTTGATCGGTCGGCGGAATTTTTAATCGATCCAGCGATTCGGAAACGTGACTTGATCGCAGACTGGGTGGAGTAACGATCTGAATTTTCATAGAAGCTACTCGAATGATCGCGGCAGATTAGGGGCGAGCCAATGAAGACTTATTTCTAGATCTACTAGCTCACTCCGATCTCTGAATGATTAGCTAGATCGTCGATGTGTCACGTCGATACGTCCCTCCGAACTTGTTTGTTTGCAAAAATCGAATCGTCACGTCAGACGATGAATTAATGAAGGTGACCTGTTACTCCGGGAAAAATAGATTTCAGAAATTTTCCTTGAGTTTCTTGGATGATTGTTGGGTGTATTACACTGTTTCTAGGAGAATGATCGGCGAGAATAAACATCGAATATAGCGCCGGCAGCTATAATTCTTTCGGTGCGAGCCGATAGGGAGGACTATTATCATTCGGGCTAAAACAAACTGCGCGTTTGTTCTCGGCACCGAAAATTTCGGAGTCCCCGTGGCTGCTGAACTAACTTTAGGGTGAGGAACGAGACACCTAATGGTCGTAAAGGGCCTCGCCTCGGCCTCCACGTAAATCAACGGCGCATCAATCTTTTTTCGGGATTCTCACGTGATCTTGATTACGGAGAGTAATTAGGTTTATCTAGTTCTCTGTTTTTTACGCTCTCTCTCAATCGCATAATAACGCGAGCCGTGCCCAAACGTGTAAATTATGCATCCCGGGACGAATAAAGAATAAACCGACCAGCTGACAACCAAGTACAAACTAGAATCTGACGCAACATCGCTCCCAGGTGTCATCAGGTGTTGCTTTCAAGCAAACAAGACGTTTTATCTGGAAAAGAGCCGGCCAAGACCAGCATTTTTTCCGCAATAATATATAAACAAACATTTTTTATGCAATTTTCTTAATTACTCCCGGAAATGTTAATGATTTTAAATCGCTATTGCGATCCTTGCGAACCCCCTTCCCCTTCCCCTTCCTGATGAAAGATTCCACTAAAATTACCATGTTCTTGGAAAGATAATCCGCTTCATAAAATATTAATTTCAACATAAAAAATACGTGTATTTCCATAAATTAATAATCGATACCGTTTTACCGTCTGAATGAACGTAATAACGTGTAACGTAAATAAGTACTATATTTAAAAAAGTTCTGATGTACAATTAAATAAATTGTCTATAATTCTATATGTATACTATAACATGTATATAATTCTTCCGTTTGTCCTTCATATCGCATGGATACTTGTATCAGATTTACAGTAATATATCAATTTATTGCAGTGTATTTTACAGTTCAGATAGAATCTATCTTGCCTCCACCATGTTCACTTTGTTTTCTGGTGTTAGATTTATTAAACGATTCGAATTCTCGGCCAATTCGGTGATGCTGACTCTACCTCGCTGTTTCACGAACTTTGCTACAGCTTCGAACTCATTCGGAGAGATGTAAATGAATTTCCCTCTATCATCAATTACCCCTGTTAAATTTCCATTCGTTTGTAACTCCTGAATCCTGTCGACCACGCTTATAGCCTTCAAGTTAAAAATTGCAGCCAAGTCTTCTAATACTACTACTTTGCTATCTTTAATATACTGTACAAATGCTTCTAATAGATCTTCTGCATCCTCTTCCTTGTCCTGATCATAGCCTTCTTCCTCTACGCTAAATGCTTCCTTCATCTTCAAGTATTCTTCGTGCTCCTTCTTCTCTTTCTCTTCTCTGGCTTTCCTCTCAGCTTCTTCTTGCTTCTGTTCCTCTTCACGTTCCTTTTCATACTGTTTATCCCTCTGTTCTTGAATCAACTGATCCCTCTTCTTACGCTCTTCTCTATCTCTCTCGGCTACTTCTCTTTGCATCTTCTTCTCTGCTTTAGCTGCTAGCTTCGCCTTCTTCTTGGCTCCTATTTTCTGATCGAACACATCTGGCTTCTCATCTGCTTCATCATTGGCTTCATTCCCCGATGCATCCTCATCTTCCTGACTCTGTGCAGCAGTTGCAGTTGCTTGGATACGACGCCTGACTGTTCGTTGACCCACTGCCCTCCTTATTCTCTTGTCCCGAACACCCTGTGCATCAGATAGTCTCTTCTTCGCAACTATAATCGGTCCAAAGTAGCGAACAGTTTGAATTAATATTTATCCTTACAATTTACAATTTCTACATACGACCTTCAATTTCTGAATATTACAATGAACCTATTACCGTGTTTTTGTATAATAAATCAATAAATAATACAAATAACTAACTTCATTAGCATTCCGTGTCTATCCAAAAAAATTAGCATAATAATTTTAAGAAAAACTGTCAAAGTAACCGTTTCAAAATAAACCAAGAGGTTAGGAAAGTGTCAAATTATGGAGCAGGGACTGTCTTATCGGAATGTGTGAAAAAAAGTATAATTGACTGGTGAAGGACGTACCGGATCTTCTGTTCAAGAATATCATACAAACTACGATCAAAAGCAATATTATAATTGCCAGGAAAGCTAATACGGTGACGTCCATTTTTTATTTTTCATACACTACATATTATCAGCAAGGTGGCAAGGTGTATATCGACGAGGCACAGTGGCGCCGCTCGCGTGAATTTCACAGATTGTTTTCGTACATAGGTGACGTGTGCTGTGTACTGTCGCTCACAGGATTTTGTTCGCAATTTCATAATTTCGGCGTGCTACCAGAAGCATCGCACCGTAGATAATCATGTTAAAATACGGAGGTGTATTCCTCGTATTTTTATGCATCCTCGAGTATGGAAACGGATTATACTTTCACATCGGCGAGACAGAGCGAAAGTGTTTCCTCGAGGAAATTCCAGATGAAACAACAGTTTTAGGTATGTATGAAATTAATAAATTAATAAAACTACTGTTTATTCATCTTGACTTCATCTTTCGCTGTGCTGAGTTTTATGTTCTCATTTTTCTTTCTAGTAAATTACAAGGTCGAAATATTCGACCCCCGAACAAACGGATTCATGCCCAGCAGTCCTGGAATGGGGATGCACGTGGAAGTCAGCGATCCAGATTTTAAAACAATTCTTTCAAGAGTGTACAGTTCAGAGGGACGAATTTCTTTCACCTCTCACACGCCTGGCGAACATATCATTTGCCTTTATTCTAACAGCAGCGCTTGGTTCAGCGGTACTCAGCTGGTACGTGAACCGCAGCTGTGCAAGCTCTTCTAGCTAATTTATACACAGGATCAAAAGATTTTGATTGCCATTGATTATTTCTATTCCTTTGAACATAACATTTCTATTTCTTTTATTTATCCGATGTGACTTGTCTCTTTGAATGTCTAGCGAGTTCATTTGGACATCCAAGTGGGTGAACATGCCATTGACTATGCCAACATTGCGCAGAAGGAAAAGTTCACTGAATTGCAACTGAGAATACGTCAGCTTCTTGACCAAGTGGATCAGATCACCAAGGAACAAAATTATCAAAGGGTAATTGGTTTTCTTTTGCAGTTTCTTATTTTCCATTTGTGTTTCAATTATCTTTGAATCATTTCTGTTTCAGTACCGAGAAGAACGTTTTAGGCAAACATCCGAGAGCACGCACAAACGTGTGTTCTGGTGGTCCCTCGCACAGTCTGTGGTTCTGTTATCCTTGGGTATATGGCAAATGAAACATTTGAAGAATTTCTTTGAAGCAAAAAAACTAGTATAAAATAAGATTGAGTTATTCCTAGGGTATTAGGCATTTTAAATTATCCTTCGTCATCGTATGAAACTCGGTTTAATTTATTTAAAAAAAAAAAAGTCAAAGATTGTAAGCATAGAATGATGGTCTGTTTTCAAGAACAATTTGGGCGTGTCCACAGATGTTCCTCTATCAAGCATTCATTCAAAATGAGCGATTCTATAGTGTAACAAAAACGATGTATGATGCGATTTTCCATAGAAATAAACTGATACTCATGATTTTTTAAAAACTCCCTGTAAATTTATATAACAGGTTATATGACAATACAAATGTTGAACAAAATGGCGTCCGGATACATGTGAACTCACCTTCAGACGGTTGTGCTCGACCACGTGAAGTGCCAGAAAAATATTCTTAGCAGTGACACAGCGAGTGTATTCGAAATAATTATTAGAAACAATCATTTGTAATTGCTAAAAAGATCTAATGCGTGATTAAAAACACCTATAAAAAGTCGTCATGTTTCGTCACGCAATCCGGTGTGCAAGTAAATTTGCTTTGACAAAACAGTCTACAAAATTACATCGGCTATTATTGACGCCTAAAAATGATTTTGATATGAACTTTGATAAAAAATTCTTTGCAAGGGCACAGACGAATCTTTCTAATTCACCGCAAGACAATCATGAAGATATCAAGCAGCCACTCGGCAAGCTTCATGGAAAGTTAAAGCTGATGTTTACATGTAAAAAGTGTAACCATAGGAACAGCAAACTTATTTCAAAAGTTGCGTACGAGAAAGGACTAGTTATAGCTCGATGCGACGGCTGCAAAAATAATCATTTGATCGCTGACAATCTAGGATGGTTTGCGGAAATGAAAAACACAAAGAATATAGAGAAATTCCTATTGTCGAAAGGAGAGAATGTTAAAAGAATTACAAATGACGTCGATGGCTACATGGAAGTCATAGCCAAAGCGGAATTCGATTTATTGGAGCACAATAGAAGGAATAAGGAACGATTACTTAAAGAACAAGGCGAAACGAATAGTGATAAGAAAATAACAGGAACCTCGGAGAACAAATAGAGAAAAAATATATTTAGGCTGATGTAAATGTTTCGAAATTTATTGTATACCACTTATAGTTCTTATATTACGTGTAACTTATTATATACGTAAAAAATAATATCGGAAGTTTGGTCGGTATCGAAAGACTTAAAGATTTGTTTTTTGATCCTTTAAATTAAAAATACTAGAACGAACGATGTTCTTTCCATGTTATGCATACTTCGAACGTTTTTTAAGATTGTATTAAATGTAAATAATACTACTAATATGTACAATTTGGTAGACAATACACAGGTTTGAAAAAATTTCTCAGATCGTATAAAAATTTGATGAGATTTTCCTCTTTATGCAATTAAACTCTTTCTTTTATGTGCAAATGGCTTATTACTATTATACGATTTAATATCAATAAATTTGAATGGCAGACCTTGGCACATGAAGTAGAAATTACCGTATTATGGCAAATTCTAATTGACAAAATATGAATATTTGTATAAATAACTATCAAGTATGCATGTGTATGATACACTGCTTATAAAACTATGTTTCACTTAATAATATGGTACATAGTTAAATCCTTTATAAGTGTGTATATATAGTACATAAGTCTATAAAATATATGTACTAGAAACATGGGGAATGACTTATTGTTTTTCACTTATCACGTATATATATCTATAAATATATAAACTCTGCATCTTGAAGACTTTATGTTATCATAAACATTTAAACATCTTAGTGAAGGCACAACTCTAATCGAAGTTGCTGTAGCACTGTAATATATAGAACTAATGGTAGTATGAAAATAACAATAATTAAATATCTCTAAGTACACCAGATATTCGAATAACATGCAAATTTAACTCTAAAACTTTGCAGAGATTTTACTAAAATTTATCTCGACTTTCCTATCTAATTTCACGATATAAGGCACCTATATCTTTTCGTTGCAATCAGTCACTCGTACATTTAAAAACAATTAACGTTCGATTTTTTGTAAAAATGATTTCATTTCGTTTCTAATATAATTAACTATTCCTAGGTAATTGACAATGATTAAAAAGACTAGTATTTCTTAAACTAATCTTTGCAGAAGACGAATGACGTTTCATTTCCGCGCATATATATATATCTATATAAACAAAATTGTAAAATATCAACACAACAGTTTCGTTATACAGAAAATGGTAGGAATGAACTTATTCTAGTCATAATGTAGACTAGTGTTATTTTAATCGTTTCGGAGAACTGAGAATCTCTGAATGAAGAATAATTAATATATTTACGAAACGGAAGTTCTTTTGGATCTTTTATACCCTTTTTGGTTTTGACACAATTGCATATTCACTATTATTAAAGACTTTATGCTTTGGACCCACTGTGCTGCTGGTAGAACCAGAATCGGAATGGTTCGTTTTCTTTCTAATAACACCGTATCCGAGATGACTATCATCCGCCAATCTAACAGCAGACATATCCTCCACGATATCATAATTAGACCAGGCAGTGGTCGTGTCGACTACGGAACTATTTAACGAAACATTGGAATGTGAATTCTGAGAGGCGTTGCTAAAGTTCCCGAATTTAAATGTACCTTTTTGATTGATTTTGCTCGCAGATCCGAAATGCTCTAACTTATCGTAATCAGATTCGTCAATGGGTTTACTCGATGCGTTAACTGTCGACGTCGTTATCGGATTATCAGAAATACTAGACTTACTTTTCGATGAGTTTTGGGATGATATAAGAGGCATCACAGTTTCGTATTGGAAGTCGTCCTCGTTCTCTTTACTTTTGTCGCTGTGCAACAACGAGTTCGCTCGCTCTGTGTGATGTATGGTATCGATACCGTGAGTTTTCCACGCGTCGTTTCTTACTTCCACTAAATCGTACGAGTGTCTCTCTTCGTCGTCAAATATCGAACTCCCTATCGTCTTTTGGGACAATTCCGGCGAATTGTCTTGTATATACTTGTATTCCCCGCACGCAGACAGGTCTGATAATTCAGAGTCTGCATTCTTCTTATCCGGCAAACCTTGGAACGCGTATTTCCGTGGCGGTTTCGCCGGTTTAGACTTGAGAAGAGAAGAGGAAGGTTTACTAGATAAATTAGCTTCCGTGTTTGTAGACGAGTTTGATTGCTTTTGGGAATTTTGCGGAGTTGAAAAGTCAATGTCAATTAAATTACCAGAACTATTTGGGGAGGGAGGTAACGCTGCTCTGGAGCCTGCTTCCATAGACAAGGCTGCATGATATTGAGCATCGTTGCACTCGATTGCTGGATTACCTTCTTCGTTCATTAATTTCTTCATGGACTTCATCTTGGAGTACATGCACCTGAATATCTCTTGTTGGCTGCTGTGCTCCATGCGAAAAGAACCTTCTCCAGACTCACATTTTCTGCCTGCTTCGAAGATGAACTTGCCATCTTTATAGCCGTATCTTCTAATATATCTGTACGGCCAAGTGAACAGAACCATATCGCCATCCATTAATTTAATATCAGCTGTAGCCACCACGAGAGTATAATTCCTAGTCTCAAGACCACATCGTTTGGATGCGTCTGTTTCTACAACTCTGACTGAAAATACACCTTCTCCACTGGTACAATACAGATCATTGTTTTCTTCTATCGTCTGGTTAGAAACGCTGTCTTTGAATGCTACCAACTGAAATGCAGTAATCCAATGGCTCATATCTGATTCAGAGTAACATCCAAAATAGTGGATTCCTGATTTGGTTACTACCTATATGAAACAATAAAGACGAAGTATTAACCCACCTCTGTATGATTCATTTTAAACGTAACGATGCATTACTTACAGTAAATACATGGGATTGGTTGCTAGGTGCAATTTTGATGCATGCATCCAAGGTGATGATGCGTGGTGTGTGCAACTGTAGAATAGCTTCTTCTTGGTTGTCGTAGATCTCTACACGCTTGATCCCATAGTTGCTGGTTCTGAACAGTTGGCAAAACCTTTTGTGCCAGGTTTTCTGTAAGGGAGTAACAAGGCGTAACATGTAGAAGCATACAGGCTCTGTCAAAGTGATTTTAATCAATTTCATAACTAATTTCATTACTAATAACTAATACAAGGACAAATAGAAGTTCCAATCTTATTTTAATAATATTAGTAATATTGATATTGATATTCTTAAATCGTGCAAACTGCTCTAAATTGCAGCTAATCCTTTTTGTCATAAATACATAAAATTTGAAGCATAACAACGAATATTACTTCTCACATGTAAACGTTATTGTCAAATATGTATAAACTGCTGTTGTAGCAGGTTCATAAAAGGATTGTATTATAAACAATCGGGAACAAACAATTTCAAACGAACATATTATGCAAAAATGTTGAGGACACGCCGTGGCGTAGCATTGAAATTTCGACGAAAATATTGCCGTGAATCAAGAGTGACGTGTATCACGTTGCATCGAGCGCGAGCCCGTGAAACGTCTGTAACTCGATCGCTTTGTAGGTTATTTCTCGGTGACGATGACTGATAACGAGAGATGGATCATTTGCATCCGGCGATGAAGACAATGGGCACGAAATGAACGTCGCGGGATAGAATGCACGGGTGTTGGGATCGTAAATCTGTGCGGGACGTGAACCAACCTTGAGTTGGCCTAGCATTCCTTGCGGCGGTAACAGCAGAATCCCTTGCAGCAACGGTTCCTCGGGCTCCATCGTTTCCGCGGAACATCAGCAGAGTACCCCGTGTGGGTTGTTGCACTAGGTGCGCGGCTCCGTGCCCCGTGCAATTTCGAAAAACGGGATTTTTCCACTTTCACTCCCACTTTTCCCCCAGGGCGCGATTCCTCTCACTGGTGGTTCGCCTAGGCTCGTTAACCGTGCGGTTCGCTCGTACGCGTTGCTTCTGTCAGTTTTCCCGGAGACGGTTAGCCCATCATATTGTACGGTGCTTGACATTGCACGGGGAATGATTTTTCGGCGGTCTTCTCGCGAGAGAGTTCAACTTCGGCCGGACCTCCGCTGGATATATCGTCCGACGATGCTTGTATTACGTGTACCACGAGATCTACACATGCAGGCGTACAGTCGCTGCATGGTTGTCGGACACATTCGGAGCCAACTGTTCCGAGACTGTAATAGAGCCGTGCACGTACGAGCCGCGCACCGTACGATGTCACCCGAATCGTCACGAACTAGAATAGTCTCGCAAGATAACTCGCGCACACTGTTATTCCCGGGCGAACGTCGTTCGCCTCGAATTTGTTATCGTTCATTGTTATTCTTACACAGACCGAACAGGAATCGTGCTCGCGATTAGCGCGTTTTGGATACCGCACGTCCGCACCGTTCGAATTTCGTCCCGACTTTTTCGGTGGATGTTCTTCCGGTTCCATTCGACCGGAAGTGGTGGGACCACATTGAACTACGGGGTGTTCGGTGGATTCGAAATTCTAAACTTGCTCTAGCAGTTTCTTCGTTTTTAGTCGTTTTTGTTGAATTTTCAACGTTTTCCTTATATTTTTATCGATTCTACGAAGTAGTAGAAATGAAAATGGACCTATAAATAATATCATAAGAGAATACAAAGCTAGACAAAAATGAACAGATAAGAAACACAATAAAATAGTCATAGAGAAGATAACGACTATACACAAAAGTGCTAGGAAGTGTTGGGCTTTTTATACATACTATATACTTGCAAACAATGCCATATGAACATAAAGAACGATACAACAATTAGCAAATAAAAAATAGAATAAAATAGCAATACAAAAGATAAAGAATGACTACATACAGAAGTGTTAAACGTTTGTACAGATTGTACATTTGCTAAAGATTACCGTGTCTAGGTACACATCGTAAAAGTAACATAAACCAGGACAAACTGTAATAGCCGAATAAACACAAAAGCTCTAGTTTAGTACAAGGTATATTCAATAAATTATTATTTTCAACTAGAATTTGCTTTTAATTTATCTCTTTCTTTAGCAGAGTTGCATTGATCAGTTAATAATACGGATCGAGAGTCAACCAATGAAAGAAATGCTGAACAATGATAACAAACAACAAGAGATTCGAACGATTAAAAAATATAACAATGTCTGATTTTTCTAACAACGACGACCGCGCGTAGGTTGTAATAATGCAACGCCATCGGCTTTATCTCTGATTTCGCTACACGGAAGTGGTATACCACTGCGTTCCACCGGCCGATATGAAACAATACAATTGTCTCTTCCGTTGACAGACAGCGACACCAACTGTTGATGTCTTACATGCACGGCGATCGAAAGCAATCTATTGTATACGCTACAGACAGAATTTTAACCGAAATATTTAGCATGTGCACATGTTACATTCCTCCTTGTACTAAATCAAATTTTTCTTTTCAGTTAGTCATACTAACATCCGACGTTTGTCAGCAGCATTCCATTCTGATTGTATCTCTTCCATGAAGAATTCTTCTTCAGTCTAGTTATACTATTATTATACTAGTTATACTAGTTATACTATTATACTCTTAATGAAAAGGTAAGTAAAGACTTAGATCGGCTAGAATCCTCCGGCGAGATCCTCTACGTTTGGAAAGGTACGAGCCCTACGTGCAGTTTAAATTCAAGATCAGCGAAGAGGCACACGTAACTAGACCGAACAATGTCCTGTTCCAATTCCGCGGGGATTCGATCGGTCTGGCATAAGTTATTAAATAGCTGACCTTTCCTGCGATTCGCGGTGCATCCAGTTTACATTAGGCCTGACCGGCGCACGGCTCAATGATTGCGTTCTGACCGGACTTGTAATAACGGATTGGCGAAACTAATGAAGTGATACATTATTCACCGGTGTCCTCGGCTTATATATCGGCCGGACGATACCGTCCCGGTGTTATTCCCAATAAAAATGTTACCGGTCCTGTTCCTACTCTCGTGCGTCAACTACGGGAGCGGCTACAACGATTTTCCGTCCTTGACGACCGCTAACGCCACCATGGGTACGATTCAAATCCTCCAAAAAATATCAAACAATACCGAAAACACTCGAAAAGAATAGTTACTACCTTCGGTAGCGGTCGTGATCGATAAAAGCTTCTTCCGCAACAAAGATGAACACCAAAGCGCGGTCGTGTCGATCCGCGATCTGATCGCACACACCGTGAAAAAGGAGATGCACGTGGGCGGAATCGTGGTTCATCTTTTCCAGGACACGGACGTCAATTTGCGGCAAGGTAAGCGCGCGAGGCCCGATCGATAGGTTAATTAATCGTCGTCATTCAACCTTCTGATTACAAATGCTCGATGCATGCACCAAGATTACACGATACTTCTGTCTGTCGCGACTTGCTACCTAACTTGGCGGCTGCACGAGGCTGCGCGCAACGAGGATATCATGCATTTCGCGATAACCGGTAAGAGATCATTCAGCAGGCATCCTTTTGTTTCAAGTCCGATTGGACCGGGGGAAACTAGGCAAATCGATCGATTAACGACACTCCGCTAGACAATTTCGCTCTTGCTGCCCTAGATCCTCTTCTACGTTCAATCGCTAGATCCTTCGTTCTATTAAATTGCTGCCAACATTTTTATTTTATCCATGCTTCTGGCGTCCTGGACTGTAAAATGTCCTTTTCTAAAAGATGCGGACTGTTTCAGACATTATTCGTCACGCTACGTCATCATTGTTGCTCTAGACCCTCTCTTATATGTACTAGATCGTACCTTATCATTTAATCGATGTTTCCGATATCTTCAGCAATTCATTGTAAAACGTTCTTCGCTGAAAGATGCAGACTGTCCCAGACTCGCGAACACCGACGGCATCAGCATCCCGGTGGTGAAGTCCGGCGAGGAACTTTCCCAGATCTTCCTCGACCTGAGGATGATGAACATCCTGTCCTGGAACGCGATCAACATTCTCCACGACGAGTCCTTCGGTGATAAGACGAGCATACCAGTCTTCGACACCGTGTTCATCTATTCCCCATTATCTAACCGGGCCGGTGTTTTGTTCGCGGATCGTTTCAGACAGAGACATGGTCAGCAGAGTGATGAAGGCCATCTCGGACAGGCTGCCTACCAAGCACGTAAATCTGATCTCCAGGTCGATCTTCACTCTGAAGCAGAACGAGACGGACAGGGTCAGGAAGGCTCTGGTGCATAACACTTTGAGCGACTTTCACGTGGATCAGCTGGGACACTGCTTTTTGGTGATTGCTACTATTGAGATCGTCCCGGATGTCATGGAAGTGGTGAGGATTCGTTGGATCATTGGATGCCAGTACCTAGGTCCATTTTGATCCATGGTTGCAAACGTTCCGTCGAAATTTTGAATTTCTAACAGCTAATAACAATTTCTCACATTTGTCTAAGGTACAGCATCAACGTTAACGAAATGCAGACTTGGCTAGGTGAAAAATTGTAAATTAGAAACTGCGAGTGGGTTATATAGACCTGGAGAACACAGTAGAGTTAACTTATCAACTATTTGTGTAGCTTAGCTAGTTTCAACCAGAGGATTAACGTCGATATCACATATTAATATTTAATATTAATTTCACTTCACATCCTGAATTTATTACGAAATATTTTTCTACCTCTTCTTCGAATAGAGAACATAATTCGCAGAGTATGACAAAACGATCAAAGAAGGTGTTAATAGGAAGGAACGGATCGTTTTCAGCCTCTTCAGCAATCTTGCTCGAAGCTTCTTGTCGAGGACACATCCTGCCACAAATTGCCTTTTAATGATTTAAGTCCACTTAAAAGCGTAATTGAGGTGGCAGGCCGGTACAAGCGAGAAGGCAGAGCCGATTACACAACTTTCTTTCGTTTTAAAGGCGAGGTCCTTGAAGATGGTGCATCCTGGGAGCCAGTGGTTGTACGTTATCACGGACAGCGCTGCCCAAAACACGACGAACATGACAGCGTTCGTCGATCTATTGGCGGAAGGTGGAAACGTGGCCTTCGTGTACAACACGACCGATACCGACGGTTTCTGCGAAGTAATGATCGAATGCTCGTTGATAATTAACGGAATCCGACTCATTTTATTCATTGGAGTCGATATTTTATTCATTTGGACATCGTTATTCTAAAGTCAGACATTTCGTATGCGACATCTTAATAAATCTCTCTAAATTAGTGTTCCCTTTGGTTTAACATTTCTATCAGCTGAGACTGTTGCCATACATTAAGAGACTGGTCAGGGCTGTAGCTAGAGCGTTAGAGGGATCCGTGAAGACGGAGATCGAGCTGCTAAAGAGGATCGGCGACGAGGATTTCGAGATCGTCAGGCTGACGAAGCGTGAGAGGCGTTACGAGGTTTTGAAGAACGTCAGGGTATGTAGTTTTTGGTCAACCGTTCAACATTTATCTTTCACATGAGGAGATTGAAAGTATCCGTTTCATCAATTTATTTATACCATCAGATTTACGTTGCCGAGGATAAGAACAAGGAATGTCTCTCATGGAAGTTCACTACTGCGATCACCTGGGGCAATTTCTTCTCCCGTGATAGGAATCAAGGTCAATTGCTAGATATCGGCATGTGGACGCCAGGATACAGCGTTAATTTGACGGACATACTTTTCCCTCACATTGCTCATGGATTCCGTGGCATCTCCTTGCCTATCGCGACTTATCCTGTGCGTAGACGACCAGAAAGTCGATACAATTAAATGCAGCTTAATTAATTTATAGAAGAAGATTAAATAATTGCAAAGGATTAAACGGCTTGTGAATCATTGAGGAATCCTTTCAGAATCCTCCGTGGCAGGTGATCACGATCAGCAGCACGGGCGAGAAAATGTACGAAGGCCTGGTCTTCGACGTGGTGAAGCATCTGGGCAAGAAGCTGAACTTCACCTACACGGTGATCGCACCCGAATTGAACAAGACCGCGAATTCCTTGGTCCCTTCTCGTTTCGACAAGCTCGGAGACGTAAGGATACACTGATCCTTTTTCCCTCTGTTCTCTTTACAATGTTCCTAAATAATTGTGAGGCTACTGTCTTGCGCAGAAAGTTAAGGGAATGACGATGTCGAACACGAGACAGATGCCGCCGGAGGTGATCGAGCTGGTCCGTCAGAAGAAGGTCCTGTTGGCAGCGTGTGCTTACACCGTGAACGAGGATGGCAAGAACGCGATCAATTTCACGGTCCCAATATACGTGCAGACGTATAGCTTTTTAACTGCCAGGCCCAGACAACTGTCCAGGGCCTTATTATTCGCCTCGCCGTTCACCGAACAGGTTTGCTAAGTCGGAATCCACCATTTCCTTCATCTTTACAGAGAGTCTTCCACAGCTAGACGTCATTCGGGTTTTACTGTTGAGGCTTTCGGCTATAAGTCATGTCCTTTGCAGTCATTTTCCAACGTAAGCTCAAGCGGTTAACGACCTTTTGATTTTACTGGTCGAGAAGCAGAGAAGGAGCGAATCGGTGTCGTCACGCTAAGAGCAAAGCATTTCGTCCCTTAACGTTCCGACATACCGAAGGTGTAATAGCTTCTGATGACAGAACTGTAAAGATCGCGGTCGTTTAGCTCGGCATCCTCCGAGCTGACATACCTCTAACCCAGGCCTGGCTTTTAGACGTGGGCCTGCCTGGCCGTGTCCACTATCATAATGGGTCCGATCTTGTACATGATTCACAAGTGCAGTCCGTACAGCACGCAGGCCTCGGGCCTGAACTCGCCGTTCCAGTGTGTGTGGTACGTGTACGGGGCTCTGCTTCAACAAGGTACGATTTCATTGGCCCTTCCACGACCCTATTCTTCTTTCTCTCCTCGTGTAAAACGATCACGCGATCCGAAATCCCCTTCTTTTTCTCGGTAGTAACTTCGCTGACTTAATGGCTCGTGCCCATTTGCGAATGTTTCGCCGTTTAATGGCGGAACTTAAAAGCGTTTGGGCATCGTTCACCGGGCAATCAGGGTAAGAGATATGGGAGAAATGATGGTGTTGATTGTTGGGACACTGGTGGGTTCAGACGCGAACGATGTTAGCATTGGATATTTAAGTTAAGCAACGTTGGTCACGGCACGGGCTAAGATGATGGGTGACCGTGTTGCTAGCAGGCGTTCTTTCACGTAGTTAACAAAATAATATAATGTTAGTTGACAGAGACCAAATCGTTAACAGTTGATGGTGTCAAGAAGGAAATTAATAGGAATCTTAAAAAGGAATATAATACTGGGAATGTTAAAAAGGTTTAACAGCCTTAATAGGTTGCGTAGCAACAACATTAGGAACCAAACAGAGAATTAACACCAAGACAAGTAAACAATCGAAGTAACCATAGGGTAACCATTAAGCCAGCCAAGGAAAAGTTGAATTCGGATCCGAGAAACCGTCAAGGTTTTAAAATTCCAGGGGGAATGTATTTACCGCAGTCAGACAGCGCCCGTTTCTTGATTGGCGTCTGGTGGTTGATCGTCATGGTGATCGTGGCGACGTATTCCGGAAGTTTGGTAGCCTTCCTAACATTTCCAAGAATGGACGCGTCTATCCTAACAGTGGAGGACTTGATCAGCCGCAAGGACAGGATGACATGGGGTTTTTTGAACGGTAGTTTCCTCGAGGTGTACCTGCAGAATGCAGAAGAGACGAAGTATCACATTCTACTGGCTCGCGCGGAGAAGTATAACAACACGGAAGACGAGAAAATGATCGGACGAGTGAAGGAAGGGAAACACGCACTGATCGACTGGAGAAGTTCTCTCAGGTACTTCTTCTTGATGTTCTTCGTGGTTTTTCAACTTTCGTACAAGAGAAAAGGAAAACTCTATCGGAAGATGGTGTTTGCGAAAATAGGTTCTTGATGAGGAAAGATTTACTGCTGACCGGAGGCTGCCATTTTTCCTTGAGCCAGGACGAGTTCCTGAACGAACCGATCGCGATGATCATCCCACAAGGCAGCCCCTATCTGCCTGTAATCAACGCTGAGTAAGTTACATGCCGAGCTAATTTCAGAGTGTATTAACCCCTCGCATCTTCTCCACGGGAACAGTTGCATAGAAGATTCTAGGATAATACTCTTCATTCATTTTTGCTGTACGCTTTACATTAACGAATTACGTCTCGTTTATAATGCCACGTTTGACAGAAATATATATCCCACAAGAAAAGCAAGGAAGAGATCGCAGGTTTTACGAAGTCTAAGAGAGAAAATGGTCGAATTCTCACCACGAGGAAGTTAACAGCGAGATTAATATCGAGATTTCTTAATTGGGGAATAGGTTGCGCCGCATGCTGGAGTCAGGACTGATGCATAAATGGATCACGGAGAGGATGCCGATCAGAGACAAGTGCTGGGAGATCGCCGGCAACAATCAGGTGGTGAACGAGCGGAAAGTGAACGTGGCCGATATGCAAGGGATTTTCTTCGTCCTCTTCATGGGTAGAATTGTTATTTACTATGATCGTTTCTATTGGGTTAATTCATAACATTTGGAAAACACGGAATTTTCCTTATTTGACAAAACCGCAGGAACTTGTGGGCCAACCCACTAAACTGTGAAACGTACAGTTTGCAATTTCAGTTCTACAGAGTTTCGCTGTATAATTCAGGGATTAACAAAGTGTCTCGCGTTTCAGGCGTGACGCTGTCCTTCTTCTTCCTGTTCTGCGAGTTCTATTGGCACAGGCGCAAGGTGTCCAAGGAGCGGAAGCTGATCCGTCCATTCGTCTCGTAAACGGAGCTCCTAGGACACGTTCCGTAGCCCATGCAAATTGCTTTCGCTCTTCACGCCAGCTCTTCACTGTACAAACGACGATTTCTCCTCGCGAATAAACAAACCACTCCCGCACCGTGCCGGCTGCAATTTCTTCCCTTCCTCCCCCTGTCCGATATTCGCTTTGGCAAAACATTGCCACCGGAAGCCTCCAAAAGATCACGTTGCACAATCCTAACTCGTTCCCGTACCTTTCCTTCATTATCCGTCGGAATGACGGCCGGTGAATGGCACGAGAAAACGACGAAACGGTAGTAAGCGGCCTGTTTTCTCGCTGTGTTAATTGGCTCGGGGAGATAGGCGTGAAACGATTCTCGCCGAACGGGAGAGACAAGCCGATAGCTTACGGACGTCCAACGGCCGTTTACAATTACCATCACGAACGTCTAATTTGCGGACGGCACCGGATATTGCGCGGATATCCACGCAACCTCGGACGACGAGCGATCCTTCCGAGCGATGCATGCCCGCTGGCAAAGTGTCAGTCAGTTCGTGAGTGAAGATGAGACACGGGGATGGGAATCTTCGGTGGGCCTCCTTCGTAGAATTAATTAACGGTAGACCTGTCGAGCAGTAAAGACGACTAATGGGTACGTGTTGTCTTATAAAAATGACGAGGTTGAATTAACACGGCACAAAGCGAACCAGACAATAAAAAATAACTGATTTAAACATTTTTTTGTTTATTTGTATTTTTACGCAAAATAAACATTTTCTCAATTACAAGTCACAGCAACCACAGAAAAATTTCGTTCTATCTTTAAACATTTTAATAAATCGAAAATAACGTATGGACGTTCTTAAATTCTCTTAATGTTTTAAAATATGCATCTCTAACTACACGTCTTGCACCATTACCCGATTACACATCTCAACTAACGCAATTTGATCAGTTTTATAAGATCGTACGATCAGTCGCTTTTTATGCTCGCCAATTCCAGCATTAAGTGACGAACCATCATCTGGATGGAAGAGGAAGCTGTTCATTGTTGAATGTTAATCCCCGACGTGTTTGGCAACGATCTGTGGAAGCATCTCGCGGTAAAAGTCACGAGTGTTACATAATGAAAGGAATCAGGTATCTATGCCACGACAAACGAGACTAGGAATCATGATCGTGTATCCCGCAATGCAGAAATCGATCCCGGAAAATGAAGAGAATCGGCGTTAACGGTGTCTCGTTATTCTAATCGATCGGAAAAATTCGCCGTGCGATTTTCCTCCGCGAAGAACTGCGACCGTGAACATTGAGCAACGCTTATGACACGTATAACTCTGCTTGTTACGTTGCGCGGTGGAAGTTGCCACAACTAGGTACTTTATTAAGATCACAGTCTTAAGAAGAATGGGAGTTGCATGTGTGCGAACGCGAGTGTAGAAAGGTCGAGACGTTGCATCTCGATCCTGGGCTCGTAGGTATTAATTATAAAGACGTGATCCGATCTGCGTAGATCAGGCCGTAACAAATTCGATTTTTTACACAATCCTCGGATATCGAGTACTTTATTTCTACCACATTCGCTACTGCCGTTAGTTTCAAAAGATCTTATTAAATGCAATTTCCTTCGGAAAATATTATAAAAGAATTTAGCACAATTTAACAATTTAGCCAGTTCCTAAATATTATGCTCTTTTGACATGGCAGCGTGTGTGATATTAATTCGATTAGTGCCATGTTAACAATCGTGCCGAAGAGTTTGAAAGATCGCAAGGTTGTAATTGGGTTCGCGTAGCCGAAAATTCGAGATGCCGCCGAAGGAATGGCTGTTTAATGCGGATGCAGACCGGGTAGCGTTAAATTGCGATCGTGTTCCTCGCGAAACGAATTCCCGGCGATCTTCTGAATAATTCATCTCCGGAGGCTCGTTCTCCGCGGTGGTTCCCGTTCTCCAGGGAACCTGTAACCCCGCCGAGGAGGATCCCGCGGCCGCTGGAAGTGGAAGGGCGATATGACGGCGTACATAGACACGGGTTTATCTACCTGACGACCTTGCCGTTCAAAAAATCCAAGAGTGGTCGAGGCTGGGCCTCGAGCGGGCGGCGTGTACCATCCACGAGCCAGTTCCGACGTGGAGCGCGGACGACTAGGACTAACTAGTCCTAATAGCGTCGGAAAACCGCGTACACACCGTGCTCGAAACAGTCCGCGAGTGGTTTCCATGCACGTCGGCCGGCCTCCATCCTCTGACAGCGATCTATAGATCAACATGGGGACTACCGTGTCCTGGACCATCCTGCTTCACTGTACGTACCATAGTCCTGCGAAAAATTCAACGAACTTGCTGCATTCCTCATTGATCCACCTTTCAGTTTGCGAAACTGTTTTCCGAGGGATTTCAGTGTCCAGACAATTTTTTTTTCTTTTATTAGGCGTCTGATTTCGTTAGCCATTCCATTTCAGTCAAGTGACGTTTCTAGATGACAACTATAAACGGTTTCTATTTTCGGTTTTCCTTATTTTATTGTTTAAGGAAATGGAGCATGGGGCATCTTTTTGTATTACACATTTTTGTTTTTGTAATTGTTGTTGATTTAGAGAGGTTTCCTGCTGCTGCGATGCAGAGCATTTTTATTATTCGTTTGATACAGCTTCATGGAAATTTTTGGGGAATCGAAGAGTGATTTGCGCTGTGCTTTGAAATTTAGAGAAATTTCAAAGGAACACACGTCGTTGGTCGTAACTGTGACAATGTACTGTGACGTGTGTATAGAATCGTTTATTACTGGTGTTAATATTACTATTTAACGGGACAGTTCCTCGTGAGAAAATAAATTAGAAGACTGAAGTAAGATTTTTCTGAGAATAGAACGTCGTCGTTCTTTATACTTTCAAAGTTCCATTTGCTTCGCCTTGCATTTTTACAAGTTTTTAAAATTGAGGAATCATCTGTCTGGTAGTTGAAAAATTGAAGACCTCGGAGCAAAAACCGACCGAGCCCAGATTTCGAAAATATTCCAACACCAGGTACCATTTTATTGAAAAATGGGCTTGCCCGGTTGTCGCATCGAGAGAGAGAGAGAGAGAGAGAGGTTTCGAATTGTCTCCTTATTTTTGTGGAACAGCGCAGTAGGATTGCAGTCGGCCGATGTTTGCAATGGTCAGTGATGCATCTTCCCTGAAATTTTCCAACAGTGTTGCCCACGCTAGTGCGAGGCTACGACAACGTGGGGTTCGACGGCTGGTATCAACCGGTTCCGCATAAGCCGGTCGACATCATCACGGACGTTATTAACGACCTGGGCGTGCGGATTCTGCAGCAGTACACGGTTCCCGGGAACGTGGCATTCTCGCCGGCAATGGTTGGCTTCGTCCTGACAGCGTTGTACGAGGGCTCAGCCGGCAGAGGAAGGCAACAGATCTCCGATGCTTTAGGCCTGCCTCGGGACCGAGACATCACCAGGCTCGGTTTTCGCGACGTCCATCGCAGACTAAGGGTAAGCGCCTGGCAAATCGGAAGGATGACGAAACCTCGGGAATATTACGCAATTCTGACAGAGATTAACGAAAGGGACACGGAGAATTTGCCGCGAACGCGGTCCGAGCAGCTAATTTGCAGCTTGAACGCGCAATTTCTCTTCCCTAAGTGCCAGTTTCTCTCTCGGTCGATCGATCTTTCTAAAAATTCTCGTAGACTGTTTTAGATCCAAACCGTGACTCCTTTAGAGTCATTGGGCAGGGTGATGTTGTTTAGGAAATTTGTGGGAAAATGGGGAAACAGTTCATCGATCATCGTAGCTGTTAATACTCTGGCTAAAATCGTTGCTTAATTGTTGTAATTAATTGGAGATTTAATTCCATTTTTATTACGATTTATTAAGAACCGAATTTTCTTGGCATCTTGTCTTTCATATTCTCACATCGTCAAATACGCTGTCCTGCCTATCCTCCTTGCATCCACTTCTTCTAGTCAATCGCGTTCGCATTTCCAGACATATCTAAACGCCGACGGGTTCCTCGGAGGTCTAATTCTCAATCAGGAGGACACCAAGCTTCGTCCCGAGTACGAGGACATCCTGAGGTTCTACGGATTCGACCTAACAGTCCCTGAAGAGGAGGCGAACGCAACTACCAGTGTTCCGGAATCTACCACGAATCAACCAACAACGGAGGCTAAGACTCCGCTTCCAGACGATGGAATTGCAACCACTATGCAACCGGCGCAAGAAGCCAGCACCGAATCAACGCCACCGACAACTCCTCCTGTGGAGTTGCTAGGAATGACGATGACAGCTGGCGAAGCTTCGAGCAGATTAACGCAGACAACTTCTGCTTCTACGATCCTAACAGAGGCTACCAAAGCTGCTACCTTGCCCAGCGAGATTACAACCGTGTCGACGTCCACCGTGTCCGAGATTGCTACCACGATAGCCTCTGCCACCGATGCATCTACCCCTGTCACTGATGCATCTACCTCTGCTGCTACCGCTGCTTCTGTTCCTCCAGCAACTATGGTTGATACTGCTACTCAGAGCACAGGGACGGAGAGTTTAGCTACCACGACAGCTTCTATCAGCCCTGTCACCGATCTACCAGCTGCAACAGACGCTACCGTGTTAACGGAAGCAGCGACAGAGACAACGACACCCGGATCGACGACCGTCCTCCAGGATACTAGTCCTGACACCACCGCTGCAGAGTCCACCACTGCCGCTACGATTGCAACGACGATTGCGACAGAGACCGCTCCAGCAGCCAGTAACATTGCTCAGGCAACAACGATCCCTGTCCCAGCGAATTTAGTGGCTAGCTCCAGCAGTGGACCACCCGAGGAGAATATCGTTTCAACGGAGGCGATGAAGAATCAGACCAGCGAGATCGGATCTACAGATTCGCCAGCTACAACCGCGGCAAGCGAAACCGGGCCCGATGTACAGCCAACCACTCCACCGACCACTGTCACTGACTCGATGACGAGGAGGAAACGCGCCGCCAGGAGCCCCAGGGGATTCTTCTCGAGCTACCCAGGTATCGAACCAGTTTTTTACCTTTAGATGTTGGTCTAGCTGATTGATTGATCGATCTGGCGGAGTTGAATGTTTGAGGATAACGGTGGTTTTTTTTTTTTTTTTTTTTTTTTGGAATGTTCCTTTTTTAGAGAGGTCAAGAATGTGTTTTACGAGGTTCTTAACGTTCGTTTATGCCTGGTGTCGATACAAGATTTCTGATAGAATTCGCTAAATTTTGGACATCGATGCGAGTCTTGTAAAGATTCGCGATTGCACAGGGTTTCGTTGATTTTTCTCACAGTAGCATTGTTGGATTACAGACGAGGGAATCTGGATGCAGGATCTGGGCATTTGGAATCCTTATCCGACGAGTTTAAGCGAAGCTTCCGTCAGAGACTCGACGGAGATATCGTTCCTGGTGAACGGCTGCGACGTGTCCTCCGTCACGGCGTCCAGATACTTCGCCGTTCTACCTTTCGCCCATTTTCCGTCGCTGCACGCTGTCGCCCTTGAGTTTCCTTTGGACGTAAGACGAACAATAAGTATTTCTACGAATAACTATCAAGATATATTTCGTTTCGAAGCAAAAACCTTTTTTTACGAGTTCTTTACTTCTTCCAACTCGGTGGAAGAATATAGCAATTCTTTTTTTTCAACCTCTGCCATGCACAATCATTTCTTACCACGGGCCAACTTCATTAATTTGTTCACAAGTACCGTGCACATCTCTTTGACATGTATCGAGACATTACTGTGGTTATCTTCCTCACATTTTGCAAATGGTAGAGTCAAAAGATCAATTTTAATCTTTCTCTTGCTCGTGTCTGCGTCTAACCCCATTTCTCCATGGACGTTGCAGGATCCCAGGTACAACATTCTGCTGGTGATGTCCACGGACCGTCGCGACACGTATCGGCTGTCTCAAGATCTCGGCGGGAAGTCGTTGAGGCTGTTGAGGAAGCAGTTACAGGCGACTTGGGTCACGGCCACGATTCCGTCGTTCATGTTGCGCGGTTTCGTCACCTTGACGTCATTCCTGCAAAGGGTACGAAGCAGGTTCACGCCTTCGGGTTCTTCATCGGTCCCCTATTAGTCCCAGCACCTTGCCATCATTCACCGGTGGATCAATTCGATCCGGCCTGGCGAACGCGAACGGTCCCCTAAGCGCGGCAGTCGAATCGCGTTTCCCAGCGGCGCTCGATATTTCGCCATTAGTCTCGGGCATTAAGCTCCTAATTACTTAATCGCGTTAGTCGAGATCTTGAGTGCACTTTCCGCTTCTCTCGTCACGGCTGCCGTTCCACGAACAAAGATATCGGTATAGGTGGTTTCCTTGACGACACGTAATTGACGATAATTCCGAAGCAAGCTGAAAGCTTCGCGGTCCGAGCAACGCGAAAAGAACAAACCGGAGAGACAATGAGACAAAAAGAGGAGAGAAAAGAACAACAACAGACAACAGGGGAATTGTTCTAATAGTCGTAATTCAGGGGTACCATTCGAGCCAGTTTTACGATGCCACGCCGGACGATTCCGGCGGCAATAAGCATTCTTTGTCTTCGCGAGGAGGCTCCCTGGCCGGCTCTGAACTCGAATGCTGATGAGACCACGCTGAAATAGCAGGCTTCAGCTTCATGGGACTACAGTTTGATGGAACAGCTGTGCAACCGATCCCCTCAGATGCCACAATTTACTTGATTAAAAAAGTTTGCGCAGCACAGGCCAAAATGAATTTATTCTACGACGTGAACTTACTTAAATCGGTTCTATCCAATTTGTGTTATTGTACTTGACTTTTACATTATCTTTCTCGATTGGTTATTTATTGATATCAACGATGAAACTTTATTTCATTGATTTCGAAGCAGCGCAGTAGAAACGTAACATCTTACGTTAATTTTACCAAGAACGTGTTAGTAGATTACCATTGTTTCACAGTCATAGAGGTGTCCATTGTTATCACAAGTTGATCCGATAGTGGTTGAACGATGTTAATTTGATTCGCAGCTAGGTATCGTGGACGTTTTCGAGCCAAGGGCTGCCGACCTGTCGTTGATGACCCCGGATCTGGGAGTATACGCGAGGGACGTGCAGCAAAGCATCGGCGTGAACATCAGGAATTACATGAAGCCAGATCGAACCCACTCTCGTGAGTCGCCCAATTCCGATCCTCCCTTGACCGTTCCACCTCGACGGGACTATTATCGATACTATCATCCAGGTTTCTACTCTAGTCTTTCTACGTACTAGCGCACTGTGTCCTCTCCTGCCTTCAGCATCCAAAAGTCACTTCCTCTTGCTTCAGATCATCCTTATTCTTCTATTACCGTTTTGAAGGTATCTGGAAGCTAACACTCGTCGGTAGATTGCATACTTTTATGCAAAATAAAAATCTTCACCGTAGGAACAAAATAGAAATTTTCTACTGTTTCAAATTTCTCCGCATTTTTATGAAAATGCACAAAATCTATGCATGAGACATAGATTTAATTAATTGTTAACTTATAGCTGAAAGAACATTGGTGGTTGAATATATTTCCACTTTCAAGTCCTTCTATGCAGTGTCTCTTAATTATTCATGTATCTTCTGTCTGACTAGCGTCGTGGGTTGCCTTATTCTACTGCGAGCGGATTGTACGATCAAATTCATAGCGTTCCCTATCGACTCTCACCAACTTTCAATTTCCTTTCTAATTCGATTAATGATTCTTTCACTTGATCGCGTATCTATAGTACAAACTATAGCTTGTGTTCGCATTAGTCAATGTCATTTAGCGCTCGGTAGTTCCAGCGTTAAAATCGACGAATGCAGGTTAGCAGCTTCAAGGCTGAATTTCACGTGTGTCGTCGAATCAGCAGGAACCTCGCTTGAATTTTCTTGGAATTCTTTAGCACCTGAAAAAACAAACGCGGGAAAAGGATTTCACGGATCATTCGAGCCGTTACGGGGGGAGGAAACGATAGCAACTTTCGACGATTGGCCTGACGCAACCGAGCGAAATTACGATTGGTGCAGCCGAACGACAAAGTGATAGCGCACCATCCGTCCGATGACGGTCGTCCATTACTGCTGGCGCGTATCATCCCTCTTTTTCTTCGGTCACGTTCTCGCGGGTTCCCCCGCTCCCGTCTCCTCATTAGCGTCGTTAATGACGGTGCTCTGCGAACGAACACGCTTCGTCACGTCGGAAGGAGCTTGACGCGTGGTTCCCGACACGAAATTCCACGCTCCAACAGCGAATACGAAGGTCGGAAATGCTCCGGCTCCCTTCCTCGAGAACTCACGCTGGATTAGAAATCTCGGCGAAGGTCGAGTCCCGTCGGATTCAATCGATTCTTCAAGGGGATGTTGTCACTTCCGGTTGATCTTCGGCTCCGGGGACGTTGGGCAACCCGTCGCCGAGGAATTTTGTTGCCTTTCGTTGCACCTTGTTCGCCGCCTGACTTGCAACTCGCTGTCGAAACGCGTTCTGCCGTGCATTTCTGACTGGACTCGAAACGACAGTTTCATCGTCTTCTCTCTTAAAAATTTTCGTAGTCCCATCATCTTCGAAATTTTAACACTTTGTTCCGGAAGAAAATTTGCACAACCTTCTCCGAATACTTGTGATTCTTTATTTAAGACCTAATATTTTTTTTTTTTAAATATGAAATAGGTTCAAAAATGCCTAAAAAGAAATTGACGCACGAGAATTTAAGTAAATCTGGTCACGATCTAGCTAGATTCACTTATTTATGGTTAGTCGAGTCCGCAGCAATGGGTTGCATAATCGGGATTTTTTCCTCGATCGGTAAATGTCGAATTCTCCTCGACTCGTTGTTTGCACACCGAGGAGCTGTTTCCGGCTTATTGTAATTGACGCCGGTCCACGATCGGGGAATATTCTCAGTATTGTTATAAAGTTCGCTGGATTTAATCGCTGATATCCTGCAGACTGACTCACCGAGGGAAATAAATAAAAAGACCTTGCGGTCGATCTCCGCGTCTACTAGGAAACTCTTGAATCACTGCGAGAGAGGAATGCTCCTCGTTAATGTTCCCGTTCCGATGACTCCGACCTCTATCGCCGCTCTGGAACTTAATTACTCTGCTACTTACTAATTTCTGTCGCTCTGTCTATCCCCTCTTTGTTCCCCCGACTCAGTCTTCCTTCGCCATTCGCACTTGTTCGGTGTAATAACGAAACAAGTTGACTGTTCAGCTTTTTAACAATGTTAACTGACTGAAAATTAACTGAAAGTTAATGCATTTTTGTGGAATTTTTCAGACTTTGGTATAGATGGAAATTGGAGATTCATCTCAGTCAACGTGTTCGATGAATTAACGCTTTGGCTACCGGTGATGGCTTAACAATTGTTAAAAAATCACAGCGATAAGAAGATTATTACTGAATTATTAAAATTATTACTACCAGGCAAAGTGTTTGCTTGATTTTTTAAGTGTTAAAATACGGTTTTTAATCTTAACAAATGAATGGTGATAACTTCATGATTATTGTAATTTTCGTAATTTTGCAAGCTCCGGTGGTCAATCTGTTAATTCGAACAAGTATGCTAATAAGCTCGACTGCATTTCATTCCGCTATTTTCAAAGAGAACGAACTTGCAACACTTCACGAGCTCCTCCAGCTAAAAAATTGTAATTTCTTGAATTTATTAAAATATAACAGTGAGCTCATTAGTATACCTGATGATACTGCAGAGGGTGATTATTAATTCAAGGCACAGAGCCTGGCGATGTTCCATAAAACTCGCGAAGCAAAAGGAGAAGCTCCACAGACGTTTTTCGAACTTCGCCTTCGCTCCACCTAGAATTATGCACCTTGCAAAGTTCCAATCGAAAAGAAGAAACGTCATTAAGGTTTCTGTGTTTGCAGGCAACGGGTTGTTCGAAAGAGCCGGGCCAGTGCTATTCACAGCCGTCCATCCGTTCCTCTACTTCATCGTCGACGCCGAAACCTCGGTGGCCTTAATCGCTGGTCGCGTGAACGATCCCCTGAATTCACGGATTCTTTAGCTTCCGCGAGGTCGACGACGATGAACGTGCCGGATCAGTCGTCGCTGTGTCATCGTAGGCCCGCTGATTAAAACCTGACGTCCGAATTAATATCGCGTTCCAAAGGAGAGTATATTTTCTTCTGCAGAGTAGAGTCTATTTTAATTAATCTTATTCTTATTCTGGCGTTTATCAAATCAACTGTGAAAATGGGGAATTTGTGTAAAGAGCTCTTCGGAAGTATTTGAACAATTACAATAGTAATTAGACGCTGAACGCGTTGAAACGTTTTTTACGCAAGCGCATCTCGATTTTCATAGGACATTAGTTTGTTGCTTTCTCCGTTTTTTCCGGGTCTGGGAAAACTCACCGACGGCTGGGACACAAGGGACAAGTCCGGGGATAGTAATAAACATATACGTTTATTCGGCATACTTATAAATATCGATATAATCTATAAACAATTATATATATTTATATTTATTAGATCATTCCTATTTCGCACACACCTACCTTTAAGTACACGATGTATGTCTGTACAAAAAAAATCCGTATGTTGTAAATAAAGGAGAGAGACGAACGGAGAGGCGACAGTGTCTTTAAATTAGTCTCCTGTTAATTGACGATTACTAACGGGCGATGGGCAAGAACTTAGCATTTTACAGGCTTCGCTATACAACGGGTGAATAAATGTACAGTAAGCTCTCTCTAGAAACACTTTTGCTCACGCTTTCTTACAGCGTCCAATTCTTAATGTCTTCTTAAAATGATTGGCAGCTGTTGGAGCTTTCGTTGTGGACGGTTCCTCGAGTCAAAGATGGCTGCCGGGTTTACATAGGAGATTGATCGAATATAGTCATATCACTACCTTGCTAGCTTTTACACTCTATCAATCACTCTTAGTCCTTCTCATTCTATTTTTAATATTACGTCGAGGGCAGCAGAATTTGTCAAACTGAAATGAAAGACTGATGGATCATACTAGAACGGTATCACTGTTATTCTAGCTTTCATACTATAGCCATATCATTGTTAAGCTAGCATCTATACCCCATCAATCACACTGAGTACTCACGCCATTTTGAATAAAATTATATTGGAGCATCATTCAATAAGATTTTTCAAGTTCAGATACAAGACTGATAAACTATGTTGTGATCATATTTCAGCTTTTGTATCATAAAATTGCTATCTTGCTGGCTCTCGTACCCTGTCATCATTCTTACCACCGGTATCAATCATTCTCAATACTTCTCACTTTACAGTTAACGTAATCAAGCCGAAACACATCGGTCAGTAAAATTTTTTAATCTGCAATAAAAGACTAATAGACTATGCTACAACCATGTTACCATCTTGTGCTCTCCTAAATTCTCTATACTCTTTCGTATATTTCGCCTGCTTATTGTTATAGGCAATATCATCTCGTCATTCCACATTAAACAGAATTTAATTGAAACGCCAGTGAATAAAATCTATTGAACTTTAATCATCGATTAACATCTATCCAATCGTTTCAACAAAAACGATCACTCTCAACAGCTCCATGCCCACTAAAATCAAATCAACCATGCAAACAGCAGTGAAATCAGAATCTCAGCGATTCGCAATCATATTTTTACAGAGATCGTACCGCGATCGAGCAAGCTCGGCGTCGAAACAGCCAAGATCCTGATCTAAGAAAACAAACTAAAACCACATGGATCTAGATCCAACGTTTCCGACGCCGAGCCAGCTCTCCTCTTTCTACTCATGTACAGGGTGACAGCAAATATATTATTATCTTACTTAAAAATCTCTCTATGTATATTATATATATATATATATTTATATATAAATACAGTCCTGCGTTTCAGAAGCAAGGACGACTATCCTGGTCCCGTAAGTACGTATCCCAGACTCGGCGCAGTCTCGCGTTTGATTGGCTTCGCTTTCAGCGACAGTCTTCGAGATGCAAGCTCCATGAGACTTCGGCTCAAAGCCCTGAAGAGGACCTTGAAGGGGAAGAAGTAAAAGAAGAAGGAGAGGAATTCTCTTCAGGACGAGATCCGAGTGAATCCGTTTTTCTTGTTTCGTTTTTTTCCGTGGCTCTCTCGCTCGATCCGCGATTTCTATCGTCGAGGATCGAGTCCCGTGTGTGTTTGCCAGCGATCCGCATGATCCAGCTGATCTGCTCGCTTTCTCCCGGAGGAGAAAGGGTCCTCGGGGAGAGTCGGCCGTCGACAGAGCATCGAGGAAACGCGATGTTCAGGCTACGAGGAGTACCGTCTCGGCGAGCTGTGAACAAGATTTCGAGAGGACCCGAACGGGGATCGGTCAGGTCACGTTCTTCAGGATCCACGGGACGAACTTCGAGATCCTCGTGCACACGCCCGGCAGGTTCGCCTCTGCGCAACCGATCCCCCAGGAGATTATCCCGGCCAGAAAGTACCGGCCGTCCTTGCCTCTGACTTGAAGCGGCCCTCCGGAGTCTCCCTATTATTCAAACAGAATTCCATTTAGTTCGCTGCCCTTTCTAGCGTGCTACACTCAACTCATTATCTACCGGCGATTAATTCCTAATTTTTCAAAGTCTACGGTTCTGGGCTAAGGATTTTTTAATAGCTCCTTCAACACCGACAACAATTTCAATCGTGAAATTACTTCTTTTGTGTGATTTCTTTTTACGAAACTAATTCAGATCCACAGATAGATATTGACACCGTAGACAATTGATAATTTCATGGATTACCTGACAGGAGTCTTGACCCCCAGCCTCGTATCCCGCGCACAGGAATATGTCTGGTATAAATTCGTGTCTACCAACTTTCAGGAACATTGACTTACATCTATCGTTACTCACTATAGGCACGGAAACCTGGAACAACAACCGACAGTTAAACAATGCAGCCATTAATTCACACAATTCTTCTTTCTCGTTACCGCATCGAGTGCAAGAATAGTCAAAATTAATTTCCAAGTTTAATCATAGCTGACCGACGCTCTGACTAGTTTCGTCTTTCTTAACACTTTGATCGCCAAACAAGAAAGCTACAAAATTCCATGAAATCGAAGTAAGTTATTTAATGAAATAGAAGTAGTTCTCCAACTTTCTTGCATTTTACAGATCCTAATCAAATTTGGTACAATGAATATATTAACGTAAGAATTCATTTTAAAGCTTGAACAAATAATTCCGTCACCCATATATGGGTGACATGGCAGTCAACGTGTTAAATAATTGAACGACCCGTTTATAATTTCATGAACGCAACGCGCTAGGTGAATACCAATAAATTTTCTAATCTCGAGCGGGTTTAGGTGCCCCGATCCAGTCGCCGGTCTCAGAGCAATTCCGCAATCGGAGTTTCGCGCGGCGAGATTTCGCGGTGCGGAACGCGACGCACCGGGTAGATTTCTCGGGTAATTCCGGGGCAAGTGTCAGGCGGTCGGGGTCGCAATTTACGAGGGTAATTTACCTCCTGCAGCACGGAGGGCAGAGTGCCACCCTCGCTGAGCCGTCCCCATCCGGTGACGGTCGCGTTCTCGCCGACCAATAAGTCGTCGGTGGCTGGCAAGCAGATCGGCGAGATGTGCGGCGCGAACGTCAACGAGCTCTCCAGCCGGACCAGGGCCAGGTCGTACTCGTACGTGAAGAAGTTGTACTTGGGGTGGACCACCTTCTTCGCGACACCTCGCTCGACGTAGGGCAATCGTTCCTGGACCGACGAGAAATCGTACTCGCCCACGCGGATCCGGATCTGCGACGTCAGCAGGCTGGAACACACCATCAACGACAAACTCCCTCTGACTCCTGTATTCTGATCGAGCAGACAACAAGATGCCACCTCCGTTCTCCACATGTCTCAATACATCTGATCACTTCGGGACCGAAATGTTGCTCGCATCCTCTACACATCTCGTTCTTCGATTTCTTGCCGCTAGCGTTGAACTTAACCCCTTGCCCTACAATATCGAGTCAGATTCTGAACAGAGTCTAATTAACCCCCTATGGGCCGAATTTTCTTCCGTTGATTTCTATTTGCAGGCAACTTGCAAGGCATTTACTTTTATATTCCAAATTGTTGGTGCAGCTAACCGTCATCAATATTGTTATTGGTTATCTCAGAGACATTATATAATTAAGACGTATACGTCATCTTCTGAAAAAACTAAAATTATTTGGAAAATGTCGATATATTATGTTAATATGTATGTTATTAATTTCCTTTAAACCGAAATAAAATTCTATTTTGTTGTAGTTGATATACATCCTTCGGAGAAAACATATAATAAATATAACCTATTTTTTCTTTTCTATAAAATTCTGAACGACGAACAATTTCTATTCGTTATAATCACAAATTAAATAGCAGTGCAAGGGGTTAAAGAACGTTAAAGCTTGTTTAATCCTGCCGCTTTTTAATGAAACTTGTATATCGCTGACATTTTTCTGATTGAAATGACACCCAGCACGATACAATTCGAGTCATGTTTAATCGTTTAATCCGCGATATAGTAGAACCTCGTTTATTCGAAATAATCAGTGGAATGTAATCGAGGTTCTATTATATTGTGGACAAAACAAACAAATACAAGTGATGTCATGTTGGGTCTCGTTTTGTATCGAGATTTATTTTTGATAGACGCGCGATACGGGCCCGCGGAGCGACGCTACGGAGGTGAAACGCGAGATACGCCGCGATACGCTATCGGCTCAGCATCCAGGCTAATTAATAGACACATCCCGGGTAGCCTGAGCGTAATACGGATAACAGGATCGGTTTTTGCGCTTCACGCGTGCTCCGCCGCCGACGGAAACTATTATCGAGTCATTCCGCGTGTCTGCCTGCTCTTATTTAGGGACTTCGCTGCTCGGCTGACAGCGGAACTTAACACTTCCACCGCGGCTGATGCGCAGTCGTCGGTTTCGATTCAACTTTTCACGGCCACCTCTCTTCCGACCGCTTCTCACTTCTGATGACTCACTACAGCCCTATTCGATTAGGCGAATTACCACTGTTTGATCTGGCGAGCCGATTCGCGCCGCTACCACGACGGTGATTAGGATGGTTCTGAACGCGATGGGTGGTATTCAGATAAATTTTCAAACGATGAAGCAGTCTTTGCGTTCGTAATACCGACCGAGAATTTTTTCTTTGTACTTTTGTATTTTGGTTGGAAAAAAAAGTTTCGAAGCTGGATAAAGTATAGAACCGTTTACTGTTTCCTGCTGTTTTGGATTCTTCCTTTATAGTGAGCTAAATTTTGATATTCTACTAGCCAAAAAATTCTAAGATCTAGTTGAAACGTAGATAAAGAAGCACGAGGAAATTGCATATCAAAAACTATTGTACTTCCATTAAAAAAAAATCACAAAGCTAGCAAAAACTCAGAATTTTAGACTAGACTACTCTTATGGTGCCCCATTTGGACCCATCTTTCATTGTTTATAAGGAGCTCAGTCTTGATTTCCCGGTGGTCTAAAAATTCACGTGCCTAGCTAAAATATTAATGAAAGATGCAACACAGGTCCCATGCCACAAGCTATCACACTTTCGTAGCAAAAATATCCTAAAGACAGCTAAAATACAGCAATGATACACTAGACCATCCCCTGAGACATATCTACCTAAAACCCAGACGCGGTATCCTGAATTTCTTCGGTTCTTGAAGAGAATCTCTCTCGAAGAGAGTGTCTCCTCATGCTAAAGCTAGTTCTATTAACTCTGCTCCAACTCACTCGTCAACGCAGTGTCCGGCGGTGGCGATCCAGTTCTCGTTGAGGACGGCGCCGCCGCACCGGTGAGTGCTGGAGAACCCGAAGAAGGATGTCCGTCTGACCGACACCTGCCAAGGCCATCGTCCGAACGGCGCGTCCTTGCCGCCGACGATCCTGGTTTCCGGCCTGGGGAACAGGGGCGGCACGCCGCACTGGGTGCCCTTGGTCTCGTCGGCCGCGGAAACCGTCAACACCGATCCGGTCGCTTTGGTCAGCTCGCCGCTGGTAACGATCGTGTCTGGTCTCGGCGTGGTAGTCGTGGTGGTGGTGGTCGTGGTCGTGGTGGTCGTCGTGGTGGTGGAGGTCGTCGTGGTGGAGGTCGTGGTCTTCTTCGTGGGTCTCGGCCGGGCGGACGTCTTCAAATCCGACGTCGTGATGTAGTGGGCAGAGCCGAACGGCTTGTGGAACTCCGTGCTCTGCGGAACGAATAAATATTTCGATAAATATTGGGGATCCAAAGAGTTGCAGAAATTTTCACTAAATTCTGCGATTCTAAACGTTCAAGCTTCTTTGTGAAATCAGTGTTAACCCCTTGCACTACTATTTACTTTGTTATTATAATGATAAGAAATTCTTCATCGTTCAGAATTTCATGGAAAGAAAAAGATAATTTATATTTATTGTATGCCTACGTTTTCTCCAAAGGATACATATCAACTGCAACAAAATAGAATTTCATTTCGGTTTAAAGGAAATTGATAAGAAACATATTTCTTAGACTCTGTTCAGAATTTTCGTCACGAGTCTGACTCGATATTGTAGGGCAAGGGGTTAACACTAGATTTACCAGACCAGTCAAAATGACTGGTTTTGCAATTTCAATTCAAAATTCCTACTGCACGTAACATTTTGCTTTCCGAAACGATATCATGACTTTTGTAGCCATAACTGAAGAATCAGTTTTATGAACTTTATATTATTTTATATGTATTCGTAACAAATATATTTTTTGTTATTGACACTTGTACCAGTACCAGTCAAAATGACTGGTGCATGTTTCTATGCGATGAAATGACATTGGGACAGCTACAACAATTGATAAGTACTGCAACGTTTTTTCGGGACAGAATATATGATTCCGGGAAAATCATAATTCTGATGCAGTACGCTAGCGGCCCTTGGAATTGTATATTTACTCAGGGTTTTGGGCCGCACATAAGGTTCTCCTTGGACACTTGGCTATCTGTAAGTGCGAACTCGATACTCGGGGTTTCTGAGTGTCTTGGCCGTGCTCGGTCGTGCTAATGTCTATAAATCTATTTTTGTATTACAATTAATATTGTTCAACTTTTTTTGTCATTTTTTAAATGTAAATAAAGACTGGAAACACCACTAAGCACTTTTTCTAAAGACCAGTCATTCTGACTGGTCTCGGTAGAAACAGATATACTTAAATAGCCGCGGTAAATCTAGTGTTAAAAAGTTATTGAATTTTTCTACAGTAATTCTAGCATCCGAGTCTTTGAAGCCGACGGACCGGTTTTCCAATTCGACAAATTCAACCTCAGAAAAATCCTAGCAAAACCGTCGAACCCTGTTGAACAGGCTGGCTACCGGGGCTAGTCGATCGAGGGATCGGCGGTTTTATATTAATTCTCTAAATCGCCGATCGTTCCCTCTACTTTGTAGTGGTTCGCGGTGCTCAATGGACTGTGTAATCGAGTGCCGAGCCTTATCGGGGCCCGCGTTCTTTGTCGCGATGCACGGGTAACCGCGGCAAAAACACCTGACGCAGATCTCGTAGCCGCGGCTCTGTTCGATTCAGCATCGTGTCGATTCGATTCGATTCGATTCGGTTCGATTCGATCGAGCCTCGACCTTCCTTTTACATACCGATCGGATCTAATAACGTCCCGGCCGGGTCGGATCACTCGGCGATCAAGAAGGATGTTACTGCGATAAAGCTGTTCCTCTCGCGCGCAGGATCGATCCTTCGATTAGATACCTTCTTCTCGCGGACCGTTTCGGAGTAGGGGAGCCATCGATGGTTTTTGCGAGCTATGGGCAACCGCGCGTTAAGGGCCGCCCAAGGATTACGGATTCCGTGGCTGTTCCGGATCGAGACCGCGTCCGTTCGTTCGTTCGTTCGTTCGTTCGAATTGAAATTCGAATATTCCCCGGCGCCGCGTGAATTATAGCGGAGCCAGGGGACCGTGTGTTATTCGAATAATGCGGATGCCGGCGTTGTTCGCTGTACAGTTACGAATATTCACGACAGGGTGCAGGGAAACGTGTCGGAAAATACTTGGGGCACTGAAACGTGCGATTCTACAGAAAACTCGTATCCTCTTGCTCGTTTTTGGATCATCGACAGGCTTGCGGAGGTGTCAGACCTCTGTACGTGCTCCTTAAGCGGGACCGGGGAGCGACAGTTATCGAGGCATGCCTATATTTTTATAAATTTGACGGTTCCCAGCTAGAATTATCCATATTTTAAACGTTTTTAATGTCCTTGATCCATGAACAAGTCTTAAACTGGCTGGAAATGTACTATAGTGTCGCATTGCCTCTGTAATTGCTCCTCAGGTGGGACCGTACAGTGACAATTATCGAGGCGTGTGGATCACTTGCCAATTATGCGTTTTAAGCACTATCCAAGCTTAGCAAGTTGACACCCAGACATTATAGAGTATTACTTCGGGCTTGTGGCGAGACAATTATCGAGGCAAGCGAGTACTTCGAAAATCTCCGAGCTTAGAGTGCACCGAAGAGTACGATTAGAGTACAATTGGGTGTTGCTGGAATTCTAGCCGAATGTATACTCGAATGAGAGGCTAAATGATGGTTCCAGTGATGTTATTTTCAGCAAGTGATACAATTCATTTACTGAACATACTTCCTGCGGTTCCGTGGGCTTGAAACTGGGTCGCGGGGGGAACGCTTCAGGGCCGTTCTGAAGGAGACTAAGATTGTCCGTCCAGTGCGGTTTCAAGGACGGTCTAGGCGGCGTCCAGTCTTTGTCCGACCACTGATGGGAGCTGGTTGGCATTGGTTTAGCGGTTTCCGAGGAGCCCGACGGCTTCGTGGACGACGACGGCCTCTGTTTGGTGATGAACGCCGGCTCTGTGGTTATATGCCAGTGATAGGTCTGTGACACGGATCCGGCTGCGCTAGAATGAAAGAAAAGATTGAAGCTGTCACCCGGAACTGCCTCCTTTTCTTATCTGTACACCGACATCGTCATTCACTTTAACGCTGGTCGCGAGATTCGTCGTTTCGCCGAGTCCCTTCTGGACAAATTGTCGTCACCTACACTTATTCTTTATTCTCCCTCAACTTCACAATTTACTTTAAAGCTAATTGCAAAGTGATCCTTTAACCCATTGACTGCCACGCAAAAGTCTTACCGTGGGTGCCACGGCCATTTGTAGCCAATCTAAACTTGCAGCATCCACTACGAGATATCTCGTAGTTGGCAGTCAATGGGTTAACGGGGTCCCTGCTGGATAAGCCAGACCTAAACTCCTAGTACCTTTTTTTTTTTTTTTTGTTTAAGGGCGGTGGGGGAATGCTATTTATGCATGCAATTTGAGAAATTATAATTTGCCTTACGCAGTCGCCATACCAACTAAACCCCCACCGCCCAAGGGCACCATCCCTTCTTCATCGGCCAAGGCCGTCAAACACCACCCGAGGAACCGCTTCTCGCATTACTTCCCGAGTGGTGTCATAAACGGTTAAAACCGCGCACATGTTCTTCTCTTTTTAAACTCCTAGTACCTAAGCTCCCGGTACGTAGACTCCTTTTCTACTTAAAATATAGAAGGATCCACGCCTGGACTCCTCATCTACTTAAGCTGCAGACGAATTGCCGCTTTACGATTACAAATGGAACATAAGGACATAGTCGAATACCTGGTGGTAGACTGGCCACTCTGACTTGGCCTAGATGTCGTAGTCGTCTTCGAGGTGTTCGACGGCTTCGAGATGAAATTCGGCCTTGAATCGTTAATCGACGTCGGCCTGTAGGTAGTCGTCTTGATGGAGAAATACGGTTTCGAGAAATCTGTCGTCGGCTTCGACGACACTGGCTTCGTCGCCCATTGCGGACGCTCCGTGTGGATGAAGTTCATGTCCGAGTGAGGCTCCGTGACGGGTGTCTGGAATAATACAAACCACCATCAGCTACCATAAAAATTGTCAAAAGAACGTGACTTGACCAACTTGAATATCTCGTTTATATTTGTCAAAGATCGATCCGGTGACCTTCGAGTGACCTTGAATTATATACCTTTACGAACCAAGCAACGATTTTCTACATTTCTCCTGTCGTCGAGAATATATTTCTAGATGACCAAGCCACGTTTTTCATTAAGCGGACAGGAGGATCCCTTACATTTTCGTTAACCGAATTAACGCTAGGTCGATGAACGGACTCCTCCACATTCAGATCAGCGTCCTCTGTCTTCCCCTCATCCGGCCTCGTCTCGAACGGTCTTTGGTTGCTCGGCCTATTCGGCCTAATACCTTCGTCATCGTTGGGCGCATGCTCCTTACCAGGCAGTCTTGTAATCAACGGATTATGTCCAGTGTCCACCTTGTCCATGAATCCTTGGTGATGCCCCTGGAACCCGTCGTGCATAGTATCTTTCTCGTTAACAGCCGTGTGCTGACTATCGTCTGGCCTAGTCTTCTGCTGAAGACTCTGACCGTCTGGTCTCTTGGTACTCTGAGTTTCTTGCCAGGAAATAGTAGTGGGTCTCCTTGTGGTGTGGGTAGACGAAGAAGAAGAAGAAGAAGAAGATGAATGAGAAGTAGAAATGGGTCTCTTTGTAGTCTGGGTAGGCGCGGATAAATAGGAAAAATGATGAGAGGGTCTCTTGGTAGTCTGAGTAGACGAAGAAAGAGAAGAAGTAGATGAAGAGGACGAGGGTTTCTTGGTAGTCTGGGTAGATGAAGAGGACGAGGGTTTTTTGGTAGTCTGGGTAGATGAAGAAAGAGAAGAAGTAGATGAAGAGGACGAGGGTTTCTTGGTAGTCTGGGTAGACGAAGAAAGAGAAGAAGTAGATGAAGAGGACGAGGGTTTCTTGGTAGTCTGGGTAGACGAAGAAAGAGAATAAGTAGATGAAGAGGACGAGGGTTTCTTGGTAGTCTGGGTAGACGAAGAAGAAGAGGAAGTAGAAAAGGGTCTCTTGGTGCTCTGGGGTCCTTTCTCCCTGGTCTCAGTGATCCCAGGCCTCTTAGTATTCTGAGATCCCTTCTCCCAGGAATCGTACGTTGGTCTCTTGGTGCTTTGAGCATTTTTATCCCAAAGACCAGTTGGAAAGGGCCTCTTCGTGGTTTGTGGAGCCTTCTCCCAGTGGTTGGACCCTGGTCTCTTAGTGGTCTGAGCATCCTTCTCCCAGGGATTAGTCGTAGATGGCCTCTTCGTGGTCTGCGAACCCTTTTCCCAGAGGTCTGACCCTGGTCTCCTGGTACTTTGGGCTCCCTTATCCCAGTGATCAGTGGGCCCAGGTCTCTTCGTGCTCTGGGAGCCCTTCTCCCAGAAATTCGACGAACTGGACGACGCCTGCACCCTGTCCTTATGATCGGAAGTTGGTTTCGCGTGCGGCCTCTTCTGCAACGGCCTGCCGGACCCTGCTGGGAGCGGTTTATGGGGTCTACCAGACCCACCGAGAGAGTCGTAGCTCGGCTGATGATGACTAGGCCTCGGTGTCGTCGAATCCGTGGCCAGGAAGCTGGACAACGAGGTTAACGTTGGTCTGGTAGCCTCGTTGCCCAACGCTTCCGCTAACGTTGGCCTCAGCGGGTCGGAGGATGTGTGCTGCTGATGATGGTGTTGCTGATGAGACGCGGTGATCGAGTTCGTTGTCGAGTTGTGCACGCAGCAGCTGCCGAACATGAACGTGTCCACGCACACGCCCACGTGCGTACCCTCCGACTTGATGCACTCCCAGACGAACATGCACGTGCCCTCCTTGGTCTCAAGGCCTGGCACTCGGCAGGGCTTCGGGGTGATTTTGTAACCTGCGCAGCAAATAACCATGATGGTACGATAGCTTAGACATGTCCGAGCGGTTAGCTATTGGAAAATTAGTTCGATCAGCGTCATTCTATTTTTTCGTGTTTAAGCGTTGCTGTTCCTTGAAGATGATCTTGCAAAGGCTATGAAACACCTGATAACGTCAATAGGGATGCTACCAATTCAACTCTTCAGACACTTCAGACTCTTTAACACTTTGGCTGCCAAACTAGAAACTTCAAAAATTCCATAAAATCAAAGTAAGTTACTTAATGAAATAAAAATTGAAGAAAAGTAAATGTATGATATTGAGTAGTCCACCAACTTTCTTGCATTTTACAGATCCTAATCAAATTTGGTACAATGAATATATTAACGTAAAAATTCATTTTAAAACCTGGACACATAATTCTGTCACCCACATATGGGTGACATGGCAGTCAACGTGTTAATTCTTCATCTGACCAATTGGAAGGACTGGAAGCTAGCTCTACTATATCAACGAATAGACCATAGTAAGAAAAAGACCTATCCGTTTTTGTCATCAATGCATAAAACTGAAGCACCGCGATTCAAGGATCAGTGTCTTTGAGACCGAGAGACAAACTCGACATGTCTTCCAACTCCCGAAGAAGCTAGCAATGCTTACAGAACGTTGCGCCAGAAATTCCAAAAGAAGATAGCTCGTAGCCAAAAAGCCTCTCAAAGCTGGAAAGTTCAAAATCTCTGGAAAGGGCGACCACGAAGAGCGTGTTACCTCGAAGATCGAGCAAAGAGAGTGGACCGTAGGGTTAATTACGCGCGCTGAAAGGGTAGTCAGGACCGGTAGCTTATCGTTGACGACGATGTGGGTCACACCATAGTCAGCGCGGCTCGCCTAAGCGTCTCTCTCCCGCGGCGAGCATGTAAGATAGCAGATTGTAAGTCGGCGGCGGACGATTCCGCGCGAAACAATTTTCCTGTTGCTCGTGGCCCCGAGATCGCAGCTGGGCGTCGTTAAGAATCGATTCTAATCTAGACGTAAATGCTCCCATTAGTCGGCAGGCTTAATTGTATGTTCGCTGGCCTACTTCGGGGCCCGGAGCTCTCGCGGCCACGGGGGACTTGGCGAACGGCAAAAGCCAGGGAGTAAGAGAGAACAGAGACGTAAAAGAGAGATCAAGACAGAGAGAGAGAGAAAGAGAAAGAGAGAAGGGGAATCAATCAGCCGAGCAGTCGGTGGCTGCCGCGAGCCGCATCGCCAGGTGATTTGTGGGACTCGTGTGTCGTTCTATTCGCTGCTAGTTAACATTTCGACCCTTAATTCGATCGCCCGATTGCCTGATGGGTCTATAAATGTCCGAGGTACCCCGTATTTCTTGTTCACAATACCCGCGGCCGAAGGTCGGAACCCGTAAATTCACCGTAGATGATTTTTATGCTCGCTTTACGGTCCGGTTTTTAACACCTCGACCACGGCCGATGATGTCAGCTGTACGTCACGCTAACTATGCGCCGCTGATTGTCACACTGACCGCTAAATGTCCGCGGATTGCCGAGGAACGCGATTTGAAATATGAGTGATGAACGGGTTTTTATTGGAGTTCTTCGGGATCGAGTCGACTTTGGTATGCCTGCTGTTCTCTTCGATGCCTCTGTTACCCCGAAGTAGCTGACCGAGTTGCGGTAAATTACTTTTATGGGCATCGACAATTTGTTCGCTCGGGTTCACGCGAAAATTTGAATCTGGATCAGAGATGCAGTAAACTATCTATACTTGAGAGCAATCTTACGTTAACCGAAGGTAGGCATGGTCAGTTCAAGATCCTTGAAGATGGACATAACGTTTCGCGAAGATTGATAAAAAATCGTTTCATAAACCGTCGACACAAGTCTATTAAGATGTAATTAATACACAATAGTTTTTTTCTTTTAAAAAAGTAAACAATTCCGTGCAAAATATTACGCGTGTCATTTAAGTGGTTAACCGGAGTAGAAGTGATTGAAAACTGCTTCAGGTTTTTGTAGCAATTAACTCTCGGCACCGGATGGACCAATCGGCTAGCAAGCTTTCGCATCTCGTGGAGGCTGTTTCCTCCGAACGGTTTCCCGTGGAAGCGGATCGATAGCCGTCGAGGCGGGTCTGTGGGATTTTCGTGGATCCGCTAATTAGGGGATCGTCGAACGATTCCTCGGCCCAGGTCCGGTAATTGGGACGTCGTTAGTGCTCGCAGATCGGATCTACCGGCTCCCCGTGTTCCTGGTGAAAGTGGTGGCCCGAGGTAGCCAAAGCAAAAACGAAAAATTCTGGCTGGCGAAGAAAGAGACCGAGAAAGAGAAAGAGAGAGAGAGAGAGAGAGAGAGAGAGAGAGAGAGAGAAAGATAGATGGGAGAAGAGAAAAACGAAACTTAATCGCGGAACGAGTACGTAGACCTGGGCCAGGTCGTTAACCGAGTCCGCGTATGGCCACTGCAACGTAAATTGCTTGCGGTTCGCGGTGTGTCTACCTTCACGGTCTCGCTTTCTCCGTTAGAAATATGCTCGTATCGCGTTCCCGGGGCCCCGGCCGCGTTAATTAAAGAAAAACTTTATCGCGTCCGATGTTCGTACCTCTCCGGAGGAACAATGGGGTTGCGAGAACGACCGCCTGGGTGTCCGCCACTTGACGGGACCGCGTCGTCTGTGCCAGAGGGTGAAGCGTTTTCAGAGGAAATTCAGTTAATCCGAGAATAAAGGGGTTTCACACGGGTCTATGGGGTAGTCTGCTCCTTTGAACCCCTTTTCTCTTCTTTAAAACGGTCTGAGCCCGGTTAGAAAAGTGATCTTGAGGATCAACAGCTTGCGCTTTACGAAAACAGAAGCGAATTCGTCGAAATACCGTATCTCTCGGTGTGTGCAACATCAAGCGATTGTGGTTCGTAAAAAAAAATGTCTGACACGGGCGAACATTTTCCTAAAATTCATTCCCTCGCGTTCGCCCAAGTGTCCGAATATGTACACGCGTTCGTTAGGTTCCCGTGTATGGTACAGTTAGCGCTAAGAAAAGTGCTGGAAACCGCGTTACAGTTAGATGAAAATATAGCCGTAGCGGTGGCCGAAAGGCGAGTATTTCAAATCCATTTCGACTCCGATTGGTACCGTAAACAAGATATAAATTTCGCAGCTCTCGAGCGCGACCGTAACAGGTGGAGTCTATAGCGCAGCGCTTAACGGCTTAAACGAGAAATAAATTCTCGAAGAGTTGATACCCCAGCGGCGCGGTCGTGTAAGGGGATTAGTAGCTGGAAAAAGAGGCGTGTTCCCCTACGTTCGAACCTTGCTTTTCTTTTCCCACGACCGATTGCACCTTGACCGCGTGTACATGCGGGCCAATTAGGTGTTCACGCGTTTCAGGGGAACCTGCGCGAGAATTGAAAAAAGTGACAAAATTGTTGAGGCGAGAAGAGAAAACCTTTCGATCCTCGAAGGGCGGACCCTTTTCACAATTGTACTACTGACCGTTCACAACTTCGTTTAACACTTTGACTGCCAAGCTAGAAACCTCAAAAATTCCATCAAATTAATGTAAGTTATTTAATGAAATAAAAATTGAAAAAAATTATATGTATGATATTGAGTAGTCCTCCAACTTTCTGGCATTTTACAGATCCTTAAAAAATTTGATACAATTAATATATTAGCGTAAAAATTCATTTTAAAATTTGGACAAATAATTCCGTCACCCACATATGGGTGACATGGCAGTCAACGTGTTAATCATTTTTCTTCATCTAGAAGCGACTCGTTCAATCGAATTTCATTTATTTTTATTGATAACGAGAATCTACTGTACTCTTGCGCAAAAGATCAATACTCATTTGTTTTTAAATCCTTGAAAAAAGGTCAGAAAACTAACGAGTTAGATCAACCCCTAACACAGCGAAGAAACCGGTCGCGTTTCACAGTGGAACAAAGAGTAAAGCCGCGAAGAAGAAGAGAGGAGAGGAGAGCCCGCGCGAAGCCCGAGATAAATAATTATCCGCGAGCGGGCCGGATCGTCAAATAACTGTTATTTCGCGCGATAAATAAGCGCTGCTCGGAAGCAATGATTTCGAATAATTCGTCGTTTCTCGGCGAACGAGTAACGGGAAGCCGATAGCGTTATCGGCGATCATTATTCGACGATTAGGCGGCCTGGTTCGCTCCGGTCATTGAATGTTAATCATCTTTTCGACGGTGAGCCGCTCGCGGTCGCGCTCGCGCGATATTCGATTGGATCGATCGCCTCTGGCCGTCTATGGTTACATCGAAAGGGGAACCGATTGGAAAATAATAAATGACCATGGTGTTTCCTGTGGCCGGCCGCGCTATAGCTGCCTTCTCGCGGATCCGCGTATTAAATTTGCCTTCGGGGACGATGCGAAGATTGTTTGATTTCACGGTCGCGAGCCGCGGTGTTTAGATCCATCTAGGGTCAGCCGGGATCAACGCCGGGAACCCGAAGAATGTCCACCGTGTCCCGGGGACACCGTAGGACACCGTAGGACATCGTAGGACACCGTACGAAAGAAGGAAATTGAACGCTCTCGTGCAAGAGGGAGCGAACGTCGCTACTGAAATACTCGCGCTTCCAGCCACCAAAACGAGCATTACTGACTGTGACCTCGATTCAGCGTGCTGAGGGACCTGGCGATGCCCGACCACCAGAGGATTGTGGCCACGTAACCGATCCACCGCATCCTGATCCCTGAAATCAGAAAAGTACCCGTCAGTCCACCGTCCGAATCCTGTTCCTCCTGTTAACCCCTAACCCTCTACCGCCCCGCATAATCTTTCAAGTCACGCACCGATGAGAGTGGTTCTTCGAATATAGCTACGGTTTTTAAATTTATTTTTGTTTTTTTTTTTAAATGGTCATTTTCTCCTTTCCCATTTGCGAATTGAAATAAAAATTTTCAAAACATTTTCTATAAAAAGATATACGTAACTCGCGTAATTTTGATTATTTTTACTTGAACAAAATCACACGCGTGCTTCGAATGCCAATAAATACCCGTGCAAAATCCCAGTGCAAAAGGTTTAATAGTTTTTTGGGAAAAAAATTCCTAACAATTGGCGTAGAAACCGCCTCGAAAGCCAGAAAATATCCCGTTAATAGACTTGCGATACCGAATGTATTAAACGCATGTCTTTTTCCATCTTTTCTTTAGACTAAACTGCATCGACCAATTAAGTCTCGAGCCGAGAAATAAGACGATGTTTATTGCCACGACTGTGGATCCTTCGTGCGAAAGAAAAATGTTCTATTACAACAGACAGGTGTTCAGTAGATTCTTCTTCCCCGATAGTATGGTAATAGTCTCCAGCACTTTTACGCCTTTTAATGCTCCCGACTTAAAGATACGCAATCCACCATATCCATTCACCACAATTCTATTCAGTAAATAGCTAAACGTTTTATGCATTAATAATTTATCTTCGCATGGCAATTTAGTACCACGCTCGACAAGCCATGAACTACGTTTTTCCCCCGAGTTTTACCACAGTTTTACCTCATCAATTCGAACTTTTACACCTCTCCGATCGAGCCGAGCCTCGGACCGTTCTCCGAGAACACATGTTACCCCCTCGCGCGAGTATAATAAACGATTTCCTCGTCATTAAAAGGCCTCGCTCGTTCTATTGAAAGTTAACATCGCCACGAACAGATTAAAACGAGTCTCGATCTACTTGCGGCACTTTCGAACGTGTCGTACAACTTTGATAGCGACTTTAGTATGAATCCCAAGCATAAACGATATTTTATGGAAGCTAAACGGCGGAGCGTACGTGTCGCCGACAAGAAACCAGTCCCGGAATCGTTCCGGGGACAATGAAACCTCGATGATCTCGTTCCGTATTCGATTCGCTGCCGTGTCGAGACGAGAGAGAAGCTCACCTGTTGCCGATCGCCGACTCTGGCGTTGGGTCTCGCGCGAATGGCCACAAGCACCCCGTAAACCGATATTTTCCGGCGTTGACCGTTGCCTCATTATCATTTTAAGCAGATCAGGAGCCCGCGATCAAGATCTCGCGGCTCTGATTCCCCCGGAGAATGGGGTTTGCTCTGGAAACATTGATCCGAGGCACCGACGTCGACGCGTTTCACGCCACGTTAATCAACCGGGCACCGTTCGCCGCGATCGTCTTCGGAGAATAAGTATAATACTGTAACGCGATGCTGATCGAGCTGCGACCGACCGTCGGGGACCGGCTCCCCGTATCTTCAGCCGATTAAGATAATCCGGTTGTTCGACTGCTACACCTCGAACGGCATTACCATAATTATTCGATCATAATTATCTATCTTCTTCTCTCGAATTGTAAAATATAAAATAGAAAGAACATTCAAAGAATTACAAAAATGCTGTGGTATCTTTTTCATCTGTGATTAGAATGATACAAAAATACCTATACAGGGTGTTCACGCTATTACTAGCCAGCGTTTTTCTTGCAAACAGTATATATTAGAAAAAAAATGAAAGAGGAAAAAGTAGTACTGTTTTTTATGCGCAACACAATGACGTATGCATTTTTGTTTTATTTACATTATTTCGATAGAAATGACGGTGACCTTCAATTTTTTAAATGGAATGCTATACACTCTTTTTATGTCGTATGAAAGCGTGTGCGAAGAGGAATTCATCCATATATTACACAATAACCTTCAAGGTCATTCAAGGTCAGAAATGGAAGAAACAATTTGAATATTGCGTACCAATGTGTTTACAAGTATTCTTTATTAATGAGGCTACAAAAAATGTTCAAAATGACTTCCTTGCGCATGAATACACATTTCGGCTCTGTACTACTTTTTCCTCTTTCATTTTTTTTTAATATTTACTGTTTGCAAGAAAAACGCTGGCTAGTAATAGCGTGAACACCCTGTATACGTGAACGAATACAGGAAATTTTTATTTTTCATGAAAATTCGCAGAGAAAACGGGTAGATGCAATGTAAAGCAATTCACTGATCGGGTTAAAAATAAAAAAATTTTTGTTTCGCGTAAAGATCCGCTTTCTACTCGTAAGCGAAGAGAAGAAATTTAATTTCTACCGTAATGCGATCGAGAAATTGATGCTTCAAGGACAGAATATTTCTGTGTAGGAAAGAGTGTAAAAAATTGAACATTTCACGTGGAGCCGAATAAGAAGAGTGTTCCTCGTCACATTTTTCGAGGCGTAATTGGCGCTCGAGCGCCCGGGGAAGAAAGTAAGAGTCCCGGAACGGTTCGAAAACCGTCCGAAGCCTATGGTTAACCGAAAACGCGTGTACCCTCGTTTGCTCGACGAGCACGGTTGATTCTTCGATCCGGAAAAAGCGTGGATATGTAGGTCGTAACACCGAGATCGACTTATAAAGAGGCTCGGACCGTGCAATAAGTCAACTGCATTCAGGTCTCGGTCCCCCCCCCCCCCCCGCCTCCCCATCCCCGGTGTCTTCGTCCTGACTGCTTTACATCCGTCTTCCCTCGACAGCACCGCCGAAAGTTGGGGGAAATCGGCTTCTCCGATGTTCCGCAGTACCTTAAATGACTTATGGGTAGCCTTGATACCCTTTTTGTCCCGGCGAATACTTAATTGTCTGATCCGCTTTCCAACGATCTTTCTCCGACACGCGGGGAACCCGTTCGAAACGATCCCGTGCTCTCCGCCGGTGTTCGTTCTTTCGAATGGCTGTTGTTTTTATGCCGATCGTCCGTTTATGCGGGAAAACTAGGTTTATCCAAGGGAAAAATCACGAGGCTCGTCGGGATCGTAAAACCCGCTCGAGATCGATATTATACGGTGCTCGATCCGAGCAGATCGCATAATTCATGGGGACGCGGGATAGGAAGCGAGGATGATGATGATGGTACTATCGTGGGCTATCTGGAGGTTCTTTTATCGTTCATCGGTTAACACTTTGATCGCCAAACAAGAAAGTTGAAAAATTCCATGAAATCAAAGTAAGTTATTTGATAAAATAGAAATTGAAAAAAATTAAATGCACGATATTGTTGTAGTTCTCCAACTTTCTCGCATTTTACAGGTCCTAATCAAATTTGGTACAATGAATATATTAACGTAAAAATTCATTTTAAAGCCTGAACAAATAATTCCGTCACCCATGTATGTGTGACATGGCAGTCAACGTGGTAATAAAACTTGCGACAAGGTATTAGGTCGGGATCTAAAATATTTTATTATGTCTCGTGGTGTATGAGAAGCGAAATTTGTTTCAAGAATTTCATTTTCGATTTTCAACTGTTGCGCTATACTCGACTATGTTGTACAATAGATTGTGTTGTATACAAGTTCACCTTGACTCAGAGTTCTCGTCTCACTGAAATTTACCCGCGTCCAAAATCGAAAATGATCTCGTTGCGCGTACTCCCTTTACCCTAACCGCCTGATCCGCTCGATTCACAAGTCGCCCAGGTAAGCCGAACGTTTCAATTGCTCGCATAATCCGCCGCGGGGCAACAGAGCCGGGGTATTGTTGCTTGTCCAAGCTTAATCTCCTCGAATCATGCAAATTGCTGCGCGCGAGCCACCGGTAACAAAACTCCCCTAATCCCATCAGCGCGGAGGCACGCGCGTGCGTCCAGCGTATCGTGGTTACACCTGTGCGCCGTCCTCCGGGTTATACATTGCCTTTTCCGCGACGCCGGTGATTTCTGATGCACGGATAGAGAGACAGCTGCTGCTGCAGATACATTTCCAGCGAGCTCGGCCCGCGTCCCGTTCCCTTCGGCCTAACAGAGTTCGCTGCCTCTCGGCTTCTGTTACTAATAAGCATGCCTAATGCCGCACGTTCCTCGCGTGCCTTGGTGCCGTGCCAAACTGCGAACCGGAGGTCACATTTTCCCTCTCGACGGGAGAAATTAAGCGAAACCGTTCCTCGACCCAGGCTAACACCTCCGGAACAATGCTTTTTGATAGAGATCCTCGCTCCGGTGGCTGTTAGGGTGCTGACAATGGGGATAAGGGTTGATCCATTAACTGTGTGGACAAGGTAAAACTTTTTAACTGTCTAATTAAGTTTTAGTCTAGTTTTCACTGTACGTTGTAATCATTGCATCGAATTGCAGAGCCTCCAATTAGCAATTCATCAGAAGAAGCCGAGTAATGACGCTTTTGAAAGAATCAAAATGTGTCAAAATTGACTCTAACGCCCAGAAGAACTTTCATAATAACCGTTTGTTAGTGTTAACTCATTTTTAACGAGAGGTTTTTGTGGGAATAGCCGAAGGGATGTTTATTCCTTGACAGATTTACGGCAGGGCTTTATAATGTCTGTGGCCCGTGAAGCTAAACAGTTCTGACAGCAGGCGACGCGATAGCTGGTGACCGATTTGGGTCTCACAGCTATCGATTATTGTCTAAGCATTGACTGTTTATTGAAGGTGAGAATGTATAGAAACGGCAAGCGACCCGACGTCGTATTGCCAAAGACAAGGGACTCTTTGTCCTGAAGGATCTGACCACTGAGTGGGGAAGGTTATGCCTTTTGGTAAGAGGACTGTGACGAACGCCACGGCACTTACCCCAGAACCTTGGGATCAGAAACACGTAGTTTCTAACATGTTTTTTCCAAGGAAAATTGCGAAAAATTGTTTGAAGCTGTCCGCGAAACACACTGGAACCTATCGGTGGAAAACTATTCCAGGTGCTCCCCTCGGCCCGCTCTCCCCTCGCCATCCGAGAATCTCGTTCCCTTTTCATCGGGAAGTATTCCAATCGAATATCAAAGGCAGTTCCGTTCGAGCGACGTCCATTGTGACAAAGTTATTCGAACAGCGTGCGCCGTTGTCCTCTTTATTCGCAGCTATCCAGAAGTTGCCATAGAATCGCGGAGAGGTCCGTGAAAGGGTCGGAAAAATCGATGGCGGCTCGACAGGAGACAGAAGGACGGTAGGATCATCTCTCGTCCGCGTCGCGCGATACTTTGCAAAACCGTGGTATCGATTTTGTCTCGGTGGCAATCAACCGCGGATCCGTCCACTCTCTCCTGTCCGGTGTCGTTGAAATACTGGGCCCCGATAAAGCTGTCTGGCCGATGTAAAAAGCGCGAGAGGTGTCCACGGGGATTCCCAGGGCCCTGGAATCGGTGCCAGCTGCGACAAATTGCCCGAAAAAACGACCGAGAAAGCCTCGATAGTCTCCCCGATGACCCGGTATGCGAAACCAGAATTCGGTGACTGGATGACTCGAGGTTTTTCTCTCTCATCGGCCGCCTGCACCTGTCCCGCTAATTGAATTACACCGTTCTACTGCCGCACGCCATTCCGCAAACCGGGAAACGATAAAAGCGATGCTCGGAATCCTTACCGAGATTCTGAAAAAGGTGCAAAAATCGTAGCACCGGTTAAAACATGACGGACGAACGAATCCCTTGAAAATTCTAGAAGTCTTCATCTAGGTCCCGAAAAAAATTGCCACGGAGACCACGAAAATTGTCAAGGGAAAGAAATATTTCATCCGGTGATACTAAACGTCGCTACTGATTAAAATGCGAAGAGAAATTCTTTGTGTCCTGGGCTAAAACGTTTGTCAAGGAAAATAAATATTTGCTCCGGTGGTACTGAACGTTGCTACTGATAAAAAGGCTAAGAGTGATTCGGAGAATTGCTGAAGTTTACAGAAATGTTGCAGATTTCCCGAAAAAGCGGTATCTGTCTATCCTTCCGTTTCTGAATCATCAGCTTGAACGGGTTCACTAGGAAGAATGATGTACACATGTCAGCTTAATTTTCTCTCGACTCTTTTATTCTAGTTTCAAACACGTTTACGAGCAAAAAGCCATGAGTATTCCGGGCATGATCGGTGCCCGGAGCATCGATGCCCGTGCTCGTCTAGGCTAGCTGCCCGCGATGAAGAGTTACACGATATCTCGCGGTTTTACAACCGCGTTCTTTCTTTTATTTGCATAATAGTCGCTGATGACCCGTCGTAAAAGCAACGCGGACCGTTTACACGGCTCTCTCGCTCTTTAATCTCTCCTCTCCTCTCGTTTCTATTCGCCGGTTCCCGTTCGCTCGCCCATTCATGCCTACAGTCTGTCGAAAAAGTCTCCCGCCAACCCTTCGTACCATAATCGTCCCTAGAAAATACAGTTCAAAGCGATTCTTACATTACTAAATCCGTTCTTTTACGAATCAATGGCAAACAATTCCGGGAAGGGCAAATCCGATCAATTTCGTTTGAATGAAATAAAAAAATTTAATTTTATGAAGTGTCCGATTTTTGAGTTGTTGAATTCGACCAAACTGATGCAATAGAAAATTTGTTCAGTGTCACATCAATGGCGTAAATAAAAATGTTACGGAAACCGAGCTATTTTTTTTTTCGAAAATTTTCGTACACACAACCTTTGTACACTGAGTTAACCAAGCTCCTGACATCTGAAAAACAAACTGGAATCGTTCGAACTAATTTTTGGACAAATTCCCGTTCGAAATCCTGACCGGAGAACTTTTTTGCCGGACTGTATGTCAGACCGCACTCTTTTTCCATCGGTACGGTCGGTTTCCAACGGACATTCGATTTTTGATCGACCACCGAGCTACACGTAATGCACAGCATTTATCGCGTTTATAGGGCAATTCGTTTAATAACGGAGTGATATTTAAGACGAGAGCTTCGGTAGATCGTTTCGGGTGGTATTCCGTTTGGTATTCGTTTTACGGCGCCTCCTTCCGCTCTCGCGCTCTTTCTTTCTCTCTTAACCGGGGTGTAAAAAAGGTGGCCGTTACGGGACCTTGAAGTTCAAGGTCAGAGTAACAACTTGCTCCCCACGTATTCCCGTTCCAACGGATCGTTTCGAGTTCGAAAAGAAAGCCTCGATACGCGCGCCGCGTGCCGAAAAACCGGCGTCGGGTTTTGCAATTAGCACTCCTTCGGCCGCCATTTTCTTCGGGAACCGTTCTTCGAGGACCTGGCCAAATTCCCGGCATTCCCCGCGAAGTGTTTATTTTTTAGTTAGACTTCCAGCGGGACGAAGGAGAAAGGTGTTAGCTAGACAAAATAAACATTTTCGGAAACAGGAGCTAAATAAAAATTCATTTCATCGATTAATAATTTTTTTCTTGGTCTTTCGCTGCTTGACATTTCTCTTAATATTTTCGCTGTTTTTAATTGCAGCCACCCATTTTTTTTTTTTTTTGTCAAATTTAAAATAATTCTTCAAACACATCCGATTAAAAATAAACGTCTACGTAAAATAGATTTGCAATAAGAATTTGTATATAAGAAGGAAACACGTCGCGAGAGTATAATAAGAGAATAAATATTCCAGGAAGACAGTGCTCGTCCCGTAAAGATGACGGCCGTGGAGGGTTAATAATATTCAAAACAACGGCGTCGCGTTGATATTCAACTCACGAGCAACTTAATTAAAAGTCCAACAGACTCCGGCGGTACGAGGAGAGGAGAACTCTCTCGCGAGGAGATCTCGACGAGAGGAAGTTCTACTAGAGATGTGTAGAAGTATAGCGACCTCTCGCTGGCGCAATATTACGCCGCATTGAATTCAGGTTAGCTCGCTGGGGGGACTCATAAGAGGCGGACGCGCAAAAATTATGAATCCCGTGAAAGCTTTCTAGTACAAAGGCACGGCTGAACGGTCCTGTGCAATCGCACATTTCATTAAACCGTTACCGTGTGACGAGTTCTTTCCTCGGCGGGCTGCTGGGCTCCCGGTGCATCGATTCGCATTGTTATTGTTCCATTTCGTCGCGTACAACGCGAGTCCGCGAAATGGTTATCGGTAGACGGCAAAATAATTTTTACTTTATGCAAAATAAAAACTGCACTAATTGCAAGACACAGCAGCCATATAAAAGATTCTTTTTTCCTTTAATATTCTTAATTAGTTGGAAGTAATGACGGAAGTAATGGTGGTACAAGCGAAAAGGGGGTGATGATTGTACATGAAAGAATAAGTCGAAAATATAGAATAAACATTTTTCGTTTGCGGCTTTGTTTTCGAGAAAATCGACTTTGAAGATCTGTCAGGTTTGTGTGCTTTAGTATATGCAGGAAGTAGATTTGGTCGGTCACGATCAGACGCGTCAGACAATTCCTATCGAATAGCATGCGTATTCGCTGCATTTCAAACTCGATTTTCTCGATAACAAAACTTCGGATGAACAAATTTTATTCTATATTTTCGACTTATTCTTTCATATAGAATCACTCCCTTTTTGCTTGTACCACCAGTTACCAAACACCCTGTATAATTCACAATACAAAATTTAATAGATTACTGAACATTTAGATACTGTACGTGGAAATCGTATCAGTTTCGTAGGAACAAAAATATTCTAAGACGAAAGAAAAATTTAGTTCTAAGTTAATAAGTTGTCCGATTTTAGAGTGCTGACAGTTTATAGATAATAATGATATAAAGCGGTTTGATCGACGAATACGTACTATTACATTTTGCAAGTTTAATATCTATCATTTTCAGGTACAGAGCAAAATATGAAATAAAATCTTGTATCCAATATTATACGTACGAATAGCAATTCTACATTATAAACTACTAATGGAAAGTGTACTTACAATTTTTTCAAAATCATCTGCTCCTCCGTCGGATCCATAGAACACTATTATTAGCTCAAACGAATACGTCAGAATAATCCTGCCTGTGTTTTGGAGCACACACTACGCACAACACACTATGCACAACACACTACGCACAATACACTACGCACAACACACTTCGCAAAATTTTGACAGCGAACGATACGAAGTTAATCGGACCGCGATCAAAATAATACTGCGATTTTAATCGCCTCGCTCCCACGGGCGTGGTGGGGGTAGGTTAACTAGGAAAGTCAGACGCTGAGAGAGTGTAACCGCTAGATACAAAAAAAGGGAAACAAATACCCAAATTCAACTTTCGGTACCCAATTCCAATTCTGTCCCGCGGAATTTAATTACCCTGTTTTTGTGTCTATACACTCTTGGCGGCTGACCTCGCTAGTATGACCTGCCCATAACACGTTTGTGAGAGCGACGCGGTTAAAGTTGCAGTATTATTTGGTTCATAATTGGCTGTCATAATTTTGTGAAGTGTGTTGTGAGTAGTGTGTGCTCCGAAATACAGGCAGAATTATTGGAACGTATTCATCGGAATCAATAACAGTATGCTGTTGTGGATATGACGGAGGATTGATTCTGAAAAATTCGTAAGCTTGCTTTACATTAATATTTTATAATGTAATATAAACTATCTCTTTTTTCTATGAAATTCTGATCGATGAAGAATTTCTAATCATTATAATCACAAAATAAGTAGTAGTGCCAGGGGTTAAGTACAAATTTAATAATGTCAAGAATATTTTGAATAACGGTACGGAGATAATGGTACAGGAAATTCGTTTAGCGAATACTCGAAGAACTTTCGTAGCTCCGATGAAGTCATTAAATCACCAGGCGTACGATCACGGCTTGCTCAGAAAATCTGCGGTCTACTGATTATGAACGTCACCAAATTTAAATTTTCAATTTAATCGAACAATCACTGAGGCTACAAACCAGCCTCTATAAAATTGTTTGGCATAAAATCGTTAAAAAATTCACCCTCTAGGAATCCAGTAGATTCTCGAGGAGCATCGATCGGAACCGTTCGACACTGCTCCCGATTCAATTAGCGATCAAGCCGCGAGGATTCGCGCGTTTCGCGATGGGATGCGCGACTCGCCGATAATTTATTTCGCGAGTTTCGCGCGCGTGGGTGGTCGGGCCGATAGGCGGTCCGGCACGTTCTGAAACTCGCAATCTCGTTGCCCGATCCGAGCTGACTCGGTAACGCCTCGGAGTACGCGAGGTCACGCGAGCGAGCGAGCGAGCTAACGTTCGAGGATGTTCCTGTTTGCAGGAGAAAATGCACCGTGACCGTGCACGCCGGCATCCTTCCTCTTCCACTTGACGGAGAGGAGCTGCATCACTAGAGGGACACGTTTCGATCATCCGCAGGAGTGGTGAGCAAACATCAATTTCGTTTCCGGAAGTCGTCTGCAGCGCGGGTCCTGCGCGAAGGATCTGTTGCGGTATCGGTTACTCAGTACGGTAATGCCTGGATGCACGTGACAAAGATGTACACGATATTTGGTGAAAAATTTAGCCACAGGATCGTGGGCTGTATCTCTATGTGAAATAAAAATATTCTGCATTTGTTGTAAGATGTGGGAGCCACTTAGGACATTTTCGACAATAATGTACCGATGTTACTCATTTCTTTTTTTTTTGCAGCCACTTATTTTTGTCATAAATGTATGGAATCCGCAGTCGAGAAATTAGATAGACGATATTATCTCCATTTAGAATCAACTCTATCAATAACAGAGCAACCGTAGAATGAATGGAACCAAGGTTTGTATTTTTAGATAAATAAATATTAGATTACCTGCACCAAAATACGATACATTTAATAATTTACTTAACACGAACTAATGAACACGAAGATTGAGCTATCCGATAAAACGATCTACTCAATATTTCAGTAAACGTTTCAGTGAATATTTCAGCGAATACTAAATCGATTTGTACTTAAAAATAAATTGCGATTAACAGTACCAGTTAGTAATTTTTCTACTATAGGTTTCTTGTAGCTATCTATTGTCGCAACAATAGAACTGGTACCAATTTCCAAAGCAGAAAATATTTCACCAACATTTTTCGCTACGATTCTCCCCGCAGGTTTTCCGTTCGCGTGGCCGAAATGCAAAGAAATCGCATTTGCTCGTCCAAGATTTGGTATTCCGTGCGGAGTATTCCCTCCTCCGCTAGATGTTTCCCATAAAAATTCAAATTTCGTTCTATATCCTGTTACGCAACCGGGCTGGAGGAGCGGGTTCTCCCGTGCAGAGGGACTTTCGGTTTCGATTGATAAGCGCCGCGCAGAAAAATAGAAATCGAAATTCCGCGAGGACGACGACGACGACGTCAACGACGACGACGACGACGACGGTGGGCGACCAGGTTGTCATGCGTGGGTGGGGAGGTGGAGCACACACACACACACTCACACAAGCCGGTGGATATGTGCTATGAAAGGCACAGGTGAAAGGAAAGCAACGGCACGAGGTTGTTCAAAGGTTAATGCGGTACGCGCGGGACCGTACCCCGGTCGGAAACAAGAACAATATCCGTCGGATCCGAGCGATGCTGTTTCGAGTTACGGTCTTCTTCCTCCTCTTGTTTGCGGAACGCTTCGACTGCTATCGAAACTTTCTAACCGCGAGAACGTGTTCCAGACAACGCGGACGCGACGCGAGATCTCGCCCTCGAAACGGACTCTCCGTGGATCCTCTAATCTTTCATGCTACCAGATAACGTCCGCGACTAGTTAATAGAATCTCGACGCGAAAGAAAAATAGTTTTCGTCGATACGGCAGCAAACAGTCTTTCATTTCTTCATCGTTCCAACACGCTGAACCCTTAACCCTTTGCACTCGAAGCCAATTTAACTCCAAAACGAAACATTTCTTCCGCGACCTAGAATATCTCCCTTCTACATATATTTTTCATGCTATACATACGAATCTGGTGGAATTTACTCGTGCAGTACTGAAATGTTTAGTAATTTATTAAATACATACAAATTTAATAATGCAAAAAATATTTTGAATAACGATACTGCAATTTTTAGTGGCGCCTTACAGTCGTCATGAATTTTGTTGTAAAATCCACAGTCTGTTCGTCGGATCTTACAGATGCTTTCCACGTGACTTTTGGAACCGGTGAAAATGCAGTTTATGCGATCAAGTAGTCTAGTTTAGGAGGAAAATGTTTTATTAACACGTTCCGGTGGATCCTCGCGCGGAGAATTGGCGAAAGAGCTAGAGTCTGTCCTAGAACGAGAAACGGTGGGATCGGTGGAGGAAGAGAACCGAATAGAAAAGGAAGCAAGACGAGGCGAAGACCTCGAAGAGGAATAGAGGTGCGTGTGTCCCCCGCGCGCGCGCGGTTGCAGAGGAACTGGGCCGTGGTCTCGCGTTACTCGTCTCCCTTATGGCGCACGAGCGCCCGCAAAAAGTGACACATATTTCAGGACGACGTGGAACGAGAACTCGGCTGACCGCGAGCACGCGGAACATATCCGCCGGACGATTTTCGCGATCGCGACCGAGTCCCTCAACCAGGCCAGACCAGTTCCTCCAGGAATCTGAGAACGGAGCTGTGAACGCGACTTGCTTGCTCCTATTCTTATCCTTAGGAAACAATATCGAAGATCCTTCTTGCACATTGCTCTCAATATTGTGCCCTTAAAGTCCAACTATCAACATTATTAACACCGTCGCCTGGACTTGACTTCTTCGGTTCTGTTTTCACTCCTTCATCTCCAATTGGACTTTTTTGATTAGCCCCGGAAACTCATTTTTGTCGCGAGGTGTTCGAGAAGGATAAATTTTACTAGATCTTTAGATCTGTTGTAACAATCGCTATGATAAAGTTTAACCGTTTGAGTCCCAGGGGGTATTGAAAAAACACTGTCGAGGAATCCCAAACAGCGCAACCGCGCTTTCTCTAAATGAGAATTTTTATTTTGTAATGTATTATTGCATTATTCTAGTATTGTTCTAGCTATTGTAAAATGTACTATTTACATTGAAAGGAGCTGTGTGATGTACTTGTTTCAGTAAATCTCTGCGAGCGACTTCGACAATCGGTAACGCACCGTCAGTTGTCCACAATGCTCGAAATGTGCTGGGTTTTCTCGACATAAAATCTCAACAGCGCGATCGCGCCGCTTGGGACTCAAACGGTTAATCTTCCAGTTGCAATTTTATCAATTATTTTGATTTTGCGAGATTCTTCGGGGTTCGCGTTCGTATTCCAACTTCGCAAAGTGTAACGCTCCAAAGAAGAACGAGAAAAAGAATACAATACTCGGAGCAATAAAATACCAAGGTGGTATCCTCAACTTCGTAGATCCTGAATTTGAAATGTCCTTTATTTGCGAAGCCGGCGACCCGTGAAGCCTCAGCCACGCGAGCGAGGATTAAAAAAAGAATCATTAGTTGATCGGACACGGTCCCCTGCTTCAATATCCTCGACTGACCGTTAAGGAACTCGTCGACGTTTTCGAGGAAATGTTGTGTGCAGCAAAACGACATGAATTAATCAACGCTTAGAATGATTTTTTTACATCAGTGAATCCACATGTCTTGAATGATCAGCTAAACGTTTAAGATTTACGCGCATAATTAAGTAAGTGTTATTTTATGCATATGAGATTGAGAGACATACAGACTAAGTAATCTAGGAAGAAGTATCTGGATTCTTATAAAAAGATTAAATAGCTCGAAGCTGGGATAGAGTTAAGCGAATTAAGCTTGTTTCGCATCTACGAGGTGTAAGACAAAAATAATCGCGGTAATAAATTTGGTCTTTTCTGTTTTTATATGATTAAATTAGTTGCTCCGATTAGATGTAACTTTTACGGGGACTCGCGAGGCCGCGAACGTGTTGCAACGAGCAAGAAAAAGGCGTAATGGTCACGGAGACTCAGGTGTATTCGAGGGAACAGGTACACCTCCCTCGTCCTCGCGGCGGTCACTCGAAGATAGCTCAAGGATACACGGCCGAGCCGATTCGATCGGCCTGGACCGAGACCGTTAAGCGTCCAGCGGCGAGAAAGAAACTACTGCTCTACCCTACATGCTTCGAATAGTGTTCCGATCGGTGGCCTCTCTGGGGCAAGGTCAAGAAGCAAAGAGTATAAAACTGTCGCTGGACGGCGTTTCCTGCGCCGGCAGACACAACCGACGACCTACTGATCGCGGATTTTAAATCCCGCCCCGTTAGACTGCAACCTGTCCTCGGAAATTCCCCGTAGCCTCACCATTCGGACAATTATGAATTCAAAAATTCAGCTTCTTGTTCTCGATTTAACTTCCGAATCCTTTGCCTACCGTTTATAACTTAATTATTCTTCGCGACACTTTTCTGATTAAAATGATACCAAACACGACACAAATTGAATCAGATTTACTCGTGTAATCCACGAACGCCCATGTCCCTCTGGCCAGTTCGGATAATCGAGGTTCTCCTGTTTCGTGGATTAAACAAGTAAATATGATCAAAATTGTATCGTGTTTGGTCTCATTTTAATCAGCAGAATGTCACCACTACGCTGATATCAGTTTCATAAAGAAATAGTTAAAAATAAAAAATATTGAACGAAAATAGAAGGACGTAAAGGAATGTCACATCTGTTTTCGATCCGTTCTAAATATCTGTGACACCCTGTATACGACCAGGAATTTCAGAACTGGTTCAATGAGTTTCCACTTAATCTTCTTTCAGACTATGATCTTGTATATTCAGGTGGTTAAGGAAGGAAATTAGGAATTGTACTGAATGAATTTGTAGTGATTCTAATGACAGTCCCAAGGTGAAAAAGAAAATGGCGGACCGGCCGAAGCCCCCGGGGACTCGAGAAGCAGAGGCGCGGATGCACTCCGATGTTGTTTGTACTTTCTGCAACGGCGATAGTAAACGTCGCCGCGGGTAAGCCTCCATTAACATTCATAGTCGCGACGAGGTTTCATAATGCTCGTGGGTCTACGCTCTCCGGCGACTTCCTAAACACGTGCCGGGATCTCTACGTGACGAGGTTCCACGAGTGTAGGGGACTTGCGTGGCCATTAAAATTTATGCTCGCGCATTTTCGGTCATCGTGGCTGACGTAAACAAACACGAACCCGCGAGACTCATGGGGAATTTTTCCTTTGCATTATTCATACGCGCGCCGATATATTCGATTTTAATTTATTCCGGAGCTACCGAACCCGGGCCCCGGGAAATAATAATCAGACGCTCTTCCGCGAACCTCGAACGTCCGAACATTTTTTTTTTAGAAATACTAATTATCAGACTGTGAATTTCTGTACTGAAAGTTTCAACAAATACTTTTGTTTCAGACCAACGAGGCACTGGTTTCAAAGAACTATAACTCCTACAATTTCGAGTATTTTTCCTTCAAAAAATTATACCGTGTGCTCCAAATACTAGAAAATAAGTCTGCAAAACTTTAATACAAAACAGTCGTCTGGTTTCTTTAGAAAAATTTCCGGGCAAGACCTACAAAATGACGCTTTAGACCGATTACATGCCCCTCTTCAAGGAACTATAACTCGAACAATTTTGAACATTTTCATGTGAAAAAATCATACCGCGTAGGTCGAGTAATAGCAAATAAGTCTGCAAAACCTCGATTCAAAACGGTCGTCTGATTCCTTAAAAGAAATTTCCTACAAAATGAAATTTTCGACCAGACTTCGAAGAATTCGGTGGATAAGGACTGGAAGAAGATGGTTACCGGAGTCGGTGCAGCGATTTCCGGAGCAGTGCGCGAGGGTTAATGACCAAGAGGAATTCCTAGATCGATGATGGGACACGGGACAGAGAAATGACTCGTGAGAAACGTCGGTCGCGTTTTCCAAGTGGCCGGCGCGGCGCGACGCGACGTTCAATCGGCGTTCAAGTTTATCTCGGGCCTCGAAATGACATTGTCCCCGTTCGGGCAAGGGGCCAGTTAATCGGTCGGTTAGTAGGTTAATTGACGACGGCTTCTTTCCTCTTAATCAACACAGCCGCGGTATCACTGGGTCCTGCGGGGTGGTAAAGAGGTTAACTTGCGGTCTGAAATCCGACCCCGGTGCACACCTCTTCGACACAACAATGGAAAGCAGCAGTCGGCCAGAGCGCCTCTGTTGCAGTTGCAACGCTTCGTTCCGGGAATTCTGCGACTTCCCGTGCACGGGATCGCGAGAAATATTCGCTTAGGAGGAACGATTAAGCTGGAACGGGAACGAGTCGCTATGATAACCGCTACTCCGTTGCGGAACGTTTCTTTGCGGTGTGACGAGACACGCGCGGCAAAACGACTCCGACGAATTTATTTATTTAATTCGAATAACGGGACGGACATAGCGCCGGGGTTCGACACTCGAACTCGCGTGCACCGGGGAATTTTTTTCGAGAATGTTTAGCGTTCACGCTGCACTTTTATCAGAGACCGTGGCTCGTTGCTTTGCCAGAGTTTTTCGCTTCATTTGCATATTTTTAATATATATGATAATTTTGGCGGATATCGCACTGTCAGATTTGAGGGAGATGCGGAATTTCTTCCTGTCTGCGCTATCGATCTTCTCGCTGTTTTGTAAAGCTGTTTCCCGAGGGAAATTATTGCTCTTTTTGATGTTTTTCTAGTATTGTTGCTGTGCAGTCTGTTCGAATTGGTATTATTATTATCTATATTTGTTTAAACGATTATACTGTGATGATCGTACCCGTGATTTATTTGCCTCGTCGCCGAGTTCTCTTATTGCGGCAAAATTTGTCTGACTACTACTGCCCTTTTCACTGTGACACTTCGAAATTTTCGAACGTGTATGGCACGTTGTTCTAGCACAAGGAGTTAAGTTTAGAAATTAATAAAGGACACAGGTGGACAATAAAATTGTTACGTAATCACGCTATGCAGAGAAACAGAGAAGATTGGCTTAATTTCAATTTTTTTCCAAAACTAGAAAGTTCTGATTTCTACAATCTGAACGAGAAATGAAGAGTGCAGCCTTATGATTGCATAAAATCGAATGAAACTAGTATTTCGTACCAATGGAATCCTCGTGATTGCAGGTAGCCGTTCGGTAAACACAGATTCGATCGAGAGAATAATGGGTACGTTAATTTGCATCGTTAGTATCGTTCGATCCCGCGTCTCGGCCTAGGATCGGCCAGTGAATTATCGTTCACGAACCCGCTTGCAACTTTCCCCGGTGTAACGCCATTATTCAGCAGCTAATAATCCGCGGCGGATTGTAATTAGCGACGGCTGACATCGAGCAACTCGTAGGTGTCCCGTGACACGGTCGTCAAATTAATTAACCCTTGATTGAGACTCTTTACGAGGGTCTCTGGCCCGTGTGATCGACGAACTTCCAGCGACATTTACCGAGCCGTTTATCCTCGAGCATTTTCTGCCACGCATTAATTCGATTTCAAGCTTCATTAATCAGTCGCGATCGTTTCCTAACACCTTCGGGAATCGGTAGGACAGTAAATACGTCTCGTTAGCGATCACCCGTCCGTTTATTATCTCGATTTTCTCGAACTGTTCAATCTATCGTTATCAATCAAACATCGACGCGGCACTTTGATCCGTTGGACTTTTCCAAATTGGCCCGGATCTTCTCCGGGCAGTTTTTCTTTTTGGATTAATCCAATCTCGCGCGATACCTTGGCTCCAGGATCACGGAGACTTCGGTGATAAAGAAAAATTGCTGGGCTTTAGCTGAGCCACGATGGAAACTTATTTTAGATTATTTTTATTTTCGTAAGGTTAGATTCCTGCGGGGGGTTGGTTCTTCAATTTTCTAGAACTTTAATAATTTTCTGAAAATTCCACATGAAATTCAAGCTCACGTTAGATTATTTTCTTGCTCGTAATACACTCAATTCGAAGTAAGTTAAATTCAAATTGTCAGTGCAATGAATTGAGGAAATTTCTTTATAATTCGGGAACATCAGTTTTCCTCGATCTCCTCGTGACGTCCACAATCTCACAGTCTACAGGAAACCAGTAAAATTACTTTTATGTTATTTAAAATCGTGAATCGTAGTATAATATTCAGGGAGTATGTGACTTTTCTTTGCTAAACAGTTTTAACATTTCATGGTGAAGGTAGGTAGAATTTAACAATTTAATATGAGATTAAATAGAATATGGCAGCGAAATAAATGCGAACGTGTTGTGGTCTTGGAAGATCCATGGAAATGACTTCTTCGGCGATCGATACAGACGTTCGAGGCGCTCCCATAGATCCTCAGCCTCTCGGAACCTCTAAAACTAATCCAAATCGCCGGTTTCTCCCACTCGGCAATTTTCCGTGACGCCTCGCGAAAATCATCGGTTTCCATGGTTTCGCGGATTATTTCCTATAGGCGGGATGCCGATCCCGCGGTAATATAATTTATGTCTTTCCTGGCGCGTTCAGGAGCGCTTTAACAAGCGGGCGTAGCAGAGCTTGCAGGAAATGGAGGATGATTAAGGGGGAACAGTGGTTCGTCAGCCTGGAATTTGGTTGTTACCGCTGCCATGGGAAAACCCCGGCTCCGTGTTTCGAGTGTACTGCGACCAACGATTTCTCGTTATTATATCTCGGGTATTGCCGATTCTCACGGTGATCCGTGAAAAAGGTCAACGAGCTCGAAGAGAGTGTTCTAATGGATGTTTCAATTTTTGTGAATTTGAGGATGCACGGTAGCGAAATTCGCAGACAGCTCGATCGGAGCTGGTGTGTTTCGAGCTCCGATGAGTTCCAGATCGTTAAGAGCATAGATAGGAAGATATCGGTCGGTCTCGCGACAACGGTACCCTCCTCGATCGGCCGCGAGTCCGGTTAATCGACTCTCGAGGGGTGCCAATGCCGGGCGAACTGGAGCGAATCGTAATTGGCCGCCGGTTTTTGCGCGATTTATGCCTCTTAATAAACTCTTCTCGTATTTATAATCGCGCGAGGCAAGGCGAGCCGAGGAGAGAGACACGGCGGTTTTTCGAGGCGCAGCTCTCGCGATCGGCTCTGGTTCGATTCGACGTGCATCTATCTTCCGGCTGCTCGCTCGTTCATGTACAGTTAGCTACCGCGTTGAAGAAAGACGCGCGACTCGTCGCCGTCTGCGACACCGCGTTATCTGCTCTTTCTCGAGAGAGAAAGAGAGAGAGAGAGAGAGAGAGAGAGAGAGAGGGAGAGCCAGCGACGGATATCGACCACAGCACAGAAACGATAAATCCTCGATTATCGCGGAAAACTCGAGCCGTAGCAAAGGCAACAGTCGCGGCGCTAATTCGATCGGACCGCCACGCTCCGATGCGGGCAACAATTAAAATTCTTGCGGCGGAATGATATCGGACATCTCGGCTCGTCATTCACGGTCCTACCATCCTCTTTGGCATCGATTAAACGCAGAATGGCCGTCCATTAATTCTATTCATAGCGAACCGCGGCGACCAGTTTCCGCCGTACATGTTCGGAACACGAATGCAACGCGCGCGCACGCACGCGCTTTCAGCTCGACAGCTCGGTATCCAAGCACACTCGCCAAGCCGATACCAGATAATACGAACGGCTAATAAACTGTTCCGCGATCTCTGACCTTCCGCTTGCCGTTAAACGACCTGCGGAAGCTATCCGATCACTTTTCCCGACGATTTTCGAATTCAAAGCTGACCGCCGCAAGGTACCTGGGAGCTCTTATAGGTTGTAGAATAGTCATCGAAAGCACAGAATTCTTCTTGTTCACTCTGGGGCTTCACGTTCATTTTTCAATTTCGACGATATGCTCGTTCACAGCTCTGTATTTGCTTATTAAAGTCGCGAGGTGGAAGGAGAAACTGTGACCGCGAGCGGCAGCCATCTTTCTTCCAACTAATAGCTTCAAATGTTCTTCACAATGAATAGTTCGTCCTCAATTGTCGTATAAATATTTCAAGCCTCCATTTCTTCTTGTTCACATTCAAACTTAAAATTTCCTATCCATTTCCGATGATGCGTCCACTTTAGAATTTTTAATTGCTCATTAAAATCGTGAGGTGAGGAATTTTGTGGACAACGGCAGCCATCTTCATTCAATACAACACTCGGACGTGTCTTCTCCCATAACGATGGGATATCAACAACGGTTGATATTTACGCGTTCCGGGCAAGTATTTCGTGATTTAAAGCAATGAAAGACTACGTTGGCAAGCTTGTCAAAGGAAATATGTTGCCGCAAAGAACCGTGAGGCGGGCTTCGTCGACTGCGAACACGATCTAAATCATCATCTACACAACAGACACCCGAACGACGGGGCAAGCGCAGCAAAACCGAAAGGCTGTCCGCGGGAGCGTTCGATCCGTTCCCGTTACGCGCAGACTAATATAATTACTCCGCGACAGAACCAGTTATTAAACCGTCGCAAAAAGCCCGGCGCGGAATCGCTCGAACACCGCGTGCAACGAACGCCGAGGTTCACGTGGTTACACGACGAGGGTGACGTTCATTAGCGGGACGGAGAGTGGACGTTTTATTGGCCAATAAATTCCAGCGACGCGAGAAGAGAGCCTTCGTTTGGCCCTGTCCGCGGGCGGGACACGTCGAACCACCTGGCAAACACGCTGTCAATTCGTTATCCAAACACTCGCTCTCGCAAAAAAATGCCAGAACCGAGAAAACAAGCGAAGTCGCCTTTCTTGCAGTTCTTCTGAAGTTAGTAACTCCAGTGGTTTCAATGGACCTCAAGACATTGTTCTTTGTTGCAGTTCTTTTTGCGGTTTAGCAATCACCTGGAAGCAGAGGTGTCAAAGATGGCGTCCATTGTTCGATTATACTCTTTGGTCACGCTTTTGGAAATTGAAAAATTTCTTAAAATTACTTTATAGCTTGAAGGATTCGAGTAAAAGACAATGTCCGTCGATGAATAAATATAGGAACAAATTCGCCGGTCTTGTTGATCTGTGTGACTCGAGCTTCTGGAGGAACGATAGATTTTATTCGGCCGGTATTCGCGTTAATGTGCAATCTATTCCGGTTAGCAGTTACGGCACAGCAGCAGGAGCAACAACAGCCAGCATGAGTACGGTTAAATATCTCGGTCACTCGTGGTTGCCCGTGACGCAATAAACTCGTTGTTATTATCATCATTATAATTACTCGGCTATGCGAGTCTTGTCGTGCTCGGATCCCGTTGCGTGAAACCCGGAACCCGGCGAAAAGGAAGAGAGACCGTGCCCGTGTCCGAGAGTACGCCACGAAGATAAGAAGAGAAGAGGGCCCGGCGCGGCGTGGCGCGATCATCGGGCCCCCCTTTATTCTAGCACGGGGCCCGATCGATGACGCGAACGGGGGCCCGAGCTGAGAAATGATCGAGCACGACGGCCCGTGAAAAGGGGACGCGCGGTCGGTTGTCCTTCGATGCGAAGAGGAGATTGCGAGCTTTCGCTAACGCGGAGAGACAGGCTGCTGGTCTCTCTCCTCTCTTTTTTCTCTCTCTTTTGCTTTTCTCATTTCCACCTCTCCTTCTCTCTCGCTCTTTTTCTTCGAATCGTTGATGACTCGGCAAGTGCAGCCGTGTGAGGTTTATCGACCCGATTCCGGAATGATTTCTAAGGTCGAAGACTGTACAGGCTGTTTCATAATAGCATACGTGCTCTGTGTGTGTGTCTGTGGATTTTGGTATAGAACGAAGGTGAGATTATACTAGTATTATTCTTGTCGGAAGGTACTTGGTATTTTTGTTATTTTAATGGCAGGCAAAATGACTGAGAATGAAAATAACTATAAATATATTAGAAGAATTTAGAAACGTTGTGTTATATTATTTTCGACTCGTTAAAATGATTGAAAATATACGCTCATGATCGCTTTAGAACATTTTTATTTCGCATAAAAATTGTCTGCATTAATCTCGAGGTACCAATACTGCCTTCGTATGCAATCTGAATGTCAGTCATGAACTAACCTGCTGTACAAAGAGCACTTTTATGCGAAGATTGAAGGCTTTCATACAAAGTAGAAATAGCCTGAATTATTTCTTTTATTGATTCTTTTTGTAGAAGATGAAGATTGTTGAAAATGACGGAGCTAATGAACACGTTCGACTGCAGAATATTCGATACAGGAACGATTCGTTTTTACGGAGTTGCGTTCACGCTCCAGCGAAACAGACCGTAACCTCTGGTTTTATAATGGAAACACTGTAATCGAATATCGTTTGCTTCCGATTTGTAATATCGAACGTTGTTTCGTGAACGCTAACGGTTGCTCAATAATCGTAACTGAAGTAATTGCATGCTGCAACGGCCTCGTTCATTCCGTCGAACGGACCCGATGACAATGCACCCGACTCATAATGCTGCGGTTAATGTATTTTTGCAAACGACTTACTACGGAAAATTGTAGCCAATTCTAAATAAAACATACGTTACAAAATTTTCGCGTAACGTGTAGATAAAATGATAAATAATATCGTTTAGTGTTTGATGCAAAAACTATTACAACATCGATGAATAATGTGAAAACAGACGAACATTTCTTTCTGTGGGTTCCATCGTCGAAGTGCTAAAAGAACGAAAGATCTTTGCAGTCTAGGGTCACAACTCTCGACACCATGCTGCATAGCAATCGACACGAACGTTTTGACACCTGTAGATTTCGCTGCACACGAGCAGATGCAACCGCGGCGCGTAATGCCGGATACAAAACGGCTTGTACGCGCAACCAGTTGTCGATAATTGGTTAGAAAGTCGCCTAACGATCGCCTAAACGATCGCTCCGCCGGGAACAAGTATTTCGGAGCCTGATCGTCCGTCATCGCCCGGGGAAATTTAATTGAGACCGATGGATCTTTTCGCGGCTTGTTTTTCTCTGTACGCGTTTTCTATCGCCGGAACACGTGTCGGGGCCGCTTTTTTTTCACCGAGATTACGATGTTACTGGTATTTATTTAGCGAGAGATATTAGCCAGCTAATCGGCCGATTCTTCGATCGTAAAACGCCTACGTTGCGTCGATTACGGCGGGATAAACACGAGATCCGATGCAATTTGCCGCGGAATGAGTGGAAACGCGATGTAATTTGCACTTGGAATCGAACGATCTCTGCTAAATGGAATTTCTGTATGGGCACGCGAACAGAGAAATGAAAAGTGATCGGGGGACACGGTAGAAATAATCGGTGAACTCAGCATACGTGAAATTTCTTGTCTGTTTTGCGCAGTCTTGTTTCCGAGGAACTCTGCAGAAAGTACTTCCGCGCGAGAAAATGATTAAATTTGACTATACAATAAATATTGTCAGTAGTGTGCGGTTTAAATAAGAGATATACAGATGGTTTATAGATTAATAATACCTCGTTCCAAAGGACAGAACAAGTTCCGTGGACGTGGAACACGAAAGACGGAAGTAGAGCTCGGCGAGAACGACCGACAAGGTTGCACAATACCTCATGGTGGACATGGTTGCTTTGATCCTAGCCGCTCTCCGAGGTTTCAACATTTCTATCTAACACCCCCGAGGGTTCTAGAAACTTTGACATCCTTTTTCCCGGTGTCAGGACTGTCTAGAACCCCAGAAACTACGACGTCTGTCCCAGCACTTGAGAACCCTTGCTCGCTCTATACTGAATGGTGCTTTTGCTATCAAAATGGCCAAGTACATCTACGTAGACAGACCCAAAGAAATGAAACCAACAGCGGACTTAATAAAGCCAAACTGTAAACATTAACGGAGTCGAAAAGATACTTGGATAATGTCAGAATTCTAAACCAATTTAATAATAAATTTTATTGAATTATTTAGTTAAAAAATTATTTGAATAGAAATTTTTATAATAAATTGAGTTTTTAAATTTATGAGGATGGGTTTAAAAAGAAATTTTTATTAAAAGGTACTCGAAGGTATGAAAGTTTGCAATCTAACAACCATCTTACGAAAGTGTTCGCGAAGATCGTAGATCACGATCAACGAACCTGTATCGCGAGAGGAGTGGATCGAAGCCACGAAAAGTGTCTTGTGTCGGAGAGGTTCGGGGTTAAAGGAGACCCGCGACGCGTTCGAAGTGTGGAGCGGGCATAAGGCCGGTGGCACGATTAACGGCCGTCGAAGAAGTATTACGGAAGTATGACAACGGTAATAGATAACTGGAAACGAGCATCGACGCCGGGGACGCCCGTGCACGGGACGTATCGCGCCAGGTTTTTCGATCAGAGTCACGTTCGGCGTCGTTACGGTATTCAACTGGCCCCGGGAGCTAACGTGGAGAAATCATAGGATCGGCCATCAAGGACTCGTAACTGGTAGCGGAATTGCCGCTTTATCGCGCGTGCACGCCAAGCAGATTCGACCCTCTCCTCTTCTCTCGCTTCTCTCCTCTTCTTCTCTCTCTCTCCTTCCCTGCCACTTCCTCAGCTCTGAAACTTAACGCTTCAAGAACAAGAATTGCGAGTTTGCCCTCTGGAACTGCTCTTACTTTTCTTTGACTGCCGATCAATTCGACGATTTAGATCCACGGATCTCGATATTGTGCTTGACTTTTTTTTTATGGAACAATTTTAACCCCCCGAGAGTGAGGTTTTGTTCTAATTTAACACCTTGATCGCCAAACAAGAAAGCTAAAAAATTCCATGAAATCAAAGTAAGTGATTTAATAAAATAGAAATTGAAAAAAATTAATTGTATGATATATTGTGTAGTTCTCCAACTTTCTTGCATTTTACAGATCCTAATCTTTGGTACAATGAATATATTAACGTAAAAATTCATTTTACGTGACATGGCAGTCAACGTGTTAATTATGTACATTGGAAAGGACTAGTATATGTTGTTCGTTTTTCTCACTGTACATTTGCGACTGTAGGAGTCGCCTAAATCACGCTTCTGCTAAAGTCCTACTTTCACGGGTTATTTTATAAATATCAGTGTAAGGGAGCAATTAGATATGCTGTTTTAACACGATGACTACGCGGACCCAGCGACCACGATAATTGTTTAGAATTGAGGTAATTTATTTAATAAAATGGACACCGAGAGGTCGAGATTTCTTACCTTAATTACTCTTTTAATTCTCCCGTATATCGTAGATCGTACGCTAATTTGATGTGCTCATTTTGATGGCGCGACAATTTTCAAGTGTAGATAAACACTTCCGCCGTTCAAATGTGGACGACAATGATTCATCGAAACTTGTATTGTTTTAAAGCTACACCGCCTAGCTAACAGAACCAACAACCCCTCGGTAAAATATTTTATACATTCCCGAACCAAGATCGCTTTCCACAAACCTCATAAATCCACCCTATTCTCCTCTCGCCACGAGCTCAGTCTAGCCGTATATCTCCCAGTGAATAATAAAGCTACAATAATAACAGCGACAATATATAGCCCGGAGTCGCATCGAAAAAGAACCAAGAAGCCATCGATACATGAAAACCGAGCCCGTATGTCATCCCCCTAGCCACAGGTCGCAACCACCATGCCACCGATTCCCGGAATGCCTGTTATGTCCCCCTGCCCACGCCATAGAGTCTATGGGATGACGTTATAACGTCGCAAGAAGATCATTTTCAATCGCGTCAATGTTTGTTCTCTTCGCTCCAGTTAGTTTCTCAAAATATTTTCAAAGTTGCTGAGGGAGTGTCGAAAATTGTAATATTTAAAGAAAATTCAGGATAATTCTGAGATATGATTGTTATTGTTATAACACTATGTTGACTTGGGGGTCTACAGGGGGTAGTAGAAGCACCGTGGGGGCTACAGGGAGCTTCTAAGGCTACTATGGGGGTTGCAGAAGATTTTAGGATGACCGTGGGGCTCGTAGGAGACTCTAGGATCAGTGTGGGGGTTGCAAGAGGTTCCAGCATCACTGTGGGGGCTGTAGAAGGTTCTAACACCACCGTGGGGGTTGTGCGACCATCTTGCAGATCGTAGGGGGTTGCAGGACCACCATGGGATTTTAGTTAGTAAAATTCCGCCACGACCCTTGACCCCTCTTAAAGATTGATGGCGTCTTTAGATGTTCTCCACATTGAAGAAAGGGGGTTTCTCTAGAGAAATGAGAAATTGAAGGGCGGACAGGGTTTCCCAAAGAAATCCCAGAGATAGCCACACGGAAGGAATACCTGGATGTCCCGTGGGATCAGACAGGTCCGCGACTGGTCAGTCCTCGTGATTACTTCATCGGCGCCTGTTCGCTGGCTCCGAATCCTGATGTCCCGTTCGCTGGCTAGTTCGGCTCCCGGTGCCCGTGGGGATCGCGAGCGGCTCGGTCGCCATTCTGATGACGCGAACCTCCAAAAACCCTTTAATCACTCGTTCATCTTAGTCTGTGAAGTCGTAACCGCTACCGAATTAGATCACCGCGAAGACCGTAGCACTCGACACGGTCCCCAGGTGTACGGGACCTAATCGACGTCCTTGGATCGCTTCCTCCTCGCGGAGGAGCGGCGCGAGTCACTATATCCACTTGCCCGTGGACCTATCGCGGCAGGATCTACCTTCGGTAACTCGGCTCAGCGTGTGCTGATGAACAGCTGATCGCGGCACTGGAAGCTTCCAATTTCTGAGAGGATCTCTCGCCTAACCAAGGACTCAACCAGGATCCCATCCACTTTCCGAGGACTACGTTTCTTTGATCAATTAACTCACGAGAGAACTTCTGAACAACGTTGATGTAGGGCTCCAAGGTGAGATCCTCGAGCCTATCCACTTCCTAGGAGTTAACTACGTCTTGATCCATTTGCCAAATTGTTTCCAAACAGTTTCCGAGGATCTGGTGTAGCCACGTGAGGCTTCTCCAGTTTCTGAAGAAGATTCTTCGGCTTATCTATAGTTTCCTGGGACTTATCTTCGGGTGATCTATTTAGTCAAGTGTTTCGAAACAGTTTCCGAACAGCTGATGTAGGCGCGTGAGATTCCAGTTTCTGGGAAGATCCAGCTTATCCACTTTCCTGGGAGCTAACTGTGTCTTCGGTTCAGCGTGTTTCTAAACAGCTGATCGAGGAGCCCGACACCTGGAAGACGTTGAATGTGGGTCTTCCATCGGGTCACCGATTTGCCACGGTCCTCCGCGGATGTCCAGGTGTCATCGACGAACGAGCCCGAGGAGAGATATCAGGATCCAGGTGGTTAGCACGACGTGTCCTGGTGACGCGGAGGATTCGAGTCAGCCGACGAAGTGGTCGAGGTTTAACCGTGACGGACGCCGGCCTGGCACTGAACGGCTTAACCGGTATAGAACCACTGACCATCACCATCGCAGCCATCACCCGGCCCTCCTTGTCTCCTTCCTTCTCTCTTGGCCTGTGCTGTGTTCTCTTCCTTGCTAGACCCTCTCTCCTCTCTCTCTCTTTCGCTCCTCTTTCGCTCCTTCTCCCTTTCTCCCGGCGTTCGCTTCTCCTGTTTCTCGTTCACCCTCTTCTTTTCTACCGCTAACTACTATCGCCACCGTCACTCGTCCTTCTTACCGCTCCGATCCGACGCTGCGTCTTCGGCTATTCAAGGTCATCGCCGCGGAAATATGTCAAAATCCGGCCTGGCACGCGCTGCCGATTCTCAACGACGCCGACTGTCCCCTGCCATCGTGCCGCAACTTTTCTGCGATTCTGCGTAAGGTGGTCCGATCGGGTGCCTCCAGTGTCACCCGGAAGTTTATGACAGTTTTATAGAGAATTTCCATAAACATAGACGTTGCCGCTTGTAATATTACGATATCATAAAAATAGCGTCACGAATGTGCGCTGATAACAGTGATTATACGAAATTGCTGTTACCCCGTCCACCTCGAAATTAAAACATTTGAAAGCAGAACGTCAGGCAATTAACTGTTTTTTGCTTACCTGCAACCTGTTTAAAATAAAAGAAGACGCACAGGTGACGTGCAGTTTCGAATCATAAAGCAATCTCTTAACACGTTAACTATTATGTCGGGCAGACCGGACTCAAGAATCAGTTTTTCTTGTAATTTATTGAAGCAAATTAAATGATATCAGAGAATGAAGAGCAAAAAATACTGCAGGCTTACTCAGAGGGATAATATGAAGGCTATTCTCCTAAAAACAAATAGAACCGCAACAACGTCCGATTCGAGGGAATTAGTTAGGTCCCGGAAACGACCTGCGGACAGTGTGATCCAGATAAGCCACCGGTTCAGGATGACTCACCTAAGCAAGCAGAAGCTCGAATCCCGGGATTTTTCAGCGTCGGCAGAGCCAGAAAAACCCGTGACCAGTTCTGCGATCCTGGCGTTCGCGTTTTCCCCGGTTGATTTATTGTTCCACTCGGCCGATCGTTCCTATCCGGCGCTAGTTAAAAAGCCGGCATTGGTATGCCACGTACGCGGGACGACACGATCAACGACGTGGATGCCTCTCTTCGGGTTCTATGGCCAGGCTACGGAGAGGATTAGCTCGGTCTCGGGGACTATTTCGCGGTTTTTTCGGGATCGAGCTCTCGAGAGCTCGATATCGGATCTGGTTTTCCAGGACGGTGCCACGGGACGATGCCGCAACACACAGACGAGCCAGCCCCGTTCCTTCTTTCGGAATTTAAGCCCCGGAGAGATGTACCGGTACGCGAAACAACGGCACAGTGACACGATTTGCCCCCCTCGCCATTTTAACCCTTTCGCCACTGCGAACCAGAGACGCCGCGAGGGTCAGTCGAACGTAAACCGGACCTTTTCTCGAATTTTCTATTTTAGAGGAACTTTCGCAACGATGCCAACGAGTTACAGCGAATTCTCGATATATGTCAGCAACACGGGTCTCGCCAGCGTCGTTTATCGTCCAGGCCTTGGCGACATACACTCCCGTCCATAAGTCACCGGACACTTACTCGCTTTCGTCGTTTTGTACCAAACATCTCAAATCTCGACTCATCGGTCCATAACACCTTTCCCAATCTTCAGCAGTGTAATCTTTATATAATTTTGCCTACTGCAGTCTTTTTTTCTTATTTTGAGTCCTTAATAACGGTTTTTCAACTGCAACACACCCGCGAAGCCCTACTTGCGAAAGACGTCGCTTAACTGTGGTTGTACCAATTGGATCCTCTCGAACTTTGTTAACTTCTGCCGCAATTACTGTTGCTGTCATCCTCCTGTTTCGTTTACTTAACGATTGTATATAGGGGTCTTCATTTTCTGTTGTTATTTTTTGGGCCGTCTAGTTCGTTTTTTATATTCAAAAGTATTAGTATCTGTTAACTTTTTCACTGTATCGTGCACCGTTGATTTCGGAATTTTAGTTTTTATCGCAATTTCCAGCACAGAATAGCCTTCTTTAGCAAGAGTAATAATACTCGAACGCTTTTGAACGGATAATTCTTTTCTAGAACTGCTCATACTGATCACATGCACTGTCAAACTTGAAATGAAGAAGAAACAGCGACTTCGCCTTCGCAGCTCCATGCTTATCTCTATTTAGTGTTTAGAACTCCTCTTACAGTGTTTATAAACTCTTTATATAATGTTCCAAATATAGTCCTCTGATGGTTTCGAACGTCCAAAGCGAACAATATATCCCAACATGTACCGAATGGAAACCTAACGAAATGAGTGTTTAAGCATGCAGTTCCTTTTTTAAACGTTTATTTAAATAACTAATATTTATTTCTATTTTTACATACCGAAATTATCGTAAAATACCTAAATATTACAAGATCAACAATAAAATCAAGCTGGAGAGTTGTATCTGTGTTTTAATCATTCTTTTGCTGAAAACGAGTAAGTGTCCGGTGACTTATGGACGGTGTATGTAGAGGAATCATAATATGTAGCTTATGTCTCGATGTTACAGCGCGAGCGGTTAAATTGTTCGCGTGGAAAATTCGCGTGCAAAACGCGCAACAACGACGAAGTCCGTCGAGGAAGGAACCTGCCCGGCGGTGCTCGCGACGGCAGAACACCGTCACCGGGGCCGGCTCTCGCAATTAGTGGAAATAATTTGGTCGTTAATTGCGTCACGGGCCGCGGCCCCGTGTTTTCTCCGTTTCTTCTCGCCTCGCGCGCTCCTCCTTCCGTGTCCTCTCGCACGCCCGCAATCCGCTTTCTTGCCCGCTCGTGCTCGCGAGCTTCCAGAAGAGTCGTCACTCGAGAGGACCTCGTTTCATCACGTTCTTTCGGGGTTAGTTCTCACAATGTTTTTTCATTCGACTCGCGACTTTCCTTATTTTCTTCAATTCGCGCTTCTTTTGTGGAACGATCCTCCGAGTTTCTCTTCCCTTCGTTCGCATCCCTGCACGTATCTACTTGAATGTTCCATCCTGATCGTATGGTACTCGATTTGAACTTTTCTGCTCCAGTTCTTTCTCCTCTGATCTCTTTTCTACTTTTATTTTGTTGTTTCATTAATTAATTTTGTTTGAGTCGTTTCTCGTACTTGATTTTAGTTTTGTTCTTATTTTGTAGTGTGCTGCTTCATTCATTATTTTGTGTTTCCTCTTCCTGTGGAACTCGTTATCGATTTACGAATACGTCTACACTCCCTTTGTTTCGTTATTCTAATTTTTCCCTTCCTTTTATTCGTATTATTACTTCGTAACATTTTCACGTTCGCGAAAACTCGTTGTTCTAGGTTTTCGTTTGTAGAACAGACTATTAGGCAGAACTTTCCTTTCGCCTCCTGTTATCAATATTCTGTTTCGTCGTGAACAATGGGGCCGATATTATCATTATTTAATATTGTATGAACGACCCAGTATAGGAAGAGCAGGCTAAACTCGAATTGCTTTCTAACATTTCAGACATACCTCCTCAAGAATTTTCTGCGAATCTCCGTTTAAGCTTTTCATGGTTCTACAGATAACAATGCGTAGCTGCATTTAGTTGACGATTCACGGACAACAGAGGACCTCAGTCGAGTAATCGGTAGAATATGCTCGACTACCAAGTAGAATCCCAAACCTTTTTTCACAGACAAGATACATCCAAAATCAAAGTCAAATTAAAAAAAAAAAACAACCCTACTCCGGTCTCTTCTAACTACGTTCAGCTAAAATTCGTCTCGGACAGAAAAATTCGAACCCCAAAACAGATCGACGAAACCGAGAAAAACAGTGGTCCTCTCTCGAGGACAGGACAAGAGGAAGAGAAAGTTTACGACGCATCCTCGGCGCATTATTCCGGCGTGAAAGGGTTAATAATTCTCGCGAGAAACGTAGAGACGCTACCCCGGGCAGACGTGCGCATCGGGCACAATGAGAATCGTTCGGCCTCGTTCCGGCTGAACTCGAGAGAATCCTCTTGTCTCGAGCGTAGTTTCGCGTTTCGCGCGTGTTGCCGGTCGCTGTTCCGTTTTTCGGTACGTGCATAGAATCCGCGAAACCGACTCGCTGCCAAGCGATGGCACAACGTTTTGTCCAGTCACGCTGTCTGATTCGGGCTCATAGTCAGCCCCGCGGACCGTGGCACAGCGGCGCTTTCGTTGCTCGAAACGACCGCTGAATTGCCGCGATAACTGTTCGGCCGAACGTAACCTCGGCAGTGAACACGCTTCCGCCGACGATTAAGATTGCAAGGATCGTTGCATGACGGTCGTTTCTTGTTCCTTACGGAACGTTTAGAAGCGGCGAAAATCGCTGGCCAATTTTGCGCCCTACGGAACGACAAAACAAAACGAGCGGACCTCGTGAACGGTACCTTTTTGGTTACCGAGCCGAGGAAATCATGACACACACTCTTGACCCCTCGGAGACAACACTCGTACACTGTGTACCGACTCTAAAGGGCTAATTTTGCCCTCTTAGAAAAGTAAAAAACAACATGAGGGAACCTCGACACGACAGAATTTATTCCACAGCACAGTGAATCAAAATCGTACATCAATTTCGAAGGAGTCGTTGGAAAGACGAGGCTTCAATCATCGAATCTATGGTAGTTTCATTTTCCAGAAAAATTTGTAAAAGTTTTTGGGAACATTTTTAGTTTTTAGGAAAAATGGGTCTGTACTTTTCCACCCGGTACATCGTATGAAAATATCTTTGACAAAAATGACCACTGTTTCGCGAAAGTAGAGGCCTCAAGGTTCAAAATGAGTCTAGGCTCGTGGTAGTACTATTTGTTTTCACGAAATTATAACAATTCAAATATCGACCATTTTTCGAGAATCGGAAACGTAGCGTTTGGATGCGTTTTGGATCGACTGTAGGTAAAAGAATGAGTAACTTTAATTTCTTAGAGACCGGTGTGTCTGCTAGCACATCAGTATAATATACCAGTCTAAAACCCATCCAATTAGGGGACCAGTTAGTCCTCGAAAGCGCTCGCCGTTTTTAATTAAACCGAACGAAAGCTCCGCGTTCCATTCTACAATTATACAAACGACTGGTACCAGTGCAGCACCTGCTGCGCCCACGTGCTGTCCCCGAATGATTAGTCCGATGTTGAAAACCGTTCAAGTTCTCTCGGATCTCGGACGATAGGCTCCGTTTCGATGGCGTATCACCGTCACGCGTCGATGATCATCGAATTAATTAATATAGTCCGTATCGTTCGACCGGCTACGAACGAAACAAGCTCCCCCGCCCCTTTCTTCTTCCCTTTTTTATTTCTCTCCATTTCCTCCCTTCTTTACTTTTTACTACCGATGAGAGGATCGCGATCTCATTATGCGACTCGTCTTTCCGAGCGATAACTTTCTCGATAACTTCTCCTCCTATCTTCTCTCTCTCTCTCTCTTTGCCCTCTTCGTTCCCTTCGTTCCTCCCGCAGGTATAGTCTTCACTGTTCACATGTTCAGGACGAAGAAGACCGGGCGTGCCGGACGAGGAAACTCGCGTGCAAACTGGCCTTTACTTCAATGGGCCACGACTCTTCCTCCGCGAGAGAGTTACCGCTAATCTGCGCTCGCGCTCAGCTGGTGTTGGCTCGCGCGAGCGCACGGTGCATACGGTGCATACGATGCATCGCGCTGCAGATGACCTCGCCAGAGGGAACTCGCCTTACCCTTGCACCTCCGTATTCTTGGTCCCCGAGTCGGCGATAATTAGATCTTCGGACAGGTTTTCGATTTTGTAGAGCACAACACTGTCGAGCTCAATGTCGAGGGACACTGTATTTTACGAACAACAGAATTCGCAGAAATTGTACAGCGTATTTTATCAAGAACGTCGTAACGCAAATTGAAATTCCTTGTGTGCCGCACCCTGAAGATATAAAGAAAGATGTTCCTTGCCGTCACGATAACTCCTACATAATTGCACGCCTCAACTAAAAATCGTCCGATTTGGCTGCGGATTTTATTAACCCTTTGCACTCCGAACCATTCTGGCAGAAATTTACAAATCCTCGTATTATTTAGTATAATTTTGGAACCAAGTAACGTATTATAATGATATTGGACTTATATGAATTGGTTGACATCGAGGAATATATATTTGCAAAAAAATCAATATTTTATTTAAAGTTGCGCTGGAATAAATTAATTCCCCGTAATCGCTAATAAACTTTAATGTCCCCTGAGAGGGGACAGCGGAGTGCAAAGGGTTAAAATAAGCACACGAATCTTAACGCATTTAAAAAATTATAATATCGTAGTTTTCCCAATTCAATGAAATGATTAAAAAGAGGGAAATAAATGTATCTCCCATGTTTCTTAACACTTTGAAATCCAAACAAGAAAGCTAAAAAATTCCACGAAATCAAAGCAAGTTATTTGATAAAATAGAAATTGAAAAAATTAAATGTATGATATTGTGTGGTTCTCCAACTTTCTTGCATTTTACAGATCATAATCAAATTTGGTACAATGAATATATTAACGTAGAAGTTCATTTTACAGCCTGAACAACTAATTCCGTCACCCATATGTGGGTGACATGGCAGTCAACGTGTTAATGATCTAATCCACGATTTAATGAAACCTCCGTTATTCGAATTAATCGGTGGATCGTTCAGATAATAGTTTTCTAGGAAGTTACAGTGTCGGATTAAAGTTGTATCGCTCCGAATCTATAGTACAGGGTGACCCCACTTTTGTGCCAGAAAATTTGGGAGGTGGTAGAAAAAGTCATTTTAAGCATGGTTTACTTTTTTGTGTTTTTCCAATTTCAGCCCCATTTTCGAGTTACAACGAAAAAAACCGAGTTTTTGTAGTGGAATATTTTTTTTAAATATCTCAGCAATGTATTAACATCTGTCGATGATTCTTTTTTTGATTTATTTGTTTCAATGTGGGCTACAAACCAATATGCGTTTGAAGCTTTCCTCATACTTTTTTACTGTTTATCCAAGCGTAGGATAGTTGGCCAAGATTCAAAACACCTTTTAATTTAAAAGTTTTAAATGTATTTAATTTTATTATTTTTTATATGGCAGTCAACGTGTTAATTAATACAGACAATTTTTATTTTACCTAAAAATCCATAGTCAAGCCATCTTCAACCTCCCATAGCGCTCGTCAGCGATCCAGAGTGTCTTTATCCAATTCTACCGAACCATCAACGTCCCATCAATGTTACTATCCATGGATCCTATCAATGTTAGGATCCTAAGATCCTCCAGGGAGGTAGTGGGTCTATCTCGGAAGCCGCCTAGACAATCTCAGGCGCGAGAAGGCGGAAAGATGGAGGCTTGTCATTAGAGAGTGGCGGGTACGTGCCGGTCGCTTAGGGGAGGGGTATAGCATTCCGTTCCTGTCGATAGATCAATCATCGCATCGTCCCGGGCTGTGTCTTCCGTCGAGTTTTTCCTTCGGGTAGCCTCATCTCGCGTGTTCCGAGGTATTTCTCGAGTAACGGCCGCTGCGAATCGAGCCAAGCCGATCGAACGATGACCGGGCTCGGTTCTCGAAACGATTTCACGTTCGCCGATTGTCTCGATCGACGCATTCCGTTGGCCGAGGATCCCGTGATCGTTGCCGCCGCTGTGAGAAACGGCTGCCAGCAGGAAATCAGGGTTGTTTTTGTTCCGCTTAGCGCCGCGGAACCGTCCGCGATATTTTAACTGCCGAAGCTCGCCGTACGAATAACGTTTCTGCGGTCTTCCGGTGGGATACACCGGGCGAAATCACTGGCTCGCGCGTGGAAACGCCTTTGCGAAATCCTAGTGTGCGATTAGGCTCCTGGCGAAACTACCGCGAATAATTATCGGCTCGAATGCGCGGGACGGCGGTGCTCGTGCACGATTTTCAGAAACGAAAATTCAATGTGTCAAACTGTAATGAAATCATTTGAAATGCTCAAACAACACGTTAGTAATTAACTCCATGCCTGTGAACGCTTCTGAAATAACATTATATGGAAATATCATTTCAAGTAACACGTTGAATATAATTTGAAATTATTTCGAAATTATTAACACCAGGTTCACGGAGCACTAAAAGTTACCATTTTACGTTATTTTATAGAAATAACAAGAACGTGCTGCCCAAATTTTTAGCCACTTTTTAAAATAAAATACATCCAAAGAAATTTTAAATAATTCCTCATGGATGTGTCTTTAGAATCTTAACAATTGTAAATTAAAAATGTTGGAACCCGTCGTTTCAAGACATAGGATGACCTAACGATCAGGTTTGAATTTTTTAAATGTTTCTTCCGTTTTGCATACGATCTGTATACGCTACTCGTTTCCTGAGTACCCTAGAAAGCAGTGTAAGCTTGAAACGCCCGGTACGCCGAAGGGATCGTACTTCCGACACAGTTTCGAGCTCGGGGAACTTGAAATGAATTCGGGATTCGCATTAATCTCGGGGATGTCGTGCTCGAGCGGAACTTAGGCTAGCAAGAAGGGACGACGCTGGAATCGATAGGGGTTGGCTGGAGGATTAGGAGCAGCCAATGGAGGTCGTCGGAGATCGTGCGAAAAACGAACGACCGTACGATAATTCTGAAACAAATGTGAAAGTGGAAAGCAGGAACAGCTCCACCCTGTTAATCGTCGGTAATGCGATTAAAAGTCGATGAGGCATACATTCAACGGAACAAAGAAAAAGAGTAATTCATTGTATATAATAAAGTATCAACTTTCTCTGCCTAATGCACCGAGTTTCTATAGTGTGGAACTCACTCGGAACCAATTAACCGAGTTACACGGGGTACGGCATAGCGAATATATGTACACTCCCAGCCAAAATAGAACGTGCCTGCTATTTCTCCACCAATTAACCATTTTCCGATTAACACTGGTCATCGATAACACGAAGAGAACTATCAACGCATGCGTAGGAAACAATTCGACCGCTTCCGAGAAGTAACGAGCAAAAAAACTGCGCACGTGTCACCTATCTCTTCGATAACAAAAAAGTCTCTCGAAAGCGATCGCCGCGCGATCGATCATCGAGAACCAACGATCGTTCAGCGGTCCATTGTCAGCACGACGGATCCAATGATCGACCGGTAGGATCGAGATTAACGGTACAAATCCCGGCGCTATTGACTCGTCATCAGGGACGAGAGGAGGCCGTTCTCTCGAAATGAAACGGCCGATATAATTTACGCCGGGGCCGCGTTATGATCCTGTACGGTACAGAACTGCTGTAATAGTAAATATGTAAGAACGGCACCCTACCACGTGGCCACGGCCGCAGTCAGTAGTGGTCGGCGCGGAGTATCGCCGGGTATGATAATGATCTTTGATTAAAGGCGTACCAGCACCGAAAGCGGCGGATATACGCGATCTACGCGAGGAGATCGCTGGAAACGCTGTTGCGACCGCTTCGGAACCCGGTCGTAAACCGTGGAAAAATTTATTGTTAACTCTGGCTCGATGTATGGTACCATTAAAATGCGATCCGAGGACTCCTAAATGCTAAATCTGTGAATTTAATCCGGTCGAATGGATGGGTCGAGCTGTTTAAGAGGCTCGAGGATGTTTAACAAGCTGTTCGCGTAATTTATCGAGTTGAGTGGTCGGAAAAGAACGTAATGAAGGGGCTCAACCCCTGGAAATTAGGTAATTAGCTTGCAATTTTTATTCTCCGCTAGTTCCCAAGCGATAGAAAACAGAATGAGCCCTAGACTAGGCTAGACTTGGGTCCATTTTGGCTCATTTATATCGGATCTACTGAGAAAATTAATTTTAATTTCAAAGAAATGGGCTCAAAAATCGGTAAGCTCCAGTCACGAAAATGCTCGGAAGAATCCGGCTTGCTATACTTAAGTGTCTGATCTGGCAGCGATTTTTTTTAAGCAGTTACGGATTAATTTTTCCGAGTTCTTTCTTGTTTCTCGGTAAGTTCTTGTTCGAGGCGCGAGTTAACTATCTCGCATCGATAATCTCGTCGATCTGCCGATGGTAATCTGCGGAGTGGTTCGGTATGCGGTAATAAAATCGATTGCTATCGAGGGCGATCGGGGAATCTGCCCGCGAAACTTAGGCGTGCTTGATGCGCGCGGGGCATCGTTAAGATTCAGAACTAATTGCTCGGATCGCTTAGTCATTGCCCGAACAAGAGATATTCTGGGTTAACCGAGTGGCTTACATACTGGCGACTGCCTCCAGTATACTTCTCTCCCTCTCCCTCTGTCTTTCTCTCTTTCTCTTCTGTATCTGTTATATCTCTCTGTATCGTCTCGTTTCGGCGAAACGCCGAGCTGTTCGGGTTTCCAGGTTAGCCGAGCGTCCCGCCTTCGGGGATAATTGAACTAAAATCCATCCCCGACAACTTATACACCTCGTTCCTCGATCTGTGTGTGCACTATCTTTTCCTAAATTACATCTTGCGCGGAAAATCGCAGCGCGATCCTTGCTCGCCGACGCGCAATTAACGGTGAATCGAACTGATTCAATTAGATATGCGGGACCGAGGTATAATCTGCTCGATGAAATCACCGATGATCTACAGTTTTTTTCTTCTCCAATCAAACATACGTATTAGCCCTTATTTTTTTTTTTTTAATTTGCAGCAAATCGATATATCTTGCGAATTCGAAGGTAAGAGACGACGGAATGTTAATGGCGGAACATCTCCGCTCCGGTTTTATGGATGCAAATTGTGGAAACACGTTCGGGCCGATCGGTAGTCAAATTAGCAGCCCTAAAATTTTCAGGCTTCCATTCCCGGCGAAGGTGCTCGTAAAATTAGCGCTGCGCTCCCCTAAAACTCTGATGGTTTCTCGGGAGCCCACCTTGATGGGCTCTTTGAGGACAGAAACTTTTTATGCCGGGGCGGTCCAGCCAGCAGATTATCCGGACGACAAAATAAAAAAGGTTTGGCCCCTTTCTTTAAACAAGAATGGAGAAATTGTGCTACATTCCCGTTTCGAGCATTATAACTTCCACTTTTGGACTTCGCATCTTATTACTAGACTGTGGTTCTTTATGCGAAATGAAAATTGTCTTCGCGAGTTGCCGCAAAATTTCATCTAGCCATTTTGATCATAATTGCATAGAAATTCGCAATCTATTCGTTTAGATCAAGGAATCTCCAAAAACGCTGCGCTAGGTCTGTTCGGTGAAGTACATGATCCGAAATTTCAATGACTGCGCAGGAAATACGAACGCAGGCCCATAATTAAAGCAGTATGCGCAGCCAACGGGCTCGATACATCAACGTGTCGAAGTGATTATGGTGTTCGTAGCGAAAGCTTGGTCGCTATCGCGAATTAAATCTTCTTCCGAAAACGGCTCGCAAAGTGGGTCCTCGGTCCCCCTCGAAGGGCTCGGTCCCCCTCTAAGGACCTCCTTAGTGTATATGTACACACAGAGAAGGGCCCACGATCCGTTAACTGTTTTTTCTCCTTCCCTTTTTGATTTGTTTCATTTCTTTTCTTTTTTTTTTCTTCTTATTCCCCGTAGCAGCTCCTTCGTCTAATCGAGTGAAAGTGGCGAGTAACGAGAGACGCGGGCGAAATTAGTTTTCGATTAATTTTTTCGGGACCCCCGTCGAGCCTCGTGAGAAAATACCTGAAAGCGATGATGACCACGAGTGATTTGCATGATTCCTCGGTAAATCTGCCGGGCCCGATTTGATGTGATCGAGGGGGCCGGCCGAGGAATTCTCGAACAAGAGCTTGTTTGCTCTACGAGCGTTTCTTTTTGGGCCTTACAACGATATTTGCATGAATCAAATCGTCCCGAGTGTGCGCATCATTATCAGTAGACTGTGATGAATTTTTATGCACTTTTAGAGTTCGTAGAAATTCGTTAGAAGCACCAAAAAATTCTAATTCAAACAATTGAAAGAGCAACATCGAATTATTGTCGACGAATCGTCCCGCGATCTTTGAACTGCTGTAACTTTGTGTAAAAAAATCCGAGAATATTCTATCTGTGCTCATTTTAAAGGGCAAATTCTCTACTTTCACGCCCCTGAAATCATTTTGTCCCAAAGTCTCTTGTTCGGAGATCTCGGTGCATTTCCCGTCTAAAGGATGGCGATGAAAATGTTCAAGTTGTTTTGTCATGTGCAGTTGTGTTTAAAAAATTTTAACGATAGATTAAACATGGACGATCTCCGAAAATCGGTTCGAATGCTTCCCACAGCCATTGCACATTGTGTATCACGGAAGACGCCGATCCAAAAATGATTTCACACTATTCATACTCTTGCCTGTACTTATTCACTCGTTGTACAGCTAATAAACAATTTCTTCAAAAATCTCCTTAATCGGTAAAGTGACAAGATATTGATTTAACGCGAGACCCAGCCGACCGGTCCATAATTCAGTCACTATAAAACCGATTTCCCTGGCAATGTTTCTGGCGCATAAGCAGGGAAACGGATTCGCCGATAAATTGGCAAAAATTAATTCGCCGGTAAATCGCCGGCATGATTAAATACGTTCAATAATTCAGCGGAACGGCGCGAACTATAGCGATTCGAAAAGCGCGCATGGATCCCGATCGCCGGTTCCCATTAACAACCAACGATTTCCATCGGGCCACCGATTAAAAGTGGCCGGTCAACTGGTAGCGGCGGAAAGTTTATCGCCGGTTAGGCCAACGGAATTCCGATTTTAATAGTGTCGACGCCCCTGGCCATCGCGGAACGAACGTTTTCCCGGAGTCCCGATCGCGGTTTAAATATAGATCGCATTACGATATATCACAGGGAAACGGTGATAAAAGCCATAGCACACGGACACACAGCTCGGCCGCGCGCGTATCACTTGTTCCGTAATTAAAGTTCCTCGCCACCGGTTCGATAGAGGTGCCGATAAGCCGGCGATAAGCGTCGATACAAATTAAACGTTTCCTAGCACGCCAGAACGATTCCTATGCTGAGCGCGCACTACGCGCAACAATCTACCGGAATCGTGCGAATTTTCCCACGAAACTGCCCGGCCGAACCGCTTTTACTCATTTTGCTTCGCTGTTCGTCGATAGCTTCTTAATTCATGCGCGTTGCACGAACGATCCGAGCAAAAGGACCCGCGGAACACTGTTAATCCTGGTTGCTAGTCTAGATTATGAATTTGTATGCAACATCAAAATTTCCCAAGATAACCGTGAACGAGGTAAGTCAAGCGAAAATTTATGCCTGTGCTTCTAATAATTTTAATTAGTCGAAAATAATTTAACGCTGTGGAATTTTGAAAAATAAAAATTATCCAAACAGAGCTGATACTGCTCTTATAATAATTTTCGCAAGTTAAGATCATAACCCCAACAGCCTTCTATTACAATTTGAAAAACTTCCGAAGAATTCAGAGATATAATCGCATAATAAATGACAAATTTATGCATTCACGACAAAAACAAATCAAACGCGAAACAGTAAAAACATTCAGAGAATGTAAGAACACCGTTATACCATTTCCAACTTGAAATTGTTCAGAAGAGAAATGAATGTGTCTTCTGTGCGTTGCAATGAATACAGACAAATTTTCCGCAGTCTATTCTTCTCAAACAAATTTCCACGACGAATAATATTTGTCCAAGGTGCGAGAGACTCGATCACTCAGGAGTATCGGGGATTGCTATCCGGCTTGCGGAAGCAGGAAATCGTTTGTAGATCGGTCGCGACGGAATTTACCGATGTTAGGCTCGTTCGGGTGCGTTCGACTCTTAAAACGTGAGTTATTAACTCGACGGCAAAGGACGTTCGATCCGGTAATTGCCCGCTCGGCGCACAGAGTTTATCTATCTATCTATCGCTGTGCTGCGCTGTGCTGCGTTGTGCTGCGTTGCGCTGCGCGATGCTGAAGCTGCGCCGAGCGCGCGTACTTTCGTTGCGGATTAGTAAGAGTAAAACGTAATGCTCGGAGACATCGATTAACGGTAACGGTAAACGACTTACTCCGTTGGTATTTCTACAAGCGAACGCGTACTCCTATCTCGCGCGCGTTCTACAGGCTCTCTCGAACGCTCCCGGCCTCTCTCTCGAGTATCGATTTTCAGCGTCCGCGCCCGTCCCGGACCCGCGTAATTAATTATCGAAACGCGCCCACGCACGCGCGTCCCAAACCCCCGGCCGGTTAATTAAAATCGAACACGGAAACGATCGAGCAAAGCCGGAAACTTTTCAGTCAAGAATCATCGGATCGCTCGAGATCGGAGGAGACTCGATCGTGGCTGCATCCGTCGTAATTACGTTCCATTTCCCTCGTTTGAAACTCTTTAGTCAATATTAGATCTGTGCAAATGTTCCCGTCCGATTCCTTGTTGCATTTTAATGTGAAATCGGGCACGTTGCACGCTTCCGCTAACACATCACTGATTTCTCATTTGTTTTATTTCATTCCGCCTCTGAAGAATTAAGTGCCGAGAAGAAGGACGTACGTTTCAATTCTCTGAAATGGATTTCCCCTCTGGAACGAGTGCCAATGTAATGTATAGACTTTACTACTTCATAGAGTAGGTATAATTTACAAAAATTATCAAAGAATCTAAGAATTGATCAAAGAATTTAAAAATATCGATGAATTATGTCCAGCTTACTGAAGTTATTAAAGAATTAATCAAATTTCTATCTGGCTTCTCCTTCTCGTAATTCGTGCAAATGTATTCGTACAAAAATTGGGACGATCAAAGAATTTAAAAATATCGATGAATTACATCTAGCTTACTGAAGTTATTAAAGAATTAATGAAATTTCTATCTGGCTTCTCCTTCTCGTAATTCGTGCAAATGTATTCGTACAAAAATTGGGACGATCAAAGAATTTAAAAATATCGATGAATTACGTCTAGCTTACTGAAGTTATTAAAGAATTAATGAAATTTCTATTTGGCCTCTCCTTCTTGTAATTCAAAATATTTTTATTTTTATTTTCCAGTCTGAAATGGACGGATAACTTCAAGCAGTAGAAAGATTGACGGAATCTGAGTAGACAAAAAACTAGAGAACAGAGAAATAAATTTCCATTCGGTTGCCGCGTGTCCTGCAATTAATGCACACAATTTCTATCTTGCATAAAGATCCGCATGATCGTCACGGGTGATCGTACGTGGCGCATGAAACGTTTGCTTGGCGCAAAGTCGCTCATGCCAGCGATTAGTTCCGAATGCGGGGTACCAGTCCACGGTAAAGGACGAGTCAACTCGTCTTCCGGTTATGAACAAGTGAAGTATCCCGGGGAACACTTAGGCCCGAAGAGCCTTTGAAGCGTCGGTTAACCCGAGTTCCCTCGAAATCGCGGCTAACGAGTCGTCGCGAGCTTTTCCGTCGGGCTGAAAAGCTGCCATTCAGAGACAGAGGTTCGCAAGAGACTTTCCCCGACGTTTCACCACGGGGACGAAACGGAACGGGGTGAGGGGAGGGGTAGGGGAGGGTGGTCGCGATTTCGAGGTAACGACTCGCGACTAAATAATCCGCCGGTGAGTCAGAGAGTAACCTCGCCTAACGGCCGGGGATTTTAATTAAAAGCGAGGCAGTTCGCGGAGCTTCCGGCGATCTCGATGCAATTATCGCACGAGTGGCCCTTTCTCCGCTTTAAAACCGCTCCGAGGAGAGAATGAAATTTCGAATATGGTTCCTCCGAGATTTTGTCGACGGTTACGAGAGCCCTCCGGGTGCGCCGGATGGTTGATCGCCGAAAAATCCTCCCGGTCAAGATTCCGACCCGTATTTTCGACGCTCCGGAACGATTTAGGACGCGCTGCCAGTCGCGTTCATGACCGACTTCGATGGTTAATGGCCACTCGACGGTGAAATCACGCGTAATAACACGCCGGAGACGCCATTAAACGGAAGCTTTCTGCGGGACGCCCCGGTGGGCTGACAGCGAATGCGTTTGTCATGTTTTCAGTTTACTTTCAGGCCTCTCCGGTTGTTTCGCGTCGCTGTTCCACGATTTTAATGCCCCCCAGCGGCCGGATTATAAAGAAAAATATCATAGTACCGTAGAATTCGGTTTTTAATTTAGTATTTTTACAAAATCATACCACGTTAAAGTGGTATCGAGTTTGTAGTTACGAAGAAACGCGTCCCGGGACCATTTGGAGAATATCGCAGTTTTCTCGAAGTGATTTTGATACATATCCTTGTCAGTGTTTTTTTTTTCGTATATTTGCAGACGATGATAATACGTTTGTTCATCAGCCCCGATTCAGCAGAAAGCCGACAAATCGTCGAATCGTTTCTTTCCCGAGAGAAAGCGTTTTACTCAACACTTTTGTGAAAACACCGCGTAGCACACTATTGTACTCGTTAATACGTCCTGATTGTTCATAGACTTGTAACAAACTGAAATACGGTCCGCGCCGTCTTTGAAATTGCCCGTAATAGCCAATTAGTGTAAATGGGCGAATTAATTGTCGGATCGCGCTACCGTTCGCTGACATTTTTATGAATCAATTTGTAATTTATCATGTACGAGGAGAAGCAGTTCTCCGGACACGAAAATAAGTAGTTTGTATTCAGCTGTATTACGGATATTATTCTACTAAATTTAATAACCGACCGCTGGATTCTATGTACGCAATCATAATAAATCCACGTGTGCACGGAAACCCGGAGAGAGAAAGAGAGAGAGAGATATGTTAAAGAGCCCCCCATAAAATTTTCATTTTGCTTCTAATTTCTCGAGATTGTTACTGAAATAAGCAACTCTGTATTAAATTGCTACTTTCGGTGAATTATCCGAAGACAATCTAAATTTACAGACTACGGCGCACAGTCTTGGAAAGCAAGACGCAACGAGTGCGAAGAATAACGTTACCGTTTTCTAAAGACGACTCGCAAAATAGTAGTTTATACTTCGTTCGCCGACTGTACAGGATATCTGTGCTCATCTCAGAATTTCCTGCTCATGTTTAAACAATCGCGCGGCCATCGTTGCATCGGGCCACGTAGAATCCTTCAGAGCAGGGCTGAAAGTACCGTTTTTCCAGGAACATATGAAAAATTCACTATTAACTGCTTTACATTAATTCAGTGATTCAAATAATCGAGAAATAATACCACCATACATATATTTTCCATCCATTATAATATATAAACTGCAACTATCATTAAATGGTCCTCAGTTCATTCGCCACTTCGAGGAACTATAACTCCCACAATTTTCAGTATTACGACTTGAAAAAGTTCTATGGTATGGTCCAAATGACAGAAGATACGTATGCAAAAGCTCGATGAAAAAACCAATGATCCGATATTTCCACAAAAATTTCCAAGCCTGCGAACTGACGCTCTAGAACAGAAGATGAAGAGTCTCCCTCCGATAAAATGTTTTTGTCTCGTTCGATCTTTGCGAGTCATCGCGTTGATTGGGGCGGGGACTCCCTGATTCGTCGGAAATCGCGGAAACCGGTGAATCAGTGGTGTCATGCCGGAAACGGCGATACTTTCACTGAGAGGAGCCGCCAGAACGAGCAGAGCGCGCGAAACGATCGTTCGACTCGGGCACGCGTGGGCGGAAGTTACATATTAAAGTTACGTCGAAGCGGGACGGACAGGTGCACCGGTACACGCATTCTCCTTGCATTGTTCGTCGCGACCCGGTGCGTCTGCCCAGCGGCGTCCTCGCCAACAGGGAACGGGTATGCCCACGCTTTATGCAAATTCCGAGGATCGTGTGCCGATCCGAGCATGGCCGCACCGTTGCGCGGACACCGAGTCCTCCGGGGGGATGTAAATCGATAGAGACGTGCTCGAAAGGAGGGTCGAAACGATTGATCGATTTTTTCGCGTACCGATTCGACGTGCGGATGGATTTGAAACTGATAGGATGCGTGGCAGAAAGCTTTGCAACCGCATACGGATCGGTGGAGAGTAAGTGGATTATTTTTTGGTGAACGGTGTCTATAGAGAATTTTTGAGGATGACGATTTTCATTAATTTATAGATTTCCATAGACTTTGTATATACTAATCTGTGCATAGAAACTTGCAGTCTATTTATTACAGTAAAGTCTTGATCTGAGCCCAATCATCGGGTCCGTGCTGTGACGTAGATCCTGTAGAGAACCACCCCAAGGAGATAGGCGAACTGACTAAGATCGTATAGCTACGTTCAGCTTAGATCAAGACTTCACTGTAGTATGTACTTCTTTACTTTCTATGTGCAGCGATCAATTGAACCAATCCGAGATGATACCTTACAACTCCTTCACAAGTAAAATACAAATGCATAAAATACAGGGTGTTTGGTAACTGGCGGTACAAGCGAAAAGAGTGTGATTCTACACGAAAGGATAAGTCGAAAATATAGAATAAAATTTGTTCATCCGAAGTTTCGTTATCGAGAAAATCGAGTTTGAAATGTAGCATGCTATTCGATAGGAATTGTCTGACGCAATTGTCTGATCATGACCAACCAAATCTACTTCCTGCATATACCAAAGCACACAAACCTGACAGATCTACAAACTCGATTTTCCCGAATACAAAGCCTCAAACGAAAAATGTTTATTCTATATTTCCGACTTATTCTTTCATGTAGAATCACGCCCCTTTCGCTTGTACCACCAGTTACCAAACACCCTATAGATCTTCTCCAAGCGGGCTTCTCATTGTGGTGCTTTCTCCAACCGAAGGAATAAAATATGAAGAGGTAACCGAGCAAAAGCCTCGATAGATCAATCCGCCTTGATCACTGAAGGATTACGTCGCCGGGCTCTTGGTCTGGGTTCGGTTTGTCGGGACAGGACACGCAACAGCGTAGCGGTAGTGCCGACGAATCGCATAAATAACCGACGCCCGCGATCGGTGCTCGCTGATCCCCCAATCAGCGTGGAACAGGAAGGAATCAACGGAATATAGCCGAGGTCGTGGTCGTTATCGTTCCCTCTCGTTTACCGCTCTCCGAGAGCCGGATTAAAATTATTAATCTTTTGCACGGCGCCTAATTGTTTGCCCAACGAATTTATCGCGGCGCGGCGGGTTGCCGAGGCGGATTTAATTGCGGCTCTTCTGCCCTCTCTCCTCGAGGCTAATTAAAGAAAGGTGGAGCCCCTATCTCCCTCTTCTCTCTCTCTCTCTCTTTACCTGCGCTCTTTTTCTCTCCTCCTCTAATTTTCTCTTTTTTATTTTTCTGCGTTCCGTGTCTCTCTTTCTCTCTCTCTCTCTCTCTCCCCTTTTTTCGCGCTCTCTAAGCTGGCGGACGCACGTTGGCGTGCGTGCACGCGCGCGATACCATCGCCTAAACGGAACTAACGAGCGATCTGCTCTTAATACGCGGGCGAGCGAGCGAGTCTTCGGGGCCGTTTCGCAAGCGAAAAAGTGGAATCCCGCGAGTGGAGGCCGCACGGCCGGTGCTCGTCGTTCACGGCCCCCGTGTGTCCATTCAGCGCCGATAATCGCCGTTATGCCTCCAACTTTCTCCAAATTAGCCGCAGAACGCCGCGCCGGCAGACGCTTGCTCGGTTGGCTCGCATTAGATAGGGTTGCCGCCACCGTTTACCTTTTACTTTCGTGCCTATTGTTGGATGGGAGGAGACGCGCCGTGGAAACGACCAGACACGCGAGCGTGTCTGGAAACGCCACGGGGAAAACCGACTCGGAAAATTGCCCGTCTCGAGAAAGATCGGAAGCCGACGTGCCACGTATTTTGTTCGCTATCGTGGAAATGAAAAGTATACTACTTGGCGTCACCGTCGGGGCCCGTCCCTTTCACGACTCTCGCAAATTATTTTCCTACAAGATACGCGGTCTCTTTCTGCCATTCAACGGAGTAAATAAAAACCACCCAGCAATTTCATTTAGAATCGTAAGACCGAACGTTTGATTAGAACAACCCTTGACGATTGAATACGACGTTACTCGGTGGCAACTGTTTCACGAGAATGGCAAGCGAGCTTCGCTGTACGCGCAGAAATAATCCTGGTTCAACAAATTCCCGAGACGTCGCGTGCCACGGTGGTTGTATCCGCCGACTTTCTACAGAATTACCACGCGACGCGAACCGTTCAAGCTTCCGTTAGAGGGAAGAACATCGGCGGGGGTCACAAACGACCCAGTTTTCCTCCGAAGATCGAGAAGAAAGCGATTTCGTGCGGGACACTCTCGCATCGATCTAAACGTTTCCATGTCTTCCGAACAGGGTCGTGCACCTTTATGGAAAATCTCACAAACACGCGACCACAGCTAGTACATCAAGTGTCACAAGTATCTAAGCAAAACTTTGCATTTTAAACTTTGCGTATCTCGTCATGAGAAGAGGCAAAACAGTTTAAATTTTTGTTGACACTTGGAGTATTTTTTAAGCGTGTTGTTAATTTTATATTTTCCTTGTATATACCTGAGATGAAACGGCAATTACTGCAAATCATATGGAGAATGAATAAATCCAAGAGTGGTAGCGAAAAAGGTTTCGCGAATGGCGTTGAAGTCTCAGTCGGAACCGTTTTCGTTCGTCCAATTACGTGTTTCTTCCTGTTGTTTATCTGGCTGGTTGTTTCGGTTCTTCTTCTCGCGCGGCGTAACAAATTAATACATTATTAATAAACGTCGGTGGTCGGTCAACGTTTTATCGCGAGTTTCTCATCGCGATCGCCGGGGATCGCATTCCGAGGCGTGTGTGCATGCGAAATATCATCGCGCGGCTGGAAAAATCGTTCCGGCAGGCACGCGAGCTTTCACGAGAGTCGAATAATCGCGCTCAGACTAGAGGCCAGATGGAAAAGGAGAAATCTTCGACGTCCTCCGGTCGCAATTAGCGGAAAACATGCTTGGTTTGCATAATCGATTCGATGATCGATCGGAGGCGTCGTGAAACACCATTTCGTACCAACAATATTTCATTGTCAATTTTATGAAATCTCTCAACACGTACGCAAGCATCCTCAAGACACATTTATTTCTTTTCTTACTAATCGTAATCGGACGAAAATAATACGGCAGCTTTTTTATTTAACAAAGAACACACTTTTTTGCAACCGGAAGCAAGAGTAGTATATATCTTTTTTACTTAAGGCACAAGGAAGTTATAAATCGGGAACGCGCTTAAAAAATAAGGGGTCCAAGCGCCAGAAAAGTTTTCTCGAATGCGGAAGCAATTTGTTTAATATATATAAGACACTGCCAATTGCTGCGATACTGTTTTACTTATGGCGCGAGGAAGCTATAAATCGGAAACCCGATTAAAAAAATAAGAGCTCCGGGTGCCAGAAAAGTTCCAGTAAAACTTGTCCGCTTTTCTCGGACGGAAAAGCGATTTTTCCGCGCAACCGGAAGCAAGAGGATGCCGTGAAGGTTGCCGGAGAAATGCATTTCGCGAGGTGACGCGCGCCCGAGCATTCGCGCGACCTTTTTATGGCGAGCCTCGATTCCGGCTCGACGTATATGGCGAAAAGAAAATACCGACGGAGGTGTTTCCGCGTATCGCCACACCTGTTTCCAGCGCACGGCCGCTTCCACGGATAGGATCGATCACCTATGACCTCGCCGAGCGATTCGTAAGCCCGTGGACACTTTATCGTCAATCGTTCAACGGCCGTCCGGCTCCTTTCTAACTGGGCGCATCGTTGCACTTGGCTACCACGTTGCTGGACAAGCGAGATAATTGCCGTTGATTACCGCAAACACAGATCGTTTTCGTAACATCGGCTCCCCGAAGAACAATCGCGCACTCGTTGCATGCTATTGGCTTGTAATCCTTCGATTCCATAGCGCAGGTGCGTCGAGGACATCGAGAATTGCGTCACATGGAGTGAATTCGATGGTAAGCACCTTTTCGGATATTCATGGGGCAGCTACCATTTATGGTCCATAAAAATGCGATTACTATCGTGTCCTGATACATATGTGAGTACTCGAAGACTGAACTGTCACTTATATCGTGTACAAAGACCTCGACCTTCGACCTCGCGATTCCTCCGTGTTCCGACAACGAAGAAATTCAGCGTCTGTTCGGATAAGCGAGATTACACGGGCAAACATGCTCCGAACGAGGTTGTGTTGGGTATCATTTTAAGCAGAAAAGTGTCACACATATGCTAGCAAAAGTTTCATAAAAATATCATTAATAGCAACAGAGTTATTTCGTTAAATCATTATCGGTGTTTGTCGATAAAGTGATATTCGGTTGGATGTCTCGCCTCGGAGATAGTATAAAGCAACGTTTAGTCTCGGGAATGACCAAAACGGTATAAATCGATGCTCTTTTTTTTTAGGGGAAATTGATCAACGTTGCCTATTGATACCAAAAAGGAACGGGAAAGAGAGCGACACTGTGCGGCTTTCGAAACAAACGGCTCGACTTGCGATTCCCCGTGGGGGTTAATTGCAATTTGCGGGGTCACGATGGAAGATTCGAAGCCGGACAGCAGACGGACCTAACGAACTAACTATAGAAAGTCCGAAGCGGCGAGTTTCTCCCGGTGTCTCCCACAACGGATCAGAAAATCAGAGTCGGCCGTCACACCGGTCACAGGTGACACAGAAAACAACGTGGAAACCGGCGGATTTTCATCGGCCGGGGAACGAAACCGCGGAGCTAATTTCCGGCACGCGATGAAAGATAATGTCCGAGTGCTCGATCGCGATCAAGATCACGGGCAGAGAAGCAGTTCGAACGGTGAAGATTACAAGGCTCGAGAACAACCGGCTATTCCGAGACGCCGACACACTGAGAGTAGAGAAGAGAGGAGAGAGAGAGAGAGAGAGAGAGAGAACGAAAGGAGAATAGCTAGGATAGGCGAGGATATTGGTGGAGGAACCGCCGGTATCGCCTGGGAATCATCGCGTGTCATTCGTTATCGGAAGCGTGTCATCTATCACGGGGCCTGGAGGTGCTTGGCTCGCGATCGGCCGATCCCCCGGTTCCTCGCCGGTTTAGACAAGCAAGATCGAGGACGACGGACGGAAAAGTCGACGGATCTCTCGTAAGAAGGTCGACGGGTGAACGCCACACGACATGGGCGTCGGTGATCGCTGTGCAGAAGAAATCGTTGGGACAAAAAAAAATCGATTTGATGCGCCGGAGAGACGGAACCGACGCGGAAAATGTCTCATAGAAAATACAAAAACGATCGCGAACGAAACGTATCCACGGAAACACGACAATGACAGAGTAGTTTCTGATTGTCCTTTTTACGCACAAGGGGAATTGAAGCCCTGTGAAGATTGATTTGTAAAAAGTCCTACAACGTAGTCCGGAACAGACAGAGTCGTTAGCGAACTCGACGGAAAAATATCTGATAAGAAAAGAGAATCGATTGAAAGAGAATCGCAGCTTTCGATTGTTCTTTTCGAAACTCCGAATGGGAGATATCAATTTCGAGTTTCGTTGTCGATATAAGAAACGGTCGCAAGAAACTCCGCATCGAATTAGCGCAGAAAGTAATTTCTGCCTCGCAAGAAAGACCAGCGGAAGACGTAAAAAGACTAGCGGTAGAAAAGAAACAATGGAAGAAGTCGCAACAATGGATGGAAAGATAGAGGTGATTGACCGCGGTACAAAAACGATCGTTGGAAGAAAATAATAAATCGCCGGAAGAAGAGGAAGTCAACGTTAAAAAGCGAAGTGAACGTCGGAAGAGCGAGGAATAGATGGTTCGAAGAAAAGGTAACAGGATTAACGAAACCAGAGACGGCATCCTCGGTAGAATAGATAACATCTAGCATAGCAAAAAATATTCGGAAACTTACCGGGGAAAAAGCGAGGAGTCATAACCGTTCTGGAAGGGCAGAAAAGCAAGAATTAAAAGATCAATGGCAGAGAAGGAGGGTGCAATGATCGTGAACGGAAATCGAAAAGGGAATATCGTCGAAAGGAGGGAAGAAAGAACAGAAAAATGGCCAGAAGGCAAATATTGAGAGGGGAGCAGGACAAATCGTTGGAAAAAGATCAAAGACCTCCAGCGGGAAGAAAAAGAGGACCAACGCGTAAGAAAAGGGGTCGGAAAAGGGAGGATTGGGAGAATAAAACGGAAGATCTCTGCGAGAGCGGGCAGGATTCAAGATCGTCGGTAAAAAAAAGGGGCAAAATGGTCGGATCGCCGCTTCGTAGGTGGTTTCCGAGGCAAAACATCCGGGAATGGGATCGCGCGGAGTGATATTGGGTATTTGAATCGATGATTGGCAAGGCTGGCTCCTAAGTGGCGACCGTTTTGTCCCAGTAGAAATCTCGCGTGGCCATTTAGAGCAGGCTGCTCGTACCGGTAAAATTTATGGCGGGCGGTCTATAACTGTTAGAAAGGGTGTTTCCACGACGTACGATGCATTTTAATGGCGACAGAGGCCGGTTCGGCTCGCTGTTACGCCACGAGAATTATAGTGGCACGCCGCGTTTTCTCGCGCCGCGAGAATCATGCGATGATTCGTCACCGTGAGTCTCTCCATTCGGCTGAATTCATTCCCCCGGCGTGGATCTTTTTTCCTCTTTCTTCTCTCCATTTCTCTCTCTCTCTCTCTCTCTCTCTTTCGTTTGCGAGAAGTTTCTATCCGCTTTTCGAATAGAAACTTGGAATAGAAACGCCAGCGGCGAATTCGCATTGTTTATCGGGATTCACGGAACAGCCATTAAATTAATTAATTCCACGCGTTCTTTGAAAGACATCGACTGCTGCTGCTGCTGCTGCCCGGAATTATGGAAATTGATTTCCAGCGAGCGCGAACGGCCTTTGAAAACGGGAGGATGAAACGGCTGTGTTCGGCAAATTGGATGGTTGTGTAAACTCTGCTGTAGCGAATTAATTGGAGAAGTTGCTCCCTTCATTGATCGTTTTCGTTCGGCGACATGACAAAAATTCGACACCGAGTTCAGTCTGCATCGTTTGTTTGAAATATTTTTTACAGTATTAAACTTTCGTGTAACAAATTGCTCAACAATCAAGTGTTGTACGTGTAAATTGAATCGGTTTCATAAAATGGAAATGGTCCAGGCCGGAAGAAAGATTTGTTTATGGAATGAAGATGGAAAGTGTTTAGAATTGGTAGTGTGCTTCGAAAGTAAAAATTCTATGTGTTAGAAAGATACGAACCTGCCTATTTGATTAATTATTTTTACGAACTACTTTACGGATATTTACAAGAAAAATGTAAAAGCGGGATAAACATTGCAGATGTTCCTGCTGGAGCACGGTTCGAATATGTTTACATTCGGAAGGGAGGATCGGTTAACAATTTCCCATTGATTTACAGTCGAAGGGACGTCGGCCACTATATCATTAGAGTGCTCCTCTTTTTACCAAGCTTCTGATTATCGTTCTCGCGTGGATAGTGCTCGTGTTTCGAATTTTTCAAGGATCGCCGATCCACACAGATCGGTGATATCTTGATCAAGGAACGGGTCCCCGGCGACAATGTAAACGATACCGGGGAATCTCCCGATCGGATCTACGATCGATAGCGACAAATGCACCGCGTCCGCTAGATCGTAAATTTATGAAGTAGCACGCCGATAATAATTGGAGTTATCACGATTGCATTCGATCCATCGGGATCGGGTACTTCAGTCGTAAATCGTTCGACACGCCATCATCGACGTGGGATCTCGCGCAACGAATCGATCTGCCTCGGAAACGATGATTTTACTGTTTGGTCTGTTCCTTTCTACGGGGCCCGTTTAAATGCGGGTTCGGTGTCAACGCGATGGACTGTGACCAGATAGGCATCTACATCTTTCAGCTCTGCTTTTGAGAAAGCTATCGACACGTTGCCATTACTTTTTCGTTCATTTTAAGTGCAACGTTGTCGCTCGACGAAACGATACTCGACGATTTTCGATTTTTTCGTTTAGGTTCTAACTGTGATCTGAAAAATTAGATCCTGCAATGTCTGCTATGATTTTTCAATCGCGAACATTCAGGGAGCGTGACAAATAAGATCGACGTGACGAACATTTTGCAAAATACAAAATTACGAAGAAGAATTGAAGAGCACTATTAGGTTATATTCTGTATAGCGGAGGGTTGAAAACGATTTTCTAATGGATGAATCATTTCGTTGGATGATGAAGACAGATACGAGGAACATTTAGGATAGCACCGTGAAAATGGGCCGCAACGACCTGTATGCACGCGTGGCATCGTTGATGCAGCTCACGTTCGTCGCCACGCAACACCGAAGCGATCGACTCGTATCACACGGGCCTTGATCCCGATCTTCGATCGCGATCTCGCGATCCAGCTTGCTACGGGGGTAAAAGTGACCCACTTCGGTCCGTGCACGAGACCGGCGTGCCTGCATGCGCGCATCACATTCATTTTTACAGGGTTCCGCGTACGTTCGTCCACGTTTCAACCTTTTCGTATAAATTTCAATCCCTTTTTTCCTCGGAAAGTTCATTTTCGATCGATCGAACAATTCATCGAAAAAAATTCCTCTCGGCAATCGTTTCCAAGGCGACAATTAAATCTTTTATCACTGTAGCCATCCGTGTTAACGAGAAATTTTACGGCACACCTTGAAGAAAAAATCAATGTCCAAGAATTCATCGCGCCAAGTTTTTAATGTTCTCGATAGCGTGCGTAAATGCTTCGACAGCATAGGAATTTTTTTAATACGACTTTGTATGCACATCGAAGATCACTGTGTTTGTATTTTTCTCGGTACTCGGAACAACGAAAGAAACATCCTCGACCAGATCGATTTCTAAACATAGACCGAGAATTTCGCGGGAATGTCGAATCGATACCGGCCACCCCCACATTGCAAAGGGCTCGCACGTGCATTTCTGCACACGTGTAGAAAACGAGGAGAAACGACGGTTCTAACAAGCAGAACGCACGCGGGATCACCGATGGCGTTTAGATCGTAATTTAGAACGATCGTCCGATTTGTTTAGAGACTGTTTGCCCCACCCCCGAGGCAAACGTTCGCGCAACCCCGAAGACCATAAATCAGAATCCGTGGACGGTCCGGTCGATCGGCGACGACTCGATGAATCAATGGAACGCGCTCGGCCCGTTATTACACGTGGCCGTATTAATGCCCGGTGCGTTAACATCGGGGCCCATGCAAAACGCGTAATTACGCCGCGGCATTAACGATCCGCCATTAATTCCACGCTGAAAATCGTCGGCCGTCGAGAGACCGGGGACGCCACCTAGAAACCGGCTTTCGATTGACACACATTCGGACCCCGTCTGCAACCGAGCTCGCTAATTGTTTCCTGCGTGACGGACGCTCGCTGAAAACCACCCAAAATTACACTTATTTGCCGAAAATATGTTTGCTTATTTATTTAACGCATACACTGTCCCGTGTCCCACACAGTGGTTAGCGGAGCAGAGAACTCTGTCGAAAGTGGACCAGCCTTTGCTCGAGAAGTTAGAAAAATTAGTGGGAAAAACACCCGGAAATATCCCAAAAGAATTTAATGCACGAAATTTCATACTCGAAATTCCAGAGAATCTTCAAAAAAAGAAAAACTTCGTACAAACTTGTTATAACACATTCGTCAACCAAAAAATCGTACCGACACGTGCATATCCTCGTTCCCGAAAATTCTTATCTTCGTTCAACGCTTTCGGATCGGTGGAACGGTATACTCGGAAAAATTCCGCGCCGTTAACTATCAATTCCGGACATTTTACGCGCGAGCCGCGAAATTAACGATCCGATGGTAAAGCCCGACGGGGCCCGGGGTCGTGTAATCGTGCGCTCTCGTGGTTTATCGCGGCGATTTTCGGCGGTGGGCCCCTTCGGGACTATACAATCGGGGCCCGGCACACTCGGACTTGCTCGCGGAAGATTCAACCGGTTCTTAGGATTCGATTTTTTCGTGTTCGGCAGGCCGTACGCGCACCGGATCACTGGTTTAGGGTCTATTCATATTTGCCGGAGACTCCGTTTTCTGACGAAGACTCCACATTTTCTAGTTCATACTTGTGCCGGAACCCTAACAAGGCCACTTGAGAGGCGCACGAGATGCTCGCAACAAAAGCTAAGACCCGCACACAGCGGGGGTTGGCTACCTGACACTAGAACAGTTTACTCCCCTCTACACCCCGGGGATGCCAATGAGCTGGGCCATCCGGTGTTGGCCATTCGGACAGCCGTCGTGGCATCCGGCGCCGGACGCCGCACAGTGGGCAAAAACGGCATTCTCGGATTTTTGATTTCTCAAAAAAGAACTTTCGATAGGAATGAGGTAGAGCGATGAAATTTTTTTTAAATGAAAGCTGAAACTTTGTAGAATATGGGAAAAATAGGGAGATTGCGGTACAAACGTTTTTTAACCTTGAGAAAATTCGTTAAAGTTGCACAATTTCAAGAAAATTTTGTTTTTGCCGCTAATACGCGCGGAAATTTTTTTTTCAACATGCTATATATCGTTTCCCATAGATTTTTTCACGCTGATTTCAAATCTGTTTTCAAAATTTGTCTACTACCTCTGGTTTTTGAAAAAAATAGATTTTTGTGACACAAATTAATGAAATTTTTTCGTTAAAATGACTTGATAACACACTAGTTTGAAAGTATATCGTATTCTCATATATAAAACACAATAAAAATAATAATAATGAAGTATTTTAACATTTTGAGTTACTTACGAAACATTAGGCACTTCACATCTCGTCATCACTTGACGTATCGCTGTCATTACTACTGGCAGTTTCTTGAAATTGTGCAACTTTAACGAATTTTCTCAAGGTTAAAAAACGTTCGTACCGTAATCTCCCTATTTCCCCATATTCTACAAAGTTTCAGCTTTCATTTAAAAAAAATTTCATCGCTCTACCTCATTCCTATCGAAAGTTCTTTGATTTTGAATCGAAAAAGGCCGTTTTTGCCCACTGTGCGCCGTCCACAGAGTTCGCATTCTGTTCGGATGCTGTCGTCGCGTCCGGCGCCGGACGCCCAGATCGTCGGCAACACGGGATTTGGACCTAGAGTCCGTATTTGAAACCCTCCGGTCCGGCAAATATGAATAGACCCTTAAGTCTAATTAACCCGACGCGCTCGCTGGCGCCAGCCTTTTACGCTTTTCTGTTGTCCTGCTCGCTTTGCTCGAGCCGAGCCGATTCGTTACAGTTAGACGCGTTGAAATATTACGCCGTTCGGGCGACGAGCTGCGTGATTATGCCTCGTAATTGCGTCCTCTGGCGGACGCAATTTGTTTGGTCCCCGAGCATTTTTCTCCTCGGGCCCGCACGGGCCTGGTCTTTATGGCACTTTATAGTATGCTTTTACTGGCGAGCGGTTATTGTTTTCTTATTGATTTCTAGTTTTCCAGTGCTACGCTCCGTGTCTCTCAGGGAAATTTCATATTTTCTTCTTGTGTATTACCGGGCTGCGTTCGACGGCTGCATTAGAAATAGTAAACTTGTTAATTAAGGAGGTAGTTATTACCATTTTCTACAATTGTGATCGTGTTGCCTGGCGGACGTAATTTGTTTGGTCCGCGAGCATTTTTCCCCGCGGGCCTGCTCGGGCTCGGTCTTTATGGCACCGTTCTATCCTTTTACCGGCGAACGGTTATTGTTTTCTTATTGATTTTTAGCTTTCCAGCGCTTCTTAGGGAAATCTAACATCAAGGCGTGCGATACTAGAACGCTCTTTCATCCTTCCAGCGTTTCGCGGAGCCCACGATTTAATTTCTTACACACAAGTAATTAATTACAATTCATTTAGAGAACTGGACAAATAATTCCGTTTCCTGTTTCTGGGACACGTGGCACCAAAGGTGTGCAGTGGAGCACGTGAACGATATTATATATTTTTCAATGATCGGGCCCGTTTCGTTCGAGCACTGTCGCAACCACGATATTCATTTCCCCACGGCGAAGCGGAGCCATCTTCTTTTTTTTCTGTGAAGAGGTCCCCAGTGAAATCGGCGAGCACAATTTATTGCCGCGTCGGTTTTAACGGGCTGCAACCATTGACCCTTTGCGGTCCCTCTGTCAGGTTGGTTACACTGTAAATAAAAGCCAGTCCGGTGGCAGTGCAGCGTGTACCGTAAAACAGGGTTACCGGCGGCGAGGCTCGGTAAACTGAACGAGCTAGTCTACCACGTGGCTGCTTTCAGCCTAATTCGGACCTAACTCAAAGTAACAATCTATTTTGTAAAGGTGACTACAACTAACATCAACTTTTTCAATTAAGATGATTTGATTTTCTGTCGAGGAAGATATTAAGAGTTTAATTTGGAACAACTTTCCCACACGATTAAACAGAAGAAAAGTTAAATTTCGGTCACCCTAACTTCATTTAACACCTTGACTGCCAAACTAGAAACCTCAAAAAATTCATAAAATCAAACTAAGTTATTTAATGAAATAAAAATTGAAAAAAATTAAATGTACGATACTGAATAGTCCGCCAACTTTCTTGAATTTTACAGATCCTAATAAAATTTGGTACGACGAATGTATTAACGTAAAAATTTGTTTTAAAACCTGGACAAATAATTCCGTCACCCACATATCGGTGACATGACGGTCAACGTGTTAAGCTAGATTTTTGCTTCGAGGCTGTCTGAGCCACGAGACAACTTCATATTCTGGATGTTCTGTTAACTAAGTGGTTGGGTCTATAATTTAGGACCTTTAGAACCTTTAGATCCTATCGCTAAGGCAGATCTAACCCAGATCTAGCTCGAGTGAGATTCTACAGTTAAAAGTTTATAATTCGGAACCTTTTGTGAGACGACTGTGACATAGAAAGAACAAATTCCGTCCGGCCTGATTTAACCCAACCTAGATCCTCGTGTAGAAGCCACCAGAACTGTTCAGCCTAATTTTTCCAGACCCAGTAGATCACAATGAGATTCCCCGATAACGAGATCATCCGGTTGACGATTCGAGCTTGTTCTGCGAGAGAAACCCGAGTCCCGAGTCCCGTCGACCCAGACCTAACCCAAGCCCTATCCGCTGAAAGGTTTGTCGACTGGACGAGCGTGACTGTAACGACTAAAAATGGAGCGTGAAACGGCGCCCCGGGGCCTGGAACTCGGCCATTTCCCATGAAACGGATATAAAACCGGGGGAGGGGAGGTGGGGCCTGAGGGCTCCGGGGCCCCGTTCTGCTCTCGCAGGCTAATAACACGTGCATCATCGTGAATAATTAACATCTCGTCTGGCCGGGGCTCGCCATCGCATCGCGTCGCATCGCATCGCATCGCATCGCATAGTGTGTGCCAAGTGAAACGGTAGAGAGAGAGAGAGAGAGAGAGAGAGACATCGGGGCTCGTGGGAAGGCACGGCCCCGAACGAGCCTCGCATTTTCACCTAAGCGCGCGATCCCTTCGCGATCGTGAACCGAACTCGAATCGCGACGGAGATCGTTTCTCGTTCCTTGATTGGCAGTTGCGTGAACAAGGTGTACAAGTAGCTGAAGAGAGGCCCCGCGGGAAATTCTCTCCGTCGCCTCGCGCCTCGGGACTTTCCTTTCTTTCCGAGACCCCCGGCACGACTAAATATTCAATTATACCTTGTTCCGTTCGTTCGTGTCGCTGGCCACTTATATCATTCAGAGCTATGTTTATCGCGATAATGTCTGGAAAACACTTCGTTTTCAACCTTGTTTTTACCGGTGTGTGTCCCACGGCGCGGTCGTCGTTTTCAAAAAACGGGCGAAATTCATGCGAAAATTATAGGAAGTCGTCTGGCAATTATTGCAGCATAGATAGAGTGAATCCTGTTATTATTATAGAGGTACATTCGTTTAGGGCTTGTGATAGTTGTACATTTAAGTGTAATAAAATCGTCCACAGATTAATATCATTTAAATCTCTAACGTTCTCTCTCATTGAACTGATAACACCACGCGAACGTTGGATCGTAAACTCTTCATTCGGAACATCGTCTCCTCAATTTCCAATATTAGGCTCCGCGCCGACGAAACACCGTTCGGATTAACGTCAGGCATCGAGTGGCGCGTTTATCTCTTAATTTCTCTCCGGCATGGCAATCCCATTCGCTCGTGCCCGGGATTAGTTCACGGGGACGTTCCCGGATGGCTCATTTCGCTCGGCCATTTTTCATGGTTTACGAGCGGAAACGCGTCGAAAGACTGTCCCCGGCGATATTACGATTCGATCGGGAAGAGTATCATTCCCCGGCTCCATTTATTAGATCTTGTCAGCGAGGCGCGAGGGAAAAGAGAGTTTCGCTGATCGATAAATTTCACCGATTGCCACGGGGAAACAGGGTCGCGGTCGCTAATGACCGTATCGACGATGATCATTTATTCGAGTTGATTGAAAAATCGATGCAATAGTGCTCGGTTAGCTCCACTCCTGGATGGGATGGTTAAAATAAAAATATAAAGTGCTCGTTACAAGCATGACTAACAAGACGATGAAAATAATAAAATAATAGATTACCCTGTAGATGTTCACGGTATAATGGTTTTTTTTTATGTGAAAAACTAGGTTTGTTATGCGAAGATTGTTGTACGGATTCGAGGGCGTAGCTGGCCCGTGTCAGCTGCTCAGTTTATGGTCTACGAGTATGGCTGTTTGGTTCCAGCGTGCGATCGATACCCAGCCCGTCCGATAATCCGCATTGAAATTCCGCGTCGGATGCTCGAAATTGCGCGTTGCACGCCGCACGCTGAATACCGGTGCAATTAGCGGTGCATCTGTTAATATCGCCGCTGCCCGGCGAATTATGGCTGGCTAAACCCCTTGCGGATCCGGCTGCGCGAATCGGTAATTCGCCGTTTGTCAGACATTCCGCCAGTCGGTTTCAACTCGAACCACTTTCTCGCCTTTTTTTACGACTTGAAAACAGCGAGATTCGCCGATTTTATCGCAACCGCCGCGAAACGAGTAATTAAAAGCGAATGTTAAGTAGGTTGAAGTCTTTACGGGGAAGCAAAATCATTTACTGTTGAGAATCTGCTTTGTGCAAATTAGAAAGGCTATTTAAATTTGCGCACCGTTCTATCCCGCCTTTCTTTTACTTTAACATGTGGAAGATACCTCGGAATTAACGTTGCCGAAGCCGTACGATCGTCTAAAAATGATTAATAAATCGGTTGGAATGCGAGCGAGTTTTTATCGTTAAGAATAATATCGTTAACGTAATATCCCGCGCAAAGTGATTTAAATTCAATCGAACTTGTCATTTTCTGATTTCTAAATGGTGAGAACTAGTAAATCTGGCATTTATGGAAGCTATAGACCCCTAATCGCATGAGTGTAAAGTATAATTATCACAGTGGAACATTTTAAATAAAATCATTGGAGTTCAAACCACTTTTTCGCTTTTTTCTGCATCTAATTTTACAGAAACTAGTGATGCTCATTATTTAACCGACGCGGACGCTCGACTACCGTAAAATAAAATCGTTCATAATGTTGCACGACGTTTATCGATGCAAAAAACATCATCCATGTAGTGTTTCACGTGAAGTAATTTATATTCAAACCACTTTCTCGCCTTTTTCTAACATTATCAAAGTAAAAACTATTAAAGCTGGCATTATTGATGCGACACGGACGCCTCGCTATCTCGAAATAATTATAAAACCGTTGGAGAACATTTATCGATGCAAAAAGCACCGTCTACGTAGTGTTTTACGTAAATTAATTTAAATTGAAACGACTTTCCCGTCTACTTTGAGTTGTAACATCGCGAAGAAGCACACTGGCCAACTTTATTAAAGCGGCGTCTAATTACCCGAAAGTAGTTATTAGATCGGTCAAAACCCAGCATACTGTTTATTACGGCAAAAGAACATCGTCCACCGCATAGTCCTCGGCATAGAGTAATTTAAATTCGAACTACTTTCCCGCCAGTTTCCGATTTGTAATCGTAAAGACGGCGAAGAACAGTGTCTAATTTTCTCACTACGGTACAGAAACCTAATTACCCTGATTGTTAAATCGATCAAACCGTAACCGAATACTTATCGCCGCAAAAAAAAAAAACAAAAAAAAATATGAAACATCGTTCGTACAGCACTCTAAAGTAACTTAAATTTGAGTCACTTTCGCGCCTGTTTCCGACTTAAGATTGCAAAGGGAAAGATCGATTTAATTAACGTAGTACGGAGCGCTAATCACCGGAATATAAATATTAAACCGATGAAAACTCAGCGGATTATTTCGAAACATTATCAACTTCATTATTACCGGTTCTAATAATATTCCAGGTTAATGTAATGTAACGCAAGTTTCCGGACTTCGGCCGGAGTTTCATTAAGTCCGCAATCGAACAACAACTTCGGCGTACTTTATTAAAACTTCGTTTGAGACCGAGCGTTAAACCTCGCTGCATAAATCCGCGGGTCGATCTAATTAACTTCGAAGAAAACGTGGAAATCTCGACGGAACAGGGAAACGAACGGAGAAGAATTTCGCGTTTCCGTCGCGTTTGCCGTGCTCGCAAACGATCTCAATCTCGCGCCGGATGTTTCCACGGAGAAACACGTCATTTCCGATCGAGGAATCGAATCGCTCGCAATTTCGCTCGATTCACTCGCGGATCTACTCGTTTCACGGTGTAATTGACGACGCTACTGTATACACGCCGCAGGATTCCGGCTGTACGTGACAAACAACACACACCACCGTTGCATCCTGCAGTCGCGACGAGACTCTACGTTGTTTACGTTGATGCCGGCACGGTCGTTAGGCTAACGATGTAATTGAACGTTAACTGCACCACCGTTTTTCCCTGCACGCCCACTTCCCAACATTTTATTCCGCTCCTCCCTAATCCTCGGAAAATAATTAATTCTGAATGTCAAAGCCTCTTGCATTTCTTTAAAATAAAACTTTAGAAGATCAGGGATACAGCACGGAGTCGAAACTCGATGACCGATCGCAGCAAATGATCCTTTCACGGATAATGTGTAATAAGCATATCTCTCAAAACCACCGTACGTATTCGCATCAGCGCCAACAATCCAGAATTCGATCATAATTCGAAACAGCAGCGTCATGACCACAGCAAAATTCTCTAGAACGTGTGCATTAAGGTCGAAGACGGAGATTACGGTGAAATTGGTGGTCACCCAGTGAAATCCTTAATTACAAGAGGCACTCAATTTCACAAACTCATTTTACACGGTCTGCGAAAAATACTCGAGAGAATTCTCCAGACGACAAGTCTGGTTCCGCCGATGCGATCGCGAGAGAGGATCTACATCTTCAATCATCAATCTCGAAGCTTCTTTTTTTTAATCGTCGGATGACATCAATTTCGAAAGCGCTCGTACATGTCGACAAACGATTTCGTTTAGTTGGTTCTTTAGTGAAATTGGAAAAGTGGTTTTTAATCGATTTTTGAGTGCCACATTTATCCCTCTTTTTTTCATAAAAGAACTCGGATGAAAATTTAGATCAGTATGCTAAGGGGATGTTGGTATTTCGCAGAAATGGTTCCAGGAAAATGCCTACCATGTCCTTTCGGTTTAAGATATTTAGTTGGAATTTACAGAAAATACTATTAAAATATCGTACAATAATATGTATATATTAATTTTTTATCAATAACCCTTATTTCTCTATGCGACCCCCTAGCACTAAAAGTGCTGGCACCAATCAAGTGACCGGTTCTATGGGTTTTCCTACAGGGAATGGTTGAATTTGTTAATTCACTGCAACAAAAAGAAAAATAGTTCAAGACCTAAGTGAATTCAATTTTGCCACTTTTGTGACGCAGGCCACTTTCAGATCTCGATAGGTTCAGCGTTAAGTTGCGGTTTACGATCGCGATTCGCGATTTTGGGTCGATCGTCGGTGCACGGAGGACGGATCGCAGGATCTGTTATGGCCGTGGTACCATGACGACGAAACGGTCTAACGGCTGTGTCGGGAACTGTCCCGGCGAAAGGGGCCGCCAGAAAGAAAGAGAGAATCGGGGAAGGAAATCCATCGTGGTGTTGGCTAAAGTGGCTCTAATTTGTTCCGAATCGGCAATCCTTGCGAAACTGGAGCGGAATCGCGATGCTCAGATGACCCTGGCGATTTCAGGCCGGTTCCGCGTACTCGAGGAAGCAAACCGCGACGAACAGTCGCGAGGGCGGAGGCGTCCGGATGAAATTAACACCTGGAACTTTCGATGAGAGGGAACTCGAATAGCTCGGGCAAGATATCTGGGGGAGGCGATCCGATCGCAAAATCCATCGCGAAACATTGCTATCGACGATCTCTTCCGATCGTTCTCGGTCGCCACCGGAGAGCTCGGCTCGCCCTCTTTCTACGCCTGAACAAAAGGATTTCTCGGCGACGAGACGCGACACGGTGAAATTTAGAAAACGGAATCGATCGGTATCTCCTCCCGCGTGGAAACATGAGAATACAAGCCCGAGATTATCGTCTCGCGATCGTGGGATGAGCGAAAGTGGACAGCGAAACGCGGGTCTGACGACCGGATCCTCGGGGCTGGAGAAATTCGATTTTTTTTTTTAGGAAACATTTGGCTCTGGATTTTTTTAGGTTACATGACAAATGAGATCATGGTGTGACAAAGGTGCAAAATAATAGAAAATTTTAGTTTATTTTCTTTTTTTTTGAGGTAGGTGTTGGTCACGATGAACATTTTTCCTCAATTTTTTCGATATTATTTCGCATTTCCTCTCAAACTTAAATGCCCCTATCATGAAGAGCGAACCTCTGCCTCTAATTTGAGACCTAAAAAGTGGAAGAATTTACACGAGAACATATTTTAAAATCTATTCAAATTGACCCCTTAAAGTCTAGATCTTGACTACCGTGCAATGTATACGAAATGTTAATTCCTTCGGATTTCCGCAAGATATTGCAATTGAATTCTAAGTAAATATAATGTTGCTCCGACTAGCTAACGGAATGCAGTAAATGCCGCAGGCTTCGTATGCCATTACAGCATACACATTATTGCTCGCTAAATTCAATAAAATTCGCAAACCCCAGCAGCACCGGTTGCACACGTAAGACATGGTTGATAATAGCAAATTAATGTATTCGGTTCAAGATAATCCGATCAAGTGTAAAATAAATTTCTGCTCCGTGTTCTCTCTTTTCCTAATGAAACAAGAATTTGCATAAGCATCCACGGCAGTATACGACGATTATCGTCTGCTTGATTGCATCTCGGAACGATTACAAGATAAGTAGGCGATCGGGAGGAGAATAAGGACACGCTGCTCTAACCTACTTAAGAAGACCGTGACAGTAAAATGACAAAAACATGGTCTCAGGTTGCGGCTACGCGATGGATATTAATTCACCGCGCATCGAGATCAATTATCTGATTGCAAACTGCTTGACAGCCTGATAAAAGGCGTACCCGGATCATTTTCGACCCACAATACAATTATTTATCATTCAATCTGCTCGGCGAGCATTAATTTGCCATACACTGTGTCCCGATTTTGCTTCTTGCAACAGACTTTTTACAATTCTCAAACGCTTCCCAAAAATAGTTGCACAAACATCCTGCGGCTCCACTTTAATTCAATTTAACCACTTGTATTTTAACCCTGAGACTTTGTATTAAAAAAAAAATTCAAGCTACGACACGATTAGCATTCTTTGTTATCCCCCATTTTATTACACTTTGTTACAAAGTATCTGAAATTATTGATTAAAACGATTCCTTGGCTTGAACGTTTAACTTGTCAAATAATATTAATGAATTACTTTTCGGTATATACATATATTTATTTATTTACTTTCAGTCAAGTACCACGAAACAACTGAAAGATTGATGAAAGAAGCCAGACGTCCGTTTGCCTTCGAATTTAGTAATAAAATTGATGATTACACGACCGTATTTGGATCGTCACCGACACGTAGCCTCACGTGATTATGCCAGCAGACAGCCAGCATAATCAATGCAGTGGCACGTCGCGTCGCGCGGATGCATCGAATCGGGTCGATTCGATTTTCAAAACGAACGCGACCGGCCGGACGTGTGGCACTTTCACTGATCAGCCTGGCAGTCTCGGTCGCATCGTTTCTGCCATCTGGCTAGCGAGACGATGATTTTACAGTTAATTGCGGTAACACGCCACTTTCTCAGCGAGACATTTGAGAACGCTGTTAAGAAGATTGGACACTGGGCTCCTCTCCGGAGACGCCGCTTCAACCTCGAATAATCGGAGTGTAACATTATTGGCTCCGATTCGACTCTCCACGGAAGATTGCTAGTGAAAACGGCCTGTCTTGGCCAGACCGAGAAACGATACTAATTTTGTGAACCATTGCGCGGTGCGCATCTCTGTTCTTGTCTGGGATAAATTATTAGGCAGCGTGCATATCTGTAAATTATCAGACACTGTGCACTTTGAAATAAATACTATTTTTATATTTTAAATTATCAGACAACGTGCACTTCGAAATAAATGCAGTTTTTATATCTTAAATTGTTAAACACTGTACGCTCCAAAATAAATGCAGTTTTTACATCTTAACCAGTTAAGTGTGTTTGACGACTATATCCGTCATGGAGATGTGGCAGAATTTTGTGTCACGACGACTATATTAATAAATAAATGTAAATATGTTAAATGTAAATGTTAATATGTTTAAAAATGTTTAAAGGTCAAGACGAAATGAAACAAACAAATGAAAATTATAAATAATTTGAGTTGGATTTATAACTTCCTGTGAGCTAACGCGTAAGCAGTATCTAAGATTATCGCGACACACACTGGTGGGCGCTTTGCAAAGAGATCGCCACAATTAACTGGTTAAATTATTAGACACTGTGCACTCCCCAAAATAAAATTTGAGAATATTAGTTTTTACCCTCTGCTTCTAATTTTTTGATTTCACCACGAAAGTGGTATTCTCGCAACTGTAATTCGTTTCATCGTACCTATAGCAACAGTAAGAAAGAACATAATGAAATTCCATTTCAATTTGCCACGATACAACCGTAGTTTCCCGGTTTCATCGGCATCCTGCGGGACTCGAAAATTGAAAACTACTCTTCTCGCCGCGAATCGATTTCCAACGGCCACTTTTCCGGAGGCCAAGAGTCAATCTAGCTTCCCGTAGGATCGCATCGGCTGGCAAGGGAGGAAAATCCAGCGACTCCCCTTTATCCCCGGCACTCAGAAAACTTTCAGAAGACTTTCGCAACAATGCCTCCGAGGGGCGGGACAACTTTCGAAAGTCTGTTTCTCCCCCGAAGAGCACTCCGGCGCACAACGTGACGCACAAAAGAGCCCCGGCTACAACAATACTGTCCGCGAAAGACTCGCAACTAAATTCTCCCTCCGTTTCCTCGATTACCTTCGTTCCTTCTTGCCCTGTTACATCAACTTCTCAAACCCCAACCTACCCCCTCGACAGCCCTCGGAAAGCTGAACAACGTTCTTGAATTAGCCGCCGGTGTCCTGCTAATAAAGTTGCCGGCGTTAAAACCGTTTCCATCGGTTGATGAAACTATGTCCGGTGGATTTATTAGGCATTGTTACTACTAAACCTTTGCTTGCTCGATCCTCGGAAATTCCTACCAGAACACATTTCGAAATCAACTCGAAGCAAACCTTTAAAATCCGATCAATTTTGTCCAAACCGAAGGGTGGGTTTTATCGATCTCTCAAAATGATTTCTCGTATTCGTTAAAAACCACCTGGGCCTTATCATAAAGTGTCATCATTTACCTTCAATTTGAGTCCTCAAACATTTAAAAACTCCAACGGGAACACATTCTAAAATCGACTCGAAGAAAACCCTTAAAATCCAATCAATTTTGTCCGAGGGTGGTGTTTACCGATTTTTTAAAACGATTTCCTATTTCTTTAAAATCTTTTTCTTTAAAGTCTTGTAAAGTTCTATCATTCGCGTGTTCGTATAAACGAGATTCCACCTTTCTCCGCTTTCCCAAAAAATTCTAAAATTCTAAAATTCCGAAATCCGTCCGTAAATCGCTTTCCAAAAAACGTGCTAAACGGATCCCGAAAAAATTGGTATTCGTCCCCGAGAATCGATTCCACCGATCGAACAGGTGTCAGCATGTAGTTACAGTGAACACGTGGCTTCCGTTCGCCAGAGGGGCTCTCCGAGTACACGATGTTCCGCCGTCGCGATCAGGAGAAAGTAACGGAGACAATAGATATTCATTGGACGCGTTTATGGACGGGTACAACGATCGCCGGCGATTTATCACCTGGCTCGAGTCGCCGGACACTTTTCCGTCGGCGATCAGCATCGATCCGCGATCTACAATCCTCAATCCCTCACACAATTTCCTCAAGGATCCGCGTAAAATTTTATCGTTCCGCGAATGCACTCGGCAACGCTGTCATCTTGTTATAATTTATAAAAATAACTGATTCTCACGACTGCGCTGAATTTGTGATTGAAAACGGATAGATAAAAATTGCAAAATATTAACGGTCGTCTGCAAAGGGTAACTTCTGAATTTTTCTGAGATTTTTACAATGAAGCTTGGGAAAACTGTTGTCTAAAGCCGATTATCGAAAGTCGAGCGGCTAGAAAAAAAAAAAATCGAAATCCGTCCGAATGATCCGGGTGATTGAATCCGAATAACAGCTTCACGGAATAGGCGTGCAATTATGCGAGATGGTCGGTCACGTCTCCCTCAGGGCCCGCGATTCCCATTACTTAACGCTGAGACCGTCCGATTTTTTGTTATTCGAGGGACGCGCGTGTACCGATTCACAGAAATTAAGTCACTTTCGTTTCGGGCCGGCGACCGGCATACTAATGACCGGCCGAGGAGATGCGCGAGTCGTCGGGTGACGCGCCGGACGTGTAATTTGTTTTATAACAGTCATCCCGATCCATGTCAAACGCCGGAGAGGAAATTGCCCTGGGGTTCGCGAACTCCGGAGCCGAGGATACCTCGTTTCGAAACTTCGTTGGCTGAGACCACTCTGGCGGAGAACGAGACGCCGATTCGGAAGTCAAGTAGGTCGGCTGCCTTTAAAAGTATCCGCGAACAACGCTGCTAATAAACATTCTAATTGCGAGCCGCACAGGCAAGCTGCTCTCCCCGCGAAGTTCAATCCGCTCCGCGACAAAGCTGCGCTTTGGACGTGACGATTCTCATTGGCACACTCGAAATATTCAAACATGAATATTGAAATACTTCTGCTTCAATTTGAGACCTCATCAGTTTGACAATTCCTACGGGAACGCAGTCTAAAGTAACCTTTGGACACACAATCATTTCTCTCCGAGCGATCGGGATTTAGCAATTTTTATGATGTATTTTTTAGATTCTCCGTGGAACTAAAATACTTCTATCACAAAGTTCGTTCTTTCAACCTTAATTTAAGCCCTCAAATATTTGAAAATTCCACGGGAATACTTTTTAGAACCGCGTCGAAGAGGACTCTTAAAATCGACTCAATTTTGTCCGAGATGTTAGACGAGGTTTCGCGATTTCTCGATGTGATATCAAATTTTTCTGTAAGCTCAAATGAATCTATCATAAAGTGCCAGGTTCCATCTTTCATTTAAGCCCTCAAACATTTAAATATTCCTACGGGAACAGATTCTAGCATCGACTCGGAGCGAACCTTTAACACGTTGACTGCCGGACGGATTTTCCATGATTTGTCCCAGGCGCCAACATGAACGTTTCATTATGCGATGCATATTATGATGAAATATAGTTCCCAGCAAATAATATGAGTTATAAAATCATGTTTGAAGCATTTTTTTTGGTAGGGGTCACCGGTGCCCCCCACGGCGCTGTAGGCAAGTATTACTTTTTTTTTTTAAACAATCGTGCTTCGGTTGCTAAGTGATTACTCTCAGTGTTCCGAAAAAAAAAAAAATTATTTTGTATGTTCTATATTGCATTAATTTCTTCAAACCATTATAGTAACAATGGTATTATTGAAAAATTGATCAGTATCCATATTTACTATAATTATGTACTTTTAGTATTGACCACGCCGCCGGTCACCGGTGACCCCCACGGCAGTTAACGTGTTAAAATCAAAACAATTTCCTGACGCTTCTGCCTCGCACTTGCAGTCCTAAAGCCTGTTTCCACACAGGAATCTAGAAACTAGAGTATAACGACCCACACATACTACGGATTGAATGAAATACTAAATTCTCTTCATCAAAACGTCCCTAGTTCTAAAAGACAGCATCGGGAAACAAATCGCGCTCAAATTCTAAATTCCCCAACCACGTAGTCTAAAAAATTCCACTGGTCCCCGGGTCAAACCTCTAAGAGAACTGACCCGAATGGTAGAAAATCGAATAAAATCTCAAAGTACATCCCGCAGACCGAGGGACCAGCCTCGCCCGACCGATCATGCGAGCGAGCCAGCGAACGTTCGTTCCAAAAAGAGTCTGCGCGCGCGCGTGCGCGAGCCTCTAATTCAATTCACAATATCTCTCGAAGATTCGCGGCAGGATTTCCACGCAGGTAGAACAGAAAGAGCGATAGAGGGGCCCCGGAGCAAAATAACACATTCGACGAACAAAAACGACAGAAAGCGTGTGCGCGCGAGCAAGCGAGAACCTGTTGGCAGAGAGAAGTCGGCTGGCGGCGGCGGCTGCCAGCAGCAACGGCAACGGTATGGCAGCGGCAGCCGCAGGATCGATCGATCGAGGAGAGCCCGCGATTCTCGAAGGAGCAAGGCCACCGTGCAAAAATCGACTCACCGATTTGAAGCAGCTCGTTCACTGTCTGTCGACCGTTCACCCCTCCTTCATTCTTCACCACCGAACACCCGGGTCCTCGCACAGGAAGCAAAAAACCGCGATGGTCCCAAACGAGAAACCGACCAGAGGACACTGTCGATCTTCTTCTTGCCCCGGAGGATCACATGTGCCACTGAACTTCCTGAAGATCAAAATCCTCCTTTTCTCGTCCAGACTCCACGTTCGAAAGGATCGTTGTCCGATAAAGGACCCGATCGATTCACCGAGAAATTCTCTGGTAACCCCGATCGGGGACACTCGTTGACGCAGATCGAGGACACTCGGCTCGGACAAACCGATATTTATATATCTATATATCTGTAGATCGATCGTGGAGCGACGCCGCGTTTCTGATCGTTTACACGGCGAAGAAGGTTGAATGGAGGAGGACGGTTCGATCGGCGCGGTTGACGGTTCGATGAGAGGATAACGTCGCGCGCGTGCGCGCGTCCTCCGGCGATCGATTGATCGGGACGACGACGTTAGATCGCGAGAGATCCACGGAGGCAGAGGCCACGTCGGGCTCCACGTGCACGCGGTTCCACTACCGGTCGCGCTTTGAGGATCGGCTGATTGCGTCCAGCGTGGACGAGGAACTCGGCGAACACCGCAGAGTAGGGAGCCGCGTGCTGCCAGCCGCTACTGCAGAAACCACGTGTCGTCTCCCGCCAGGAATACCGGAGTAATTTCACGCGGGCCGACACTCGACCCACCTGGACTATTGTCTTGTTCCAGGGTGGGGGCACGGTGAGACTAATTCGGGTCTTAGGCTTGTATTTCGTCTATCAGCATCAGACCCCCTTTTTTTTTGCACCACCAGGTTTTTCGCAATTTTTTTCCGACAAGTATTCTCCTTAACACTCTTTATTTCCTATAAGACAAACATGGGTCTTAGGCTTGTATTTCGTCTATCAGCATCAGACTCTTTTTTTTTACGCCACCAGGTTTTACGCAATCTTTTTCCGACAAGTATTCTCCTTAACCCTCTTTATTTCCTATAAGATAAACATGGGTCTTAGGCTTGTATTTCGTCTATCAGCATCAGACCCTTTTTTTTTTTGCGCCACCAGATTTTTCGCAATTTTTTTTTCGACAAGTATTCTCCTTAACCCTCTGCATTTCCTATAAGATAAACCTCCTTTTGTGCAGTTTATTGCTCACAATATTTACATTTCTCTCAGTATCTTGGGAGAGAAATATAGTATATAAAAATATTTCTCTAGAAAATAAAATTCAGTTTCACTTCCTGTTCGTTTTGCATGCCACCTCTATTTAAAAGTCTGAAAATAATCAAATATAGTGTTTGTCAAAACGTGATAAAAATGATTGCTGCAGCAAAATAAAACTCGGTTTCGCTTCCCGTCCCTGTCGCTGTCTTCCAGCGCTTGGTCTTCGCGTGCCATCTCCGCCTAAAAGCCTGAAAATAGTAAATAGACAAATGATGCCGGCTAAATCCCATTTGCGTCGCGCAACACCGTTCACTCATACTGTCAGGCCACGCTGGAAAAACTGCCCCGCTACTCCATTTCGCATTAGACAAGTGTCCCAAAGCCGGCGGGCGTCCACTCACCAGAATTACACGGCAAAGTGGCAACCGTCATCACATAATAATTCCAGAGCCCGAGCAGCCGCGCGGAATCCCCAAATGGGACCGGCCGTGAAAAATGGGTTAGTAATTCGCCGGAGCCACGTGTGTGTGTCTGTGTGTGTACAGGCACACCGTACGCATATACACCGCCACGGAACACCCGTGAATAATCAACTTAACCGCGACGGATCTTTTCGCTGCAGTTCAATCAGATAGAAAGGAAAATTACCGGCGGATAATTACGTTCCGCTGCCGGCCGAACCGGGAAAACGGTGGCGTTCGTGTTTTCCCGGGGTTGATCGAGCGTGACGATAAGGAAACGCTTTATCAAGCCAGCGTTACGGCATAGTTGTTCGATACACGCGGGCGAAATGCTTCCTCCGAGACGTATGTACACTCGTCGCCAGAACTATCCGAGCATCTTGCTAATTCGCGGCAATTATTCGTTTGTACTGTAGCAACGTGACTGTGCGCCTTGATACACGGCAAAGAGACGTGCACGGTGTGAACAATTTAAATCCATTACCGCGACGTGTCTCCCTCGAGTACAATGCGAATTTCACGACAAAACTGTCTTGTTATTGTCTAATTTTCTTGTGAAAATTTCACGCACATGTTCCTGACATTTTTCTGATTAAAACGATACCCAACACGACACACTTCGAAGCACGTCTGCTTGCTCTATTCTCTATAGTAGTAGTCTAAAGTAATACATATACAGCACGATTGAACGTAAAAACCATTAACAATTTAATCTACCACTGTGGGTAAGTGTTCCATTATCCAAGCTCTACAGTATTGTAGATTAAACGTGTAAATAGGATCCAAATTGTGCCGTGTTTGGAGTCTTTTCAATTAGAGAAGTTCATAAAAAAAAAAAATTAATGAAAAACCACGGAGTTATTTCTCTGATTTAGTATTGTCCTATTGTTGTATGTTGGGGCATCGACGCGGTGTTTTCTCGCTATCCTTTTCTACATTGAATTCTGGCGACAAGAAATCTTTGTAGATAACGTATGTGACATTGACATTTTTCGTTGATGGTTACAGAGGAAAGTCCTTGGACAGGTGAGTCGCGCGAAATACTTATGGCCGGGGGTGTATACCTGTGGCCGAACAAAGACGGATAAAGAAGCGGAAAAAGAAGATTGGAGGAGAAAGAACGAACGGCAGGATGGGAGGGGCGGGGAGAGGGCGAGGGAGGCCGTTATACGACGCAAAGAGAAGATCGTAGATATGTTTACGTATGTACGGTGCACGTACACGTACGTAACTGCCTACCAGTACGGTCCCTCTCGCCTTTGGGCGAAGTAGGTCGACCTCTCGGAGAACAGTCGAGGCCGACGGCCTCCTCTCGTGCAACCTGCCTCTCGTCCGACGTCTAGTCCTGCGTCTCCTCCCTCTGTGGACATTGCCTAGCCCGATTCTAATAGCCGGTGACACGGGATCGCTCGATCCTCATCCTTCGGAGAAGGTCGCGAGGTCATCGCTGCCACCGTGGAACTTCGTTACCTCCTTGACGATTGCTCCGTCACCTCCTACGACGCTTAACCACGAGGTAACATTGTGTTCATCATTGTCAACTAACAGACGCGTTTATAACAAAAATCAGTATCTCCGATGCGAAACAGTGAAATCATTTAACCCCCGCGTCACCTTCAATTTCCATTTAAAATTTCGTTAACCCTCTATGGGCCGAATTTTCTTCCGTTGATTTCTATTTGCAGGCAACTTGCAAGGCATTTACTTTTATATTCCAAATTGTTGGTGCGGCTAACCGTCATCGATATTGTTATCGGTTATCTCAGAGACATTGTATAATTAAGACGTATACGTCATCTTCTGAAAAAAGTAAAATTATTTGGTAAAATGCCGGTATATTAGCACGTGACCTGAAAGTTACACGGGCCCATAGAGGGTTAACTTGTCTGTCGATAAATAGCAGAAAATGCCCCGGCTTCTTTAGCAATTTAGACTAGTTGAAAACAAGGTATCCACATGCTGAAATTCTTTCGGTTTGTTTGCTGTTTTAAATTGTACCCGAGTCTAATTATTAATGTAACGAAGAAGAATTGTTTTCGCGAAGATCCACGCGAAGATCCTCTCTGGCCAGTATGAAGAATTAATTGGAAGACGGAAGATCGTTAAACGGAATGATCTACAAACACGGCGGAGAGATTCGCCGTGTAAAAGGCATGATCGAAGGATGGGTCTTCGAACCGTTTAAAGAGGTCCGATATCGCGCGACGAGACGTGGCAATTAAACGGGGACGTGTTTGCGCGGGGCGTATCGAATTTTTCTTTTCCTTGCCGGTTGGCGGAAGACGCAGAGCTCGTTAGACCAGCGAACTAGAGCGAAAACTTCAAAAACTGGTGAGAGTGGCTGGCCGGAGAGCTCTGGCCCGACGATCAACCGGGTCCGTTGCCTGTTACCACGAAACTTCGATACGCGTACACGATCTATTGTGCGAAATCTTCGGCCGCGCTGTAATATCAATGATCTCTTCTCGGTTTCGTTTTCCGCGGAAACTCTCCTTTCCATCCACCGTCCGAGAGAGGAGAGTCTGCTATTAGTAACGACCGCGTGGTTAATGCTCCTTTCGGCTTGTCATTACGTTAATTAACAACGAGTATACGTGGCACTTACCCGATCTCGTGAGTCGGCGGAGGCCGGACAAATTACTTTCTTAAACAAACTACGCTTGTGCCGTGTTCCCATGCGCCCACCTACAGTCCCACTTATCCACCCAACAGAGTGCATTTCTCGAAGCTCTCTAGAACAAACGTCCCCTTGTTTCCTCGTCAACCGAGAGAGGAAAGTCAACCCGGCACTTTACGCTTTCCCGCGGAACTTTCGGATCATAATTCGTCCGTCGGGGACATCGAAAACGTAACAAAAGGACGGCCCGTTTCGATCCGACGATTCGCAACCGTGACCCCTACACCATCCATTTTGGTCCCTCGAAACGTTCATCGACCGATTCCTCCGATTCTTTCCGACTTTTTCGTAGTTCGGTTCGCAGCTGCTCGTTTAATCCCACGGTACACTGGTTTCTCTATGTATGTCGCCGAGGCCTGGATGATAAACGTCTCGGTACTATCCCCACTACCACGAAGTATACCCCCTCAGTATACCACAAGGTTCTATATATTTCAAGGATTTCTTAGGCATTTTTGAACATTTTTAGACACTATTGGTCGTTTATAGATATTTTTAGACTTTTTTAACACTTCGATCGCCATACAAGAAAGCTAAAAAATTCCATGAAATCAAAGTAAGTCATTTGATAAAATAGAAATTGAAAAAAATTAAATGTATGATATTGTGTAGTTCTCCAACTTTCTTGCATGTTACAGATCCTAATAAAATTTGGTACAACGAATATATTAACGTAAAAATTCATTTTAAAGCCTGAACAAACAACTCCGTCACCCATATATGGGTGACATGGCAGTCAACGTGTTAAAAGAGAGAAATAAAAGGGAAGAAACGTGTGTCACCTGTCAAGCATTAAAAGTATCAGGTTACGTTATAAAAATAGCAACGCTAAATTTATTGATACCGTACCTAATTTCCAAAAGATCCATTATTTTCCAGAAATTAATTTTTATAATTTCGATGATCGGGAGCTGTAGCAGGTTTAGCGTTAAATTCAAAGGACGGTGTTACCCGAGTGACTCACAGCCGAGTTTGTATAAGAGAGAGAAAGAGCAAACAGAGTGGTAAAGAGACAATTTGCACTAGCGAATTAGCAAGTATCGCCGACGATCCCAAGCAGCTGAATAGACGGCCAGCCGGAGATGACTGTGCAGCAAGTCCGATTGCCAGAGAATTAGACAACGGGGAGGATCGATGCCACGCGATCGACGTGACAAAGTGACGCGATGCAACGGACACCAGACGCGACGAGATAATGCATCGTGTGTATCGAGCGCAGCCGGACGCTAAGCGCATTTCCTTTCTCAGCTGGTAACTGGTGCGTACATCTGGTTGCAGGAATAATGGCCAATTCCGCGTAGACCGACGATGTTTCGACGGCAGATTCGTCGAGAAATTTTTTGGCTTCTCTATTTGCCGAAATATGCGTCGAGACTAAAAAGATATTTGATGCACTTGATTTTATCGATTCTAAGATTGTCTTGCTGGAATCTATATTGAATTGATCTTGGCAGCGTTGAAAAGTTGTGTCCGATTGATTTTCTCGATAATTTAGATAAGTTAAAAAACATCTTTCGTTTTTATGGTTAACATATCTGACATATTGGCGTGCAGTTGCAGTCCTCAAAAAAATGCAATCAACAAGCAGTTTGTCCTATAAAAAATCGAAATAATGGTATTGATAAAATATTTCTTTTGATTTCCGAGAAAAACCGAATTTAATGAGTCGAATTCGCCCGAAAAAAGAAATTACAAGCGTTCAGGCAACGTCCCGGCTTAATGGTTGAAATAACGAACGTCACGCCGGCATTTCGTTAATACCGTTGCCCGTTATCGTTGCATTTTTATCGCGGGTAACTGTTAAACCCGCGTGTGGCGCGTGAATTTTGTCGCGAGGGTGGGGTTGTGTTCGACTTTTTCATCGAGAAGCGTTGCAACTTTGTTTACCGATAAGTTGGCACGGCCCGGTGGAAATCGCCTTGTTAATTAACCAGCCGCTTTTGTATTAAACGCGTCCACTAATTGCGAACGCGTGAGCCGGGAGATATATTACGATGAGCTAGATACGGAAGAAGAGAGAAAGAAAGAAAGAAGGAGAGGGAGAGAGAGAGAGAAAGGGAGAGAGAAGGAAGCGTTATAAGAGGCTCGCATGGCATCCCGCCGTGTACAAGAGTCCGGCGATTCAGACTGGAAATGCGCGTAAACGCCTAATGAAACCGAGATTTTTTTCTCCGGGTGGTAAATGGGTAATTGACACGATTAATTAACCCAATTTCCGTCCTTCTCCGAGCGGCTTCCACCTAGTCCGTCTCTCTCTTCCGCTTAGCCCGCGAATAGGAGTTTTACTTGCAATCTCCTATTATCATCTCTCTATTATAGAAACGCGACGCTCGGTAAATTAGCTGGATTAAATAAGCACGGATCTCGAGGAATAGAAATTGGGCATTCACGGGCTGGAAGTGTTGAAATTCTCGGGAAGCTTCTAAGATCAAAGATCCTCGAGCATGTGTCGACATGTGTTTTGCTGGAAATTCTGTTGGGTCGCTGTTCACCGGAAATGCGAAGCTCGAAAGTCCGATTTAGATTTCAGCTGATAAGATAACTCTCGAGTTTTTAGTATTTAGGAAAATATGAGCATTTCGTCCCGAATGTCCTCGACTATAGAACAAATTGTTAGAAATTAAATATGAAAATTTTGTCCTGAACATCTTTGAATCTAGAAAATATTGCGAGGATAGTACAATGCATCATGGTTTTATCGATGGTTTGTAAAATATTAAAATTTAGTCCCGTATGTCCTTGAATCTAGACAATATTACCAGGATAATACAATGCATAGTGGTTTTATTATTCAGTAGAATATTCAAATTTCGTGCTGAATGTCCTTGCACCTAGAAAACATTGTTGTACAGAGGACTGAGGAATGGTGGTTTGTCGATGTTTAGGAAGAAACCGTGTCATTTATCCTGCGAACAGGAGAGCGCATGAAATTGAAAGAGAACGAAATCCGCGTTCGAGATGGATTTTCTTTTCACGGTACACTTGCACCGCATACATCGCGGCCGCCGTTGATTCTATTGTTTCCAGTCGGACAGCGCGCGGTCCCGACAGGACTCGTTGAAAATGGAATTTCTCCTCGCGTCGACAATCGCTTTCTTTTTACCGTAGTCCGTTCGTTCGTTCGTTCGTTCGTTCGTTCGTACGTTCGACGCCGACCAGCTCACGCGATCAATGCCGGAGATGCAGTCGGCGTCTCGGTGCATACCCGATGCATCGCTTGCGCTCGCGTGACGTCGCAGTATTTTGTCACTAAGTTATCGAGCCTGGCTTTTGTCGAACGGTTTCGTGGAACAGGTCGGATTAGAGGGAAACCTCTTTGACAATATCGAAGATGTCGAGGAAGGATTACGTGTCCTGCGCAACACGCAACACGCATCATACTTGTACACTCATTCTTCTACTTCATCTGATAAGTGATCCAGTCAAGGATTAATCTTTGATCCCCATCGGTTCTCTCTGGTCGATATTCTTGTTTCAGAAAGTTCACAGTTATAGTCCTTTTTACACCTTTCACTAGCCTCCAAAAATGGTCCAAAAATATAATGAGCAAAGTCAAGTCAAAATCCTTTCAGAATTTTTCTCGGTTCAGAAATATAGAACACCTTAAAGGACTCTCTAAAGATCAAAAATTTTACTGAAAAATTGTATAGAATTTAGAAACACTTGTATTATTTCCAACTGCTTATATATATATATAACTTCTGCTTATGTATATAAGTGCATGTATATGTAGCACCAGTACCTTCTAACGAATGCAAACAATTTTGATTTCGCATAAAAATCCGCTGTCTATTCATGACTCTTTTTAACTGAGAAAATGTCTGCGTAATTTGAATAAAATTGGCGCAATACATTGTCCAGGATAAATTCGTGAACGACCATTCATTTCCAGCAGAACGTATGCAAAGCCTCGACCCGAGATTGGGCCCCGCGATTTATGCTCCAATATCGCGGGGGATTTCGCGCGATACAATTACGGGGTAATTGGGGCCCGGGCCCCGTTCGTCGCTTATCACTCTACGAGTGAAAATTAGGGTCGATGGATGATCGATACCATCGGTGGTTTATCCGGTGAACAATTGCCGGGCTGCGAGGGGCCCCGGTGAACGATGAGGATAAAGATTTCGTCGAGGGGCCCGAACCTGCGGGCCCTCCCGCGGCTCTAATCTTTTCCTCCATTCTAAGGGCATTATCTGATCGTGTTTCATAACAGTACGTACGCATATGCGTCGGGAGGAGAGCCGCATTTCGGCCCGGGAGAACTCTTTGATTCGTTGAACGCCCGTTGGCATCGGTCCCAGCTGTTCCCAGAATTGATCCCTTCCGAAAACTACCTACGTGACAAAATGCACTTTCTCGGAATCCAATTACCGTCCTGCATTCCTCCGGCTAGATGCAGCCTAACTTCTTACTCTTCTTCTTCTTCTTCTTCTTCTTCACCTTCTTCTTCTTCCTCCTCCTCTTCTTCTTCTTCTGCTTCGGAGATCGAGTGCGCGCTCATTGCTTGAATACTGAAGATGAATCACGAAGAGTATTAACGCAGCAGTGCGTCACGGAGGAACAGTTATTTAACAGTCCACGAGCTGCGGATTGTGTAAACATCGGAATTGATTCCACCCTCGGACGGCGGACCAGTTTTACAGCTACACAATTGATATTCTTCAAGAATATTTGCGGCGGTCTTTGCTGACGTTCTGGCACGTAGTTTTCGCGGTACTTTTTCTAGATCATTTTTCTATCGAATTGTTGTTAATTATAATTATCTAACAGAGACAGTACGAGAGGTTGGTAATTATTTACATTAGGGGCTTCCTCACCGATTTTGATGACCTTGAAATATGTTGTAAAGGTCATTATTCTGAACAACTTTTTCCTATACATGTTACCGCCGCTCAACTTTAGTTTCCGAGATATTCGCAAAAAAGTTTTAACATCTCAAAAAGTGATCGGAGTAGGTGTGGGTTAGATTTGAAGGTAAATATTTACATTAGAGATTTTTACATTAGAGAAGACGTATCCATGGGGAATTATTCAACAAAATTATTCTTTTGGGTATATATTATTTAAAAAATTGATACAAATGTGGATAAACACGTTCTTGTTATTTTTGTAAAATAATGTTTAGTAGGCAGTTTTAGTGCTTTGTAAATCTAGTGTTAAAGGGACATTGAAGTTGCAAAATATGAAAGAAAACCTTGCATCCAATATTCTCCATACGAATAATGAAATATAATACTAATGTACTACAAACTACATTACAAAATACTAACGTAAAGTGTACTTACTTCTGAATCTTCTGTACCTCCGTCGGATCCACAGCACACAATTATTGATGCACTCACGAGAATAGGTCCGAATAACTGCACAACAATCACTAAACAACACACACAACACACTTAACGTAATCGTGACAGCAGACGAGAAGATGTTACTCCAACCACGAATAACATAATACTGCAATTTTAACCGTACCCCCACCCCCCACGGACGTGTGATACGAAAACAGGGAATTCCGGGAAATAGGGTCGGCGCCCCGCCATAATTTTTTTACCTTGGTTTTGTATCTAGTGTTTATAGACCCTCAGCGTCTAACCTTCCTAGGATAACCTGACCGTACCACCTCCGTGGAAGGGATCATTGTTCAAATCGCAGTATTATTTTGTTCGTGGTCGGAGTGACATCTTCTCGTTCGTTGTTACGATTTTATAAAATGTGTTGCGTGTGTGTGTTGTGAGTGTTCTTTAGTGATTGTTGTTCAATTATTCGGACCTATTCTCGTGGGTCAATAACTGTGTGCTGTGGATCCGACGGAGGTACAGAAGATTTAGAAGTAAGTACACTTTACATTAGTATTTTATAATGTAGTTTGTAGTACATTAGTATTATATTTCATTATTCGTTTGAATATTTTGCAACGTATATTAACGATCATTAATGATTTGGTATATAGTATAATTTAATGTGGTTCAAATAAGATACTACTTTAAATAAAATATTTTTATTTTGATAACCAGATAGATAAAATGAAATATTTTTATTTTGTATTTCAAATATTTCCTTAGAATGAAAATAAGTTGAGCAAGTAGTTAATATTATAAATTATAATTTTTAACATGAGAAGCTATAATAGTTAGCAAAGTATTATTTGTAGTTTAATTACGAATATGTAACATGTTGATAAACGGACTACAATATCGTAATAACATTGCAGGCAACAAAATATCATAAAAATATAAGTTACTGTCAACAATTTGAAATACTATTTTACACAGTCCTACACACACCTACTGCGATCACTTTTTGAGATGTTAAAACTTTTTTGCGAATATCTCGGAAACTAAAGTTGAGCGGCGGTAACATGTATACTAAAAAGTTGTTCAGAATGATGACCTTGACAACATATTTCAAGGTCATCAAAATCGGTGAGGAAGCCCCTAAGGTAAATAATTACCGAGAGGTTTTATCAGTGGACACATTGGGTTTATATCTGGAGGAAAATTTCCAGTTCCAGGAGACCTTCAGTTTTCTGAATTTAGTCCATTTTAATTTTTCTTTTATCGGTGGGTACATTGGGTTTATATCTAGGTGAAAATTTCCAGTTCCCTTATAATGATATAGAAGAGGAGACCTTCGGTTTTCTGAATTTAGTCAATTTTTTAACAGATTTTTTGAAAGCCAAACTATAGCTCTATAAACGACCCAGTGTGCCTATGGTGCGAAATGTAAGTGTCCCATGGAGGGTTTCGCTATCGATTTGTGCAAATGAAATATCGTCTTTTTGAGCTGCTATATCAAAAATACCTCTGCGGGGGACCGAGCTCATCTAAGATACACCAGGGACCTGCAACGGGGGATGCGCGCGTAGCCGATTAGCCGAACCGGAATTTACCACGCCACGTCCGATGACTTAGACGACCCTTCCCTCTTTTCCCCCTTCCTCTTCCCTCGGGAACGGCCGCCAACTTTCGTTACACGAATACTCGAAATTGCTGGTCCGCCTGGCCTCGTTAATTGCAGCTCGTTATAAGACCGCCGGATAAAAATAAAAAACGAAGCGCAGGATCGCGCCGGGCTTCGCGCAGGACACGCGCGCTCGGATTCGGGCTCACCCTTGTGTACCTGGTCCTGAAATATTCTGCTCAGATCGTTCTCTTGATCCTGGTGTCGGTAGCCAACATTTCTGTACCAACTGCAATAACGTTGCAATCGTTAGCCGCATCGGTAAAAGATTCGTAATTAGAAACAAAAATGTTTTGACATTCAGGTAGGCTTCTTTTTCAGGAATAAATTATTCACTGTCGTCAAAATCGTTTTCCGCATCTCCTGCACATATATCCGAGGCATTACTCGCTGAAAAAGAAAAATGGCTCGTTAATTTCGTCAGCTAGAAAATTCCTATGAATTCTATTCAAATTGTTCACACGTTCGCGTATCGGATGTATCGAAACATTGCTGCACTTGGTTAAAAAGAAGAAGGTCCGCTAACTTCTTCCGAAAAAATTCCCAATAATCGTGTCCCTCTCGAATTGTTCGGCAAGCATCGCCTCCTAAAGAACTCTGTAAAAATCGCTCGGACCCGCGTACAAATGATCTCATAAAAGATCAAAGAATGAATATCGATATTTTATTATACATTAGGGTCAAGGACCACGACAGGCACGCGAATTAATTAAAAGAATGCAGCTCCTCTGTGGGGCCGGTATTACGGGCGAGCTTGCCGGTGACAAATAAATTGAATTGGTAATCGGAACGAGCCGTTGTCCCTCCGAATGAGCGGCCCACTTATTACGATCGAGGAGAGTCGGCCATCTTCCACGGACGTAAAAGCGCAGAAAACGAGCGTGCATCGTTTTCTTGGCTCCGATGCAAAAGGACAGGACAAACGGAGCCGTTCGAGGGGTGGCGGACGCTCCGGAATCGATAAACAGACTCTCTTTGAACGAGAATTCTGCTCGGAGGGGGACGCGAAAGGAAAACGAACGGACAGACAGACGTAGAAGAATGAAGTAACGAGCCACTGCGGCCAATTTGCACAAAAACGTGCGCCAAATTCATATATTTGGAAATTACGCGTTGCTTGCTACGGTCAACGCAGTCCTAGGACTTTCCTTGTCTTAATAAAATGATTTTGGATTAATTTTTATCAGGACAGGAAAACGCCCTTTTTTTAAATCGCTGTGTAAAGCTCTTCGATTTCGAAGGCTATGGATTTATCGTAATTAATTTTTTTTCTTTTTGGCGAGGGATTTTGATCATTTAAAGAAAGAATATAAAAGCACTGTTACACTGTACTCAGCTCACCGAAATTATTCAAAGCAAAAGGATATTTTTACTGAATTTCTGTCCCTGACAATCTCTGTAGACAATTTTGATTTCGCATAAAAATCCGCAATCCACTCGTAATTTATCTTATTTTTTTAAATATTTTTCTTTCAGTTTTGTCCAGGTTTTCGGCGCGGATTTCGTGAAACGGGGTGGGTCCTGATCGATATCGGGTCCAATTGCCAGCGCTGCGAATAAATTCGATTCACCTGCGAGACGCAGGTTGTCCCTGTACCTCGGCCATGGTCCAAGTAACCCACTTCCATCGGTGAATCGAGGGACGAGGAAGATACAGCCGCAGGATAGACGAAAATGTCGACGGGGACGGGTCCGAGGCGGTTTCGAAGGAAAGGGAAGAACACAGCGACGTAAAACCGGAGATCGGAATCGTTTCGCGGCGAGTTCCGTACGGGGAGCGATTTAACTGCGCCTCGTCCATAAACCTCGGCGCAACGGTGTTCGTTATACGTGGAAATCTCCCTTTAAGAGACCGTAAAGCTGCCATCGGGGCCGCGTCAATTAGGGGCGCGCGGACGACCACGAAAATTCGGGCCGGGGCCCGGTGGTGACGCCGTTTTATACGCTACTGCTCGAGCAAAACATTGAATATAACACCATCAAACATCGATCCCGCCTCTTCGTGACCGACAGAGGATTCTCATAAATTTTTGATGCGCCAACACCCTTGGTTCTCGCGAAACTTTGATTTTAAAAGAGATAGTCACATCCTCGACTTTGAAAATTAATACAGGAATGATTCTTACGTAGATTGATTCTGCAGACGCTTCTGAATATTATGGTGTATTTTTGTTCTAAGGTTTACAACGTGTGAACGTGTTTGAGCAACGTTTGAATAGTTTGAACATCCAATGTTTGTTTTGTTTTCAACTTTTTTATTTTTAATTATTGTTTTGTAAAACTGTCACGAACGTATGTGTGACATTATTCCGATTAAAATGATACCCAACACGACATCATTCTGAGCATATTTACCTGTGTAATCCACGACACAGTGGACCCTCGCTTATCCGAGCCGAAAATCTAATTTCTCCATTACTCGATTACACGTGAACGGTGAGAGATAATGAGATAGTATTTGTACACGATGTAGATGACATTTTGGTCTTGAAATATTCCAATAATTGTCCACCGTAATTGCACTTTCGAATATTGATGGGATCAGTGACGTGATCAATACTTCGAAGCAATAAAGATATTCTGCATCGGGCGTATTTTACTGGGAATCACGTTTGGAAATACGACGCGTCGGGTCTTTTTTAAGGCTGTCAATGGGCCGGCGAATTTGCATAAAGATTTTTTAGTGCGTTTTACTGTTACACACGGTTCCATGACCGGTCGCGTCGATTTAATCGCGGAAGACGAGTTCAAACGAACGCCCGGAGCCACGGTCGTTTATGTCGATGCAATGAATCCTCGATATGGATTAAGCTCTTGACGATTCAATTAAAACTGTCTGCCACGGGTGGGGCTGAGAGGAAGACAACTAACTCGAGGGTATTTTCTTGTCCCCCGCTTCCCCTCATCCGATGTTCCCAAAGACTAATAGCAAAACCGTTCCGCAGCTGAGTCAACCCGGTGAATTTTAATCGATCTATCCCAGAGCGCGCGTGCTTTTCTTGCATTATACACCGTCGAGGATGTTATTCGGCGAGATTGATTCTGCGATCATGGATCGCCGGTGCGTTCGTGTTTCAACTGGAGAAGTATTATTCCAGCCTGGGATAACTCTAGCTTATCAGAAAAATCCTCAGAAAAATAATAACGTATTAACTGAAACTAATTCGACCGTTCACCACTAATTTAGCAACCGTAGAAATTAGGTAAAATCGTAGCAATTAATTTTTATAGGAAATAAAAATTGAGAAGGTCAGATTTATTGACCGTAGATTTGTACGCAGAGTAAAAATTTTCTGCATCTCTTATCGGGAACTGGAACCACTTGGGAATTTCTCTCTTGATTTATAATTATTTAATATCGAATATAGGAGCTTTTACTTTTGAACACCTGGAACACTCGAGGTTCAAGTACCGAGGTGCTACTGTACTTCAAAAGTCTAGGTGTTTTGATTAAATATGTGAATTGTAGCAGAACAATCGAATTCAGAGAAGCAGATAAGAATGTAGAAAATGTGTGGCATTTGTTCGGAAATATGGTTGGAAGGTGCATCCGTGAGTCAGTTAGGTAACTCGAATCGAGGTTTCGGTGAGTGTGGAGCGGGCATAATGCCGGATAGCCGGCGAACCGGAGCCCGGGGACTCTCTCTTCTTAATTATCGGCCACGTCGCCGGGAGCATCTGCTTCTGGTTGTGTCTTCGGTCCCTTCACGGTCAGGCACTTGCGTTTAATTGCTTCTCAAGGACAGGGAAGACTCCGGAAGACTCCTGCGAACCGTCATCGATCGATCTCGATCAAACCTTCAACCCCCTGCAATCCCCCTCCTCCGTTTTCCTATCGATCCATTCAAGTTCGCTTCTGTATCACAACTAATAGCTTTGAATCATCGCCAATAGTGCTCAACAGGTACATGATTCATGGCATTCATGCCTAGATCCATTCAAATCCTTATGTTAATCATGCTCTTATTTTTCTACATATATTCCAACCTACTACTTTCAGACGAAAGTTGATTTTCTCATTAAATTTATTATAATACGAACTTATTACAACGGAGATTAGAATTTAGATTGATTGTAATTCAAATCCTGCAATCCTCAGGTTAAAATGCCATCAAATGGACTGAGAAGCTCTCGATATTGTCAATCTTCAATTTTCAAGAATAGCAAGTACATAATTTAAGGGATGAAACGAAATAAATATTTTTAGTAGTGTAGATACGTAAATTAATTCGGAAACGTGTTTGCCATGGGTTCTAAGGGTTGAATTAGCATGCTTGTTAATTTCTCCGAGAATTATGGCCGCGTTCTGTACACCGCCACCCTTCGGCAGTCTCCACCCGCCTGTATTTCCATTAAACTTAACAAACACGTACACGTGCCCGACGTACACGGCAATAAATTTTAATTAACTCCGGTGGAACGATGACCGCCTTCGCCTTGGCGTCTTTTGATACAATTAAAATACAGTTAGCCGGTGACGGCGTAGCGTTTTCTTTCGAACCGGCGGTCGCTGTCCGGGGAATGCGATTCGTCGACGTTTGGGAATGCCGAGTGACGTCGGGGCTTCTCGGAAAATCAACATCACGGTTGCGATCCTCCTCTGAAGACGACCTCCTCCGACGTTTCTTTCGCTGTCCTTCGTAAATTCGACGAGAACTCTGAATTTTTTGATCCCCCGGTTTATTGCTTCTCAACGTTCCCTGGTTCGCAATGCGAAAAAATGCGACTCGTAAGAAGGCAGTTAACAAGGCAATAGATCAGTAGAAACATTTAAAATTCTTGCAAATCTTCAATCTGAAAGAAATGGGCCATTTTCCAGGTATTTTCGCAAAATATCAAAGACGCTTTCTAAAACGTAAGAATTAATCTTCACTTCGATACAATGGGCCATTTTTAAGGATCCTTTAATCTGGAACAAAAGGGCCATTTTCCATGGATAAAAAATACGTGTCGAACGCGGGCCCATGGTACCATAGTCCCAGAATATTGGTGGCGATAGACAAATCCGATGCACACCAGGATCAGGGAGCAATCAGGAATTCCACGGCAAGGTTGAACGGTCTCACGGATTCGGAATGAAGTCGTTGTTCCGGGAGACTCTCGCGGTTGTTTCCCGGGGGCTAGCATGCCGCTTGGCCATCTGTTAGGGGGGCTCTGGGATCAAGAACCACTATCCAGGCATCGATAACATTCTCGCATTCCTGAAACGTGTCGCGGGTACGCGGCGAAAAAGTCGCGGCAGCACGCGATAACGGTTGCCGGGATCTCTTCGTGGTGTCACTGGGTCGCAATACACATTTTCTAGCGGCATTTTGCTGGTCCCCCGCTCTTGCGATGAGCGGGCCCCTTGGACGGGCCCCTTGAACAAGAGGAGCCCCCCCACCCGAGGAACGGAATGATAATAAATACGCGACGAGCAACATTTCCCAGCGGGGATATTAATTTGTCTCGGCGGTGCTGAGTCCGACGTCGAACAAAAACGGGCCCGGTGCAGGGCCCGATATTAAAACGGACACCCCGCCATCTTTCTTTGCCGTGATCGGACTTGCGTCTACCGTCGAAGACGCTTTGCTTATCGTAGAAGCTGAAAATCGGGAAAGTTTTTTTATTATTGGAGAAGACTAAAAAATGTCCTGCGTTCGAGAATTTTTTTCAGCATAATTAATAAGTGAAAAATTTTGGTGTTTTACAATGACATTAACATACCTCTTAGCTTCGTCATCCATTTTTTTCAGGGGAAAATATTAAAAATTAGCAGAGTTGTTCTGCCTGCTTTTGAAACGGCCTTTTCAGAATTGTTAAGGATCATTTGTAGAAATCGCTGCAATTTGAATTTAAAGAATCGCATTTTACGGTATTATAGAGGCTTCAACTTGTACCGTTCTTTGATTTTTGTGAATAAAAAGTTGATACGAGGGAGACGAAGTATGGCTTCAACATGTTTACAGCGCGGATTCAGTACAAATAAAATCTCGCAGCAATCTAAAAGCAATTTATTTAATGAAACGTCGACTGAAAAATTGTGATTTATAGCGGCGGCTACTTGTTTTACTCCTTTCGCGTATTATAGATCGTTAGGTATTAACTTTTATGCCTGGACAAAGAATTGTGTCAGCCACGCATGATTGATACGGCCGACAACATGTTGAATAGAATGTTGAAATTTTTCAAACGATGGATTAATGGTCGTAGACTATCAATGGCCCACTCGGGAATGCGATACGCAGCGTTAATAAAATGACGAAGTTCATACTAATGAGAATCCTAACGATATCATCAGTTAATGGGGAAATTAACCTACTAACCGGGGCGGACGGTGTAACTCCGACGCTGTATCACTCAGACATTATCTACATTTACAGCTTATTCTTGATTCCCTTGTCCATTTAAAGATTTTTAGCTTGATTGTAACGTAACGTATCCATTAATGTTAATTGCAGCCTATTATCTCTATATTTCACTGACACTTGGTTCCATTTCTTCCGAGAGGCTGCCAGGGTATAATATATCACGTTACCATTACTCCGAGAGTAATGAGCCTGCGCATCCCATTTTCTGATGGGAATGGCCTTTTACAGAGTTTAACGAGAGCGGAATACAATAAAACAACTACAAAATAATCATTGTTGTGCAATTCGTTCAGAAGAAGTAAAGGAAGTCATCTCAGCAGAGCCCAAGCGTTTCTTGTATACGTCGACTCAGATCTCGCTGAATATTAATAACCAGGCTGTGTCTTCTATTTTGAAAATTAAAATGGCCTTTCATGGAGCTTAAATAGAGCACTGTATAATAAAACTGATACAAAATGATCATTGCCGTGCACTTTGCTACAAGGAAGTGAAAGAAGTCTGTATTAGACAGACAGGACAGCAGAGTCCACACGTTTCTTGCGTACGTCGACTGAAATGAATTAATCAGACTGTATCGTCTATTTGAAAAATCATAACAACTGTTCCCAAGTCGAAATAAACCATATACACTACCGGCCATAAGTGTTTACCCACCCACATATTTTTTAACATTGTAGTCCACGGTTCTACGGTTCAGCTTCAATAACTTTGCTATTTCTCTGTTACTTTTTCCGAAGCTATGATGGGACACTATTAGAGCGCGCGTTTCAATCGATAATTCTTTTCTCCCTGACATTATTTGAAATTTTCGCAAAATTCTTTAGGCACGTGAAAATCAACTGTTTACTGTATGAAAGCTTAATGCAGTATGAAAGAGAAGACTAAGATACCTGTATTACCTGCGTTCATATTCCCTACTGACCGTTATAAAAATTTCAGAAAAATGGGTTACTTTACCTGAACTCCAAAATTGTCGTTTCTCATAAAAAGCTGTAAACTCATTTACAGTACCTGATTGTGTATGTACAGAATATTTTGGATGTTTTTTTATTAGCCTTATAATTAGGATTTAATGCTACGGACATTTTCATAACAATAAAATACCTATTATTTGAATACTAACGAAATTTGAAGGTGGATAAACACTTATGGCCGGTAGTGTACGTAGACGTGTATAACATTACGAGAACATAATCGTGGGCTTCTGTCGTACAAGTGAAATGAGTCTGCACCGAGCAGACTGAACAGACCGAACGCGTTGATCCGAATTTCTCTGCTGGGTTTTTCGGAACGGGCACGCCGCATACTTTTTCTTTTCCGATGGTCCGCCCGTCTCGAAAATAATATCACCGGGCCCGGCCTAAGTGTTAACTGCACGAGCGAGGAGAGGACCTGTCCGCAATTAAAGCCAACGCCGGGATTTATCATCGGCCGGCCAATTAAAAAGTGGGAAACGAGAAAACGTTCCGTTCCGTTCTGTAAAGCCGCATTGGCCCAGTAAGGATCTCCGCGCAACATTCGGCTGTAAAATCACCATTCGTTCCGTGCTCTCTTGGCTCCCTCTTTCTCTCCTGGCTTTATCCGTTTTCTCTCTGTTGGTTCGCGCGCGCACATACGTTCGAAACCGAGGATTTATCGCGGCTTCCAGCGAGAGCCGGCCTGTGGCAAGCCTTCGGAACGAGCGAGCCTGATATATTCGCGAACTCTCGCAGATTCGATGTCCCGCTGAAATACGGGGGAACCGGACACAATCCAGCCACCCTTTTTCTCCTCCTCCCCTAACCGCCGTTTTAACAAAACACCATGGGGAAACAGCTGTAACGCGCTTATGCAATATCCGAGGCACCGCGATGCAACTACGCCAGCTCGATGACGTATTTCTTCTCCAGTGATACGGACCCCTCAAACGCCACATTCACGGAGTAAAACTGATATTATTTTACAGTACTCTATAAAAATAATAAAACTGTGTTTACTCGGATTTTTAACAAGTTTTATTGTTTTATCGCGTAAGGTAAAGGCACCAGTATTTGACCACCATGTACAAGTAGTTGACCATTTTTTAGAAAAACAAAAAATAAGGATTGAAATGTTCTTATTGTTTTGAAATTTAAACAACAGACGGCATGGCAACCGAGGTTCACTTTCATCAAAAGTGCACTTATAATTGCGCTTATAAAAACCTTATTTTTTTTTGTTTTTCTATAAAATGGTCAACTGTTGGTACATGGTCAACTACTGGTGCCTTTACCTTATTTCCTGATAAAGGCGCCAGTAGAACTTCAACATTTTCTTGTCATTTAAATTGTTAGTAAAGTTCATAAGGAGGTTCGCGAATAATGACTACAAAGGCAGAACACTGTGGACAATCTCACGGAAGCGGAACATCATCGACACACACGAAGGTGGTGACGGTCCTTCCAGGTGGCTTATTCGCTCGGGACTTTTATTTTCCTAATGAACGCAAGACGAATCTATTAGAGGACATAATTGAGAGATAATTGTGTGTCTCCGTTGTGAACGACAGCGCCGGTCACTTCCTCCGCGCGATTGTCGCCGACGAGTCGTTATGTAAAAGCCCAGCAATTTCACGAATGACGGGATCGCCAGCGCGAAAAAGAAACGAAAGTGTTTCTCGACGCGACAACGTGGTTTCGTAATGGCACTAGGAAAGGAAGTGTAGAGAGAGAGAGAGAAAAAAAAAGAGAAAAGACGACACGTATGAAGGAAGTCGTAACCGTAGTTGCCATTGTTTGTCACGGGCAGCGCTCTCGATGTTACGAGACTGTGCGCAAGTGCGAACGTGTGTTTTCGAACGAAGAGAACAATGGTAATCGGTGCCGGGATAATCGTGGCCTTCTTCTGGATGGTTGTGCCGAGTTGGAAAGGTTGAACTTGTGAAACAAGATTCTCCGTAGGAACCTGTAACCTCGAATCCGTCGTTTCTGGTTCTCAAAATGGGACCACGAACATGACACTTGCTGTAGGTATTGCGTAAGGTAAAGGTAGTTGTAGTTGGAACAAGTAGTTGACCATTTTATAGAAAAACATAAAAAATAAGGTTTGAAATGTTCTTATTGTTTTGACATTTAAACAACAGACGGTATGGCATACGAGGTTCACTTTCATCAAAAGTGCACAGCTTATAAAAACCTTCTTTTTTATGTTTTTCTATAAAATGGTCAACTACTGGTACATGGTCAATTACTGGTGCCTTTACCTTAATGAATAAATTATACGTGCGAATGGTATCCTGAAGCTCTCGTAAGTGTATAAACATTTGCAGGAAGCACCGTCTTTCGTTCGAATATGAAACGTCCTGTATACTGTCCTGTTCCTCACTTTGATTTCCGAATACTGCGAATATGAAACAGCCTGTACAGATCGGACAATAAGCAGCTCACCTCGAATTTTCTGATGACCCTACCGGTCGGTTAACTAATCGGTCGTTAAAAGAACTTTTATGAATGGACCGCAGGTTGTTTATCAGCCTGTACAAAAATTGTTGCATTAACCCGAGCAGCATCTTCAAATCGGAATGGCTGATTTCAAAACCACCGGAGAAAGCTTGTCGCAATTGGAACTCGATTGCTCGAAGTTCCGGCTGGTTCTCGGTTAAAGAGGCTCGCCTCGCCTTCAATGGCCCCGGATAATCGCGTCTTAAAGCCGCCCTTTCACCGGAACGACCGAGGAAAAATTTCATCCATCTGTACATCGTCTGTCCTCCGCAAACACTCGTAAATAATATTCTTTTCACAGAGTCCACGATTCACAGTAATGCCTCAATCGAGGTTCTACCGAATCGTGAGTTAAACGAGTAAATATGAATCCAAATTGCATCGTGTTTGGTGTCATTTCATTCGGAAAAATGTCACGATTGTATTGGTAAAATTTTCATTAAAAATATCCTTGAGAACACAGTTCTATTAGCTTATCGGTTCAACACCAGGGCAAATGACATTTCGGTCCAAAGTTTTCACAACGTTTGTCCAGATATTATTGCAATTCGAGTCTCCACAATAATTAACACGTTGACCGCCATGTCACCCAGATGTGAGTGACGGAATTATTTGTCCAGGTTTTGAAATGAATTTTTACGTTAATATATTCATTGTACCAAATTTGATTGGGATCTGTAAAATTCAAGAAAGTTGGAGGACCACTCAATATCATACGCTTAATTTTTTTCAATCTTTGTTTCACTAAATAACTTACTTTGGTTTCATGGAATTTTTTACGGTTCTGGTTTGGCACTCAAAGTGTTAATCACCAATCGTGTCGTACACCGATGGAAACGCGGCCTAAGGCCGGCAGATCCAGCTCCGAGCGTCGTACATCAACGTGTTCCCGCGGAGTTTTCATTTATTCGAGGTCCCTTCGAATATAATCGCGGCTCTGCTGCATTGTTAAACACGACAGCCGACCAGCTCGATGACAAAACAATGTTTTTGCCCGATGATTTACCGCCTATAAATCCTGCCGCGCCGTGATACCCAGGTTTTTCGTTATCGCGGCCACGTTCGGCTCGGACAATCAAGCTTCTCTGTGCCATTTACGGTACATTTTTTTTTTTTTTTTGGAATTTTCGAGGTACGTCTAAACGGTCGTTTGCAATCTACGTCTGTCCGATGCAATCTGCGTTTCCATGCACGTGCAGGTCGTTGCAGAACGCGCGAGCTTAGTTCGAGGGCGGATTTGATTTTCGGAAAAGAAGAAATACATTTTGCATGAAACGTTCCACAATATCCAGAACGATAACACCTTCTTTCACTCGAAATCGTTAATTTTCACGAAAAAATTTAATGCAAATAGCAGGTTAATTCTATTCCATAGCGAGTACACTCGTCCTACCCAAAGAGATTAAATAAATTTCTTCTTCGAAACGAAAATTCTAAATTTTCACTTTAGCATTACAGAAGTTGTATCTTTCTCTAAATATATTAAATAAATTCGTCTACTTGCACGCGCATGTAGTAAAAATCCAGTTTAATTTCAGGGTACAACTAGCTAGGAACTTTCGCGGTACATAGGCGAGGAAGAAACGAGAGCAATTTTGAACTGTGGGGGCCAAGAAAATCGCAGGATCTCGAGCGAGCTGCTTAGCATTTCAAAATCCAGAGATCCCGGCCGCTAGTTTGATCCTGCGGAGAATTCCAAATGATTCCGAGGATCCATGTCTCGGTTTATCTCGTGCACGCTGACAAAAGCCAAAGCGTTTCTACGCGGGCAGCCTCGTTTCTCACGCGCGAACGGCTAGCCATTTCCGAGAGAATGGTAACTGCTCACCTTCGGGGGCCAGGAGAGGTTTCGTTCAACGAGCTGCAGTTATCGCTGTCATCCCCGAAATTGCATCGTTGCACGCGAACGGAGACACCTGGGCTCTCTCGATTCCGCTGCTTTCGCCGTTTCGACGGCACCAATTACGCGGACGCAGCGATTGTTTCAAAGAACGACGCCGCTGTCTGGACGTTTTACGGTCCCTGGACAGACAGCACCGTGAATATTCACCGACGGACGCTAGAAATAGAAAGTTCTGACATCGGACGATCCTTCTCGTACACCGCCGAATTTGCATTCTCTGCGAACAATTTTTGTTGATTCGATACATTTTCTCGTCACGATTCTATCATTAAATTGGTAGTTGCTCGAGCTAGCTTTTCCATTGTTCAAAGAAGACTGTTCGTGCTGAACTCATCTCTGAAATCACTGGATTATTCTGTAAGTAGAATTTGAGGATTTACAGGGAAAATAAACATTTTCTGCATTAATTTGTAACCCAGAGAATTCTATCGATAATTGCGTGAAAATGGAAACTACACAGCATTTTTAGAAATACCGGAAAAAGTTTCAATAAATATCGGAAGGCTAATGTGAAAATGTAAAGTAAAACTGTGTGAAGCATTGTTTTGACGCGCAGTAGTTTAAACAGCCCCGTGCCGCGATGCGACGCGATGCAACGATGCAATTCGCTCTGTTTGGTCTTGAATGAACAGACTGTCACGGGCGAAACGAAAGCCTCGGTTGCGTCCGCGGCGCGCGTGCGAGTTAGCATAATGATAGAGACAATGGACAGTGGTGAAAGTTTGCACGCAGACGAGATGCGCTGGCATTCGTCGTGCGGATGAGCGCTGAGAACGAAAATCTTTGTCTCGGGGCGGGTTCGAATATCCTGGAGAAAACATGTTGGTTTTCAATGAGAATAGAAAACACTATAGCCGAGGAGCAGCGCATTTCGTGCCGGTAAAACGATCTTTTGCGAGAAAGTGTTGCACTATAGAATCATGAATGGTGAATATACGCGTGCACAATATCTGCTAATAGGAAATGCAAAGACGTCATTTTCTGAGGAATACCATCCTAGAAAAGCGCATAACACCGAACAAAAAGTTAGGCGAAGCTTCACGGAACGGAACTTAAAAAGTTTTTATCAACACGATATTTATTTTTTCTCATCGATGCTCTAAACATTTGACGTTCCAATGATTAAAATAGTGACTTCGATACGTATTCCAGAATTTGTTCAGATTTTTCGAAACCTATGTGCCGTGCTATGTTAACACTCCTCGGTGTTGTATACTTCGTGCCGTATACTCCGCGGTAGTGGGGACAATTCCGCGACGTTTATCATCGAGGCCTCGGCGACGTGTATCGAGAAATCATTGTAAATACAAACTTCCTCCTTTCCAAGAATTTATTAGTATTGCAAGGGGTGAAATAACGTCGGATTAGGTAACATTTTCTGAAAAAACCTTTTCTCGTAAATATGCTCGCGTGATGCAAAGTGAAATTGTTAGTTTCGAGCCCGGTCTCCCCTAGCTCATTCGAACGGGACCGAAGAGCGGCGTGGATCGCCGCTAAATTTCCCTCTCGCGTCGAATAATCGAACGCGTCCCCGATAGAAAAATCGGTGTAATCAATGTTCGACGACGTTTATCGGGTGCCCGTCTCCTCGGGCTTTTCAAAATCCATATTCTCGAGAGCAAAGGCTCGTCAGGGTCGGTTTTATCCGCGGGGAACGAATACGTTTCCCGTCGACGCGTCCGCCCGTTAAAGGATTAATCTTCGCGTCCCGATGCCTCTATCGGGATTTACGAGGACGGGGGTCGCCGGGTAATCCGAAAAGCCGGCCGTTAATTAACCACAAACCAGAGTATCGACTCAGCTTGGCCGGCGATAACGAGGCCGTAGGTAACCGAACATTGTGTCCGCCGCTCAATATACCCGGTGTACCGTTATTTTTTTATATTTACGCCGAGACCGATCTTCTCCCGGACCCTCCTGTTACGCAACTTTCGTAACTGTATATTGTGAGCGTGTCACGGGATCAACGGGGAAATATACACCGTTGTCCCTGTATACGTGTATATACGGTATGTATACACGTTTGTGTATGTATCGCGTGTCTGCGTGTACGTGTTTAGCTGCGAGGCGAGCTTTCGGCGAGAACTTACGAGCTACGCGGCGCCGAGAGCCGCGATCCTCACGGGGCGATAAATCCGGGCTTCGATCGTGAAATACGCGGTGATGCCTTCGAGATGGGACGGAGATTCTGCTCGCGAACCTCCGCGCTCCGGCCTGTATCCTTTTACCGATATTTCGGCACCGGATACGCTCTCGCACGCACGATACGCCTGAAAATCGCGCGGCCGATGTTTATGACACCGTTGTCGGATACAGAAATTTAAGTACTCTTTAAACCCGTTGCCGCGCGCGATCGTGAAAGGAGAGTATCGGGTTTCTCTGTGCCATCTCTTTCTTTTTCTTTTCGATCTCGTGCCCGATTTTTAGCTTTTTCCGTTTGCCGGTTTTTACGCCTTTTGCGTTCCGGATTTTTATGCGTTGTCGGCTTATCTTATTCGGCCGTCAATTCGATATCAAGGGTTGTCGCTGGAAATGCTGAAAACCATTCAGCGACGCGGACGAATATTGAAGAGGACCCATAAGGGTAACCCAATTATTTTGAAATCTAAAAGAAACTTTGTAGTAAATTCAAGTTTTTATTTCTTAATTTGTTATACAATCTCCATCATTATCAAGGACAGTTTGCCATCTTTCCTGCAAATTTTCAGTCCCCATACTACAGAAATATCGATGGTTCGTGAAGCAAAATATGACTCAATGTGCCTCCTTACATCTTCTACAGAATGTTTTATTCCTTAAATAATGCTCCAGAGAACTCTGAAATGATGATAGTCAGAGGGAGCAATATCCGGTGAGTACGGGGGATGCGGTAAAACTTCGACATTGCAATTCTTTGATTTTTTCCTGAGTGAGTTTCTCTGTATAGGGCCGGTCACTCTCAATTTGCAGTGTTACACCTTTTCTGTGAACCAAAGATGCCCTCTTTTTCAATAGTTCTGTTCGATTCAACTGTTTCTCCAGGTTTCGACGACTCAAAGTGAATTTAGGTAAAGGCACCAGTAGTTGACCATTTTATAGAAAAACAAATAAAATAAGGTTTGAAATGTTCTTATTGTTTTGAGATTTAAACAACAGACGGCATGGCATCACTTTCCTCAAAAGTGTACAGCTTATAAAAACCTTATTTTTTATGTTTTTCTATAAAATGATCAACTACTGGTGCCTTTACCTTATGTCAGGACAGTCCCACCAAATGCACAGTAACACCTTTCTAAGTGATAAGCTAGGTTTAGGGGGTTGCTGGAACTTGGAACGCTTTATGTTATCATAAAGAATCAATTTTCCATCTCCGGGGGGTAACGATTCTGCTGAGAAATTGATCTCTACGAACAACTGTCTGTCCTGACCGAAATCTTGGAGCATCCTTGCGTTATTTTTCCGGTCGCACGCAGCGTCCGCGGAATATACGACGCACAGAATCGATGGAAGCATGCGCGGCGTGTTAAGTCGCGCGGAACGCATTATTTTCCTCTTTGGCAGCTCGAATGTATATGTTGGTACCTGCGAGCTGTGGCCGTGGCGTAGGTGAGACAGAGCCACGGCGAAGATAAAGAGAGAAGAGGTTCGACATTTTTCGTGGCCGGCGTACAGTGGGCAAAAACGGCCTTTTTCGATTCAAAATCAAAGAACTTTCGATAGGAATGAGGTAGAGCGATGAAATTTTTTTTAAATGAATGCTGAAACTTTGTAGAATATGGGAAAAATAGGGAGATTACGGTACGAACGATTTTTAACCTTGAGAAAATTCGTTAAAGTTGCACAATTTCAAGAAAGTGCCAGTAGTAATGACAGCGATACGTCAAGTGATGACGAGATGTGAAGTGCTTCATGTTTCGTAAGTAACTCAAAACGTTAAAATACTTCATTCTTATTATTTTTATTGTGTTTTATATATGAGGATACGATATACTTTCAAACTAGTGTGTTATCAAGTCATTTTAACGAAAAAATTTCATTAATTTGTGTCACAAAAGTCTATTTTTTTCAAACACCGGAGGTCGCAGACAAATTTTGAAAACAGATTTGAAATCAGCGTGAAAAAATGGATGGGAAACGATATATAGCATGTTAAAAAAAAATTTTCCGCGCGTATTAGCGGCAAAAACAAAATTTTCTTGAAATTGTGCAACTTTAACGAATTTTCTCAAGATTAAAAAACATTCGTACCGTAATCTCCCTATTTTTCCCATATTCTACAAAGTTTCAGCTTTCATTTAAAAAAAATTTCATCGCTCTACCTCATTCCTATCGAAAGTTCTTTGATTTTGAATCGAAAAAGGCCGTTTTTGCCCACTATGTGCGGCGTGGCAACGGAACGGGGACGGTCGATGGAGCCGTGCTGTTAACACGTCCGCGAGCGAACAAAGCTGACCCGTGCACGGCTCGAAAATTAGCGGGCGCAAACAATGGAATACGCTAACAGCCGTATTTCCATAAAATCGATGCGTTTCGGATGCGAGCGCTCGGCAATCTAAGCCTCTCATCTCGGAAACACCGTCGGACGGTCGGAGGGCTGGAAGACGAGCTCTCTCGATCGGTCGCGTTTCAGTCTCCTCGTATTTAATTGAACTCGATGCTCGGATCCTCATTAGTAACGCGAACGACTTCGAATGCACTCGCGTTCCTAATTTATACTTATTTCTGTGGAACACTGCAACGTAGCACTTTACGGATTTATTCAAACAGAGGCTTCTCTCTCACAAGTTTTCTGTACCTTGAAATAATTTTTTTAACGATTCATCGACGCTACAGATTTTTCTGACAATTAATTTGGTCTCGTTCGACGCGTATGGCGATACGAAGAATCTCTCCATTCTAATTGCAAGAGTGAAGTTTTTAATCCACTGAACGATTATTAAAATGTAGACTGCAGGGTTTTCATGTAAAATAAGTATTGTCTTCATTAATTGTCTTAATAGTCTCCTGGACGATACACGACGCTGGCGAGACCCGAGTTGTTGACGGATATCGAGAATGTCCCATATTTTTAAATGTTTTTAGTATTTTGCATTGGATCTACCCGATGTTTTCTTAACACTAGGTTTACGGGGCACTAAATGTGCCTACTCTACATTACTTTATAAAAATAACAAAAATGTATGTATCCAAATTTAAAGCCGTTTCTTTTACAAAAAATACCCAAAGAAACCAATTTGTTGAATAATATCTTCTTCATGCATCCTTACAATTTCGATAATTGTGAATTAAGAGTTACCAGAACCCGTCATCCTGACGGGTCCCGTAAATCTAGTGTTAAACGCATAAAATACGCAGTCTATGTGCAAAGGTCGTACTATTTTTCGCTACGACAAGCAAAAATGCGTAAGATTCAAATGCTTCAGGACAGTTACGAGAACGTACGCTTTCGGGACCGAGTAAGAGCATCGAGATAAATCACCGTCTGATTAAAAGCGTTAAAGTGTCATTTCAACTGGTTATTTCGTCTTAAATCGGTGTCGCAGAGGCGATCTCGGGTTCTCACGGTTATACGGTCAAACATGTAGCCCATGAAATTTTATCATACTCGGCTGATTGGGAACTCGGCCCAGCAGGGGCGCCGATTGCCAAACGTTTCAATCCGCCTCGACGCGGAATCCAATTACGTTACCGATGCACGCGATGCGAAATGAGACGTTCCCAGGTGTCACGACCGTCCTCTCGTGCACGAGTCGTATCATTTATCCCGGCGGTTAATTATGTTCCTAAAGGAACCTAATTTCGCGGGGCGCGCGGCCGCCGCCGTCGGTTGCCCGTAAAAACTTTCTCGACGGGAGCCGCGCAAAGTCAATGGGACGACAGTTAAGTAAATTTGGGTTTCTTGAACGGCCCCGGAGCGACCGAGTAATTCGTGTCAAGCCATCCGAGCAAGCACCTTGATATACACCTGAAATAATACTGATTTTAGTGAAACCTTGCGGTTACCGGGGCCTCGAGACACCCGCAAATCTGCTCCGATGCAGACGCCGGTGTCGTGATCCGACGATCGACTCCTTCGGCTTGCGACGCTTTCCTAATTATTTTGAACTTGATTTCTCTCCGGCACACTCTGCTCCCCTCGACTTTAGAAAGCCAGAACAATCGTCGTTCTGCCATAGTAATTCCTCGCTGCTACGATATAATTGAGCCGCTTAACCCCTTGCGGTCCAAACTGTTCTCCCTTTCTCTCTATTATTTCAGAACTATTGTACAAGCTCCTTCAATTGTGCAGCTTAACGGCTCGAAAACCCTTGACATGTACTGCTCGACTAAAGAAATATTTACACCAGTTTTACATTAACGCTAGATTTGCGGGACCCACAATCATTTTTAATCTAAAATTATTAAGATTCCAAGGATCATGAGAAATTACTTAGCAAATTTATTTCTTTCGGAATATATTATCTTAAAAGTATTGCTAAACATCTGGGTAGCACGTCCTTGCTATTTTTCTAAACCTAGTGTTGAACGGCTCAATTCGTCCAGGATTATCGCCCATTTTTTAAACCGTTCTGAAATTGCTGTATCTTTTTACTCTTTATCTCTCAATTCATCGTACGAAATTTCTTACAGGGCGGCTCGAGGGAATATTCTCTGTAAAATTTGAATATATCATGTAATATTAACACATTGCGTACGCTGCTCTGCGCGTTCAACGCGCGCTCAAAGCCCGCGCATTTTCTGTCATTTTGCTGCTTTTATAGAGTTAGGGCCTATTTCATAAAATCAATTTTTGTTATAATTTATCAGTAACAGATTGAAAATATAGACGATTCTTAAAAAACTGTTGCCTTACAAATTAAAACACGAAGTTTGAAATTCCAAAATTTACAATAAAAGAACACTTTATAAGATACGGTACGCGTACGACGATCGGCACAGATCTACTGATGTACTGGCTACAATGACTGATCATTTCTACATGCTCTGAATGTCAAAATTCAATTATTTCGCTCATCATTTGTCTTAAGAATGGGAGAGGCTTCGTTACCCTGGTAACGTAACAAAAATATTTGCCGCTGGTTGCTTAACACGTTGACTGCCATGTCACCCATATATGGGTGACGTAATTATTTGATCAGGCTATAAAATGAATTTTTATGTTAATATATTCGTTGTACCAAATTTGGGTAGGATCTGTAAAATGCAAGCTAGTTGGAGAACCACACAATATCATGCATTTAATTTTTTTCAATTTCTATTTTATTAAATGATTTACTTTGATTTCATGGAATTTTCGAGCTTTCTTGTTTGGCGATCAAAGTGTTAAGTTGCCGATTGAATCGAAAAAAAACATGAAAACGAGATATCTCGTGAGCCGTACGCAATGTGTTAATGTACATGTGATGTATGATAGCAAAAAAAAAAGAAAAATAATTATCAAAAGTGGAAAAGTCAATGGGAAATTAAAGCGAGCTCGTGGCTCGATCCAGGGATCGTCGTGGGTCGATCACCGGGATCTATGGCGTCCGAGGACGCCAGACGACAAACAGACGGTTCCGCTGTTTCTCGATTAGCATATTCAATCGTCGTCCAGTGGCTCGGTTCGGCTTTCGGTATCGATGGAGATCGCGTGACTGCAACCCTCGGCGGACAATCAATTACCGTTACAGGTTATGTTCGCGGATCCCGAGTTCCCGGGGAACGGGTTCGATTCCGTGGGCGTTCTCGAGTTTCCATTAGCGCGCACGTCGGCGGCCGATTACACGGCCACCTTCGCCGGAGACAATGCGTTTTCGCCTAATAATAGCCGATCGGGGCTCAGATTAAAGGGCCCGAGCATGTGTAGCGTACACAGGCTCGATGAGCCTAGACGCGGCGTGTCCCATATTGTTGACGGGCGCTCGACGCAGCTCTCCCGATAGGTTCAAAATGTAATATACTTGACCCTAATCTTCTGTGTCTCGTAGAACGACCGGGTTCGTGCAGCATGCACCGTGTGGTGTCTGTACCGTATCATTTCAACGTCACCGATGTAATTGAAAGGAATTTTCGTCGTCGTTTTGCACGATTCTATAAACACCAGTTTACAATTTAATCATACCCGTGTTATGTGTACAAATCACCGAGCTCAGGAAATCGCTATTAACCGATCTAATAAACAACGCTCCGCGATTCGTCGTTCCTCGTTCCACGCGCGATTGACGTGGAACTTGTCCGACGATTCCGAGGACAAGGCTGTAAAAGCCATCCCGCAGCCTTAAAACTGCCATAAACTTGCTCGGTTTAAAGTTGAGTGCCGATCTCAATTCGCCGGGAGAGAAAACGTGAACATCTTTTTAATGAGACTTGATTTGAGCCTAGAGGCGTACCCGCCGATAAACGATCTATAAAATATTGTGGTCATTCTCGGCGTCTGTTAACGGGAAGCTATTGAAAAATACAAAGCGGTAATAACTTTTCGTGGAACCAACGATTCCTACATTTTTTAATCTCTACAAATATTAAACCTTCTTTTCCCTTTGTTCTGAAAGGTCTCCAAATTTTTCTATCCATCGCTTAAACGCTTTCGAAAATTCGTCTGGAAGAAATCGTTCCTGTACAACTCGTGACCCTAAGTAACAATGGCGGACCGACAATGGTCGTCGGGGCACGAAGACGAACAGGGAAGAAGTCGGCCACACAGTTGCATCATCAAGGTCACCTGGATGCCGCCACCATTATCTCGATCGTGTTACAAGCTCGTTCGAATCGAATTTTCCAGCTTAAACGAGAACCATGGCTCCCGGGCGACTCGCCTAATGTTCTTTATCTAGCCAAGCAGACAGAGGAGGCAGAAGAAGCTCGAACAAAAGAGGGGGCTGGCAGTTTTTCGTGGCAGGCTCGAAATCCACGGAGGCCGATAAGTAGGTAAGTAGGCGGCGAAAGAGAGAGAAAGAGAGAGAGAGAGAGAGAGAGAGAGAGGGAGAGAGAGAGATATTACCCGGTCGTTTTGTAATAATCAATAGATTCTTTTTCTCCTTGGCGTTGGCTAATGCGCTGCGCTGCGCAGCAATGCGCTGCACCGGACTGCGCTCGGACTGCGGTTTCGCCTTCTCACGCCTCGCGGAACGTTACAAATTGGTTACGCCGAGCGGAATCCACTGCAAATTGAATCGCACCGCGTGAAATATTAGGAGGCCTCGATCCGGCAATCGGCTGACCCAATGTCTTCCTTTAATACCCGCGGGATTCTGGATCGTTTAGATCCGAGGAAACCGGCCGGATACTTTCTCTGAAATCACTATTATCCGCGGACCCCACCCTCTCCGAAGTGAAACGATGCAAACCTGCGCTCAACCATTCGGGCAACTGGGATGGGCTCTGCCTCGGGACAAGATCAACAAGATTTAACAACAATTTTCAACTCTAAACGTGCCTGGCGCGTACACATCGTCTGTTTCAAATTGTTATTAGCTGAGACACAAAGTTTTCTATTTCATTGTTATTCTAAAAAAAAATATCAAGCAACAGTATTTTACGAAGGTTCATTTAGCGAAGTTCAATTTTTGTATAATTCTACAAACATACGATACAGATTTTTGGTCAATCCAATAAAACCTACTGTAGAGTGGAAGGGTCTTCTCAGGAGATTGACTCGTGTAATCTATAAAAATGCTTTATTGACTGCTCTCTACAAAGTCTAAACGTTAACTGTTCCTTGCCGAACGGATTATTCAAAACGAAGACTAGTGTCTGTGGTTTTTATATGTTTGTCCTTCTAGCGCGAGTCGTCGTCGATCAGTTATTGTGTCGAAATACGGGGCGACGACCGCGCGTCATAATACTGTTTCAAGAACGACACTTTTTACATGTGTGTATACATGATAGCGCAAGGTGTTTCTTTTACACTACAAATGTGTGTTAAGCAGCTGGAAAGTTAGATGTTTATCTCTTCAAAAATCCCCCACGGCGCAGAATTAAAATCATGCAATGCGGAATATACACGAAAAAAAAAATAAAAAAAAAAGGTTCAAAGGGGGGCAGGGCAAGGGTTCAAAAATTACATTTTTATTCGATAAGAAATTAACAATTAATCAACGTTAACGGCACCGCAATAGAGTTTTGGATTGACGTGTATACACGTCAAACACGCTTAACTGGTTAATGAAACCACTAGTGAATAAACACAGCGTATGATTCACGGAATGGACAGATCACACTCGGCGTCAAGATTTAACTATTTCTTCGGGGGTTATGAACGCGGAGGGAAATGTGAAACTCGATTTTCAGTGATTCACTTGATTTTCAGTGGATTGTCTCTCGACAACCGATTGGATCGAGAAAATATTTGATTGCTCACCGCCGCGCCGCTCGCCGACGTTCTCGTGTTTGTCTATCCAAACAAAAGTATGCTCCCGATGGAAAGCGGGCGGATCTCGAGCCGATTTCGTCGCAGTAACTCGATCCTTATTTTCCCATCCGCAGGCAATTCAATAACGCTTCTCGGCAAACAACGCGAACCGGAAGACTCAATATCCAAAGTGCATCTGGGTGATTGCGACGGGAGGAAGGCCGGGGGTATTCAACGGGTTCCCATCGATCTCCCTCGAGTAACCGGAAGGAGGGAAACACTCGGCGATATTACCGGGAGAAAACCCACAAGTTTTCTTTTCCCCTGAACAAAAGGGAACCGCCTTTCGCCGCGCGTTGTTCTCCCGTCGGGGACGGTGCTCGCAGACTTTTGCCGTCGGAACCGAGACTACGGACACCGTTTTATGACAATGAAAATCGTTCTCGCTGTCATTCCTCCGGATCGCGTCTCATAACCAGTTAACTGTGGAGCTCAATTGCAGAAATCCCCCACGGCGCGGAATTAAAATCATGCAATACGGAATATACACGAAAAAAAAAATCAAAAAAAAGGTTCAAAGGGGGGACAGGGCAAGGGTTCAAAAATTACATTTTTATTCGATAAGAAATTAACAATTCATTAACGTTAACGACACCGCAATAGAGTTTTGGATTGACGTGTATACACGTCAAACACGCTTAACTGGTTAATCAACAAATTCAGCCGAAAAGATAAATTTTTGTTTCATATTGTTCTCTAGAGTAACCGTCGAGCTCGAAAATGCAAGTTGAGGTTTGACGAAAATTCTTTTGTCCGACTTCCGAGAGAATTTTTTGGAGATTTCAGAAGACTGTGTTTGCAGAGGACATGGGAAAACGAAGAGTCACTGTTCGGATGATCGTTTTCTCGTTCGGTAACGTAACACGGCGACGCGCACGCTTCCAAGAACAATGAATCACTCGTTGCTTCCTGCGGCCAGCTTTTAATCAAACTTTCCAGCGAACAACGATCGTTATCGGCGCCGCGCACCGGCCAAGAAATGGGGCGAGAACGGTTTAATGGTTAACAGGTACAAATTTCTCCCATTAAAGTGAAATTCCGCGCAACCGGGCCCCACACAATCGATACGCGCGCTCTTCTTTTAATCGGAATAGGGAAACCAGCCGAAGTATGCGCGGAATATTTAATCGCCGAGGAGTTTCTACATTGTGCGGTTTACGATTGATATTTTACGCGCGGCGGTAGTCTGTCGGTGGATTTCTATCGTTTATGCTTATGGGAATTCGAAGACTACGGTGTTCGAGAGTGTTTGCTCCGCGTTTCTTTTGTTCGAAGTTTGTTAATTAGGCGAACGGTGTTCGAAAGACGCGGGAACAGTTTCTCGGTTAATGTCATTCCACAGGTCTCAAAATGGCTGCCAGGTTAATTATGTTGCCGGCACTCGTTGCCCCGAACCGCGGCCGAACTAAAGTTTTTGGTAAACTGATTCATGAATGAATCATGGGACGGGGAATATATTAAATGGATTTGTCATGCGGTCGTTTATTGTGACTCAACAAATATTTCGGATTTTTCTGAAAGCAATCTAAGCGGTTCAGCGAGAGGTATTTCAAGATTGGAAGTGGAATATTTTTAGGTCAACGCTAATCTTTGTAGAACGATTACAACAATTACAAATAATTAATTGGATTGGAAGTACCGTGTCTTGTCGTTTTACTTTAATTTTTAGTGAAATCTAGCGTTCCTTTCGCACATTCCTTACTCGTTCATATTGTATTCGTAAGAATTGCGATAGGAACTACGTGAAATCGTCAGGTAATAATGAATTTTCAGACAGAAATAACAGAGTGCTGACAGTTGATATAAATGGAATGCGACGCGCAGAAATAAATAGGGGTTGAAACAGGAGCGAATCAACGAGAAGCATCAATAAAGTATAATGAATCAAAGAAAGGATTGAAAAGGGAATTAGACACGAAGGGACCATGATTTTAACGAAGCAAAACAAAAGTTGAGCATAAAATGGCAACAGTTGATAATAGATCAGTAACAAACAACAGTGAACTCAAAGAAAAAATAATGAAATGTAAGGAAGCAACTAAAAAGACTCGCAAAAACGTAAATCGACGGGAATAGAACAATATCCAACGACGCAAAGCTCAAAGAAACAGTAATGAAACCTGACAAAGCACTAAGAAATATTAACTAACGAATAGGGGATGGAACAAGAATAGATCAGCAACAAACAATAAAGTCTCCTAAATCAAGCAGAAGAGGTCTGAATGGGTTGAGAAAGGGCAGAACTCCGAAGAGACATATTTTTTCAGAATACAACCGGAAGACAAAATGGCCCAACAAGAGAAAGGTCTCCGGAGACGGAAAGGGGTAGAAACCGAAGACGAAGAGCACACCGGAACAGGGTAGCGAACATGGGTCAAAGTGGCACAGGTTTCCTCGTCACCCTAGGGGTACTGTGCCGGGACGCGTTCCCGTTTTTTTACATGGCGGGGATCCCCAGGAGGCCTACACCATGCCACACGGTTTTGCACCCGTGTGGAGAACACAAGAAGAAGGAGGACATGTAGAATGTCAGAGCGTACTGGGAAGTGGAAAAGTGTAACAGAAGAAGATCAGGGTAGCAAGAAGAGAAGTGTATAAATCCTTAAGCCGTCAGTCTCGTGGATGTATGCAAATCTCGTAAGAAGTTCATCTTTTTCTGACAACGAAGTCGATTGCGTTGTTTATGTATATATTCGGCCACGGACGATATCGGCGTCACGCTCGAGGGTTGCTGATCCGAGATAGAGAAAGAAAAAAAAGGGTTGCCGAGCACCGAGGATCGGTTTCGCCCCGGGTGAAAGTGTCGATTCCCAACGAGGGGGGTCGGGGTCTGATTTTTTTTCCGTCGCCGTGTGTTACGTGCCACGTGCGGCACACTGCACTTTCTACGGTGCATCGTTTGAATCCTTAATCGAGGCCTTTCGGATCGAGGAAAATCGGCTGCGTCGATCGTCGGTGTTCGACTGTATCGATCGAATGATAAATCGTTGTTGGATGCAACCGGAAGCCGTCGACTCCGTCGAGGCGTCGTTCCATCCGGGACGATCGTGTCGACGGAGCGAGGGCTCCCGCCGAGATCGTCCGTGGGTGTTTTTATTTCTTTTCTTTTTTTTTTGTTGTTGTTGTGGGGAAACTTATCGCTAAAACACCAGCGTGTACACTGGCGTTGGTGTGGTTGCTTACAACTAGTCACTTAACCGAGGCTACCTGCTCGTATACCCTCTCCCTCTTTCGCCGATGGAACCGAACAACCGAATGGAAAACCGAAGGTGCCACTGAACACGTTCGAGCCCGAGGTGCCGCGACACACCGATCACCGGAACTCAAAGAGGTGGCCACGAGACGGGGACAGGATCTTTTATACCCTGGGAATTATTGATCGGCCACGGCCGGCCAGGCCGGCGACACCTGCGCAGGTCCTTCGCCGTCCGCGCAAGAGCACACCGAACGGCCGGACCGAGCCGAACAAATCATTTTTCGAGAAAGGAGACGTGGCCGTTCGCTTCTCGAACGGGCCCCCCTGTGAAAAATGATGAGGGATCTCGGATCACTGGACTGCTAGCTTTGTTGAACCTTGAAGTTCAAGAGGTCCTTCGCAAACACCTCGTGGAAATGGTACTGCGAGGGCAGATGGGAGTAAAATGTTGCGAATGGGGATGCTAAGGATTGGTAAAGATTGTTGAGGACATTCTTCTCTTCAACAGCCCTAATCGATATCAGAATTTTTGTTAATGTGTTCAGAGAAGATTGATGAAGGTAGCAGCCAAAGCTGATGATGAATTCTTCCATTCTTCTTCTTCGTCTTTGTTCAATTAGCTACTGTAAACGGGGATACGTTCTTGTAAATTGTTATAGATTTTATTTAATTAGTGTCTATTTTAGCAGTTGAAGGTAAGAATATCGACTGTAAAGCATTGTTCGTTACCCTCGTCAGTAAGACTGATATTAACAAATTGAGAAAGCTGTAGAGTGGACCAATAAAATTTATTAATTAAATATTATAATTTAAAACGACGTTCTTAGTGCCTGTAGATGAAGAAGGTTTCTCTGCTGCAGATAAAGTTGCTACCACGGAACCCTTACAGACATTGCCAAAAATCGTAAATGGGGTATAGGGGTAAAACCAAATGGGATTTCATGTCAGACCAACTGAAATACCGACATCCCCAAAAATCAATCACTTTATTGCGTTTTTTAACTAAATTTAGCAATTAGCTAGTAGTTCATAATAAATTGAATAGCATAAAGGGTCCTTGAAAGCATAATGTATCTTGAGTTTACCAAAGACACGCCAATACTTCCTTGACCTTCCATGGGCTTCTCAGGGTACAGCATATTCTTGATCAATATCAAATTAGCTAAAGCTAGTTCACGGGTATCCTAAATCTACCTTGATCTAACAAGCCCACAATTATAAAATATCAACGGAAAACCATAACAACATTATTTTTTAATCAAGTACAAATGATTCTTGCCGCTTCTACTATAAGCCACAATGTAAATTCCGGCAAGAATCATTTGCTCCTTAGAAATGTCCGTACAGCGCCATTCCAAGTAGTGGCAAAACGCTCAAACTGTTAGCCAATTTTTAGTTCTACTCACCCGTCCAGGTGGCGCCACATACAAATGCTGCTAAATCTTCAAATAGCGCCACTAGACGTAGTGGCAAAACGCTCAAACTGTTAGCCAATTTTTAGTTCGACTGTCTCCGGTAGATGGCGCGACACGTAATTGATGAAAAAATTTCAGAACAGCGCCAGTGAACATAGTGGCAAAACGCTGAAACTGTTAACCAATTTTTTAGTTCGACTGTCTCAGGTAGATGGCGAGAGATGTAATTGCTTTTTATTTTCATTTTATTTAGTTGACAATTAACGAATAAATATTACAAGTCAATTACATGTCGCGCCATCTACCAGAGGAAGTCGAACTAAAAATTGGCTAACAGTTTGAGCGTTTTTCCACTACGTCTAGTGGCGCTGTTTGAAGATTTAGCAGCATTTTTATGTGGCGCCACCTGGACGGGTGAGTAAAACTAAAAATTGGCTAACAGTTTGAGCGTTTTGCCACTACGCGTTTTGGCGCTGTACGGACCCCTTAGTTGAGTTCCTGTTTTCGGCACAAGCGACGCCACATTTGCATAATTTTCAAACTTTAGCGTGTGTGTGTGTCAAAATACATCATTGAGGAAGAAAAAAGAAGTCTCCGAATTTTTTAGCTTTCTTAAATGGCAGGGGAAGTTATTGTAGACGCACTACCCTACATCGATCAAGGCTACGATGAACCGGGTGTTAGAGAAGCAGTGAGTACACTATACTTTCTTTAATTAACTATTACGATATCAGAGTTATTTTAGGTTATATTGTTTACAATTTTTCGCGGCGTGTTTTGCTATGTTATCTCAAACGTAATAAACATTTCAGGCCTTGGCGATGGTCGAAGAAGAGACAAGACGATACCGACCAACGAAGAATTATTTAGAGCACTTACCACCATTGAATATAAACACTTTCGAAACAGACGTTATGAAACATGAATTTGAGCGAATGCAAAATCGTTTGCCTATGGAAGTACTGAGCATGAAACGTTATGAGCTTCCTCCTCCACTTCCAGGAAAGATGAATGACCTTGCAGCGTGGAATGAGAGCGTGGAGAACAGTAGCGCGCAGTTGGAACACCAGGCTACCAGGTATACACGATCAATTGCATGATCTGAAAAACTTACTGTATCAACTGTAAATCCTTTTCATTTCTACTGAAACGCTTTGTGTTTTCACAGAATTTGTAACCTGGAATTAATGATGGAATACGGATGCGAAGCTTGGAAGTCCTATCTGGAAATCTTGGTTCAGCTAGTGAGCCAAGCGCAAAAGCAACTGCAGTCTCTTAGGAAGAAGATTCAGGAGGTCAATTGGCAGAGAAAGTCAATGCAAACCCAAGGGGGGGAAAAGCTGAGAGCTCTGGAAGCACAATGGGTGGGACTGGTATCAAAGAATTATGAAATTGAACAGGCTTGTGTTCATTTAGAAGAAGAAATACAAATATCCATGATGAACAAGGGTGAAGCCCTTGGAGATGTCCCAGGAGAGGAGGAGCCTGACATTCCAGGGAAGAGTGCTACAGAAGTTATGGCAACAGAGATAAACCAACAAGAACAGGAGAATCAAATAATTCGAGAAATTTTGTAAAAAGACGTGTACAAATCGATAGCTGCATTGTGTATAAATATTTAAATACATCGTTTTTAATTAATCATATTTATCTCTGATCATCTTTAACCCATTTCATAGACTGTACAAATGGAGTGCGGTTGCGTAGAATTTTGAACGTGACTGTACCAGTATGGTGAAGTGTTTTGCAATTATTGCGCTAAAGAAATCAATCACGTGTAATACAATTTGTGCGGAATTATAGAGAGACAATTTGATCGAAGGAATAATAAGAATTTTTATATACTGGCGTGCTGTGAACTATGTCTGAATTTTGAGTAATTTGCTACGAGTTCGAAGATTTGAATCCTTTTGGAGGTTACAAGGTGGGAGAAATACTGGTAGAAAAATCGATAAAAAGTGATAAGTGGTTGGAGAATTATTAAAAAAATATATTTACAGTGGTAACAACATGACCGTATCGAGATTTCGACGCTACTCGTTCGGAATATTGGTGATGGCATCGTTGCTGTCAGGTTCACAGTACGTGCACATGAAATATGAACCTCTCAAAGATTTGAACGATCTTATAGAAGAGGAATTCAAGAGAAGAGTTTCACAAATGGAGCGCAAATAGGGCATCACTGAAATTTGTAAATAGTTTAATAAATTAGTTAATAAAAACTAGATATTTATGTTCACGTGTTCTCATCCACTAAACTGAATATAAAGTAATGCTGCGCATTAACACATTTATTTGGGATTTTCTGGGTGATGGAAAACAGTAGGGAATTTAATAAAGCACAATTTATTTCATCATAGTTTACACGTATCACGCTTTTCTTTAATGCTTGAAATATACATATGTACAAGATGAATATCACTGTCTATAAATGACATATAGTATCAAGTAACAATTATTTATATTTCACAGTATACCTGGAGGACTTTCTTATATAGTTTGCTTGCATTGTTGTATCTCAGTTAGCAGATCCGCGTAAAACCTAGCTTAGAAATTGAAATCCGTTAGGATAGCCACTACACGTGTGTTTTTTTTGTCCTTTATAGAATTACAAAGCGAATAATCAAGCGTTATTCTCGGCCAACTATTCGTGTAAAAAAATACGTAAATTTCATCTCAGTTTCGATCGTTCTATTACGTCAGGAAAGATAGTAAAAAATACTCGTTCCTTGAACCGGCGTCGAACAGTTTCCATTAATCACTAAATTGTCATAACGACGTCTCGCTGGCGCCGGAGCTTTGCGATTGAAGCGGTAAACTCGTTTTGTATCCTGCTGCTTCTTCCTCTAGCAATGTTATCCGTTGTTTCAATAAATTTACCTAAAAATTAATATATATTAAAAAAAAAGTATACAGATTTTCAAATAGTAAATTCCATTTTTCTATTATTAAGCAAACTCGTTCCAAAAACTTTGTTTCGTATATTACGCGAATTTTAACTCCGATTTCATCACGCGTGATGCTTGAATTTATTTTGAATGAAAATGTGGATCGAAAAAGAATCTTATTGGTTCAAAATGTTCCGAAAATGTTCCACCTTTTTTCTATCAAGTAAAATCTATTCTTGATTCAGGCTTAAACAATCAATCTTAATTTTAGTGTAATCGTGTTCAACGTTGGCGTAATGCGTTGGCATGAAAGTTGGATCACGCGCGATGATTTCTTCGAATTTATTCTGTATGAATATGTGGACCAAAAATGAAATTAAATAGCTCAAAATGTTTACAAAACGTTGTGCTTTGTTTCTATCAAATAAAATTTGATCTAATTCAAGCTCGAATATGTAATCTTAATTTTAGTACGACCGTGCGCAACGTTAGCGAACCGCGTCGGCGTAGAAGCACTAATCGAAGAAAACCAAGATGGCGACAACTAGATGATGAAACTTGTGATTTCGAGCCATTATGGCAAAATTCGGAATAAGAAGAACAATAAGAAGATGGGTGAACAAAGTGCCTTTTAAGTTTTTGGGTGAATTTCGTCTTTTACCATTTTGCTTTGTTGCTGGTGGTCTTCTGGAGTATGTTATGATACATTGGCACGTTGGAGAGGTTAACTTTTACAGAACATACAAGAAAAGACGCATAGAAGAGGCAGTTGAAGAAAGATTACGAGAAATGCAAAGGGAGAATGTTAGCGCATAAAAACTCGAGAGCTACTGCAGACGCTTGTACGTATACATGCCGAATTAATATCGAACAAAACACTTTCTTTGTATTACCAGTGTTTTAACGAAGGAGACTATCATTCATACATAATTTTTACTTCCAGGAGTTGACGGTACAAATAACTTAAAGTGAATCAAGCAGCAGCAAGACTCTCCGATAAATATAACATACATAGACTGTAGAAATATACAAAACTGTAATAAACTAGCTTCTATAAATATTGCTAGACAATTCTAGTACTTGCTTTTAATATCCCCTATATCATCCATTTTAATCATTGTACCTGTGTAGCATGCCTCTCAACCATGCCCAACATTTGCTGCTCCAACTTCTTTAATCTAGACTGGTATTTCTTCTTGGATTTTTCTAGAGTTTGCACCAGAGCTCTACAATCATGTGTTCCATTAGAAGTTACATTATGTAATAGCCTGTAATACAGAGTGATTTTTCAAATACAATTACCCATTTGCTCTCTTCAAATCGTTCACAAGCTCGGCAGACTGTTGATGCCTCAGTTCCGAGTTTTTGTTAACTTTATCCAACGTTGATACTAGTTCCTGCAAACGTTCTTTCAATCTAGCTTCTCGGCCCAGCGCCTCGATCAGCTCTGATTCCATGCCTTCGCTTTCGTTATCACTTAGACCGCGATCCTGCGATTACAATTAAACAGTCGAGTGCATGCAGGTACATTTGTGGATCACATCTTGTATACTTTAATTAATAAAGCGACGTCTGGGTCCATTTTGACATGAAAATGCATTTTCTCTTTTAATTCCCTTAAAAATTCGAAGATAATGTAACAGTATCCCTCAATTCTTTATCTATTAATTTTTGTCGTAAATGCATAAAATCCGCGGTCTAGTAATGAACATTAACGGTCTAAATGGTCCCAGACAGAGACGTTTGATTTCCAGCCAGCAGAAGTTCGTCTCCCAATGAAGGAATGACAGCGTCATTCATACTTTATTCGTAGCCATTGCCAGCATGGCTTCCGTGTCGTTCAGCTGACCCTGAAGGTGCTCAATGGCGGCGTGTTGGGCAGCGATTTGCGTGTCGCGCGCGTTCAATTTTAATTCTATGGTAGCCCGTTCCTTCTCCAGGAGGAAGACTCTTGCCCGCAACTCCGCTTTGTCCTCCCGCATGGCCATCAATTCCTGCGTGATCATTGTACCAGATCTGTATTTAGCCGGTCGTGTTCACTTTCCGAGTGAAAGACAAACCGGGGGGACGAACCTGCATCAACACTGCGGTTTCCAAGTCCAGTTTCCTGGCCTCCGCCAGCGAGATCGTGTTCTTCGAGTTCAGAGGCTCCGAGTGGACGCTCTCCAGTTCCACTGCGGTCGATCTGACCATTGCACGGTCCCCTTTTAATTGGCTGATGTGTCTCCTGAGCCTTTGCTCGTCGTCCACGCTCCACGCCACCTCGTTCCTAATGACACGCCGTAATTACGCACTCTTATCGCACATTAAACCATAGTTTCGCATTCATACCAGGCCCCCACAGTCCCCTTTACACGGTTTCTTTTGTTCCTCGTGTGTTACAAACTGTGCTCCACGGAACTCTAGGTTCCTGGAGTCAATATTCGTTTGCTCAAAATCTATTTAACATTACGGAACACTAAAGCTGACTATTTTATATTAATTTATAAAAATAACGAGAAACTGTCTATCCAAATTTGTAGCCATTTTTTTTTTAAATCTTAAAACTACAACACAGGAATGGTTTCCGCGACTGGCAGCTGAGGTATCGATCAATGGAAATTTAGTGTTCCGCAGCCTAGAGGATCCTTCAACTCGGGATCTAAGATCACGGAGATCACTTCTATACTTACTCGTCAGACAGAACTATACTGTCCTCCCAGGGCGCGTTCAGGCTGTTCACGCACTCGTTCTCCAGCTTGTTCAGAACATGATAGGCCACGTGCTCGGCTGCCCTCCTGTTGTCGATTGTGATACCGTTCCTCTCGGTAGACAAAGCGATCTCGCTCTCCAACAACGCCACTAGAACATCATAGGCCTCGATCGCACGATCGCTATACGAGAGGGCCAGACGCAAGGCAGTGGCGTTCGACTCGTACTTCCCTACCAGTAGGCTCAATCTGAGGAAAGGAAAAGATGCTCTTGCACAAATCTTGACACCTGATTCGTATTTTTATGGAATTAGAAGTATACCTGTCGCATTGCGCCTTGCTCTCGTGCAAAGTTAGGGCCAGGACCGCGTTGTTCGCTCGAGCATGTTCCAATCTGCTGTTCAACCTCTCTGTCTCGACCTCGAATTGCTTCTCGGACCCGTTCAGCTCTTGTAGATTAGAGTGCTCCAGGAGATCGGACACCAGGTGCTCTGCCACCATCGTTGAACAGACCTGACAATTTTCATGAAACGTTTCTTCTCTTAATTGGTTTTATCGATTTCTTTTTGCGAAGTAGCCTGACTCTATAAATAGGGGGTGTCGAAAACACGAGACTTAAAATAGATTTACTCGAATGCATTTTGTCCTCTTCTAATTAGACTTCGATTTGTTTTACCCTAGGTATAAGTAGAGGGTACAGCATTTTGATGATTCATCTTTCAAATAATATTTAATAATATCTTTGGGCTCTAAAATTAATTTTGAAGATCAGACAAATATAGAAGAGAACTGTAGAGAATTTTGTCGCGAGAATTGTGTCACCGAGCGAACGACGAGTACAGTGATCGAGCATGACTTCAGGGCACGACGCGAAATTTTCGCCAGCCGCAAATTCTGAAAGAAGAGTCGCGGACAACGGGAACGATAACGTACCCCCAGGTTGGTAATATCGGGTCCTGTGATGTGCCTCTCGTCCGTCCTCCTGAGTCTCACCCTCTCGGCCATTTTAAGAACAGGAGCTTCCTCCCTCGTTACGCTCTTTGTTGGCGGTGTCTGCAGGGGCGGCAAGAGTGGCGAGCAAGGTGCACTCAAAGGTTCCGGCGAGCTGGTGTTGCCTCTTGTCTGCGGGGAATCAAAGGAGGACGGGGAAACATTACGGCGGGAAGGGTTGATAAACATTTTTGTGAAAGTGTCGGCTGATCAAAGGTTGGGCCTGCGAGCCTTGGGGTAACCATGCGAAAAATTTGTTCAGCGCCGACCGGGTGTGCTCTGCGCATCCTGGATAATATTCTCTGCACCGATAAGAAATTCACCGTGCATTCGCAACCCTTGCAATCGTTCCCGGATACCCAATTAATTAAAAAGTGGCGCGAGTTTCATTATCAGTAAAAATATACAGCGGAATACAGCGAAAATGTGGCTTTCCCCCTTAGCTAATCATTGCCAGATACTCAATTAAACAGTGGTATGAGTTTAATTCTTGTAAATATATTTTTCTCCCCTTAAGGTCGCGCCTGATAGCACTCTTCATAAAATTGCTAGTACCATCGTATTACTTTCTTACCCCTGTCTCTTGCAATTTAATGCAGACAATTTTTATTGGGCAAAATCTGTAATATTTGTATCACCTACCCTAATATCCCTGCGAGGCGAATCGCTGCCAGCCTGTTGCCTCTGGTTGTTCGCCTGGTTCTTAAAATTGGCGAGCTGAGTCTGCAAGCTTGAGATCTCAGCTCTCAGAGCTGTGACCTCGTCCTGTAACGCTGCGACAGCCACACTTTGACAGGACGCTGCCTGCTGCGTTGGCTCGGGGGTTGGTAACGCGGCGGGACTGTCCAGCTGTTCTCTGCCATTCTATCAATAAAAAAAGAACACGGTGGTCATTTCGGCGAAGTAGACTCTCGGGAACCTTCTTTAGACTCGGGAACCTTTCGATTTACGGTGGTACCTACGCTCGATTCAATTTAATCAATATCGTCAATTCTGTTTGACACTCCTCCATATGTTCAGGACTAAAAATCTACCGGAAACGTATTAACAGGCTTTTCAAGTCAACTCAACGATTAACACTTTGACTGCCAAACTAGAAACCTCAAAAATTCCATCAAATCAATATAAGTTATTTAATGAAATAAAAGTTGAAAAAAATGTATGTATGATATCGAGTAGTCCTCCAACTTTCTGGCATTTTACAGATCCTAATAAAATTTGGTACGATTAATGTATTAGCCTAAAAATTCATTTTAAAACTTGGACAAATAATTCCGTCACCCATATGTGAGTGACATGGCAGTCAACGTGTTAAAACTTTTCTTTCGCTTCTGTTGCTGTTAGAAGATCTGTAGAAAATTCTTGGTCATGACCCATGGAGTTTCGAAATTTATGAAACGGTCCTGGATAATGAGTTAATATGAATTAAACGAATCACGATCGAAATTTCTGTCGAGGTATCAATAAAAACATTCTCAGCCATGGATTTTCAAAAAATATGGCATAGTAGATAGCGCGTTAATATAGTTAAGATAGCAAATCATCTTCTTCGTCTCTACCGGATCGATCCGGCAAAAACAAGCTGTAGCGATCAGCTTCGGTTGAAAACTTGGCAAGTTTCGTATCCGCGAGGCTGGCGCAACGACGGTAAACGCTCGCGGTATTCCCATAGTTTCGCCATTCGATGAAATTACTTCGAGGCAGTATATCGGGCGAAATTTAATAGCTCGACGAACGCCGGGCCTAGACGGCTCGGTTCTCGATTAGAGAAGTTGGTAATCGAGTGAGAGGAGGGATCGATCGCGGAATGGAAAAGCGAAGAACGGTTCCCGGTAGCTGAGGAAGAGCCGGAAGTGGGTGGGCTGTCTACCTCGTTGGCACGAGGCTCGATGTCTTCGCAACAGCTGGAATCGGCATCCCCTAAGGTACGGTCACCGTCGCCTTGGATGTCGCCGCCGGCCTCGCTCTCCTCGACCGGGTTCGTGATCGAACCCTCCGCATCCCTGCTCGTCTCGATTTCTGCGAATCATAAAACACCATGAACCACCATGAGGCACAGGAAGCTCGAGGACTTCGGTGGGCGGCGACTAACTCGACAGAATCGATCGAAAACCACCGTTGGCTACTGTTTGCTTCAGGGGAAATCGTCGTATGCCCTTAAAAAATGAATCTTCCGAGCTGAACATTTTTCTACGTGTCCTCGAAACCATCGTTTAAATGCGTGAGAAGTTTTGCGAATTTGTTTCAAACCGTTTGGTTATGAGAAATTCCAAAAGTGTCTTTTTTAAACATACCTGGCGAAAAGATTCTACTTGGACGTAAAGATTGATAACAAAGTTATGGGCAGAATCAACGTTCTATCGACGTTATGCAAGCTACTCGGCACTCGACTCGCGTACACACTTCACGAATTGTAGATCCTTCGGCCACCCGGAGACGCGATCTATTCGGCGCCCCGCTGTTTTTACGAGACTCGCGATGCTTCTACCGCCGACAGTGGTAGCATCCGAGAATAAAGCGACTTCCGAGCCCGAATTCCTAACAGACACCGTCGACAGCTGTGAGCTCGCGGGTTTTCACTCGTTAGTGTCGTCTGTGATATGACTTTAACGCGGATACGTTCCTCTAGGTGAGAATTCTTTAACGAGGAGATAAGACTAATAAGGAGATCGAAACCATGTTTTCTCGTTGTAATTGGCTGTTTTTGATTACAGCTGCTTCGGTCACATGTACCTCGAAAAAGACTCGAAAATTAAAAATAGCGGGACTTCGGTGTTATTCTGCTAGTTGGCGGAACTGAATAAAAATTCTGAAACGAAGAAACACGTCCTTAATTAACTTCTGCTACTTGCAATTGCCTTAGAGACTTTCTATTTTGCAGAAACGATCTCCGGTCTACTAATTACCGATCCGAGAAGCTTCCTTAGCAGGTCGCAAGACGGATGGGAACACGGGATTACAAAATGGTGGAACAAAACAGCGTCGTCGTGGCCGCTTTCCGGCGTCGGGACGTCGCAAAACAAAGCCTGCGGGGCGCCCCGGAGGAATCGACGAATTTCGGTGGCCTCGGTCTCGCAGCGGGGGACAGCGTTAAAACATCGAATAAATCTCTGTCGAGAAAGACAGGGGGGGGGGAAAAGAGAAAGAAACCTCGACGGATCTCGGCGAGGGAGCCAATCGACTCGGTTCCGCTCTCATCTCGCGCAACAGATTTACGGAATCGGTTGGCTTCTGCCTTACCGGACTCATCCTCCTCGGCAATTACGGTAGCACGGTGCCTCTCGAGCTGCCTGCCGAGCTCGGCGATCACGGAATGCAACTCGGTCAGCCTCTCCTCGTGCCTCGCTGCTTGCTGCTCTGCCCTCTGTTCCGTTCTGGCTGCCTGCACCTCGGCCCTCACCAAGGCTGCCTCCGCTGCCTCTCTGGCTCGTGTCGCTGCCACCAGCCTCGAGTTCAGCTCGGCCACCTCGTTCCTCAACGATGACAGCGCGGCCGCGTGCAGCTGCAACAGAAATTCCGAATATTTAGCGGGAACTCGTTGATTTTTCAGCTGGCGAATTTGTCCGAGTCTCTCGAAGCTTCCTCAGGGTCGTTGACGCGAGGCTGATGCGGTTCAACGACGGTAGCATGTGGGAATTGCCTCTAGAATGTAAGATAAGCTGTAACGGATCCGCCACCGTATATATTGTTCGTACGGTCATGTTATTGATAAGCGATTCATCGCCAACGACAAGCGAACCTGTCGAAAAAAGAGAAACGAACAGGATGATAAAAGGACGAGCAGTCTCGTCAGGTCCGACATCGGAGAGGGACATGTAAATAAATTACATACTGTCTGCTTTAATCCCGGCCATTCCTTACAAGAATGGATTTGTTTTGAGGACAGTAGCGCGAGACTCTTCATATTTTAGACATTTTACACGATTCTAGATATTTAAAGGATTTCTTAGCCATTTCTAGACGTTTTCAGATATTTTTTAACATTGTTTTGAACATTATTAGACGTCTTTAAGATATTCCTAGATATTTTTGGACATTTGTGGACATTTATGAAAGAGGAGGAACGCGTTGGACCACAAATGTCAACAATGAAACAGAGTCCCTCCGTTACCTTTAACTCTCTGCGGACGTTTCGCGCGGCAGGACGAGTAGCGAGTGAGAGGCGACAGTCGGTGTTTATGCTAGATTTCGTTATCTCGAACCGAAGGGAATGAACTATTGGTTCTTGGAAGGGTCCCTTAGCTGTTGGTGTTCCTTCATACGAGGTGTCAAAAGATATATCAGTTCAGAGATAAGATAGAATTAACACTAGATTTACGGGGCACTAAATGTGCCTATTCTACATTACTTTATAAAAATAACAAAAATGTATTTATCCAAATTTATAGCCGTGTCTTTTACAATATATACCCAAAGAAACCAATTTGTTGAATAATATCTTCTTCATGCATCTTTACAATTTCGATAATTGTGAATTAACCGTAAATCTAGTGTTAATAAAAGGTTCTTCTAAGAAGAAGAGATCATTTAATTGGACCCGGCTGAAAAAGTCGGCGTCCGCAAAGGGTTAAAAAGCGATTGAGATTGAGTTGTATAATGTGGCAGCCGTTTCTGAAATAAGAGAGAAAGAACCTCAAGCATCAAAAACGGGAATGCTAAACGAAAGCATCTGAATTGTCTTGGAAAAAGGCGGTCGAGAGTTCGAATGTCTTTTTTTTCCGCCGCGCCCGTGTTCGGGCACCGCAGAGACACGTGAAATGCAGATGAGAATCATCGATCGGGAACGTGCAGGTAATTCGAGCATTCTATGCGGCGTCGCAGGTGTGATTCAGACCCTGCCTTTTACGCGTTTCGTCTCGATCCGTGACGCAACCTGTCCCGACCGAAGATCCGGCGAACGGACAGATAAGGATTTGTCCTGATTGCGGATCGTCGGCCGAACGCCGTTGGTGGCATGATATTTTATTCGTTTGACGTAAATATTTCAGTCGGGCGAACCTCGCTGGCGACGCCAGGCGCTATTCCAACCCCGGGAGCACAGCATCAAATATTCAGGCTGTTACGTTTTCATCCGAGACGCAAATGGCGGCAAGAACAATTCCCGCGCTGGTTGGGAACGTTCTCGCCTTTCCCCGATCCCGGGGAAATTGTTTGTTATCGAGCTGCTCTCACTGTTTTCGCAATTGAACCGATCGTAGACGAGGGTTCCCTAAAATATAGTGATTAATCGCTTGAAAATTGATACTAAGTTTCTGATAACACGGTACATACTGCGATTGCAACTTTTACAAATTCCAAGAATTATTCCTCGTGTTTCATTAAAATTTTGCACACATTTAACACCAGTGGATCCTAAGTAAAAAATTGACAATCAACCGTGTTATTTCAGGGTTGCCTGCATTAAACTCATCGTTCGATTTTTTGTCAGTTGAATAATCAAATTATTTTATTTGCAATTTTAGGAGCTAGATACACGAGCTTTTCATGTTACCGATATGAGATACCAGATTCCGCGGAAACTATTTTTCACTGAGCATTCCAAGAAGTATTATTAACTTGTAAAGTGAAAATTGCACGTTGTCGAGAATCGCATTTCAGCGTACTTAGTAGCAAGATAATGTCCACGCTATTACTTAAAAATAATAGATCACGTAGATTAGAATGACCCAGCATTCGTCCAAGCAAGGTGAAGCATTTAAAAATGGCGTCCGAGGAAGCTTGTCGTTGCAGATTTTGCGAAATGATGATCACGCAGGTACAATGCTTGATCGGTCTCAAATGTTACGCTGAAAAGATTCTAATCGGAGGCACGCTAATCTTGGTGCGCGGGAAAAATCGTCCTTGCATGTATCCGTCAATTAGCGTCGCTCGAGACTAAGTCGCAGAACATTTATAATTGAAGACACGTGAGGTAGAATGAATATCCTGACGGGGAATCCTTATCCATTAGGCGACTCAACCCTGCCTCGGCTACCCTGCCGTGGCAATGAAATTATAAATAGCTGAGTGTGTTCCTTCGAGCATCTCGGTAAATTAATTAACAAATTCTGATTTTGGTTCCATAAATATTAGCCCTTTGTTTCATGCGATACTATCGGATTTATTTACATTTTTAGATAATAAAGCTGCTATTAAACACAGGGTTAAACGCAGTGTCTAGAGCAGAAATGGGAGTAGATTACCCTCTGGGGCATTTCCCTAGCCCTATCGAAATCAGCAGCAACCAAAACCACGCCCACTCGAAGCACTTTCAATAAAGGAAACAGGGATACTGTTCTATTTATGCCTCTGATAATTTTCCTAAAGAACCAATTTAGAACAAGAATTTGAAACAACCCAAAACCACGCCCATTCAGAGCACTTTAAACAACGAATACAAACTAATTTTCCAAAGCTTTATTAGATCATTTTCCCCAAAGCGTAAATTTAGAGCATACGTGGGCACAAATTGCCCTCAGGGGCATTGCCCCGGCTCCCACGAAATCGGAAGCGACGAAGACCCGCCCACTCAGAGTACTCTGTCTAAAAAGAGCAGGACAGACAACCTTCCGTTGCTATCGATTCCAAATTCACACGACTGGGAGACTTCTTCGACGTCATTTGCCCTGGAGCAATGCCCCAGGGGGCAATTCGAGCCGCTCCCAGACTAAAGGTCACCTTATCTATAGCAAACCTACACGTATAAAGATCGGAGAAATCTAACGCGCAGTTCGAGAGAATTAAAAGGAAAAGATCAAGAAAAGAAGAGGAATTCAACAAGAAGGATAATCTTTGAGAATGCATACAGCTGTTGGCAGTGAAGGCGGGAAATTTGAAAATTTCAACACAGTCCAAGCCAAAAGGACTTTCGAACCAGAGGAAGCTAATTAATTCTCCGCCTTGGAAAAAAGGATTCGAAAAAGACAATTTTCAAGAAAGGCGTCTGTTTTGCGCGGTACGCTGCAGTAAGGCGGGAAATTTGAAAATTCTAAGACGGTCCAAGCCACAAGGACTTTCGAACCAGAGGAAGCTAATTAATTCTCCGCCTTGGAAAAAAGGATTCGAAAAGGACAATTTTCAAGAAAGGCGTCTGTTTTGCGTTGTACGCTGCAGTAAGGCGGGAAATTTGGAAATTCTAAGATGGTGCAAGTCCCAAGGACTTTCGAACTAGCAACTGGGACGGTTTTCGCTGGAACAAAGAGACTCTATGTCCGGGAGTAATGTTCTTCGCGAAATGCGACGTCGTTTCTGTTGGTGTCTCTAATTCTGGGCCGAGGGAACGACAGTTTCCCGGCAGTTGACGACAGTTTCGTCGCGTCGCAGCGATCCGTGGGTCGCAGACGATCGTCCTTCCTCCTTATTACCGGACGGTCCTCATTAATTTCGCCGCATTCGGGCCGTTTCGAGCGTGAACGATCTCGCCGCGCGAGGGAAAAACGCTCGCGGCGTGGGCGTCGCGGAATAGGCGTTTACGAGCCGCATATCGTGTTCTCCGCGGCGAGTGTCCTTCGCGGTGGCAGTGATGCAGTCATGCGTGTTGCTGGTTACGATACGACGAGCCGCTAATGATTCCTGGGCCACGTGACGGCGCCACGTATAAGAATCACCGGCCGTAATTACCGCGATATCAGTCGAGCTACGACCAGACGATCGTGCGCTTGTTGCCAGCCTCGAAGTACCCCAGCGACACAACAGGTAAACTAGTTTCTCGGATAGTTTTTGCCATCCTGATCCGCCATCGGCTCTCCTACAGCCTCTCCCCCTTTCTCCCTCTCCCTATCTCTCTTTCTCTCTCCCTGTCTCTCTTTATCACCTCGCTTCTTCTGTATCGCATTTTCCTTTCTCTTTCTCGGGGAAGATAGGCTCGTCTTTTTGCGGACACATCGTGCTTCACACTTTTAACACGTTCGCCGCCGTGCACCGTCCGTGCTCGAGCTTACAAAGATGCATTGAGTTATTTACGAGCATGAAAAACGCTCTGCCTCTCGCTCCTCTCGAAATGGCCGCCTGGTTAATTACACGCGTGCGGTTTGACGTCTTACTACACCGGGAATTAACAATTTTTCGAAGTTTCTTGCGATTACGCGCGTTCCCCGGCTGGTTTCATGGTAGATCGTGGATTTTTCTTCGAGGGATCGACGATTCTTGCCTTTCGTTTCTTACGTTTCTCTTTGGTTCACCTGTTGGTCTTGATACTTCGTGTCTTTTTCAGAGTTGAGAGGCTCAACGAAATTTCAGACAAGATTACTTATTTAGATAGTGCTTTTTCTTCTGCTCGAGGCAAGATTAATAAAGATTCTAGTTTTTGGACGTTTTAGTCCTTTCTTTTATAGTCGTTTTGCTCTTGGTTCTTCTTTTGTTACCAAAGTTCTATCGATTCGCTGCTATTTCATACATAAAGTGTGATACACATTTTATCTGTTCGCTCCTCGAACACGATATAATCATCTGTCAGCCGACAAACGAAAAGAAAAACAAAACGAGGAAAGGATGGTCGATGTTTTCTGACAATAATGAAATCTAAAGAGAATTAAAAAACGAAGGGTCGAAAGCAGGATCCGTTGAACGAATCGGTAGAACCGCAACGAATTATCGCGACGTGTAGTTAGACACGAATGTCGAGTCACCCCATTGTGTTTGATGAATAGGCGAACGGCATCACCGAGAGGCATTAGTGATTTTCTTACGCTAGCATTTCTTAATGCTTGCTCTCCGATCGGGACGTTGTCGAAACGATGCTGACACCGTCGAAACTATTCCAGAAAGCAAAAATGAAGTTCCTGCTCAGCCTGACGCTCCTCTTGGCGGTCCTGAGCGTGTCGATGTCTCTGGCACAGGCCGACGACTACATCCACCTGCCAGGTAAGAGCTGCAAGGATGCACCACCCTGTCCAGATGGCAGACCATGCGTGATGGCTCCACCGCGTTGCAACGCTGGAACCTGTGGCACAGACCCTGTACCAACCTGCGGCTCGAAACCCTGATTGTCAGAGTACCAATCCAGGTACAAGTGGACGTCGCAGAAGCCGCTTGTCATCTACATCGTCCATCGGCTCACCAAGATGCTAACTGTCGACGTCTGACAATGTAACCACGACTGTAACCTGGTTAATAAACCTCCAACTAATCTTCACTCGGAAATCAAACTCGATAGAAATCGCTGGATACTTTGATAAAAATATTTTTTTCTGTTACCGTTAAATTCACGACTTAGACTATTAGTTAGTCTATTAGTTAGGCTATTAAACTATTAGACTATTAGACTATTATTAAATTCACGACTTAGACTATTAGTTAGACTATTACTGTCAACACGCTGATTGTCAGACCATCGTCCCTTAAAGACAAACTAATTTAATAGATAGTAACTGCAGTGCTGAAGGATTGGCTGTCGCCACGGTGCTCCATTGGCTATATTAAATGCAACAAATATATTAGGAAGAGTTTAAGAATATTGTTACATTAATTTCGACTCGCTACAGTTATCGAGAGAACGCGTCCAGCGCATCGTCGAGGAGCAAAAGGTGTATCAAGGACTGTGCGCAGGTAGATACTCTGATCGCCGAGGGGCTTAAAAATCATGGGGAATCTGTCCTCGCGTGGCCGATGCATCGCGTCAGCCTGGAAACGTGTCGGTGTTCGTTGCGCAACGTCGCCTCGCGAATTCTTGTCAGTGACTCACGTGCGTCACGATTGCCGGCGACAGGTTGGACGGCTTCGGTCCGGATCGGTTCGGTTCACGTTCCGGACGGTCGCGTTTGCTCCCCGGGGCCATCGCCCCCAGAATTCGACCGAGTTTCTCCACGCGGGAGCGTCGAGACCGTCCGAGCGGCTTCGTAAAGCGATACCGGAAATTGCGGCAAAGTACTGCGAACCCGACGACACGGGAGGGTGACTGGGACAGGGACATCGACTTTCTTCACAGTCCCAGGCCATCTCTTGTCTTGATCCATTTTGTTGAACTTGGTCGTTCAGCCTTTAAGTGTAGATACAGTGTAGATACAGTGTACGATCAATTTGTTAGAGGCACTTGCACAAATTGGGAATACAGGTTGAATCCAATTCAGAAAATCCTTTAACCCTCTACGGGCCCGTGTAACTTTCAGGTCACGTGCTAATATATCGACATTTTACCAAATAATTTTACTTTTTTCAGAAGATGACGTATACGTCTTAATTATATAATGTCTCTGAGATAACCAATGACAATATTGATGACGGTTAGCTGCACCAACAATTTGTAATATAAAAGTAAATGCCTTGCAAGTTGCCTGCAAATAGAAATCAACGGAAGAAAATTCGGCCCATAGAGGGTTAAGCTAAAAATCATAATAGATTGCGGATTTTATGCATTTGTAAAACAGTGAAAGCATTGGAAGAGTTAAAGAATATCATAATAGAGTCGACTTATTGAAACGATCAGGAATCGAGAAGAATTTTTATCCAGCTCCGGATGTTTCTTTTGCATTTTCTGTTTAGTAACGAAGATTCGCTTGTATCGCTTTTGTGCCGAACAATCAGTGTCGCGAATCGACTTACGCCACTTCAGCGAGTCTGGAAACAATGCAGAACTCGAAAACAAAGGGCCCACGGAAGACTGCAGCGAGCTCCGAGCAACAAAGCAGGTGGGTTAATCGGTTCGCAAGCAAGCGCAGTCGGTTTTTCCGGGTGTGCAAACGTTTTTCCACGGGACCGTCGGAAGTTTCGCAAGCTCCGACGGCTCCGGCGTGTTTGTCTTGGAATTCGCCACGTCTGTTTGCATTCGAAACAGAAATCCTGCCGACGGGGAAGAGCCCCCGAGGCACCTGTTGGCCGGCCGTGCTGGATCCTCTCCTCGCCGTTTTTCCTTTCACCGCCGCGGTCGAAATTCGCAACTTGCCGAGCGACGAAGTAGCGCGACGAGTAGGCCGCGTGTCTCTCTGAAAAGGAGAGACGAGAGGAGAGGAGAGGACACGGCATTTGCTTACATTAGCGCCCGGTGTTCACGCTTTTCACCGCCGGAATTCGAGGGAACGCTCTTCAACCAGCGCCCGCCGCTGCTCAAAGAGCTTCTTGGACTCTAGAAAACACGGTAATCGAAACGCTTTCCCGCCTGTCGAGACCGTGAGGAGCTGGATCAACCGGAAGTCGGATAAAGCACCGTCGAGGACCCGCGTCGCACGCTTTTTTCGGAGACGTTGCCCTTCTCACTGCGATTTTTAGGAGCTTTGCCGAGGCGTTGAGAGCTCTGTCGGGAGTTAACAGCTTTTTTCATGTCTCTGGGATGTTGGAGGATTTTCTTCGCTTTTTCAAAGTGGTAGGCGAGAGCTTTTATGCGAATCTTCAGCCATCAGCTTCATACCTTAAATCTAATTAACAGTCCCGGAAGATGGTGCAAGACTATTTGAAATTTGTCAATTTTAGAGTGATTTCTTTCTTGGAAAAAAATTATATGTTAGTTTCAGGAGAACTTGATTTTCCTAGGAATTTCTTATGCCCCTGCTAAAATTAGCAATTTAATAACGAATTTTTGAGAGCCTGTTACACAATCGCCAGATACCGAATCTGTTCCCACGCGTTAATCTCGTGTCGTCCTGTCGATTGTTCCGACGGTTAGGTCGAAGGAAGTTCTTTGTTCCCGAAGAACGATACACGCGCTCCATCGTGATTCTATCGAACCACGAAGCATAATTGCTCCGAAGTATCGTGACTTCGTGGAAAGAAAAACGGTCTTGTCTATTCTTATCGTTTAAGATCTTGAGCTCGACAGGTTACCAACGGACGGCGACGTTTTCTGTGTTTCGTCCGCCATTTGAAACACATCACGATTTTTAATTGCGATATAACCTCTAAAAGCTTATATTTACACAGACTAGTTCCAAAGAAAAATACAACGGCTATGAGAAGTTGCTTTTCTTTCGTTAGTGAATCGAACGGATTAAAAATGAAATGGAGCTGCTTGAAATTCTGTTGGACCCAAGTATAATTAAAAAAAAATTGTTTAACACGTTGGCCGCTATGTTGGTCGCACATGGATGACAGTATCCTTCGATCAGGTGTAGAAAATTAATTTGTACAAAATTGATTCTTCCATGGAGAGCATGTTAAAAATTCCAAATCGGTTCCTGAGGCATTGTTATTCGACACAGGATTGTTTCAAGAGACAACCATACTTGCTCCACGACAGAATTCAATCGCGACAAAGTTGCGAAACAACCGCTGCGCGTGTATTCGACAAGCAGCCGCGTTTGAACAGCGATCGAACAGGTCCCAGGCGAAAAAGTTTCATTCACAAGAGGTGGAGCATGAAAGTCAATCGCGTAACCAACGTCGCGTCGTCGTCGGCCGGTTGCGTTTTCCGCGCAAAAACCGGGTCCTTTGAATGGTAAAGAGTACTTTGGTAGCGTGGCCGATAAAATTAGTAGTTAGGCCGCGACCGTTGAATAATGCATAAACGCGGTTCCGTCGGTAGCGCTCAAAGGGCGCGATATCCGATGGGGCGCGGAATTTCGCGAGGCAAAAGCATCGCGAAGTAACTCGGCGAAGCTTTCAGACAATGCCTGTGGGCAAATAATCGAATAGAAGGTAATTGGAAGGCTGCCATACCTGTCCACAGCCGAGCAAGTCGTGATCGTGCGCCTGATGATTTAATGACTTCATCGGAGCTACGAAAGTTCTTCGAGTATTCGCTAAACGAATTTCCTGTACCATTATCTCCGTACCATTATTCAAAATATTCTTGGCATTATTAAATTTGTACTTAACCCCTTGCACTATTACTTATTTTGTGATTATAATGATTAGAAATTCTTCATCGTTCAGAATTTCATAGAAAAAAGAGATAGTTTATATTACATTATAAAATATTAATGTAAAGCACGCTTACGAATTTTTCAGAATCATTCCTCCGTCATATCCACAACAGCATACTACTATTGATTCCCATGAATACGTTCCAATAATTCTGCCTGTATTTCGGAGCACACACTACTCACAACACACTTCACAAAATTATAACAGTCAATTATGAACCAAATAATACTGCAACTTTAACCGCGTCGCTCTCACTACTACTCAAGAGCGAAGAATAGTAGTTGCCCCTACGAGTTAGGGGCAGGTCATACTAGCGAGGTCAGCCGCCAAGGGTGTATAGACACAAAAACAGGGTAATTAAATTCCGCGGGACAGAATTGGAATTGGTTACCGAGAGTTGAATTTGGGTAATTTGTTTCCCTTTTTTTTTTGTATCTAGCGGTTACACTCCCTCCGCGTCTGACTTTCCTAGTGTAACCTACCCCCACCGCGCCCGTGGGAGCGAGGAGATTAAAATCGCAGTATTATTTTGATCGCGGTCCGATTAACTTCGTATCGTTCGCTGTCAAAATTTCGCGAAGTGTGTTGTGCGTAGTGTGTTGGGCGTAGTGTATTGTGCGTAGTGTGTGCTCCAAAACACAGGCAGGATTATTCTGACGTATTCGTTTGAGCTAATAATAGTGTGCTATGGATCCCACGGAGGAGCAGATGATTTTGAAAAAATTGTAAGTACACTTTACATTAGTATTTTATAATGTAGAATTGCTATTCGTACGTGTAACATTGGATACAAGATTTTATTTCATATTTTGCTCTGTACCTGAAAATGATAGATATTAAACTTGCAAAATGTAATAGTACGTATTCGTCGATCAAAACGCTTTATATAATTATTATCTATACACTGTCAGCACTCTAAAATTGGACAACTTATTAACTTAGAACTAAATTTTTCTTTCGTCTTAGAATATTTTTGTTCCTACGAAACTGATCCGATTTCCACATACAGTATCTAACTGTTCAGGAATATATTAAATTTTGTATTGTGAATTATACAGGGTGTTTGGTAACTGGTGGTACAAGCAAAAAGGGGCTGATTCTACATGAAAGAATAAGTCGAAAATATAGAATAAAATTTGTTCATCCGAAGTTTCGTTATCGAGAAAATCGAGTTTGAAATGCAGCATGCTATTCGATAGGAATTGTCTGCCGCGTCTGATCATGACCAACCGAATCTACTTCCTGCATATACTAAAGCACACAAACCTGACAGATCTTCAAAGTCGATTTTCTCGAAAACAAAGCCTCAAACGAAAAATGTTTATATTATATTTTCGACTCATTCTTTCATGTAGAATCACCCCCTTTTCGCTTGTACCCCCAGTTACCAAACACTCTGTATATCAACTACAACAAAAAAGAATTAATTTCGGTTTACAGGAAATTAATAACGTACACATTTATTAGACTCTATTCAGAGTCTTCATCACGAGTCTGACTCGATACGGTAGGGCAAGGGGTTAAGGTATGTCAGGAAGGGGAAAATTTGGTATACCAGTTAAAGTAGCTTCGAGTGCAAAGGGTTAAGTCGTGTGCCAAGGGGTTGGAGCCTAGAAAAATTGACAACCCTGCCAGGTGTGTTTGAAGCGGTCCACGAAGGTACAAAGGGTCCCCCCGGACCCGCCACAGTGTTCTCCAATGTTGCGAGGGCTAATAAGATCACCGATAGTCTCGAAGGAGATCGCTCTCGATGAGGATGGGAGTCAACTCGGTAATCCGTTAAAGGGGTCAAGTGGTTATCCCTTTCAAGAACGCAAATTCCTTGACCAGTCTGCCGTGACCCTTTTTCTTCCCCTTTGTCCCGGCAGTGGTGGTCGTGAGGGATGAGCATCCCTCGGCCCGTTTTGATCCGGGGGATCGCGTTCAACGAAGACGAACCGGGCCAAGGGGTGAGTGCACACCGTTTCAAACGGTCCTTTTGTGAGCCCCTGGGACAAAAGAGTAACCCACGGACACGTTTAGCCCGCTCCGAGCGAGAACGCGACCCGTAAAATGCCATGCCGCGTGCCCTTAGCATGCTTCTTCTGGAGGATCTCGAGCGACGCACACGACTCGCATAATTAATGCCGGGACGGGATCGAATTTTCGTATTCTGTTCGGAGCATCTCAGCCTCTGGAATAGCACTAAATCATTGTTACAAGCGCTCAGGAGATATCGAAGAATTTCTGTCGATAGTTCAATGATTCCAGCGACTTCGTAGATCCTTCGGGGGCTCTTCAAGTATTGCCAAGGATTTTTGGGGATTTTTAGAATTCTCTGGAAACAAAATGGAACTTTCGGAGTTCGTAAGGATTTTTGCAAGTTCAGAATATTTGGATCTTCTTGAGAACCTCTAGGACCTCTTATGGACCCTCGGTTTTTTCGATCTACGAAAGAACACCAGCGACTTGTTGGATTCCAAACGAACATTCGAAAGGATCCCTGGGATCTTTTACAAATCTATGAAGACCATTCTTCCACATCCATTTTCAAAGTTCTACGACGACGTCTGGATCCCACGGGACCTCTAACGGAGCAATCCGGATCATCGTGCCTCCGGAACTTACGGAGATCCCTCAGGATCCGGGAATACAAAGAACCCCGGAGACATCTCGCGAATCCGAAAGCTCGGCGATGATTCCCCGGATCCCCTAAGAGAAGAAGGAACAGAGACTCTCTCGAGGTCCCAGGGAGACCGGTTATTCCCGGTCTTTTTCCCCGTCGAGAACTATCGGAGAGTGACTGTTGCGAATGCGCATATTCAGTCGGAAAGTGATCCGCGACGTAGCAGCAGCAGCAGCATCTCTGTAGACGTCGAATTGATTTGTCGTGGCCGTCTAAAACGTTCCTAACGAGACATCCGACGAGGCGGAGCGATCGGTAATGACAGGCGCACCGGTTGGAGGATCGTTCAGACATCGTTTACGAGAAACACGGACCCCGGAGGCAGACTATGGCGGTCGGAGGTGTCGGATAAGACCAAACGAAATTATCTCGGGCGAGTTTTCGGGGGACGGGTTGGGGGGAGAAGAGAGAAGTTTATCCGGAAATACCGTCGTCGGTGAAATCGATCGTCCGATTGGTCGGCCATCGCGCTGGCTCTGTCTCCGGCGGATTAAAGTTTAAAGGGTAGCAGTCGATTCTGTGTAAGCTTCCGGGAGACAGACGGGGGTGGACGAGGGGAAGAGGGAAAGGGAAAGAGAGAAAGATAATCGCCGAACGTGGCGAGCGGAGAAGACGAGAGCGCAGGATAAAAAATGAACGAGACGCTCCCGGATGAATATGGACGGCGGGGCGGAGGGTGTGATGGAGGGCCACCGGCGGAAGGACAGAAAACATTGTGCTGTTGCTGATAGACAGTTCTCCTCTCTTTCCCTCTCTCTCTCTCTCTCTCTCTCTCTCTCTCTCTCTCTCTCTCTCTCTCTGTCTCTCTCTCGTCTCTCGATCCGTCGTTCTCGAATCGAATACGACAGCGGCAAAAATTACGGAACTCCATTATCGGGTGTCGGGACTCGCCGCCTCTCGCTTGTCCCCGCTGTTTCGTTAACACCCCCGCACCCCCGGCCTCTCCTCCGGGGCCACGCACGGCCTAATCGATGCCGGGATAAACGCGAAAATTGCCCCGTCCCGGGAAATCCGCGGAAACGTCTGGACAGAGAGGCGAACTGCAATCTCTCGTGGGCGGCGATCGATCCGACGCGCGACGCACGGAAAACCGGAACACGTTCGTTGCACCGTTCGTGCGATCCTGCCGCGATCTACGAGATCACCGGTTGCGAAACGTGCCGAGGAACTGTCGCCTGCGAGTTGCGGTTAATTTCATTGGCTGAGATAATATTATTTTAGCCTTGAGAGTCAAGAGTGTTATTGCGTGCGTTTCAACGTCACCGCATTCGAACGTTCGATAAACAGGAAATAGGCGATTTTTATACGTTCGCCGAAGGAGCTGGAAACGACAAAACCAGCTCGGAACCAGGCAGATAATGTTCGTTATAGGAAATATGACTAAACGGACAGTTACGAACGGCACGTTCTCGACAGTTTACTCCTCGGAGATTCTGTAACGTTAATCGACTTTCTACCGAGAACGTTTATCGATGCATAATAGCAGCGTGGGTGTCGCTAATCACGCGATCCCTTTGTTGATCGCTGACAGTATTTATAAATACAGAAACCTTTTAGAGTATGATTTACGCGGGTCGTAAATCGCCGAGATTTATCGTAATAATAATAACAGCGGCGGGGAGGGCTCAATTTACGACACCGTTAAGTGTCTATCGCTTTCTCTTGATAACAAGAGTAGAACGATCTGAGGGGTCTTGTTCGCTTGCACAGGTTGCTCGTTATGTTCGAGCGGAGCTGCCCGAGTGGGTTAATGAGGTGGTTCGACTACCGAATTGTGTTTTAATTGCTATCGGAAATTGAGACCTCGAGCCCGATGTAGCACGGTTCAGTCAAATCCGACAAACAGTTTCAGCAGCAAAAGTTCATTTCGAAGAAGTGGCCAAAGCTCTCTGCATTTCATAATCAAATTTGAAGGAAACTTTATTTTAACCCTCTATGGAATATATATTATATTCCAAATTGTTGGTGCAGCTGACCGTCATCAATATTGTTATTGGTTATCTCAGAGACATTATACAATTAAGACGTATACCTCATCTTCTGAAAAAAGTAAAATTATTTGGTAAAATGTCGATATATTAGTACGCGACTTGAAAGTTACACGAGCCCATAGAGGGTTAAATAGAGATTAAAAGCTTTCCATCAGTTCCCAATATAAAAATTCAGAACCAACCAGCTCTTCGTCAAGCTATCCCAGGATGGTAAATCTAAAGGGACCATATTTTCTAAACGAATCGAAAATCAGCGATCCGATGACATAAACCCTCGCTAATATGGCGTATACTGGCATCATAAATCGTTCCGGAGGGGTTGCTGGCACAGATTCAGTCGGGAACAGCTGCCAAAAAGAAGTAATATCGAATGACCGGGACTTACGGTCTCCTGATGCTTGTGATTAGCTTCAACCTGTATGGGGACGGTTTTATCGGAGCTGTGATCGCCGGGGCAGCAGAGCCACGACCTGGACCTGGTTAACCTCTTCGGCTCCTCTTCCTCCTCTTCGGCGTCCTCGTCCTCGGTGGTGGCGCAGTGCACATAGACGAGATCGTGCCTGCGAGGCGCCTCCAAGATCTCTTTGCCGGAGGCTGGAACGTGGCTCGGCTGTGCAGGGAATCTGGACGGCTGTTGACAGTGTTGCTGGTGTTGCAGCTGCACTCTCTGCCGGTGCAGCCGGTCCACATAGTACGCCGGCTCCGTGGAGCCATTGCTCACGGCCACCGTGAAGCCCGCCACGTTGTTTCCGTGCTTCCCCTTAATCCTTGCGCACCATGTGATCCCTCATCATGGTCCTCCTCCTAGATCCTCGGAGCTTGACCGATCTTATTCGATCCCGGATCCGGAGACTTCCAGAGATCGGTACAGGGAAGTGTTCAATCGTCTCGTTTGACGATCCAGTACTGTTCACACTGAAGCACGCGATTTCGTAGATGATCGAACCGAGGCGTATTTTGATTGTAACCTGATTACGCTTGATTAACACCTGAGGCTTAGAATTGCTTGCGGGGATGCTGGGAATTGATTGCCTAGTCTATGATGAATGGTTAGGACCGAGGACTTGACAGGAGATACTGGTTCGGGATTAGGCAGTGTTTGTACATGTTCTTGGATTGTACAGGGTGTTCCATCTTGTTGTACTCCCCCGTTGTAGTCCCAGTTGATGGAACGCCCTGTACACAGCGGCGCAGCATTTAGATATTCCGAGTACCGAAAGGAGAGAAGTATAAGGGTGGAAAGATTGCAGTTTAGAGCGTGAAACGAGAAAATTCCAGCCACTAATTAGAATTCATAGAGCGGCGGGCGCGTTTTTTCCGCTCGGCACGTGCCGGCCGCGCTCGTGCTCTTCGTCGGCGATCCCGATCTTGAAAATCGCGGAAAAGTTCACGTCGCGCTTTAATGGCGTCGGATTTCCGCGCGGCGTGTGCGTTTTTTTTTTCTCTTCTCCCCCTCTTTCTCTCTGGTTCTTGTTTCTTTAATACATTTTCAACGTGTTTAACGAGCGCGGCATTCCGGCCGCTCGTTAACCTGTCATTAGTGGCCCGGTCAACGCTGGTCTTCGATGTTCTCTCCCCATAGGTCGTTCGTTAGCTTTTCAACGATGCGTTTCGACGCGTCTCTCTCTCTCTCTCTCTCTCTCTCTCTCTTTCGTGGAATCCGATACGAATTGCAGAACGAGTAGCGAACAACGCGATACCTCCGCGAACGTCCCTCCTTTCTAACTGGAAAGTTACACCCCCTCTCTTCAATTCCAATCAGATTTTCTGAAAGGAAACATAGTTTCCTTTCAGATGAAAAGTTACTTCGTACTGCCTCTTGAATTTTGGTGCAACGTGCACGGGGATGATAGAGTTAATCTAATAAAAACCAGCACCGTTCATCTGAATTGTCAAAGGTAAAAGTTTAACTCTACTTGCAAAGTTGTACGACTGTTTCTCGTGGACAATAACATTGTTAGAGATCATTTCCCAGTGTAATTGAAAATTGTACTGACTAGAGAAGGCTATCAGCACAGAATGCTAATATTTTTTAGTACATTCTTAAATCCAAATACAGAAAAGTTTTAATTGTCGTCATCGAAGGGACGCAATCTAAACTGAGGATAACTACCCCTTCTGTTGAACACATTGTCCAAGTACATACAAAATTACTATGACCAACAGAGTAGAGTATAAAACGAGGGCAACTGCTATACTTTCTCACCCCTGCTACGAAATGGTGCGCAGAAATCCATGAAACATCCTCGATATTTCATTTTTAGTACCAGATGATCCAATAAGCAACGCGAATCCCCTCCAATATTTTAGAAAGCTAAGATACAAAAATGTACGACCTGACACTATCAACGAGCGTTTGCGCATCTAATTATCGACCATGCGCAAGCCGGTAAACTCGCCTAAAAATTGAAATAATCAAGGCATAGTGGTCGCATCTGGGGTGGTCTAGAGGCCTGTCTTCGTGGCTTTCATGCTCCGCGAGGCGAGGAAAGAGGAATATTGTAGCCGTAACTCGGGTTTACCGTCGTTAACCGATCTGCATCGAGAAAGAGGGAAAGAAAGAGACCGAGAAAGAGAGAGAGAGAGAGAGAGAGAGAGAGAGCCAAGTAGTTCGTGCCTCGGAACTTAATCTGATTATTGGATATTCCGCGGGAGTGTCTGTTGGCTGTTATTAAGGCGGACGGAGTATTTTAATTTCTCCAGGAGGACGAGAAAACGACGCTGCACTCGTTCAACCCGAGGAGGAATGCTTTGAACCGCTCGCCGGTAGCAAATTGATTTTCTGCAAACGACTTCGCCCGATCAGAAAAAGAGAAACAGTATCGATAAAAGGGGAGAAATTATCCTTTCGGATATTTTAGATAGCTACCGAGGATTCGCCAGATCCTGGGCTCGGCTGGCAAACAAATCCTATTATTTTTCAAGCTTTCGAATGTACGAGATTCTGCATCGAATTCGCAGGCAGACTTTTTCCCAAAGAATTAGAAAATTGATATTTAGGCTTTCGATTGGATGGAGGAACATTCTCGAACTAATCAGCTTTATTACTTTGGAATTGATTGATTGTTCTTGGAATTGATTACTTCATTCAATTTAACTGGGGATGTACGAATTGGACAGGTGTAGCAAGATTATTAGGCTTACGAGCGGGATTCTAAAAACCAGATCGAAGAGTGACTTTCGCCTAAACAGCTCGTCGATTTGTGCGCCGGTGTTTGCAAGGTTTAGCCCCGGCGTTTCCGCGTCGCCGCGGCTAAATTCGCGCGGAAAACTCGGATCCGCGCGCGTGCAGCGTCTGAAAACAACCGACTAATTTCGCCGGGACGAGCGAACGAGCCGCTAGCAAACGGTTCCCGCGTTGCGCCGGCGATAAATCTCTCTCGGGCGTAAACGTATTTGCATATTGTGCCGCCGCGCCGCATCGCGCCAGTTCGCGTAAATTTATCCGCGAGCGCGGCTCCAGCCCGCGGAGAAACAAACGCAGCCGGCGGCTGTGAAGAGTAAATATTCCGTCGCCCCCGGGAATTCCGGAATTCCGCGAACCGGATAGAATCGGCGATCGTCCAATACGCGTTTCAAAGTTCGGAGGAGAAGGTAATTAAAAAATGTGGCTCAGTATTTTCCAAGTAGAAGCAGAAGAAAGTTGAAAGTTGATTTTCCGAGGTCTCTAAAACTGGGAACTTTATCGAGCTGAATAAAGTATCTGAATATTTTGTTATAACCATCAGAAACACGCTAAGGAGGCATGATTTCCAAGTGCTATCGGAAGATCTTGATCTCTTTCCGATCCGTTCGTTGACCCTGCCACGTGGATCCGCTCCGAACGACAAATTGCGGTGTTCCATGCGTAACGCGGTCTTCTCTCCAGCAGCGAAGAGAGGAGAGGAGAGGAGAGTAAAGGCCAGTGGGTTCCCGTAATTGAGTTCGCATGGTGCTCGCGTAAACTCGCCGATCTACAGGGCTGCTTAATTGCTCCGGCAGGCCGTATCGATCCTCGCCGAGATCCTGGACCCGTCGGCCGAAGAGTACGCGGAGCCGTCGCGCGCGCTCGCGAAATAAATTAATTGCTCGACCGACAATTATGAGCGAACGGCGGAAAAGGTATGGGGGGGGGGGGGCATGGGGATTTCCGGCGCGGACCTAACGACGCCCTTATTACCGGCTGCAATTAGTTTTTATGCGGGGTCAACGCGATCAAAGGGACCGACGTTACGGGCGGCCCTTGTCTGGGAAACGCGATTTTGCCGAACCTCCGATGGATTCCTCTCGAAACGGCGATTCCGATGCTAATCGGCTGCGGATTCTCGGTATACCGTATGCCCTGTGTTTTAGAAGGGGTTAAGTGACCAGGGTTAGGCGAACAGCTGGCTCCTTTCGAGAGTGCAACTCGCTCGAACGTATGCAAACGGCGTCATGATTTCTTTAGGATCGAGACGCTCGATTTTTTCTTCTGCACGGTCCAACGAGTCTGTAAAAGCCTTTGAAAGCAAAATTATGGTCGCAAGCCGATTCGCCGATCTCTTGACCGAAGGGCTATCCAACAGATCCAACGTTTGATTGGAGGTAAGTTGCCTTTTCATTCTAGTCAGGTGGAACCACCCTTTCGGTGACTGTGCTTCTATTTATAGGACACACTGTGCGGTTTCTCGAGCGAATTGTTTGGTCAGGTATGTTGCAACGCGACGCTTAATTGAATTGTTTGTGACGTTGTAACTTTCGTTGTTCGTGCTGTTAGAAGGGTTGGGCTTGTGACACACCCCTCAAAGTGGAACAATCTTGCAAATTCCAACGTGGATCATTTTTATTCAGCACTAATTACTTATAAGATCTCTCTTTCACTTTCGCAATATTCAAAAATTGAATAAAGTTATTCGGTATTATGTAGGTATTTACATGTAGGTTTTCGTTTTGGATGTCGTGTTCTTATCATTCTACTGACTGATAACGTCACAATAAGTTGTGTTGTTGAGTATAAATTTTGTACAGTAAGGTAAAGGCACTAGTAGTTGACCATTTTTAAAGAAAAACATAAAAAATAAGGTTTGAAATGTTCTTATTGTTTTGAAATTTAAACAACAGACGGCATGGCATCCGAGGTTCACTTTCATCAAAAGTGCACAGCTTATAAAAACCTTATTTTTTATGTTTTTCTATAAAATGGTCAACTACTGGTGCCTTTACCTTAATAGGTGCAGTAAAATAACAAAATCTGATGAAATTTTCATCTCCATTGAACCCCTAACAGAGGAAAATCATCATGCCCCAACTTCCATAACTAATTCTAGAAAAATCTGTATCAGAGATCTAGATCCTGTAACGAACAAGAATCCAGGACCAATTAGGCGAACAATTAGACGAATTCTCTAAATGCTTGGGTAGAAAATGCATTATATTAGATACAGTAGAAGCACCACCTTCAGATCCAAGGTTTCAGCGTTGCCGACGAGCCGAAAACTCTCGACAACCATAAGATCTATCGACGAATCTCTGGCAACGAAACCGATTAGTTATCCGGGGCTCTATCACGGGGGCGATCGTCGGTTCCATTAGCGCTGGCCAAACACCGTGAAAAACGGGTGAACGAGTGAAAAGCGGGGGCGGACGGGTAGTATGTTCGTTCAGCAGCTGCTTTCAATGGATTAGCTTATCGTTTCGCCGTCGTATCTGGAGGACATTTACATTAGCCGTTCCTTCGGTAGAGTCCGGTCCGCTTTTCCCACCTCTCTCCGATGCCGACGGTCGCCAACCCTTTACCAAGACAGACCCATAACCGCGTTAGCTCGCCGAGAGCGCGTTGACTCACTATATATCGCGTGAGACGCTTGCCGATTCCAATCTTGATTATTAATTACGAGCCGTACTCCTTCAGCAGCGGGGACAATCGTTCCGGCAGCTGGCCGGTTCTCGATGAGACGTGTGATTCACCGAGGACCTAGGTCAGGTTTCGAACAACTGCCATGAGCAGAGTGAACGGCAAGGTTGCCGACGCCGCGTGCCCGGATATTATATGAGTAATTAGCACGCGCGGATCGCACACGTGCGAGACGAGATTCGCGACTATTCTCGGCTCGTCGAACAGTCACGTACCCCGTGCCGGGTTTATTAACCCTTCGGGGACCCGTTGCAGACTCCCAGCTGCCATTGATACCGCTCCAGCCATAATTCCTGCACCCTGAATCGATCGCGGAAATCTTTTCAACCCGCAGAAATTTATTGAGACGCCATCGTTCGATATGCTTCGGATTATTCACCGCTACCGCCTCGTTTTCGGAGGAACATGCTGGACGGTGCATGAACGATACTTGTCTTTCTTCTTTCTAATTACTTCTTTACGAAACCCCCATCATTGCATTCGCGACATTTTTCTGGTTAAAATGGTATCAAACACGACACAGTTTGGTTCGTACTTGCTGAAGTAATTCACGATTCAATGGAACCTCGACTGTCCGAACTAATGTACACGACACCGGTGTTCAGATGATTGAACTATTATCTAGCTACAATGACGTCGTGTTGGTACTAATTTTGATCAGGAAATCATCGCGAAAATGGTAGTAACAATTTCGCAAAAAAATAATCACAAACAAGGAAGTTTTTTCATTGGATAAAACAAAGTCTCACATCTAACCTTACATCGTGTTACTACTTCCGGTTATGGATCATTCAGAGAGGGTACATCCCGCGACAGTTGGGAGAAAGTTTTTCGCATGTATCGCATCTTTTGGACATCTATCGGAGGCATTGCCGCACACCGATCATTTGCCCGTCGTTCTCGCGCATCGCCCGCGGAAGAACGAAATACGAGGATTCTTTTTTCCGTACCTCCCCGAGGCTTTTCATCCGTCTGTTAACTTTGTCGGCGCGGGCCGGGATTCGGGCTGGCAATCCCTGGGCAATAAAGTCCGCGCCGGTGAGTACAGAAACGCGTTCGACGTCCCCGTTGCTCGCGGCGTGTCGATACGATCCTCTTATCCCCGTTGCTTCAGCGCCGCGTTTACGACTGTGCGTTTCTTTTTCTTCGTTCTCCGCGTTCTCCTCCCCTTTTTATTCGTTTTCATTTTTCGTACCGCGGCGAAAACGCTCGGTGCACGCCCCTTCACGCTTCGCAACGCCGTTCAACGTCCGTCCTTCATTACCGGGACTTCGACGAACCCCGAAGGACAGGCTGATATTAATTTACGAGTTAATCGCCGCCCGCTGATTTACGGAAAAAATGTCGACGGGGGTCGAGAGGGCCTCGCGCGTTCGCGAATTTTTTAAAGGATCTTGTGAGAAACGCTTGCGGACGAACGATAAACAGACTGCGGATATTTATGCAAAATAAAAACCATTTGCATTAATTGCGAGACACGAGAACCGAAATTTATTTCTCTGTTCGGTGGCTTTGAATTCTTTTATTCTTTCTATTGTCTGAAATTACTATTTTTATCAAAGAAATATAAATGCGTAAGATCTGCAGTGTAATGATCGGGGGATTCGTAGACATTGTTTGAGATAATATTTTTGATCACTGAGGAAATTTAGAAAAATACTGCACGAGTTTAGGTAGACGAGCGAGTTTCAGAAAACGTGTGAGTCTGGGGAAGTGCATAGTTCAGGGCAACCAGTGTGCAAGTTTGTGCAACCGGGCAGGTTTATATTAATTTAGATTACCCAGCGCATTTGTTCATCGTTTACCGACATCGGATACAGAAATCAGCTAGAACACAAATCACCAGTTCCCACGGTGCGCTATTTAACACCAGCCGATGAACGTTCGCCAAAAAACGCGCCGCGAGGATGAGGCTCGACGCACCGAGGTTACTCCGGCGCCTTGAGATCAGGTTACGATGCGGTGAACCGACAAGATCGTAACATTATGTCTACAGGTATAGTACACCGGACAGCGACGATTAGAGAGGCGAGTGTTCCGAGAACCGGTATTGTTCGATTTACTTTTATCGAGGAAATAAAGGGAACGGTTCTGTCCCGCTCTTACGATTCCAACGTTCTCATTCCTCCACCAATGGCGTCAAACTATTTACTAACTATGGTTCAGAAATCAGTAAAAATTTAATATAGCACCGGAGCTAGACAACTATTCCATTACCTGAACACGTGGTTCCCTGACAGTTCGGATAATCGAGGTTCCATTGAATCGTAAATGCGAACCCAATGGCGTCGTGTTTGGTATCATTTTAATCAGAAAAGTGTCAGTAAAAAGATGATTAGTAACAAAAATATCTTCTCCTCCAAGAAACTTTGAAGTCACGTGCCGATGCAGCAGCATTTTTGAGTCTAATTTTATTTTTGGCCACGTAGCGACAAAAGCATCTTGTTCTGCAGTGTTTCCTCCGTAATCGAGCAAGTTATGCGTCGTTATTATCAATTCATACTTCACGTACCCGAGTAAATTCTATCTAGAGACCACTTGGAAGTACTTTCGTTATAGTGGAATTCAAATTCTCACGGGTTGTATACTTCTCGGGCCTAGAGAATTCTAAGCGCAGAAGCAGAAAACGCGCGATTCTATTCATTCGGGTACGTGCTATCTTTCAGTTTTCAATGGACCATCGTTCATCGCAATTTCAACTGACATTCTTCGTACACCCCCGAGGTCTGGCATTCTACGCGAGTCGACGCGAAGAGCAGACACCAGAACAAAATCCAAAATTATCGAATGAAATGCGAGCCGTGACGTGGCCCTTAAAAAATCGCGCGCGACCATGTAATACTCGGTGCGGTGCCGCTCATCAGCGGTTGTTAACGTGTTAACGTCTGCCGAAGCGTGGAGTCTCGGGCCGCGGAGCTCATTTGTCGAAACGATGTCGTTTCGCGGCGGATCGCTTAATTCCAGGGAAACGGGTGGCGTTTTTCTCGGGAGCGTTGAAGAGTCGTCGGAACGGCAAGAACGCGGAAGGGACGGGTCTCGCGAGAGGAACGGCAGTTCGTTAAACTTGTTACCGATCCCTGAAATCGTTGCTCCGGAATGCGGCGATTTTTCCTCGGCTGGAAAGAGACAAAGGAACGTGGCAAGAGAGAAAGAGAGCCCGGAACGGAACGGAACACGAAACCTCGCGCGAGTTGGAAATTGAAAAGGGGGAAAACACGATGAACGATGAGAGGCGGTAACCGTGGCCGCAGCCGCCGCCGCCGTCGACGGTGATTACGCTAATACCGTGAATGAATATGTAAGGCGGCAAACAAAGAATCCGGCAAGTAGGATAACGTCTGGCGGCGGTCTGTGCACGCGAGCCTAACCGTGTACACGCGCGCTAATGATACCGTGAACACGCCGAACGCGAACGCCACGCTCGAGAGACTGTTCCGCGGAAGGATAATTCAGGACTATACTGCCGAGAACCATACCAGGCCGAGTGGAAAGTAAACAACCGGTGCGAGGAACCTAGACCAGAGCTGACCGGCTCTACTCCTCCGACCGGAGAATCCCGGATAACGTTCCAGGATTACCGATCCATCTTACCGAACGATCGGAATTTAAGCTTCGACTGCCTCCTCGCGGCTTCCACCTAATTTTCCGATGTTCCAACACCGTGGATTATTGGGAAATTTGATGGGATGGCGGAGGGTGGTCTTTACCATTTATTTGACCTAATTTGTGCCCGTGAGCGTTCGATTTTGAAAGTCCCAAGCCTTTTAGCTGGCTAATCTCGGGCGAAGATTGGAGAGCTTAGAATTTAGGGGCTTGGAAGAATGGGTTTTATTCTTATATTTTGGGGATGAACATTTTTGTACATCTTCTTTCAACCACTGTCTAATTATCGTTAACGTTTTATGGATTTATATTCGGTACAAATTTTTTAAAAATCGTGCGTATCGGTGCACTTACCACAGTGTTTCCCCACAACCTTTTGATGAAGAGCGGGGGTCTTGGGAAGAAAATGTTCGTGTACGATCTTTGTAAATCGTTAACGACAATGTTCAGTTATGGGGATGAAAATTTTTGTACATCTTCTTTCAACCACTGTCTAATTATCGTTAAAGTTTTCTGGATTTATATTCGGTACAAATTTTTAAAAAATCGTGCGTATCGGTGCATTTACCACAGTGTTTCCCGACAATCTTTTGATGGAGTGCGGGGGTCTTGGGAAGAAAATGTTCGTGTACGATCTTTGTAAATCGTTAACGACAATGTTCAATTATGGGGATGAAAATTTTTGTACATCTTCTTTCAACCACTGTCTAATTATCGTTAAAGTTTTCTGGATTTATATTCGGTACAAATTTTTAAAAAATCGTGCGTATCGGTGCATTTACCACAGTGTTTCCCCACAATTTTTTGATGAAGAGCGGGGGTCTTGGGAAGAAAATGTTCGTGTACGATCTTTGTAAATCGTTAACGACAATGTTCAGTTATGGGGATGAAAATTTTTGTACATCTTCTTTCAACCACTGTCTAATTATCGTTAAAGTTTTATGGATTTATATTCGGTACAAATTTTTAAAAAATCGTGCGTATCGGTGCATTTACCACAGTGTTTCCCCACAATTTTTTGATGAAGAGCGGGGGTCTTGGGAAGAAAATGTTCGTGTACGATCTTTGTAAATCGTTAACGACAATGTTCAGTTATGGGGATGAAAATTTTTGTACATCTTCTTTCAACCACTGTCTAATTATCGTTAAAGTTTTGTGGATTTATATTCGGTAAAAATTTTTTAAAAATCGTGCGTATCGGTGCATTTACCACAGTGTTTCCCGACAATCTTTTGATGGAGTGCGGGGGTCTTGGGAAGAAAATGTTCGTGTACGATCTGTGTAAATCGTTAACGACAATGTTGCTTATCGCAACGGCGAAAAAGAAGTACCAGAGCAAGAGGTCGAGAGTTAATCGCCGCGAAAGGGAACGATTCGGTTGAACCAGCAAGTTCGGTCACTTCAGCAGTGGTCAACGTGCTAAAAGCAAAGCTGTTTATCTGATTTCCGTTGGTCACCGAGGCTCGGTTGATGCAGGGGATTAGATATAAACGCGTGTAACGCTCGGTCAGCTCGCAACCGTGATGTGTCGCTCGGCAACACGCGGTAAACATTGTAACGGTGTTTGCGACTGACTATTGACAGGCACACGAACATGTTGACGGTAATCTATAGATCGATTGGACGGGATTGATCTAAGAACGCTGCACGGTTCCGAAAAACCCTTACAGTTTTAAACCGCATCTATCGACGACTGCAAAGACTTTTGAACATTTTGGGACAAAACTTGTTTTTTGTTCGAAACAGGATACATAGAAGTGACCCTCGTAATTTTTTTTTTTATTGAGAAATGTTAACAAACAATGGAGATGAAGTTAAAAGCTTGAAGTTACAATTTCTTAAAAAATGGTAGTCCATTTTGGAAAATGACTATAGAGAGCTACGACAGTAGGTTTAGAGTGCAACTTGCACTAAGAACTTGCACTCAAAATGCACTTTTCAACATGAAAAAATCGGAATTGCTACACAATCGTGGGATTAACAGGAAATTTTCAAAAATAAACGACAGATATATTTAAAGAAATTTTCAGGAACCTAATTTTTCAGTATTCTGGAACAAGCATGATTTCACGGAGCACAATGGCGCGGGTAGAATCGGGGGAACAGCGTTTCTGGACGTTTTTCGGGATTCCCGTCACGATCGGCCCCGGAACCGGCTTGAAAACGAAAATTTGGACATCGCGATGAATCGGGGGATAAACGAATTCGGGCGAGGTAGCCAACGGGGCGATTAAAGACACTGTTTTTCAGGCTTTTGGCCCGGTGGCCTGCTAGTAGTATCGGCGATCCTTTGGCCAGACAGAACGACACGGGGGTGGAGCCGCGTCGTGGACCTCGGCGAGCGCGAGACATCGGTTTAATGGAAATTAAATGAATCGTATTGTTCCCGGGAAGTACGGCTGCCATGGTCGAGCAGCTTTTTGGAGGAGAGCCAGGAAACTTGGAGCGACAACCTGCGGGGGAGAGACAGGTGGAAACGACGGGAAGAAGTATAGCGCGCGCGCCTAAGCGTGCGGATGCGCTAGCCTGCTCTGCAGGCCAGTGATTTTTAAACGAGAATAATGTGTTGGGCTCCGTGCCTTCCTTCTTTACGGTTTTGAACTTGGTGGGAAATTTATGTTGGTAATGGAACGTTCACATTATGAGAGTTTCACTAGGTTGTGTGTTAGCGCACTCAGAGTGTTTTCATTTTTGTAGCTAGAATAGGAAAATTTGATTTTTTCGTCGCGTGTATAGCTGCGATTTATACAAAAGATGAAGTTATACAATTTAATCAGCTTTCCCGAGTGCGTTTACTGTTATAACGTTTTAATCCAGCTGTGGATTAACCTGTTTAATTAAAACGACTGTCATGTGTAGATTGCGAAAAAGAAGAATCACATTTTCATTTAATTTCTGTTTCAAAAGATCGAATATTTTCATTCGAATACGAAAGCACTTTTTTGCATTATATAAATTTATACACGAATGAAATAAATCTGAACAGATAATATAAAAGGAATAATTTATCGATAGAGAACGATGGTCGAGAACATAAACGATGAGAAAGTATCAGGTGCTATGATAATCGCATGCGAGAATTCTTAATAGAAGCGGTGTAAATCGTGTTAATAGTAAATGAGCGTAATAAGTATTGTCTTAATGACAAATCAGAGGAGTTTCACGCTGCGACAGCATGAAAGTTTCAGCAGGAAATGGAACAAAGTTCAGCACCAGGAGAGACGAATATGTATTATCCTGGAACTTAAAAGGAACGGTGCTTATTAATATTAAACACGAGGTGCCGCAACAATCGTGAACCTCGTGACTCCTCGGTCAAAAATGCGGTAGAAAATTTCTTCGCTCGACACTTCCCGAGGTAATCAAACTCAAAAACTTTCTCATGCTTATTTAGAAAATGATGTCGCAAAGCAATTTCCATAAGAAATTTCTATCTACATTGAGTAATTTCAACATGGCACGAAAGGACGGTAAAAAAAGTATAAAAGAGTCTACACAGTCTTCTATAAGCTCGAAACTATCAAAATGAGTTCGATAAAATTGCGGAAGATTGCCTCGGGACCTGTGCACAATTTTTTACAATTCTAAAATTAATTCTGTTTCAATATTGTAATTGGGGGATGCAGTATTGATTTAATAAAAATTCAATTGCGAGCCAATTTTATTAGACCTTTCATTGCGTATTGATTGCCATTCAATACTGTAATTGGGCAATACCTACAGAGTTCATTTAATGAAAATTTTATTGGGAAACGATTTTATGGTTTCAAGTTATCGAAATAAATAATTTTCTGTTTGATATACAAAGATACATGTCTAGGCTAATAAATCCACAATTGTTAAATACATTATAAAGCTAAAAGAAATTGTTAGAACATTCGTGACAAAGAATGAGTACATCAAATAATGGAAACATGTAAACTTAAAAATACTGTTGTATTGTTTTCGACATAATGAAATGAATAAGATACGAAAGAATTGTCTACGTAAATTCTGTATATTGAAACAGTTTGTAGCAGTTTAATCTGTACAAAAGAAACTCTCACAGCGAATTTCCCCAGAACCAGAGCTTTGTGTGAACGTGTATACACCTCTCCAGATTTTCCCATCTTTTCATAAAGAATTCTTCCGCTGTTTTTCACAACTATAGCGGCCTGTGTCGCTCTAAAACGGTTCACAGACTTTACGATCCACCCACCTGCGACAAAGGGAAGCGCGACAGTGGCAAGGGAGCAATCGTCGCAGCATTGAAGCGTCATTATTGCGGAAATCGATCGATCTCGGAAGGCGACAGGCCGAGATAAAGAGCCTAGTCGCAGTTTCCTCGATTCGGGCGAGTCTTTCTCGCGATTGAATCTCGTTAGCGGACGGGACCTCGAAATATTTACGCAAACGGGGTCGCGGTTCCCGCGAAGTTGATACGTCACTGCTCTGGGACCCGTAAATCGGCCCATTAGCTAATGTAAATTGTCACCGGTTAAGGTGATCGCACCGGCGATCAGTGAATAACGACCCGGTTTCATTAGTCCGGTGCGCCGTTAACGGCTTCGCTTAATTAAATCGAGCCTGCCCACGTGTCCCGGTAAAAAGCTAAATGATTCCACATAAAACTCCCGTCGATCGAAATTATCTTTTAACAGCCCAGAGATTAAGGCCCCGCGAAACTACTTGTGTCGACGATACGAGCTACAATGTTTCGGTTAAGTGTGCAGAAAGACCTCGATTATCCGAATTGACGATTACCGAAGACTGTTATACCGACATTGAATCACAGACACTAAATTGCTCGATCGCTCTATATGCTACAATGTTTATTGTACAAATTAACGGAGATGGAGTCTAGCACTGTGGCTAAATAATTGCTAGCTTTCTTGTCTGGTTCCGTGTGAGGTTAAAAAAGTTTCTCTCTATTACACGTAAATCCAGGGAGATACAACATGGTACCACAAGCTCGTGGTGTTGTGCAGAAATGCTTGCGGAAAAATGGCTGCCAGGTCCTCCCAGCTTAACATATCGAACTCATATTTTCAGCAAAGACTGCTTAAACGTCGTACAATAAAATGTATATATTGATTTGTCAAAGTAATTTTCTGCACAAAAAAAAAATTGTCGAATGTCCCTCACTTTCCAAGGGCATTTTCTAGCTGGCGGCCAGAGGTCCACCCCGAAGAATCAATGATACCGATAAATTGTCTGTTCGTCGGAGGGCGAAACGAGCTTGCCAAAGAGAAAAAGGAGGATCGCGACCCGGGGTTATCGATACGGCTCAATCAGCGGAGATCCTGGCCCCATTATGGTTGCGTCTGAGGTCTCGCGGTATCCTTGGCGCCGTTTGCAAAAGGGCGAGGACCTCGCGGGTGGTGGCGAATCCTCTTTCACGAGGACGAGAGAGGGGAGGGGGAGAAAGAGAGAGAGAGAGAGAGAGAGAGAGAGAGAGAGAGATGATAACGCGAGCGCAGCGCGATTTACGTGTGGCCTGGGAAACGTAATTGCTTTTGCATCGATTGTCCTCACGAGGTCGGCCGTCTTCCCCGCGCCCTACATAAACGCGGACCTGCGCCAATTCCAGCCGCCATCGAGATCCTCCTCGCGATCCAACGCGAAAAATAGTGCCGCGAGACACGCGACATCGATCGCGGCCGAGCTGCATCGCGATGGACTCGTGATAAACGATCTACGGTACGAACAGGGTAGGAAGGGCCGGATAGACACGCAGCTATGACTGTGCGCACTCTGACCTATGACTAACAATAAGGGCAGCGCCATGATACCTTGTTCGCGTTGATCCGATTGCGCTGCGATCGATTAGCGCGATTCTACGAATTTCGCGAGCCCTTTCAGCCCTTACAGAGACTCTTCGTTGGGCTTGATACGTGATCTAAACGATTTTTGTTCTGCGAGGTTTTTGGAGTAGGGGTGTACTGTTATGGTCTACTAGGATCTAGGAGCAAACTATTTTTTTAGAGGTCGAGCACTGTGGAAGATTTTCAAGATAAATAATTTTTTTTTCATTTCACGCGATAGATCACTTACGAGATATTTTGATTTTTAAAGATTTTTAAGAGTTTCATACGTTCATAAAAATAATGGTACCAAGCGTGTACTAATCTGTATCAAATATACCATATTGTGTATCATTATTTTGTCATTTTAATGAATATAGTATATGTAATATAGTATATGACTCAACATGATAATCGAATTATTGTTGAATAAACGATGCCTTCTTTGCTCATGAAAGATAGAAAACATCAACGACGCGGATCCTATTCAATATTTTTGTGTGTGAAGTTGCACGAAGCTAATTACAGATATAACTCAGCAGCGTTAAAGTTCTCGAATGGTCTATGAATTTTGCAGAACTTTGGAAGCGGTATAATTAATTTGTTCTAATTGCTTCTCAGATGGTTTTAATGGTTTGCGCTTGCCAAGAACCTAAAGATGGCTTAATGGCCTGCGAAAGGAGGTTATCAATTTGTTCGACCAAGATCAGGCCAAGTTTAGCGCTAAGAATTTTTCTGAACAATTCAGAGCGACTCATTCTTAATTTATTGAAATCGTGTTGAATCAACTACATTCACACTCTTACAAAAACCCCATACAATTTATCATTTTACGACAACTATTACAAGATTATTTTTGCATTAGATATAAGAAAGAAATTAAATAACGAGGAGAAATATTTTAGAAAATACAGTTGTCCAAACTGTATGAAATATTCAGTCAAAAAATATATGTGTAAATAAAATCGTCCCATTATAAAATCGTGTAAATAATTTTCGCAGAAATTTGATGAAAACCGGCCCAAAGAATTTCTCATCTCCATAATCAAAAGTATAAACAAAGTGGTGATCAATAAATTCCCGCACAGTATGCGTCCGAATGATTCGATCAACCTTCTCGGTTATACTGCGGCGTTACTTAACATGTAACAAGGGTTCGGGCTATTTTACGACTTCTCGCGCTGTGCACGACCTAATCAATGGTAAATACCAGGAGCAGCCTAATTTCTCGATCGATTTTCTCGATCTCCAAAATTTCTCCCGAAAAGCAACAATGACCAATACTATAAATAAAACCATCATGGACCAGCGATGACAGTAATTTCTCGACATCGTCTCTAAACCACAATCTCGATCCTGAATTTTACCGATTTTTTAACGATTTCCAATACCGATCGCAACACGCGTTCTGCCGATCTCTTTTCGGATCGAATCGACGGAACAACCGGACGGATTAATGAAGAAACACTTCACCAGTGTTCACCAGTGTCCACAGTGTCACAGGGATCCGGGGGACACGCGCGATTAATCTTCGATCGGCGTTTCGGCGCACGAGATCGGTCGATCGGAGCGACGACCGGCCGCTACGATGGGCGAAACGCTCGCTGACGGACTGAACCACCGATTCTCCCACACCCCTGCCGCATTTCGCGTAGCAGAGCCCGAGGCCGACCGAGGGTCGCCGAGCGACGCCGATCTCGCGGCTCGTTGCACCGAAACCTAGCTCCGATCCCACCCTTTCACTCTCTCTTCGTCTCTCCTCTCCTCTCCACTCACTCTCTCTCTCTCTCTCTTTCTCTTTTTCTCACTGTAGACGCTTGCACAACCGTGTAACGTCGGTTGCCGATACGCGACCAGTCCGCGGCTATCGCAGCTGATAAAAGTAATACGGTTTTGCTCGCGGTGGCGTGTGCAACACGGAACCACCCCGCGTGCGAAAAAAACCGGATATCGGGCTGGTGCATCTCCCTCTAGTCACCCTTGTACCCTAACGTTGGCCCTTCGGGTGCCTTCATTGGCTTCTGGAAGATTCTGACCATGGGACCATTGTTTTAAGTATGTTTTGCAGCACTTTTCTCCATTGAAAGTTTAAGTTTAGGCAACGAGGACATTACAACCCTTTGTAATCCTTACAAAGTTTCATTCATACGTTTTGAGTCCTAATTCCAGCTTTTAGATGGGTTTCACCTTTTTCTTGGAGGTTTCGGTCGAGGCAACAGTGCTTTAGGTTTTTGTATTTTTTGGGGTTAGGACAGTAAGAAGATTACAATCCCCCACATCTTTTCTGTAGTTTTGTCGATACGTTCGGAGTCCCTCGAGTCGCTCCTGTGTCCTAACTTCAGCCCTTAGAGTGTCTCTTCCGAAAGGGTTTGATCGCGGGAACAGCGTCTTGGATTTGTCTTGTATTTTTTGGACATTGAGATGTTGAGTTAGGGTGGTCGGAGGAAGTTCCAACTCCTTGAAATCCTTTCACAGTTTTGCTAACTCGTTTAGAGACCCTCGATTCACTCCTGTGCCCACGTTATCCTTCTTAGAGCGTCTTCGTTGTCTCGTAGGTGGTCTTAGTCCGTGAGTTTTGGGATTGTTTTTGTATGTCTTGGACATTGAGATGTCGTGTTGGTATCGTTGAGGAAGTAACCAGCCCAGAAAACCCCTTTAAAGTTTTTGTCAATATGAAGTTCCTCCGAGCATCCCCTAACTTTAGTAATTTCAGGAAGGGTTAATTCGCGAAATAATTACACGGTACTTTGGACAATTTTTCTTGGAGATTTTCTTAGAGATTTAGACATTCAAGAACTGCGTGTATTAGTGGCCAACGCCTGTTGATTAGCTGCACCATTACTTCTCAACAATAAACTTTGAAAGTGTGAGTGGAGTTCTGCCGGTCAACTTCAATTTTTCTCACCGGAGAAAGACCAACTTTGTACCACTACCCCCGAGACAAATGACGAAAGTTTCGACGAAAGTTGTGTCCGGAAAGATCTGCAGAGCAGACGACCGCACGCTATATTAACCCCGTATCCCTGCGGCGAAATACGATTGAACATCGGTTATCGAGTGTTGGTGACAAATATTGCGAGGGATCGAACCAGTTTGCCAAATGTGTTATAGAACAAACTCTCTGATTGAATACTGGACAAGTTATACTGCACTAGTCTATATGATAATATCACAAGAAATCCCACCGTCGACCTAGACAAAAATCAGTCAATTAGAAGAGGATTTTTCGAATCAATTTTAGAATGTATTCCCGTAGGAATTCTCCAACTTTCGAGATCTCAAATCTCGTTGAGAAAAATTGAGAAACCCTGGCCCCGATAGAAGAGGCAACTTCGAAACGATTTTAACCGTTTGAGTCCCAGGGGGTATTGAAAAAACACTGTCGAAGAATCCCAAACAGCGCGACCGCGCTTTCTCTAAATGAGAATTTTTATTTTGTAATGTATTATTGCATTATTATAGTATTGTTCTAGCTATTGTAAAATGTACTATTTACATTAAAAGGAGCTGTGTGATGTACTTCCGTCAGTAAATCTGAGCGAGCGACTTCGATAATCGGTAACGCACCGTCAGTTGTCCACAATGCTCGAAATGTGCTGGGTTTTCTCGACATAAAATCTCAACAGCGCGACCGTGCCGCTTGGGACTCAAACGGTTAAAATATGTTTCCGTAGGAATTTTTTAACTTTTAAGAGCTTAAATTGAAGGCGGAAGACAGCGCTTTAAGACCAGTAAAGTTTGCAGAAAAATTCGATTAACCCACAGTAGAATCCATAAATTCCGATCGGCAGCTCAGAGAAAGACGATTGGATTTTGAAGGAGTACTTGAAATCAATTTTAAAATAACTTCGAGGACCAGCTCGGAAACTTTCCTGAAATGAAAGCCGCGGTGCACGCATTTGCAATCAGTAACCAGGCCCCGCCCGGAAATATCGTTCGCCCACACGCATCATCTTAAAGCCACGTGTGTCCCGGGCAAAATGTTCCCGTGGCATCCGTTGAAGTCGTCAGCTAAGGTTTCATCGGCAGTTGCACTCTATCCGCGCGATTGCGGCGCGGGTTATTACGTCCCACGTAAGTGTCTCTCTGTTCCTCGGTATCGTGATCCCGGGTGGCGAAGTCAATCCCGGTGCCCTAACGCGGAGGACGTATTCCGGTATGGGCCCGGCAAGTTTTAATTGCGAGTACCATAACGCCGGTCGGTTTATCGTCGTGCTCCCGGTGTCCAAACGTGCCGGGTGTATTTACGGTTGTACCCGCGGTATATCCGAACCCGCTCCGACCCGCTCCGTTGTGCTCGTTGCACCCGGCCAAGAGTGCGAGAAGATCGTCCCGCGCGCTACGGTTTATTATGCGAGCGGCCGCTGATTTATACGCTTTATACGACTTTACGATTCGCAGCCGCGGAGGATTTATGAACGGCGAAGGACCTTTAGCAGACCTCCTCCTTATCGATACAAAGTCGCGAGCGTTTATTGCGCGAGTACCTCGCGCTCCGCCATTGGCCGGCCGTTATTTATTGCCAGGAAGTGTGAAAATCACCGGCCTGACTGCCGACTAATGACTCTGTTCGATTACAGGGACGGGCGACGCGATTGCGTACCAACGATTCCATTAGCTGCCGCGGACCGATCGTCGTTTACTGCCGAACGACCTGGAACGCCGAGCGCACCTGACATAATTTGTCAGAATATGTACCCCGCGAAACGCACTGCGTTCGATGAACATTCAAGAAAAAATCGAATTTCGAGTTTGCATATTCCTGATGTTTCAACACCTATTGGAGCAATCTTTCTGGTTCGTTTTCGTAATAATCGATCTGATTCTGCGTTCCTGCGGGTTGAACAAAACTCTTAAGAAGAATAAAATTGTGCATCGGTAGACATATCGAGTATACGTTTCGTGCTCGATAGGTTTAGTATTGATTAAAAACGAGAGCTAACGGAGATCTGCTCCGAAGTCTTTCGAAGGATATGCTCGTGTTTGTCCTGACGGAATTTTCTGTTTATTTACTTCTTATTAGCCACTTTCCACGTGTTTTCCGGACTGGGAACAGGTTCTCGGGAAAAATTGCGGGATCCAAAGGACGCGGGAGCAGAGCGCTGTCCTTTAGCGGCCACACCTGCCCGTCGACTTGTAATATTTGTCCTCCTACTGGGGCGCAGCCAGCGTAACGGGACACGCACCTATTCGGCTGGACAACTGGTCGTTGACTATCCGAAGACGAAAGTTATTAGCGACGCGACGCGGAAACTTGTTCGAGAAACTAAGCGGGCTCGGTGGAAATGCCGAGCCATCGGCTCTCGTTAATCGATTTGTTCGTCGTGCGTTTAGGCGGGGCGACCGGGTTTAATCTTTTTCGATGCTCTCTAACTGTGCGCTTCGAACCAGCGTGGGCACTGGGCGCCCTCTGGGGCATTGCCCTGGCTCCAGATAGCAACCTCTAATCAGTATACCTTGGATAGTGTCCTGTACCTTCAATTTTGCATACGTTTTCCTGAAAATTTGCATCTCAAAACGTTGTTCGGAAGACAATGAACATTCAATGCATTATAGGCTAGAATCGAATCACACCAGAAAAATTTGAAGCAGTGGAGCTGGTCCTTGCAGGAAAGCGAGAGCAACAAAGCCACGCCCATCGGCACCCATGCAGGATACTGTAGGACTATAGGCTCGCGAGTCACGTGGACGGTTCAGGCGAGAGGAGAGGGGATAGCGAGAGTAAAGCGTAGAGTGGGGGTTTAGCCAGTAGGACGCTCAGTTCGACTCGTAGACTACCCCTACCACGAGGTTCTAGCGGCCGGGAGGCGTGGCTTGCTTAGCTCTTTGCTGTCGGACTCATCCTTGCAAAATAATTATCTATTAATAAAGGAAATTTAACCGCAAAAATTATTTTGTCTGCGACGAGAGAATGAAGCAGCGCTAAATTAAAAAATGTTCTCTGGACCGGAAACAATTACCTGCGGCCCCATGGCCACTGGAACAATTTTCACACGGCCCCAATCGCCCCAAAGTGAACACCGCTGCCCCAGACACCGTCATTCTTCGTCTCCACCATCCCCGCACGTATCGCCGTCATCTTTGCAAGTCTAATGATTCGACTAAAAGGAAAAGACTCGCCGAATCAGGAAACCGGAGGCGTAGACTCGGTGGAATCGCGGAAAACCGGGGGACGTTGGCGAGCTGCGATTGTGGTGGCGCAATTAGAGGGATAGCAGGCCGGGTGTGGCTTCTTAATTAACTTCGCTAATTTCTCAATTAACACGATGCCGTCTTCCGTTGTAGGAGCTAGCGGAGAGAGAGAGAAACTCGGCGGTAGGTTTTCTTGCGGTGCAAAAACCTCTAGAGAATGGAGCACTCGAATTCCACGAGAGTCGTTCGCGAGGGTGGTTTTAGTCGCAGTCGAAATATCTAGACGCCTTCGAAGCTGAAACGTATGGTAGCAGATAATGGAGGCACTGCTTTCATGCAAAACTGAACTTGATTACATCAATTTCAAGAAATGTGATTATAAGTAGAACATAAGTAATCGAAAACTATCGATACACGCTATCTTCAATTTGCTAAAATTAAGGAACACTGAAATGTCTATCCGACTCGTCGAAGAAAAATTTTTGTTTTGCATAAAGATCCGCAGTCTAGTTGCAAGAATGCTTTGCTGTCTGAGGGTTAAACATAGAACAAGCGGAGTCCGAAATCGTGCGGCGAGCACAAAGCCGAGTTGTTCCGCGAGTAATAAAGAGGTCGCCGCTCGCGTTAATAAAGAAATAAGACAGCCGTTAATTGCGGGACGTTTGAAAGACTGTGCGACGCAAGACAGAGAACTCACGGGTGTGTTGATACGAGCGTGTATGCGTTTGTTTGTGTGTACGGAGCCCCGTGTGTAAGGGATGCCTCTAGGCTTTATTGCGTCGCGCTCGCCGCCCGAAGAATCCACCCCCGGGCTCGTAGACGCCGACGGGGATGAAATTCTCGGGACTGGAAGACAGTGCCGCCGGAAGTAAATATCCGGGGGAAGAAAGGCGGGCAGGCGGCCGACCGTCGCGATAGAAAGTAACGATCGTGCTGTGCCCTAGAAAAACATCGTCCAAGAGCCACCCCTGGAGCTCCGGCAACCACCCTGACAACAGGACGAGACCTCGTGCGCGATATTGGACGTCCGCACCGCCAAATGAGACTGATTTTTATTGGCAATTACGCCCTACAAGGCCCGCCGACCTCTCGATTGACCACAAAGCATCTCTACGCCCTCGAATTTCTTGTGGCAATAATCATAACAATAAATATGTACGCGCGTGTCGTCGGAAATGGAACGCTGTACACGTTCTGTGACAAAATGATGGCCGGAGTCACCCGTATGGCGTGATTCAAGTGATACATTGCTGTTATGATAGTATTAGGTCGTCCCATAAGTTCGTGCCGTTTACTCATGTACCATTTAAATTCTAAAAAGAAAATATGTAATTCATTCTACAACCTCTTCTGACCTTTTTCGCGAAGACATCATACCGTTGCTATAAAATTTCTGCTGGTTTTTCAACTTATGGGATGACCTAATAGATGTCTTTTGAAGTCTCGTGACCATTCTGTTTATCTTAGGTGAGCTTATCTTTAACGAGCTAGTTTTAAAAATTGATAAATCAAATAATAAATGGTGGTTATAAAAATGCTCCGTCTCGAACAAGTATGGAACGAAATGAAGACGTAACTGCGAAGAATTGAGTACGCTTTCGATGCTTCTGTACAGCAGTGTACTTTCGCGAATCTCAGGTCTCAGATGGAATGCACAGCATACGAATTCCATGGAGGGGTGGTCAGCCCACTGTCATTTTTCGCGTGTAGCACGGCGCAGTTACGCGGCCCGCTGCGTGACTCGAGATAAACCGAACACGGCTTATTAGAGATACGACAGATTGAATTAAGCAGCGCACGATTATGGTCCGCCCTGCGCGCCCCGTTATCTCGGATGACCGCCGCGATACACAAGCCGCGGAGCAAGGATTTCGCGAGGAACAATGGCGCATCGAGCGTGTAATCTTATATCGTGCGCGGTATCGTTCCCCGGGCAAGCCGATAACTTTTACGAAAGCCGTATTGGGGTCATCGATCGATAACTCCTCCCAGGAAACTGTCCTCGGCCTTAGTCAGTCGTCACGGTTGTTTGGAATCCGTGCAAGACATTTTTTCGCACCGGATTTTCTCGTGACCAAAATTTATTTTATCTGGCGCAAGGCTAACTTGTTGCTCTCGAGCTAACCGGAGCACGATCAACGCATTGCACGCAAAAGTGGCTAACACAAATTCTCGAGCAGCTAAAATGCCGTTGCGGACCACGATCCGCTTGTCCGATCGAAACCGATTGTTTCGCGAGTTTACGACCGGGCCCCACACAGCTCCCAGATCTCTCTACCGCTTTCCCCATAGCTCTATCCACCGGTTCGTCCTCCCCAATCGTTCCCGGAATGCAACACTCGGTATAAATTCAGCGAGCCGTCCGAATAGAGAGCCTCGGCGCTTGTTGAATTTCAAATTGACCGGCGAGTCCGCTCCGCTTCCGATGCCTCGTTAAACTCCGGGGCCAATTGAGAGAACTTAGATTCAGTTTTCCAAGGAGAACACCAACTCCCAACTGCTTCCGCTCCAGTTTAGCCCCGGCTCTCGCGTCAGAGAGATTAAACCCGGCCGAATAAAAGTAATCCACTCCTTAGCCGGAAACAATTTTCTCTCGCTCGCTACGCCCGGCAACTTTTGATACTCCTGTTTAATCAACGAACACCGAACGCAACGCCGCTCCACCTTTTCGGCCCATCGAAAGTTTAACTTCCGGCTTCTCGCCAGTTTACTTCGCTGCACCTCCGAATTCATGGTACTCTTCCCCCATTGTATATTCCGGGCTCCGTCTGACTCTTGTTGTCCTGTTCTACTTAGCGACGCACTTTACCTTTGCTGCAGCCCGGTGGATTTTAATTCTCGATTTCAATTCGAGAGTAATTTGGCTGTTGGGTTGTCGAGTTCGTTAACGTAATGAAATCGTCCAAGAGTTCAATTGAATTTTACATCAGTCCTAACAATATATGAATGCTAGAAAAGAATGTTAACCCTCTACGGGCTCGTGCAACTTTCAGGTCACATGCTAATATACGGACATTTTACCAAATAATTTCAGTTTTTTCACAAGATGACGTACACATATAATGTCTCTGAGATAAGCAATAACAATATTGATAACTGAAATATCAAAGTAAATGCCTTGCAAATTGTCTGCAAATAGAAACCAACGAAAGAGAATTCGGCCCATAGAGGGTTAAGAAATGTGGAGTTATATGTCATATTATAATATGGAGAATATTATGTCAAACGAATGGAATGTTATTCAAGATTACATCTTCGAGATTTCGAGATGGTCAATGTCTTTTTCAAATGTAAATCAAAATTGAATCCTTTTTTTAATAATTTTGTGTTTCACCTACTAATTTTTGTCTGCTATCTACTCGTCAAGTACCAAACGTCTCAAATAAAAATAAGACGGGAATATCGAGTGTCGAATCAGAGGGTTCGAATCCAATTTCAACACCTAAAAATCGAGGTTAGCAATTTATCAATCGCCCGATCGTAGCTCCAGGGCACGTACCGGCCCCGAAAGGTCTCCACCGAGGAGAATCTGGGAGAAGGGACCCAGTGAAATACGGAGCCGGAAGTAGGTCAGCCGAAAGGGTTTCCGATGCGACGAAGAAAATCGCGGCGGGCGAGCCGGAAGGCAGGCGAGCGTTCTTGTCACGCGCCGCAGGATGCGCCAGCAGGATGCCTCGCAGAATTCCTTGCAGGATGCGTCGCAGGATGTCCTCGAAAGATGGTCCGGAGAGAGGGTCGATCCGAGGGATCGAGGGAGAGGACGCGGCTTCCGCGTCGTTCTCGCAAACTCGCTCGCGGATCACGCGAGCTGACGTAAGTGCTCGGAGATTTGGTCGGGAGTTAAAGCTCGATGGAAGCGCGCGCCGGGCCGGGCCGGGCCGGGCTTCTCGAAAGTCGTTTGTTAGCGTCGCGACGGCAAAGTGCATTTCGTAATTCGCCGGAAGTTTCAACTACGGAGCTCTCTGTGCGCCGAGCAAACTGCATTTTCGAAATCAAGGTCGGCGCGAGCTGTTTTCGACGCGGCGAGTTCGAATCCGTGTCACAAGTCGGTTTGATTTAGAGGATGATTGCGGAACCTCGTGTCCGACTTTTAGGGACATCAACTCGTCTCTGAGAAAGCTCTACTCTTTCTTCAGAAACCACTACCCTTGTAGGAACCTGTTTTTCGAAGACCATGTAAATGACACAGCTTTCACGAAAAAAAGACTCCACCAACACAAGATACCGTATCCAACACGATCAACATTTCTTAACGACCCCCACTTAAATTTCTTCATTTTGCAAGCCTATAGTTTTTCACGAGGCATTATCGATAAAATTGATTCGTTCCACGGCGCATTATTATAACCATCGTTCAAAACGCGAAACGAGCGACTGTTAACGCAAGCCAGCCGTCTTTCGAGAGATCCGCGGGCCCGATAACAGAATTAATTTCCGGCGCGACTTCGTTTGCGTTTGTTTTCGCGCGATATCCACATACGCTCGGAGGATTAACGAGAGAGCGTTAGGTTCGTTTGCCGGCTGCGTGTCGGCAACGAACGCCACGCTGCCGCACGTCCCATTTCCATGGAAATTCTGGCCGCTGCTGGTCGGCAGGTTAACGTCCGCGTGGATCGCTCCCGTCAGGCCTGGCGCGAGCTGATGCGCTCGCGAAAACACCTCCGGAAAATCGCACGTTGCCGGTCCCGTTCCCGAGGAAACCAGGCGGGTGGCTATCGGGCCCGCGGAGCCGTGTCTTGCGAGCCTAATCATGCAAATTCGCGACGCGAGGTGATAACGCACAGCGGGGGGAGCAAAGGTAATCCGCAACTGCCGGTGGAATTTCTGGTTTCGCGGGTCGAGTCGCTGGTAATCAGTTCTTTGCGAAAATTGTGGCCGCAAAAGTTTCGTAATATGTTCACGGTTTTGCGTTTTAAATATGGTTCATATACAGGGTGTTTGGTAACTGGTGGTACAAGCGAAAAGGGGGTGATTCTACATGAAAGAATAAGTCGAAAATATAGAATAAACATTTTTCGTTTGAGGCTTTGTTTTCGAGAAAATCGACTTTGAAGATCTGTCAGGTTTGTGTGCTTTAGTATATGCAGGAAGTAGATTCGGTTGGTCATGATCAGACGCGTCAGACAATTCCTATCGAATAGCATGCTGCATTTCAAACTCGATTTTCTCGATAACGAAACTTCGTATGAAAAAATTTTATTCTATATTTTCGACTTATTCTTTCATATAGAATCACCCCCTTTTCGCTTGTACCACCATTTACCAAACACCCTGTATACAGTCTAGGGATTTTATGCGCCCACGGTAAAATTGAGTAGGTGTAATTTAAAGCAGGATATAAAAGACGACTGTCTTCGATCATTTTCTAGAAGAAAAAGAAGATATACATGGAGTCTTATTTTCTATTAAAAGAACGGTGTACCGACCATACTTAAGAAGCCCTGTTTGATCTCTATATCACGAGTCTGGCTAGATATTATATGTCAAGACGTTAGCATTGCTTTTATGAAGACATGTATTAATGTACCAAGAAAGTATGGATATCCATGGGCGAAGCAATCTTCTTCTTGATTTCATCAAGGAAAAGATTGGAAGACGAAAAATGAAAATTTCGACTGCAGCATGACCCCGAGAGAGACTCGCCTCTTATTTTTTCGCGTAGGTCTCCGCCCTTCTCCAGCATTCCAGAATCGTTCGTTCCGCGGAGGCGGGTCCGCGCAACGCTGAAACACTTTTATTTTTCTTTCTTTTCCGTACAGAGAGCGTTATATACCGACGCGCATATCGCGTTCGTTCCCCGTGACAGGCAGACGACGGGAGATCCGCGCAACCAGTATTTAAAGCGCGAGCAGAGAGACGCGGGGAGTGAAGCTTGCCACAATGTTCGCGAAGGAGAGACGGTAGAAACGAGTTTACGACACGCACCGGCTCGGGACAAAGTAATCCGGGGCTGACTGCGCCCGAGAACTAAGCCCGAGGAGTGTCTAGGAAAAGCAGCAGGATCCCGGAGAGTTCTGTGACACCGGTGTCCAGTTGAGGTAAGCTTCGAAAAGCCGGCCCTGGTCGTTAGGGAATCGCGAGCGAGCGCGTGTTAGTTCTCTGCTGGTCGTTAGTGCAATTTTATACTATGAATGACGACGCATCGGGTGGCTACGTGAGACGCCAGAGACGCCTACTTGCTTCTCTTGCCCCTGTGTCAGTTGCTAGTGAGTAGTAGTGTAGTTGAGATGACAAGTTGGTTAAGTAGAGAAATTAGGGTCTGATTGCTCGTGTCTCTCTCTCTCTCTCTAGAAACCCTCTCTATATATCGCTGGCTTCTCTTATCCTCCTTTTCTGTAAGTGAATTCTGTTCGAAGATGGCTAGTTAGGATGGGCGAATGAATTAGGATCTGATTGGTATCTTAATAGAAACCCGCCCCCTTCCCTTGGTTATCGGTACCTTCTACTAGTTAGCACTGTATAATTGTGCATGATTATAATTGCAGCCCTTGAGAGGGCTCGTCCAAGAATTGGTTGCTACAGACTTGTTGTTATACGTTGTTCATACTTGCACTAATTCACACTTGTATTCAGCGTTGAAAGTGCTTGAAACTACTGGGACCAATATTTTCATATTTAGTGTATCACTTTGGAGGGCTGTTGAAGTACTATTACACTCAATCCTAATAGTGTAGAGAGGGGAGATTCTGTAATTTCTAGGTACAGTGATTTGTGTATTCAATTATTCTTGTAGTATCCGAAGTAGATATTTCCTTTTTTATGTTTTAAAAGTACACGATTCTGTTATTGCCCTTTTAATACTGGTAGACAATAATGTAGACAGGACCTCTTGGAATTCCAATTAGCGAATAGATGAAAAAATGGTTTTGGTCCAACCAAGATTCGAACCCTGGGCCTGCTGCTCGGTAGCCAAGCACTCCGCTGATTACCCCAGTGAGGTCCTTATGAATACATAACATTGTTCCTAGTATATCTTCATTCAAAATCCTATTCCATTCTTTCCAATTCTATTTGTATGATAATTTTGTTGAGCAGAGGAATGTGTTTCTGATTGGTAGCTATTACCCCACTGTTTGAGCCAGTGTTTCTCAACTTCTACCTTTTAGAGTAACAAGGGGAAAAGAATTGAAAAGTGAAATTTCATGACATGAACGATCCAGGTTGCAGAGGGAGAGCTTAGGAGAGATTAGGCAAGCACGGTGCCCAAAATCAAATGCAGCTACGACCCAAACCAAACGTGAAACCCCGATAGGAAGAAAACGCGACCATCAACCTCGCAAAAAGTACAAACTACCGCACTCTGCTCGCAAGCTCGCGCCGATCCCGGCGCAGTTAGCCGAACGTTTGCTCCTCCCCAGTTTTTCGGTGCGGTAATGCACTGCGTAATAACGGTTATTTATAGGCAGTAAATGCCCTGTGCCATTCTCCTCGTCCCCGTTCCCCCCACAGCCGTTCGTCCTCCTCTCGTTCCCGCGATAATTCCTCGGCTTGGAATTCGGTCGACTTTTATTTCCCTTTTCGCTCGGGCTCGGGCTTGTTCCGGGAATCCTTTCCTGTCCGCTCGGATACGCTTCTGTAGAACGTTTCTGCTGCTCGCGTGCGAATCCGTTTCGAAGCCTCCGAGAAGAACCAGGGTGACAATATCGGGGACGAGATAGAGCAACGCGTCTGCGAGCAAATCTTTTCACGCTTCGACGCTGCGAAACGCAACGCGGGGACGGAGAAACGCTGCTCGGACAAACGGCACCGCGATGGCGTCGACGTTATCGATCCCGCAAAACTGGGACGGTTTTAACGAGTCGCGATATTCAAGACTTTATCCTGAAGGAACCGAGTAACAACGGAGACCCGCCGGCTCCTACTTGGTATGATTTATTTTATCAAGATCTTCTCTCTCGGCTTCGGGTATTTCGGTGGCTGTCCTTGGACAAGCGAATGCGCTTTTGACCATGGGTGGATGATAAAAGATGCGAACTGCCCCCTGGGGCCATTTCTTGGGGCGAATCGTGCCAAAGAAGAAAGGAATTCTCGAGTTTATGAGCTTGAGTGGAATGTAAGAGTTTGTCTTGTCTCATGGTCTTGTAGGGCGCCCTGGGGGCGTGGCTTTTGGTGCTCTTGACTTTGCAGGTGCCGGGGCTCTATCTTACTGCGCAGTTTGTACTTGTATTTGATTTAATATTAAAGTTGGAGCATCCGTAAGACATTATTTTGTTGAAATGTAGAAAGTGATACATTTGAAGTGAAGTGTCCGAAGTAGGCGTGGCTTGGTGGCTCCTGATTTCGGCAGGACCAATACAATGCTCCAATGCAGTTTATACTCTGGACTCGCCTAAGTATGTAGTTGGATCATCATCGGTTAAAGCATTGTTTTATCCAAAATGTAACAAACGGTACATTTGAAGTAAAGCATTTTGAGTGGGCGTGGCTTTGCTGCTCTCAGCTTCGCCGCAGCTATACCAGTACCCCACAGGGCTACTTTAATAGATCCTCACTGACTTCGTAAGCAATCTCTGGTCGAGATAATTTGTTCGATCCTACCTTCCATCAATTATGAAGGATTACGGAGAAGTAGAATTTGCTTTTGGAATTTTTTGGTCAACCAGGGCTGCGTATCAGGATAGTCCACGACCGATCGTACAAGAATAGAACAGTTTGTCAAGTTTTGACAGTTCATGGCTCACCTTGTTCGCCAGGTCTAGCATATTTCCGGTCCCGCCCGCCGCGGCTTCCACTAGCTTCTGAAGGGTGTGAGGTTCCGGGGAAAGGTCCCGTGCTCCGCTGTCGAACTCCCAACTTTCATGCCGGCCCGATACGGTACCTAAACACATAGAGAATAACGTGCCTATATACCGTGAACGCCGAAAGTTATCGGTGATAATGGACACGGTTAGGCGATGTTTGATCGATAAATTCGGTTACACTTTCGTTGACCCTTAGAACTCACGAAACCATACCTCCTTTCCTCGATCTTCAGAAACCTATCCCAGAAAATTAATACAGCGAGAGCATTTCTTTTTGAAAGAATCAGTAATAAACAAAGACCATAATGAAGTAACAGTTCTAATCGAGGGAAATATTCCTATTTAACTTGCAAACATGTTTCGACTATTTTTTATTTAGCAATTTCACTTCTCCCTCCTTCTGCTTCATCTTTATTACCACATATTTGTAATTTTTCCTCTTCGTTTCTCGTTGCCACGAAGAAATTCCATTCGTGAATTAAAATAAAGATTAACCAGCAATAATACTGAATAAAGGGGAAGATGTTTGTCCGCTTCTAACAAAGAACATCAATTTTAGGAACCTAATGGGTCAACAAAAGCGATCATCGAGTTAGCCTAGCGACTGTAATTTTCGCGGGTCGCAGTTCGTTTGGACAGCGAAATTGACCAATCAGATGGACTTACCGAGGCTGTTATCGCTGCTGGTAGGCAGATATTCGGGCGTGTGTGTGTGATGCGAGCTAGTTCGATGCCTGCCGGACCTGAGGGCCTCGATTTCCGGTCGCAGAGCCAAACGGCGCCTGAGGAACTCTTGATAGGAAATTCGACCGTGCTCGTCTGCCCCTAATTCCCTCATCAACTCCTCCACCGAGTTCTCCAGGTTCAGTTCCCGGCATACCGTTAGTAGATCCTGGCTGAAATAGAAAAACGTGAAGAATGTTAGCCTCGCTCGTCCTCCAGGAAATTATGAGATTGCGCGCGCGCATAATTGTCAAGCTCTACCGTGGCTCCTCTGATAGTCCTCGAGCCTCTCCGCCATATTTTTAGCGAGATACCGAGGCCACGGAGTTGGTATACTAGTGGAATGCGGACTCGAACGGTCATGGACTACGAATCTTCAAGTATGTCCACTTCTTTGAGAGCTAATCGATGCAAACAGCACGATCGTTGCGTCGATAAACGCTCCTGCTGGTCCAATACAACTTTGTTCGAAGTGCTCGGCTGGAATTCATTCGATAACTTTTGACGATCTCCAGTTCTACGTTGCATTGGTCTTTTTAATTGATTTTCTGTGTCACGGCGAGCGAAAAGTGAAATGAGAATGTACAGAAATTTTATTTCTCACATGACTAAAAAAACTTCTACCTTAGAAAGACTTCTACCTTATCAAGCAAGCTAATTACAATCGTCAAAATTCCAATTGGTTTTACTCAGAACCAATTTCGTCGAGCACAAAGCAAATGTTTCGGTCACTCTGGTACAAGTTAATTAAAAGACAGAAAAAGCTTCGGGCAATGATGAGGAAAAAGTGCAAGACCGCATTTTTAGATAACAAGCCGAGTTTTTAGCTGTCGAGGGGAGCAGAACCGTGGAGAATAAGTGTTTTATCTGAACACGTGTGCGAGAGTGCGCGCTGCCCGTGTAAATATAGCAGGATCGAAGACACTTTGCGTGAAGAATGAGAGACGCGTTTATCGGTGACTGAGGCGGGTTAATTAAAATCGTCGGTGGCCATAAAACGTTTCCCCCGTCGTACCAGCATTCCGATGTCCCTCTTAATTTTCGTTGACAGCGGGACGGGAGTATCGGCGGATTAAAACGTCAGCGTCGGGTTCAGGCGAGAATCACGCGGAAGACGGACATGCAGGCTCGATCGATATGGAATGAAAGATTCACTGGCGGCGCGCAGACGGATATTCGGGTAAAAGCTGGTAAAAGGGATTCTGCTCGGTATGCTCTTTTCGCGAAAAATATCACGGACACCCCGGAAAAAATCCTACGAAAATTTCCTCGTCAATTTTCAGTCCCTCTATTTGATTAAAAAATTACTGAATCGTAAAATGTGCACAAAACAGAGATATACAGTAATTCTCGTAAACATGTTTTTAGCAGGGTAAGAGGATTTTGTCTGAGCGAAACTTTAAAACCATTTCTGGGACTATTTAATTTGTATAAAAATTGTAAATGTCTACCAAAACACATTTTTGGAGATTCGTGTAGGCCGGAAGGACACGCCTACTTTCGGTTTAACGATTTTCAGACCACCGGACGCACCATGGTGGACAAAACGCGACAGAACTCGGATTGGTGGCGACGTAACCGGAAGAGGGAGCGACAGAACTTTCCGAAGAGGAAAGTTTTCTCTCCTTCCCATGGAACTTTCCGTTTTCGCGAAACGTTCTTCGGACCAAGGACGAAGGAATAGCATGACGAGGACGCAGATCGTATAACGCGGGATCATCTAATTCCCCGTGACTTTATATTCGCCCGGGCAGGTGTGAAGCGCGACGCCGAAGGAATTCCGGCGGCCCGTGTAGCGTGTGCAAGCGTTAATATTTTAACACGCGTCGGTTCAGTTTCCACCGACACTCTTGCCACGCGATTTTCCATCGTAATTAATACCATTCCGGCCGAGGAACGCGGAATACCCGAGCCCTCGAACCCTCTTTTTACCGGAAAACGCACGCGAACGAGCGGAAACGCAGATTCCAATGCGCATAGAAATGGTACTTTAAGCTGGAACTTTCAAACTGGAATTTTTCATGCATTCCGAAATTGAAGGGTTCGCCGATGCGTTATATCGAATATTTCAAACGTGTCTACAAGAGCAATTGATATTTATGAATTTCTTTCAACGAAACTATTAACAATTTTGGAATAAACTTTTTTGGAATGCGTAGATACATCCTTGACACGTTAAGTGCCAAATATCAACCCCAGAAATTCTCGCAAAATCAGACTAATGAACGAAACCACAACTAGAAATTTAAAATGTATTATAGGGTATGCTGTTTCATCCCTTCTGAATTCGAAAGATCCTAATAAAATTCCTAATAATATCCTTAACACGTAAAGTGCCAAATATCAAGCCCAGAAATTCTCGCAAAATCAGACTAATTTAATGAACGAAACCGCAACTAGAAATTTAAAATGTATTATAGGGTATGCTGTTTCAACCCTTCTGAATTCGAAAGATCCTCATAAAATTCGGTTAATCTGGATATCTCACAATAAAAATGAACTTCTAAACCCAGTTAAAAATCACTGTCAGTCATATGTGACTGACGTGGCAGTTAATCGTGGCAATCTCTCGTTCGAACATACGTTTACTGTACAGATCAGCAAAAATTGAATTGAGTTCTATCATCTACGATGCCATTATATTTATTGTTTTGTAAATTGGATAAGAAGCCTGAATCATTCTCCCCTACATTGTCCAGCCGAACAACGTTCGATTGAGCAGCGTCGACAGCATCGCAACTGAATGAAAGACAACAGTGGCAGCCTTCTGACAGCAGCGATGTACCGGAAGGGTTACTGCGAACAGTGTATACAAAACATCGAAGGAAAGGGTCATCGTGATTGAAAGCTCGACCGCGTAAACGGCGCTCCGGTTAGCCTGACTCCGTAAGAACTGAGAGCCGGCAGTGTAGGGTCATTCGAGTGTCATCGCGGATGAATCGCGGATGAATCGCGGCCTCTTCAAGCCACTGAACAGATCCGCGGGAGATGTTCGCATCAGAGAGAATCCCGCCGCCGGAAAAGAAGCGGGAACGAAGCGCGTTAAATACGTAGCGAGGCGCACTCGAGAACTTACGGGCGAAGAACCATCCCCGCGAAAACGGGGCTGCGGGGGTGGCTCGGGGTTTAAGACGGCTTCGCGAAAGCGGATTCGGGTTAACAGCTAGTACCTGTTACGTTCGGATTAACGGCTTAACCCGCTCGTAAAAACCGCTTTACGATCACGACGATTCCGCCCGGCCGAGCTTCGTTTCGCGTTCGACCGGCTTTTCAAGCCTCCGATTGCTTCGATTACGCTATTAGAGAGATAGAGGGGGGAAGGAAAAGCACGAATCGTGGTTAGGAAAGTAGAGGATCGATCGTGAGTCCGTGTATCTGATCAATAATTCGTCCATCTGTGCGAGATCACAGCAGCTGTTTATCAAATTTCTATATAACCGTTTCCAAGGATTTTTTAATGAAACTTTTACCAGAACATCCGCGACATTCTCCCGATTAAAACGACACCCAACACGACGTCATCAGAAGCTCATGATGACTGTTCAATCCACGATATTATGGAACCCCTGTCATCCGAATTACCCAGGAGGACGAATTAAACGAGCAAGAACGAACCAAACTGTGTCGCGTTTGGTATCATTCTAATCGGAAAAATGTCAGGAATATGTTGCTCAGATTTTCTCTGAAAATCCCGATGACTCGCTTCAACAGTCCAAGATTGTGTTTCGCGCGGCGAACCGGATTGGATATTCGAAAGAGAGATTTACGAATATGGATCCGGCGAGATATCACGCGTGTGCTGTCGCATTATGGATCCGTTTTAATCGAGCCCGCGCGGTCGATCCTCGATGATGCTATAATCGGCTGACACGATGTCTGAGTGTTCTTGTTTCGCGGCCGGATGACCTCAGACCTTGCATCGCCGGGTCTCGAGGTTTTATCTTCGAAACGGGACAAGGGGGAGATAGCGGCCGACCGATGGTTCATTGACTCGCATCGAATCGTTAACGACTGATGCCCGGCGCGAACGAGCGCCCGACGGAATAGAATCGAATTACTTCTGCAGCGCATCGAGAACACCGTGCCCAATAATTGGCCGCGACACTTAGACAGCGATGCATCACTCTGTCCCGTGTAACAAATCAATTAATCAGGGACCGGCGCACGGGACTTGAGTGATTATTGATATGCAGACCGTGTGTCGCCGACGGAATCGAGGCTCGTCAAAGGGAATTAACCCCTTCAGACCCATTGTGCCGGATTATGGGCGTTCGACTCGACTGTGTACACCACCGCGGATGTATCGGGCATAATTATGCGCCGAAAGTGCCTTCGGTACTGATTCCGGAATTATGATTAATGTTGTAATCGTGTTACAGAGGAGGGGGACGATTTTGCTTGGCGGAAGACAGATTTGGCACAGTACAGTTTAATCGTTGTAATAAATAGAAAATATTAAAAGAATACTTTTAATCCGCAGTTTAATAATGGATCTTCAAACTTATGCTCAGATAAAAATTTTGTTTGCTTATATTAGGTACAGGCTGTAACAGTAAAACACGTCTTGCATTGCCTCCGTAACGTCGCGCCACGATGATCATTGTAGTGTGACGTTTATACCACCACCACCACGTGGCGCCACCGATCTCGAGGCAGCTGCACTAGGCAGCCAATGAGAGCGGAGATCGAATACCATCCACTGCTCTTGAACGTCTCACTGCCTCCTGAGTCGCGCTACTTTATGGAGGAAATACCTAGATTTTTCTAATCGTACAACAAGTTGCCCCTGTCAGGCAATTTTTATCGTGTCTTATGACTTTGTTCGCCAGTGCAACGGTACAATAACCTCAATTTGAGAATATCCAAACGAGACGCAAACAAAAGTCGTACAAAGCTACCTCGTTTCCATTTTCACGGAATAAATATACAGAAGGGGACATCTTTACCCCGTTTTACCATTATTCAATTCCGGATCGGGCGAATCAACATTGCCGTCAACAATCAAACTGCCGAACTCCGTCCACTGGGTAAACACACTGGCCATTAGCTTTCAGGGAGCGAGACCAGCCATTAAAACAGAACCAACAGCTCGGAACAGGTGCGGCGGTGTAGTAGGAAGAGCTCGGGTACGTACCATCGCGATAGCTTTCGCTTGAGCTTTCGCAGGGACAGTCTCTCCAGCGTCCTGGCCTCCCACCTTTTCAACGGCTCCATCATTCTCCCGGCGGCGTGGTTCTCTCGACAGGCTCGTAAATTCTCCGGGCGCGAGGGACCGATGACGTAGAAAACGCGCGCGATTTTCAGGTCCGGCCGAAGCGATGGGACGAGTGCCACTGCAAGCGGATCGGATACAGCCGCTGTTGCGCTCTTCGAGGGGCAGAGCGGGGAACGGGGGGTGGGAGAGAAAAAAACCGAGGCGAAGACAAGAGAGCCGAAGGGAAACGAGACAGAAAAGAAAGGAAAAAGGGGGAGGTAAGAAGCGAGCGTGAAACGGACGCGACTTAATCCACCGCGATGCGTGTCACTCGGCGGGCCGCGTGCGGTTTTACGGCTGACGCGCGGCTTTATTTTAAATACGTCCGCAGGTCGTCGCACTACCTGTCCACGGGACCTGTTCCCATCTCTCTCTCTTTCTCTCTTTCTCTCTCTCTCGCTCTGTCTCCCTCTGGTATCGTGGTCGACGGCGAATCGGCTGACCATTATGCCGCCGCGGCGAAATCAGAGACTTTTCTTCCTCGTCAGGTTACGGACCAAGTACCGGTTCATTTAGATGCACTGTTCACGAAGCCGATACGGATCGACAGGTGTGCTGCACGCTGATGGCCGCTGACGCGCCCGCGTGACTTCGCTCGGACTTGAAGATTCCGCGAAAACTTACTTAACGTGGGAAGGTTCTTTAAAATTAATCCGATATTGTACACATAAATATCTCAATTCGAGATAAGGTTTTATAATGACAAACTCTCGAATATGATTTTTTTATTCTTCCCTATTTCACAGTTGCCTACATCCTATGTAGGCTACGTCGTATGCTTCGAATTTCTGCGCATTGTCGAGCTCACTCAAACAATAAATCAAAAAATGACTAGTACTGGTAAAGTCATTTCACTGATGAAAATGTTTCGAGGATCCCGGACAAAGTTCGAGCCCGGATTCGTCGCGCGGATCATTTGAATCAATGGCAGAGCGAGCGTTAACGAGATCCGGCTGTCGAGCTTTCTCGCTGTAGGACGAGCAGCGTTTTCGCCGTTGGATTCGCGCGTCGCAACAATGGGGGCGACACTTATTGGGTCGGTCGCTGCATTGTGCGTTGCTTTTGTAACCAGCTTGCCGCGCCGGCTCGGCAGAGGAGAGCTTCCCGATACAAAAGCGCCTGTATAGGCGTACACACGCTCGCAACTTGCTAAACTGCGAGGTACAAGCTACAACACCGCGTTGCAACACCAGTCGACCGTTCTCTGGAGAACCGTGTAACGGCGTAACATCACGCCGAGACGTCCACTTTCGCCCATCGAAAGGGGTTCTCTCTCGTTGCTCGCCGCGAGTGCGGACCATTGTGAAAATCATTTCACCCGTGGAAACGCCCACGGAAAGGCAAAACACCCCCCTCCCTGGCTCCTCGCTCCCTCGCTTTATCGTTGCTCTCCCTCCCTCGCCCTTATTTCACGGAAAACGAAGTGTTCGCGGAGCTGACCTCGATACTTGATCCCCGGTTAACGGAAGCCTATTAATCCGCTCCTAAATCGAGACGGACTCATGACGAAGATTTTGAGCAGAATATACTAAATATGAACAGCTAATTCTGCGAATTCCTTTTTCCGCCACCAGTATCGCAGCCTCTAACCAAAAATCAGAGCTCGACGAGGCTCCTTGACCTTCCAGAGTTCGGAGGATTCCACGGAAGATGATACGGGAAGCATCGAAAACGCGAAGGCAAAAGGTCAGCCGATGAAAAGCGACAGGGTTGTTCGGCGCTAAGCGCGTGTTCCGCTCTATTTGGTTGGCGCCCTTCGGGGCTCCCATGAAAGGACTCCAGCATCTCCTCCAGGCAATCCTCCCTTTTCAGAAGACCGGGGTTCGGGGCTGTTCCCGTTGGATACGTCGGAATAGCTCCGCCATTAAAAACAAAAAGCGAAGGCGGCTAGTGAGAGCGAGAGAGAGAAAGAGAAGTGGCGTACATTCGGCAAGCGGGGTGAAAGGGGAAAAAAACGGCGGGGGCAGAAAGGAAACATTACCTAATGCCGTGTTTTCACTGGGAGAAACCGTGTTTCACCGACAGGTTTCGCTCCCTCGAAACACCCGGGGCCCGTCTGCGCTTTGTCGTCTGCCAACCGGTCGCCGTTATCTCCTCTTCCACGGCGTCTGGCGCCTTTGTTGGGGGCCAAGTTTCGAGGGGTTTCGATTTCCGTGTAATCAACGGGGAAAATCGGAGAGAGCCAAAGCCTCCATTCGCTGCGCACAGCCGCCCTCAGACGCGGAGCACCCGAACCCGGGGTTCGGGTTAATTGCCGGATCTCCTCGCGTTTTCGATAACCTCGCGATGAAACACCGGGGCGAGACAGATCAATGCTTAACGGGCTGAATGCGTTCGATGGATACTTTATCGCGCGCTGAAAAAGAGAGACCAGCAGAGTCTGCTCCTTTCGGCACCGTTCTTCAGACCCGGTCTCAATCAGCGTTAGAATCCTTGATGAAAATGCGCACCGAGCTGCCGACTCTGCGTTCCCGGATTTCATACCGGGCTGCAGGAAGCTTCACCTTGACATTTTTGGTCTAGAGTACACTCTGCGCACCTTGGACACCGGTTTTTATTTTAATAAATTGCAATTAAAAGAACACTCGATCTATTTAAACCTGATGGAAGTTGGAATTGTAACGGAGCAGCGCGAAGTATGTGGAAAGAAACTTTTATTAAAGACAAAGAATATCACTGGTTGAACACGTGTTTACGCCTCGGCAGTCGAATAGAGAAGAAGGATCGTTTCCGTACACAGTACTATATACGCATTACAAAGGTCACGTGAATACGCACGACTTATAATATATCATAATAGATGTCGGGATTAGTGCTGTTCCAACAAAACCGTTTCCTGAAAAGTCGAGCAAAATAGCGAGAAAAAATTGTACGTCGAGATTTAAGAGCTCTTTGTACACAGGATACCTCTACATTCAAGTCTGTGGTGGTTTTAACCGCCTTAACCGTTTACAAAATTTTCCAATGCTGCCACAGCTTTTTTAGTAGGGAAAGTTTCGAGAATATTCGGAAATTGAGTACCTCTGTCGCGTCGCTCTTCTCGACGCGGATCCGCGAAGCTTAAATATTGAAACGAAGTGTCAATTCTATCGAAACTCGTTTGTAAAAATGTATGGCATCCCGTCCGCGTCAGAGACAGTTCCGCGCGGAATCAAACATCGCATCGACGGGTGCGTAGCGCGAAATCATTCTAATTGCCGGCCGCGCCATAAAATTGTTGGAAAAATACGAACCGTCCGAACTACGAATTCGCAATTTAGGGGAACGCTGACAGCCCGCGTCGCATCTATCGCGGAAGAAATGCGAAAATTTAGGGCGGCTGCGCGAGAGAGGCGTGAATAACGATAACCGGAGGCCGCCGTGCGATTTCCAAATTTATTGGACACGGATTGAACGCGGGACAGCGTGCGAGAGCTTGTCTGACGAAATTACGAGGATCGAGAGCACGTGTCCGGGGAAAAATGGAGCCCGGAGAATGGAGCGAGTAATTAACGGCCGGAGGGACGATGGCTGACGATGAACTCCATAATTATTGGCCGACTAATTAAGAGAGGAATTCCCAACTTTCTGCCTTGATCTCGTCGATTTTAATGCGCGGTGATTTGGCCGGGGACGGATTCGTTGTTAGCCTCGGTGAATCTTGAAAATATACAATGACACTCGTGAAAATATGATTTCGATATTTTTAGTACAGAATGTCTGCGATTATTCGAGTCTTTGACGTCCGAATTATTTATTGTCTGAGCACTCTCCACGGAGAAATAGCTCGATTTGAAAGAGTTCATAAACACTGTTTAATTCAGCATTGAAGCTTAGCAATTATTGTACTGCTAAATAAATGCATTTCTTTTCTCGATAATTCTAATCAGTTGAAACTGATACAGCAGTATGTACTTTAAAATTCTGCATTCTGCATTTGACACGGGAGTCAGCTGCATAAACAATCGTAGATTGATGTTTCTCGCGAGACGAGCCGTCATTCTCGCAGTTCCGTCAGCTTACCCGGGCTCGACGTCGATTTTTGTCGAAGCGGAGCGTCCCGACGTCCGTCTCGAACGGATAATTAAGCATCAGATCGTATCGCCGCGGATGATTTACAGCGCCGGAGATCAATGGTAGATATTTCTCTTTCCGCGCGATGGAACACCTCTTCCGCTTTCTAGCCCTCGCCGTCGAGGCTCGCGAAGAAGGTCCCAACGCCGCTAAAAATCATAGTCCTTCCGTTACTATAATTTAAAGATCCCCTCGACCCTTGACACTCGATTAACCGCGCGCGCAATACGCTCGCGGATTCCTGCGGCTCACCTGCGCGGACCTTCCTGACCTATTCTGAACCTGTACAGGCGAACACATCGAGCGAACCATTCCGGAGGAATCGCATTTTGAGACACGAGATTGATCCTCATTGTCAATCAATGCGATCGTCGCGAACTACATCCAAAAAGTGTTCGAACACTAAATATCGAGGACACGTATTCAGTCGAAAATCATAGAAATTGAATCGTCTGTGGAAGCATCGGAAAATTTTTTTCGGAATAAATCTTTCACGCATTTGAAGATTGAATCTTCCTCTTTCCAACGATTGCTTGAAACTGAGTCTACGAGTTTTTCTGGCTGTTTTATAAAACAAAATTGGGGAACAAGTTTGATCCACATTTATACCTTCCATCACTGCGAAGATGGCAGTGCACCTCTCATCCAAAGCTCAACGAACTAGCTAGAAAAAATCGTGGATCAAGTTTCAAGCATTCGTTATCAAGGGGAAGCTTGAATCTTTAAATCTACGGTGGTTTCAGTCGCGAGAAAAATTTTTCAGTGTTCTCGAAGACGTTTCAATTTGTCTCATTTTGGACCAATTTTTCGGGCAAATGTTATACGGTTCTGAGGGGCAAATATATTGCTAATATTCATTTAATTTTTACATGACTTTAAAAGATGTATTACGACTGAGTAAAAATTTCAAGCTACCGACTTGTGGATTCGGCACAGCTGAAAATCAAGAAATGTTCAATCTTACGCGTCGTTCTTTGCAAACTTTGATTTAAAAGTGTAGACTGACGCGGTAAAGAACGCCCGGAAGCAAGTGGAACTGGAGCACCGCCAAATTTACGAAGCCATCAAAATTCCAGAAAGTTTCCCCGCGCGTTTCTTGGTTCGGAGAATCCGGATTCCCCGAAGCAACTCTCCAGCTTCAGAGTCGGCGATCGACGAAAGCTGGATATTTACCGGCGAATGGCGCGGCACTTGCTGCGAACTCTTCCAGGAGTCGAGCAGAGAGTCTCATTCTCAACTGGAGCAGTTCCCCGAGCCGTGTGCAACCCCTTCTGAACACCCTTGTTCCGCGTACGCTCCTGCTCGAACCGTTTCCGCGCGGTTTTTCCTGGAGCGAGGTCTCGCGGAACAGGCTAACCGCTTGAACGACAGAAATCCGTTCTGCGAGGAATATTCCGCGGATTCTGGTTGGCAAACGCTGGCCATCTAGGATACCCGAAGCGTCTACGACACCCTGGGGTTGCTCGCGAAGGGTGATCGCGTTTTATGGCAAGTGAGTCACACACCGAGCGGCGGCCGACCCTTCCTTTCGTTTTGCTGGCACGATTACTCCGCGGAATCGGCTGCGTTCGCAGATCCCTCCTCTCGCTCCTTTACAATGAAATTACGCTCGTTCCCGTCGAACAGCCCTTCGCGTTTCGTTGCCACGGGAAATCCACCATAGCGCGCGGAAAATTCCGCGTCGAGCTGGAGGCCGGATCGCTTTTTTGCTGCTGGAAAATCGACGGATCGATCGGTACTGTCCACTGCGTTGAATATTAGATTCTGCATTTATGGCTATAAACGAATTTTATTCGTCGGAACAATCTCTTTAATTGTGCGCTTTCTGTCACTCTGTGTATTAATTTTAACGAATTTCGTTGAGTCATTTGGTTACAGTTCATCGTTTAGTTCAGTAAGCTATTCAGAACTGTTTCGATCATTACGTGGAGGGATTCTATTTTGTTATCGAATTTTTTTCAGCGGAACTAGCAACGAGATTTTCAATTCACCACACGGAATAATACGTGTGAACCGTCTGCTACGTTCGGTAATAATTTTATCGAATTTCGTTGAGTCGTTTACTTTTGGTGCAATTTTTCCAATCAGCGAGAGCTGTGTCTCGATTTTTGGAATGAAACAAATTAGTGGTTAAATTTTGTTTCGAAATTTTTAGCACAATTTTTATTTCGCATAAAGATCCGCAATTTAGTGATCACAGAAAATTGAGAGATTGGATTTCTCATATCTTCCAGAGACTGCAATCAATTTTCCCATGTTCTTTATCAAGACGGATGGATGTCCGTTTCATGAACCCGGAAGGATAAAATTTGACGAACAGATGTTAAATATTAAAGAACAGGAGAGAAACGTTAACCTGACGTTAAAAACGTTGCGTCGCAGGATTGCCGCGTATTAATTCGGATTAAAGGTGGCCGGGATGAAAGGGAATTCAACAGTTGGAGCGGATCGATGCGGTGGAGAGCCGGTGGCGCCTACAAGAGAAAAAAGGGAGGCCGGCGCTCATCCAATTACGAGACAAACGTTTCCGGGGCGTGACTCTGTCATTATTCGATTTAAAATCCGTGGCAAACAGTACTGCGATCGACCGACTAGTCACGCGACCAAAAATTCCCGATTTGCCATCATTCCGACGCGTTAACTAACCAACTATCCGCTAAAAAATATCCCACAAAATCAAATTACTATATCTATTAAATTCGTTTGATCTGCGTTAAATCGCACCAACTCGTTTTCACTATAAACGAATAAAATTCGTACTCATGACCAGCGCGCAAATAATTTGGCAGAAAATATAAGAAAGAACAGAAAAATATGACCAGAGAAAATAGTATATGTATGTATTAAAATAGTGTATGTATTAAAACATAGGGAGACCGAGCAATAGCGTCTCATATTGATCACAACAATGAACCATGAGTTCCAGTAGAAGGGGTTAAGCTAGCCCCGGCCCGTCTCGGTTTTCGGTAACGAGATTTACCCCTGTCCCAAGGAGGAACCCACCCCGACAGTCCTCCTTCGACTTACAGCCTTAGAATCGTTTGATCTTGGCCTCAACTACGTGCGCCGGCATCGCGAACAGGGTAGCATTTATGCGAAACTTTGCCTTCGAACGCGCAACCAAGGGAACAAGGGCGCAAGACGAGGAGAGGGTGGGAAACACACAGGGGTAGGGAAAAACGAGAAAGAAGAAGAGTAAATGGGAGGCAAGAGAGACGGGGATGAAAGGAGGAGCAAGAGGGAAAATAAAAAAGGCACGAAATAAGGGTTGAAAGGGGAGGCTTACAGCCGGATCCATTGGCCGGGCACAGAGCCCCCCGAGGACTTAAGCTACAACAATTACGCCGATGTAAATATTAGATCGTCCCATAAAGTCGTGTCGATTTTTTAATTAATGCTTCAATCAATGTTTAAACTGCCTGGAGTCTGTTCCCCACACGAATTATGCTACGGTGCTCTTCATAAGCGTCTCTGTATACCTTCTCCAACAAAATTGGCCACCAAAACGGCCCGAAAAATTATACTCTACCATATATAGTGTATATATATATCCTATATAGTGTATAATAATGTGTTTACAGTAAATCATTTGTTTAGACGTATCTGTTTCAGCCCCAAAAATTTTAGAACACGACTTCGCAAAAGTTTACGCCGGCCCTGGCCAAGGTGGCAGTGAACGTGTAAATTAAACAGTAATATTAATCATGGAAATGGTCCAGAATTCCAATGAACAGTAATGCAATTTCGATGCGAATACGCGTACAAAAACACAATGTGTGCATCGAAGGTAATAAAGGGCGACGATCCCAGGAAACCGAGGAGCACGATCACGAAGAGAAGGGTGGAAAGGGTCGGGGAAAGGGCCGGAAAGGAAGTCGAAGATGTCGTGAGGTGGAAACAAGACGCACAAGAGAGGAAGTCGCGTGAGTATGCACTTGAGCGTGTTCGGTTTCGTTCGCTGCACCCGGCTGGATGCACACGAGTACATAGTGCACGAGTTTCGAAAAGGGTGCCGAGGCCGTTTCTGGGCTCGGGGCCACGCGAATCTCGTCATTTTGAGCCTAAGGTTAACGAGGCTGCGGAAGGGCGGACAATAATGAACCGCGAAAAGGAAAGGAAATTTTGCTCCTCTGAATTTCGACTAATGGCAGTCGTTTGCATCCCTCTCTTGCTCGCCCCCCCCCCCGTCACGTTTAAGGATGACGGACGGGTAGGGGGAGGCTCGTAACCATTTTCTTTCTTCTTCGGTGTCACGAGGCTCGGGATCACGTTGCCGGGAACAGCTCCTGTCCATGTCCAAACAATTGTCAACGTGATTGCGCAAGATGGCCTTGCGAATGAAAGCGTTACCTGCAGCGCCGATTATGAATATGGGGCTGAATTAGTGTCGATTACGTAGCCGATCGTTGGAGAAACGGCCTCATAGTCGAGGTAACGGGGCTAAATAAGGGTGCGCTTGCACTGGACGCGCTTCCCTATCGCGTCGTAGACGTATTTTAAACGCATTACCCGCCGGCGATTATGCCATAATTTTTAAAAGTCAGTGGGCCATGGCTAAAGACTTGGATCCTTCAATAGGAACTTTCAGAAAACAGAGTCAAATAAAATGTTATTTTTAATGGTACAGTAGCTTTTTCTTGTTCCCGATTCGAATGTTCGCGGGTCAGTGCCCCACGGGGCAACCGGAGGCCCCGTTAGGGTATCGAGGCTCCTCGGGGCAACCTCATTCTCGTTCGCAGAACCCCGTGGAATGCTCCCCGACGCGCGGAATAATCTCGCGAGTTATCGATCCGTGAAACTGATTCACCGAAAGAAGTCGAGGAAGGGACGGCAAGAGAGAGAGGGAGAGAGAGAGAGAGAGAGAGAGAGAGAGAGAGAGAAAGGAGAGAAAGAGAGAGGGTTGGCGAGAGAGAAGGAGAGAAGGGTATTCGTATTCCTATTGCCTATTTCTACGATATATCAAAGCGGAAAAGGGGGTGCGGTGGTAATCGCGAGGTAAGACAAGGGGGAGAAGCGTTTCGGGGGAGCATTTAGAGGTAGTACAAGAAGGGTGGGAAGCTCTTCGAGGCTGTAGAACGATCTCTCACCGAGGTTGGGTCCGGAGTTTCCACGGCGAGAGACAAGGAGAATCGAACTTGGTCCATCTTCTCTTTCATTTTCTTCTTCTTTTTCTTTCTTTCTTTCTTTCTTGTCTGCCTCGTGTTCCCTTTTTCATTTTCATCCGACTCGGATCGAGCCCCTCGAATTACAGAGAGACTTTCCTATCGACGGGAACACCGAGGCTCTGTCTGTCTGTGCACACAACGGAAATTGCCTGAGAACCGTCCTGTCTCTCGAATATCATCCTCCGCGGCCAAGATTTTAATTGGTCCGCGTCACGTTCGACCCCGCCAAGCCACGCGAAATTAAATGAATAATCTTGCCTTGCTCGTAACAATAAGCAACCCCGATGGTCCACGCAAAATGTACGCGAGCCAAAATATTAACCCGACTTATATACTACAACTTTTATATCATCAGTGTTGAAATGTTTCAATAACGTTTTGACTGCCAGCACAGCAACCTCAGAGATAAAATAAAACTAATTTATTTTGTATAGCTAAGTTGTTTCATTATACTAAAAATTCATTAACGCGCCTAATAATCCGTCCGGTCGTCCGGTTGCAAAACAGCCTGTGTCGTATAATAGGCTGTACGAACGGGGTTACTAATTCCATTGAGAGGAAATGTTAATTTAGGATGAACTGATAATTCCCGCGCAACGATATCCGATTCGCCGAAGCATCGTGCGTGCTGGGCCCGGGTCGGTCTCCGCGGCGCAAAGTGTAATTTTTAAGGCGATAAAGCGGATAAATTGATGGCTGCTTAACGAATCCACCCCACCGGCGATAATTATCGATGGGACGGGAATCGATGTAACGAGAGAGGGCGACCGTTAATTATCACGCGCGCGGATGCGTGCTCGCGAGCGCGCTTTAAAACAATCGATGGAACTTGTTACGGGGATCATTCGCCGGGGAGCGAGATACGATCGAGGGCCCGATCGAGGCCCGATAAATCTTCAATTTATCGTCTTAACGAGAGAGGCCGCGGCTCCGATCGAAACGGCCAGATGGTAATCGGGTAATTTTATCGATCGCCGCGTGAATTCAAACTCGCCAGATATACATGCACACACACACACACACTCACACACTCTAGGCTCCCGTCGCGCGTCCTATCGACGAGACACGAAAAAGCTTTTCGAAACCCCCGGCTCTACCGGGGAAACTAAATGAACAAAACGAAAAAAATAGAGAAGATGGAAGAGAGGAGGAAGAAACGGAAAAGCGAATGTCGCGCGAACAAGAGAGCAGTTCCACAACTCGAAATGTCAATAGTGCTGCGCGTTGCTCTGCAACGTGGAAGCTTTTGCGAGAGGGTTTGCACATAGACGCGCGCGCGCGCTTGCTCGTCACGCGCCACTTCGGCCAAGATGACAAACTAATCGTTCCATTCAGCCCTGAAATCGAAACCCCGCACGGGAACCAGGCCCACAGACCGTTCCGCGTTCCCGTAATTACCGGTGGCAATAACGCTTTCGGTGTTACGTGAAACGGGATTGTTAATCAACTCTGAAACGCAGCTGCCTGCCTAACAAGACTCGTAATTGCAACACGTTGATACTTATCAAGTTTATCTACATCGTTTATTGTACAGTTCATATCTAGAGGGTGAGAACAGACCTAAACATTGAGGGTGGAAGATACAGGTTAGAACCACCCTTAAAATCACCTTCACAAAAGTCTGAAGTACATTAGACTATTTTCAAATGAAATAAAGTTTTTAAAAGTTCACATTTATTCTTCTACAGAAAATTCGAATCTTAAATGGTCCAGCGACTTTCGGAAATATCAAGTTCTACAGCATCCAAAAGCGTCCATTTCCCAGTCGGTTTCCCAAAGTTAATTGCTCGTAACTAACTGCTATAGAAACGGTTCACTCGTCCAAGTGTGCCAACCGATTACAATAGTCCAGCCACGCTGTTCGGTTCGATTGTAAGTAAACACAGGTGACTAAGGGCCAACGCGCAGCCACAATGGAGAATAAACACGGGACTTGTCGGGCGGCTTTCGTGCATCCGCCAGTATCCGTGACATCCATCTTTGTGTATTCAAAATAAATACTTCCCCTCCTAAAGGAACGAGACCCGTTTACACGTAGGGGAATATCTTCACTGCTGGTAGCGCGCTGTCCCTTTAGGACCCCGTGAAAGTAAACGAAAAGTTCGACGCTTTCTATGAACCGTGGCGGGTTTCATGAACTAGGAACGATTTTTACAGCCTTCGAGAAAAAAAGTTCGAGATTCGCCCTTTAAAATCAGCACCGACGGAATATTTTCGGATTTTTTTACTGGGAAGTGCCGGGACTTCGAAGATCACCGATTTTTGGATTGTTCACGCTTTAAGCAGTTGTAAGTCCGTGAAGAAAAATCGCAGAACGATCTACTTAGGCTTGTTTTACAGCGCGAAGCCTCCAGTTTCATCGCCGCAAATGGTATCTTTCTCAAAAAATTTTTCGCGTTATACCGAGGGTCAAAACACGAGGTACACGGCTCGGCGGAGAACGTGTTCTAATAAAATCGTGGAGATTAATTTTTCCAGAATTTGGTGGACCAGGAAACCAGGGGACATAGGGATTCTCTGTAAGAGGGGGTGGGGACAGGTGTCTAACTCGGTGTTGGTGTGCTTTTATCGCGAATCCGAACGCTTTGACGCGAAAGCTCTAGCTGGTTTCGACCGGGCAACAAAGGGAGCACGACTGGCAGCCACGAATCGACGGCTAATTTTCGCGAGAACGGGATCTGAATGGTGTAGGTCGCAGCGGTTGGAATCGTGTGCGTCGAAGAATAGAGGGTAGGGGGTAGGGGCGGTTGAATATCGGGGAAACGGTTACGCGTTTAATGGAAAACCACCGTGACTTGCGTCGTCGCGCGAGCATCCCGCGTACACGCACACATACACGCCCCTTGTATTATCTCGCGGGTTTTATTCAGTCGTCGTGGATGCAAGGGCGGGGGAGGAAAAAATAAGAAGGAAAAAAGGAAGAAAGGAAGCGGAACGCGCGCGCCTGGTTAACTCGCCGCATCGCGGATGCATTCAGACCGGCTAATTAATGGGAGTTATAATTAAAACGTATGCAACGGGCAACTTTAAAACCAAGCATTGTTTCGGCACGGTGAAATCGGAATTTCTCGCGTGCTCGCGCCCGGCTAGCTCTGTGCCGCGAACGAAACCGAGGGGTTTTTTCGCTGCTTTCGAACTGTGTCAGAAACTCCGTTACGAAAGTAACGTAATTACGGAACAAAGTGTGACGAGCAATTTTACGTTTACCCTACTAGGCGTTGTGTTTCGACGCTTAGTTTACTCGAGCTTCGAGCGAAACGGCGGAAACCGTATTTAATTGCGTTCGGAGCGAGAGTGTTTACAGATGAAATAATATTTTGATAGTTCGCTTTAACGCTTCGATAACCAGATACCCGGGTACCCTCTTTCAAATTTTCTTCAAACCTTTCTTAATAATTTTCGTGAAAAACTGTAATTTTTGCAATTTGACTCACCCCACTGTTCGTCAACAACAAAAATGCCTGAGACAAAATAAATAAAAGAGTATAATTTCGTACTCCAAATGTATCTCCGCAATAAAATATTTAATTTCTAAAGTACGCACGATTTGCAACAGGGTTCATATGATTAGTCTCACATTATATATTCCACAATTAATGAAATTAGAAACATGCTTTCATTGGAAACCAGTGTATAAATAACCCCGTTCAAGCACGTACTATTTTAAAAATTGCGGGATATCTACCTAAATTCAATCCCGAAATTTTCACACAAGAACATACTGAGTGATTGTTGGTGCCGGGTAGTACGTTTCCTGTGAAATCATAATATAATCTGTGGCCGCTTACCTGTCAATAAAACCGTCTCCGTCGCCGTCGCATGCTTGGAACAGCTTCCTGACGCGTTCCTCGTCGCAGATGGAGCCCGCCTCACTCTCAGCATCCGCGATCTGTGACATCTTCACTTCACCTCTTGGCCCATCGTAAGACAAACTATCCGCGCACTACCCGCCCGTTTCGTGTCCATCTTTCCCCTCGTTTCGATCCTGCTAGTCGGCGTCCTGAACGAGAGCCGTTTCCCTCTTATCCAGCCACCCGCATCTCTATCCGCCGCTCGGAAGAAAAAAGAAAAAGAAAAACGGGTCTTTCTCTATCTTTCAAACAAAGAGAGTCGTTTGGCCCGCAGAAGGAACACGGTGAGTATGGATCGTTATGTCACGTGTTGCATCCGCGATCCCCCGTTAATCAATCTCGAGAATCGCATTACCCTGGACCCGAGGATATCTCGCGATATCCGCGATATCTCGTTGCCGAGGTCTACGAACCACGATGGAAGCGGCGGCTATTTTTAGGCTCCCTTGTTCCCGAGGACTCGGCTGGCGCATAGAGCATAAACAAATCCGTGCGTGCCATTCTCACGCGAACGTTTATTTCCCCGGCTCGAACATGCACCTGATCGTTTAATCGCTACGCGAAATGTTCCATCGGGCCCGTCGTTTTTCAACTTTCAATCACCGAAGGAACGACGAGACCGTATCGTCTTTCCCGGTGCGATCGCGACCCGCACTACGGACACCCGTAACCGCCGTTTCCAGTGTCACCGAGTCACTAACCCTAACCTCAAAACCGGACCCGAGGCTCACCCACCCTCGCGAGCTGCACAGCGGCAATAAAAACTATCGATTCAGGACGGGAATGCTTTGAATCCACGAGACATCTTCCGGGGACTCGGGGAAGTTTTTAAAATGGCGCCACGGGTCAACGAACATAACCTTATAATTGAGAGCAAGCACAGACGAGGTATAGGCATCAACGAGGAATAGACCACCGACGAGGTATAGGATAGACCAATCACCCAATGTTTTTTTCTGTCTCACGCTCGGGGGGCTCTAGAGCCCCCTTACCATTCCGTGTCACATCCTACCGTAACGGCCAGAAGCAGTATTGTGGAACCAATATTCTAGAACGGCGCTGTTGCTGATAGAAATTTAAATCTCATGTCGGAGATTCTATAAATGATGAATGAAACAAAGGAATGTTGTGTTCTTTTAATTTCGTTATGCCTGTAACGCGGCTGCATCGAAGGAAACATTTCTACGTGAGAAAGGTTATATTCAAGTAAATCATGTGCATACATATACTTCTATAATGTACATGTATGTATAGCGAGCATCAAGAAGCATAAATTCACACTCATTCGGAGGAATTCATATTAAAAACATTATTATGAATTTTTGCTAATATTTAAATATATCATTAATGTTACTTTTTTGGTAAATAATCAGCCTAATTATGTGTATTTATTTACACTTTATTCCTACACATTTCCTTAACTTCCTTTTCATTCTATTTATGGCGTGTTTGGACTCATTTTTACCAGAAAAATATTTACAATTTATTGTTCGTATTTTCATACCATAACAATAAATTATTGCAAAAATTAGATTTTCATTAGTAAGCAATGCTTATGAGCTTACATTGTTGTGTCCGGTAGCTGTTTGCCTGGCTCACAAAAAGCCATTGAAATTCCCAAGACCTCGATCGGAAGAGAGTACGAAAGGCAACATTGTAACGCATTGCCTATTAATAATGAACAACCAGAACCCAACTGTGTTATTATAAAAAATATCGTAATGAAAATCTTATCAGCCGATTGGAGATGTTTTTCTGATAAAAACGAATCTAAATTCGCTATAAATCGGAGAATAACGAAGAATAAATTAATATTGAAAACAGAGTATGTGTAAACTCCGGTGGTAAGCAAACAAAGCTGAGCGTTGAAAAGAAGAGGATTAAATCAACCATAAGCTCTTGAATATAATCCGGATAGTTGGTTTAGTTTCAACCAATTTTTTGTTGAAAGTACATTTGAAAAGTTAAGGGTTGAGAATACTTTTCGATTCTTTTCACAAACATAAAACCATTTTGAAAAAGTAAGCACAGGATCGGTTAGAAAATATTGCGCAATAGCGTAATAAATTTACGGAAATCAAAGCCTGGGTCAAAAATGATCTATAAGGTGCAGGAGGTTTAAGCTTTCACTTTTCGAGAATATTTTATAGCAGGATTACGTCCTGTAAAACATAAATCCTACTTTGTGAACGTAGTTTGAATACTTTTCCAAAGACGTCGAGCTTGAAACGCGTGGTTTTCTTGTATATTCCAGAACATGCTTTTTACAATTAACACTTTGACTGCCAAGCTAGAGACCCCAATAATTCCATCAAATTAATGTAAGTTATTTAATGAAATAAAATTGAAAAAAATTATATGTATGATATTGAGTAGTGATACAATTAATATATTAACGTAAAAATTCATTTCAAAATTTGGACAAATAATTCCGTCACCCACATATGGGTGACGTGGCAATCAACGTGTTAATATAAAAATTCTTGCACAGCAATAATAACGTAGAAGGAGGAGAAAGATGATCACTCAGCCATTCGTTTCTAAGAAGACTGAATGTGCTAAAAACTTGAAACTTGTGCTAAGACTTTGTGCTAAAAACTTAAGACTTGTGCTAGGACTTTGTGCTAGAAAATCGAACTTTTTTTTAACGAAGCAAAACGAAATAAACGGGGTTAAGAGGAGGAAAATGGCGAGGACACAGAGCAGATTACCAAACAGATCGAAACGTGAAAGATGGAGGAGCGCTCGGTTTCGGGTCACGAAACGAAGAAACGGTCGGGTCTCGGCGCGGCACGGTATCGAGGTTGTTAAAGGTTCTAGGCGAAAAGGTTAATTATCCGGAGTCACCGCGAAGAATTCCGGAAGATGTTTGGCAAATGTGCCTGCAGTGGAAGCGAAAGTCTTACTCCCATTGGCCTGCTCGAATCGGGGTTACTGGTCAGCTTGCAAAACAGCCGTTCGATGCCTCCAGGCGGGCTTTCGGCGTGATATTTCGGCCTCATCCTCATCCTCATCCTCATCCTCATCCTCATCCTCATCCTCATCCTCATCCTCATCCTCATCCTCATCCTCATCCTCATCCTCATCCTCATCCTCATCCTCATCCTCATCCTCATCCTCATCCTCTTCTTCTTCTTCTTTCTACTTCTACGAGTCTCTGTCTCCTTGCCTCGCGAGGCACTTTTGCCTGAGGCAACACGAGGAACGATTCGCAAGAAATTTTAAAATCAAGACAAATTAGAATGCTTCTCCGACATAACAAAGTATTAAGATAATTGCTTAACTAATTGTTTTTTACAAGAATTTCGAAGCAGTTTAAGTTTTCCCCTGCAGATAGTTTATATTCTTGATTTACTTGTCTTGTCTTACTTTATTTATTACAAATAGAATAATTTCAAATCATGCATTATAACAAGCAATTTCCAATTTTTTAAGTAAATATATAACTAAGTATTTTTTATTACATATTGTTGTAGCGGATGTTAAGTCGAATCTTTTATTTAGTGTTAACAAATATAGTAATAGTTGGTGGTCAAATTTCAAATATCTACTAATTTGAGGATGTGATACGAAAATGGTAATGGGGTTACGTGACCCCACAAAAGTTGGCCTCGAAATTAGGTCTATCCTATCCCGTCTGTGATGATAGGTATATGGTTTAAGCTTCTTGTGGATCTAGTTCCAACATTTATTGTTTGTCAGCGTAGAGGGCGCAAGTAAACGAGTTGTTTTTGTATGAGACAGAAAATCCCATATGGTGATTGGTCTATTCCTATTCCTCGTCTGTGAATAGACTATACCTCGTCTGTGGTTCGGAGGAATACCAATTTTCAACATATCGCGCCATCTTCGTGTTTTCTTCGCAACAAAGATAACGATCGATCAACAAGCTTCTACCACTGATGGTAGGATGTCGCGATCTCATTGACAAACTCTGCAACCGGAAGTGACCCAAAGAGACTCCGCGAGATTACGTAAAGCCATCTGAATATGGAAAAATAACATATTTTTATTGATGCCATCAGCGTCTTGGGCGCTCGTTCAAACAGAAGCGTAACAAAAACCTCTTTACAAATTGTACATACAACTCTAACATTCTCGCGTTCCTGGTTTGAATATAAATAAATGCGTCGCAGTATGTCCTTAGTTATGATTTCAACTTCTCGTCCAGCGTGGGCAAAAGCTTCTTCAGTTTTTCTGTATCGTGGCTGAACGCCCACATGATACATCTGGTGTGCTCTTCGGTTGGCAAGCCCTCTAATTCACCATCAGTCTGGAACCATTTGCTGTTGTTCTCCTTGATATCCTTCAGTAGACCCTGAAGATTCTTGTTTCTTTCTATGTCCCAAGTAACAGTCGAGGACTCCGACACTTTGACGTCCCTGAGCTTCTTGTAATCTCCATCTGCGTCCTCGTACGCTCTGCAAATCAACATTCATCATTAGACTGTAGATTTTTATGCAAAATAAAAATTTTCCGAGTCAATTGTAGAAAACAGAAATTAACTAAATATGCATTTCCTTCGTTAGTAATTTTACGAAGTCAAGAGTAATGTTACAACATTATTCAATATTTCTAATGTCTTATAGTTTCATATTTGAACAGTCCATTTTTGTTCTAAATGCATATCAGTCTATTTATTATAATTATTCGCAGGCACACGATATGTACCTAGCAAATCGTCCACTCACTTGAGAAATCCGTTGTCCTCGATATTATATCTGTCGGCTAAAGGTTTGAAGGCTCGCATCAAATTCAGAGCCAAATAATGGAAGTTCTCGTTGGCCCTGCCGTTCAGTTTGTACTCCCTGCACCAGTCCTCGAACACCACAACAGCCTCCTTCATGTTCTTGATCTTCTGCTCGTCCTTCGTGATGGATATCACTCGGTTCGCCCTCATCATCAGGCCAGAGATCACATTGTACTGGTAAGTCACATCTCTGCCATCAAGAAATTTAATACTCTTCAAGGCTCTCTCCTTATCCTTGAAGCTGAGCCCACTTTCCTCCTTCTCATCCTTGCTCCCTTCGCTAACTTTAGCTACCTTCCTTTCCGGCTTTTCGTCCTCTTCGTCGCTGCCACTAGAACTCTCGTGGCTTCTCTTCAAGCTTTTCTCCTTTTCGTCGATTTCCATATCCTCGTCGTTTTCAGCCTCGAATTTTTCCTCCACTTGGGAGATCAGCTTCTTCACTTTAGTCGGGTCTGGACTGTAGCCCAGCATGATGCACTGAACGTGTTCCTTGGTAGGCAGTCCGCGGAAGTCGCCAACGTCCGTTTCATACCACTGTATGTGCTCCTGCTTGATCTTCTCGATGATCTCCTTCAGCTTCCGGTTCCTCTCGATGTCCCACGTGGTCTCGCCATTTTGCACCTTCACTGCTCGCATGCTCTTGTAATCACCTTTCTCCTTCTTATATGCCCTGGAAGTTCAAGAAACAATTAATCAACTCTGACAATCATTATTGCTGAGAAGACACATTTCCAAAGATTCCATACTTGTAGAAGTCCTCGTCCAGGACATCGTACTTCTTAGCGAGGAGCCTGAAGCCGTTCACAGTCTCGATCGGCAAGTAAGGAAGGTTCTCTTTGCCACGGTTGTTGACCTTGTAGTCGTTCAACCAATCCTCGAAAACCTGCAGAGCTTCTTTCAGGTTTGCCAGTTTCTCTTCGTCTCTCGTGATCTGCAGCGTTCTTTTCGCGCGACTGACGAAACTCGTGATAACGTGGTACTGGTAGCTGATGTCCCTGCCATCTAGCACCTTCAAGGTGTCCAGCGCCTTCTTCTTGTCCTTGAAACCCATCCCGGTCTCTTCGGACTCCGAGGACTTTGTTTTCGCCATGACTGGAAGCAAAGCGGAGCAAAATGAACTTCTGGTTTCCTGGAACTTCTAGATTCTTAGACCTAGATTTTTAGAACTTTGAAATTCTTAGGGCTTCTAGGTTTTCAGAGCTTCTATTATATATTGCTATTGTATACTTGTGTACACGTGGAGCGGTATTCAGCACATGCGAGTCATGCGATCGGAGCGGCCCATTATCAACAAAACCAACAAAACCGAAGGAGCGAACGTGACCGTGACGCTAACACTTTTGTCGTTGACGTAGTTTCTTTATCACAAAAGCTATACGTAAAGAGATCAATACAATCGAGACAGCTGACGAAAGCGGAGCATTGTTGCACGGGTGTCTCTAATTCAAACAGACGGATCGATCGAGTCTGCGAAAGCTTTCTACTCCAAAAACTCGAAGAAAATTATATAGAAATATTGAAAAGTACTCACTGGAAAAGTGCTAACTTAGTAAATCCACTGGTCACTCGACGCACTAAACGGTGAAATCACCAGCGTAGATCACCGCGGTTCGATAGTCGACAACAAGTTGCACAGTTCATAGAACAGTGTCTTCCGATCGCTCAGCTGAGAGTGGTGGATCCAGGAGTCGGCGACATTCGCCGCAAGCGAACCACGTGTAAGAAGGACGAAAGATGAGAGGCTTTGGTGCGAGAAGGAGGGGCCGACATAAACATATCGAGCATGTGTCACTGCCCGAAATACGCGGCAAAGCTCTCAGTCCAATGGTCTTCAGGCTTGCGTCACTGCCTATGTTTATATGCTAGTGCAAGAAAGATGTGCAGAGACCGACGCGGCCGTGTCTAGGTCAAGCGCGCAATCGCTTATGCTAATACGCTGGTCGCTGTCGGGCCTACTCGGGCTAGCCGACCGCTATGAAAGCGATTCGCTCGCTTGCTTCGTTGACGTAACTAAATAAATTCGGCGGTGACGACAGGCGAAAGGATTTCGGGTTATTATTGTTGTTCCGATAGAGATTTATTTTATATTTACAGAAATTACAGATCCAGAACTACTCGGACGCAGGCGATTCGATCCTCCGGACTACTTGGTGATCAGCCGAGATCCCTGGCTGATCGAGACACGTCCCAATCTCTCTCTCTCTCTCTCTCTCTCTCTCTCTCTCTCTCTCTCTCTTTGAAATGAGCGAGTGCTATTGTCTATGTACAAGATTCGCGAAACGCGCAATACAAGCACAATTTAATGCGAGCCGCCTCTGTTTCTATGTTCGCATGAACGAGCTAAGGAGTCCAGGTTAGGCTACTTGGAGGGTTTGACTCTCTAATCGCTAACTTTCCCCTAAATTACGAACGCGGCGGCTCGGGGTTGTTTTTTCAGCTTGCATCGCGCGTTTTATAATAACTCGTGCACGGTACTAGACAATCTTGCTGACATGTATCAGACAGTAAGGACAGCTCGAACTTGAACCTATTCGTTCAGGAAAGTTTGAAAATGTTCAAAGTGTTGAGAACCTTATAGTTCTCTTTCTTCAAACCCTTAACGAAGCTACTCGATGATCGCAAAAGTTTTCTATCTTCAGAGACTTCATACCCCTTTTGAGGTTCCAATGATTTCAAGCTAAATAAATTCAAGTTCCAATATTCAAATTTCGAACATATTCCGTCGTTCTCACAGCTAATTGTACCATGCACGAGTCTGTAACCGCAGTTGGACCAGAATCGATCCTCTTCGAAATGATCCAGAGACTTTTCGACTACATCGTTCGATATGAAACGATTCGAAATCGATTCTGCCCCAACTGCGACTAAAGTCTGACTCATTGTCGGTCAAATCGGACGGAGATTCAGCAGACGCAGCTGCCAACACCAAGACAAGCGTACGAAGTTTGCTCTATCTTCGAGCTGGTGCTTGTAGCGTCCAATAAAGTTGGCTGAGAGATCGCTTGCGCTGTCGGCAATTGCGTTCTCTGCACTCCGTCGTATAAAATCGATGACGCTTCTCTCTCTCTGCTGATACACTCGGATTCCTGGCTGTACGGAATCCTAGGTAATTCTTGGCTCCTCGAGTCTGCAGGTGTGTCGTGGGAAGATAGGCGACCGTAGTTCAGGAAGGTCTCTGCGTAGCTTGACGACGGATGATGATGGCTGCCATTATACTCGTGCGAGTAGTGAGGATGGTACCTGTTCGGAGGAGTCTTGAACCCGTCGTTGCCACCCAGATACTGGTGCAGATGGTGCAGGCTGGACGATCCGTACACTGTTGAATTGAGAATTCAACATGTTGACTTTCTTATTTCACTATGCACGCAATCTTTTTCTATTTATCTACGTCGGGGACAAAATTAAGTGGACACCCCTTAAAAACTTTTAGGGGATGGTTCTGTAAGCTCCCAACGAGGGAGAGTTGTCGAATTTGGACCATATTCTAGATTGGAATTGTTTTTCTTGAAATGAGATAGTATTTGAAGGGATTTTAATAGAGCTCAAAACTCTTGATCTATCACTCACTTGACTTAAGCTATTTAATTGGTTTTAAAAAATCGGACCTGCAGCAGTATTGGAGTACATGGCAAGAACAGCGTCCCCATAGCCACTGGATGAATGTTTTCCCAAATCGGAGACATCGTTCGTGGTTGATATTTTGCTGGATATGGATTGGCTCCGTACACTGTTCTGTACTTCGCTTGGAAGACTCGAAGACCCTCCCGTGCCGTACGCCATGTTGAAAAGCGCTTCCGGGTCGCAGACAAACTTGTATACGTATCTCTCTCCCGCTACCTTCTGCATTATGCCCTTCTCGTAATAATACCTCAGCGACCGGCTCAGTTTATCATAGTTCATCGCTGGTCGGTTCTTCTGGACACCCCATCTACGAGCTACCTAAACAGAACCATCAACCATACATCTTAATTTAACCTCGAAACAAACAACTGTCTTTTATGTCGAAAATAATTACGTTCCAACTTATAGATGAGGCACATTTTTAATATTGATGAACAGAACAAATTTGTATTTTCCACGTTCTAGTCAAACGAAAAATTTCACTTTCAGGAACGTCTTTTACCTGCTCTTATCAGAATTTATAATCTGATCTATTTTTCATACAAATTCGCAGTCTAATCACGATGAAAGAGAAAACTGTTCCTTTACCTCTTCCGGTTCGATCAGCTTGAACTCCATGCCTCTACCAGTCCAAGCAATGCAAGGAGCATTCGCAGGGTCGTCCAGCAACGTCACAAGGAACTGCCATAGCTGAAGAGATCCCCGTCGCTGCTGTTGATAGCCGACAGTCATCTCAGTCCACGGGGACACTCCAGTGACCGACGACGGCCTTTTGCCGGCATAGTCCGCGTTCCATGAAGTCGGCGAGCCTTTCTTCTGGTAGCAACTGCCTTGCCTCTCCCACGACGAGTTCCTACTGTCTAATTGAGCTCCCAGCTCGGTCCACGTGGGAGTCGCGCTTCTTTTCCCGTAAACCTCGGAGCTCCAGTTCTCTTGACGAGGGAAGAAAGCGTCGGTCGATGATGCTGGGACTGTTGTCTGCCATTGGGACGCTGCCGAGGATGTGCTAGCTGGTCTGTTAGGCGACGGCGAGCCTCTGCTGGTCCTTGTACCGCCATATTGCTGCTGTTGGTACACCAGGTTGTTGTCTGCAATGTGTCAAACGCTTGCGATTAATTTTTACTGTCGCTTTTTAATGTCTCCAACTCTGGTGTGCTCTGATCTAGCCATGGCAACGAAAGGGTTCGATACATTGAAGAGGCAATAAGTTTATGCCCGGGCGAATGGGTTAAACGGAGAGTTAATGAAGCGAGATTAAAGATCGTGGAAGTATGGATCGCCATGGTTAAAAAGGAACGATCGCGACCGGATGCCTATGGAAAAAAGACGAGGAACCGAAGGGGGTGGGGGGGTGACGTATTAGCGATTGCACTCACGCGCGGTTGCCGGTGAAGTGCTCGTCACACAAATATCGGCAGGAAATTGGTTGATATTCAAAGCCCACGGGGTTGCCGGCTCGGCTCGGCTCGGCTCGGCTCTCGCGGATGGCGGCACCGCCTGAAATACCGCGCGGAGCTCGCGCGGTATGTATATTAATCGGGTGCTCTCCTCCCGGGGAACACCAACACCGCCGGCATCCCACCGATCCCGCGGTCCCTCGAGCCGAAAAAGCTATTCTCGAACCGTAATCCGGTTACGTTCCAAGTCGTGTACGGGGAATATTGAAAAATTGAGAGCCCCCTGCCGATATCGAGCCGGAACGTCGCTCTCTTTCTTCCCTTCTTTCTCCGTTTCTCTCGGACGCTGACACGCCGACCACCCCGCGCCACCCCTCTCCCTCGGCAATTAAAACACCGATACTTCTTTCAGCGGTGTTTCGCTGGTAAAGTTTCAATTTTAGATTGCACCATTAACACTCGGACACCGTCGATGCTCTTCCGGAGGATTATGCTAACGCGTTTTGGTATCAACATTACTTTCTCACCTTCGTCATTTTTTTTTTTTTTTTACGCTCACGGTGATGAGAGCTTCCTTGACGGCAATAATTTCTTAGAAGGAGAAGGAATGGCTATGTATTACAACGAAATAAAATGTTTTCTTGAGCTTCTAGTTTCTAGATTCCGTTCGATATCTTCATCACTAGTCTTCAACGAGGTGTTGTAGTACCAAGGGGTTAAAACGTACATTATTTTGTCTGACGTTCTAAATACACATCGATGGAAAATAGAGTAATTTGTATTGTTGCAAGATCAACGTACAACGGTCACTGTTGCACGTGTTAGTTTGTGATAAAAATAAAAAATAATGAAGTTTGGTGTACGTACCCATGACGTCTCTCAGATGTTATTTTAATGCAAGTGGTTAATTGTGACGAACCCGGTTTATGAAGTTTGGCAACAATTTACTAGAAGTTAGTCACGGAATCGTTGAATATTAGGTATGTTGTGTGCTAGGACTTTGGACAACAACACACATTGAATCAACAACGTACATTGAATTTGACTATCTTTAGGTGTTGTGGTGGGATTATGGACGTCACTTGTCTGCGACGTAAGTCAGTTTAAAACGTTTCTTGTGGACTGTAGACGTTTCACAAGTGTAATGCATTTGTATGATACACTCACACTTTAAATCCACACAGATTTTTCATTACTTAAAAATCTCAATTATTCTTGATTGTCGAAATCAAATTGTGTAACAGTGTTCGATTGCTAAAACAATTTTTTTTTTCATTTTTGTTATTTTCCATGATCGACCACTGTGGCGTCGTCTCTCAATTAGCAGGGGCCCGGTGTTGCTCTTTCTTTCGGCGGTAATTACGGAAGGTCTCAGTCACTGGAGAAAATCAACAGGAAGGGTTACCAAGGTTTAATCGTGTCGGCGAGTTAGCTTTACCTTCCTCGCCGGGCAAACGTCGGTCGGATCCCCGATCCTCGTGTAGACGAGATAGACAGTGGATCCTGGCTCGGTGTCGAGGGGGTGAGAGATAGATAGATAGATAGATAGAGAGTAAAACAGAGAGAAGGATAGAGAAAGAGGGAGAGAGAGAGAGAAAGAGAGAGGGATGGGTCGGCCGGGAAGCTGCGGGCCAATCTGGCACTCTCTCCGAAGAGGGGGTGAAAGGGGGTCGACCTCAACGTGCAAGCGGGACCAGAGGCTTTGCGGGTAGTTTTAGATTAAAATTAATCGCGAGCTGATGAAACCGGTGGCGATGTACCGAGCAGGAAAAGGGTTGAAGCCGGGACTGGTCAGGGGCGGTGCGCAGAAGGGTTGCTGGGAAAAGAGGACGGCCTCCACTCGTCCACTCTCAGACAAGCTCCGTTCTTTTGTCCTTCTCTGTTCCACGTTCCCGATGTTTCTCTTCTGCTAGCAACCCCCTAACCATCTCTCTCTCGCTCTCTTGTTCTCTTTCGCTCACTTTCCTGTTTTCTCTGACACAGCCAAGCCTTTATCCGTCTCTGTCTGCCTGATCCCCGAATTCCGGAGTAGAGGCCGGTTAATAATGCAAGCTCCATTTTCCACCCACCTGACGCACCGAAATCTCTCTCTCTCTCTCTCTCTCTCTCTCTCTCTCTAAACTCCTCTCGTGGCCCGTCACTGTCGGTACATCGAGAACTATGTTTTCACTGGTTGATTGCTAGTGAGCCTAGTGTGTACAGTGTAATTGCTCAGGGTGACAGCGAGTTGTTTATTCAGCAGATGTTGCGGAATTTCTTCGTGCGACCGTAATTGTCACGGAATTCTGCCGGTTTATAGCCGACGGGACCTGACCACCTGTAATCCCCGTGATCCTCGTGCACGTATTAATTAGTAGGGCGGCCACCAATCTGTAGCCATTAACCGGTTATTACTATTCCACCTGATACGTGGAAGGGTTCACGGGACACGCTTCATCGTCTGGATTTCGCTTCGCGATCGGACGTTTCGACCCTCGACCCTCCTCTGTTATGATTTGACACGTTTTTTAATGGTTTTCGCGAACGCAGCATGTCCCGTTTGTTGATTCATTATCTACCAGCTTCGTTTCGTTTCACCTTGTAACGGTCTTCCAGTTTTTTAATCGGATTATTTTCTCTGTCAAATGGTTCTCTGTGTAAAATCAAGCGTCATTAATAGATTACAGATGTTTTGCATTTATGACAAAATCGAGTCACCGAAATTCAAAACAGTTCAGGGATGAAAAAACTTAATTTCCAATTTTTTTTTTTAATTATTGAAAGAACAGCCTTGCACATAATTTCTTTCTCTTCCAATAAATTCTGTATTAGACCTGGAAAAGTAACAGTGTCATAGCAAAAGGCATGGCAGCGTCGAGCTGTTAAGTTAATGAAGTTATGGTTATAAGAAGGGGTCAGAAGCTGAAAGAGCCGACTTTTCCTAGATCATGGCAATCACCTAATAGACATCGACGCATAGAGACCGCGCGAAAGGTGTAATCGACTAGGAAGAATGTTTGCAAGCTCATGCCTCGTAATCATCGCGATGATTAGTCTTCCTTTATTCACGGGCACGAAAACGAATCCTTTAGGAACTACCACCGAGTTCCCTGGCCCGACACGGCCCGCCTCTCTGTATACCCATTTACTTCCAAGTCACCCGGGAATTATGCTTCTACTTCTCTTCGCGTAATTCCTCCCTACCATTAAGCCGTTTCAATTATTTACAAGCAGTTTAGATTAATAATAGGATCGTACCTATCGCTGATATCGATACCTACCGACACATATGCTGCGGCTCTATCAATTTCCTATCGGCGGAAAGATAGTGTCAGCGACCTTTCTGTCAAACGAACTGACATCCTAAGAACACTGTTGTGAACGGTGTGTCGAAACATAATTTTTGTAGAACGCAGTATTTCTGTCAATGTCTGTCAATGTCTTGCTTAATTTTTATTTATAGTTTCAGAAAATGTAACGGAAGATTACCGGTGTTTTGTTTTGTTTAGAATTCTTCAGATTGTTAAATGGTTAACAAACAGTTGTCCCAGGTGTCACATACGTCGGTCCATCTTCTTGCAAGGAACGTTTGCATCAACACTGCTCGAAGAAAGCATGCTCAGCTCCCTGGGGACCGAATTCCATGCTCTTTCCTTCGTTTAGCAGCTTTCACTGGATTCTGCGATCCACTCTCCGCTCCTCCCTCGCTCTTTCTCTCTGTCTCTCTCGAGTTGAAAGCATTCTTCAATTATTCACTTACGTGTACTTAGTCACGCGTGAGTGAGTCCGGTGCAACAGCGACGAGCATACTGTGCAGGATTATGTTGGGAGTTCTTGTTGGAACCCGGTATTTATTGTCGGATCAAGTGAACTCAACAAACAATACTATAATGGTCTCGATATATCAGAAAATTTCGGGACCACAATGTCACCGATATCGTGTACAGATTCTACTCTTTGATCTCTCAGCGAATGATTATGAACGAGGAAAAGCATTGTAAGCTGGAACATCGACAGGAATCGGTTCTTAGAACCGGAAGAAGAGTCGAGCCGGGGTTCGATTAATGGACGGAAGCGCACCAAGCACCGTGCTCCAGTTATTTATGGGACACCATAGGGTAGCACCCTGCCACGTGGATCCATTGTCCAGAGATTTGTCACGGTGCACGTTTAAGACGAGGGATCACTGAATCAGAAAGCTCGATTTGTCGAGCATCGAAGACTCGGAGGACGTTGTCGGGAGAGTGGCTCCTCGCGTGTCAGTGTAATTCATCAGGATTATGCTTTCATGCTAGATTCTAGAAAGCTAAAGACTCTAACCACGCTAAAATCTGGGCTCTGAGCATTCCCAATATTTATGCAATACTTTGGAAATCTCGTTTTTACTGATCGATAGTTCTATTATTTATCGAAGTAATGATCTGTTAACTCACTGTTTCGAGTGTCCTGGGCGGTGGTCGTAGGTATAGTTGCAACAATAGGCTCTCCATAGCCCCTATCCGCAGGCTCCTCTTTCACAGCGACGCTTTTCGCAGCCTCGTTCGTCCGCGAACTCAATTTATTGCCTCTGCACCACAGAAAACCGAAAGGTTTCTATCTATATCCAATCTTGATATGACTGAATCCGTGAGTGACACTTACCCGAAACAAGTCGAGCGATTTTCCGGATCCAGATCCAGGAAGGTGCTGCTTTGACCGTGCGGATGGTTCACAGTTGCCTGATATTGTGCGTAATTTGCGTTGTTGATTCTCCTGCAGTTTGCGGATTCTTGCTTCACGTTGGCGTCTGAAAGAAGAATGTACAGTGCATAATTAATCCGTTAACACGTTGACTGCCAAAGGTTCGTGGATAATCAAAGCTGTTCGATCAACGAGGCCGAAATCGCGGAAATAAAGTTGATCGAAGCGATTAATTATTAACTCTTTTACGAGAGAAATTAATCTGCAAACAGGGTATGGTATCACGACTCAATATGATAGTCAACGTGTTGATGAAATATTAACAATGAGAGACCGGACTGATCGAAAAGAATTTGAATCTTGGTTTTGAAAATGATTAAAAATCCATAAAAGTGCGTGAAGGTTAAACGCATTTTTATGCCTAATGGAATATCTCTGATGTAAGCTTCCAGTTGACTACATGAATTATATTTCCAACAATATTGTGTGTCGCGTTACTGTATGTCAGATCGCCGGAGCCATATTGACTTTCAGTAGCCTGTTGTTTACCCAAGAATTATCGAGCAAGGTTTAAAATGTGAACAGCATTATCGCGATGGAAATTAGAGTCACGTTCGCTCCGTCTTAACGAACATTTTGCAATTTGCGCATGTCATTATACGTACTTCATTAACTCCGATCAGTTTTTGCTTACGGTAACCGAATATTTTATGTTATACCGACGCACGTAATAAGGAAACATTATAATCATCATTATAATATAGAAAATCGCTTGGGCGAGCCGTTAATGAAATCTCCGAGCGATTCGCTATCAATATCGAGGCTCTTTATTAAAAAAGCCAGCGAACCGCCCGGGGCTGATGTTTTTAAAGCGGCAAGAAAGAATCAACAGAAGATTCCCGTCGATTATCGATATCGCGTTACACGGCCAGGCACTTTATATTAAGTCGACGCGAATTTATTTCCCCCTCTCACGCCAGCAATTTTTCTATCGATTATCTTTAGACTGCGTTTACGGCTTAATAAAAAATCATCGTTGCAACAGCTTGGGTTACAGTCTAATAGATGTGTAGGTGTAGTCAAAGTTCACGAAATTCTACGTTCGTAGACGAGATTTCGCAAAATCTTTCGCTACGGTTTGGCGTACCCCGCAAATATTTCGATACGCCTCGAATAGATGAGCAAACGGCCAGAGGCAACGACAGATAATGTCTATATGCTCCCACTTACACAGCTCCCGTCTTGTGCGTGTGCGTCTTCGTGTGTTAATCCAATAAAGAAAATATCGGTGCTCCGTTATTCTCGTCTTACGAGCCAGAAGAATAACAAATATTATATTACACTCTGAAAATAAGCTAGACGCTCGATTAATATTCTCCTCTAAAATCTCTTTCTCTCGTTTGTCTCTCTGTCTCTTTTTCTCTTTCGATCCCGCCGGTCAACAAAGGAGAAATAAACTCCCACCGTGTAATTACACGAATCATCAAATGTTGTACGTTTGTAATGCGCTGTATTACGAGGTCAAATTTACTCATTACCCGTTGATTTTATTCGCTGTTCCGCGGCTGCGAGGCAGACCGATATCTCCGCCCCGCGAATGTGTGCGTAATATGCGGGCAAACAATCGGAACGAATCCTGCGCATGAGGTAAATACGTTTATCCGCGGGTCCAGATTTACCAATAAACTTTCATTCGGGGAACTGTTTGCCTGTTGTTGTTACAGTTGCTGTTCTGTAACGGGAGAGCTGAGAGCATTTTTGTCCGTTCCGCTATTATACTTTATTTCGCCTCGGAGAGATCGATATCGCGACTCGTTATCGCGTGCAAGCCGGTTTTATCTTCGGATCGTGCTACAAATTGAATCCGAGGTTCGGGAAAAATTTTCCAGCGAATTTTAATTGCCGCGATACACGGTGGTCGGCACGCTTCAACTTTAATAGAACGATTCGTAAAAATATTCTAATATGGCGTACAAATATTACAGTAATATGGTGTCTGCAGCAGGAGCGATATCTCGGGATCATGTCACCAAAATTGGAAAATTACTCAACTAGAAGATATCTATCCTTTATCTTGGAAAACCACACGTTTTGCGTGTGAAATGTTAGCTAGACTGACAGTAAAATAAAAGTAAAATGAACAGGAGTCCAAACACAAACTTTCTTCCGTTTTTATAATTTAGAGAAGCTGAATTCTTTTAATCCATCCACCACCTTAAATTATACCCAGTCATTTCCTCCATAAATTGATAAAATCCGCAGCCTAGTGGTTATCCGTCACCTCAACAATTCAGTTACGCGTCGGTCGAGTAATTTTCCAAATCGGGAGATGTTTGTCCGCCTAAATCGATCTCGACCGCGGATAGAATGTTTAACGACTCGGCCGGCATAATCGCGGATCGCAGGAACGAATCCGTCGGAAAATCAGGTCCGGGCGATTACACAAATCCGTCGGATTCTTTCGTCGAAATCGAGCAGTCGACGGTGCTCTCCGGCAGCAAGTAAACTTCCGATGTTTGCAAATACAATGATTGCCGGAGGCCTCCGACTTATGCTTCCCACGGGCCGGGAGTCTGTTTGATTTATCGGGGGCGCACCCTCGGCCGCGCAAAATCGTCGACGGCCCCATTAGACGAGGACCTACCCTCACGTGCCGTTGCAACGATGCGCCTTCCACTTCCGGTACGACACGCGCCCGAACCGTCATCTCATCCCCCGTAGATCATTGCCATCGAAGAAACGATCGTCGCTCGACCGAGGTCGATAAAACCTAATCGTATGCCGGGGACGCCCTTTATAGATCGTTAAAAACGTGCGCATTAACATCTGACCGAGAGTCGCCTCGGAAAAAGTTATAGTCTCATCGAACGAAAATGTTTGCATGGAACGATGATGTTTATTCGATCTTTATGGTTTTGGGTTGCTTGAACTTGTGATTGAATGTGGATACAACTACTGAAAAGCCAATAGAAGAAAGAAATCGATTTGGAAAAATGTTCCAGTGTTTGGATTAGTTTGAACATCGAATTTAAATGGTTGAAAGACTTTTCTTCCAATAACGATTTTGCAAAGAAGCAACTTTCACATCCCAACATACTCAATTCCGCTTCCCCAGCCAAGGTTCTTTATGGGATCAAGCATCCCTAGTACTTTCTCCCTAGAAATTCGTGTCTTCCGATGATGTTCGAGCGATGCAGGTTCTTTCGGGATTGGATATAAATTGCATGCTCGAGACATTTCCGTGCAGCTTCCGCTTTTATGGAGATTAGCTTCCTTCGCGCCGCATACGTTTCTAGTTAATGTTATCGGAACACGGCAATTACGGTAATTTCGTGGAGTTTCCAGCCAGAATCGGGCGGGACCGCTTCGGAAAATTTCCGGGCAATTTGTGGAAAGTAATTATATGAAATTATTTAGAAAGAAAATAGAAGAGTGTCTAAAGTAAACTGTAACACATTATGTTTAACATACGGTGGAACTCCGGCACGTATTGCTCGCTGTCCTCAGTTTCGCAGCTGGTACCTGTAATGTAATACAGACGAAGTGCAATGTTATTTCAACGTTGATCGTTCTACAATAGCAAACTGCTTCGTTGATTTCGCCGAGAAAAGAAACGCTCAATAAGAATCTCATTCTTAATGAACTAAGCGAGAAATCTTGGCTAATGATCGACCACGTTCCCCCTCGGGGTGAGTATAGATTTTTCTTCAACCCTTGGCATCAACCCCGTCTGTTATTCTTGTTATTACATTGCATCCACCGTGCATTACATTACAGTGCGAAGTAATTAAAATTAATGTTCCCGATAATGGCCGGCCACTGTGGCTAATCGTCTTCGAGGAAGATTTACGAACCCGGTAGTCGTTTTGCACCTCGAGAAATGGATTATGCTTGTCCGTTTCGGAAAGTATAATTTTTATATTTCCTGGTGTTCTGGCTCGAATAATTTCAACCAAAATATTTTTGTTATTTTTATTAATTTATTGCGGATCTTAATGCACTAACGACACGTATAAATATGTAAAATATGTAAAGACTTTTGCACGGCAACAAAAATTAATAGCATTTTTTCTATATTATTAATTTAAGAAACGTTTTATTCCCTCCAGCGAACGAAATTATTCACTAGATTTGTATAAAATCGTTTTAGAAAACGTTTGTGTGAAGATTTTCTACTGCCTGGTATTTCTAGTCATTATTTACATTTCATTATTATTATAAAAAAGAATTATAGAAGAAAAATCAAAAAAAGAAATCGCCCGAACAGGGACTCGAACCCTGGACCCTTAGATTAAAAGTCTAATGCTCTACCGACTGAGCTATCCAGGCATTGAGTATGGTCGTTCTCAAAATGTTATTAAAACCGGTCTTCCATCGAGATTGCGATTTCATATTTCATTTCCACGCGAATACATTTATTTATAACAAAATGCTACTTACCATCTTGCAGCCAGGACTCTTGCCTGTATTCCTGCGCGGAGTATATTTCGTTCTCTGAAATGAAATTTTCGTTGTTTGAAATGTCCATTTAAATGAAATATTCAGCTGCTCGACGCATAAACAAGCAATTTCGGTAAATAATTAACATATCGGTGAAAATAGTTTCTCAATTGGGTTGTGTAACTGGGTCTAGCGGCACGTTAACGTTTTATCGATTTCCCAAGAGTTCATTTGCGTAAACAGACGCAATCGTGTCGATAAGAACACTTATGGTAACATGATTGTTCTTCTATGCTTTCTTTCTTCAGTCATTTTAATAGACTAAAATTAATACTTGGATGTTTTCAAATTAATTTATTTTTAAATTAAATTGTTAATCTCCCCACTGATTTAAATTCTACATTTTCACCATAAATGCATAAAATCTACAGTCTAACAGTTTTCTTCCAGGTTTCTTAGCTGGCTAAGGAATTAAATGGCGAATTTCCGTTCATCGCATAATGATTAATGGTTGCTGGGGAATAATTATCTCGCCGCGAAATTAATCCATCGTATTTACATTGTTGCACGATTGCTCCGCCGCGAACTTCCGCTGTGGGAGTCATTATCACCCGAAATAACACTAGAAAGTAGATATTGCATGGAATTAATGTAGCATAATTATTTGCACGTTACAATGTTTTATTTAATTCTGTGATACCGCGTACGTTCGGAATCGTGTATTTTCCGAGACAATAAATTGCGCAGGGAACAACAGTCTGCATTTGCAATGGATACTCTCAAGGAATTACTTAATTTATTTGTAATAATTAATTTCCGTGTGGTAGAATGGTACATTGAGCAACAACGCTCATATTTCGATTGATTTTCTCAAATAATTACTCACTCTGCTTCACTAATAATTAATGTTAGGGCAAAACAATGGCAAATCAGTAGACGACAGTGCCCCATGGCAGGCGAAATTATTTCTGCGTCATTATAACGCGATGAAAGGCGATATCCAGGGTGTGATAAGATTCGATCGTAAGATGTAACAAAGGCGGAAAGTAGGGGGATGATTCAGTGACAAAAACAACCCCTTCCAAGCGAGCGAAGAGACCACGATAGATAGAAATATCCGTGTATGTGCTGCCATGGGGTCCGTTTAATGGGCCTCTAGGATTCGCCACGGGTAGCCACTTGTCAGTAACCTTGTTTTGTTCGCAGTCACAGTCCCGTCGGACGAATCGAATTTACTTAGCCTCGTGGGTAATAAAGTAGGTACTATACGAAACCGAATTGCCACTCTAACGAGCCGAACGTGCACTAACTTGTTGGGATTTGTTGGCCAAATCGTGCCGCATTAACGCACAAACTACACTTGGAGAATTCTTCGAAAACGTTTATTTAGGATTTCTACCAGAGCAACTTCCACATTCTTAAATTTTTTTAGATAGCGAAGTAGATTATAGAACAAATTCAGTTATTGCTAATTGAGTCCTCAGTTCACTCCTCCTGAATTACCAATTTCCATGCCCTGACCTTAAATTTTGTACCAAACGGTATAGTAGAGCAAACTTTAGATGAAGATAAAGTCCAAAGGAGCCTCGACAAGTTCGTTTCAGCGCGGATAGGTGAGAATTCGTCAGAACCGTTTCTGCGACTGATTTCCTTGCCGGGAACGAGGAAAATCTGTTCGAAGAGCATCGTGCAAGAGGGTGTCGCGAGGGTGGTTTTCGTTTGTGGCGATTCTGGCGACGTTTCGATATTTCTTGACGGCGAGTCGTCGTCGTCGTCGTTGGAACACGGCTTGGGGAGCACAACCATCGTGGTGGTAGGGCGTAACGCGATTACGATAGAGAAATTGCAGCATTATAGGCTGTGATTGAGTTAGGTGGAGGCGGTCCATCCTGGCTGGTGGTTCACACCACGGGCATGCCAATGTTAGATATAAAGTGTCAATCACCGTGCTCAGATGACGGGGCTATAGGGGGTTCGGGGTGCACGGGGGTTCAGTCTCCTGTGGGGGTACACAGCCGGCATCGACTACCCCATGGGGCTCTTTGCGGCGATAATACGTTGCTTATTGAATTCGGTCTCGAGGCTTCTCGCCGTGCCAAAGGATTTCTGGGTCAAGGCTGAACGAAGTCGACGAAACCGAGACCACCGCGTGACACTTCTCATCGAATTAACCCTTTCCGGCTATGACTTCTGCACCGCGAATCCGTTGAATTGATTTAAACATCGTATTCGAATGATCGAGATGTTTCATTGATTTCGATGGAACCGTTATCAGTGGAATTTATACATTTTTTGAGAACGTTTCAGTGGTGGAATTAATTTGCAACATCGAGTTTCAATGATTCGGAGATGTGGAATTTTTTGAAAACGTTTTAACGGTGAAATTGATGTACAACGTGAAGTTTTCCGTGGAACAACGACCTTAGAATCATAGTCACGTGGCTCTTTAAGCGGACCAGGACCTTGAGAATATACAGCACCCTTAAAATCGCAGGAGCGGAATCGAAACGAACATCCTGCCGATTGTTTCAACATCTGCAGATAGAATTCAGGCTTGTTCGTCAAAGGGAAACGAGGTCGAGGATTCGTCGAGGATTTTCATGGCTCTCAGACCGTCTCGAAACGTAATTGCACCGAGGACCAGAAAATAATATCGTCCTTGATGCGACTATATAAAGATATTGACTCGACTGGTTGCCTGCCGGTGACAGCCTCTCTTCAGGGGGTGGTTCCCTCTTCGACCCCGTTGTACGTAGTTCGCGTACATCCTGCACGTGCTCGAAAGCGGGTGGTGCGTCTTCCTCTCTCTCTATCTCACTCTCTCTCTCTCTCCCGAGATTTTCTTCGTGTGCAAGGCGACGACGACGTGTGTGCGTGTTTATAGAAGACGCCGTGCTACGCCGAAGAGCCGACATTCCGGGGTAACATCGTATCAAAGAACTTCAAAATCGTGCCGACCTGGGGGATGGTTGCTTGAACGGACCGCCCTTCGCGACTCTACTCGATCTCGCGGTAGAACTCCAGTAATTTCAAGTTGATTTAACCGTGCCTGCCGCCCGTTTACCCTCCTGCGACGAGGATTGGGCCATTCTGACTCGCCTGAACTTGGGAGGCATTTTTTTTCATAGCGTTTTAATGTGATAGCCTGGGTTTGAGAACGAGAGACACAAGTTTCTTTTAGGGAATTTACGATTGCATTTACTAGATGGTTTGTACAGTAGATAATTAGTTGCCCGAGGGTTTAGGGACATTCGTACTTACCAGAATGGAGCTTCTCCTCACTGCTTGGCTGAGCCACCGAATAATCCGTGGGGCAGTATCCTGCTGCGACTGTTTGAAGCGGCTCACCGAGTCTGCTGAACTCTTCACCAGACTGGAAGAACACAATTATATCTTTTAGAATCTTTACCAGCAATTTTTTGCTCATTGTTTCACCCCTAATTCTGACTAATTTGACTTTTCCTGTCCTAGCGTGACTAGACATTAATTCTATTTTTTTTTTTTTTTTCATTTTCGAGAACTATCATATTGTGGGAAATAAAATGACCGACTACGCGTTTGAAATGAATAAACGGTATATTTGAAAAATAAAATAAAAGAAACTCAATATATACTCTACTTTAAACTCGGTCGCAACTCGCAGACCGAAGTTCACTCGCGTGCGCTTTTCTCTCGACTGCATCGTCTTCGTTAAAAGAAAACGCGTCGAAGTCGCACCCTTCGCGCACGCACACACACACACAGAGTTTTCTTAAGGCTAAACAGTCCCAATGCAGTATCTTAACCTAAACAGAGAGTGTCGGTCCTCGACGGCGCCGGGATCACTCAACGTGGTGTCGTTTTCGTTTCGCGTTTTGTAACGGTCCTTTAGCCCGTCATCCGACACTAAAATATTTTTCTAGTTGTCACGCAAGCGTTCAGATCGACGACCAAATTGTTAGCGTTTTACTCTCGCGGCATCGAAACTGTTGAAATAATAAAACGCGGCGGTTTCGGCGCGGTCTGCCGCGTTCGGAATTATTAATCACCTTTATTCGCGGCGATTATTAAATCTGTAATTAACATCTAGCTTCGCTGGATGCCCACGGAAACTTCTGTACTTAATCTCCGCTTTGGCAATTCAAATTCGTCGCTCACGCTTTATCGTATTGCATCTCGGAAACTCTTCTTCGAAATTGATCTGATTTAAGAAATTAACCAGGTATCAAACATTTTACCGGGACATTGTAAAAACAACCTTGTCAACGTTCTATCTGTAATTTTTATGGATCGTGAGAAATAAGGTTTGACGACGATCGTGGCAAGGTGAACAGTTTCCGAGTCGATCGAGGGAGAACGATTCGGTCGGCGCGGCTTTTAGGCCTCTGCAGTCCGGAAAATAAAAAGAGGAAGACAATCGGGACGAAATTGATGTAGAGCCGCAGAGGAAGACGAAAACGAACATGGCGATTCGCCGGCAGAAAGGTGTAGCAAGGGATTCGCGAGTGAAAGCGGCACAATGAGAAAGAAGAGGAGCGAGGGACCCGCGCGAGGAGGCAAGGAGGACATCCGGTGAACGATTGGATGGTTTCCTCCTTGCGGAGCAATCTAGTGGTAAAGCCGGTTACCGGTTTTGGAAATTCCAATAACGCCGTGTCGCCGTCTGCTTCTCCTTTATGAAGTTTCGCTATGCGGTTTGCGCCGATCGCTTACACTTCGAAATTCGCTAAAAAAAAAAAAAAAGAAAACCAAAAATTCCGACACCAATCCCGCGAAACTACACGGAGGAAAAAACGTACAAGGAATTTCAAAGAAAACGAACACAGTGACGTGACCAGTAAACGAACTAGTCTGTTGAAATCACTATTTAATTTCCTAATTGCTAGTTCTATAAGAAAGCTTCATTGTTCAGTTGTTACATTCCAAATCACTTTTGAACCAACTTTCGATAAAATTACCATACAAATCTCAACGTAAAGAGAGCATCATTATTCTTCTTCGTTTAATACGAATTATGTTAATTCGTTCGAACGCTCTTTTGCTGGACAGAGGACGTCTCGCGCGGATAGAATGTTGTGTTAATCGAAAAGTTTGCAGCTCCTTTTTTAATCGCTTTATCGGCCGGGCTGGCTGCAGTTTTTCACTCGCGTTTAATTCGACAGGATATTATCGTTTATAAAGACGTAATCGACTTCCTTTTTCGCGGCACGGTCTTACGTTCATTGCCTCGGCCCGCGGTCTCTCTCCTCTGATTGCAATTAATAGTCATTTATAATTAGTCCCCGTGATGGCTCGCCACTCGTAATCCACAAGCTGTGCCCCCCTGATATAAATTTTAATTACATTCCCCGATATTACGTTCAATCTTTAATCCCGCCAACCCGATATGAGACGGCATTCGCTGGGACGACAGCGTTAAATGAACGAGAAAAAAGACGTTCGCCGATCCTCGTGATTAAAGTAACCGACATGGACAATAACACATGGTCGATCATCTCTGGACTGTTTATGTAAAATGAAAATTCTCTGCATCCGTTCCAAGACGCAGGCTTCGTTTAAAAATTGATTTTCTTTTCAGCTAATTGTGCCGAAAAAAACATATATCAACCCTCTTCGATTGTTTGAATCATTCTAAAGCTGTGTCCACACTGAAGCAGCGTCGAGCAAGTTTTTGTCGCCACTTTGTGAATTCTTCTTTTTTCGCCGAATAAAACGATGAGCAATTTTGTTCGCAGACAGGGAAGTATTAATAACGTTAGTTGCCGATCTAACAGATTCGCGCGAGATAAAGCTGGTTCATTTGTCGAACGAGCTAGTATCTCCTCGCAGGGGTAAAGCCTCTTTTTGGCAGCGTTTTTCGACGGTAGCGAGCAATTAGCAGATAGAGCCGGGTTCGGCAGCCCGCTGTGATCATGAGCGTTGTCCTGTTACCTCTTATTGTTCGCGTTCCGACCTGACGAAACCGACATTGTGTTCGCACCCTCTTGCGGGGCTGCGACGGAAAGAAGGAAAAAAAAAAGAAAAAAGGGGGAGAGAGAGAGGCTTTCTCCAAGTGGCAACGCCTTCTCCTAATTGATAAAATTGGACGGCGACGAGATTGGATTCGTTAACGAATGGGTCTGTTATCTCTTTCTGGAAAAGTTACAAAAATTTCGGACACCTCGAGACAAACCTCTGCCATGGGATGCGAGATCGAACGGTGATGGACACGCGTTTATGGTCGCGGTAATCCGTTCTGGAGCATCGAGGCTCGAGTGTATCGCAACGAAAAGTCGAAATCCGTCGACGGATAGGGGAATCTGTTTGGAACGTGTTGTCTGCTCGATGACTTTATTATAAACCGAACCGAAGTGCGCAATTACGAGGGTGGCGTTCGAAGGGAATTGGGGTGACGACCCCTTCGCAGCATCATCGGGAACGATGGGGCGTTCCCCGTGCCGCGCCGGTTCATGGGTATCTCGTTTTCACTAGGTATGCACGGACGTTACTCGTTCGTTTGTTCGTACACGACACACGGTACACTTACGGGAGCGCGTCTTTTGCACGGGAACGATGGGAAAGGTCAGGGGAGAGACGGAGACTCGGAGGGAAAAAGGGAACAGGGACCGGGAAAAGCGAACCGGCACGCGACCATGTTTGCGCGTTTACCTTACGACTCGTTGCTTCGGGCACGCACTCGATTAACTCCTGATCGCTGAGATTATGGTCTCTCATGTCGAGCGGGCCGCAAGCCGATTGAAATCGGGGTCGACGGAACTCTGTTTAAATACTGGTCTGTGATTAGACTACGATTTTTATGGCAGAGACCTGTGGCGTACCGTTTTTACCAGGTGAACTAGTACAACTTGGAAATTATAATTGCGGATAATAAAAATTATTTGCACCGATTACAATGAACAAGGGCCAAACAAGAATTTCTCTCTTCCTCTTAATCCTATTTTAAATTGCACCTACCAATTTTTGTCTTACATGCACAAACTCTAGAAGTCTAATAATAAGTGTATATGGCATTTCAGTTGTGAGAATTTATACTAGAGCTAAATGACCTAGACATTTTTTACCGGTACCATTTCTCGATCCCGTAGAACTTTGCGAGCTCATAAAACAGCGAGGAACAATGAATATTTATTTTTGTAATATCTTTGAGGAGGATTGTTATTTAGAAAATAGTAGAATCTGGATAAGTTCTCGAGATAGTCAAGAAAGTGACTAATTCAATCACCAGCGTAATAGTATATTTGCCATCGCATTTTTTGCTACAGTTTCGTGACCAGCTCCAGTTCCAGGGGATCGATCCAGGTAAAATTTCACGGTGTAACACGCGTCCTGAATACGAGAGGTAATCATGGGAACCTCGAGTGGCAGCATATGTTTCCCGTGAGCGTGGGGGTCAGTCAATTAACCACCGGCTCTGGGTATGGGGCGGGTGTGTGGGAATCGAGTGATTTTTAGAATCAACAAACATAAATCAAGTGTTTCCGCGAGACAAGGCCCCCTGTCCCCCTTCATCCCCCTTGGTCCAACTTTGTCGAAGTTCGTTCTTGGGTTGGGGTGCCACATAGACCACCCACTGGTCCCATGTATCGCAGTCACGGTGGTGTTCCCTGTTCCACTATGGGGACCAGGAGGGTTGAATGGTGGCGACAATTACGTGTTTAGAGGGCACAAAAGGGGTGGCACCCGTGGGACGATCCATCGGAGCGTGGTGGCGCGTGCCACGGCAATTCGACACTCGAGTATCATCGCGATTATGCGAGCGACGACTTCGAACGCTACTGTCCACGGTTATGACTCCATTGTGTTCTAGAGTGGCTTGATCGGGGGACCGGAAACGGGATATCGGACACGGTTTCGATGTAACCAATTTTTAACACTGGGCAACTAACTTTTCCATAATTATTTTAACGCCAGGTTCACTGGTTCGCTCAAAATTATTTATTTCTGATTTTTCTTTTTATTATTGTAGGAGACTTTAGCGTGAAGCGATCGAAAAAATTGTTTAACCCTTTTATAGTGCCGATCGAAAGTAACTATCTAGGATTACGGTAGATCGGGAGTTGTTTTTCGGATTAATAGCGATTCCGGATTTAATGAGTCGGTACGCTGGTGATTGGGTTTTGACGATGAAACTGGTACTGGTGAATTGCATTTGGTGTATTTGACAATAATTGAGGGAGGTAAGTGCGTCCATGCTTTTATAGAGATTCCCTAATATTTTTTAAAATTAGGTTTTCAAAAATCGAATGCGTTTTGTAATCTTCTTATTTTATTCAGGGTTTAATTGAACCCTTAAATATTCTGTGGTTCCAATTTCTTTAAATTACTGAATGAAAATTTATATTTGTTACGAAAATCCGCAGGCTAATGATAAGTGCTCAAAATTTAATTTTGACATTCTACATTTGTTAAAGTCACTTGTTAAAAGTCTGCCAGTTTGTTGAGATTAGTTTAACATAACTTCACAATATAAGAAATAAATACAAATCAGATGCAAAAGCATTGGAGATTTTAAACTTCACTTCACACTTTTCTCAATGAAATAGTATACTTTCCCGAATTTTTCTAGACTTATTTCCAGTCATCATTTTTCAAACATTAAGAAGTTAAAATTAAAATTAACGCATTATGCACCGGCGATTATTTCACTGTTAAAAAAGTACGTCAAAAAAAAAAAAAAATATTTGACGTAGCGTATTCTTTAAAAATTCTGTTAATAAATTTTTGGTAAATTCCAAAATTATCAATCATCCTGACGATACATCATACTTAAGATACCTGATAACAAGTAATGGCAACAGTCAAATGGCACAATTTACTACCTAAACTGCATGACCGATTAAGATAAAAATTCTTTATCAATACATAAAATTGCTATACTAATGCGAAAATGATTTATGACCCAACTCAACACAAATGCCACGAGATCACAGATGGAGAATGATAATTGATAATTTTCTTACCAGTCTGGCCAAGTCCGTAGCTGCGGCGGGCACCTCTTGATCCTGATTCATCCTCGTCGCCCACAGCTTCCCGATGCTTTACTTTTCCTTTTCGAATAGTTGTCACCAAGACCCGATCGCGATTATGATTACCGGCAATCCGACGGAAGTCGACGAGCCGTCGCTCGTGTTTTCGGGGTCACGTTGCTGCACCGGCAAGATCAAAGATAGGACTGAGACGAGTGATTTGATCTCGGTGAACGGTGAAAAGACAGGGTGTATGCATCAGGGGGTTGTGTCTACGGTACGTCTACGCCCACAACGTGATATAGAAAGCGGGTCTGCGCGGACTACCCCTCAACCAGGGGGTTGCTTCCAACCCCTGCTTGGTAGGCGGAGCCTCGAAATCATTGGTGACCTTCTCTCATCCTACGAGGCTCCTGCTTGCCAGAACACCTACGAGACCTCCACTCCTCGACCACCTTTTCTGATAATCTTTGCGAATCCCGTTGCTCACGCTGCCACCACGGTAAACTGTCGCACTGCACGTGCAATTTGTGTCGCAAATTGTCCAGAAATAGTAGGACTTCATCTTCAAAAATCGCTACCTAAAAATTTTTTATTGATTTTATAAATTGTAAAAAATTCCATGCTTGAAACTGGCAGAAAAAATGCTAGATACTGTTAAGGGTTGGTTTTATTTTGCAGAGTCAAGGGCAGTCGTTTTAGCTAGATCATCAGACGTTTTCTGACCTGACGAGGGTGTATAAAAATTTATTTTTTAATTAATCTTTACTGGGATGGAAACAAGTATAGCGTTATGGATCTTTGGGACTGTTTAGTAGGGGTTGCGCACCCTTCGCGGCGCTTCGCGGTGAACCTTCCTGTGTAGTTTTCCTATAGCTGATAAGTTACCAACAGGAGAAATGCTTGTTAATTTACCGGGTTAGTTGAAAGAAGGTTCGCTCTATGTATAAATGTTGTTAACGCTATAATAAAATATACCATTGTATTCGGGAGAGTCTGCAGAATTTTTCTACGTAAAAATCAATCCTGTAGCTTTCGCAGTTGTGGCAGAAAAAATTCTTAAAGTTGAAAATGTACCTTTCGTGTGTTTATTACACTCTTTTTTGTATTTATTATATGATACAGTACTTTATTCACCTCTAATTGAAAACAACTAAATATAAGGAAGTAATCTATTTTTGCGGGTTCACACGAAATAGATCGGTTTATCGAGTACCAGGCGACATCTCTCGGACTCATATAGCCCAACCATAATCGTGGTTCGCCTACTCGCCCACTAGTTCCGCCACTGTGCGCATTTTCTGTTCAATGATATATGTGTGGAGTGTGGATATCGAGAGAGTCCAGATCACACTTTCTTCTGCTATCTCGCTGGTATGGACTCCTCGAAGTAATACCAGCACGATTTCACGTGGTTGTTGAATGAAACGAAAGCTGATTATACCACGTACAACATGATGCTGATTCATCCAACGATACGTTCATGATACCATTCGTGAAACATTGATCTGGTTCGACGACAACGTGGGACCATCATTCATGGACACTTTGCACGAGCCTGCGAAAATTGTTCGTTGGGACGGTGTATTGCATCACCGTAAGTGTTCAACGTTTTCTCGATTGATTATCGGACGTTGACGACCAAGTACATCTTGTTGACACCTTGGCTGATAGTGACCTTGCGGAGTTGCTATGTATTTAGATCGTGAAATGAGACCACGGTGCGCCGCGTTTTTTTGGTGTACGAACTATGTTGAATTAATAACAACGAGTTAACGAGTGAAATTCGTGGCTGCTAGTTCGATTTCTTCGCTGCAATCGTCGTTTGCAACCTGATGACATATAGCACGTGTACGTGTACTTACACGACAACTTGTGTTCGTGTCAAAAATGCACTTGAGCTATTATTGTAACACTTGGTATATTATTAATCTACACACGTTTACGCAGTAAATTTATCTCGTACGTTTGTGCGCATTGTTTTCGCGGACAAATTTCGGACCGTATCCACAAATACACATACATATCTGTATCACATTTCTGTATTTTTTTTTTATCAGTTTCGTGAAAGATTTGGGCGATAAATCCACTAAAAATATTGATGAGATATGCAGCATCAGGTTGAACGTATACTGCCGGAACCGTTAGCGTTTAAATACTACGACATTATTGGAACTGGTATCGATATAAATCCAGGAAATGACTGCGGTAGAGGCACCACCATTCATCCGCACCATCGAGTGGGATATGATGGACAAGACAAAATTCTTTCCACTGAGTATGCTTTCGTCATTCTCGGTGCGCTGCTGCTTATATCCCTTAACAGTAATCAAAACACGTTTACAAATTCAAAGGCACAATCATATGTACACTGGTAAGTCTCTCACAACATCTACTCAACTGTGAACAGTTTAATAGCCGTTTCTCATTTTTATTCATTGTCCACAGGAATGATAGATGCTTGCAAGAAGATCTACAAAGCAGAAGGCTCAGCAGGCTTTTATAGGGGATTCTGGATCAGTTCTATACAAATTGTATCTAGTGTCTTTTATGTATCAACCTACGAAGGTGTGCGTCATTTACTGGGACAAGATGAACTTATAGGTCACATAGACTCAAGAACAAAAGCAATTATCGCTGGTGGTGCTGCTAGCTTGGTAGGGCAAACAATAGTAGTTCCTTTCGATGTTCTGAGCCAGCACTTGATGGTTCTTGGGATCAACAATCTGAAAAGTGGCAAATACCATGTGGATAAAGTAAGTGTAGCAAGAGAGGGATAGATGTCTACCATTTCTTGGCTTATTTAAATTATTTACAGATGGGAATGAATCCATTAGGACTAACGTTGGAACCAGGAAAGACTCGTGCTCAGATCTCAGCTGATATAGTTAGGTTGATTTATCAAAGCGACGGGTATAAAGGATTTTATCGGGGATATCTCGCGTCGTTGTGCGCCTACGTTCCAAACAGCGCACTTTGGTGGGGACTTTATATATCTTATCAAGGTAATGGTCATATAAAAACTTCGTGAAACCAGATAAACGATCTCATGCGTAAACTCGTTCGATTGCAGATGAACTGTTCCGATTATTCCCCGAATGGTTTTCTCACTTGTTCATTCAAGCAGTGGCTGGTACATTGGGAGGGTTCACTACTACGATTATCACGAACCCACTGGACATTGTCAGAGCAAGGCTGCAGGTGCAGAGATTAGACAGTATGTTTAGCGCGTTCAAAGTTCTTTGGGTCGAAGAGAGATTTCAGATGTTCACGAAAGGACTATCCGCGCGACTTGTGCAGTCTGCCTGTTTTAGTTTCTCAATCATTTTAGGGTATGAAACCATTAAAAGATTCAGTATAACCGAGGAGTATAAAAGGTACATTAGGTGGTAAAATTCTCGCCGATGATTTTTACGGTTTTGCATTTCTCGTCTATTGTGTATTGTATGTATATAACGGCAATTCATGCACACCAAAGAACAAACGGAATTTGTTTTAAATCGTTTCGATGATAGTGCACTACGTTATACAAAATGTATGATAATTATAATTATAACTGTGGTCCGTGCATTCATATATATATACACAACATATAAACATATAATGATAATTGATTAAATTATTTATTTAAGAAAAAGTGGAGCATTGATTAGTCTCTCAAGTTTTAACCACAGTAACATGCATGTCAGGGGCACAATTTCATCTATTTTCGTGAATAGTTAGAATCATGCATCAACCATAAACCCTGAGCTAAAAACGGCTTCCCACGGATAAACGGAATAATTTAATTGCATCTCCATCCTCAAAGCTTCCTGACAAACTTCAAACAAAAAAATGTGCATTTTGTATAAACCCTTTGTGCATCACACAAAGTACAAACTGTGTAATATATGTTAGATATATTACTGTGATAAAATACAATAACAGATACAGAGACTGTTTGCTAGAACAGTGCAGTTTCTAGGTATGAAAGGAAGATTCATAACGATGTTACGTTGTATCATGAATATGTAAATCAATAAACTTGTTAATTACATTGAATAATTTATGTCGTTTCACGCGGGAATGTAAAATTTTATTTTTACCCATTTTAACGACTACTGTGCATACTTACGTAATTCGATGTAAGCACCGTACAGTAGATAAAACACGGGTTTTCCATTTATCTTTTATTATAAAGGACAGCATATTGATAGATACATTTTTTTTCTTTGAAGGTACTTAAGTGGTCTCGAGAATGTGGCTCTTGTACATGAATTATGGTACTGTTTACGTTCGCGTGCTATCTACTCCTTACAAATTAAAATTACCACGGCGTCTGTTCTGTGACATTATTTATACGGTATGTACAGGCCAGGAAAGTTCCTTTGATTTCCTTATAATACCTTAATATTAATCGATATATCTCTGTTATTATCATATCAATTAATATTAATATATCATACGTAAGTCAGACACGCTGCAGTACGACGATTTCTCTTAAATGTTCTATTTAACGTAGCATCGATTTTCTGGATTACGAGTAGTGTGTATTCACGCTAAAGTACATTCTATGAACAGTGTTTTACAATAAAATTGTCTTACCATCGTCATTACTCCATATACGTCGACACTGATGAAACAAAAAATTGTGAATCATTAAATTTTAGGCGGTCAAATTAGACAGAACGTCCCGTGTTTGTACAAAGCGCCCTCTAAACCGGAAATGCTGTGGAAACACTGTTCGAAAGTGTGAACATTTACTCCGTGTTTTACTACATTCCTTCCATTTTGAGCGATTATAATTTTTCGTTCTTGGACTGTCTACATTTTATTCTCGCTTGTCCTTTCTCAATCTGTCGATTTTATTAATCTCCGTTCATTTTATTAGACTCTCAAGTTCTAACGAGCTTACGGTAACTATTATGACTAGTATTGTTAGGACGTCCACCAATCGCTATTCGCCATTTCAAACGGTGCCCTTACATCGCAATCGTTCCTGTGCTCCTCCATTTGCCAAAGTCTATTTTAATTGTTGTTGTTGTAGAAATAAGTAGTATACATTTCATTTTCGAGCCTCAAGTAGATCCTTAAGTTGTGTTCTTCTTGAATCAAGAAGAAGATTGTTCTAAGACAGTGTTCATTAAGAAGGAGGATACAAATAAAGGTACGATAGCTTCTGTTTTAACATTAGTTGAAAATCCTGATCTTCGTTTATTACAGGAACTGTATCCTCCCTCTCAAATTGTAAATGAACAAAGGAGGATGAGGTGTTAGTACAAAGTCATTGGTAAATGTATAAATCGTTTGCGAACAGTAGTTCTCAACTAGAAGTCCAATAGTCTTCAAATTAAATAGCGTGCAGGCTTTTTTTTTTCTTCTTAATTAATTGTCGAAATTCATAGCATGACAGGACATCGTTCTCGCTGAATAATACTGAATTTATTGATCATCGAAGAAACGTTTCGCGTTTCACAACAGTTACATTAAATACAACGCTCGCGCATACGCACACGCGTCTTTCGTTCAGCTTCGTTCTCTCGTATTATTTACAATTACACGGCGATGGTTTGTTTATGTACACTGAAATAGGTGTCTAGATTAGGGTGATTTCTCGTAAAACAATAACACCGTTGCTGCAAAAATATCCGCTATAGAAGTAGACGAGTATACATTCTTCGAGTAGAGATTGTCCGTTTATGATAATCGAAATAACAGTGACGCTCAAACTTGTGACGATTCGTCGACAGTCGCCGGAACCGATTTTATTTATTTTTTCTTTTTTTTTGCGAGACAGTCGTTGGAACACAATTCGAGAAGTCGATCTCAAAACACTAATAGCGACGATCACGCTTCGAGTTCTTTCTATCTCATTTCGATTATGATTACAATTAAAATCGTTCCGTTTGAAACTATGCACTTTAATGGTCAACGGGGCCCGTGCACGTTACCATCCCTCGTACGGCTCTGACATAAAAGTTCTTAGGATTTCACCTCCACTGCAAAATTAAATTCTAATTTCTTTTCTAATATATAAATATTTTTCTAATTTCAGGGAAATTTTCATGGTTATGAACAAAAACTTCCCTAGGGTTTTATCTTCAAGAAAACAAATTAAATTAAGTAACCTCGAAGCATAATTGAATTAACAAGCATAATTGAAATACAGAGGAAAGTTTTTGCAACTTTCGAAAAGGAGTTGCAAATATTATTAAAAAATTCCCTAGATTGCTGGCCGCAAATATATGGTAATTGAATTGACTAAAATACAAGAGGATGCCTTTTAAAATTTTTTAAAATAATTTGCAGGTGTGCACGATAGACAGCAAAGTGTGCGAGCCCCGTAAGTGTAACTTCGTTCGCGTCGTCCGTCGATTAAGTTACATTGGCCTTGCTACTTGTTTCACGTTACAATTAATCTAGTCGTGAATAAGCGAGGAACGGCTCGGCGAATGGATTCGTTCCTGGACATTCGCCGGACGAGTCGATGAGGATACCTTTAGTGCTGCCAGTCTTGACTCTTTTGCTTCGAGTTCGAGGTAAGCGTCGAAGGCTGAATAAATTCGGTCGCAACTGCGCCAGCCCAGACACTAACTATTCGCGATGCATCGAGTTTCGGTGTATACTGCAGTCACCTTCTCACAGCAGCGCGTTCTGGCTCGACAATACAGAGCTTGCTATATCTATTCTCTTTGTCTGACTGCATATGCTGTTTATGCATTCGTTCGAACATAGACTTTCCCTATTCGACTTGTCTGATCACATACCGTGCCTACTCTACTTTATCTGATCTCGTACTGCCTCTATTCCACTTGTCTGACTATAGCTCGCCCTTATTCCACTTACAACTCGTTTCTGTAAAGATCGTAAACAAAACTTTGTTCCAGCGTCATTTTTTCATTCTAATTTCACCCCTATGGCAAGATTATCCAATACAATTCAAAACATCCCATCTGCATCCCAAACTGCACAGAATTAAATCAATCTACAAAGTCCACTCTCGAAGACTTTCTTCACGGAATATCCTCGATCCTTTTCCATTGGTGTAAAATTCGAACCAGAACGCGACTATGAGAAGGGAGACAACAGTGTTCCTGAAGACACGCGGGACACGTTCGATCAACGATTCGGTAGGTATGCTAAGGCTACAGAAAATCGAAGGGACCGGAACGTAAAAACGTTTCGCGAACGATTCGGCTCCGCTCGCTGGCTCCTTCATCGGTGGTACAAAACGCTATATACAATGGGAGAGGCTTCTGTGTGGTTTCTCCGTGGTCCACATCCCGTCGCGTTCACCTGGCGACGGTAAACTGGAGGGGGCCCATGTCGATTTTCCCATAAATTCGGGCCTCTTTTGTTTCGAGGAGGGGGTCCGGTGGGTCGTCTTCCTCGCGCGTCTTCCAGGACGCCGTGAAGCTCTCGTCTTCCGGCCCAAAGGGTCAAGAAAGACCCTCGGTGAAGTCCTCTGGCAGGTGGCCTATAATCACGTATCCCGGAAACGAATCGCTCGATCTCGACGAGGCCCAGTCCGGGCCCCCGTGTATCGTCACATCCCACCACTCGGCAATCCACTTCCGGCGCCGCCATCGCTGCTCTGGCTCACGCTACTATAGCTCACGCTGCTCGCCTGGCCGCCGGTGTTCCCTCCGGAAACGTACTGCAATCAGAAACGCAGCATTCTTAACAAATATTCACGACAATTGGGAGTATATTGTTGGTCTGGAGCTTGTACCGATATGTACAGCGGAGGGAAACATTTGTACAGATGTTTACAAAGACTTATATGGTACTGTACAATGTTCTGTAAAAGTTTATAATGTCCTGTATGCACCTTTCATTTATTATATACGTAATGAAATTTTATGTTCTCGGTACCGCTCGTTGTCTATCACGAGCTAATTAGAAGGAAACATTCTGCAGCCCCAATCGCAATCGAGCCGACTTACAATAAAATGTAGCCAAGCATCGAAACTATCGTGGCCGTCGATATTCAACTGTAATTAAATTCCTGTCAGTTCTTAGATTTCCGAAAATTCCGACGGAGTTAAACAATTTCCTAACTTGATAATTAGCTAATTTCGGCGCGGCCAGGTGACGAAGACGCGTTCGGCATGCGTATCGCGAGAAATAAATACTCGGATTCACTCTTTTATAGTTCGGTGAAGGGACCCGGTCGGAGGAATTTGCTTTCCGAATGCAATCCCGTGTGTACTTCGTGAAAGATGAATGCAATTACTCGGCTACGTCCGCCTTGGAATTTTTATAGTCTTTCTGTTTCCCTCTATTGCTCCGTTTCCCTTCGTCCTCGACGATCTACCATCGACTTCCGGCGGGAGCTAAAGGACCCGTGTCCTTTGCGCAGGTGAACTAGCTCGAGATCGTCGGGACAAAATGGTAGTTTCATGGCGTATCGTATTTTCTCCGACATTATGGGAACTACGGAGGTATTCGATATTCGTAACTTGAAAGGGTTCTCTTTGAAGCTTATGGTTGTTGCTGGTAGATGGCTCTAGTATTCGTGTTTCTAAATTTTGTATGCCCTTGTGATTTTAAGAGCTTAGTGGCTCGATTTTCTATATTAAAAAATGAGTAGGTGAAACAGATAATTATTAGCGATGCCTCGTTTCTTTTGCAATCTGTAAACTTAAACATAAAAATATATACAAAATCGCGATGCTCTGTTATTTAATATTGTATTGTTTTCTCAAAAACAATTTCGAATCCGTCGTTTTAAGGAGATTAGTAGCTCTAATGGTAAAAACGCAATAAACACCAACAAATTTAGAAACCTTCTAGCGAATCTAGATCCAACACGCAACATACAAGCTTCAATATCAATACTGGCCAAGAATTAATTAAATATCGAGCGGCGCGATTCAAATGGAGGGGGTTAATCAAATTAGGATCCATCACAGCGCCAATCCGGAAACCCTTGTCACCGCACACAGAAATAAATTCAGACATTAGAATACACTCTGTTCGATCGGTCGTCCTGCCTCCTCACTACATTCCACAAACGTGCAAAATTTCTGGCAAAATTTAGAATGGATCTCGCGGCGATACAAAACTCGCTCTCGCAGCGTTGTTTCATGCTGTTGCATCAGTTTGATCCCGAGAGAAGACTAGCGGTGTGTCTCAGCAAGGAGGCAAAAGTTTCCTCGTTTATCCCATCTACTGCCGAATTCCCAACGGAGAGACGAGACCGAATCGGATTTCCTGTTTCTTTGCGGCTCCCCTTACGATTTTATAGCGCCTCATTCTCCCGCGGATTAACGAAACTAAGTGACCGAGTATCTGGGTCAGCTTCCAACACCAGCCGGACAATCTAATCGGCCGACTTCACTTCCATCCGCATCGGTGTGCCGTGATTGTGCCAGAACCCTTTTGTTACCCTTGGCCTTAAAACAACGCCGGCACACCTGTTCTACGGAATTACAACCCTGGCGACGTGTATTACGGCGACGTTGCACACCGGTTCATTTGTCAAATATTTTAATGACACGTCTGTGCAGCCTCGATTCTTGCATGACGAGGGAAAATGCTGGGTTCATGCTATCGAGGGGCTGTTGCACGAGACCTCGTACTTCTTGTGGTGGTTAGGGGAAGATTTGTGGTCGTTTCACTGGTATCGGCTTTTCGGTTTTGTACTCGATAGTTCAAAAATTCATTCATTTCCCATTTCTGTGTGGCCAAACCTCATAGACAGCGAAAGTGGGTTTGCAAGCCTGTCTTTATCCGAGGTAATACTCCAGAACGATTAAAGATATGGTATAGCGTAGAGTTAGGCATTCAGATTGCCGGTAGATTCGCGAAATCGCGGCGCGGACAGAGTCTGACAACTGTTGTCCACGTTTGCAATTTTTCCACGGCTGGCCGGCTCGGCCGTATCGGTTTATTTGGTTCACGGGCAGAGGAGCCATCGAAAATCGTTTCTTTCCTCTCCTCCGTCCGTTCCCGATTCGTGTGCGCCGGTTTCTCTCGCAACCGTGAAGCGGAAACCTCTATCCGTTGATCCGTTGCGACCTTTAAAAACACGAAGGCCTGCCGTTCCCGAAGCGAGAGGAGGATCGATCGATCCTATGAAGATCTCTGTCTTCGACCTGCCCACGAAACGTCACTTTTTGGGACCCTTTCTCTCTCTCTCTCTCTCTCTCTCTCTCACTTTTTTTTTCTCTGTCTGCAAGTTAGATTCGAACCGGACGATCCGTGACACGCGGGGCTTTCGATTGGGAATAACAACGGCTGTCGAGAACGACAATTGGATGGCATCCAGGAGAAGTGAAAAGACAGTCCCGGGGAAGATGGCGGATGCAATCGGAGCCGGTGGATCGATACCGTCACGCTCAAAAAGGCGAAAGTTCAAGTTTCCGGGCCCTCGCTCGGAAGTCGCTTTTCCAGGCTCCTGTCTACAGCGAGTTTCCAAGTTTGGTTGGGTGCACCGATATGAGGTTGGGATGTGGAGAGTAATTTTTCTATTAATCTTCGTAGCCTGGAAAATATGTTTGTCAGGTCGTTCTTCGAGATTTCGTGTTGGACTCGGCTAAAATACTTGCTTAGTCCTGGAAGCCCACAAAATTTCTCTCAAATAGCTACCAGGAAAAATACATATAAAGTCGCCGTATTTTCCACGTACCCAAAAATATGCTCGCACCCTTTAAATATGCAAAAGACGAAAATACGAACGAGGCAGCAGGGCAACTGTTTTCTCGAGGAAAGAAAGTCTTGAAATCGACTGTCTGCAGCAGGATACCGCTTTAAGGAAAAATGGGGCCGAGGGTTGAAGTGTTTTCGGTGTTTTGCATCCGATCCGGTTCTTGCAGTAACGCGCGCTACCGTAGCGGCCCGATGGAAATGGGCGGGTTCTGTCTAACTCGAGAATAAAACAAAAACGATGCGGAGATAGGGGATCGCGCGATAAAACAAGGACGCGACGGATTACGGGAAAAGTAGGCGAATGCGGGCAGAAATGCATCAATATCGTCGGCCGCCGCGACCCGACCGATGCAAGATAATTCGTTCTAATGCACGAGAAGCATTAACTGGCACGCCCGACGTTCCTCGCTCGATTTCATTTTTCATTCGCCACCCTGGATGAGCGCATCCCTCTTCCTTGCGTCGGCTGGCCAGGAAACCAATCTTCCCCTCCGGCTCTCTTTCTCCTATTCCTTTTTTCGAACTTTCCTTCGGTTGAATCCGGAGGACCGCCTTCGACGGACATGGCCTTTAAATCATACTTTGCCGACGGCGGACGCTCTAAGAATATTTATAGCGTCCTCAGATTTCAATCTTTAGTTCCTTCGTTTTCGCCAATTTTAAGAATAGACCTTTCTGCAGATTCTTTTCTGGGTCACTCAAATTTCAATTTTTAGTCGCCTTGTTTTCTATTCAGATTTTTAGATTCTCAAACTACAATTCACTACGAAAAAACCCAGAATAAGGAATTAAAACTTTACAGGTCAACTTCACTTTAATAGGTTCTCGTTGAAGCATGGACTGTGGAACTATTTTTAAAAGCGTTCTACATTGTGTTATCCTTTAATGAAGATGTATAAAGAACAGTTCTTGAAAATACAAGTTCGGATAGAATTTATGGAACACGAGGAAAATTTATTTAAGACAGGACATCGTTTGCATTTCTCTGATGGCCCTCCTTAATAAATGTTCTAAAATAACTTGATTCTAAAGTCGTTCTGAAAGTACTTTTGAGACAGAATTTTTGTAATTTTTCAAAGTTTACAATTCCTTATGGCTTCATGATGTTTCATATTCCATATCCAAAACTGACACACTTTCCTCGGTTTCTGTGCAGCAACAGCTTCCTTATCAGTGTCCGGAGCATTCTAGTTGAAGATCAATGAGGAATAATGCTGAATGTATCACTGCAATGGAATATTGTCTCCTTAAACGTGGAGATGCGGCAGTTGCGTCAGTAGTATTATCGAAACAATTGACGGAATGAAATGTATGGTTCTATAATTGAGGACCTGTATCAATGTTTGCTGTGCTGTCGACTGCGCGACAGTCTGACTCATTCTGTACACACAACGCGTATACGTCTGGGTTCCATTTCATTTTTATCATTATGCTCTCATTGCACATTGAGAATATAATACATACATTAAAAACTAGAGTACCACAAATCGCTAACAAACTGCTAACGTGAAATAAAGAGAAATAAATCTTGATTTAATGTTCTGTTTCAGAAATCGCGTCTTAAGATTGCGACTTTAAAATCGAACTCCATAACGCGCACCGAGTGGAAAAATCAAAGGGGAATATGTTGGACGAAGATGTGAGAGAAGATAGGACAGCTCCGTATCAAGAAATCGAATGATCGGGACATATCCTCTGACCGAGGCACACCGATGTCAGCGGTAAGTTGATTGCCTGGTCGATAGTAGGAAATCTTTCGTTCACCTCTGGTCGACGGTGGCAAAACATCCTCTCTGTGTACCCGTCCATTCCACGGGAGATAATTCGGCGCCGTTACCGTCCGCCGTTCAATTATCCCCGATGATATACGCGGAATCGATGGGATCGGCACCCGGTCGAATTTATAACCGCTAAATCTGTTCAAAATATCGCCTAGTCGAAGAGTAGCCGCGTGGGACACGTGGGAATGTTATTGAAACATATTAGCCATTGGAACGCATTGTCCGCCAGCTCGGTGTTTTTCGGCTCGTGTATCGCCTTTTCGTACTGTCGTCCTATGTTTTCACCGTTGAACTTCAGAGTGCAGAAAAAAGCAAAAGAAACAGGAAGGAAACGCGAGTCATCGTCTTATCTCTAAAGAAAACTGTAGAATGCACTTTTCACTAGGCTTTGTTTTGTAAACAATGTACTCCAAAGATTTATCTTGAAGACAATAATACTTACATTAAGTTGCAAGAAGTAGGTTCCATCAATGGTTCGAAACGAACACGTAGGGGTCGAGTGGAAAGCTGCTATTCGCGTGCCTGACCCATATATTCTATTTCCCCGGGCAAAAACTCGGCAATATTTTCGACTTTGCATGAGAAATCGTTCGATTTCCCTTCGCACCCCTGGCTCTCAACGCTTCTGTACATCGAGGTCGCGTGAAAACGAGCCGCCATAAAATCGACGTTCAACAAGACGTCCTCATAGCTCTACCCGCCACGGCGATTGATGAGGACTCCCCGGATCGTCGACCGATTTATATTCGTTTTTTTTTCCTCCCCTCTAAATTGTTACGTCGAAAATAGGGGTTAGCACCGCCTTGCGTGAAGGGGTGGACCGCGGACAGCACAGGGGAGAGAACACGACCACCTCCGACCCGTTTCCGACATTTATATCTCTTCTGGCGACGGACGTGCTCGTAACTCATGCCCCCTTGTTTTTCGGGACTTTCATGGCGACATTTGCAGCTCGTTCCTCTGCAGGCCCTTGGAACTGGCGGCGTGTCCAGTCCGCGAGGCCGTGAGAAATGGGGTAGCTGTATCACGCTGGCTTAACAACTTGTAAAGTTTTCCGGAGATCGCGTTTGTCCGATGGCCAGCGATCTGACGGTCTCCGGACGGAGGGATATGTCGTCCTCGCCTTGTACTCAGGGGGTTGAGAACTCTGGAGCCGAGGGTGATTGTCTGGAAAACCCTTCTCTTGTTCTCAGAAAAGTTTTCCCCTTCATTGGATCGGCAAAGTCGATAGCAGGGAGGTTAAAAAGGCGAGAAAAGCTGGTCAGTTAATTACCCGCTTAGTAGGGTTGCTTAGGTACGGTGTGGTCAGTGACCATTGGTCAGAGGTCAGTGATCTGCTTAACACCGGAGCGATCAGAAGTTATCAATGACATTGCTGGAGAAAATTTGGTCAGTGGTCACTGACCTATGATTAGTGATCAATGGTCGATGGTCAGTTACCTTTTATATAAGCTATACTAATATGGGAGTCAAAGTGCATCACAGGATACAGGAAATGACAGATTGAATTCGTTGTAATTTCCCATTTTGTAGAATGTAAAATTCAGATAGTAACAACTGAAATACATTCTACTCTTTAAGAATTGAGCTGGACCCGCTTCAAGATCCATTAGCCCGAAGTCAGATTTATATGCTTGACTAGTCCCACTCCCGAACCCGACTGCGATCCAACCGCAGCCGAGCTAAGTGCACGAAGATCGGTCGCGGAGCTAATTTTTCGGATAGGAATCCCATTTCGATGAGTGGCCGAGGATAGCTGGCCCCGCACATCGAAATAGCTCAGATTTAAATCTCATCTCCATCCGATTAGCATTCTGAGAAGCCCGGAAACTTAGAGTCTATTCGATGTGTTCGATTGTCAAAGAAGCGATGCCGAGAGGTTTCCCGGAATAGAAATCTTGTTTCGATGAGAGAGAAGCTGCAGGATAACGGTTCCTGGTTCTTGGTGGGCCGTTCCCTCGTTTTACAGTGGTACGCAAACTCTTGGCGCGGGGAGAACGAGCGTGTTCGAGCCCTATGATATAAAATAAGAACTGGATTTACGGGGCATGTAAGGGCGGCACGTCAGCATCGCGGAATAAAACCGGAAATGAATCGTAAAGGAGGTTATGATTTCATCGGGACTCGAAACGAATGCACTCGGACCTCGGCACGGTTTTCCCTATGTACACGGTGCCAGAAAGTTGCTAATCATCGCATGGATCACTAGATGATCATTAAACTCTAGTGAAATTGTTCTTTTTGTGTGGTTAAAGTATTATGTTCGTTGAGAGAAGGAAATATTCTTAAGGAACAATTTGTCGAAACTGCGTGGTTTTCTCAGAATATATGGTTAACATGTCACAGAGTGTTGTAAGCACTCGATCAGCGTGATCAGTGATCTCGTGTTGACATTTTCGGTAGGTCACTGACCAAAACGTTTTTTGTTAATGCGGCTTTATTATTGGCAGAAGACAAGGAGAAAGAAGGAAACACTTTTGGATTTTGCGATCCAATCTCACTAATGGCTAGGTCACTGACCAAGGCGTATCTGACCGATAGAGGAGTTTCAAAGGGCAAAGGGCACGGTGATAATGAAATCAATAGCCTCCATGTTTCAAAGTTAACTCGTGTTGCTGCCTCTTGACTTCGTAACCCAGTTACTGATACTCGATGCTTCTGCATTGTCTTCACTCGGTCACTGACCACCTTAATTACAACTATCCGAAATTCTGTAGAACTTCAGCCGTTTATTCTGAGGAAACGGGGCATTTCCGGCACATGGTTCCTGCAGAACATTTTATCTTACGATGAATAGAACACATTGATCTAGAACAAGGTATTCCAAATTAATTTTCATGATTACAAACAATACAAGAGGAAATTGACTAGTATCTTCGTAAAACATATTCTGCGATGAATCTCCTCTAGTATTTCCATGACCATAACTTTGTGGCCACCTTGTACCCAAAAAAGCAATTCCGTCCCTTCAACCGGACGTCGACGGAGATAGGAAAAATGGCCACCGAGAAGTCACGCTCGAATTCGATTCGAAGAAAACCGATTTCGCAAACGTGGAAAGCCAAGAGCAACTGTTCGCAACGTGACGCACACGGGTTCCAATCGATGCCATGACGCCCCTGTAATTAATTTAATTATTCGCCGATGATAAATGAACGATCGCGAAATTTCAGCGAATTAGTTGATCGATTTAGAATTGCGGCCGGAGTGAACGCGACACAGCGAACCGCGACTGATATAATTAAACGGGAACGCGTTCGGAACGCGAAGGTGCCATTTTTCGGTGGCATTTCCCAGCCGCCCAGCCCGGAGTATTTACGACACACAGCGTGCAAATGCCATTCGAAGACCCGTCGCTTCATCATTGTTTACAAGCCCAGATACTACTCCCCCGTGAGTTTTTTTATTTTTATTTTCATCCCTTGTTTTACAAAGCCGGGCGACACCCACGTCAACATCCGGTTCTTTATCTCGATATGAACAACGAATTTTCTCTCGATACTGATTCTGGACTTTAATTCAAACGTCGGTGTTGATAAAAATTCGAGAAACGAATATTCGTTGCCTTTTAACCTTTCGCTCCTTCGACTGCGATTTGTTTCATGGTTACAGTGATTAGAACTTCTTTGTCGTTCATAATTTCCCTGAGAAGAAGAACATTTATAAAGGAACTTCCATTTGGGATTTCTTGGCTATAGAATAGATATTCATCTCTTTAGATTGATGCGAACATGTAATATTCTGTGGCACACTGCCCTCGCTCTGCAGAGAGTAAGGGCCACGAAGCCACGCCTCCTTAGGCCACACCTCCTCAAGCCACGCTCAGTTAGGTGACGCTCATTGACTCTGCAGTGCTCTCTAACGAATCCAGAGTACTTCTCCTGTTCAAAATGCGGAAAATTGCAGTCTTTTAATCCTTAGATATTTATTAGTTTGTTTCAAAGTATGATTTAAAAAGGTAGCTGCTTCATTGAAATTGCACAATGTTTATTAAAAAAAGAAAAGAATAGGAATTTTATATTCACATTGAATATAAAATTTGATGAATGCGAATATTCGTTGATTACCATTCACAGCACGTTCGAAACTCGATTTTTATTTGCTTTTTGTTGATTTATTCAAATTACGTGAAATTGGAGCAGCACGGTAACGCAGCTGTACTTTTAATTAGAGTTCCAGCAGTATTTTTATTGCACCGATTTTATTCCAAGAACGTCGAACCAAAAAGTCAGTAGTTTCGTAATAATATGTTTGACTGGCTTGTCCGGCTACAGGGCGACATTTCTACTTTGGAATCGAGGTCGATCAAGCTGCACAGTATTTTTATTTTCGGCCGGACCGAGCATCTCTCGCTGTGCAGTAATGATAAAATAAAAAAGCGCCGATCTGCGCGCGCCCGTAAAAATGATTCCAGGTAGAAGTGAACGTTAAACATTCGCCGGAACTTCCATCTCGACATTTAATTAGTTCGATATCGGAAATGTAATGAATGAAACAGCGGCGGTTACCAATTGGGGATCCCGTTGATGGAGCTCCCTATTTTCCGTGCGAGAGTTTCGATTGTAATTTCTGCGTCGGTTGTTATCGATTCGTTATGAATAAAAGAAAAAAAAAGGATATGATGTTAAAATAAAACAATAATTGAATGACGAAGTCGCGTCCGAACGAATTCGCGCGCCAGACGAAACGCGATTTCCCCGCGTTGCTGGTTCCCGATAAATGGTGTTCGCATTCTTGTTTCCTCGTCTCTCCATGCAGAACGATTTCCTTTTCGGGCCGGGCCGCGGATAATCCGAAGCCAGAACCGACTGTTTCCACGCAGAGAATTGTACGAGAGAGCCGGTTCTCCCACGAGCGTGGCTTTTACACCGTTTCCGGTTGAATCGTTTAAATTTCCCATCTCCGCGCCATCTTTATGAAAATTACGGGAAGCTGCGTAAAGCGTGAAAGCCGTTCTCTCGGGGTTTCTGTTTATCGAACGTCCGAGGTAAGGTTTCAAAGGAGTCTATTGGTTTACTGGGAGAATTTCTGCCATTCGCGTTTCACTGCCACTGCGAAGGATACTTTTCGTTGTCGCAGAAACATATTGCGATAGCATTTTCATAAATACAACATCGATAGTTGATTAAACGATTCTTTGAAAGTTCTATTTGTGATTTGTTGGCCTTAGAATCGCTCTGATAATCAATTCTGTGCGATTTTCATTTTTTTAGATCGAGAAGAGCGTAGGATATTCTGTGGAGCACTGCTCTGAGTTTCTAGAGACCGGGAGCTACGAGGTCACGCCTCCGTGGGTCAGGCCTGGTCATACTACGCCCACTTAGGCCACGCCTATTCATTTTACATTTCTCTAGGATCGATTCAGAGCACTTTAAGAAGTAATACTTTACATATTCAACAAAAATGATATTCAGAGCCAAGAATCCACGCCTACTTACACCTCGTATACTCATACCACCCCCACTCAGGACACGCCCATCGGCACTACAGTGCTCCAGAGTCCATCCAGCGCGCTCCCAGGCTAAAGCTGAACATTTCCAAAGATTATCATTATAAAATCATTCTCATTTCTCGTAAAGAGAAAAGGCATCGGTGGTCGCTAAGTGCTAGAGCTTCTGGAAGAGAGTCAGTGGTAGGTGCGTGTCTCCTAGGCATACCAAGAAAAAAAAACGGTGTGTGCACTAATCCCGACATGTAGGGTGTTGTTGCTCTCGTGCAGGTGCTCGTGTGTATGAACAGTAGCGTACAGTAGAGTGTCTGTGTAGTATTGTGAGAATCGACATATCCATTCGCTGGTCAACATACCGAGGCTATGTTAAATGGAACGGTGACAGAGTCCTTCGCCGATAATCAGTATTAAGTATCTTCGGCCGGTTACTGATGAGAGGGGTGTGTAATTAGGGGTGTGGAAAGGGGGGTTGTGGCAGAGAGAGGACTCCCCGGAGGCAGACCACGACGCTTCGAAAACGACGGATGGTTAGGGACGCGGATGGATCGTTTATGGTTGTTTTGCGGCAATCGGTGTCCAAACGAGCAGTGATCCAAACGTTATCCCATCGTTAAATGTAGGTTTGCTCGCACGAACTCTCTCGGCTGCTGCGCACGTGGTGGAGCGTGTACGCGGAGTAGTATCTGCCCGACGCGAATCTCTGAAAAAGATAGTAACAACACTGGATACAACCGTACCACCGTCTTTTTATATTCTTTCTCCGTTTGTTCTTTTAGCTCTCAGATTCTCTTTTTCTCAGATTACGCGACGTCCCTGCCGGATCGAGATGGACAGTGACGCATAAGACGAAGTCATCCTCCGGACGTTGACCGGACGTGTGTCTAAGGGATCCGTCGAGATGACTCTCTGCTCGATGGATTCGTTTTGTTACGCAGGATCTCGGGTTCGTTTGTCTTCTTCGAGACAGATGGACCGGCTTCGGGTATCGATTTCAGAACAGTCTCGACTTACCGATTCAGAAAGCTACTTTATGCGAATCTTCGCGTGTGTCTTCGTGTGTCACGCGAAATGTACTAGGATACCGAATAGTACAGTCTGCGGCAAAAGCCACGCTTTTTTTTTCTCACTCGAGGTTCTCGCGATTTTTGTTCGGAGAACGAATCGAGCTTCAGAATTTCAAATTGTCTCGTTGTGTGCCGCTATTTAGTAGATTTTTTCAGAGTGACCTTATTGGTCCATTGTTTCAATATTTTCCTGTATCATCCTGATTATATTTAGTTAAGTCACATTGCATCATCGTCGCTATTCTCATTACCTTGCGCGTTATTATTAGGACGAGGATGTTGATAAACATGTTCTACGTCGATCGCAACTGACAGTTACATTCAGTAATAATTAACCCTTCGTGGGCAATCATTCTAACATCAACTACACGATAAATGTTTTTTCCGTAACAATCTGAAATGAAAAATCGCGAGAAAATATCGTACGATAAAGGAATATACATAATTGCCTCTTCCTTCCTCGTTTGCTCAAATTCTTCCGAGCAAACTTCCTCAAGACCCAAAAAGCAGACAAGCTGGCTACTTAAAAATTCCAAGAATATCGAGTTCCTCGTACGTTGCAAATTTTCCCGCAGACTGTACGCGGAACGCGTCGCATGCAGACGGAACGCGGCTCCTAATTCATGCAAATTCGATACGCCGCGCCGCGCCGGTGCGCGCCACGAGTCGATCGTGACTTTCTTTCCATCTCTGCGGGATCTCTGCGAACTTTCCTCGCTTTTAATAAATAAGAAAAGTTTCCGGCCGGCTCGTGTCCCAGAAACGATCATACTTCTGCGAGCTTGCTCGGTCCGGCACCCTCCGATACAGAAAACCAAGTCAGCAGCGTCTTCGTTCCGTATCGTGCGATCATCTAGCGAATCTTTCCGCGGATCTTCATCCTCGCCGGGGAAGAAATTAAAGGATCCGATGTGGAGCAGAGATAGGTCCTCCTTGCGGGCCAGAGGTTAACAGGGCGACGGTATCGGGGAGGATGATCAGGAAGACCGTCGCGTGGGCGGAGAAGTTCCAGCAATTGGAATAATAAATATCTCCCGGTTGGCCGGTTTTCAAAACCGAGTTTCGGGGCTTGCGACTGCCATGAGCTTCGTTGCGCACCCTTGACCGCCTTCTGCTCGACTGAGAAACCTCTCCGGCTCCGTCCTCAGGCTGTTGTAATCAGTTTTTACGAGGCCCAGATCGATCCGAGATCATCCCACAGCCTGTTGCGCCGCTTAAACGTCTGAACAACGCAGAGCGACAAGGCTCAGCGACTTCCGGTGCCCAGGTTCACGGTGTTTCTTCTTATGCTGTTGAAATTGCGCTTTTGAAGAGCATCCGCGAAGTCGATTACACGAATGCTGCGGTGCTTGGAGCAGCGACTCCGAAGCGATTTATGCGGTTTTTCGTTGTCTTTGAACGGAAAGAGGCTCGCGGAACCGGAACAGGCCGACGGAACGAGTTTCTCGTACGTTTTTCGCGCGTTTTCGAGGAGACTCGCGCGCGTCGAGGCGTGCTCGTGTGGGACGTATGAATATTTCATACTCACTTGGCTTGGTTTGCATCTGAATGCCGGCTGATACCGCCGTCTCATCCGTCTCGGGCAGCAGCCGCACAGGATACGAACGAACGCTCTGAAAAAGAGAGTAGAGACGTCTGAGTGACACTGTGGACATGTCAGCGTAATGGCCAGTCTGAGAATCTTTATGCAAATTCATGTTTTTCAAACATTTTTTTTTTTTTTTTTTGAGAGCGTTGTAAATGGACGTACGATTGATGTAAATTAAAATTTAGCTTCAAGGCGCTTATACAGAGACACTATAATCTGTTTAAAACATTCAGCGCGGAGTTTTCTAGACTCTACTCCGGTAATGGAAGGTAGTAGACTCCGGGGACACTTGTGCAACAAGGGCCAAGTAATTGAGGGTCTTAGAAAGGCAGAGAATACTATTCTTGGCAGAAAGTATTCGATCGAACAAGCTTGCCGTCTGTTTTCAAATTTATTTATTTCCGTAGACGATAGAAATATCTTCGCTAATAATAACAGTCTTGAAGAGATTTCTCCGCAAGATCGTTACCTCTAATTGCAATTTTTAGTTGACATTCCGAATTTCTTTGAAAATATTTTCCACGACATCCCTTATACGAGACATCGGCAAGAACATTTTCATTTCGGAGGCAAAGACGATCATATCGATCATCACACTATCTCATCACAGTATCTCCGGTCTCGATATTTTCTCTAAATAATTTCGCTATCGCTTGCAACGCATCAAAGAACTCTTCAATTTAAACAATTTCGAGCGTCCGCCGTCAAAGACGGCTAGATAAAGCTCTTATTGCTCATTCTCATGCGATCGTCTCTCTTCGCGGAAGTTCCTCGTCGTATCATATTTCCCTTGAACCAATTATTATAGATCGCAAAACACGGGAGCTCGCAAAATAGCATCAACCATCGCTCCTCGGTAAAAAGAGTCGCAGAGAAAAAAAAAACGTCCGGGTCCACAACCGAACGTGTTACAGAACCACTAAACCTCGTTCGCTTTCGTTGGGTCAATAAAGGTAGAGAAATACACGACGTAAACAAAGGACGCAAGTTGGCGACAAACCGACTCGTCTCGATGGATGGAGCGTGGATAATTCCTGGACAAAAGAACCGCATGGTTGTGCGAAAATTCGAAAGAGCGGCCGTCGAATTATCGATCCCGCGAACGATGACAGGATAGTATGCGGACCGACAAAGGGTGCAGAAATCCGGACTTCGCTCGCGAACCCGCCCCGAAATCCGGCGTTCGCGCGTGCCGACGCCGGGCGGAGCGGTTCCGGGAGCGTCGGGACGCCAGTTCGGAGCCGATCAGCCGCGAAAAACCGGTGCCGATAACGCGACCTTCGCGAGAGTCCATTGTGAAACCGGGCTCGAAACTTGGTCACGGTTTCGCGTCACGATCGCATGACTGAAACCGTGTCCCGTATATCGGTTCGACGCAAGTATTTGCATAGGGCTGGCTAAACATGCGATAGTCTATCTCTGGCAAAAATCCCCTGTCCGCGAACAGCATCGAAACCCCCAAAAACAAGCAAAAATTCTAGTCCAACGGACCGTGATATCTTCAATTTTTCGAATAGTCAATCGACTGGGGATCAACCGGCAATCGAACGATTTCTTAAAGTAAACAAGAATTTGTTATCATAGTATCGAGAGCGGTAGCGAACTGCACGCTCGTTAGAACGATAGGTATCTAGCAGAGGACATGGAGTCCTTGATTATCTTGCTGCTCGTCCAATAGGAAGCTAGCAGGGAAAGGTAACAGCTAGCTTTTAGGAGTAGTCGTGTTGCTGTCTTGGTTAGACGTGTGTTACTTCAGTTCAGTGATCACAGTGCTAGCTTTAATTCTATCTACCGAGTCCTCAATCGTGTTATCCAACAATTAAATAGTTCAGGTAGCAGCGATAAGTAGTAGCCACCTTTCAAGAAGAATCTTGACTCTGGACTCTCCTGGTCGGACATGTATTCCTTCGCTCCAGTGCTCATAGTGCTAGCCCTAACACTCCCTACATCCCCCATAATGGTTCCCCAGGACTTCACCCTGCCGCTGGAGGTCCTGGAGGTCTACCAACAAGATAAATCTAACGGCGATCGCGGGCTGATCTCAAGCGAGATCACTGTCTACCGAGAAAAACGGGACAATCTTCTTTCGTCCATGCCCTGCATTCAAAGCTACCTGCGCGAGAGCATAAAGGACCCTTCCAGATGTACGCTAGTCATCATGGACGACGACGAAGACTTGTCCGACATAGTGAAGCCGTTCATGATCTGGTTGAAAGGACACTATGCATTCTTCACGCACTCGCCAATGATGGACTTTGACTTCATCCGGACAATTCAACTGACTTCCAGCGCTATTCTCTTGATGCCTAGAGGTCACAGTCTTCAAAGCCAGTTCTACATATTGGATCCATGCGACAGAGGATGTCTCTACGTGGTGATCTTGCTGGACAGCTTCGAGGATGAAGATTCATTCTTATCGGACGCTGCGGTTCTTTCTGATGCGATGTGGAACAGGAGAATATCGATTGTAGCTATTCTAGGAAGAGTAGGGGACTCTACGCTGGTAGCAGGTAGTCTCTCCTTCGAACCTGATAATGTCTGCACCCCGGTTGCACCGGAAATCTTAGGAGAATGCAAGGATGGAGATTGGAAGGATTTGAAGAAGATTGGACCGTTAAAACTGAACGGTTGCTACCTGACGATAGCCTATTTCAACCAGGCTCCTTACGTCTTCACTGTCAGCGGATCAGACCACCTGCAAGGATTCGAAGGTCTCCTGATAGAGGAGATAGGCAAGGATCTGAACTTCGTCAGGCAGGAAGTCGAATGGAGCGATAATACCACTTATGCCGAACAGGTTAGGATGATGCTCTACGACGTCACGAAGGCTGACATTGCGATCGGCAAGATCCTACAGAGTCAGGACGAGGACATCGGCTACTCAGCTACCTACGACATGGTGGAGGTAGTCTGGCTTGTCCCGAAGATCCCCGAGGTTTCATTGAAAGGACTGATCAAGCCTTTCGAAACTTATGTCTGGGCAGCTATAGGCGGGGCCTTGGTTCTCGGGGCTTTCTTCAAGGTGTTCATGATGCCAGACGTCGCTGGCCTCGACATCTTCGCGATGATCATCGGGGTTGCTGTGTACAAACAGCCTACTAGATTCTCTAGGAGGATTCACTTCATAGCTTGGAGCTTCTTCGGACTCTTCCTGGCTCAACTGTACATAGACTCGCTGGCTGACCAGCTGATTAATTTGTCGACCATGAAGATCGAAACCACGCAGGAATTGTTGGCTTCTTCTATCAAAGTTGGTGGCACCGCAGCCTTTCTCAGGCTCGTAGGATCTTTCGAAGAAACCGAGGATTTTGTCAGTAACATAAAAGACGTGTTCGACGTGTTCGATCATGAGGCTTACGTTGAGCTTCTTAGCGACCTTCTGTCCGGCAGAAACGCTACGTACGCGTTGGTAGTGGCGTTGAATTCTTCAAGGAGCAAAGCAATCGAGACTACTTACGCTTACACCATGACCACCGACGTGATCTGCAGTTTTCCTCTGTCGTTGGCCACTTGGAAGGGATTTCCGCATTTGCACATGATCAACAGCAGGATACAACACTTTATTGATTATGGGATGTTCGATTTCATGGTGAACCTTGCTTTGGAGCACGACACTCGGGTTAGGATGTCCGCTATGGCGCAGAATGTCGAGTACAAGTCGAATTTGCATCTGCAGCAGTTTGTCCCGGTGTTTCTGCTTATGACTATTGGTTTCGGGACTGGGCTTATTATACTGATTCTGGAGATCATGATGTACCCTTGCAAGCTGCTCGAGTGATTTTTCGAGGGTTGTAGAAGTAGGTTTGTGGACAATGTTATTGTTACGACTTGGAGTAAAGTGTGCGAGAGTCCTCGTTTAATTGACGATGCCCGGAGACTGTTATCCGGGGAGATTGGTTGCTAGTTTCGTTGTGTGGGTGGGAGAGAATTATAATAAAAATTGTATATGAACCGAAGAGGTTTGAGTAGATGTAGTGAGCTTATTGAGGGATTAGCGTACTTTGAAGATGGAACAATTATGCTTCTGAATAGGACAGAACGAATTAAAAACATTTAAAAAACAGGATTTTTGTAATAATTTTACAACAATTCGTGCTCGCAGTGTCCCGGCATTCTTCGACTGGAAATTCGCACGAAAAATTTGCGATTCAACGAGCGTCATTTGTCGAAAGAAATAACTTTAGCCGTGCGAATTTGTAAGTCGGCACGGAATCGGGGAACACATGAATTTGGTACGCGTGGAACATGAATATAGAATATTCGCGTTGAAAATTATTAAATCCGGCATCCCTTGGGGGATCGCGAATTGCGACCGGCCTCCTCTGTGTGCGTGTGTCTGTGTGTGTCTGTAACACACCGGAATTTGTTGGAGTCGTACGTCGGATAAATTGTCGCCGCTCGTAGAAGAATAACGTCCGAGTGACGAGGTACCGTTTTACCATAGATTATCGGCTTTCGCTTTATGAATTATAGACGGATATTGGATTGCGGCTGAGCGGACGGGCGCGAGAGTTAGGTGTGCTGTAACCTTTTTGTCGAAACCGTTCGAGTGGCCGATCCGTGTCAAGGACGTGGACGTGGATGCTATCCCCGGTTATTTGCGCGGTGCTCGTAGTTTGTCGTTAGGCACACATCTCGCGTATCTAATAATTAAGTATCTATAATAATTGCGTGTCTGATATATTAAAAAATAAACGAATTTTGTCATTCTATGAGAGAAAGTGCGGACAGTCTTTGATGATTTTAAAACCGTCGTTGGTTCTGTGAGCAATTATTTTGCAGAATAGAATAAAAAGTGTCTCTCTCAAGAAATATTGACCGTATCAATCATCTTTTAATCGCTGTCCCCATACTGATTTTAATTAAGCGGCCGAGATTAACACAATTCGAGAATATTTCCTCCTTCCACGGACACTATTCATCCTTTGAGCTTCATGAAGAATAATGCCTCCGTGGAAAAACCTAAGAAACTCTCTTCCGGAAAGTTTCCATTATATTAATTGGCTCTAATCGGTGTCCCGACGCTGACGTTAATTAAACGAGCGAGATTAATTCGTTTCGAGAATGTTTTCGTAGTACTGATCTTTTGAGACTACAAAGAATAAGTTTTCCTATATAAAAAATGACAAAAATTTCTTTAACAAAAATTTTTGACTGTGTTACGTTTCTGTTGTTCGAACTCTGTCAGTCGTCCCTAATTATCCGCAAGTTGATGCAAATTCAAGTATCGAGATTAAATCATTTTGAGAATATTGCACTTCTTCTTCTTCTTCAGCTGCCGTTGGCATTCTTTCAGGTCCAAAAATAATGAAAAGGCTTAGGACGGTTTCATATCCTGGCGCCGATGTTAATTAAACGCGCGAGATTAATGCGTTCAAGGATATTTCCTCGTTCATTCTTTCTGCTCCGCGAAAACTGATGCTTCCGCGGAAAAATGTAAGAAAATTTTGCCTGGGGAAAAAATTCTGAAATCTCCAATAATCCAACAGACATTTTCCGTACGCCAATTTTCATTACTGCAATTTTTATTAGAACATTAGGAACGACAGAAAGAACAGATTAATTCTTCTTTATGAACTGAATCAATTAAAAAATTAAATCGATTGACGGTTAAGCCAAGCCGATTGAGGGTTAATTAAATCGATATAATTGATTAAGCCGATCGAATCCAGGGTTACACGAAATCAATCGAGGGTCAATTCACTCGATATAGGATGTTTTTCTTTCCTGGGTCGACCATTCGAGAAGACTGTCGCGGGAAATGCGGTGGAAATCTCAGAGCCGGAAAAATTGTTCTCGATGCTTAATCTCGACCCTCGTATATCGAACCCGGTGAATGATCCTCGCCGTCTTATTCACGGCCAAAACCGGACTCATTCTACTCCCCGACTCTGGTGATCGAAGGGAGCCGGTGATCCTGGACAAGGTCGATTTATTACGTCTCGTAAAAGGAACGTCATTTCCCCGGCTGCTTCTCAGATAGTTGAGTTCGTATGGGCGACCGTCCCGTTATAAAGGAGTCTGTCTCCGATAACGATCTAACGAATTACGCCCGCAGATCTCGCGGTCTCTCGCGCGGAAAAGGCCTCGCAGAAATCAACCTACACTCTCTGGTCCACCCCTCGTACATTTTCGAAATTCTTCATATCTTGCAATAATAACTATGAATTTTATTATCCCCTATATATCAACCGCGTTATTCGAGTACTATAAAATTTATGTCAGATTTTATCGGTGTTTCTATTTCGCTGTGTTTTACGACCGGTTAAATCCACCCCTTCAGGAGTCGTCTTCGGGATTGTTCGATTGTTAAACCACCGTGTTTTTATGGTCGTTAAAATGTAGATTTTAGACTGCGGGGACAGGTGAGTATATTTTGTTCGCGGTCCTGTGGATATCTCGTCAAACTCAGGAGGAATCAGGTACGAACTATTACAACGGCCTATAATATTTTATTTATACCTGAATTATTATTTCCATATGGTCAAACATCTAATTTTTCATTTCATTTCACCGTCTAATGTTTCAAGGAATCTGTTTTTGAATTATACAGTCGTCGTTATGGATTTCAATAACTTTTCTCATTGCTTCGTTCAGCTGTTAAAAGACTGCAAACTTTTCCATTTGGAAATCATCCGTCAAAAACGTTCCCCACCGTATTTGCAATAGTTGATTATCTGAAAACACGCACCTACAACATCTACAAAACTCGTACATCATAATCACTCACAAAAGGGCATCTGCCAATGTTCACTTCCAATCTTTTTCGAACTAAAAACGGCTCGCTGGGACCAGTCAATTTTCATTCTGAATAACACGGAAGTGCATGCGTCAACAACCACGCATACAACCTACACAAAGTTTTCTATTCTCTTCCTGCAATTATAAGTATCAAGTTTCCTCTGCCGAGAGTTTACTTTCCCTGATGCCCTGTGGAATTAATCATATCGTTGAACAAACTCTAAAAATTAAAAATTACGAGACTCGCCCATAGTAAAATTGCCAATAAAAAGTATAAAACAGCACGAAGAAATCTAATTTAATACCGGAGGGAAGAAGCAGAAAGAAAGGAACAATAAAAAAGGGAGAAAATAAGAAGAACCATAGTGATGAACAAAATTGCTCTAATTATTCCAGCCACCAACTGATACTATTGAGTTTAATTGACCGCCCAGCTAATGAGCAACTAATTTACAGGTAGGGACAGCGGCGTCCAATGAGGAGGCTCTAAAAAAAAAAAATATCCGATTATGCCACCGGCAACAATAAAATCATCGGAGCGGCCGTATAGCACACGCAGTTTCCGCGTCAGCGGCGATTTAAGAGGATAAAAGGCCGCTTTAAAAGGTAAACGATCATCCGTGTCGCGATTCTCCGTCCCTCGTCGCTTTATTTACCGCGCGCGAATTCGGTGTATTTGCGTATCGCTTCGAGGCCACGGTTGCCTATTTCTCCGACGACGACGGATTCGCCGTAGGACTTATCCGAGCGAAATCCGCTTACAAGAACCGTAGACACACAGCCGACGAGATATTACGTCGACCCCGCGAAACTCACCCCCGGAGATCGAAGGATTATTGTGTACACACGGGTAATCGTTCCTCCGAGGCTCCCGATTTTCCCTCGTATCACCACCCCCCGCCGGGGGTAAAATCGTAACGAACTCATCGAAGTCCCCAGTCACGGAAAACCGGCAGCCCGGTTATATCAAATTTAAAGCACAGTCGCGTCGCCCTTAATTGACAAGAGCCCATTAACACTGAATTACCGTACCGAACTTGCCGAATTACCGAGCGCGCACGACGTAGACTGTTTTCCCTCGGCAATTTTCGGGCCGAGCGTAATTTTCTGGGAGCCTGGCGGAGTCTGTGGCACGTGTGTGTGCTACTTTGTTCGATAATACTTTAACGGCCGGGATCGCGCTCGCATGACTTTTGTCGGCATCGTTCGGTTCGAGTGCATTTCCGTGCACTATATACGACCAGTTCGAACTTGTTTGTGAATGTGTTCGTTAATTACTCGGGTGGAGCTTGTTCGCTTTATGTTCTTGTGCATTTCTGTTATTTTATAATATCATTTTTCAGCCTCCGATATTGTTAAATAATTGCGGTACGTGTTATGGCCGAAATCGAGTACCTTATACTTCGTTTAAATCTCTTGAATGTTTTCATGGATATACTTTTTAGTTGTGCCGTTTCATATCATTTTGCAGCCTTCGATAATTTGAAACAATGGATAACGGGTCGTGTAGCTCGCAAGTCGAGTGTTCTGTATTTTGTTTAATTCTCTTGAATGTATTCACGAATATCATGGATACATTTATTGAATAATTAATGGGAGCTCGTTCGTTTCACGTTTTATCTACATCTCTCTTACTTCATGATACCATGTTGCAGCCGCTGATACTTTTTAATAATTTAAAAACAAGATACGCGTGCCTCAGATGGCAGTATTTAAGGAAAGATTGAATATCTACGGTAAATGTTTATTAAATTCAGATAGACGTGGTCGCAGGGGTGCGACCCTAATTTACAAACTGTTAATGAACCCAGTTAGCCCGTCGTAATTTCGTTATCGCGGTATCCTCGTTTTTCCGGAATCTTCTCGTTTTGTTTCCGGTTATAACTTTTGGTTTCTTTTTTATTTTACGCTCGAATCGAACAAAACAAAACGCGGTACGGATTACATGTTTCGCGTTGCTATGTTTTTTGAAGCTGATCGGTGAAAATATTATAACCGGCAGGAAGTAAGCTGTTTTTCAGCTTTGCGGAAGGGAAACAACGAAAACTTCGTTTGCGACTACGGGACCGTCTATCGCGTTATCGTGGTTTCCTGAACTTATTACCTGTCCTGCGGGAACAAAAAGACAGAGAAACCCAGAAAACGATATTCGACGACTCTTCGTTTTCTCGTGCCAGCGAATATTTCTTTAACGACGCGGTATACGATGTGCTCCCCGATGCTGTTCATACGTAACAAGTAGAATGCAGATTTCGTGTGTGGCATGTGTGAACACGGCGTGCGAAATACAATAGGCGATGGTTCTACTGCAGTTCGAAACAACTTTTCCTGCTAGTAAACCAGTTCGCGACGTGGAAAACAAAGTTGTTTCAGTGTCAATTCTTGTCGTAATGTGCTTATTGAGATCACTTTTTGCTAAAGAGATCCACAGTAAAAAAGAAATAAAATTCTCAATTTTAGTTTTCGCGTTAAAGTGTTTGTTGAAAGTGATAACTGAATTGGGGATCTTTCTGCGCGATAAAAATTTATTTACTTACAATCTATTTCTTCTTCTATCAATTTTAGATGAAGAAATTAATTATTTTCATTCTTAATAAGGACAATAATATTGTAATCAAGCCTAGCATTTATTCCAAAGTTCCTCCTAAAACTTTTAATAACTTTAGCACGACTAAAGAAGTCTACAATGCAGAAAATAAACTTGCAATTCTTTGCCCTGAAGTTTCAATGAAAGTTTAAAACTTCTTCTGCATAACTGCTGCAAAAGTATCATACCAAAGGAAATAGAAATTGTATTAAACCGTAGTTTTTGTTCGGTAACATCTGCATTCAACGTTGATTGTCCGTTAGCACAATGTCGCTCGGTATTGCCAAAGAAAGCGGTGTTTAATCGATTTCCTGTAACCTCTGCTCCCTTTTAACATTACAACAGCAAAAATACGTGTCGAGTGGCACACGTGGCCGCCATTTACATAATTATTCTACGCAAGTATCGTGTGTAGCTGCATCCCGTTGAAAACCTGTGCCGTGTACCCGTTGCATAACTGCGACAGTTTCCACGTTCCTTGAGTTTGCACGGTGATTCCTTGAATATACTAACGCGATCGTATTATTCCAGCGCGGGTGTGTATGGCTTTGCTATAACAAAATTCTGCTTTTGCAACGGGACGTTCTATAAATCGCACGGAGATTGAATCATGTCGCGCGTAATCCTGCAAATTAATTCTCACAGGTGAACCTTCCAGTTTCGATGGAACTGTAAACCGCATTAATTTTGAAAGAACCTGCTATGGACAAAAAATATTTCCAAATCCTCTTCCGAATAAAACTCTCTTGAAAACTTCGCAACATTAAGAATTCCGAATAATTCTCCAAGTATTTTGCTTGTTCAAGAGCTGCCACGTCAACAATCTCGTTTCGCGCTGCTCTCTTACAATTGTACGTGAACTGGAAACGTTAAAATATTATTATTATTTTTATTGTGTTTTATATATGAGAATACGATATACCTTGAAACTAGTGTGTTATCAAATCATTTTAACGAAAATATGATTTCATTACTTTGTGTCACAAAAATCTATTTTTTGCAAAAACCAGAGGTCGTAGACAAATTTTGAAAGCAGATTTGAAATCAGCGTGAAAAAATCTGTGGAAAATGATATGTAGCACGTTGAAAAAAAATTTTTCCGCGCGTGGTATTGGAAAAACTAAAATTTCCTTGAAACTGTGCACGTTTAACGAATTTTCTCAAGGTTGAAAAACGTTCGTACCGTAATCTCCCTGTTTTTCCCGTATTCTACAAAGTTTCAGCTTTCATTTAAAAAAAATTTCATCGCTCTACCTCATTTCTATCGAAAGTTCCTTGATTTTGAATCCGATTTTCTCGACTTTTCTCACTGTGCGACGCGTCGCGGCGTATTTAACAATGTGGCGTCACAGCTCGCCGTCTGAATCGTTGCGGGACAATTGAACGTAATAATTCCGACGCTGAGGAATCGCCGGACGATAACGAACCGCGCGACATTCGGGACACGGATATTCGCGAGCAGGGGCGGGGTAAAACACGCGGGAAACGTGATCGCCGAGGGCGAATTCTTCGCGACGGGCTCTCCGCGTCGCCTGTATGTACGTCCGTGAAAATTCATTTCGAACCGCGAAAATCTTGTTAAGCCGGGGCCGCGGATTTGGATAGCGCCCGTTGATAACTTTACATACCCTCCGTTCACGAGACCTCTGTCACCCCCGCCCGAACCCTTTCCATTTTCCATTGTAACACGCCGGTGATGCGGCGCATCAATTTTCGCGTCGATTCTTGCGTACCGTAAACGAGAGATATTCTGGGCGACGTACTGCGCTTTGAAGAAGTTAACGATTAACCCTTGCCCAACGATGCGTGGATCCGTTACGAGCCGAGCAATCCACAAAAGCAATGCCCGCCGTGTCGTGCATGTTTTTCATTTTAATCCTTCGGGTTACCGATTTTTTTTCGGGCAAAATTTTCTCCGGCGGTTTGACTGTAATCGGGAGGTTGTATTTCTTTATAAACAACATTTGCACTCGTTTCGAGCTCCCCGAGCAGGAAGCATTGCTGAATAATGCAGCTCATCCCGGACGATATCTCCGATATGGATCGATCTCCGTGAAAAAGAGAAAGAGAGAGGGTGAGGGGGGTGAAGGAGCGAAGGATGAATAATACGGCGGGTCGAGTGTTTTTCAAATATCTGCCCGGAAGGCTCCGCCAGTCTCGTACTAGACGATGCCTCCAACAGTGGGTTCTTAGCGACTGGTATAATAGGTCTATTGGAGATTCGAAAGGATCTTTTTAAACAGCGCAATCTTCGAGAACCGCGGGGGATGGAGCAACAGAGAAAGAGAGAGGGAGAGAGAGAGAGAGAGAGTGGGGAGAGTGCCGAGCCTCGAAGAGTTAATTAGGAAAGTTCCGCGTAGAGGGGGGAGAATTCTATTAAGGCTTGGTTTTGCATGTCGACGATGAGGATGGCCTCTCGAATACGTCTGCTACCCCTCGCTCCGAACGTATTCGATGATGGCTCGTTTATGACGTTCGTCGGCTCGAGGAGCTGTTCTCGAATCGCGGAATCCGTTCGAGCCCGATCCGCAGGCCAAAGATAGATAGGACCCAGGTACCCTTTGATCTACCCGCTCGTACCCGGCTTCCTGTTCGCGTTCGCAATACTTGCGAGTTTACTCGAGCACCCGAAAATAACGCGAAATCCTCCCCTCATCCCTCTCCCCTGCCCCCTACACCGATTCTTCCATAGAACTCGCTGAAATGGAAAGAGCCCTTCGGATCTGAAAATGAAATTTCGCGAGCTCCACAGAACAGGCTAAATGAAAATAGTGAGATCGTTTCTTTAGGCCATCCGACGTAAAAGTTCTGCAATCTTAAAGCGACTCGTAATTGTAATAACATGAAACAATTGTCAGCGAATGGTTGGTTAGACAGAAAGATGCCGGGCAGAGATTGTCCATCGTGCGGCTCCATCATTCTCATGTTAATTATTCGAAATATTCTTCGAGTTATACCGCGGACGGCTTTCATCGTTGAAGGCATCGCGTTGCAGATTCCCTCGCGAGGGGTACTCTGCATTTCAAATTTCCACGGGGAAAATAGCAAATTCGTCCTAGCCCCATCCTCTCTTCTCTCTCTCTCTTTTCTTCTTCCTCCTCCTCCTCCTCCTCCTCTCTCTCTCTCTCTCTCGCCCCTGTCCCGCTGATCGTGTAATTATGGAAAAATGTCTCGTCTCCTTTGCGGGCGTAAAAGTTCCCGGAATACATTTCCCCGGGAGTCGGGAGTTTCGCGAGGGAAATATCTCGTTATCGAGGAGTCAACATCGTCAACGTGCCAGATACTATCTTCTTCGCTTTATTCGCGAGTGAAAGGTATGCATACCACACACAACGTCGCGTCGTCGCCCGGGAAACCACGTTCGCGTTGATAACATATACTCGATGGAATAATATCCGCCAGCCCAAGAAAATGGAAGCTTTTTTTTTAGTAACGCCCGAGGAGGTCTGGCCTGTCGATCCTAATCGGGGACCGATCGATGGAGATGTTTATGGGACTTTTTGCTCATCTTACTTGCCGCCTGTCGGATACACAATAATATGTACCGCGGATTCCTCCTGCAAGAATATTTTTCTGCGTCAGATGCAGGAGAGGAGTTGACTGAAAGTCTACTTCTTCTCTTAGTTATCGCTGGATTTTGTGCATTTATGGGAAAATTTAATAGATTAAATAGAGACCTATAAGGGCGTTACATGGCGATATATTATTTTCAATCTGTCAAGATTGTCGCAGTAAGGAAGAACGTTCTGCGCGTGGTTTCTATTTCCGCTGATTGAACGAAATTTCTGCTTTGCCTAAAGATCCCCGGTCTGATGATAACGATATCGTTCCGGGGAATGGCGAAAGAGAAGAAAGGAGTAAATGGTGTAGCGAAAAGTTAATTAACGAGGGCGCATCGGTGGGAGTTATCGAGGCGAGTTACCCGACGACCCTGTTTTCGGCAACGAATTTGGTACACGGTCCTCCCACGCCCCCGCAGCCGCGTCCTTGGCTGATTAGTCGAGGTTAAGGTCGCCGGGATACTTAAACCGGGTCGTAGAGAGGCAACGACGCAATGAACGAAGAGAAACGTGGATAGAAGAGACACGCGGGTCTCGTGGCTAGAGAGAAAGAGAGAGACATGGATGGAGAGATAGCCCTGGGCGTAACTATTAATCAGGATTCCGTGAGTGCATAGAGGCAAGGAACTTCCTGGAAGATCCTGTACTCCGTAGCTCATGATCTACAGACAGGACACGGCTCCGACCGCTGATAAATTCCCAGTTATCTTAACCTACCACCGTACGTTCTCATCTTTGAAAATGTAAGACGCGTCCCACATCATACTAATTAGTTTATCATCAACACATTCTGCTCCGAACTTGGAGGGCCGTGTGCCAACTAATCTGGAGATAGCACTTAATTATCAGCTGATTTTTAATTGTTGGAAATTGCTTTTAGGCCTACGTTATATTCATTAATGTCTCATTGACACACCCTGATCGAAAAATGTCGGTTCTTGTGTTAAGTTCATTGATGGAATTTATTTTGGACAGTAAAACATTTTCTAGTTGTCAGAAAGAAATAAGTAATTTACCATTAACACATAGTTCATTGTATTTAATTAATATTTTATTTTCACCCATCAAGACTGATTCATTGGAGCACAACATTCGCTGCAGCAACGTAACACCTGGGTCAATCGAGACCCAGATTGCCAGGAGCTCCGTCAAAATAGATCATTGCAAATGATTATGGCACAATAACAGCTTCTTTTACCGGCAAACAAACTGGACACGATGAAGCCGGAAATAATGTATAACTGGAATTAATAAATAAACTTCGCGGATTTGCGAGTCCGCGAGCACAAAGGATCGTCTCTATTGGATCCACAAATCGGGATCGTCGATCGGATAATATCGGCGGTTATTCGATGGACAAATATTAATTGGATCGCGCGCGGCCGATTCGAACAATTAGAAAAGCGGGCGCGCGGCGGCGGTGGCCAGCCCCGTCGGGCGTTAATGAAATTTTTGTTAATTTCGAGCGGGTCGGAGGGGAATTAACCGATTGATCGTTTAATGCCGTTCGTTTGAACGAGCACGGGGGCTGAGCGAGTGCATTTCCGGGTGCATAACGGGGCCGCGGTAAACTTTTTAACGCGGCAATCGGTTGCAGGACGGGAGTGGGAGGGGGAGGGTAGAGGTGTTGCAGGGTGGGAATTGGCGCGGGAGAAATTCATTGTGTCGCCGTTGTTGCACGGTCATCGATTTCCGGTTTGGTATGTCGCGCACGCTGGCCCGATTGCCGGCAGAAATGCATTCGGCGCACGTTTCGCTGTCATTAGAACGTAAACTCCGATAGCTCATTTACGAACATCGGCCCAATCAGAGGAGAATCTTCCGCTTGTTCGTTTTCGGCTCAACCCCCTTCCCCCCACCCCTCAACATTGTCCTGACTGACGATAACGACAGCCGGAAATCACGGTCGCTTCCGGTTTCGTTAACCGGGCTACCCTTGTCGTTCCATCGTCATCTCCGATCTGCGAAACGACCAAGAACCGCGAGGATAAATAAGTTGCAGAACGGATACAGCTCGGTGCAACAGCCTCCCTTGCACCTGTCGTGCCGTTCGTACGGCTCCACAGAGTTTAAATAATTTCTTTTTCGATGTTCATTCCTACGCGATCATTTTACAGGAAGTCTCCCCTTTACAAAAAGCTCTCAAAAATTGAGCAACGATTTTTTTTTTATTGAACTTTAAATAATAAGTGTGCCAGCGGTATTCAAAGGATTCTGTGCAATCTAAATAATTCGTTCAGAGTCGATATTTCGCTTTTTGGCTATTCACGATGAGATACAACTGTGAAAAGGTCTCTGATGTTTTTGATCTTCTCGTTTCAAAAGTGGCAAACATGTTCATTACGAGCTAACAAGGACAGCCACGAAACCACTAAAATTAAAAAATTTTAGAAAGCTTTGTGTGTAAATAGGTCGTGTAACACAAACGCATTTTTTGTCATTAGTTTTTGTAAGATAGTAGCATTGAGGGAATGAAATGTGCCTTTACAAATTCAGCATGCTTCCATGTACAATTTCATCTATTCGAAACGCACTTTTGCATCCTATAACAATACGAATTTAGGAGATGAATTCACTCATTGAAGATTTTACATCGATCCCCCTGAAACCATTCACATGAATGTACAATAAATAGGCGTAGATTAAAGTTGAATTATTCTACAATATTCTATAATTTTCTATGCTTGATAAGATGCCCCAAAAATTTCTAATATTTTCTAATATTTCCAACTGATTATTTGTGTCACCATCGAACTAACAAAACGTGCAAACTACCCCATTAACGAAGTTAAGTCCCCGTAACAAACTTCCCGGAGCAATTTCCATAAAAAAAAAAAAATTGAAACTGCACCTGCACAACTGCAACGCGTCTTTTTATAGAAAGTATTGCAACTCTCCAGTTCCTTTCCAATAAACCGACGTAATTTTAGTACGATTTCCCCGGCTCGATAATGGTGTGTGGGTGTTACGGTGTGGATCCGCCATGGTGGTGCACGATGACGTCAGGTGTGATGCGATCCTTAGCCGACACACACCCGTTGACGTCACGGTTGCACTTCCGAATCGAATTTCCGATCTTTTTCTCTTTCCGAGCGGATCGGGTGGGTGTCGGGAAAACACGCGGCCGTTTAAAATTATACTCGGCTTTGCGACCATGCCCACGGTAGTGTCTCATCGATCGATCGCCTTTATAGCGCGCCATCCGTTAATTTTCCCCCATAGTGTTAGCTCTGGAGCGTCTTTCCCCGCTCGAGAATAATACTCCGCGAAAATCACGGAACACTGAATTATAGAATCCAAAAATTACCGATCCACAAACTTCTATAACTTTAAGTAACGAAAAAAAAAATATTAAAATGCTTAGCCTGTGTTCATTCTAAAGGGTGAATTCCCTACTTTCACAACCATGAACAGTAGAGTCAACTAAATTGTTCCAGTTAGAACATATTTATATTTGCAATAAAGAACACGAACTTTCATTTAGAAAACTCGCTGTTCCCTTATTGCGTTTCATATCTCTATAAACGAAATCTAATCTCGATACTTGATATACACGCGAATGTTGTGTCATAATTTCTTAATCAATATTTGTCCTTGTACCGAATGCAGGGTTATAAATAACCGACGAACAATTAAAGATTTCTTAGGAAATTCTATCACGATTCAACAAGTCGTTCCTAATTAATCGGAATATTAATGCTAATGGTTATAGGACTGTCATGAGGGTGCTAATTAATATACCCAAGACTCCAAAGCGTTAATATCGAGACAGCGTTAGGAATCTGATCAGACATTAGGCTTAGCCTAACAAGGCGTGTGCGTGCGAACGGATAATCCGTGGCTTTGCTCAAGTCGCAAGGTATGCGACCAATCGATCCTTGGACGTCCCATGGCCGTGGCAGTGTTTGATCGGTGGCGTAATTATGTACCTGTAGCTTATGGTTTTATAACTGGCTTGCGACTCTTTTAAATTGCCCGATTAAATATGCATTACATTCTACAGTATGCTAATACATTGAACAAAATCACGGAAATGGTAGAAAGCGAACTTTTCTAACATCATTCCTCTCTCCATTAATCTTTTCACGAGCAACATGTTCGCATTCATTGAATAGTTCACCTCATAATGAGACAGTGGATTTTTATGCAGTTATGGTAAAAATAAATTTCCATTTCACTCCAGTTCGTTGCAACTGCGGTAGAAAATATTTATTTTGCATAAAGATCCGCAGCGTGTTCAACAAATTCCCAAACGTGGAGAAAGTCCAGGCATAACCAGAGTTTACAATTACAGTTTCCTTTGCATGCAACCAGGTGCACCGGATTACGCTCCATCGTCTCGCGCCCGGCAGCCCTAAGCTGCAGAGCGGTAGCAAGGGATCAAATCTTATTCTCGTCAGGATGCACCGTGGCGCGGTTTCGCTAAGCTGACCAGTCCACTCTCGGAATTCCCGATAGAAGACGTGCAACGCGGCGATGAAGGATCGCCAGTGATGAAGATAACCGCATTAGGTGACACGTGTTGCACAAAGTACCGGGATGCTGCACGGCATCGCTGACATTGCCACCGGGTTTCCACCTTGCTCTGGCAAACCGGACAATGGATTTAGGTTGCAGAACGCGTCCCTTTATCGCGGAGGGGTGGGCGACGCGACGCTGTCCGGAGGATCCTCTGACCCAGAAAAATCTCCCGGAGATAGCAAGGTGTCGGGCAGGAGAGTCCGGGGCGAATGCAAATTCGACTTTTCGCGCGATAACAAAAGAGGTCGTTAACAGAGCCCGATCCCAGGGCTCTCTCCGCTTTCAGCGTTTCCCTGGCTATCTTCGCTGGCCGTCCTTTCCACGGGTTTTTTCCCGGGTCGCTTGCGACACGCCGCGAATCGTAATTCAGTTTCAAGCGGCCCTTTGAACTCGTGCCCGACCCCGTGGAATCGTCGCCGATCGAAATTTCCTTCTGCCATGGATCCGTTTGACGATCCCGCTAGATTAGCCGCCCCCGGGAACAGACAATGCTCGCGGTACCTCGTCAAAGATCCTCTTCAGTCTAGACAGCATCTTCACCCCGCGGGTCAACGACGTCGTTCTAGGCTAACCTCCGCTTCTTAATTTTGCTGAACTACCACTTACAATAGAGACCCGAACGAGCATCTCAGAATTTTTCCAGATTTTTCAGAAAGACCTGGAAACCATATTGCCGGTGGTAGGTTAATTATTTGTTCGTGAAACATTCATCAGCATATTCGCGAGGTTTTTCCCAAGCACGACCGAATCAGATTCACTCGTTTACACACTAGAACCTCTATTATCCAAGAAAATCAACGGAACGTGAGTATGAACATGTTCTCGCTAAATATGATCCGAAGTGCATCGTGTTTGGAGTCGTTTCAATCAGGAAAATGTTAGGAACATATTGGTCAAAGTTTCAATGAAAAATACCGAATTCAAAATAACGGAGTTTCTGCCTCTGCCTCGTTTTACCCCTGACGTTTTGTTCGAGTCTTGAAATAAACTGTTCAGGGCTTGATTCTCAGAGGTGGCGGTTACACCAGTGAATCTGTATGCAAACTAAAAATTCTCTGCATCTATTGCAAGAGATGCGAGCCAGATATACGTTTCATTCTTACTCTATCGATTTTAACAAGATGAAAATACTGCATCGGTGTTCTTAATCCGTTTTAATCTGTCTACTATAAAATCCGCAGTAACGATGAATGACGAGTGTCAGGAATATATCTTCCCTGGAGTCGTTCAACCCAGAAGGACATCGGGATTCGCGATTAGCCAGGAATTGGGACGCAAAGACACGGTCAGTGGTCGCCAAGGTCTCGATTCGACGTCTGGACGTCGGGCGCCGGTACGTCTGCAGCTCGAAACGCAAGACAGAGAGAGGGTGGGAGTGGTGGCTGTTGGCGTTCTCTCAGGGGGATGGTTCGCTGACAACCCCTTCCACGTGGCGGGGCTATAAATCCCCAGCCACCCCCGTCGCGTCGGTGTCTTCTGGAAACTGACTCCTCCGCAATCGGTGTTGTACGCTGTGTCTCGCGTTCTCTCACCACGTGTTGCGGTTCCTGACGTCACGCAATGACGTCATCGTTCCCCGACGCAGTGGCTGCTACCCGCGACGACCCGCCCCCGGACCGGTCTCACCCGACACGCGCGAATTATCCGACCCGCGGGACGCCTAGTTAAAAATGGACCTTTGACTCGTTAGAGAAATTATACAAACCATCCTGAAACGAGAGCGAAGGAAGGGAACACAAGGAATTTGATCTTGTTAAGTACTATACTTCGGATCATTATGCAAAATGTTTTTCATGTTTTAAACGAGTCTCGAGTTTGATCCACTAATTTTTGCCATACGTGCACAAAGTCCGCAGTGTAATAATTAAGCAGTCGTTTCCACTGTGCGGAAAAGAAACACCAGGGAGGCAAAAATAATGACACGGGTAGCGAGAACAAGAGAAAAATAGAAATTAATTAAACGAGTTAAATGTGGAGGTGTGTGAAGTAGTGTTTTACCGAAGTACCGGGTCTAATAAAATTCAATTCACCCACACCATCCTGTTCATCGATTTGTCGTTAGCGAACCAACAAGCATTATGGAGCTTGATCGTTCCGCAATAAAACCCCTGGATTTGTCTGCTGGTTGTTGGATTAAATAGAAAAGTAACATAGTCATTGTTAAATCTATTCGCGTCATCAAACGCGATGATTTATCGTTGGAATACCATCGAGCATCGTTCCGATATTCATGTCTCTCGCTAGAACAACTGCATAATAGCACACCGTAATCATTACGAGTAAGGGACACTTATAACTCGTACCAAAAAGGTGTTATTTTGCATAAAAATCCTACTTACAGATCAAACAGTGCCAAAAAACATTTCGAAAATGTCCAATTTAGACGATTTTTATTTGTCCCATTTGTGTCCCATTCTTGGGAAAGATCGACCAGAGCGCGTCGCGCGTTGCACCGGTGCAACGAGCCGCCCTGCGCTGCAATTTCCCGCGGAATGCAACGTTTTCCGCGAGTCTCCCCGGCCTCTTGTAAATTATACTCACTCGCGCAATATTTTACACGTTGCCTACACTCGTTTCGGCTCGTCGCAGGCCCAGCCAGCCGGATTCAATTATGATCCCGATCGCATGATCCCCGGGACACAACTAACGGCGTAGATAAATCTACGGTTTAATGGGAAGCGTTTTGCAGCGAGGGTTTGATGGCGGTCGGCGGTTTGCTGATGATTAATCGAGGGATTTGATGAGGCCGGTGCATTGAATTTTGTCCACTCCGAGTCCATTACTCTCTTCCGAAACGCCGACAAAGTATCGTAGGCTAAACTGTCAATAATCATCGCGTAGCTTCTCTCTGCAAATCCGTGCTGATACGAATCGCGAAAAAAATTTTTCGCACCCCGTCCAATTTTTTAAACTTTCGATTTGTACTATATTTCTAGACTAGGGTTTGCTTAGAGTACGGAGCTTTGATTATTGATAATAAAATAATGAAAAAAAGTCGTTCGGTCCATTAACAAAAAATATTATACTGATTTAAAGCGTGTGCCATTAATTACGAGACTAACAGCACGTTCGTTCGACCATTATGCGAGTATCGGGTTTAGCTGTTCCAAAAGGTCAGCGCTGGCAATTCTGCGGTCGCGAAACTGTAAGTGGATCTTCGTTTCGCATTTTCGGTTGCTCTGTCATTTGAGAATTGTTACAGCGATTCGGAATAACGCTTTAACGTCGGGCACGTAATTCGACGTGGAAGCGCAACGCTCGTTGCACCGGGTTGCAACCGAGTTAACAAGAGTTCGGGATCCGCGGTTCCTTGTGTAACAGATGCTGTCCCCGTCGCCGATAAAACAATTCGCCAGGTCCGCTCGATCGCTCCTGGCCATGCGAACTTCCCTTGCAGACGGCGACGCGGCTACTGCACTCGCAGTTTCCCATTGCACCCGGGCTTATTTATTTAGCCAGCCACCGGATAAAATTCCCTTTGGCGCAACCGAAGTGCAAATTAGACGCGGAACGATCCCCCTGGTCGGCCGTAATTGCCGGTTTCCTTCGACCCGGAATGATAATGAGGAATCCCTTGTCTCGAACTTGTACCGAGTTTGTTGCGCCGCTATGAATCGCGAAATAATGCAGAAACCCGCGGAACAAATTCCGCGGGAACCGGTGCGGCGTGGTTAAACTGAAAACATAAATCGCGCAGCGAATATTCAGAAGCTGAAGAGAATGCGGCTTGTTCCCTTCTCCTATTTCCTGCTTTGCGGTTTGCTCTCTCTCTCTCTCTACCTCCCTCAAATTAAATACGAATACAGAAAAGTTAAATATTGCAATTTAATTGGATATATCTGCGCAAACAGGGGTGGCACAAAAATATTTCTCTCTTTTAAATTGGTTTAGTCGACCGAAATTAATATACTGGACCTATTCCATGCTTTTAACCTTCGTACCGTTTGAAATTGCACTCGGTTCTGCTATGAACGGATAAAATGAGCGCACTAGTTATATATATCGAACAATTAAGCAACTTCGTTTTTTTCGTATCTGTGGTGGAATTTCACGAGGGAGTGAGTCTATATGAAAAACTGAGTCGAAAACAATTTTTCCTGTGGAGCTTCGAGTGTAGCGTTTCGCGTGTCTGATTACGGCTGACCGTATCTACTGCGTGGAAACGCTTCTGCACGTTCAAAGCAAATATTCTTGGGAAACGAAGTCTCACGTAACAGGATTTGAACGCAATCACGGAGAAGTCCATTAACAGACACAGCGTCAACACCGAGATAAATAAAGTACAATGGACAAATAATTGAGTCCCGTTTCTGTTAAAATTTCATTCGGAAAGAACTAGATTCTAGAATTGTCGTCGGAGCAAGCGGCCAGAATATATCGATTCGCGCTTATTTACAAGTATTCGTCCACGCCTGTTTTATTTACGGCGAAGGGGAGAATTCCATTGGACGTGTGCTTTAACATTTCATCCCTCGACAGTGATTTCCGTGCGCAGCCGGGCGACGTTTTAATTTTCCAAAGATAGATTTTCGCAGAGTCAAGGTTCGCCCGGCCCTCGGACGAGCGTGCGCTACGGCAGAAGTGAATTATTCATTGTGAAGGCTGCATTTTCATCCTGCTCTTTGGTAAGGGCGGCAAAGCAGGCGCCTGGGGATGAAAAATTCCAGATTTCAAATCTCGGTGGCAACCGGCACCGGTATTTTCGGTGGCTTCTTGTATTTCTGCGAAATTAATTTCTCCCCGGCTGCGAAGCCCCATTCGTTCGCGTGCACGCCTCGCGATAAAAGTCCGGTCGATCGGTGCTGCAACGAGCGCAACCTTCGCAATAATCAAATAAAAACCAGGTGCTTCGATCACTTTGTTCTACTGATATTGGACGAACGGTGCGCGGAGTTGCAATGAATGCCGCCTTGCAATAGTTACAGGAAAACCAGCGCACACCGGCGTGACCACTTTGTTCGTCTGATATTGGCTCTCGTGATAAATGATACGCAAACTGAATAAAACAGCAATTTTCCCGGAATAACCATTTCTCCGTTCCTCTTTCCTAAAAGTTTTCGTTCTGTTTGAGATGGTCGATTAATTGGCAGTTAAATGAGGTAATAATTACGTAAGTCAATAGTCGCGGTTGAGCTTCCACGTTAACCAAGCTACCGCTCGAGCATATATAAGTTCACTTTCAATTAATACAGTGTGTCCATGTACAATCCAATATGAAGTACAGAGAACTCTCTTCGGGTACGTCGTGAATTGGCTCATTAACTTCAAACTTTCGGGTGAAAATTCACTCATTTCTACAATTCCTAGATACTCATACAACATTCTTGATTTCGACTCGATTTTAATATGAAACATTACATTCAAAACTATTGTTTCATGCCCTACAATGAATTCTTGAAACAAATTTTGTCTTTATATTATCTAAAAATAGCCAATACATTGAGCTTTCAAGCCTCGAAGGTTCGTCGCGATTGCATACAAAAATGTTCTCACAACGTGAACCTCCAAAAATTCAATTTTGGCAACGAAAAACGGGTTTCCAGCCCATTGTGCAGCCGATGGCTCGGCGTCGCAGCCATAAAAGACCGATCCCGGCCGCAAAAACACCGGTGCAACGATCCGAAACGGGGCTGCAGTTATCAAGTGCATGGCAACGGGTGCAGGGTCGAGCAGTCTGGCCACGGGACCGGCGGATCCCTTCGGTATTCGTTACGCGATCCACTCGGCGCGAGTGGCTTTGAATTAACGTGGTGTGCGACGGTCGCACTAAATCCCGCGTGTAATTCCTTCTCGGTGTGTACACGTGTGCAGGATGGTGTGCTGATACTAATGGATTCGAAGTAGCTGTTTGCTCAAATTATTGACGACCGTGTACGAGCGGGCACGGGCCGATCCCTGAATTGTTGCGCCGTTCGCGCGATTTCTCTATTGATTCTGCGACCTATCGTCGATAATCGTCTACGAGCGTGTAAACCGCTGGATAACGAAGCATCGGGTCATGCTCGTCCGGTCTACGGGCGATTCTAAGGTTGTACTGGGAATCATAATGATTCGGGATTCATTCGAGCGGTAAATGGGCCGGGGAAGCGTGCCGATCCGGCTCGGGAGACCATTACGCGAGTCCTTCCATTCGGCAAGGAGCCTTGAACGAATTCTCGTCCCTTTTTAACGTGGCTCGGCTTTTCATCCGACGACTCCCCTAACTCACTTTCGAGCCCCGATCGATTCGTTATTAATAACCATTGGCCAGACCGAGGCTGTTCTGCTCTGCTCTGCTCCGCTCCGCTCTGGTTTAGTCTGCTCCAGCCTGCTCCGTCGCGGCTGCTGCTCAGTTTTCGACCTCGAAGGCGATCCTCGTGCAGGGAGAAAGCCCGAGACTATATCGATTTTGCATTTACCCGCGGCAAACAGCCGTGAAGCGTGATAGTCGCGCGTGCGACTGCCCTGCGAATACGTCTGCACCCGACGATCGCGTTTTCTCTCTCCTCGGTTTCTCTCCTCCCCACGCGAATTCTTGTCTCCTTTGTACGGAGACACGCGATTCGAGCTTTAGCTCTTTCGCCGCGTGGCAAAAAAAAATCCATCGGTATTTGTCGCGAATCGGCGACGTCGTTACGCGAACTTTCGAATCCGTCGCGCAAACCGTAATCTGAACAACCGGGTCGTAATGTAATCTGTGGTTGCGCATTTTACTGCAACTAGGGCTCGGCATTTTTGTCGTTTCGCGACGGGATCTTTAGATAAGAGTCTGGAGGTCGTTAACCCTCGCCTCGATTGTTTCTCTCGCATCGAATCGTTAGAATCGAAGGTAGCCAGTAGAAATACTGTGATCTGATAATTGCTGAATCATTAAAATTCGAATATTTTTATGCTCTCAAACTTGCGCACGTTATAACGTTTACATTTGTAATCGAATAGGGGAACACAATGAAGCGTTATTGTCGGCGATAATAGTAATTAAGTGCGATGGGATATGGAGGATTACCGTTTCCAGCGGGCAATAAATAACGATTAACGGTTTTTACAGCATCTGGCTCGAGATCGTTTCGCCATGGTCCAGGCGAATGGTATAGCCTCTCTCGGTCGTGTGTCGATCGTTCGATTAAAAGTTCACGGAAGCACGCGCCGGATATTCCCGTCCCGGCGTGAAAATGTGAGAGAGCATACCGCGCGGCAATTGGGCCGGTGCTTTCAGGACGCGTTTCTCGGCGAACGATCCTCTCTACCAGCCCGTGCTCCTTTTCTCTTTCCCTTACCGCCCTCTGTCTCCTATCTTCCGCAGGCTATTCCAACTTCCCGGAGAAAACTTTACACTCGCTGCGTTGTGTACAGCCTTTCCCACCCTCCTCTCTCTTTCTCTCTCTCTCGATCTCCCCCGTCTCTTGCTTGCTGCTTGACTCGCCATCTCTACCTGTTCTCCTTTTTCCCTCACTTCTTATAGTTTTTCTTCCCCTTTCTCTTTTACTGTTTGTTTCAGTTTTGTTCCTTTTCTGACCCCCACTATCTCACTGTTATTCTTTTCTTTTCGACTCCATCTTACACTTCTTCTTTCCCTGGCTCTCTTACTGTCTGCATTTTTTGCTTTTTCTTACCCTCTCTAGCTCTCATCCTCGTGCCGTTTTTCACTCTTCTTTCTCTCACCGTTTTCGTTTGTTTCACCATTGTCTCGATGCTCTCTTTCTCTATTTTCTCACCCCTCTTGCTCTTACCGTCTCTATATTTTTCATCCCATTCTTTCTCTATTTTTCACCCTTTTTCTCGTTCTCTATTTTTTATCCCCTTTCGCTACCTTTATTTTCTCACCCCTTTCGCTCATTGTCTCTATTTTCTCACCCCTCCCCTTTGCTCTCTCACTGTTTTTACCTTCTCACCCTCTTTCTCTTTCATTGTCTATTTGATTTTTTCTTTATCTTGCCCTCTCCCGCTCTATCTCTTTATCTCTCACTCTGTTATAAATCCTTTCTCTGTGGTGGTGAAATGACGATGGTATTTAATTGACATAGCAACTTCATCATTTTTGGACATAATCGTCGAAATACAATTTTCGTCACAAAGTCAACAATATCGGAAATTGTAAATGAATCGAGCAATTTTCTCAAAGGTATTGTACCAAGAAGGGTCACAATTTTAAAGTAGAAAACCGTAGGAGAACACAAAAGACTAATTTTTCTCACCATCTCTTCCACACTGTCGTTGTCTCTCTTACCTTCGCCCCTACAATTTCTTTCACACGCTTTTCCCTCTATCTCGCTCTACGTCCCTCTATCTGTCTCTTCTAGCTAGTTTGCTCGAGTCAGTCCAGCGAGTTCCGATGAAAAGCGAAAACGCTCTCGGAAGGTCTCGTTTCTCGGGGGTTGATTAAAGCCGGAGGCCGGGCGGCGATCGTCCGGGTTGATTCTCGCGAGGAACGTGAGACGGATATTCGAATAGCGTTTCCGAGAAGTTCCGCGGATGGTCCAGCGTCCTCATCCTCCATTCCTGCACCCCCTTATTACCTCCGGCTCCCTTTGTAAGCGTCGAGGCCGGGCATCCCGGTGACTCTGAACTTCAGACCTCGCAATCGACTTGGGAATCGAGTCGTCGTCGACTCGGTGTCGAAGGTGAAACTCTTCGGGAACTTCCGCCGCCCTTACGTTTTACACCTCCTATTGCTGGGACGGTGATCGGTGATAGGACGTTGCTTACGAGGAAACTTCGAAAATTCCGATCTGTTTTGAAACTCCGCGGGGTCGCCGAGGGACCTCGGTGCTGCACGGTAATTCCTTTGCAACCTTTTGCTCCTCCGGGGTGAAAACTACCCTTGTCGGGCTGCTACGTGTTTTAGAACCTTGATGGAACTGTCGAGTAATTTTTTTTCCCCTGCTACTTTTTCGGTCTTCGCGGTGAGAACACTAGCCTCGCTGTTTCGTACGTGAGGAGCTACTTTGATGGCAGTGCTAGGTAATTTTATTGTCTACGGTTTTTTGGGTTTTCAAGGTTCAAACAATTATGATTGGAACCTTAAATAATTTTTTTTCCATTTTTTGATTCTTCAAAGTTGAAACAACACTTATACGGTAATCTTAGTTTCTTACCTTGATGCAAGTGTCAAATAATTTGTGGCTCGCTAGCTTTTTATGTTTGCCAAATTTTTTAAATATTTTTCTGTCCGCCTTTGGTTCTAGAAAATAATTTAATGCCCTCACAGAGGGTCAACAGGCTACAAAATCTTAAGAACAGTACATCTTCCTCGGCCACCCTACGCTTCTTTAGGGCGAGAACCCCCAGTTCAAGGTTAACGCGTATTTTCACCCTGAAGGAGTGCAAGCTTCTAATTTTTTTCTGCCACGATTTAGTTCTACAGGGTTAGAGTACCCCTTAAAGGTCAATGCGGCTTTTCACCCTGAAGGGGTGAAGCATTCTCGATCTTTTTCTGCTACTTTGTGGTTCAAGGGTGAAAACATCCCTTAAAGGTTAACTGTTGTTGTGAATAACCTTGATATATGTAATAAATAATTTTTCGCTGCTACCCTATGATATTCTAGGACCACGTAACCTATTTTAATGTTAACGCGTGCGTTCACCCTAAAGAAATATAACTTTATAATTTCTGCTGTCACTTTTTACATTTTTAAGAGTAACAGATACTACATTTTTAAACCTCTTAATGCGTCTTCGTCATTTTTAATGCCGGTACAGCGAGCGCAGTCATTCGGTAGCTACGGTAATTTCATTCCATATTCATTTATTTATTTATTGATGCGATTATGTATGTAGGTATAGTTGTATGTAAATATATTCCCGGGTCCCCGTTGCTCTCCGGAGCAACCGAAATAAAAGTCCTGTTCGCTTTCGAAATTACGTATCGACTTTCAAATACCGCCGCCCGGACAGACAGTCATTTTATTCAACTGCGAACGGGGTTAACGAAGTAATTAAACTTCATCGGATCGGAGCTGCTGTAAAGCGTTCCGTAAACAACTACATCTGCATAGTTTATATCCGAGAAAAAAGAAAACGGAATCAAAGAAAAATATCTCTCGTCACTTCAATAACTCGTTACCTTAAAAACAAACCAATCGTTCCGGTGGAACCCGATTCAATCCTTTTATCTCGCGGGGCTTCGCTCGCCCCGTTTTACTTGTACACGTATATCTATATATTCCATAAACGCATAAAATCCCCAACCTAGTGTATTAATTAATCGATAACTCGGCCGGCCCGACACAAGGACCACCGGATTGATCAAAATCAACCATTACGAATATTTTCCGCCGCAATTAACGAAATCGTATTGGTGATTCGCGGCGCGAATTTGCAAATCAGTCAATTTTAAAGTGTCTGCATTTATGCAATTTTTAAAAGACGTCACGAGCTGGCTGTTCAATTAATTTTCGGAGATTCAAGATTACCCAGAAAAATGATTAAAATCGCTCGTTCCAGATATTTCGGTTTCAAATGAAATTGTAGAGCTGCTTCGGAACAAACTGGTAAATAAGTCAATATGCAAATGCATTCTTTGCTTTTCCACAAAGAATTACAGATTGAATATGAAATTTCCAATTTCGGATATTTTCGTCGACATTCATTTAAATCGTAAAGGTGATTCAGTGTAAATTAATAAATGAGTCTGTCGATTTGTAAATGCACCGTTTCAAATTTTCCAAGAACGTATTAATTATTCGCAAAATCTGTTTTTCTCAGGTATTCGAATTCAGGTATGCAATTGATTCGTAAGAAGAAGCAAAATGCAAATTAGTCCTAACATTATTTATTCGACTAAGCATATCAATTTTCAGTTTGTTGAACGTAGAATACACTGAGCCAGCGTACACAAAAAGGGATTGAGATAATCTCGCGCCATTATTGCGAATGCGCCCTCGATTCGGCCGAAATCGTAAAAGTGATTCAGTGCAAATTAACGAATAAGTCAATTTACAAATACAACCCCTGCATTTCGATAAGGAATTGCAAATTGGTTATAAAATCACCGACTTCGTGCATTTCCATTTACTATTAATACTTACACCAGAAAGATAACCGAATGAAACTTAACAAATCAGCCAATTTAGAAATATCTGTACTCCTTTAGTAAATTATGCATATTGGATACTTTTATTTAAAATTACTGGGATATTAAGGGCGATTCAATGGAACACACTGCTTCTGCTCTCATTACGAAAGAGGTTGATCTTTATGAATTTTTTACAACGAGACTAGCAAACACACCAACTTCAAACTATGTAAGCATATTCACCAATCTTTAAAGTTAACATAAACATTTTTTATATACTGCATAGACCAATCATATCGCTTAAAAAAAAAATCGAATATTCACAATCGTTATGATCGAAACACTGTATTTACCGAAGCAAAACCAGAAAAATCACAATTTATTATATCAATTGATCTCTGACCAAACCGATTTGAATCGCATTCGCTACGCCGAGCGTATCGCCGCGGAAATTAATTTTTAAATCCGGAGAGATAATTGCATCGGCCGTGTTACGGGTGAGGGGGTGGTCGAATGAAAAATGCACGTCGTCGAGTCAGTGGGACGTGTTTCGTGCCGCCACGCCGGTTTCCGGCTCATTGAAATCTGCGTTCCGCGGCTGCATAATGCATGAGGGCGCATGAGGGTGTAGCAGGGCGCATGAGGGCCAGTGGGGGTCCCGTAACGCATGCGATCCATCAGACGCGTGTCGCCGATGGTTTGCCCCAGATCTCGTGCGAGTCGGCCGAGATTTCCGCGATCCTTCGATCCTCGAGATTACGTTTCCTAATTGAAACGAGAAGACTCCAACTGAAACAGTGGGTCGCGGGGTCCTCATACCGGGAACAATTGCATCCACGATGCACCGTCCTTGCATCCCACGAAATTTCACTGCGGACCGAATTTTTCCTCGAGGACATAACCGAATTTTATTCACCAGCAAATATTCATACATTCCCAATGATACTTCTTCCGAACTTGTAAAAAAATTACTTCCATTAATTCTGAAGTACCAAACCCTGAATGTAGACCAGGCATTCAGATAGAGATCATAATAAACCCCAACACAGAAACCATAATTCCCTATGGTCCCTTCTTTATAATAACGGAGAACACGACGACAGAACACGATGACAAAGAAAAATCCCAGCGACAAGAACCGGCCAGTTAAGCCTTGGCAAATTTTTCTCCAGATTCCGGGAACGTTCCCGCGAGGAAACGAGAAAAAAAGCCACCGGGTAAGCCCGGCCCGACACGGCCCGACTCAGCCCGACCTCTCCGAACGCTCCTCCAGAGCTCATTTCGCGGGAACGAATAAAAGTAATTTGCTAAAGAGCTCCGGTCCTAGCTACCCGCAACCTTGGATTGTCTTTCTCCGTTCCTCTTTTTGATCTTCTTCCCCTTTCTACACGGAGAAAAACACCGTTTATACGTCCCTGCACCCACACGAAGACTGAGCAACCTCCCTTCGCACGGCTTATCTTCGTATCCTGCTGGTTGGAGACACTGAGGGTGGCTTTCTGCGGGAGAATCCTCGGTTAAGGGTGGTTCCCTGCAACTGCGATGGTTTTGGAACTTTCGGAATTTTTTCTCGGAAAATTGGTGCATCCTTTGGGATGGGGCCTCCGTGTGCTATTTTGAACAGGGTGTGATGAGATTCTGAAATTTTTTGGTCGATGTTCCATCAGAATTTCAGTTGCTATAAATATTCAAAGACATCCGTGCGAAATTTAATCATCAAAATACTGATTCAAATATCTGGATTTCTCAAGGCCGAAATTCCTTCATCTTTTGATATGGAATTTTGTGTGCTGTTTTGAACAGGGTTTAAGAAGATGCAGGAATTTTTTTGCGGAAGTAGAAACAGGATTTAGATTGTTATAAATGTTTCAAGCCATCCGTGTCGAATACGCTCGTGTCGCGGTCTCTCGCATTAATCTTCATTAGAAATTATGATTCTTTCTCGGACGATCGTCCAGGATCCGAGTGAAGGGTAACGAAGGGAAGCCACCCTCTACAAGGAATATTGTGTAGCAGAGGGGGGACGAAACCTTTGATACGTTAAACGTAGGGCAATCGATAACATGTCCCGTTGCGTTCCTCTTCCAGGCTTTGTCTATCGACTCTCCGATAGTCGACTGGTAAATCGTGTACGATTGGTTAGTGTGCATAGTGCATACACACGGGTAACGGTCCGCGAACAATGGACCTTCGTGTAGATGCAGAGAATGTTCCCGAGGTCATGGGACATCGTGGTTTCGAACAGAATCTATCCTTAGAGCATACTTCAAAGTTCGATGAAACGACTAAAAAAAGATCAATTTTCAGGTACTCGTTTCAAAGGACAAACTGCTGATAAATACAATCTCGAAGTATCGCGAACTGAAACCGGAAATGCAATGCGAAACACTCTTGCGAGTGCATATTGGCAAGCTCCAGCGATTTGCACGCGCAAATCCACGGTGTCGGCCCGAAAAGGAGGCCGCGCATTAATTATTCGAGACGCGATCGCTCGATGGGAACGAGTCGTTAGGAGAGGGCTCGTTAATTGGATCTTCGGCGGGGGAGGAGCTAACGAGGCTGTTCGGGGGAAGGGGCGGGCTAGCTAAGAAGCTAATAAGGCTCAGGGAGGATCACCGAAGAGCCACGTTACAAATACCGCGATTATGCTAGCTCGGCGCACGACATTCGGATGAACCGTGCCGGGAATAAAATTACCGCGATTCTAATAAAACTACCGTGGATCGTTGCAGTTCTGGTGCAACCGAGGTTGAATGTCTCGTGTCGGACTCGCTTTTGACGCTGCCTCGGGCGATGCTTTGCCGAGACAGTTCACTGAGAATCTCCAGGATAGCGATTCCTCGGCGAACAGGCCAGACGATTCTATCGGAGATCGTGACCCTGGGAAAGGATTCCGTTTTCATTTGCAGACTCTGCTTTGATGTATCGACGCTGTTGAGTGGAGTTGTGTTCGGTTGAATTAAGTCTGTGGAGTATTTGGCAGATGTTATCGAACGTTGAGATTGTTAGTTCGGATTCTGAAGGGTCTGCTCTCTTGGTTTGATAGGTACGTTCTTGCTTTAAGACACTGTTGTTCTTCTTTCGAGGGTCACACTTGTATCGGGCTGTTCTTAATGTGGATTCTGGATTTCTGCGACTTTGTCTAGTTTCGTTAAAAAACGTTTGAAGCGTGTATTGCAACTAGGCTGTGCACTTTCAATGATTCTAATCGGTTGGATATAGTGTTTTAGCGTTTCAGAATTCTTTTAACGATTTCACTGTTTTTTATTTCTCTGTACATCAACCAAATTCTGGGCAACGTAACAAAGACGAAATAAGTCCGTAAAACAAATTAAATAGATCCAGCCGTATTCGTTTAAAAAGTGTCTACAAACTGGCAGAGATGAAGCCAACCGATCAACAATTAATTTCCCCAACAAATCTCCCTCCAGACAGTTTCCCGGTCATAATTTATCCGACTCGATACTTCGTAAGACTCTTTCAAGCAAATCTGTCCAGTCTCGAGCCAATAATTTCTCCATCGACGGTGTCCGGACGCTGAGGCAAACTTTCCTGGCAGGTACCGGTGTATCATGCTCGCCTACCGAAGACATCGTCGGTCCGCGAAGTATAGCTTGTTGCCCGAGACAAAGAGGGATGAACCTAATACCCCGTCGAACTCGCTGTCAAAGCTATTAAGAAACATTCCGAAGGGTGGCTTGAACTTTCGCGGAGCCGAGGACTCGATCTCAGAAAAGAACCCGGCGGCGGCTGCAAGTTTTATTCTCTTTCTCTCTTTGTCGAGGTCCGAGGAGAGGGTTGGTTACCCCCTCCCCCCGACTGTGTTCCACCCCCCGGGGAGACAGAGATTTTCCCGTGGAATATTTTTCCGGGCAAGCTTTTGTCCCGGCGAAGGGGTTATTAAAAGTTTAACAAGTTCCTTGCACGGCAACGGACCCTCTCCCCGGAATCAATGACATCCTCCATTATGTCGCGTCCTTTGATCCCGTCGACAGCTCTGATAGAGCGACCGGGAAAAGGGGGGAAACTAGTTATCGCAATGCGGCAGCGAATAAAGCGAGACCAAATCGGGCCTGTGTATTAGCTAATTGAGCCGGACCCAATGCGTCCGGCGATTAAACCCGCTTTGTCTAATTAGAGCGCGGATTAATGCTGTCCAACCCTACGGAGCTGGAGAGCCCTCGTGGAACTCTGCGGACGAAGGTCATCCTCCTTGTTTTGCGAAAGATGCGATTTTGCCGAGGTGAAGGTTTCACAATGTGCCAAATGCTGGACTTCGTTTCTGACTTTTTGTTAATATGAATGGATACTTTTGGGGAATATTTTAGGGACAATTGAAAAAGACTCAAATTTTTATGGCAACTCCGGTTTTGCTGGAATGTCCTTCGGTCATTTGCAGCTCTTCAACACAGTTCTACGGTCACAACCCTTGCTACTAGGTTTTATAAAAATGTCTTTCCCCAAACCAATAAATATTGTGACAACGTTTTCGTGTTCAAATGTTTGTTTAAAAATGCATATCAAATAATTCTGCACGAGCAAAAAATGGGCGGCGATGCCAAAGGGTCCGCGTAGTACGAATTAAAGTTTCGCAATTAAGCTTCGGAATTTTTCATCACAGTTTTTCACCGCACCTGGTCCCGTGCTAGCTCGTGGGGACAATTTTCTAGCGAGAGTTCATGGACCGAAAATTGTACCGGGAGGACTGCCCCCTTTGAGTCGCCTAACACAGTCAGAATGTAATTCATTAGTACTTCAAATTCTCGGAGGTTTTGTGAAACCGAATTAAATGTTCTCTGTAGCATTTAGTTTTCAATATTCTGTCCATTCGAACCTTCCAATATAATCAAATAAAATAACGCAAAGGGACTCTAAAATAATTCGGAAAATTGTTAGAAAATTTTATGATAGTTAATAAACATTTTTTCAGCTCTTTTTCCCAGACCGACACTGCTCTAATTTCGAAGAAACTTCAATAACCAACGCAACTTCGATTCTACGATACTTCCGTTGCGACCAAGCATCAGAATCGATACATTATCAAGAGAAGAAGCCAAAGAAAAAATGATCCCGGCCCATTGTCCTCGCGAAAAATCCCAGATTCGACGCCCGACTCGACTTTTCTATCTCTCGGGTCCCTTCACGATGACTCTGAACAAACACATTCGTAAAATATTCGTCGCAGCCACCACCATAATGGCGACAGAAACGCTGCCACACAACTGTGCGTCGCGAGCACTCGGTACACAGTTAATATGTATGGGGTGAGTTTTACGACGTGAAAGCCCCCTGCTATTTATGAGGTTCACGAAATCTTAAGTAGCTACTTAGGATCTTAAGCAGCCGGCCATCGCTTCGAGTACGTCCACGGATAGCTCAGAATTTTATGCCCTTATTGCCCTTGCTGTATCCACGATAAACCGAGGCAGTAACGTTAAGGCATTCGCTTGAACCCCTTGCCGTACAATTTTTTTCGCAACCGCGCTCCCAGGAATTATTTTATCATTTATAATTCGACGAAGCAACGCGGAGTTTTATCGCCTGTAAAAGTTTCCGCCAGATCAACGTTGATTAGAGCGGAAGAGTATTTTATTTTGATTTTATAGACTCGATTCCTATTCATTATTTACACGGCTGGTTTCCTAACCCTCGAACGTGCTGTCATACTTGCAGCGTGGTTAAGTGAATGATTCCTACGTATTTGTTGATGTGTACTGAACGTTTAAGCGATTTTCCGACATTTCTTGGTATTAGAATAATACAAATGAAATTCATATTTCAAATTCTTGGTAATAGATGTGTCTATTACGAAACGCCATCACGGTCATGAACAATGTTGACATCAAAATATTTCCTGCTGTATACTGTATACAGGGTTTTTCGTAACTGGTGGTACAAGCGCAAAGGGGGTGATTCTACACGAAAGAATAAGTCGAAAGGTCAGCCGCCGAGGGTTTATAGACACAAAAACAGGGTAATTAAATTCCGCGGGACACAATTGGAATTGGGTACCGTGAGGTGAATTTGGGTAATTTGTTTCCCTTTTTTTTTTTGTATCTAGCGGTTACACTCCCTCAGCGTCTGACTTCCCTAGTGTAACCTACCCCCACCACGCCCGTGGGAGCGAGGCGATTAAAATCGCAGTATTATTTTGATCGCGGTCCGATTAACTTCGTATCGTTCGCTGTCAAAATTTCGCGTAGTGTGTTGTGCGTAGTGTGTTGTGCATAGTGTGTTGTGCGTAGTGTGTGTTCCAAAACACAGACAGGATTATTCTGACGTATTCGTTCGAGCTAATAATAGTGTGCTATGGATCCGATGGAGGAGCAGATGATTTTTGAAAAAATTGTAAGTACACTTTACATTACTATTTTATAATGTAGAATTGCTATTCGTACGTATAACATTGGATACAAGATTTTATTTCATATTTTGCTCTGTACCTGAAAATGATAGATATTAAACTTGCAAAATGTAATAGTACGTATTCGTCGATCAAAACGCTTTATATCTTTATTATCTATAAACTGTCAGCACTCTAAAATCGGACAACTTATTAACTTAGAACTAAATTTTTCTTTCTAAATGTTCAGTAATCTATTAAATTTTGTATTGTGAATTATACAGGGTGTTTGGTAACTGGTGGTACAAGCGAAAAGGGGGTGATTCATAAAAGAAAGAATAAGTCGAAAATATAGAATAAACATTTTTCGTTTGAGGCTTTGTTTTCGAGAAAATCCACTTTGAAGATCTGTCAGGTTTGTGTGCTTTAGTATATGCAGGAAGTAGATTTGGTTGGTCATGATCAGACGCGTCAGACAATTCCTATCGAATAGCATGCGTATTCGCTGCATTTCAGACTCGATTTTCTTGATAACGAAACTTCGGATGAAAAAATTTTATTCTATATTTTTATTCTTTCATGTACAATCACCCCCTTTTCGCTTGTACCACCAGTTACCAAACACCCTGTACATTAATTCAACAAAAAGCGAATTATCTGATTTGCCAGGTTCCTCGGAGGAAGATACACAATGCGTTCATTGAGCAGACTTCGCGGAACGTATGTGAAGAACCAAGAAACCGAGCAAAAATATAAAGAAAGGAAGTCGGATACAATTTAGCTCGTGGAAAGGTGATCGCGAGCGCCGTTGGTCGCTCGACTGAGCAGGAACGCGTTCAAATAACGATAAAGCACTGGGTAGTCGGGAGATGGGGGAAGTTACAGGAGACCCAGCGAAACTTACTGAACCGTCTAACGTAAGGGATGGTGTCTTGTTCGAGGAACCGTCGCAAGGGAAGGGAAGGGCAACGAACGGGAACCGGCGCCCTGTCGTCCGTTGGCCAGGTGGGAGGGAGCGAGAGTTTTCGCCTGCCTGTCCTTTTCGCGCTTTTATTCGGCGCCTTTTGAAACGGGGACGTCCCTGCGAGTCGTTTACAGAATTTCGCTCGGGACGAGATACGGTTATGGTCGCGTTCCCGAGGGCCCTGCGGCTCTGTATTTCATTAAAACGTCCGGGACGCGGCGAGTAAAAATAATTCCGCGAAAGTAGAGAGAGAGAGAGAGAGAGAGAGACGCCGCGCGTCGCGTCGCTGCCGGTCATCCTTAAACCGCATCCCGAAAAGTAATTTACCGTTCGTTACCGCGTCCTTTTGTTCCCCGGAGGCGTCGCCGGAGCCTCGTCGCTCTCTCGTCCAGCTTTATTTTCGCGTGCACGCTGATTTACACGGTCCGGCACGCAGAAATGCAAAGCAGATGGAAATGCTGCCAGCGTTTTTTCTTCTTTTTCTTTTCTTTTCTTTTTTTTTCTTTTTTTTTTTTTAGACGGTCAGCTCGGCCGAGGCCCGTCCAGCGTCGTTTCGACGGTTTCCTACGGGTCGTTTATCATTCTGAGAAACGTCGTCGCGGTGTTACACGTCGATTCGATACTGCTGGAAACTTCGGAGAGCCATGATCGAACGGGACGACGGGAAATTACTCCTGAGGCGCATCCTGACCGCAGGACCTTGACTCCATGCGGCATTCTTCGCGTGACCCGAGCGGAATTTATTATGGCTTGTTTGCGGAGGTGTTGCGGTGTGCTTCAAGGTGTGCTTCAGGGAAATGTTGACGAGGGTCGGTCAGTCGGTGTGCGAACTACACCTTGTTCGCGATTTTTATTCTGCAGGATAATTGCGTAAATGTGGCGAGGTTGAAATAATTTGTATTTTATATCAGTCTGAAGATGCGACACTCAATTTTCTACAATCTTCTGCAACGTTCAATAACGTGACAACAAACTTCGTGATTTCAGTACATATTTCTGTACCTCGAGCATATGAACGTCCAAGAAATTAGAAAACTAATTATAATGCTGAAAATAATGAATCTGGTGATTCTGGTATCTGGATCGTCTCGATCCAACCACAGGAATGCCTCCCTATTAGTCCGGATGCCAACAGTATCAAGGAAAGTCTCTCCAACAAAGGGCGACCGAATGGTGCATGGTGCGCAACGCATATCGATACGGTATCAGCCAGTGTTCCGCTATCAAGCGCATGCACGGAAGCCCGATGCACGTAACCGGGCTCGTAATTTTAGAGATGCTCGCCGCGTTTGTCGCCTAATCGCAGATAAGTAGCATTCGGCCGATAGTTCCGCCGGAAACCGTATTGGTCCGCTCGAAATGCGTTCAACTCGGCGCTTCGCTGTTTCCTACTATCCTTTTCCTGTTTGAAGATCTGCCACTGTTCGGTATGGCCTTTACAAATGGTAAACAATTTATATATAACTGAGACATCAGGCAATACTAATAAAATCACAGACTATGGCCTTCAATTTTTAAAATAGATTTATTTCGCTTTAATTCCAAAAATTCGCAGACTATCTAAATACATTAAATGTTTAATTCGTTTTGATACGGGAAGTTAATTCATTTTTAAAAGGCAACATTCACTTTTAGTGCATGATACTTTTATCCTTTTCCTTAAAGGAAGCTTTAAGGTATAACACACTAAACTATAACACATTCAAATGACGGTTTATATTTCTCACAGTTGTTAAAATTGCAAAAATGTGTTCAAGTCAAGACTGATCAAATAAGCATCTATCGCAATAAAAACCACAGGCAATCAGATCAAACTCGCTTCTGTCATTTTTATAAGGCAGCTCGGTATGTTTAAGGTTAATGAAAATTGTATAGGAAAGCTGTTCGTGGCACGAACCCGGAAAATTGACTTCCTGGAAATATGTACCGTGGATATTACCCGCGTCACTGGCCGACCGTTAATTCCCGGATTTAAAGCGGCCCGGAAACGCGGATTAAGGAGCAGCCTGATCATTCCTCCTTTCGGATCAGCATCCCGTGCTCCACGGGATCTCTTTACGAGAACTACGGCGACGTTACGAGCGTGTTTTACGAGGGCAAGGGACGCGAGCGTCGATGGGAACATCGTTTCTCCCAGTTGGCGGCGTTGTATTTCCGAAACTGCTTGATCTTGGGTCCCGCGACGAGCAGACACCGATTCCAGCCAGCGGGAACCCTAATTGCACGGTTCACGGGCCGTTTCGTGGCTACGCCTATGTCTGCTCGAACGTAACACCGCTCGGGACTACGATTTTTCTCGGTCAAACAGCACATTATTAAATTAACAGTGTCGTCTTTGATTAAATTGCAATCTGATGTGCCTGTTTAACATGTTGTCAAGACACGCATTGATCTCTTAACGATACCATCAAACATAAAAAAGAACACAACATTTTTGTATCTAATGATTGTTCTATGAAACTTTAACCAACATATCCGTGAAAGTTTTCCGATTAAAATGATACCAAACACGACATAATTTGGATTAAATACAGGGTCATCCGTTTTTAAACGGCCAAACGTCAACCAGCTATAGAGGACCCCAAATGAAACAACTTTCACCCCTAACACTTTTTTTGATTCGGTCTTGATTTTTAGATAATTGCAAAAACCCGTCAAATATTTCCCCTAAATATTCAAGGAATGTAACGGGACTCAAGTTTTAAGAATGATTTTAAATACATACTTTGGGTACGTATTGTTTAAAATATTTTCAAGAAATTGGCAAGGAATTGGCATTGGAATTTTGATTTTTTTATTTGTTTTGGCCGTTTAAAAACGGATTACCCTGTATACTCGTCTAATTTACGATATACTAGAATCTCGATTATCCGAACTCAACACTGGAAGAACAATTAAGACCGTTTTTTCAGCCGCGAATAGATCTCGTGCAGGATAGACTGTTTCTCGTACAACAGCGTGTCTTTTAAATTATAAATATTTGAACGTGTGAACGATGCTTCTATGAAGCACATAATGGTCAGATGCTAATACAATCTTCGCAAAATCGAAACGTTTCTTACCCTTGTCAAGGTTTTCTTGCCACGTGAACGATTCTAAATTTTTCAGTGGTGCATCGGGTGCACCAATCGATGACACCCTGTATATCGTATCCGGAGACACAGGATAAATGAGTATAGCGTCGACGTTATCGCGCGAGTAATTCCCCGATGAATGACTCGGAACGTGCGGAGGGAAGTTCAGTGCAAATAGTCACAGGCATGCGACTTAATCGCGTACAAAGGTCTGAAAGGCTTTTAAGTCGGTCGTCTCATTAAGAGGAGCGACTGATTCGCACAGGACCGTTTCATCTGCTCCCCCCCCCCCTCCTCTCTCTCTCTCTCTCTTCTTTCATAGGTGAGGGAAGTTCGCGCATGCGACCGCTCGATAGCGTTTAATCACGGAAATTATTCACTATCCAGCCAAACGTACCAAATCCTGATACATTTATTTTCCTTCCATAAAATGAAACACGTTCGCGTTTCCCATTAATTTCGAGAGCGACAAATAGACTGATGCTAACATTGCTTTCTGTGTAAACGTCATCATTTAAACGCTATTTATTATTTTTTATTTTCATCATTTGTGTGCAGATCTTCGTGCAAATTTGCATTCTACCAGATTTTCGAAGATTTTGCAATATTTAGAACAATATTTGAAAACCTGTATGGATATTAAAATGTATAATGGAGTATTAAATATTATCAAACAAGAGACGGTACGCGCTCAAATAAAACAAGAATAAAGCAGCAGAGAAATGAGCAGAAGTTATTAAATATCAAATGACATATGAATGTACCTTTGCGACAAAATGAAATGTTCGTAAAAATGTTCCAGAGGAAAGATTTCGTAGAAACTCTCGTATTAAACATTTTCAGGGAAAGATGTTGTAGGATCTATTACATTAAATTTCTCCTGAATAGTACAGAACGATAACAATGAAATTATCGATTTATATTTGCTTAATGCTGTTTGCATGAATGAGGACATTGTCATGCAAAGCAAATTGTTAGGCTGCAAATCTGTATGCAAATACAGAGCTTTTCTGGCTGTCTTTTTGGCAACTGTAACAAATTAAACGTTCATTACGCCCTCTGTTTTATCGCGTTTCATGCATGGTTGCGCGCTGAGAATGCATAAAATTCGCAGTTTCGTAATTACTCGGCCTGAAGTATAGTGGTTTAGCGTACGATAAAATAACTAGGAAACTGTGTAGTTCGCAAAACTATGGTTGGCGTAATTTATTTATTGTTTAATATTAAAAAAAAAAAAATTGAAATACTTAAGAAGAATATTCTTAACTCATCCAGCAACTTTAGTCTTCAATTCTCCAGCAAGAAAAGAAAATTGCAAAAAATCTGAAACATCGTCTGCACGATCAGATAATTACACAGCATCCTCCAGACTGATAATTCCCGCACAAATCACCCGCAAACAACAATTCGCTCGTAACGTTCAAGCCGATGCGCAAACTTGGTCTCGCCGGTGCGTAAACTTTGCCGGCGCATCTTATCTAGTATATTCTTTGTTTTTTACCGTCTGCTACACACCCCCGCCTCTTGTTAGATACCCACGGGCCGCCATAGCCGACGTAAATTCTATTTACTGGCTACACGAGATAGATATTTGCGGGCGTGGGCAACCGAATGGGCTCTGGTGCTCCCACTCGGCAAAAACTCGATTCCGACGGGAGGGTTTAGCCGCGCGACAATTATCTCGTGGACAACGAAACATCTGGACACGTTTGGGAACCGCGGACAATCGAGAGGATTCCCTCGGATGTCACCGGAACGAAATTAATGGCTCGGCGATCACATAAACATATAAACGTGCCAAGCTCGATAACAACTGCAGACTTTTCATTATTTTTATCACACTGACAGTTTCAGCAGTCGTGTCTTATAATTGATTTGCACCGCGTACGGTAATGCCTCGATATGCGTGCGAAAGATCTGCACGATATTTGTGAAAAATGTATCTAACCTTTGAAGGATCTGAAAATTCGATTGCTGAGAAATTTGACATGATACAGGAGTACATGAGGAATTTGGAAGGAAAATGTTGACTAATGGAGACGTGAACACACTAAATGTAAGTGAGATCGTGGAGAGAGGAGAGGCATTAACTCGATGGACCGTGTACGGTGTATTTGTCTCAATCTAGAGCGACTTTCGCGAGAACCCGCTCTCCCATCGACGCTCCAACGTCAGACAGAACCATCGTGGAACTCGATGCAGCTGTTGACACTCGTTTGCAAGTGTAACAGTCAACCGAGAGACTACGAGATGAAAGGTCGACTGCGGAGTGCACCTTGGGACCCACAGCGTGCACACTTTGCCCGAAAGATACTCGATCGGTGTTGAAATGTTGGCAATATTTCTCGAGATACTTCCATTCCCTAATAGAAATTATGGTAATTGATCCTTTTCGAGTTATCGAGGCTCGGGAGGGTTGGGTAACCGGGTAGTTTGTTAATGAAATTGTAATTGGGGAAAATGCTGTCACCTATACATTGCTTTGAGGAATTTAATACAACAATAAGAATTTTTTGCTACTACATCTATTATTTTTGTCATTGTTGGAAAAAATGTGAAAACTGCCTCGTTTACGAGGGATATTCTAACCTATACGTTGTAATCTCCCCAAGGAATTTAATAATCATTGCGTTAATATATTACGCAGAGGCAAATGCCAACATTTATTTAACAGCTTAATCAAGAATTTACGCCTCGATACTTTGCCCGTATAATAATTTTAATAATATCAATTCGACCATCGCTATAATGATTTCATCGGCCTCTGCAATCGCTTAAACGCTGTTTTCTCTATATCTCGCTTTAATGTGTTCGTCTGGTTTTCCCTTTTCTCTTTAACTTATTTTCTCGGTTGTATTCGATGCTCAATAATATTTAATTAAATTCTCTAAAGAATATCAAACGAAAATGTATGCTCGCAGAACCATTTACATTAAACTCCTATTCGACCTCAACGATATTAAACCCCAGTTCACAGTTCACAGGAAACAAAAGCGTCCACAGACCTCGCTATATCGATCGCCACGTTTTCCTACAGCCATGCTAGAGCCATCCAAAGTCAGGAGTGTCCGTCCAATCAATTTCACTCCGCTTTGAAAAGGCCAATTCATCGAACGGGTTCGAATGTTCATTGCGGGAGTAGCAAACGATCGAATATTTTTCAACCTTGTGTGCTATACTCCGCGATTTCCTCGTCGATGTGATACAACTCTATCAATTTCGATATTGCAGAGGGTGTGGCCGGGCGAGTGGTACAGGGGGATAATTCTACATGTAAAAATAAGTCGAAAGAGGGGAATTATTAAAACATCCTCCCCATCGGTAATCCATTTTCCTCTCTGATTCTGCCATACCGTTTGCCATCAATTTAAAAGAAAAACTCGTGTCTAACAAAGACGGCGGCCTGTGTATGGTGGTTATTTATCGGCGAACGTACTCGTCATTTTTCACGGGAACGTATTAGAACGCTCCTCGTCGAAACGCTCGGTTGTTCGCTTTCGGCCGAGGAACGACTTTTTGAAAAATCAGTTTTAGGGTGTCCCGTTGCTTGCTGGAGGCCACGGGGAGCCCCAGATTGATGGGGGCGCGAGTCGTTGCCCATCGATCCGGGGGCCGATACACTGAACAAGAGTAAAAAAGGGAAACGAAAGGCAACCGAGAGACACACCACTTCTCCTCTCGTGCGCGCCCCGTGACCGGGATTTAATTAAAGGGACGTCCAGCCTCGTTAGAGCAACAGGGATTCTTTCCTGATTCGGACGCGCGATTCGTTCCACGACGGAGTTTCCGCGTTCCACCTTGCTCTCTCTTTCTCTCTCCCTCTCTCTCTATCTCTCTCCCTCTCTCGCTCGCCACCCCCGCGCAACCCGCCCGCGTAATTAAATCCCGCTATTTGCATACCTTCCGCTTTCTCTCGTAACTTTGTTCCCAATTAGGGTCTATTCATATTTGCCGGATCATCCGTTTTCGGACGGAGACTCTACATTTTCTACTTCATACTTGCCGGAACCATAAAAAGGTCACTTGAGAGGCGCACGAGATGCTCGCAACAAAAGCTAAGACCCGCACACAGCGGGGTTTTTCTACCTAACACCCGAACAGTTTACTCCCTACTACACCCCGGGGATGCCAATGAGCTGGGCCATCCGCAGTAGGCCATTCGGACAGCCGATGGGCATCCGATTTCTGTTCGGATGCTGTCGTGGAATCCGCACCGGACGCTCTCCACAGAGTTCGCATTGCGTCTTCCATTCTAGCAAAGCCCAGAATTGTTTATGATGAAGGTTTTTTTTTAAGAAATTATCCACATTTGTTACGAAGAGAATCATTCAATGTGTATTCGATCATTTGTTGGGGTCTACGTCTCGAATTTTAACGACATTGAAATATATTGTGGTCCGAGCGAAAGCGGAAGAAATCCTAAACAATAATGTACGGTAACAAAAAATATTATATACCAAAGCGTAGAGATTTTAACACAATGCGAGGAGATACGCACAACAAATCACAGAATTTGCATGAAGAAAGACAGAAGCACAGATATTATTTAACAGTGCTAAAATTAATTTGAGCAGCTGAGTATTTTTTTTATTTTTTTTTGTTTGTTCCGTCTCGTGTGAACCGTCATTTCGTAACATTGCAACTCGGATGAACAATCATCTTGTCTACACTCCGAAAACGGAGATTCTGTTCGGATGCTGTCGGGGCATCCGCAGCCGGACGCTCTCCACAGAGTTCGCATTGTGTCATCCATTCTAGCAGAGCCCAGAATTGTTTATGATGAAGGTTTTTTTTTTAAGAAATTATCCACATTTGTTACGAAGAGAATCATTCAATGTGTATTCGATCATTTGTTGGGGTCTACATCTCGAATTTTAACGACATTGGTCAACTTGGTCGACTTGGTCGACTTGGTCGACTTGGTCAACTTGGTCGACTTGGTCGACTTGGTCAACTTGGTCAACTTGGTCGACTTGGTCGACTTGGTCAACTTGGTCGACTTGGTCGACTTGGTCGACTTGGTCGACTTGGTCGACTTGGTCGACTTGGTCAACTTGGTCGACTTGGTCGACTTGGTCGACTTGGTCGACTTGGTCGACAACAGGCATTGCAAAAACTTTTTGGTGTTGGACAGTGTTATCGGTCGGCTGGCGTACCGGAGAAGAAGAACGGTCTGGGAATTGTTCTGGAGGATTTTGGGCGCGTTGAAGGAGCGACAACGGCGTGGGCGGTGCGATCTTTAACCACTTTAGGGTCTATTCATATTTGCCGGATCATCCGTTTTCGGACGGAGACTCTACATTTTCTACTTCATACTTGCCGGAACCATAAAAAGGTCACTTGAGAGGCGCACGAGATTCTCGCAACAAAAGCTAAGACCCGCACACAGCGGGGTTTTTCTACCTAACACCCGAACAGTTTACTCCCTACTACACCCCGGGGATGCCAATGAGCTGGGCCATCCGCAGTAGGCCATTCGGACAGCCGATGGGCATCCGATTTCTGTTCGGATGCTGTCGTGGAATCCGCACCGGACGCTCTCCACAGAGTTCGCATTGCGTCTTCCATTCTAGCAAAGCCCAGAATTGTTTATGATGAAGGTTTTTTTTTTAAGAAATTATCCACATTTGTTACGAAGAGAATCATTCAATGTGTATTCGATCATTTGTTGGGGTCTACGTCTCGAATTTTAACGACATTGAAATATATTGTGGTCCGAGCGAAAGCGGAAGAAATCGGTTGCAAGGTGGGTGTCGAAAGGTGGTGGGAATAGTGGAAATTTGGAAAAGCGAGAGTTTAGGTGCAACATTTGGTTTGGAGGCATCTACGCTTATAAATCTTGCTGCGCTAACGGTGTACAGGGCTCAACATGTGCTGGTCTTGGTTGGCTTAAAAATGACGAAATTGGCTGGTACATTCGGAAGGATTTTTGATTTACGACGCCCATGGTCGGTACGCGCGCGCGCGCGTTGTCGATAGGGATTCTTATACCTGGCCTTCGTCGCGCGCTTGTCATTTCGTTCGTAAGATCTCAAGACGCAACAATAACCAAACAAAAAAAAACTCCTATCCCCATGCCGTTGTAAAAGAGAGATACCGATAGTTTACCTAAGGAGAGCTGTAGAGCTCGTAAACCTTTTTTTTTTGTGCCCCGCACAGCAGGGAAGCTCATCGAAGTCGACCCTTCCGGCGCCGGATGGGTAAAGTCCAAAACGAAGCGAAAGCGTCCGATTTTCGCCAGATCGTCGGTAACAAAGGATTTGGCCTAGAGGCCGGATGTAAAACCATCCGGCGTCCGGTAAATATGAATAGACCCTTATTCGGTGCTACGTTTCGCGCACCGAACGGTCCTGGTTGGGCCCCGGAAAATCGAACTCGCAGGCCCGAAACTCGAGTTATGCCACCGCGGATGGAATTGTTTGATTTAGGGGGCATTCGGGTGCAACTGGTCCGGGAAATCGATTTTTCCATTTTTCCGTAGACAGTGATACGTGTGAAAATTGCCATTTGCCGGGCCAACGGGGTCTTGAAAACAGAAATCGAAATTTTGTAAGTCAATTTTGAAATTTTCAATATTCCCCATTCCTATTAGTACCAACCATAGCTCAGACTAAGTAACAAGAAAATATCAAAAGTAATAGTACCACACTCTTTAACTACTAAGCTGATGTCTTTCCACTTGACTGGTTTGGCTAATTAAGTGAGCTAATTTAGTTACTTGAGCTTCAATTTGTAAGTTGCAGTCTTTTCAGTTGGTCGCTTTGATTAATTAATAAGAACCAGCCAAAAATAAAGGTTTGCACATTCTTTTATTTGCCAATACCGAAGTCCAAAATTCGATTAATCACAGCGCAGTCTTTTCAGTTAACTGCACTGGCTAATTAACAGGAGAAAATAGAAAATGGGGACCGTATATTGTTTTTATTGGCCGAGATTGCAGTTTAAGCTTGAATTTGTAACCTGGAACCCAGCCAGGTAACTGAGTCGACTAATTAGCAAGAAATAGCCGAAAATGAGGATCATATATCTTTTTTATTGGTCGTGACTAAAGTTTCCGCCTCAATTAGCGAGCTAGTCTCTGGAACTTCACGGGAGCTTGTTTAGAAAATAATAATCAGGGACTATTCATCACGAACAAAATTGTAGTTGCCTCGCACCGCCCCTGTAACACTGACAATTAGTATGTTAGCATGGACGTTTTAGGTCAACGAAGCTGTCAAAACGTTGCTATTACAGGAAGGAAACTAGGCTACGTCGAAAATTACCATCCCAGTTTGGGGTTCAGGGGTGAAACTACCCTCTATGAATCGACAGTCACGAAACTATCTTGGAAACTGCCGAAGATAAAAATGTAATCACCGAACTACTAAAATTGTGTAATTTTTCACGCAGAAATAGCGTGATAAAAATAATTCACACCGGCAAATTTTCATACTACCTTTCTACTTTCAACCCCTAAAGCGACTTTTTCATAGCGACTTAAGCTACGTTAACCCTCTAACCCAAGACATTTATTCCGACCTAGTATATTTCCGTTGTACATAATTTTTATGTTTAATTTGTTTAAAAATGGCCACTAAAACTCTCCCTTGAAAATTGCTTTGAACAGGGGTGTAGCAATTCTTTTTGAGTTAATATATATTCCAAATTCTCCGAGCAATTTTCATTGCGAAAAAGTTTCATTCATTACTAGACAAAAATGAGTAGCTGTAATTAAAAGCCACCTTTGGCCACCTTCTAAAATAATCAACGAAAGACAGGACTTTCAAATTTGTATTCTACCTAAAAATCCGCTGCCATACTTGAGCCTCCTTCGATAAAGAAATATTTCAAAATCTGTCATTCATTGTTTTTTTTCGCTGTAAATCCGCAAGAGCGCACTTCGGAATAACTTTGAATGTGGAACACGACTGTCGGTGGTCGCAGTTCGAAAAAACCGGAAACGATTTCGCTATCTCCGGACGCTGTGATGTGTCCCGGACGAATTCGAACGATTCCGATTTTGAATCATTTCCGAGACGGATTAATCGTTGTCACGAGACTCTGCGTCGCGCGCCTGTTTCGGGAAATTGAACCTTGTCGCAGGCCCTGCCGGCTCTAAGATCACTCTGTTACACCTGACAGCGGTTTTAATGGAACCCTCGGGGCCACTGCGCTTACTCCATTCCGACAATTACTATCGACGATGCCGCCGGTGTGTCCTCGTGTGGTACCAATTAGGTTTACCGGCGAGATTGAGTAACTTTCTCGGGGGAACCGCTTATGCGGTGCTCCGTGAGTCGGTTTTTCGCAAAGCGAACCTAAAAACACGTTATAATCGATCAGCCGAACAAATTTTCGGAGGTCGAAAATTTTCATAAATTTCAGGAGCCACGGAAAATTCTCTCCTCGATCAATCTAACGAGTTAAGGATAATCAAAGTAAATTCAACGCCAATGAAATTAAACTCTTCTCACCCTTCTGCTGTTTTAAACTTGACTTATGCGTCTTCGTCACGCCGGCATAAAATCCGCGGTCTAATTATTCCTGGTTACCACAATTCAACCGCTGCTTATAAATTGTTTTATAACATCCGCGATTCATAAATTACTTTATAATATCCGCGAGTGATGGTTATCATTATTGTTATATAACTGGAGCGTATTTAGAAAGTCTCTTTCGTGTTTTGCTTCAAAGTTTCGCGGATCGTGGTCGGGGTATAGTATGTGTTCGTTTCATTGCGGAAACGATTTTCACCGCAACTTTCCCGTTGTGGACTGTCGCTTCACTAATTAGTTATTGCCGTCCGCCCTGCTGTGTATCCGGGGCTGAAATATTATATGGGGTGACCGAGGTCATGGAATAAAGAGGGGCTTAGCTGACCCGTGTCCTGTCGTATCTTTCCTAGGGTATGATATTAATAAATTAACCTTCATTGGCCTCATAATCCTGCACAGTCGGGCCATGATTCTTCTCTATCCCCTATTACAAGGCCCATTATTAGTGTAAGGAATTTACATATATCAGTTCTCAATCTTCTAGCTTGTTTGTGTCATAATCTCATAAAATCCGCAATCTAATAAAAATACAATAATCATTGAACAAGATATACAAAATCGATCGTTTGACCAGCGATGGTAGATCTAATCTCAACATCTCCAAACACCACGACAACCTCGCATAATCCCGACACACGAGGCCATCAACGTCAACACATATCTCGCCAAGAATCCGCTTATCCGTCCGTCGCCTAACAATCCATCTAGCCCCCTCATTAAAATCCAGGGGAAAGGTCGTGCGACCGTCCAAAGCGACTGCTTTCCTGTATCCCGAAGGAAGCCAGGCTCCCGCTGTCACCGGGGAATGCAATTTCCCGTAGCAGTAACCGCCGCATCAAGAAATGATCTACGACCGGAGTCGGACTCACCTTCTGAAATCCCTGCTCCAGCAGGCGTATATCACTGGATTCATGCCGCTGTTGATCCATCCCAACCACGTGACCGCGGCGAACACGATCTCCTCCTGCCAGATGCACTGGGAACAGAATCCGGACCACAGGTTCACCACGAAGAACGGCAGCCAGCAGACGATAAATACCCCCATCACGATCCCCAAAGTCTTGGCCGCCTTCTTCTCTTTCGCGAACTTCGCCAGCTTCCTGGACAGCGAGAAGTTCTTGCCCAGATGCTGTTTATTGATCCTGGTCGAGGGCACTCTGGTCAAGCAATTATTATGAATCGCCGTGAGCGGTTCCTCGAGATCTTGCAGATCCTCGGGAGTGCTAGAGGCTGTGCGGAACAGGTGTCTGGCGTCGGTGTTGGTCCCGCCACCTCGATGCATCCTGAGAGTTAGCTCCAACTCCCCGGAGGCCATGATCACCTGCTTGGTGCCCAGCTTCAAGCTCCTGGTCTGGATCACGGCGGCCCGATAGATCTTGTAGTACGTGAACACCATGACGAAGAGTGGCACGTAGAAGCTGATGGTGGACGAGAAGACCAGGTAGCCCAGGTGTTCCGTGAACGGACACTTGTCCTCCGGTACCTCTTCGGTACGGACAGCTCTCCACCAGGCGATGGCTGGGAACGAGATAGCGCTGGAGCAGACCCAGACGATAGCGATCAGGATCGCGGCTCGTCGACGGGTCATCTTGCGCGGGTAGGTGAACGGGTCGGTCACCGCCCAGTACCGGTCCAGACTGATCACGCACAGATTCAGGATCGATGCCGTGGAGAACAGGACGTCCAACGACCTCCACACGTCGCACCAGTCGTGCGTGAACAGCCAACGGTTCTCCAGCACCTCGTAAATCGCGCTGAAAGGCATCACCACTAACCCGACCAGACAGTCAGCGAACGCCAGCGACGTGATGAAGTAGTTGGTCGCCGTGTGCAAGTATCGCTCCCTCACCACCGCCAGGATGACCAGCATGTTACCGAACACGGTCGCCACCGAAAAGAGGAACAGGATGATCGCTAATCCTGCTCTGTCAGTCGCCAGGTGCCACAGCTCCTCGTAGCTGGCGTTCAGAGGCGGGTAGCTCGCCGTGTAGAACGTCCTGTTCAGCTGCTTGCTCGGCACGTTTGCCTCTTCTTCCGATCCGAGCAGGTAGACCGCGGTCTCGTTCATCTTTCGGCCAGCCACCCACAACACGCTGACCTACCCCCCTTCACAACCTGATGACCCCAGCTCGCATCAGGCCGCCCACCTAAATGAGCCGCGTCTTCTCCGCCCCGTTCCCCCTTGCCCTCTCATCTTCCTCCGAGAGAGACCTGCTGCCACCCACGCGCTAACACCCTCTCAAGACATTGGTCCGATCTTCGGGGAGCTTCCTCGAAAGCACTCTTCCCACCAGGTTCAGTCTCCAAATAGAAGACCTTGGGCTTTGACTCTGCCAGGTGGTTTCAGGTATTACTGACTGGCTGCTTCAGGTTTGTTGACTTGGTACCTGGAAAAGAGAGATAGAAATTGGTCACACGAGATCGAAACGATTTATTTCGAGTAATGCCTCGATATATGTGACAATTCGAGGATCAAAATGGCATTTATATCATGTAGAATAACTCATAAATGTCTCCCACTCTTTCCTTCCCCTTCTACGACGTTATTCCCCCATTTTCAATTCGCGTTGGGTCTGCGTCTCCGTCGTGACTAACCCGATAACGGCAGAGAGAGGGCACCCGTGTTCCCCTCGATTCAAATTTCCCTGATCTGGCGAAATATGTATAATTCGCACCAGTTACTGGATACACCCTATATACTCGAACTTCTCTGTAGTCAGACTTTCGCGCAAGGTTGATATTCGGTGCTTAACGCGTTAAATGGGTCGTCTGAGCACACACAGGGGGCTCGACCGAGCAGAAACGATCCCCGAGAAAATTATGACAGGCCGTGTGTCCCCGGATGAACTGCAACATTTTATTGCGAACGCGTCGTGTTATGGCGCGAGACTTTAATGGGGGAAACTGGCCTCGTAAAACGCGTCGATACGCGTTGATTTATCAGCTTCCTCAGTGCCTTGCATCGGACCAGGAACAGCTTGCGCGAACGAGACCCTCCAGAGGAATTTTCAGCCTTCTGGTATAGTTTATTTAGGAAACGCGAGGTACTTTGAGAATTGGAAGACGTTCCCGAAGAGCTCCCTATCGATTATCAGACCCTTAATTATTTCGATTTGTTGTCATTATTTGTCGCAATCAATTATCCACGAATTGTCCATCGTCTTGTCGACGGTATTGTCGATGCTGATGATTAGATCAGCTTAGGATAAATTCTAAAATACCCAGTCTAATTATCACTGTGGACATGATAGAAGTAATGTTTTCTGTGTCGTTACAAGTGTTCACGCTGAAGGCAAAATTGCACATAAAATTTTCTATTTCATTTTCTCGCGCAGACTGTGTTGTCTCATTACTTGTTTTGTGGAAATTCGACTGCGTTAATTCGAGTTTTATGATATATTGCTGCGATACTGCCATTCTGCTATGGTTTATCATTTTTCCAGGTAATAAATTTGTGATATTTATCTCTGCGTGAAATTCTATTACCATGCAGGACAAATAGACAACGGGATTTTATAACCAACAGGGTGAAATCCAGAGAAATGTGTCAGCCACAGCAAAGCATTTAAACGCAGAGCAGTAGAAACGAACGAGCAAACTATTGCTAATAATTTTTATATTAATCTGCTTTCTTATCAAATTAAAGGGTGAAGCGTACGAGTTACTTCATGTTAAGAAGTCAAGCAAGCGACAAAAGGAAATATATTTTTCTGCTGGGCAACAAATTATTTCTAAATCATTGGTAGTAATTTTCGTGAAAATGCAAGAGGTTCAATGGTAAAAATAAATTGATAAAAAATTGCTTTTAGAATTGAATTGTTTTAGCGTTAAATTTCGAAAGATTAATTCGATTAAACACGATATCTATTAATCCCTAAAAGTCACATGTCAGTAACATCTCATAAAAATTGCTAATATACTGAAAATTGAGAAGCTACTAATTTTCTATGGCAAATGCACAAAGAGCCAAAACACACAGTTTGAAAACATCCCTCTCTCGTTAAACTAGCAAACCCAGAACCATTTCGCCGACCACCTAAAAAAGTCTTTACACTATGAACCATGCCGGCGCACAGATCAGTATAAACGCATCCGCGCGCAGGGGCACCGCGGTATTTAATTACCGCGCGCGAGCAATTCGAAAAACAGTTTCGCAATCCACGGTTGTGCGGCGCACACCTGAACGAGCGTTTCACGATGTATTTCCTCGGTGGAAATGAGCGAAGCATCTCTCTGGCTACGGTGCCGGAATAATTTCCCTGTTCCAGGTAATTGTCAATCATTTCGCAGCGGCGCGGTGCTCGCACGGAACGAGTCACTCTCTTTCTCTCTCGCACAAAAGAGAGAGAGAGAGAGAGATGCACGAGTCGATGCAAACGATTTAGCAATTTTTCGCCAGCGTACAATCCATCCGTCGACCGTCTATATTTAGCCGAAAGGTGTGATAAAGAGGCGAGGCGAAGAAGAGAGAAAGAGAGAGAGAGAGGGGGGTTGCGAACCAACCAGAGAGTGCAAGAGAGATGGAGAGAGAGAGAGAGAGAGAGAGAGAGAGAGAGAGAGAGAGAGAGGACTGTGATTTCGTGGCCCGACCGTAGGATGGAAAACAGGGGCCGGGCTTTCATCCGTGACCTGGGAGAATGTTTACCGCTACTTGATCAAAGGGGTTTCGATCGGCTGGCGATCGAGCCTGGGGATCCAGCGTTTTGTCTCGTTCGCACAACCGTGATATCGTAACCGTCGCCCTCGTGATATCGTAACACGTGTCAGGGCCGATAAACCTCGCACCGGGACGACGAAAACCTCGCCCCGCAAAACCACCCGTGTGCCTCGTTTATTCTTGACTTTCAATATCCACGGCGACGACGTGTGCCCGGAAACTATACACGGTTTTGGGGAGCTGGACCACCCGCTTTGAAGTCGCCTGCCAGCTGGATAGCCTTTGATCTTGCCGTTTTCCTGCTGTTCCGCCAACTCGCAATTAGTTTTTGAATTTTCGGAAATCCGTCTGCCCGGAGATTTCGGCTTGTGCCGGTTGCTGGATCGAGAATTTTCATCGAGTTGTAAGGTGCCGATGAAGGTTTCGTTTCTAGTTTAATAATTTTGACTAGCTGGAAATAATAGAAGGAATAGAAGAGACGGAAATATTCGGTCGACGGTGAAGAGTACCCGGAAACAGGGACGAATTTCCACAGTAGATACTAATCTCCGGCAGATACTTCGCATGCGAGAGAGATTCGGAACACGAGTCCGAAGTTCCGGTTTGCGAGGAAGCTATCCGCAATCTGCACAGGTCCGCGGGAAACAGAGCCCACGTCTTTGAAATGAAACACGTTGGCAAACTTCGGCCGGCTTTTCAAAGGCGGAAGCAACACCGCCATACAATTCTCTGTCTGTCCCTCTGTCTACATAGAGATGTGAAAGAGAAGCCAGCAGTCCCGTTGCAATATCTCGATTCAGCCTGTCACATCTGCGACGCGCGATCCGCGGTCAGACTCCTTCGGGAGCACTCGTCCGAAGTTCGAGCACACCTACTCGATTATGGCATTAGATCGACCGAGAGCGGCCGATCTTCCCCGCAGGCCAGCTCAATCAAAACTTTGAGAGCTTCTGTTTCTGACTCCGGGGAATACGATAACAAACAATCGTTATTTCAATTTTTCTTTTGTTTCTACCACTGGACTGCGAATCATCGTGCAAGACAAAAATTGACCAAGTTTGTTGCACGGACCAGAAGATCAAGAAAAATTTATTTCTTCTTTTAATAACCCTATAGGTGTTGTTATTACGTTCATAAATTTTCGTATGAAAATCGACAATACGTTGAATAGGTTTCATTTGAATAAACAGCGATCTGTGAGTGAAACAGATCTGTGAGCCTTCTTTACTTAGAAAAGCTCGATCCAACGTCAGACACTATAAACACCGGCCCCTCCCCCTTCGTTCGACCTGCCCGATACGGATTCTTGGGTAGTTTGAAATTAATTGAAGCACAGCGAGCACGGCCGAGGCGGCTGCGAAATTCCGATCGTTACACAGCTAACTAATTAAACTGCGATTACAGTGCCGGGAAACTTGCTCCGCTCGAAGACTGCGATCGAAGCGGCGACGATCTCGTCGAGATTAAGCCCCCGCCGATTTCTGATTTAAATGCCATCTTTTGCTAAGCCGCTTACAACTTGCTCTCGATGCCCCCGTCGAAGAAATCCTGGTAAAAATATCGAAGCTCTGTCCCCGTAAGCAGGAGCTGGCTACTGGGCTCGCGAGCCACGCGGGGAGCTAAAGGGGCGGGGATAGGGGCGTGGAGATGGTGCAGTTGAGAGTGGGGAGTCTCGCCGCGGCCGCTGATTGCTTCAGTGGGCGGGTCTGAGGGTGAGAGGGGCGTGGCTTACTTCAGGAGTGGCTCTTGGCTTTCTAACTCTTTGAATTTTGCTCATGTGAGCTTGGATTTGAATGTGACGCGGATATGGAGATTTGTTAATTTGTCAATTAGGACGCGAATAGCGTGGATAGAGGACTCTTGCGAGTCATAAAAATTTTGTTAACATTTGTCAGTCTTCTATCTGTATATTTACTATCTGTGCCTTTTATTTCGTTCGGTCTTTTTAATTCGATAGTGTTTCTCCTGTGTGAAATAAAGTCGGAATTGTTTCCGGCAAATAAAATCAGGGAACAGGAAATTCTTGAGGCAAGTACGAAGTGTTGGGGAACGAGTTAACTCTTCCACGGTAAACAGTTTAAGGACCTGGAAAATCCTGATGCTAGACAAGCCAGCTTAATTGCCTGAAGGGCACAGGATGCTCGATAGAAGTCTGCGGGTCTTGAACGACGTCTCATAAATGCATCCGAGCAATGTTTCGGGTTGTCTTGCCGAAACTGATATCCTTGTCTGGTGTCAGAGATATCGCATTAGCATCGACTTGATAGTTGAATAGTGTGCGTGAAACGCTATGGTATCGTCTTCCCATCAATCTATTAATCTATAAGCCGTCGTTCACGTCGTGCGACTTCACATCTTTTAGCAACGTAATGAGCATCGGAAAGTATTTCGGTTCAACGAAATGAATGGAAAAATTAATTTATGGAATAATGTTGCTGTTTCGCATACTTTTTAAACTTTGTTCAAATTGAAACAAAATCACTACTCCTTTTGCTTCAATGTTCCTGATATTGTTTAGAGCCCCGGTCAAGAGGCTGGGATAGACTGCTGTCATGATCGTCTATTTCTCCAAATCCCAAAGTTTCGTCCACTATTTTTCGAAACAGTTTCCCAGGAAATAGACGAGCAGAAAATAGAATTCGTAGAGCAGTATGGTAGTTTTCGGGACGAGTGTTGGTAGTTAGTTGAGTTAATGGTGCACAGTTTAGCGAGTTCGCGAGCCTCGTCAGTTCCGGCGACGGGAGTCAGCTTAAACTGTCAGCTTTTTCGGAAAGCAGCATTAGAATAAGGGGAACGTCTGGCTCTCGGGGTTTTCGGTGAAAAGAGAACCGGGATGAGAGAGCGGTAAATGGAATCTTGTACAACGATAGAAATTACGGGACGGCGGAGGTGTCACGGTACCAGACAAATGCGATCTTTTATCGTTCTTATAGATTTAGAGGATAATCGTGATCGATTGCCCTTGTACCGGGGGCAGAACACGTCTCCGGCGGGAAACAGTTCTTCTCTCTCCATTAGAAATAAAAGCCGACGTCGCGTCCGATTCCCAGCTGTCGTTTTTCTCGGGCCCGTTCAACGTCACGCCGATAACTCGAACGATCAGGCACAGGTGATATCCTCGGTCGTGACTCTAACAAGCCATCCACTCTGTAAATTCCTGTGGCTCCGACTTTGCCTCTCCCGATGTGTTTCTGAAACACTTTACCCCGGTAAAAGACGCTTTACACGTCCAAGAAACATTTAATTTTCAATCTTCTCCAGACAAGAATCCTTTCAAATATTAAGGACACTTTCCTCGCAGATCAATTTTAATCCTTCGCAGATGAGGAGTTTTGGAAATACTACAAATATTTTGATTACTGCTTAAAATTTCTAGAATTTTAAAAACACGTGAAACATCCTTTCGTCAAATCAGTATTCAATTTTCCGCGCAATGATAATAAAAAAATCCGCAATAAGCATGATATAGAAGGGAAGGGAAAATATCTGCGGCATCTTGCAAGCTCGACATCGGTACGAAAACCTGCATCCCCGAAATATGGCGATCGTATTTCGCAAACAATCGCCGAAAACGAACGGCGAGTGCGGTACCGCCGCAAGGCAAATAGCCAACAGACCAGTTTCTCTTGAATTAACGTGCTCGTTAAACCGCTAATCGAGCTTTCGTCGTCCGACATGCAATCCCGTGGGAAATCGTGCCTTTCACGAGAGTTTACGCGATTGTTACGTCGTAACTCTCAGAACGGGCGGCCCCGCGAGGCTCTGCGTCGTCGAATTTCGCCCTGGACAGCCCACGAGGACCCGTGCGGCTGGATGAAAAACCGGAAAAAACAAAAATAGGAAAATATTTTTGTCAACTGCAAACAACGGTCCCGGGAGTAACGAGAGTACGGCAAACAATCGCAAAGTCACGGGGCCTCGTGATGTTTGCGCGAGGATTTACGCCTTGATTTTATTTGACCGATTTTGACCCGCGCCTGCAAGAGCCGAGCGAATTAACGATGAAAAAATCGCATCGACACCGGAATTTTTCTTTTTTTTTTTGCGACTGCGATGCGTCGCTGTGATTGGTGGGAAACATTCGAGGACTTTTGCGATTCGCTGCGTATGAACGGTTGCGGGAAGGTGGGGGGAGGATCAGTATAGCTTGTGGTGTATGATGTGGAATTTTTATGTGATCCTTGTTTTCTGGAAGAATATTTTTCTTTTTTAGTCCCGAAGGAGGAAGTGTTTTCTAGCGTGCTTTACCCCCAAGAGAAAGTATTTTTGAGTCAATCATGTTCTTAAGTTAATATTATCTACCAATATTACCTAGGGAAAATTTGTTTATTAATGGTACCGCGCACGGAATGTCATGACTATGAACGTCACAGTAGTTTGATCAGTTTTCCAATATTTCTGAAACGAGTTTGATAAGGTTAGATGAATGTTTGATAAGACAGTGGATATACGTCGGATGTGGTACACTGATTCGGGAAAGTGTTGTATAATCTATTACAATTTTTCATTCCATTGAATAATGTATTATTTTATCCTCCGTGTCCTCTGACGGTTTTGGGACCAAATCTCCGGGTATTTTTGCGAATTTAGGACAAGCGTGAAATTTATTTTAAGGGAAGGGTGGGATTAAATATTCAAAGGCCATTCGCCAGTTATGAACACTGTACCAACTTCCTCTGGCAGTTAATATTAGGTTGAAACGAAACTTTGCTGCAGTGTTTTGTAACAAGATCCATTAGTAGTATCACGTTGGAATGCTATCGAGATCGGACTTCAAAATGAACAATGGAACAAACAATGCTAATGTCAGAACAATTAATGAATATTCTTCCGTTGTTTCCAACTTGTTAATTCGAAGAAATACATTTTTATAGGACACCTACAACTTGTACTTAACGAAGACAATTTTCATTGCAGAGGGATGTATGCAGTCTGTTGATTGCACTCGAACTGTTCAGAAAAGCTTTATCATTCACCTTGTACAAAGCAAATTCGCAAAATTTTTTAATCCAGGCAGATTCCTTTTATTCGATTAAAATTGAATTATTCAGAGGAGATTTATAATTTCCACCTCATTATCACCGGTTCAGATAAAACACGGTAATGCATTATCTTCTATTCGATTATCTCAATCAACTTCCCAACACAACCCCATTCATTCGATCTCAATCCAACTCTCCCCGGTCTCTCGTTACTTTCACCTCCCCTAACAAAGGACAGCGCCGTGTAATCCTTTATCCTCTAACAATTTTTTTCACCCAGACCTTTTTCATTTGATTACAGTCGAACTCACCCGGCGAGGAGGAAGCAGGTTCACAGAGAGGGATCCTTTGGTAGCGAACCGAAAATCGGAATTTAATTTCGGTGAGTAACCGGTGGCACTCGATATCCGAAGAGATAGGGAGAGATAGGGAGAGAGAGAGAGAGAGAGAGAGAGATAGTACAGGGGTGGGATCCATCGGTGCGAAAGGGAACAATCGACGTCTGCTGGATCCCGACGTTACCGAGATATGAAGCTCCACTCTTTCTATTTCTCTCACTTTCTCTCTTGTCCTCTCTCTTCCTCTCTCTCTCTCTCCCTCTCTGTGAGAGATACCCGACTGAATTGCAGGTGTCGGATGTGAAATCGAGCGAAACAGAGAGGAAGGCCGGAAGGAAAAGAGTCCGACTATTTCCTAGCGTAACTATCGCGAAACGATTTCCGGTGCGTGCCCGAGATAAAGGTTAAACTCCGTGCACACCGGAAATTCAATTACATCGACTCGCGTTCCGTGTCCTGCTATCGACTTTTCTTCGGTCACGTACGACAGCGACTGGACAACCCTCCTCCGCGGACAGAAACAAAGCCTCGGGAGCACTGTTTTCGTTCGCAAGATCTCTCGATTTCTCAATCTTATCTGGACCGAGGGATCTACACGGTTGTTTTCCTGCCGCGAATCTTTTCTTGAAGGTCTGCTCTTGTCACCGGGAACTTCTCTGTGATTTACGGTGTTTCTCGGCTGTCTCGTGCTTTCTTGTTGGACCCGGGAAGCGACGAGAATGCTGGCAGCTGTCTGCTGCAGCGTCAGAGAATTATTTTAATCATTTTTGTCGTAATTATCTAGTTGGAAGATTCGCGTTGCGGCGAGGAGTGAGAGAGTCACCGGATGACTGTAGGGAGTTAGATTGGTTTCTTGGATGCTGGCTTGTTCCGTTGATTGTTGGTTAATTCCGGTGTGGTTTAGTATTTCTCCGGTTTCAATTGAACGAATTTGATTGGTAGATTCGGTTTCGTTCGATAAATAGAAATGCAATTTTAGATTATAATTCTTTCGGAATGTACAATTGTACTCCTTGTGAATTAGACTCTATAATTGAGAGTTTATGAATGACGTAGGAAAAACAGACCATTTTCAATCCATAAATCTGGAAATTTATCTCCATAAAATAAAATATTTTCTCGTGCCCAATAATTCCTATTTTTGTTGATCAAACACTGCTCGATGACCCGACAATTAAACGCGTAAAACTAATACGACATATATACAGATGGTCGAGCGATTCGCCGAAGAATTAAGAAGAAAATACCGTGCCATTTTTCCGGCTTGGACGTTGTAATAGCGATAATATTGGCCCATAGATTGCGCAACATCGTTATCGTTATTACACCGATTTTTCCATGATCAACGGAGCGGGCAGCGGGTTGTCGGATTACAATATCGGTGAGCCGCAGTAAACATCGTCGAAAAGTTGACGTAGAACAGCCCCGTAAATCTCGAGAGCGAGCGTGCTCCCGCCGTTAATCACGTGCATACTAATGCGATAAATAATATTCGAGTGATGGCACGCGCAAACTCGCCGCGTCGTTTCCACCCCCGGACCAGTTCTTCTTCTCCTTCGAATAAATGTTTTAACCGCGTTTTAACCACTCCATCCCCGCAACGCTATTCCGCAGTTTTTCAACGATCGTAATATAAAACTATTTAAATCTACGCTGCAAGCCAATTAGCTGGGGCGCCCCGCCGCGATGTAATTACGAGGACGCGCGTGGCCAAACGGCGCTCCTTGTTTCATGATTTCAGTTTTCCTTTCTTTTTCGAGAGCACGGACTAACGTAATTTCGCGTGTCGCTTACTGCCTTTTTCCCGAGCCGCGCTACTGTTTCCCGACGACGACGATGCTCCTCACGTTTTTTCCACTTTGTTCAATTAGTGCGGCGAAAAAATGTACTTCGTCCTGCGCTCCCGGTGAAAATGGTCGAACTTGCGAAGAACCGGCTGAGCACTGTTGCCCGAATACTTTATTTTTACAGGGAAAATTGAAGGAAGCCAGTCAGAAGAAGTGTTTCCGTTTGGAACGATGTTTTTCGGGGGGATTTTTTCACGACGAAACTGAAATATCCTGCGCGGTCAGATTCTTACGGACACTTTTGTCCACCCTTTAACAAGATCCACGAATTTTTTTATCGAGCTGAAATCAAAATTGAGGTCGCTATAAACGATCCAATATGCACTCGAGGAAAAGTAAGTAAAGCGAAACTATATGTCAGTATTACATTTCTGTGTGCACTTTTACCAATATTTTTGCATTATCTAGAAATTTTTCGGAACAGCTTAAAATGAAAATTCCGCCTGTCACAACCAATCAGACTGATCAAACAAAAACGTTGAATTGAATACTATAGCTCAGGATTAAACAAGCTCGTGCACTCTCGCAATAATTTCTGCGAACAAAGGGCGACTAAAGTCTCACAAAACCTTTGCTATTTCCCGAACATTTTTAACAGCCATAAATACAAACAGAAAAATCCCCAGTCTAATGACCGACTAATTTATCTGTTTTATCTCAGCGACTGTTCTCCGCGCACAAATGGAATCGTGCTCTCGGTAAAAAAGAAAGGGAATCGCGATAGGGGTGGTTCGAGGGGCGGTAAAGAGCGAACGATGTCATTGTTACAAGACAAATGTAATTACGGGTCGAATCGGAACGAATTTATCGGCGACGCGGAGTGATTGGCGTCACGGTCCGGAAAGCTTCGACAGTTCGGCCGATTTTCCAGCGGTGAAACTGACGCGTTCACCGTGCCCCTTCTCTTCTTTCCTTTGTTTTCCCCGTTTTCAGGTTTGCCGTTCTGCCACGTTGGACGTCAGCTGAATGTCCTCGGCAAACGTTCGACGTCCGCAGAACTCGTACAAGTCGAATCAGTTCGCGAAACTCCGGCGAAAAGCTTCGCCAAAAAATTGTTTCCATAAAAACATGTCTCGCATGAAGTGTAAACAATGGAGGGGTTCAAGAAGTGTCCTTGAGAGTGGAGGGACTCCAGAGGGTGGTATGATTGCAAATCTTGTTTACCGGCTCGTTTCGCAGATTGTTATCTCGTCCTTGTGCCAATTGTAGCGTATGATATTTTTCACCTTGGTCGAAAAAACTCCGCAAAAAAAAAAATTGTTTCCATAAAAACGTGTCCTATAAGAAACTCTAACAATAGAGGGGTTCAAGAAGTGTCCTCGAGAGTGGAGGGACCGTGAAGAGTGGTGCGATTGCAAGTCTTGTTGACTGGCTCGTTTCGTAGATTGTTATCTCGTCCTTGTGCAATTGAAGCGTTCGACAATTTTTCACCTCTGTCGAAAAAGCTCCGCCCAAAAAACCCGATCCCATGAAAAAAGGAGACAATGGGGAAAGGCAGGAGTATCCTTGCGAGCGTGGGTCGAAGGAGATTCGCATAAGTAGCAGTCCGATTCTCAGGGGAGGCTGAAAGCTCGTGATCGCCTACGCTCGTCCTTCGAGCCGTCTCGAATGGCAATTTCAGCTGGTGTTCCGTTCAATTAAAGTGCACATGCCTGATCCCGTGGCTGGTAAACACTGTACATGATCATTATTTGATCGTGTTACAAGCTCGAACGAAAGACAGCGGCCGTGAACCCACAAGCACCATACGAAAGGGGTCTGTAGGTGTTAAAGTTAAAATTACCAGCAGTTATGGTAAAGTTAAGGAAGGGGGACGAGTCGAAGCACTGTAATCAAACTTTGCATCGAATTCCGGAGTAAATGTCGCGAACTAGCTGTCTCACTTCACTTAATTCATCTCTTTCTCGATTGTCTGACTATAGTCGTACCTATTCTACTTACCACGGTAACTACGTCTGCCTTGGTGCCTTCGCCTGACCATATACTACCCTTATACCACTTGCTAGATTGCAGGATGTAGTTGTACTATTTGCCAGACTAGTTACAATATTCTTAGTCGTTTCGTCTGACCATACACTATTGTTATTCCACTTGTATGGGTACTGCATTCTAAACAACCCTATTTTTGTTCAATTTTCTTATTGTACAATATTCTTCTCTTACTTACATCGCAGAGACACCTAGAAATGTGACTAAATAATAACTCGTGCAATAGGATAGTTAGTTCTGTTTTAGTATTTATGTTTTAGTGAAATGCATCTTTCAGCCACGTTTGCGCAACTGAGCCCAGATAATTCGTCCCGCGGCTCGTTCGCGAGCGCAGCGCTTTGGAAACACGTTCCACCGGACTCGAAACACCGTCAAGACCCATCGACTTGGCACGGGCACCACCATTTCCGTCTGCGCACTCGGATTCGGCAGCGGCAAAGCTTGTTTCCGAATAGAGCCTGTGGAAACTACTCCAACGACTTTGATGGTGCTCTATCGACGGGCTCTATCGATTCCCTCGAGCCCTCGCAGTCTCGTTTTCGCGCTCGAATTCTATAGCGCCATTGATCGGACGCGAGGTCTTTATCAGTTTTGCGGAACCGGGAATTTTGTATTCGATTTGCGAGCCAACAATTTTCTCTAATTGTGTTGTTTTTCTGTCGATTCTTTATCCAACTCTTTGCGAAGCTCGATTTACGCTTTTGGTACATTGGTTCGACACAAGAATGACTGGTGTTGCCTCAATTCTGTTAGTTATTCACTCTATTAACTTTACCTCACTCTAAATAATTTGGTTATCGTAATTCTATTTCATTCTGCATCCCTTTTTATCTGACGACAAAAATATTTTACCTCGCAAAGGAACAGGATAATTGAAATAAAGAAATTTTGTTTGGTATCGAATAAAAGGCTGCGGCTTTTATACATTTATTGGAAAAATTGGTAATTTCAAATAGTGGAAAGATTTAACGAAATCATTAAAGACATTAAAGACAGAAATAAATTTCTATTTGGTTCTCACGTCTTGAAGTTAATTCAAACAATTTTTATTTTCCACAAAGATCCGCATTAGAGAAATGATTTTAACCACAGACAAACACAGCATAATGCAATACATAAGTAATACGTAATGAAGGTTTACTAGGTGTGTTATTTGTGGCACATAAACGGGTGATTATTTTTGCGCACACATAAAAGGACAATTTTCGACGATAGAATAATTTGCGGAGGTGGTCGGAACCGAATCAGTGACCATAATCTACCATAACGGGCTTGTTCGGAAAGGCTCTACCGTTTTCATATTAATTTTGATGCCAGTATTGTCAATTCATTCCGTGGGCCGGTCTTTGTCAGCCGAGCGTTTTAAAACGACCGCAGGAGAGTCTCTCTCCCTCTCTCTCTCTCTCTCTCTCTCTCTGTCATGTTTAATTAAAACTATTGTTCCGGTCAGCAAGATGGATCCTAATAATGAATTTTCTGTAATTAAGGAAATTTGCTCGGCGAGATTTCTCTGGGCAATTTAAGTTTCTGTGGGAAAAATATCTTGACCGTCTTTTTCCTTGAGGATGACACGGATTAAGGAAATAAAACTTCATTCCTTACTGTAAAGTAAAATTTTAAGTACCTTGTCTACATGTAATAGAGAAGTACGATTGTTAGTCCGTGGATATGCAAATTCAGACTGTGTAATCCTATTACGTAGAGAACCTAATGTTTAAGTTTAAGAGAATCTAAACCTTTGTTGACATCCAAAACAAAAATCTACTGCAGTGGAAATCCAAAAATGTTTTGAATTCTTTAATTCAAAAATCCACAGCCTGGCGATTCAAAATGAACAATAACGAATACTATAATTTTAATATATCGTTACGTTAACTGAACGAATTTTGTGGTCGATCTCAGGAATTTTTATTTTGCATAAAGGTCACAGTGCAGTGATAACAAGCGATCAACGCCATAAACTTTTGTTAAGCCGCGCTGCTGAAACTTTACCGCCATTCCGCGATGCATAATAAATAAAACGCAGCGCGGAGAAATTTCTGTAAAAAAATTTCGTTGCAATGAAATCCTGGTGGGATGTGTTCAGAATGGTTCGTTGCAACGATAGTTCCATAGCGGACTATAGCGAACCCGCGGCCCGGACGTAGCTGCACACTAAAATCTCGGTGCAGCGAGGTCTTAAACTTCCTTGGAGCCGAGCAGCCTTAGTTTACGTCTCTGTTAAAGTTCGACGGTAGGTCTTCGTTAAAGTTAAAAGTTTAGTCTCGCTTAAGCACGGAATACAAAGTCCCGCAAAATATCCAATTACCGGCTCCGCCGTTTGCTCTCTGTGCCTCTCACACTCTCTCTACCCTCAGTAACACGATTTCCGGGTATCAAAAGATGGGTATCGCGGGTGCTAAACTCGTACGCGTATTGGCTCGCCGATTCGACCGCTTCGGGATAAACGATCAGCCGAATTGAAACGTTTCCATGCAAAGTTTCCGGTGGAAACCATGGTATAGGGGCTGGGGATTATTGAATTGCCAAAACCGATGGAAATTTTTTACTTTTATTTTATTATGCAGACAACCACTGTTCCTCTTGCGAAGAGATGGAAACCTGGTGTGAATCAATTCTATTTTGCACGTGTGATCATAGTACAGCTACATTCGTCTGACCATACACCACGTCAGTTTCACTAGCTTGATCCATATAGAATTCCTCTGTCGCTTGTCTGACTACAGTCGCACCTATTCTACTTATCCTACTACGTCCAAACACGTCTTCATTGTGAGTGAGATAAACACAATTTCAAGTATTTTTCCTTGAAAGAAATACAGTGTACACTCCGAGGGATGGTACATACTTCTGAAAAAATCAGTCTTCTGATTTTTTTTTAAGAAAAATAAAACTCCCAAAGGCGCCTAGAAATGCGACTGTAGAATAAACCGTCTCGAATAAGACAATCATTGGCCTCGCCACGGGCAAGGCAAACAGACAAAGGTGTAACCACCGGCGTGGTCGTTTAATCGATCTCGGGGCCGGAGTCAAAGCTCGAACACTTGGGTAAATTAGGAAGGGAAACGATGGCCGTTGAAGCGTGAACCGAATAGCTTTGGCAAAGGGCGGCAGCCGGCACCGAAGTTGCGGGCGAAACGCGGCGTTCCGGCGCCTTCTCCGCGAAGAATGTTGCGAATAATTTGTAACAATTACTGCGGCGTCTATGAATACTAACACGTCGTTACGCTCGGCGGTTCTCGGAACACGGGAAACGGAAGCTGGAAGGGCGCCAGAGAGCTCGCGAAGCTTCTGGTGTCCCGGCGAAAATCGAATTGCAACCTGTCCCGTGAACTTCGAACAACGCGCCGTTCTGCTTCGGAAAATTCCCCTTCTGCCGTTTCGCTAATAACTGAAAATTTCCGAGGAATTCTCCGTGAAATGTCCGATAGGTTATTAGATTTGCATATTTACAGATGTTTAATGAATCCTGTCTCCCCGTCTGTTCATACCCGTATATTATTAGAGAAACGCATCCACTGATTCCATTCTGAGCTCGCAGTCTGGCGTGAGGTATATCAACCGGGACGACGACGATTCCAATGACTTTATATTCCAATGTAGACGACTGCTGCGCCATGTGAGATCGCGGACAAAGTGATTTTCAATAGTAGAACCGAAAGGAAAGAAAGCACATTAGGGGCACACGTGCGCGAGCCTCCTGTACACGTGCTTTGCGATATTAGAGCGACGGCCTCGATGTGTGCTCGCTGATGATAGGCATTCGAACCTCGTGAAGCTTTAAGGTCTTTTCGAGGACCCACCTGGATTCTCCCGATTCCTCGCGGATTGGAAGGATAGCAAGGACTCTTTGGATTCATCGGAAACCAATCAAATACCGCTGAGCACGTTATTGATTTTTTAGATACACTTATAGGATCATTTGGAATTTGATGAGTCCATCAAGGACTTTTGAGGAGTCCTTCTGGGCTCACAGGACCTTCCAAAAATTATTAGCACCTTTTGGATCTTCCAAATGTCCTTGAAATATTACGTGGGGCATCATGAACTTTTTTAAAAAAACTTCCAAAGGATCACCAGGGACTTTTGGATCCATTAAAGGACTTTTCAACGATCATTCCGGACTCCTTGGATTCCGTAGGATCCTTGAAGGATTATTAAGGACCCCTTGGGTCTTTTGGGAACCCTTCAAATATTGCTGAGGAGGTCGTGAATTTTTTCAGAAATTCTTAAAGAATGTTTAACAATTCTTTAGACTCTTTGAGGAACTTTAAAGGGCCTCTCATAGATCCATGAAGAATTTCTTTGGCTCCTTCAAACATCCTTGAGTGATTATGAGGGCTTAAGTCCACAGCATTCTCTTCTCCTCCCCGTGTTTTACAACTGCAGTACAAAAAGTGCAAAAAGTATCCCTCCTAAAGCGACTGTTCAGCATCGAATGAAGCCTCGAACGAAGCAGCAAACAATCTGCTTCGAGTTCCAAGACACTGTTTTTCGAAGCAAGGATCGATTGGCAACACGGCCCCTCGACAACGGACAATTAAAGCGCGTCGTTAACGACTCTCTAAAACTTTCACCTGTTGCTTATCGCCGTTGCCCGCGGGGCCTAGTCGCGGGAAACGAAGAAAAATCGCCTCGCCGGAAAGCGTTCCTCGCCAATCGTAATCGCGTTTCATCGGAAGGTGGGGGGGGGAGCAACGTTTCGAGAAGGTTGCATCGATTCGCCATTAGCCGTTGATCGACGGCCGCGCAAGAAGCAGAAGGAAATCCGTGTCGTCTGTTTTTATTTCCGGCGTTTTAACCGGATTGCCAGGACGTTCCGCGTCCTGCGACTCGTAATCCCCGAGCGTTTCGCGAAGAGGAAGCGCGGACGCAGGAAGAAGCATCTCGGGCATCTTTTCCAATCCGGCGCGGAACTTCCGGTCGGTCGAGTGGCTCTTCGAAAATTGAAATACTTTCGCGTTCGCTGGACGCGGAGCCTCGTGATCGAAAGCGGGAGCGACTCCTCGCGTGGCGCGTTTTCGGAACGGGAAACCCCCCGGGGGAAAACGAGAAAAAGCTTAGGAAAAGCGCGGACCGTCCGACTCAGCGATCCTCCCCGCAGTTATGCGTCTTCGTTACCGTTCTGACCAGCGATAATAATACCTGCGCACGTCGCCGTCAGCAATTTTCACGAGCCAACCGAACGTGGAACGCGCGCCGCCCGCCAAGGGCACGAGGTAATTATAATTAAAACGTAATTGTCCGCGCGAGCGCGAACCGAATGAGCACAACAATCGCGCGGGAGCTGGCCAACAATTCCCATTTACCGGCGGCCCCCGAATTCCTGCGGCATATCGCGCCACCATAACTATGCTCCTTCCCATGAAGACCTCGCATTTCCAAAGGAAAAACTCGTCGGATTGTTAACCCCTTGGCTGTCGAGTTGTTGCGGTGCGTGCAACGTGCTCGATTTTTCTCTGTTCGGATTTTCATGTTAACTCTCCTTTGGAAATAACGCGGGCGCAGACGGTTCGAGTTGCGCGTTTATTATTGTAAGCTGAAGCTACAATGTTGTACATGGTGCAACAGCTCGACAGCTGAACTGTTAAGCACAGTCTCCTCGCACGGCGGGAGCAAACAGATTAGCAGAGTTTAAGTTGTAATTGTTGATACTCGATTTTTCTCGGTTCGATCGCGATCCACTTCCGCGAGCCTCCAGAGTAAAAACTGAAGTCGAACAGCCAATTTACCGAGGTTGGTCTTCGATGCTGATCTTTTGCTGACCGGGGCAAACAGTCCGAGCTAATTGAGGCGAAGCACGCTTTAAAAACTCGGAACTATCGGGCAACTTCTGACCTCGGAATTGCTGACGGAACTTTGAGCATTAATCTTTCCTTAATTAAAAGAGGCTAATCGTATACGCTGGCCTGTTGGTCTTTCTGTGCTGATTCGTTGTTTCGCTTGCCAGACCGTGCGTGCACCTGTTTCACTTGTCGGAACACGTGTCGTCCTCGTACTACTTGTTTAGTAACATAGACAATCATTAATCCATTTGTGTGACTCTAGAAGAGCCATATTTGCTTGCCTAACAATGTATTCTGCTTATATTAATTTGCCGACCACATGTTGTACCTATTCCACTTAATAATCTGTGTATGCCAAGTCTATTCCATTAGCTATAATTTACAAGTATGCCAATGCGTTATGCTTATTTTAATAATCTGACTCTGCCTCATTTGTGTGATCATACGATCGTTACATTTTACTTAACTGGCTATAGTTTTTATTACATTTGTTGTCTGATCATCGGTTGCCATTGTTCCTCTTCAGTGAATGAACATAAAAATTCTATTCTACTTCCAGAACACTTTCAATCTCTTTGTCTGACCATACACAACTGTTCTTCCACTGGCTTAATTATATGAAGCTCTTCTATTCCACTTGTCTGACCACATACCACATCTGTTTCACTTGTCTGACCGTAAATCATCCTTGTTCCACTTGTCTGACTGTAAGTCGTACCTATTCCACGTGCCAGTCGTACTAATGTATTCCTAACACATTCGTCTGACCGTATGCCATTGTTACTCCACTTGTTTGACTATGTACACTTCTTGGTCCACTTGTTTGACTATATACAATTCTCGTTCCACTTGTCATACTACCTGTAAGTGGTATGTTTTCTATCTTTCTGACTAAATAGACTCACGTTTTCCGCTCGCTCGATCACAGAGCAATTTTGCTCGATTTTTCTTATCGCAGGTTCTCCTTGGTCCTGTCATATGACTGTATGCAGTACACTTGTATTTCACTTGTTCGACTAATTGGAACACTCGAAATCGATTTGTCTAACCGTAGACCACCCCTATTCAATTTGTCTGACTATACACCGTATCTGTTCTACTTGTCTGATCACATAGCGTCACTAATTCACTTGTTTGAACCAACGCAGTATATATTCCACACATCTAGCCATATTCTGCTCGTGTTTCACTCGTTAACTCTTGCACGTTCCTCGGTTGAAATTTCATCCCCTTTATGTATTATATACTTCAAATTTTTTCCAATTGTCTGTTATCGTGTTGGAAATTGAAGAATGCCTTGTCATTATACATAAAGATTAGATAGATGAAAAATCTAAAAAATCCATTACAAAAATTGATTTAAATGACTTTGAAAACAAAAGCGGCTAAGATGGGATTTTTTGCGCAACTATTCTCGAAGCTGCGTTTACTAGTCTATTAAAAGATAACACGTTTGTCTATATGTAATTTTATAACGAAGGTTAAATCATAGCTCGACCGACCTATTACATTGTTTTCACGCACCGCGCTCCACGATGTGAACCTCCACGTTTCTATTTAAACCCTCCTTAAGGTTAATAAAATGGCGGCCGCGCAGGTGTTCGCCGCGGCTGAAGAGGATCTCCCTGGAGGTCTGGCAGCGGGTTAACAGCCAGACACAAATGTTGAACTTTATTCTTTGTCGCGGCGTAGCCGAGAGCCAACGATGTGCACGCTTTTGTTTGCGGTCTGGACAGAAGCGCGCTTGTCGTCGGTTATTTATGATCGCCCGTCGTTTATTAGTTATTAACACCGACGTGATCGATGCCATCGAGAAAGGCCGCCGGTGAACTTGATCGTCACCGATGGCCACGGGAAATCGATCCTCCCTGCTGATTCTCTTAACAGCTTCTTCGCCCGCGGTTTCACACGTGTCTCCGAGCTGATAAATTATTTTTCGAAAGCGGACGTGGATGAAGAATGCATGCCCATCTAACGGGGAACTCGTTAAAATACAAATAATGTGGAAAGTGTTTTCAATCTTCGTTAAAAGTTCCTCTTTCCAGTGAGAATCGTACCGTAACGATGAGATCCAAGTTTATGAAACATGAAAATAAAATGGATACACTAATCTTGAATCTCACGTGACAAATTCCTCCGAGATTCTGTTTAAAAGAACATTACCTTCCTTTCAAGAAACTTGCCGATAAATGTCATAGAATTGAATTATAAAAACAAGGCTTATTTCGTTACGAATAAATTTTCGTGTCGCTGCAATTAAAATATAGAAGCAGGTAATTAAAAATCCAATAGTCATCGCAGTCTATTTTTGCTGCAGGCAGGAAATTGAAAAGCCAATAAATCCTCGGTAATAGAATATCAACAAATCGAATTTGTTCCTTTAGGCATTGGAATCTTCTTGAAATAACGTAGTGATCCCCGAACATGCAGCCGCATTCGTAAATTACACAGGCGTAGAAGCACTCGCAGCATAGTTCAAGCCATTCGTATCGTCCCGAAAATTAAACGTCCCCATTAATACTATATCGAGCGCGTAAATTCACCGGGCGCATTGTTAATGCGACGCGTAATTACTATTGGCCCTGACGTACAAATATTGCATGGCACTCGACGGGGGATGCAGCCATCTGCAACCGATATACGGAGAGCAGACGACCGTGATTTAATTTTTCATCGGTGACCGCAAACCTCCCGATCACTTGTTACACCGATCAAACGTCGATGCGGCCGGCTGACAGTGATAACGGCCCGCATTGGTCAGACACGGTGGCTACGGAACTATGCTACTGCGAACGGTGACCTTCTGTCTCAAAAACCGTCCTTCACACCGTCAAGAATGTCGGCACATGTGCTTGCATGAACCTTCTTCCAACAAATTTACAATTACGCGTGCTTGTTGAATTGTTCGAAAATTAAATCAAACTCGACTTTAACGACGTCTGTACTCTTTGTACTCTGAGGAATATTTTAAAATTGTTTCCACCTAGATGAAATTATGATGCACTTTTATGCATTTGGACAATTTGGAAATAGCTAAGAAAACTATCAATAAAATCATACAACGTAGATCATACAAAAGGAGAATGGTGATCGGTTCTTGAGGGGGTAAATTTCATAAGGTGACAATCCCACTCTACTTGTCTGACCACAAAGAACACTGGAAAACTGTTTGTCTGACCATATACAAGCTTGTTTCACTTGTTGGATTATATAAATCAGTTCTGCTCCACTTGTCTGACCACATACCACATATATTTCACGTTCCTGATCATAAATCATGCTTGTTCCACTTATCTGGTTAGAAATCGTGCCTAGTCTAGTTGCCAGACGAACTATTTAAATTTCATGAAGTAATTACAAGACCATTAAAATCGTCTAATTTGTTTCTGAGAGATTCGTTCCTGATAAACAAATAATCTCCTTCGAACAGTGTATTTATTTGAATTTATTTGCTATTTTTACGGTGGTATTTGTCGGAATAAAAATAGAATGTGGAGCACATTTTCTTGTTTGTTTTTCACAGGTGACGTGAGTATCCAATAATCCACTGATGATCTATTTAAGCCTTCGAATGCGACATTAGACGAGAAAACAGGCAAATTGTTCTGGTTCTTCGAAGTAGGTTTTGCTCGATCAAGAAACGAGCTTGTGCAAAAGACAATTGGGGGACAGGTGGAGCACTGTTTGGAACCGGTCGAAAATTTTCTGGCCGATCAGAAACGAGCAGATCGCCGGTCTCCGCGAGTGGGAACCAATTACGAGCTGGGACACGTGTCACCTCGTTTCTCCCACGTCGGATTATCGAGGCTCGCGGTAATCCCAGCGGCGGTCATCTCTTCAGGGGGTAACATCGGCAAAAAGCGCCGGCTCCCATAAGTAGATTATCAATCTCGAGGGTGACTCCTGGATGCTTATGGGATCTATTCCGCGGGGCGGATCGAGTCACGGTCACGAGGGCAGAACGCATTCTCCTCCGTCGGTTCACTGCATTTTTATCGTCACGGGATTCCCAAGTTCCCTCGTAAAAGAATATCTTGAGAGCTTTTCGCTGCACGGGCGCAGTTAATCGATCGACGAATCGTTCGACGCTTCTCGGAGAAAACGGCAGCCGTCGTCGTCTTCCTCCCCCGTTTATTATCTATCTTCCGTTCTACTCTCCCCGTCACCGAGGAAAATCATTTTTTTCTTTTTTCTTTTTTTTTTTAACAGATACGCTCCGAGAGGGAAAACTCCGCGGGTGATGTTGTCAACGAAATCCCGAAATCTTCAATTTTTCCGCGCTCGGCGAATTCCGCGCAGATTCAATCCCCACGGTTCGCACCACCGGATGGGTACGGAAACTCCCGTCGCAACAAAACGGACCGCGAATCCCTGAAGAGCCTCCAGGATTTTGCCAACCACACCAGAACGTGCTCTACGACCGTGCGCTTGATGGACACGGCACAGAAACTCGTAAAATTGTTCCACTCCGACCGGTTTCGCGGCTACGGGTTCGAAACAGAAGCCTGAGCCTTTTTTTAAGTTACACAAATTGGAAACTCTGTGCAGATGTTATTTAAAGCGAGACCCAGAGCCATTCGAAATTATTTTTCTTTGGCTCCGGTATATTTTTATCGCGAAGAATAATCCCCGAGTGTTTGCAGACGAACGCAATATAATTTTTCTCTAAGTTCACTGCGTCTTTCAAAGTGAGTGATTCGATGAAAATAATTTTTGTCTGAACCACTTACGCTTCTCGTGCATTCTCGTGAAGAGTATACCTTAATCTTTGAAGCAAAACAAAAAATGGTTGTAGAGTGATTCATCTCTGGGACATGTATACTTTTTTGTTCACTCTTGCGAAAACCGATCCTCGATTCTCTGTATTATGCACGAGATTAATGTCCGTCGATGTATTCTGGTGTCTTTCGACATTCAAAAGAAAGAAGATGGTTGGAACGTGCTTGAAATAGAAACTGCGAGATAGTAGATTGCGAAAGAATTTAATTCAAGGCTTCTAGAAAATTAGATGCAGAAGAGACTTTAATGAAACTCGCTCTTAATGGAGATCTTCAAAAAAGATTTCGCATACACGTTCCCTCGGCGATCGTCGCTCATATTCATGAGGTGAAAAGAATCCTCAAAGGACGAATTATACGAATCATGTTCGGTCGTTCGTTTTGGGGAAACAATATCAGAAAAACGCTTCAAACAAGATTCATTTGCTTCCAAAATTGATCAGATACGGATTCCGCTTTTGGGGCCACGTTTATTTGGAAGAAAATGTCTTTCAGACACAGAAAAAGCACCGGAAGAATGAAATTTCCGCAGCAAATAAAAATTTCTCGGGACCAGGAGTAGGCGGTTATCCCGGCAGCGGCGAATAGCGTGAAAAGTTAGGCTCTCGGCCAGCGCAATTTATTTCCCCCTGCAATTTACATTGTCGCGGAACTCGTCGGCCGGCGAAGTTGCCGGCGAACTTTCGGGCCGCAACAAGATACCGCAGAACCGCATAAATCGCCGAACGATTACATCAAACCTGAACCATTTTTAGTTGGGTCGCGTGAAGCGGCCGCCACGGTGCAGATTAGGGTGAATAAATTAGTCGACGCGGCCGCATACGAGATCCGGGCGAGAAACGTGCTGCTCTTGGAAAAGCGGCGGAAGAACTTTTCAGCGAGTGCGTTACGAGGGTCTAAGAAATTTCCTCGGAGGAAAAAAAACCCCCTGGTTGGCCGGAAAAAAAACGATTTTATTCGCGTCCAGGGCGAAATTAAGGGGAGTTTCTCGGGAATTAAGGCAAGCATCGCCGTTCGTTAGGTTCCCCGCGTTATTACGAACGGGAAAACTCGAGCTCTCTCGGAAATCTTCTAATAAACCAATGTTTCATACGGGCCGGCGTAAAGGCACGCGACTCGCGTGACACGAGCCCCGAGACCCACTTCGTTACTCGCTGAATATTTTCCTTCATTTCCCCCACCCCCCTCTCTCTCTCCTCTCTCCTCTCTTTCTCTCCCGCGGTGGCCGCGACTACGTTTTCCCTTTGCCCCGCGACCTCCCAGGCTCGGCCGAGGGAAAAAAAGGTCGTTTATAAAAAGCTCCGTGTCTAATGTGTGCGAGTAATTACGTACACGCTTCACGGTTGCGAGCGGCGGCTGGTGTGCGTGCGTAATCTTACGTCTGTAATCATCGCCCGGGGATCCTGGCCTTCGGAAAACTCGCGGAAATCGCTTCCAAGGGGTCGTGGGTATTTCCACGGAATTTCTCCCCCGGCTGTGAGAAAACGGTCGCGAAGCACAACGTTTTCCGCCGAGTCGTTCGAATTGATGCTCGTGCAACGATTTCGTTTCGAGGTTTTTAAGGGAAACGGTTTGTACCGCGTTCCCGTTCGTTTGGCATTAGTGTTCTTGTCTCGTTGCAGTCGACATTCCATTTCGAACACTTTCGGGAATTTTTTGGGTCACTGCCTATGCGAATTTTTCGAATACTTTCGATTGGCTGATCATTGCTTGGGTCGTACTACTTATTGCGGCTCGGGACGGACTTGCTTGACTTTGGGCTGCAATCTTTCTACTTATCTGACCATATATGGTGACTGTCATTAATATTCGGACATCCTTCAAAAGACGATAACTATTTTTGAAAAAAAGAAAAGAAAAAATTTGCTAAGCAATTGAAAATCTCAAGAACTCTCACCTGGATCGAAATCGCCATTCAGTAGCGACAGTATCAAGGAGAGAAAAAAATCCAGCACGTTTAAGTGTCACTCGGGACTAAAAGCGTAGCCATGTCAACAAAGCAGTCCATTAAAAATCCGAAGATCTCGCGAATGAATCCGATACATGGTAGCCGTTCATGTGATGATAGTTGGAAAAAACGTGACCCGCATGTCCACGTGAAAAGGCGCACAGTATCCAGTGTCCCGTCTCTTGACTCAGCTCGAAGCTGATCTCTCCGAAGTCCCCGTACCTCTTTCCCTGTCCCTCTTGCGAATAAACGAGAGCAGGTAAATTCCGGATGAGTTTCGGAGCGTACGCGAGACGTCGAGAGGATCCGGACCGTGTCGCGTATCGGTTTATCCTCGTAGTCGGCGATAATGGGAAGGGTATCTGGCGCACGTAGCCGAACAGCCATTCGAGGAGAACGGTCCGGAAGAGGGAGGGAAAAGGTCCGCCAACCTAATTCCCATTCTGTCCGCGCCCGGTCGCAAGGAGATCGTATCGATGCTTCGCTTATACATACGCCCAGGCGCAGAGAAAAAATAAAAGCTCCCGTGAGCCAGAGACAGATGAGCCGGACGGAAAGACAAATTCGAAGCGATTTGCATACCCGTGTACTTCGACGCTATTTGTCACCTGGCGAGACCCGTTCGCCGATGCAAAACCGACCCGAGCCCGCTCGTTTTTGCACGACGTACACCGTGCGGAATCGGGGAAAAGCTAGATGCACACGCCGGGACACACTCGGAATTCGCCGGGAAGTCCGCACGTGTGGACTTCCGGTACGCGGAAATTGATGGAGACGTTCGCTTTGGGCTTTTCTTGCCTACAATTTCTTGCCGTGGTGTCTTCGAGGAGACGGTGTATTGCAAATCGTGTTTTTCGGGGAGTGGTTATCGATCTAGCAGTCTCACGATTTCCATAAAATCAAAGTATTTTATTTAGCATCAGAATAAATTTTTTAATGTCCTTTAACCGTGATTTTTGATAGAGTGGTTATTGATCCAGCAGTCTCAGAAATTACAGAAAATTACAGTACCTCATTTAACACGAGAGCAAATTTTCTAATTTACTTTTATTGATATCTCTTGCGATTTTTATACAAATTAATTTTTAAATCTGTGCAAATAATTCCATCGAAAAATAAATTTTCCACAACCTCGATTCTGGAGAGTTAGTCCTTCAACGTAGAGAATGGTTACCAGAGGAGTGTTTATAAAATATTTTTCTAAGAGCTATCTCCAAATTGAATTACACGAGTTGTATGCATTCCCATATGGATTCTCTAATATTTTATATGAACGCACAGACAGAAAAATTTAAGTGGACCTTCGCTTTGAAGTTTAAGCATCGATTGCACAGAAATGCCATTTCGTTTCATGAAAATTGAACGATCCTCGTGTTTGTTAACTTTGAAACCACCGCGCAGGTCAAACTGATCTGTTTTCGCTTTTACAGTTATTAAAGACACGGGGCTGTGTGTGGGGGAATTTATTAAATAGATTGACGCATTTGTATGTATACTTCGCGAAAGTCAATCGAAATTTCGACGAATGTGTCTCGCGTAACAAAGTTAAATATAAATTCTCGGAAGAGAGTATTTACCAACACGCCACTAAAATCAAGTAATCGAGATAACTAAGTGCAGGCACGGTGACACTGTAACGCTGCTAGAAAGCCAAATATTCTTCACTAATTAAATTCTCCGAAAACCGAATGAATTCGCCAGCCGAGAATCGCTATGCACCTCGCGTTTCGAACAAATTTTCGCGAATCAGTTCTTCGGAGGAATACCAAGCTGTAGGATAAAACACTGTACTCCTTGAAACAGCCGCGTAATTAAATTCTGTTTATTTCGCGGTCACTGGTGAACGTTTCGCCGGTGGTCGCGCCGCGTCGCATTTCCTCGGCAACTTTTCCATAAATTAATATCTCCGTCGGCTGAAAACGCCGTTGCTGCATAGTTCCGTAATATCAGAAACGAAATTTTAATATTAACAAAAATGTAGTCCCCTGTTTAAACATTCTTTCGCCGCTGCGATACTTTGAAAGATAATAGCCCATTTGCCCTGAAATGTAAACACCGCGCATATACCGGTTGCTGATAAGTATGCTGCGGACCTCCATGCAAATTCGCAGTTTCGTGCGCTATTTTGAAAACGTTCGGGAGCCTGAACAAATTTTTACTGTCCCTTAAAACTAGCCTCCTCTCTGAAATTAAGCCAGAAATGTTTTAATGGAAGATATATTTATTTTCGGAGACTTTTCTGATGCTACAAATGCAAGATAAAAATCAACCGTTTTAAGGAGAAGAAGAATTCTACGTGTTACGGTAGTAAAATTTGAACACAATCTACCGGACCACATGTGTCGAACTGAACGCGAATGCGTTTCCCAGAGCGAGCTATAGCACGCAACGCACAAGAAGAATATTTTGTATGGTGTTACACAGTGTCTTGTAATATTGTCACGAACCGTGCGACGAAAATTAGGTTCCGGGAGCAGCAGGAATTGGCAAGGTTCGAGAGAGAGAGAGAGAGAGAGAGAGAGAGAGAGAAACGTTTGCTGGCATTTAAGTTCGAATCCGCTCGGAACAGCAGCTGCACGCTCCGCCGCTCGGCGCCGGTGCCAGGCCGGTGTAATTCTCGCGTTAGCGTCGGATACGTATCGATTTCAATTTATTCACCGTGAAATGTTTATGACGAATAATACGTCGCTCTAAAAGCATGGCGAATCCGGTCGGTTCGCGGGTCGCGGAGCTTTCAACAACGAAAACACGAGCGCCGTTGGTCATCCAGTGCTCCGCTCGAAACGAAGTGTGCGCGCCGTGTGCACGCCGCCATGCACCGGATGCTGCAGCTCGCATTCTTCGCGTTCCCGTGAACGTTGCACCGGGGATGCGTCTTGAGATTTCATCCCGACGGCCGTTTCGCCCCCCGTGGAATCCGCCTCCCGACGAATGATATTATTCCCCTTATGCATTATGCAGCCGTCGAGGACGGAGGAGAGTGCATCTTGGGAGAATTAGAGCCGGCAGAGAAAAATGTCCAATTACCGAATGTCTCGGAGGGTCGTTCCCAATTGCTTCATTCGCGAGAGTTTCTCTGATTTCGATGGAAATCATTCGGCGAGCACTTCGCTGCGAGGATGCACCGGTGCGCGAAATTGAAGAACCGCTCGAGAATTTTTGTCTGCGATATTCGAACTGTTATCATTCCTTGGTTTGAAATCGCAGAGGAATAAATTCGGGACTCGTTTTAAAGCGCACGATTGAAAATTTAAAATGTCTCTCTCTCTCTCTAATAATTCTGGAGAAGAAAGGTTTCAGCAAGGATCCGTATGCGATTCGAACGTAGTGACAGTTCGTGTGTGTACGTCCGTAAGAGATAGGGCAGATAAGAAGGAGCCGCATCGATGAATTCGGGGAAGGAGAGGGTTCGCCTAATTGAATCCGTTCCCAACGGAAACGTAAATCGAGAGATCAACGCGGACCACAGAAAAACAGAGATCTCACTCTCTGGCCGGTCGCGTTCCCGGTTCCTGAGGAACTATCCTCCTCGGGGATGATCCCGGTCCCTGGAACACTGCTAAGCTCGGCTTAGAAACGACAAACGAATGGCCGACGAGCAGCGTCATTGTTCGAGGGTTCGGACCTAACCGATAAGTCTACCGGGTCCGCTTCGCTGTCATAACCGTTCCTCGCGGGATTCTCCGGCAGGAGAATCGTCGGACACCTTGTTTTATCAGGGATTAGCGCCGTGAACCAGATTAATCGCGTATTCTCCGATCGGTTGGAAGCGGTGGGCGTGCCCGGAGAAATGATCGGAAGAGCGTCCCGATTATTCGATCACTATCGCTCGGAAACTGTGTCCCGCTCTGATCAATGTTCCCCGGTTTCTCCTTTTTCTTGTCCGGCAAACTCGGCTCTGCTTGCGCGTGAAACAATGCGTTAGTAATGCAAACCTACCGAGCGAACGTCAACGAATTATTTTCGTCTTACAAAACTGCATAACAGTATTCGATAATATATCATATGTTTCACTTTCGCAAAATACGACAAAACCAAGGTGGAAGACACGATTTATTCGCAAAAACAATTCGGTAACAAAATCTTTGAAAATATTCAAATGAAATCTTTGTGCTTTATTTAACTACCGAGTCGGTCCATTAGTCATGAGAACTTAATCTCATTTCCCTACATTCTTTCTAACGGGAACACGGACGTTCGTACAAAATAAAAATTGTCTGTATGAATTACGAGAAAGGGGAATCACATATATATTTCAATTTAACATCTTCTGTGATACCAATGAACCAGAAATAATGGAATTCTTCTCTTAATAATTTTAAAAGCTTGTGTATCATGTGCCAGTGATAACAAGTGTTTCACTAACTCATTCTTGCCGTAAATTCATAAAACCCGCAGTCTATTTGAAACCATTGGAAATATATAATAAAGGAATCGAGCTTGTGATTTATACCTCAGTATTTGAGCTTTTAAAAATGGAAAAAGTCGCGGTCTAGTGGACCAAGTGAGGAATCGCGAGGGTGGGGATAAACAGTCAACAGTTTTGCCAGTGGTAGCAATCACGACACGTCCCGGACAGCTTAGCAACGTTGTTAGCGAACCGGTCGCAACAATTTGCGGCAGTCTCTCGATTACGCGGATTGCGGCCGTGCTCGGCGTTGATCCGCTTACGACACACAGTTGTCAAAGTTGCGAATCCGCCTGCGTCGAATCCAGAACACGGTCCAAGAACCGTCGATTAGAGGCGGTTAAGGGGACCGTGAGCGAAACGACGATGGGGCACCCCCTCCCTCCCCCTGGTGCCAATTGGAAAATTGCAGACTGATTGGTCGTTTCGCGCGACCGGAAGTCATCCAGTGTCAATGGCCAGCCGTGTCGGGCCCGCTTCTTCTCTACCGACTTCCGTTTCGATTCCAATTCCATTTCCATCTTAACGCCGCGTCTGCAGACCACTATGTCTACCTCCACAATACTTTCGAAACAAACTGCGGATATTATGCATTTATATCATCCCATTTATTTCCGTTTCGATTCCAATTCCGTTTCCATCTTAACGCCGCGTCTGCGGGCTACTATGTCTACCTCCACGATACTTCACGGACTGCGAATTTTATGCAGTTATGGCAGAAATTGTCAATTTGTAAATGGCAAACAGTGTTCTGAAATTCTTCCAGTGTCTTAACAGTTGAACACGTTGTCAGAAATAAATGCACAAAATCCGTGGTCTAGTTATAACATACAGAATCTGAAGCTCGGTACTATTAAAAAGTTATTGATAAGAAAAGTGATACAAAAATGGGTGTCCATCTTCCAAGGTTTCTAGACCTTTGCAAACGTACAGCGTGGTTTGCAAAATTGCTTGCAGAAGGTATGTTTGGTTAAGAGTCCGTTTCGATTTAAGGGAATTTCAAGCGGAATCGATGTTCAGAAATACAAGTGAAATACTCGCGGAACAATGAAATACGATCACCGATAAAAAATAAAAAATAGAAAGGGGTACGCGGAATGTACGAGCTCGGTTCGAAAACGCCGCCGGATATCTGGCCCTGTTTATTGTGAACATATTTTATCCGAGGAAGTTCAGCGCAACAAAACAAAAATGGCGAACAAGTGGCTGCGGTATCCTCCGGTGGAAACCCGAGGCTCGGTCGAGATGTTGTTCGTGACTACGATGCATAATCGGGTCGCGTGTGCACCGATCTGATAAACGGCCAATTAATTCTTCGATTGTGCATCGACTCATTTTAATTGGAAATTTATTTCGCTTTATTAGCCACGCCAGTATCGCTCAATGTCCGTCGGAACAGACTGCGAATTTTTGCGAGCAAATTCTGCGAGACATTTTTGCAGGCAAATTTTTACTTATCTTCAAACATCGGGCACGAATCTCTACAAAATAGTAAAATTTAATGGAACTCCGTTTTAGTTTTTTCTGTTTCTTTGAGTTCTTTCTTTGAATACTTGCTACCAATCAAATTCACTGTTTAATAATTACACTGCAGATTTTCTTACTGTCCTTACTGGTCTAACTGAACGTATTCTAAATTGAAGATCCCAGACTCAACTTACGCCAAACTTTTAAGACATTAGAGACTCAATTGGACGCAGTTCAAACAACAAAATATCAGCAGAAACATTGACAGCATTAACTGAACCAATGCAGACGTTTCCGAAGCGAACATCAAGGCAACGAATAAATTCATTAGACGAGCATCATTTGAGCAAAACATGGAGAAAAATGGTTTTCCAAGGAAATGTAAATTGCAGACTATTGGCCGCAGACAACTTTACGAGCTTGCCACCCGTACTTCTTCCTTGGGAACAGCATTCTATCTTCTCGACGCGAATCGAGCATCAATCGATCAGGTTGTCCGCGGTGAATGCGGAGGATAAATGTTTCTCTGCGGCGAGTTTCTTAAAATTGTGAATAACCAGACGAATCAAGCTATTGGAAACGATTGGCATTGTCCTAGTAATAAATCATAGTACTCTTATGATTCCGTAGAGAAATGAATCGCGCGATTTCGTTAATTGCCAGCGTTCCTGCGAGCACGACCGGTAGTATACGGTCGTCTCTACAAATCATTCGAGATATCCAAGATGAATTGATGGTTCCGAATATTCTCTGCGCACTGCTGGAAACCTGGTGGCACGGGACGGGACGAAAATTGGTTCCAAGAACGGAATATATTCCTCGGTGGAACGAATAGGAAAGTCGACCGAAAGATAAATCTCTCGTCGGAACGGCGGCGCACGATCCGGTCGTTTGTTAACGCCGATTATCGCTAATTAGCAGCAGTCGAGCGGCAGCGACATTGACACCGAGGGACTGCCGAAGAGAGTGGCTCGTTCTCTTCGTCTTGGAAGCTGTCGATCTCTCGGAATGCTTAAGTACATTGATACGGAAAGACTGCTAAAGAGAGAATTTTCGTCTTGGTCCTGAAAGCTGATGATTTAGAATTTTTTTAGAAAGAAGTAACAAATGAAATTTACTTGGAACTTTGCATACGGTTTTAGTATACTTCCATCATGATACTCGAATTTTACCAGCTCCATTTATTTAGAAATGCAACTGGCATCGCCTGTTGACACAGGGCTGGTTAATGAGAGAATTTTCATTTTCTTGGTTCTAGAAAAAAGGTATCGATCTTTTAACATTTGTTGTGAAGAAGAAACTAGTGGAATTAACTTGAAACTTCGCATACGTTTGTAGTATACTTGCATCGTGCTACACGAATTTTTCCAGCTCCATTTGGTTAGAAATGTAATTAGCACCGCCTGGCGACAGAGATGCTGCTAGAGAGAGAATTTTCATTTTTGTGATGCTACAAAGGATCTCGTCGATTTTTTTTTTAGAACAAATGGAATTAATTTGAAACTTTTTGCATGTTTTTAGTATACTTTGATCGTGTCACTTAAATTTTTTCGGTTACGTTTATTTGGGAATGCAGTTTGTAAAGCTTGTTGACCAGATTGCTCGAATTTCAGATTATGCTGTTGGCGAGACTCGAGAGGGGATCGATTTTTCGGAATTTGTAAATGAAAATCCGCCCTTAAGGCAACACTGGCGCCGATGATCGAGCCCGGGCCGCTATTAATACTCGAAGAAAGTGAACTTTTTCCAAGAGACTCGCGCCGGCGAAGTAATAATCGATAGTTTCGACGAGCACGGCCAGGTTCGAGTAGTTATTTATACTTGAAGCAGTCGCCGCCGAGCATAAAGCCCGTCAACGTGGGCTCGCTATAATATTCTTCGTAGAACGCCTCGAAATCCGGCAGGAAATTATTAATAGTCCAAGAAACTCCCCGTCCAAGTACCATAAATTTCCCACGGGCGAAATTTCAATCCCCTGTTGCCAGTATATCGCCGCGTTGCGCGCCGTTGTAAACGCGCGAGCGCGGCTTTTACGCGCGCTGGTTTATCGGTTGTCGAACGTGGCGTGTAATCGTCGGGTTCGTGGCAGGCTGGAGAATAGAAGCAGGCCTAATCTCGGCAGCGTTCGGTGTCGAAAAGATTTCCCCGGACCGCAGACTACTCAAGCTAGAGGACGTTAATTTACTATCGTTCGAAAATACACTATGTAATTGAGAAATTGTCTGTCTGGTAGCGGAATGGCTGATACTGTGGGATTTGGGGCTCTTCAAGAGCTCCTAAGGGTTCCCGTACGACCTCTAAAGTATTTCAAAGGGCTGCAAAATCCGGGAAGATCCCTGAGGGCCTACAGAAGTGTTCGGGAGAATTTAAAGTCCTTTAAATTGCTTTAAGGTAGTTTCACGAGATTCCAGAGGTCCTGATGAGATTCTAGAGATCCCGATGAGGACCGAGGACTTCCACAAAATCCCTAAGATAGTCTCAAAGCTTTGAATCATTTTTTCGGAGGTCCTACAAAGGTTTCGAAGGCTTCTCTAGGACTTCCAAAAGGTCCCAGTTGCTTTAATACAGTCTCACGAGTTTCTGATGATTTTCAGGAAATTTTGAGAACTTCTACGGGGCCCTTAAGATGCTCTAAAGGTCCCAATAATTTTTCAGAAGCTCCCTAGACAGTAAAAAAGATTCAAATTGGTCCAAGAGAGGATCTAGGGCATCCAAAACATTCCCAGTTGCTTTAACAAGGATTTAGGGAGCTGTGGAAAGCTTTCCAGCATATTCAAAGGTTCTTGTGAACCTCCAGAGACTCCTTAACGCCTCAAGAAGCTAACAGGAACTTCCTCGGGAGTCCATAATTCTTGAAAGATCTCTTGTAAACATATGAAGCTATTAAAAATTCTTTAAAGCCTCCAGAATCCATCAGGAGCTTCCTACGAATCCTCCAGAGATTATAAAAAATCTATTAGAAACCTCCAGAGGATTTTCAAGATCCCTCAAAGGTCTCCGAAAAAAAACCCCTTGAAAGGATTTCCAGAGTATCCGAAGGTCTCCAGGATCCTCCAGATGTTCCGCAAACCTTGAGTAAGCCCTTGGGAGCTTCACAAGGACTCCACAATCCCCCAAAGAGATTCCCAGAAGTCATAAAAGTCATTTAAGAATCTCCAAGGGACTTGTAAGATCCTTCAAAGCCCTCTAAGGTGCTCCAAAGGGTCCGAAGGTCTTCAGTACTTTTAAGACCTTTTTAAGCAGATGAAATTGAATAATAATGAATGACAATAATAATCAAAGGCGAGAAGAAACACCGGAAACAGGCTAGCATGCTCTAACGTCTCAAACCTAACGGTCTAATCTCATTATAGACGCCCTGAAAATTTAACCAGCTTAGGGAGACTCCTACGTGGCTAGAAGCCTAATAGAAGCCACTAATTTTCGCCTGGTGAGTTCATTAATAACTTCCTGGCGCAAATCTACCTTAATCCTTGTGTATAATCAAAGTATTAACATCAGAAGTTATTGATTCTCATCCTATGGCGAAACTCGCAGTGAAATCTTAATGTCTCTGTAATTACATAAATTTTGTATCGATCCTTACAATCTTAAGCCGACTCTAAAATTTCAATATTTATTTTCTCGATAATAACGGGGTAAAATTTCAACATATATTCCTAGTACAACAGAATCCCAGCAAAAAGAAAACATATTTCTTCGTTCTAAAGTCAAAAATCTAGTTGACAAAACTATCTCCTAAATAACTCTCTCAAGCACCCTCGCGATTAGATCACAGCACTCAATGGAACGCGAAAATTGCGACTGAAAGTGGAGAAATGGTGTTGCCAGTCTAACAGGACTTTCCACTGGGCCAAAAGTCTCGTCAGGATGTGCGAAGCACGGTACCATCTGCGAGCAAATAATACTTTGTTATCGCGATGGAGAAAGTTAGGTCGGTCCGGTACATCCCGACGCAAACAATCCGTGGGGGCGAGTGCTCACAGAATTTTTCAGCGGGTCTGATCGATCGTCGACACTTAAGACACTCTTAACCCGATTGTCCCCTCTCTCCCGTACGATATTAGCCTGATCCTCTCGCACCGAACGACGAAAACGTTTCTCTCCGATGCTTCGTTATCGAACCATCCCCCACGGAGCACTCCGCGGTATGAGCCGCAAAAACCACCCCCTTTCAGATCGACGACTCCCCTTTCTATCCCCGATTGCCTTTCGTTTTCGTTTTCGTTCACAAAACCCGCCGGTGCAAGCCGAGGAATCCGATTAGCTCGCATATTTTCCTCGGGAAATTATTTCGTCGCTCCGAGGACTCGCAGACGCCTGCTCGCGAAGAATCAATTATTTGCCGGGAATCTCGTTTGCTTGGTCGGACGAGGAAAATTATAATCGTTCTGCGTCTTTTCTATTATTTTTGCACAAGTCGGTTGTTACAGTTGTATACGAAGGAGTTACTATAAAAGAAGGGGTACAGTTTAAAAGATTTTTATATTATCAATATGGACATTCAATATTGAAATTGTCATACTAAAAATTTTACAATCTTATCGTGAATAATGTAGACAATATATGTTAAAGTAATGCTTGACTAGCCGCAGAAAAATTGATTCTGGAAAAAAGTATAAATATATTTAATATAGCAAGGAATATAGTGAATTTTTTAGTAGTTACGGAAAACGGGAATTCTTGATTATTATACACTAGAAATAAACATTCTAGGAATAAGAAATCTTCTTAATGCATGATAGATATTGTGTGCAAGAATCTTTGATTTGATCTTCTACAGTGTTAATGCTGTCTTAATTAGAGAATTCTGCAGGACTGTGTAAGTAGAGCGTCTGGCAACAATTGCAGTACCGAGGTATCGTTAACGCTGAAAGCCAAAGAAAGCTAGTAGAATAAACGTCAAAAACTAATCCCCGTGCAATATTTCTTCTTCCGCGACAGCGAGCACGGTAAATTATAAACGACTAAACATTGCGCGCTTGTATACGGATATATCCCAAGTGACTATCTCTCTCCACAGCCACGAAACAACGTAACAAGATCGTTTCAGATAAATTCTAGCTCTCTCTCTCTCTCCATCAGAATTTCCATACTCTTGGAGACAGTCGAGAGTATCCGGTGACTCGCGGACTCCAACTACAGTTGCTATTACTCGAAGGAATAATTTTCAGATAAACGTTAATTAACGATGCATAAGCTTCTCGTAGTTACGTGTGCGTTCTATGTACGCATCCATCATCCGTAGAACAGAAACATTCGACCAGGGAGCTCTTGCGCAATAAAACACGAACCCGTAATTGCAATGAATTATAACATAAATCTACTTTTCTTATTAGGGGCGGGGGGCGACATAGAGACTCATTGTACCAGGGGATTTATGCTCTTATTCATAGTCGTACACGGACAAATAATGCTACCGCATTTCTACTCTCAATTATGAGATTTTTATTTACATACTCGTTCATAACTGAACGCAAATAATATTAATTCAATTCATGGTCTTAATCGCAGTTCGACGAATTTAAATGATACCGGTAGCTTCATCGTCCAATACAAACAAATGATATAACTGCACTGGTTCTCTAATTCATCAACAATTGCAAACAAGTGAAATTAGTAGCTTCCAGCACAAATTCGGGGTGAAACACAAACAAATAAAACTAGTATACTGTCGCTTTAAATCACTGCCAAACACAAGCAAATAAAATTAGTACACTGGTGGTCCGCGAATCGAACACAAATAAACATAATTACTGACACCTTAAGTAACCCTCGAACGCAAACAAACAGAATCACAAATTTTTGCTCTCCGATTCACAATCGAACGCAACCAAATTGCATCAGCAATCGCACACCGCAATAAAATATAACCTAATTGTTTGAATATAAACCAACGATGCGAGCACGATCAAGCACCAATTCGCGACAATAAACGAAACGGTCGTTACCAGCAGATCTGCGTTCAAACTGCAAACAAGCAATAAAGCTAGATTTACGTTCTAATTCACGGTCAAACACGAGCGAACAAAATGACCAAACTTTCGCTCCCGAATTCCCCAATAAACCCCGGGAATTAATCAACTCTCGCGGCCCAATTTCCTGATACATTCCCGGTCGCTGTTCCACGGGGAAGAAAAAGTCCGTCGCTAATAGAAAGGAATGCGACTTATCGAAACGAACGATCTCTCGCCCCGTGACAGTCGACGGGGTGAACGACACGCAACGGTGCGAGACCCACCCTTCGGCCATTCGCATGATCCCCTAACCGGTCATAATCACGCGAGGCGGAACGATACGCGATCACGAACCAACCGAACGTGCCGCGAATGTGGGAACACCCCGAAAACCTGTGAACATCGTTCACAGTGAAAGGACAATAGAGAAAGTAATGAGTAATTAACAGTGTATACGTCAAGGGATCGGTCTTGCATTTTTCATTAAAAAAAAAAAAAAAAAATAGTACAACAATAAATCTGGTCTCGTTTTCAATATTTGACGCCATTTAACGCATGAAAATTTCAAGACGACCATCTAGATTCAAGATCAAGCAAGCTATAACATACGCGAGATTGCAATATCTAAAAACCAGGACACTCTATGGTACCTAGAAGAACATGGGATCCATTTAGCGCCTCAAAATTTCAAGACGACCATCAACGAACGATTCAAGATCAAACGGCCTGTAGCGTTTTGCACAAGACACCCCCTATACCTGGCCCCGCGGCTAAAGTGAATCTCAGATGAGACACTAAAAGGCACAATAAAAAACCAGGAGAGGAAAGGACAATAAAGCTGGGGGATCTCGTTTAAACGTTACCTGGAAGGTCCGCGGGTCCTGCGTTCAGCTGGTCCTCGGGATTTATCGTTCCGCAGGGTTCAATTAAGGGCGCACAATTAAACCGGAAAATAATTCAGCGGCGGACTAATCGCTGCGACGCGGGTCCGCGTTCCAATTCGGAATCGTATTTACTTTAAGCACAGGAGTAGACGACGGTCGCGAGCACTGCAGAGATGATCTTCGATTAACACGCGAGATCCTCCTGGATCGGTAATCCGGTACGAAAACGAGCGTAACCACGCGAACCACTGATCCAAAACGGTCCCTTGGCCTCTTTCGACGGAAACTCCCGTGGTACTTGGACTTGGTCCTTGGATCGATGTCCAGGTTGATGGCGACGGTGACACTGTTCTCGATGGTACCCCACGGTTCCCGATCCTCTATCCCATGGGGCCCCGTTCCTTTGCCGGGCCCCTTGGCGCCTGTCCCCCTTCGAACGAAGAACGTTCAATGTTACGGAACACTGTTACTCGTGGAACGCGTCGGACAATGGGGTTTTAATTAAAAAGATCGTTGAGTTATAGGTGTTGAGAGAGGTTTATGGGACGTTGGGTAGGAGGTGCAGGTGTCCCCGACGAGATTCGGCTAATTGTTACAAGGCTGTAATTAATTGAACTCCTGGAAGCTGCGTTGCGATCTTTGTCTTTTAAGGAAGATAGCTTTCCGAGTTTTTTGGGAACTGCCTTTGATTTTTATATTTGGTATTAGCTGATACAATATTTTCTTGTTTTTTTTTTTATGGGAAGAATAGCAAGCTTCCGCACGCTCTATGCGTGTAACATCAAGTCCTGTGTTAATAATTTTCATTGAATTTCCAGTGGAAAACCAGTTGTATTCGGCGTTAATATTAAATCATTACTGAATATCGATTATGTATATTCATGTTTGACACATATTCGATTCTGTTGATAAATGTTCCCTGCTTAGAAAACGTTAATCAGTATTGCTCCACGAGGCTGGATTTTTAACTTCAATTCCGTAGACTAATTACTAACCGTTTGATTTTAAACAATCAGTCAGAGAAGATTAATCGAATCGTTTCTGTGAAAGGGTTGTTTAACCCGTGTTTGTCCGCTGGTAACGAATGGCAATCAGAAACATCGAGAGAATTAAATTATAATTTGTACAATTCGTTGAATGTGAAAGCCTGAATGGCTACTGAAAGTAATCGTATTACGTATACCGGGTTGCTATCAAAATTTTTTTCCACAACATAGAAAATTATGAAAGGTTCGTGACAATGATTTTAAAATAGTTTGCATTAAATTTTCGGAGGTGGCAACTACGTTCTAATTAGACGAAACTGTGCATCGAGGAATGTCTAATTTTCCGAGCTAAATTTCATCTCTTGGATCATTGGAAATCGATTTCTGTTCGATTTTTCCGACTAATCGAGTGATTTCTCTGGACATTTCTCCGGTTGCAGGGTTGTGTTTACCGTTCTCGGAAGAGGAGCGTGTCCCGAGCCGAAAAGGAGCCAGAGTCAGGTGGTTCTGGTCTCCAGAGGCGGATCGGGATCGATCGATCCTGTTTCGCGGGGCCTGGATCGGGGAGCTAATTGGACGGTAGCAAAAGGGACTGGCGTTCGAGTCGAGCCGGCGTTTACCTTTCGAAAGGAGCTCCGCCGGAAGAGCGTTCAATCCATTTATCGGTTTCCCCCGGGGACAAATCCTCGGCTCGCCGCCTCTCGGCTGCGGAACCGTAACGAGCGGAGGTGAGCGGGATTCCGCGAAAAACTTTTAATTGATCGAGAGCCCTAGGATCGACGGAGCCAGGCCTCGCGAGCTCCGGCTTTAAAGCGGCGGAACGTTCTGCGCCCGAAGTCGGACTCGAAGGAGCACAGCCTCCGAGTTGTTAGCAGAACGACCCGGATGTGTGTTTAGAGACATCATGCGGAAGCTTTGGAATAAGTTTAGCGTGAGATCAACAGCTGAAACTGTCGAGTGGAGTGTGGAAGTTTGCACCTTTGAATTAGAAGGATGCTTAGGCGGCTAACAGGTTTAGAGTGCATACTCTAGAGAAATCACGTAGACAGACCTGCTGATGTTTGGCGACATCACGCTCTCGTACGAGGCTAGTGTGGTATTAGAGAAGATTATTAGAGATTAACAGCTGGAACTGTGGCAGTTGTGTGTTTGAGTTTCCGTCTTTAATGTCGAATCCGCTGAAACGGCTAGCAAATTTAGAGTTCGGCCTTGGAATAAATTATATAGATAGTTTAAAGTCATCATAGAAACTCCTTTAAATTAGTTTAGCTATTACACACTTCTATCACTTTTGAACTTGGAAGAACTGAGGCTAACAGGTTCAGAGTTCACCGTCAAAGTAAATAACATAGACTGGTGATGTTTGGAGATACCACAGACATCCTTTGAAGCAATTCTAGCATGAGATTAATGAAGATTATCACTTATTGCGAGCTGCAACTGTGAAAATAGAGTCACCGTGTTACCACCTTCGAACTTGAAGCTGTGGCAACTAAGTTAATAAAAATCACTGTGAGAGAATAGAGTCATCAAACGATCACCTTTCAAACTCGAAGAAACAACAGATTCACCCTGTAACTCCTCAGCAAATCGCATAGACAGCTTGAACAATGCTTGGTCTCCCAGACCTCCATCGAAGACAACGATCCAAAACCACCAAGACCACAAAAATCTCATTCCCTTCCCATCGTTCAACTAATTACCAATCCCGTAATCGTCACTCGCGTCTCCAACCACCAATCCTCAGTCACCGAACCTACCCGCCTTTCCGCAGCGCCTATCCCAAGGCCCCTTCACCCGCGTTTAATCCCGCGTCGTCTTCCTCTTCGAAGGACGCGCGCGTTCTCCGCTCTAACTATCCTAATCGCGGGACCATCGATTTAGCCGCCGATTATCGACGGCGCACTAACTGCCCCCCTGACAACTCGGCCCTGTGATTCAAGGACAAACTTTGCACAACGAACTGCTAGATCTCGGGGTACCAACAGCTAATCCTTCTGGATAATCCCGAAGATCCTTCGACGCAGCGACACCGGAGGGAGCATCATCTTCGCCGAGATCCCCCTCGAAGTTCGACTTTCTAAGTTCCGCCGGAAATCACTTCGAAGACGCAGATGCTTCGGGATTAATTCGAGTGAACGTTAACACTTTGACACCGGGCATTTATGCTAGTCGACCGAGCGAAAGCAAGATGACGGTTACATAAACATTGAAAATCAATCGTTGATGAAACTCGTATTTCTACGCTGAACCGATGGTGGATATTGAAACAATTCACGAAAAACAAAATACGTATTCATACGTGTCACGTTCTGAAAGTGTTAAGAAGACGACGTTGAAGAGAATCAATTAAAATTCGTGACACCAAGAACACGCGGACACCGGTGCACGCTTCCGGTTGCAGCATCAAGGTCGTTCGCATAACCTCGCCGAATCTCGTCGAGAAGGACACGTTGTTGACCGGAGAAAGATCCTGTTGCAGATTCTTGGAAATCGGATCGACGGGCAACTATGTTGGCGAAGGTTGGCAGAGGTTGTTGTGGGGCTGGTTTACCGATTTCCGGTTTGCACACGCGATCCACGGCGATTCGGGTTGTTTTCGACGCGCCGGGACAGAGAGAAAAGAGAGAGCGAGAGAGAGAAAGGGAGAGAAAAAAAAGAGAGGAAGAGAGATCTACGGAGTCTCGCGATTCTGGTCCTCGAGGACGCCGGGACGTGTTTCGCGGTTTGAGAGGAGCGACTGGTGCCGCCGCGTGGCCCCAAACCTCTGTTACCCGTGGCGCGTGCGCTCCCCATTCAACGGCACCCTCGCCTCGCGTCGCCTCGCGCCGCGACGCCCTGCCGACGTCCACACGCACCTACGGCTGCCAATTCTCTGCAAGCGATACGCTGTTTGCCCGAGCCGCCAAACCTTGCACACCTTCCGCGATTGTTTGCTCTTTTCCGACCGGCCGGCTGGACCACCCTCCTGACCGGTTAGGCCTCTATCTTTCTACCCGTCTTCCGGAAAGATCTTTACCTCGAATGCCCGAGGATCTTCAGGATCGGTGTCTTCCACTTTGAAGTTCCTCTTTGTTGGTAGTTGCTGGCAATACAACTCGCAGCGGTAACTGTTTCTCCAGGTCTCAACAACTGAAAGTGAATTATGCCACCCACGACAGTCTCACCAAATGCACAGCAACAGCTTTCTAAGTGACAAGCTAGGTTTACGGGTTGATTTGCAGAAAGCCATTGCTTGAAACGCTTCACGTTATCATAGCAAACTTCTAGATCTCAGATAAAACGACTGTTTGAAAATCAATCCTTCAAAGATATTAGATCAATGAAGAAAACGACAGTACATGGTTCTTAACTGAAACATCATGCTGGTTCTACATTGGACTCTCACGAACGACTTGTCTCGACTTCTAAGGTTGTTCCATTGCCACAGAAGTACCGAGGCAAATAAGTAGCGGCTTTTTCCAATGTTTCGTAGGATTTTCTCTGTCCTCCGGCAGTTTCTCTTTGTTTTGCAAGAGAGCTGTCTTGCAAACGACGTTCTTAGGCTAATGGAGAAAGAGTTATAAAGGTGGTGTTCGCTAGTATTCTTACTCAATATAATCCCATAGTGATTCTACCGTAGGGTGCACCAAGAAATGTATCTTCGACTTTCAGTCAGATTCCGCCCAGCAGAAGACGACAGAAGAGGATTGTGTGCTGTGTTCGTAATATTGTCTCTCTATCTTTTACCAATCCTGTAAACAGCCATTGCTGGAATGACCACATTGATACAAGTAGGAATCGGGATACTTGCGGCTTGACAACTAAAAGGAATAGAAGGAACGAGGAAATTTGCAAGTAAACTCTTCATTGCTGCAAAAAATTATATAGATTTACAACATAACAAGCAGAACACATATAAATGAACAGATATAAAGTGGTACGAACGTTTCAACATTCGAGCGTAATAATCTAGTTTACTTCAACATCAAACAATGTGCATTTTCCATAAATATTTTCTACCAAGCAATCTATTGAAAATGGTCTACGTAAATTCCGAATATTTGTAGATCAGGATATAGAATGGTTCCGAAAATATGTCTCAGGAACACCGAATAAAAGAAAAATAAATTCCAAAAAATAAGGGCGTCTACTCCTCCCACTCATCGACCAACAGCAGAAACAACCCTCTAATACAGCACCAATTCCGAAAAGCGGCGACATGAAACGGGAATATAGCACAGCTGACCATCGACACAATGGTAGCCGCGTATTTTACACGGAAGTACCAGTGTTCCAAGCGCGACCTACAACCGAATTCGGGTTCTAGGTTACGGTTAAAGTCCGGTTCCGGCCCGGTTTCGTGTTTTCTAGGAGGGATTAAATAGAACTGGCCGGCAAACAGGGACAAAAGCGAAATACCCCCGGCGAAGGAGGAGCCCAGTAGTCGTTCATTCTTCTGTCTAATGTCGTTTTCACCCCATAGGGTCGAACTCGTTGTCTGCTCGGCCGGGAATTCCTTTCCGATTCATTAAAGGTGAACGCTTCCGCTTTATTGCCTCGAGCCCAGCGTCTCTCTCTCTCTCTCTCTCTCTCTCTCTCTCTCTAATCGCCGGCTGTAAATTCCCTCCTTTATGGACCGGAGCTGTTCTAACAGTTTCGCATAGATTATCGCGGATCCTCGGGATACGTCTACTCGCCTTTTTTGGGACCATCGGAGCTCGATATTTCCCATCGTTTTTTCGTGGATTTTCGGGGCTGGTTGATCGCCGCTTCGGACCACTTTCGAATACGACCGTCGATATCCCGAGTCTTCGAATATTGAATCCACTCTCATCCCTGGGAAACTCCTCTCCGAGTCCTGGAGAAGACGAGCTTGCAACCGGGAGCCAATAAACGGAGACACTGGAGCACACGCTGTTGCGTATTCACCGTTTCAATCAATCACTATCGCTATCTTCGGGACGCCTCAGGGCGACAGTGTCGTTTCAAATAGCTGTACCGTACAAACAGACGGCGGGTTTTACGTATTCATGACAAAAATTAGCAGGTGAAACACAAAATAACGGCGATATCAAAAGATTGTAGAAATTAACGAATTTATTGTTTTTGTAACTAGTGAGAATTATTACGAGAAGAAATAAGTGTCTATACAGTTCTTGCAATCGATGCAAAACATTGTTATTTTGCAGAAACATCCACGGTCCACTTACAAATGATTCGAATCTTACAGACTCGCGATTCTAAATTTTTTAATTTGTAAACGCCGCCAAATACAATATCAAAAAAATTTCTCTGCAACAGTGAACGATGCCAGAACATATTCCAAGAAAGTTTCCATCCCTGCATCGTTTGGTTTGTCCGTAAAAAATTCCTAAAGATGACCTATTTTGCATGATTCCCAAGTTCTTTATCTTCCACGTTTCTCCGCCAACGTTCGCCTGCAATCTATGATAAACGTGATCGAGTACAATGAGCAAAAATTTTTGTACAATATTGAATCATGTCGGAATACAATGCAGGAAGGATTCCGTCCCCACGTCGTTCGGTTTCCCAGTAACAAATTCCCAAAGATGACCTGTTTCTGTGTGATTTGATGGAAAGTAGCCCCTGATATTGCGGGGGGTCGCACGAAACGAGGATAACCGAACGCAAGATTCGCATTCTCGGGGACACAGAGGGTTGTGTCCGAGGCTTCTCGACATCGCAGCCCAGGCAAATTAGGGGATGTCTTGGTAAAGTATACGATCGCCACAGCAGTTCGGCCCAGTTCCGACCCGCCCAGACACTCTCGCCGCGTTGATGAATGGATCGCGTAAACTGGCGTCACGGAGTGGGACAGAACGATCTGGCTAACAGAAAATTAATGTTGCGCGGGGAAGAACCAATTACATTACAGAGCCATATACTTTATTTTCCAATATCTGCTTCTGGCTCTTTATGGTCGGTGCTTAATATCATCAGACGATTGAAAAACCGTTTCCAAAGCACCTTTTGATATTCGATAATCTTCACGAAAATCAAGCTTAAATTAGCCATGTAGTTCGTGTTATACAAGGTTGTTGCGTAACATTGTGCACATATGTATATCAGGAAAAAATGTAAATCACTTCTTCAATAACAATGATGTTAACTTATTCTCAATTTTTAAAGACTTACAACTACTTGTGATGGATGTGATTGATCCTCTATGGAAGAATGCCTCCCAAAAATAGTTGAGGGCTTAATTGAACTACTTTCTAGGAAAATAATAATTAAAGGCACGCTTACTCACAGATAGAAAAATAAAATATTGCGAGGGACATGTGCTTAAAATATTTTCATATAAGTAATTAATACCTGGTTGATAAATACTGTGTGTAAAATTCAGATTTAAAAGCGCCGGTTACTTGGTATTGTATAAATAAATATCAAAGTACTCGGTCCTCCGGCGTCGTTTAAATTAATAGGGTATAAAGATTGCATCGCAATGTCGATCTTTTAGAAAATTCGTTAAACTCTATAAAGCAGAGGCAAAGTTACAGACATTTGACGATCATCGGGTCATACGGTTCCACAAGGTGGGATCGTTAACGAAACTCGGTAATTAATTCCAGCATCGTTAACCGGCCGGTGGAACGGTTGTTTCTCGTGAACCCTTCTTGTCTCCGTGGTGCTCGCAGTTTTTCCGTCGGCCAATAAAAAGACGAAGAAAAAAGAGAGACGCGGAGAGTCGAGACGGGAAAGTTCGGCCGTTTCCTCCTCGGCCATGGTCGCAACGTATCTTGGAGGCGCAATTATCATCCGCCCACAGCTTTACGATACCCGTTACGACAGTTTTACGTCGGGTTGATCCCTTACACGGCTATTTGCCTCGTTAGAAGTTTCCTGACGGAATTTATTGCACGCATCCGGGGATATCGAATCCGGATCCTCGTTAACGCCTCATCGGAACGCCCTTCGACGCTGACAACGGAACCCTTAATCGCGCCGGCGACGATACTGACCGGCCTGATTAATACTTCACTGACGCTGCCTCTGCACGGACACAAGCATTTCCCCTGGCAGCCGAATTCGCTTTTACTGTGGTACATTCAACGCTGCATGTTCATTATAAAAATAACAAGACCGAATTAGATTTCTCGCAGTTTTTATGAAAAATATATAGGGACAAAAATGAATTCCTGAGCACGAAAAATATAATGTACCACAGTAAAAATTGAAGAACGCGAATTATCAGCAAATGAATCACAAAAGAAAGAAAAATAATGTTCACTCGGATGCGTCGCAGAAAAATGAAATGTCATTGGAGGTTGCAATTTCAGTGATTGGATCTTCTAATAGAATTTCGGTAGACAGGGTTTCATCCACGATTAACCAATCAGTGGAACGAACACCGTCGGCCGAGCGATTATTCATCGTTCCCGATCGCTTACGCTTCATCTTCACGGAAGCTGTGTCCTCTCGAAGGGGCAGGTAAACGCTCGGAATTAAACCGCAATCGTTCGTCTTCGTTCCCGGCTGGTTAGACACAGGCTCCGAACGAACCACGGGCCGCGCATTGCGTGTAGACAAGCTCCCCGCAAAGTGCTTGCACAGAGGGTGGGCGTTAGCTCGAGGCAATTTCGCTGGCTGACGACTCCCCCGCGGACGATAAAAGCGAAGAATATTGACAGCGAATGAGACGCGGGAGATGCGTCTCCGCTTCCTACCCTATAAGCTTGATAGTAAACGATTTAGCCACCGAGCTCTGGACGTTTATGCAACGTGCGGGAACGGAGAGATCGTGTAAAAATACCGGTTCACGAATGGGCCGCTAGCTAAAGCTTCTGATTTATGAATGCGCTGTCAGAGAGCGCAACAGAAGGTTTAGTTTGTTTGCCGAGGGTCCCGCGAGGTCTCCAAGTGTTGGGGAAAGCTCGGTGAATTTCGAGAAATTTATTTCGCGTATATTGCTAGACTTTATATCTATGTAAAGTAAATGGAAACAGGAGGAACAGCACTGATCTTAATACAATTCTCCTAATTTATTAAAATTCAGCCAGGACAGCGGGATAAGCATCGAACGGTTTATTAAAATTATCGTGTACAAAAAAATATGAGATGCAGCCGAATGTAATGCGATTGGCTAGGAGGAAAATTAATTTGCGATTCCGGTGGGGAAACGATGCGGGTCTCGGGGAAGTATGCGACGCTCCTGGAGGACGTGTCGGCGGTTTCGGTGCGCGATCGAACATTTTTCAATCGGCGAAGAATGTTCGCCGGTTGATCCGCGGCGACGGTGCTTTAATCGTTCGGCAAATTACGCGGGAAAAGGAAGGAAGGAAGGAAGGAAGGAAGGAAGATTCGGGGATGGAGGAATTATCGAGCGAGGCTCTTCCGTGATTCCCGGGGAGCGGATGATCGATCGGCGTTGCACACCCCCGGTGAGAGTTTAGGCGAGTCACTCGGCCATTTCGGAGCTGTTGACGCCACGGAAACGCGACCGTGCACTTTCCGTCGCCTGGTCCCGTTGCGTCGCGTCGCGTCCCTGGACACCCCCTTTAGGTCTCGCCTACGCAGTCGATTGAACGGCCGAGATTACGTCGCTCTCGCCATCCACGGAATCTTGGCAGTCGCCGCCGAAACACTTGGGCAATTTTGGTTCCATCTTTGTAGTGACGCATGGCACCCTCATGTCATCCTCGCGGGTGGATCCTGCGGGAAAAGCACAGTTGTCAGTGAAAATATGATGATTTACCAACAGAAGCAGAAGTTCCATAAAATTAAATGAATCCGTTGAATGAAATAAAAATAGAGAAGTTGAAGAATGAGTCGAAGAAATTCGACTGTATGAGCTGTTTTGCGGGGATTATAGTGCAGCTTATTGTTAATCAATTCCGAGCCCTTAACGCGCAAACGACTTCCCGCGTAATTAACACCGCGATAACTCGCGTAATCTCGTTAGACCGACGGATAACGTGCTTGAACGGGTTGCTTTAAAACCTCGTTTAGATTAACACCGGTGCGTCAGCGGTTCTTTTCGCGCGAATTAATTCGTTTCCCAAGGCCATTCGATCCCATCTTCAAGCCCTTACCCCCGGGAAACTTGGTTCTGCCGCCCCGCGAAGGGAATTGAAAAACTAATTTTTCTCTTGATTAAGCCTCGAGTTTCCGAAGGAAAGGTTAAGGTGAGACGCACAAAAGAGTCCAAACTAGGAAATGAATTCAAATCAAAAATCAAAAATCCTAATTTATACCCTTACACACATTGTTCGAGCATATGACTTTATTTGAAATATGTGATCAATCGGTTCGCAATTCAAAATGTAGATAATTCATATACGAAGAAGTTTAATATAATATCTAATATAATTTCTAAATTTCCAAAAATTATCTATCTTTCTACGTCAAAATATCCCACAGAATCGGATCAACGTGTAAAACGAATAAAATCTTCAACGTGTATCTAATAAAAATTTTCTCTAAAGAATAGTGTCAGTCAACGTATTAACAATTCCTATAAAACTTTGAACATACTGCTTTTTTGCTAGCTGACATAGCACAGAGAAAGGCCCACGATTATCTGATCCTGTCGTACGCGACGAGACTCCGGAATTTAATAGAGAGCCGAGAATTCCTAAATTTCGAGCAAGTAATGGCCGGTTAACAAAATTTAAATTACGTCGCGGCATACTGGGATTAAATAATTGCGGGGCTGAATTTTCAGCGCACAGGGCCGATTGTGAACACGTCGAAGAAAAGTTTTAATCAATTTTTAATTGGAAAATGTACGGCTCGTGTTTGACATGACTGCCAAACTTCGGAAAAAATCGAACGGATTTTCTTTTCAACAACACGATATCCATACGCCTATGTATACACGGACCATTATTTTTCGTGCGGGAAAAATCCATTTAATCTTTCCGCACGGTTTAATACATCAATGAAAATGCAACTTTAAAATGAAATTTCATCTCTTTAGCTGAGAAACATGTTTTTCATGTAATGAAATCATGTAATTTCCATAAATCATGTCGGAAACCATATTTCTAGTGTTTGGTAGTTCTAGTATTAATCACGTCGCCAGGGGGTAGTTTAGAAAAAATGACTGAACCCTATGAAACTCTACAGGATGTCTATAAAAATTTAATCCTCCAGAAACCGAATGAATAAACCTCGCACTCGGAACCATAAGGGTTGATTTTCCCCTGCATGCAAAATTTAATAAAAACAGACGGGGGTAGTAAATTTCCCTTAAGCAAACCTGGTGCTGTATCCTTTCTAAAGCCCCCTAACAAGATCAAAAGGTATCCGCGCGTCTTCTCGTGAATTTAAGACGGTCAGGATGGTATCGGGGGGTTGGCGGCCAATTAGGGTGGGGTTTATCGAGGACCGGTTCCGTTTAAGTCCGCGATCTAGCGTATCGGGCCACGGTGAATTTGTTGTTGGGAAATTTGTGGCACTTACCGGGGTCCATAGCCGAGGGGAAACCGTTCCCGGGTTGATTGTAACTGGGAGGCGATGCCCCGCATCCGTAACCGAGAGGCGATTGTCGCTCGGACAGGTCCGGGATCGGTTCGGGGGGTGCACAGCAGCGGATCCCGGTGCAACAACCGCCGCCGCAACAATCTCGCGTCCAACTGCAGCACCCGGTGTCAATGGCGGATCCGACTCTGTCGTAAACATTTCGTTATCCGAGCGGTTTAGTCCCGCGCTGGGAACTGTTTTAGTCGCGCTCTGGGAGCTATCCAGTCTCTCGGCTCTGCGGAACTCCGAAACAAGCCCCCGCAATGTCGAACGAAGCGATAAAGAAATACTCACGGGGTGACAGCTGGATACGGGACTGGCCCTCGTTGTAAGCTCGCGCCTGGTCCTGTTGGTGGGTAAAACGGCACTGCTGGTCGCTGGTCCAGCAACGGTTTGTACGTGCTGAAACGAACAAATTCCTTCGTTTTATGATTTTGCAGATATCGATTTATTTCTCCCTGCGAAGATGGTTTTCATGGAATTTTCTGATGTGTGCAAATTAAGCCTTAAACCGGAGGGTATTCGGTAGCACAGGATTTTAATCACAGCGAAATTGTTCCTTTAGGTTTATTTATTACCCACTCGTTCACATTTCATTTGTCTGTCTCTCTAACATATTTGTTTAGAATTTACATGAATTGATAGAAACCGAGTTGCTTGTTGTTTGAACTATCTGCAGTGATTCAATAATTTTTTTAAAAAGGACCCTTCAATTTACTAGAGGACTGTTTAATACATATTTTAATAGTTTACCTGCAGTGATCACACATGGTACTCGGCAATTTTGATGTTGTCCAAATGATTTGTTAGTTGAGGTATGAAGTTAATGGTGACCCGTTGTTGACGTTAACGACGGGTTGTTCATGTTTCTTACTTCATTGTGTACAGGATGATACTTAATATAGACATTGTTTCGGGGTGCAATATTTGTTCTGAACATATCGATGCCAACGAATCCAGAAAGGTTCTCGAAAAAATTCTAAAAGCGGTTCCAACAGCAAAATATGAATATTTTGATTTTACTTCTTTATGAAAACTATCATCCTAACCTGCCAATATTTTTGTGCTTCCACTTCTACCATAATTTCACTGCAATTCATTATTTTCAATCGCGAATACAATGTACTAGAACGTATGTCAAAAATTGAACATCTATGCCAATTTCTCGACGGTCGCGATGGTTTATATTATTTATCCCGTAAAAATATTGCTGTGCCAACGCATTCGCGCAGTAAATTCGCATCAGCATCCGCGGCAGCCTAGTTTCTGCACGATCGGAGAACATCGACTCTTTCTTTTAAGAGGGCCGATGGAAAATACAATTCGCGATGGAAAAAAAACGAATAGAAAACAGAGATTCCGGGAGATGGTCGGGGGAGAGGGTTCTTTTTATTGGGGCAAGGGGATTACATCGATCGGACAAGATATTGAATTTTTATCGGGAGGGAACGGGTTTCCGGGGTTCCCTCGTAGACGTTTTATTTCCTATCGGAGCAGCATTTCGACGGGGCCGGTTCCGGTTCCTTCGGTTTCTCTTTATCCTTGCAACAGCCGGACATGCAGCAGCCGCCGGACGCCTCTCTCGCCCTGCAAAACGACCATACGATCTGCATGCTAAAATGTCCCATCGGTGGTCATCGCGGAATTTCGATTCGCGACGCGCTGTGGTCGATTTTTCTCGAGAATTGCACGAAAACAGCAGAAAAAAACACGATTCAACGATTTCATCGGAGGTGAGTTTCTAATTTAATCTTATGGGGCGAGTATAGAATTTTCAAGGGGTGGTTTCATCCCGTAAAATCATTTACACGATCAATTTTACCGTCAAAAAATAATGTTCGGATAGGCCAAACTCTATATATGGGAGAACGAAGAATTTTTAAATCTTTCCGTTCCCTAAATTCTTCTTTATCGCTCCCCACTTCATTGTTTAGCCATTATTCCAAAACAATATAGCACTCCACTCAGCAGAGTGCCTCGCAAAAGTTCTTTAAAAAAATTCGTTTCCCAGTTAATTGTTGAAGACGTACAACTTCTCCAGAATTGGAATCATGCTTCCGTTAATGTATCATTCCCAACTTGTGCATACGACTCGAAGCAAAACCTATTCCATTTTCAAGCATAATCGACCACAGGACGTCCTGCTGTCTCCTCGAATCCTTGCAAGGGACAAGTCTCAGAACTTCCCTTGAAAAGGGGACGGCGGTTCCTTCCTAGAGGAATGATTGTTCCCGTTGTACGGCATGACAATCGAAAGGGGCGGCCCCTTTGTGCTCGCGTTGCCATTGTCGGAAATATTTCTTTCGAGTTTTATTCCAAAATTTCGGACCCCCGCGCTTGTGTAAGTTTTTGTTTGGAAGTTTTCGTCGGGGAGCTTTCGTACGGAATGATCGCGACCCCGTATGGCCACCGTGGCTCGCAGCTTTCCTATACGTTCTATACGATCGTGTTACCCTTTCGAGGCCGGCGTCAGGATGATTTCGGGGAGCTACTTCCCCTGAGAGCAACAATATTTCGTTTCCTTCGGTGGACCTCCTCCCGAGCAACAACCTCCTTGGTCCTGCGTCCCGGAACAGCACTTCGAACCGCAACATCCGCCCACTGTCTTTGTCTCTCTGCACAGTCAGTCGAGTTACTCGATTAACCCCCTTGCACCACCGAGAGCCATCCCCCCTCGGGTTCACTGTCGCTGGGGTAATTGCGCGCGTTAGGGGAGGAAACGAGCCGCCTCTGTGTCAATGCTTGGTCGGCGTATACATAGTCGTTTATGGTTTGTCTCCGGAGCTGCGTGCGGAAAAAGTGACAATGTCCTCTGGCCGATCGTAATTATTTCACCACCTACTTCCGAGCCACCGAGCTTCTTTATTGCTATTTTACTGTTTTTGTAACTACACTTTCCAACCCATCTTTACGATATGTACATTTCGTTTCAAATAAAATTGGCTTGCAGAGAACTCTGCTGCAGAATGTAAAAAACGAATAAAAAATCATGAAACTTGCGACACTAAATTATATATAAGCATTGGAACTAGAAACCTCTTAATAAATAATAAAAAAGTGTAATTTTCTGATTTTTCAATATTTATACAGACAGGGAAACTTTTAGTGTCAATATACAATTAATTTCCATGCACAAAGAATTTCATAAGCCTTTTTATATATAAAATTTGGTTTCCTAAAAAGTTCAACAATTTTTAATTCTTTCTTTACACTCTTTAGAGTTCGTTTGCATAGAAAAATAATCATTTCCATAATCCACGCAATCGATTTTCTTGCAAAAAATACAGCAAGAAGTTCTCCTAAAGTGTTCGAACAATATTTTCTCTGTGATTATATTTGATTTTGTTCTGAGAAATCTCCAACAAAAATATTTACATTCACCGATTATGTTACGTCGACCAAGCATTTTGTGCTTCCTTCGTTTATCCAAAAACCTCCGATCGTTAAAGATTTGAAGGATAAAATTCATTAGAACGTCCAAGCAGAGTCACTACACACGAAATGAGCGCGGTTCTGCAGATGCAATTATCGATAGTGCAAGAGTTAACCCGTAATCGCGATGCACTTCCGGCGGCCATACAGGTGTCGGATAAACTCGACACGGTTCGAACCTTTCGCCAAATAGGATTTTAATGACGCGAAACAATGGAACGGCTATTTTATCGGACGGCAAGCGTAAAGGAGCTGTTGTTTCAACAGGATACTTGGGAATCAAGAGAGATCATACTTCTTGGAGCAGCATCCGCCATAGTCCTTATCCTTGCCTTCGCCGTTCTTCTTGTCGCCGCTGTAAGAGCGAAATGGTTTATTATAAAATCGTTGTTCTGGACGAAAAGCAATTTTGTTCGTGTTATTGATTTCTAACGAAGCGTTGAAGTAAAATGGCTGCGTGTGTTCCTCACATTCGCAGTAAATTAGTCAAGATTATAAGTTCATAATCTGGTTTAAATTCTTCTCTTTACTTTAATTAATACTTTCGAACTTGATTAACGCGATTTGTTATAAAATTAGTACCACAGAATAGACAGCGTTTCAGAATGAAGATTCTTCGCCAGCATTTCGATCAAAAGCTTCGCAAAACGGTTTTAAACAGTTATTTTCAGAAGCCATTTCAAGCCCTGTCTACGTGGCTTCCGAAAGGTTTTCGGATATCTACGTTTCCGGTTTTACATTTCAAAATGGAGATACCAGAAATAAACTCACTGTTCGCATTTGCACGTCACTTGACCCGAATACCCCTTCTGACTGGTCACTTTTCTGTAACGGAGATTAGAAAAGTTGATCGAAAGTTCGTCGGACTGGATAGGTAAAAATTTATTGATCGAGACTCACGAGCAATGGTCGCACATGATTACTTCCGGTTCGGGTGACGGTGATTCGGAGGGAATTCAGAAAATTTAGGATATACGTCTAGGATACAGGAATTTCGAGGGCTCGCCGAAACACGATCGATCAGGTCCGACGACACGAGCAAACACACGGGGCCAATGATCTCAGATCATTTGTTTCCTGCAGCCGGCAGTTCTTTCTTCTGGTCGATTTCACGGCAAACGAGAGTCGAACGTTCGCGCGGTTCCATTCGAATTTCTGAAACACGATCATTTTCGCAAACTTTTCCCTTCGTCTCTGTATTCTCTCTTGTGTATCAAACAAATCAAAATTCTGTACCGTCCGATAGCCAATCATTTAAAATGAACCACTGTTTTGTATAGTTTTATCGGATTCTACAGTGAATTGAAATTTTTAGCCTGTTTATATGAATTCCACATCGACATTCAAAGATATTCGTGAACAAAAATTGATGCTGAAGGATTTGAATGACTTTAACAGTGGGTGCCATCAATGTCCAAAATTCACCATCCAAATTTTAAGAGCGTACAAAAATCATCACAAAAATACAAAAACAAATAAACTCGTGGCTGCTGTATTATTCATACTTAACGTCGAGGAACGAGTCTTTAATATGAAACTTGCGCAAACGTTAAATTATTTTTATTGAACTGTAGCGTGCATAAAAAATTCATACACATTCTCGAATGTACAATTAAGCAATTACAAAAAATTTGTTCTACCACAATCACTTTGAGCGACAAAATATTTTTATATAAAGACGAAAATTTGAGGCACGTAAAACCACTTTTTGACGGTAATGTAATCACTCTACCTTATCGCGAATCTACGAAGACCGGGTTCACGCAATGTAGTGATGTTTTTAGAACAAGTGTGCCATCCGTGTAAATTGTTTATTCTGACTCTCTCCACATTCGTCAGCGCGATAAGAACGCGTCCCGTCGAAATTGTTATATTGTCGGCCGATCGAAAACTCGACGAGCAAAAGAGTGCTGTAGTTGCAATGGTGCGCATGGTGCGTATCGCAGGGATTGTCAATTAACCCCGCCTACACGGGGTAAATATCGGTGTGGACCGTGTCACGTAACAGCGTCGCGAAAACGATGATGCGAGGCTACGATAGGGAACACTTTCGATTCGGTGTACAGGTCGATCCATGTATCTGCAACGTCCCGATATTTGGCGTAAATATTGACGCCCGCGAAATTGCCTGCCGATGAACTGTTTATATTTTGTTGTCGGTTGTATTCGCAGCCTCTTTTCGCGCATCCGCGAAGCCGTGGATTTTTTGAAAGTGACGCTAACGAACCCCGCGAGACCGTACAGTATGGAAAAGCTGTTGACTTTCACTTAGGCTGGCGAGAAAGCTCCCTTAGTCCCAGAACGTAAACAATAACCTTACCACGGGATACTTTACAGACGATTTTTGAATCCCTATACGGATCTGAGGACTCTTTAACCCTTTGAACTCGAAACTATTCTAACTCCAGAAGTTTCATCGTCTCTGGACGAGAAATTAAGAACCCTTATTCGCAGCACAATTTTTAGCAATTTATTGGACAGAAACAGTTAACGTGAAAATTCTTCTGAATTGTGGTACCGAGAAACGATTAGGTCAAAAATCCAGAAGCTCGAAATCGCTCTGCGAACGTCGCGACCGGAAGAGGCGTACCTCCGCGTGAATTCCGATAAACGAACATTAATTCGGCGGATTCAGAACCAGCTGGGGGACAGAGAGAGGGGTTCTGATTTCACTGAATAGCGGCGGAAGTGCAGCAGCAGCAGCGTGAAAACGGCATGGAAGGTTCGACGAAGATTTATACTGCGCCAGACCCGGTTATTGCACCGGTTTTCCCTCGGTTAATGCACTCGGAAAATTGAACCGAACGTTTCCCCAGCCTCGCGACGATCTCCCTAAACGAATGTAAAAAGAAGAAATGGAGTGTACTCGCGGATCCATCCATCGACACCCACGCATCTTGCCTCGATCTCCGAGAACAGAAGAAGGGAAAGTCTAGGGGAGATGTCCTCGATCGTGATTCATCGTCGCAATCCTACCAGAGCGCGTTTCATTCGGACCCGATTCATCAGGCTGTCCACCGGGGCTAGGAACGTTTTTCAGTTCGTTTCGCCGGTTAATGTAATATTCTGTATTTCCTCGAAACGAGAAAATAAATAAATGTCGAGGGAGAACGTTCGCGCGCCACTTATTCCCGCGTCATCGACGTTTCTCGACGGGAATCGTGGTGCACGGGGGGTGGATCGCCGGGGGTGGAACGCGTTCCAACCCCTCGGTCAAGCAGAAAAATCGAGACGGTCGTAGATGCGCGCAAATGAGAGAAAAAGCTTGCCAAATGCAGCGAAAAACGACGGTTAACGTCGGACATCGATAAAAATTAAGTGTGCAGTTTACGGGTCGCCGAATTCGTGCTTCGGCACAACGAGTACGAGCTTTTAATGGGTCGTTGAATTTTTAAAGAACTGCGGCAACCTGTAATCCTACTGCAAATCGTTCGTGCTATTCGTCGCAAAGATTCTGATTCGAAGAAAACGGTAATACAACGACGGGCAAACAATACGCCCACGTCGAAAGCCGAAAGAGCCCGATCGCAGCTGCTCGCCTGAAACACGGTTTCACGAGTAAATAAATAAATAATTCACGGGCCCGGAGAATGTATCGGGTTTAAGGAGAAGTACACCGATAAGGAGGAACAATGTGCCTTAGTGTTTCGCGTTCTCCGGATTTTCGCGAACTTGCTGACCCTCCGTGCTAGCTTGGTATACGCGTCGCCTCGGTTTTGGCCGAAAGTCAGGCGACTCCGAAGGAAATACAGGATCAACCCCGTGACCCGGTTAACTCGAACGACGGTCGTAGCAGTCAGCTGTTCGAAAATGTTCCTGTCTGAATTATATGGGGTCGCGGATGCACGTGCGCCCCATAAGGCCCGATGAACCCGAGAGCCATGTACAGGATCGTTCGCGCATCTGGAGCCGTTCGGATAATTCCGTAAATATTGGCTGCGAGACGTTGAGGAAACGGTGTACCACGGAGGCTGCACGATGCAGTTCGACAAGTGAATGGCTTCTCTATTGTTCCCTCGTGTTTTCCACCCTGATGTATTTGCTGGATTTAACGCGACGACAAAGAAAATTCTTTCGACGATGCCTTCTATTTTAGAATCTAACTCTAGTAACTTCATTTATTTCTTTATCGTATCAATAAAGGTTAAAGATGCAGAGTTCGTTTGTTGTTCGGTAACGCTGCTGTTGATCTTAACACTTCGTCTACCGTCATGAGACTCGCGAGCAATGGTCGCACATGATTACTTCCGGTTCGGGTGAAGAGAATTCTCTTGACGATGTCTTCTATTTTAGAATCTCATTCGTAACTTCACTTATTTCTTTATCGTGTTAACAAAGGTTAAAGATGCAGAGTTCGTTTGCTGTTCGGTAAAGCTGTTGTTGATCTTAACACTTCGTCAGCCAACAGGCTATTAATAAATAAAATCTTCAATAATTACGCCGCGACAAAAGGAAGCTTGAACGCAATAATACCGAACTATAAATCCTTGCCGGGGGTGACTTTGGTATACGACAGAAGTTGCCATTGTCGTTCGGAACGTAAAACATAAAGGCCAGTAAACGGGGCGCAGCCTTAGCAGACTTGCGGAAATAGTGAACTTTGATAACGACGATCGTAAACACGGTATCACCGTTTTGTTTAATTTAAGGGCTCGCGAAAGGCCGCGGGTATGCGTTATCCAGGATGTATGGCATGTAGATAAAACGATAGCCAGAAGGTGGAAAAGGGGGTCACAGAGCGATACGAGCGGATTTCCGTAGAGTCTCGGTAAACACGGTAATCTCGTCGAGATTAGATGGTCGTTGATCGTTAAGAGCGGCACGGAGGCGTAATGAGGCGTGGTCTCTTCATTAATAAAGTTTAAATGAAGCGACGCGGCCGAGAAAAATTGTTAGCCAGTTAATTACCGGCGTGATAAAGGGGTAGAGTCGCGTCCACCGAGATTGAGAAACTTCCCTCACAATGCCGAGGATTTTCGTTTCACCCCTCGTTTCCCTGGATGATCTTCGACGAGGCTTCCCTGCCGGGGACACCTGCAGAAGCTCGTGAACGTAAAATCATCCTTCGGGACCTCCTTCGACCAACCCACCGAATTCGACGAACGACCCTCTAAAGTGCTCGATTATGGGAACGACCGGCGATCTTAGACAATGTGTGAACTGTCAACAGATTGGTACCGCTGGCGTTTCAACCATTTGCGGTTAAATTGCACGGGATTCGCTATTTGATCACTGATCCTCTCCGTGCCAAAATGGTAGACAATTGGTTCAAACAATTTGCAGAATGTCGTCCGAGAAAGTCTGATAAAAATTCGATCGAACGAGCTCCTAGAAAACACGTAAAAGTTTGATTGCGTGAATGAAAAGGGCGTTTCTTTGGCTTTTGAAATGTCATTTGGTTAACGTAGAACGCAAATATTCACGAAAGGGTAGGGCGCCGACGACTCATTCTGCTAAAAATTTGAGAACAAGTCGAGGGAGATAGTAAACCCACCCTTCTAGCAAGGGTTGTTTTGTTTCGTCACGAACAGGATCGCATTCTCTAGCAATGGTCCAAGGACCTGGCCTAGATCCTTGGCACCCTGCTGAGAACCACGCTATCAAGAGTGTTCGAGATTCGAGGAGGGTGCACGAGTGCAAGACTCTATTCCATCTGCGGGGAACGTTTCGGTTGGCTCCGGGGATGGTCCCGTTCGTCCCTCGGCTGACGTCAACGGGGTGCATTCATTAGAACCTCTATGCAGAAGCTAGACGAAGAAACGCTTGCTGATCCTCGACCTCGAGAATCTTCATTATCAGTTCAGATATTAACACGTTCACCGTCACAATTTTTATAATCGTAATGAATAGTGACGGTGAACGCGAACGAATTTTCTTTATAGAACGCAGAATTAAAATCGGCAAATTCTTTTTGCGTTTACGCGCCAGGAGGGTGGGATTCTGGTGATCGACAGGATCACGCGTGCACGCAGACGCAGAGTCGCCTCGCGATCGACCGGACCGCGGCCAAATCGGCACGCGAATTTATCGCGGGGGCAAAAAGTGCGAACACATTGTTGGAAAGGCGCCAGGTAACGCCACCATCCCAAAGTCGCATTCCGCGGGACCGAATGCTGCGTCCTGTTCCAGCCAACGCGATAAATCCTCCTTTTTTCCCTTATCCAGAATTTGCGGCATGCGATTTGCGATCGCCTAGCCTGCTTCTCCACGCGTCAAATTTTTTTCCATATTCGGATTCCCCCTCTTTCTCCCATTTGGCTCTGTCATGTAACGGGAGAGAGATTTTCTTGACCATCGGTAGGACACGTAGCAGAGCGTCTTTCATCGATTACCGGCACTGTTGCAGACTCACTTTACCTCTGTTCTTTTTTTCTTTGTTCCACTGGTGGGTTCTTAAACTACCCCTGCTACACCCTCCCTCTTGTACAAGATTGCATATTTTGTTTTTATTTGGGAAACCTCTTTGGGGGTTTACAGATGCACCACTATGATTTATTTCACGGTTACAATAATTAAATTTTCTTTATCGTTTATAATTCACTAGAAGAAGAAAATTTGTATCTATAAAATATCGCCCTCAAACTCAAAAAATCCAAGAACAATCAATTTTTCCATTCATTCCTCTGTTAAAAAACGCCGCCGGTTCCCAAAGCCTCTTTTTCAATTACTCGTGCAATAATTCATCCCCTGTTTCGTTCGCATCAACCCCCTCGGAATTAGGAAATCGTGCAACAACAACAGCAAATCAACGATTTCCGTTTATTCAGACGTAAGCCACGTATTTAGGAGTTTATTGTTCGGTGTTCCAGCATTCCTCCGGTTTTCCACGGAGCTTGAGCTACGTAGCGCGAGGCAATCTTTCACCCTCGGTCGCCAATACCGTGACAGGGCGTCGCGTTCTCGAAAACTGGAGCGTTTTCGAATGGCCCGACGGGGGTAGATTTCTCCGGAGCCAGCCGACAATGGCCTGTCGCCTCGGGAACCCCTCGCGTCTGATACACGGTCTTTCAAATATTGGACCGCCGATTCCGGCAGAATCGGGGATTATTTCCCGGCTCTGTAAATATTGATCGGGCTTAATCGGCAGGCTGTCCCGGCCGAGTCTTCGTCAATGTTTGAACGGTCCCAGAGTGGAGCAGGGTTACCGAAGCGCTTCAAACTCGCGGAGAGCCTCGAAAATTATTTCACGGATGGTGGGCGAGTGCCTCTGCCAGAACTGCGGCGTGGGCGGACCTCGGGGAAAGGGGGAAAAAAAAGACCGGAACCTACGAATAAATACAGACAAACGCCAGTCTCTGAGGTGCAGGAATGTTGGGCGAATCGATTGGTAAAATCGATGGTTCCTTTTCAGTCGGGTTGCTTTGTTGCAGTTTGACGTGTGTGGACTGACTCTTTCTCCAGGTGATTATGGTCACGCTGGTGAGCTGTTTGAGAGGACAAATTTTTGTGGTACATCTAAAAGGGTCCTTTTCGATAAAGTCTGGTACATATTCATAAATAATTTAAAAGAAAAAAATTGTCGGAATATTGAACATGGTTAAAGTTGCGGAGCGATGAAGATAATCCTAGCGGAGAGCGCAGCTTGTAAACTAGGGTGTAGGATGTGCATAATTGCTGGTAAACCAATTTTCGGAGAGCAGAATGCTTTAGGGTGAGTAATCTCTGTACGGAAAACTAGAGAATGGACCGCGTTTGGCGAATTTAGACAAATTTCGTGGGAAGTGTAGACAAAATAATGGTGCGCTAACTCATAAATTAGACCAAACTCATAAATTTTCACCAGTTCACTTTTCACTTGACCCTGTTCACCCTCTCCTGTACACTCAGTTGCATTCAGCCCTATAACTTGCGCAATTGTTTAAATATCTTAATGAAATTTGGCTCGAAATGTCCAGAAAGAATGGAACTTTGAACGCCAATACCGAAAAGTTCGATTTTCGAAAACCTCGACGATCTGCAACCCCTTCGAGATCCAAGAGAAGAGTTAAACGAGTCCCGCAGAGTTCGTTCCGGTGGCGAACAATATTTTTGTCCGAGTTTCTCCGGGACGTCGAGATAAAAGGAAAACGAGGCAGTCAATCGAGTACGTTCCTTTCCCCGCTGGTCCACCGGCCCGGAAAATTCGGCGACGTCGGATTAACCCTGGAGCCGGGGATTAGCGGGCAGATCCACCCCCTAGATCACCGCGTCCGGCGTAACTGTCCCCTACGTAGGTTACCTGCCGCTTTAGTAACGACGTTTTGTAAAGCATACACGAGCGATCGCGATAGTCCACCTCATAATACACGAGGTAATGCTTCTCCCTTATCGCCAAGACAATATTCTTCTCCGTCGTCGTTTAACCACCCACGCTTCTGAACTCGCGATTTGTTCCTCTGCTTTCCCCAGGAACTGGGCAACTGGAATCGTGCAAGACAAAAGGGGACGCACAGAAAAATTGCCAGCGCAAGATGCAAATCAGAGTGCAGCTGGTTCAAATCAGAGTGTTCTGGTAGTTGTCCAATATTTATTTGTCTCAGTCGGTAGATAGATATCAATTGTTCTTGTCCCCCTTACCAAATATTTTAAGACCTTGGAAAAAATCGTACAGCGATTTTTGAGGTCTCGTTTTAACGGACAAGCTTCGATCTTGAAATCCATGTTGGATTCAGACCGGAAACAAATTTTCACACTCTTGTAGAAAAGTTTGAATGTATCAAACTATCGACGAGGGTCATCTGCGCTCCTTTTCCTTTGCCATATATTGTAAAAAAATCATGAAAAGAAATTAAAGAATGGTTCTGAAAGTGGAAACTCCACGCTTTAAAACGAGCTGAGGTAGATTATTGTACGATTTTTTTCCACGAAGTTATAATAATTCAAATATCTAGTAGTGTGTACATCACAGTATGTCGCACAGTACGTGTCCTCGAAGAGCGTATGGGTGTGTTTACCGAGGCTAATTTCTCGCAGCGAGCAGGTGGAAAAAATTCAGATTGCGCAGAAATAGTGCAGGTCTTCTGGGTGGAAGGCAAGAGAAGTTGAAACGCGAGAGTGACAAGAGGCCGCGGCGAGTGTCGCATCATTATCGTCCGTCGTTCACCACCCTTCCCTTATTTAGCCTCCACGCTTTTCTCCGTACTTTTGCCACTTATGCGCCGCTCATCAGCATCGCCTTCTCTCCCTCTTTGTCGTGCCCCTCTCTGACAACTGCACGCGCGAGTGAGAGAGAGAGAGAGAGAGGAAAGCTGCACTTTCTCAACCCTTGCACTTTCTCCTACGCGTTCTGCTCTCTCGCCTTCGTGTTATTCGCACACAACCCCGTCCCAACAGCCCTCTCCCTCCCTTCCGCGCCGTCACAGTCCCTCGCACTGCCCTGTTTTCCGGCGCAGAGATTGTTTTAATACCCCGATGGGCAGAAACTGTGACCCAGTTCCGTGTCGGTGAATACAGACACGACCCCACCGTATTCAGAAGTCGGCCGGAGGCACGCGCGACGGCCGTCCCGTCTGCGAAACACCCACAACGAACCTAATCCTCGCCCACCGGGCCATAAGCTGGCCGAACGCAGCCCCGGAAGTCGCCCGTGAAACACCTTTCCCCGCAGAAACAGCGGGCAATTCGATATTCCCATCGGCGGACCGCGAAATTCGAAACCTACATTTTCTCCAGTTATCGCGTGCAGCAGTACCATTGCTTTTAGCACTATCGTTGACGTAACTTCTTCGTTTAAACCTTCGCCGTAGCATTGGTGACATTTTTCTGATTAAAGCGATACCAGGCATGGCACAGTTGCGATTCTATCTGCCTCTTTAATACACGATATAGTAGAATCTCTTTTATCCGAACTAATCAATAGAAGAGGAATTAAAGATCTTTTTTGGCTCGACTGTAAATTATGAACATATATATTTTGTGTAGAATAGTACTGTAAACTGTTCTTTACACAGCAGTGCATTTTTGCGCAACATTATGAATATTCGAACAAGTATAAACAGTGTTTAAAGACAGCTAGACGCTCCGGTAGCATGTTTGGTATCATTTTAATCCCTGTCTATCAGTTCTTCACTCAAAGTCATTTTTCTCCTACTAAAAATTTTATTTCACACAATTCCTCGCTATTTCCAACATTTATGCCAAACATACTTTGATTCCTACAAACTGAAATGTGTTTCATGACATCCTGAATATTTCTGTATCGCACGATTACCCGATTTCAGCTCGTCCTTCTGTTTTCCCAGGGATCGAGGGAACTGGTCACAGAAGACACTTCTGGATCTGAGCTGCTAGTCCTAGAGGAACGGAACGCTCTGCAGGATCTGTAACGCGAGAGTAGACGAAGACGAAGCTAACGGTTTCCGGGAATGAAAGACAGCACTCACCTCCGGATGAGATTTCACATAACACTTGGCCATCTGAAAGGCCTTGTCGCAAGGATCGGTTCTGTCTGAAAACAAACGGCTCTGTCAAAATGCATATCCGCGAGGTATGTTGTATTCCGTTGACTGGTTGTTTATTATATTTAATAGGAACTCAGTACAAGCACGGAGAAGATTTTAGATAATCTTAGCGTTGGTATACAACAGGCATCCGCAGCCGCTCGGACGATACGCCGGCCAAATGCACTCACCGGAGGATTTGCATTTATTAAACAATTGTTTCGAGGATGCTTGCAAGCTCCGGGGGATGTGTCTGAGCGCTCGTTGCACGTCTATGTCCGCGGTGCTGTTCATGATACCGTTCTTCACCATGAAACACTTCAGGTAGCACTTCAGCTTCTGGTCCTCCTGCTCGAAGTCGCCGGCTTTCAATTTCCTTAACGCGGCTGGAACAAAAAGCCACGTTTTCAAACGAAATATTCATCTGTCACGTCCGGTGGTTCGACCCAATGATTAATCAATCTAATAAGGAACTATCACAAAATCTAATAATGCCACGAGAGAGGTAAGCTTAGAAATAAAACAATAAAATAACCAACGTTAAATAAATAAATTTTAACCGTCAAATAGATACATACATAATTATATACGTATTTAATGTAAAGAACTATGTTAACTCGAACTGCGCAATACCGTGACGCAGTAACAAGACGCCAAATCAACAACTCAGCCTTCTGCGAAACGCACAAATGAAGATCGGTTTGCACCCTGAGAAACAATATTTTGATGAAGGTATAAACACTGACGGGATTGGGTGTCAAGCGCGGGTCGGATAAATAAATTAGCCGCCGCGAGACCCACATCGCTGTTTATAGAATATGACCGTGTGAAGTCGCTGCGGAAACAATAAACCTTTTGACTCCGGCATGAGTCAGGCGAGAGAGTTCTCGAGAGAGTCAGTTCCGGATTTTCAAACAAACATAAATATACATACATAACGCTCTGTCTCCTTAAAACAGCAAAACCGATTTTTCTTCAGTGTTAAGTGACGGTCAATAATTTTTTCAAACACTCTAGACCAGAAAAACAATGAAACAGGCCGCCTAATCGTCTTTCCCATCTCTGACGATGCGGGAAGTGTTTCTGAAACCTAGAATTTCATTCAAATCGAGCTTCATAATAATTTAAAAATCACGCTGCTAAACGAGTGTACAACAGTGTTAGCTGTAACATAAAATAGACGAAACTACGTCCATCTGAATAAAAAGTTCCGAATAAAAAGTCCTGGAAGATAAGATTCCGAAAAAGAAACGTTTCTCACGTCACGACAGAAGACAATTAGTTGGCCCGTTTTCGATGGAGCTCCGGCAACTTCTCTCAGCATTTCTATGGTTAATTTACGACCATAGATTGAACTAGACTGTTTCTCGCGAAGAATCCTACGAGCCCAGACAAAAGTGAAATCTTTCCAGACTCTCCCTCGAACTTCCAAATCAGATTCGGCGCTTTCGCAAACTCTCGTCTACAACCGAACTTTCGCGCGAATGCCTGATAGATTACCCCAGGAAACCTTAGACTCCTTTCGACAGTCTTTCCTGATGTCGGCCCGGATGGAGTCCTGGAACACAAGCAGTTTCGTTGTGAAACTTCGAACTACCAACAGGAAGAAAACTAAAAACCTCACCAGCGAAATCAGGACGACGATTAGGAACAGCGGTAACAAACGGTATCCAAACATGTTGCACCACGCGTCTAGAATCCTGAAGATCGTGTGAGCCTGGTCCGCAAGGAACTGGGAATTGGAGGAAACTCGAAACGAACCAGCAGAGACTTTATCGATTCGATAACCGGCTTGTTGTTCGATGCAGATCGCATAAACGTCCAGATTATCGATCAAAAAGAGGCTGCCGGTCGTTTTTTTTTCGCAATCAATCACAAAATGCTAAAGGCGATTCGATAACGAGGCAGGCCTCGAGCAAACCGGAAGTCCTCGCGTTTACATTTTGAAATAATCGGACATCGGTGTGCGATATCGCTTATCGCGCTATCCGATGATCGGATAAGTTACAGGCTGTCCTCCTCCCTGATCGGATTAAGAAAATCAGCATTTCCCAACCACACGGTCTTATCGAGCCCGGACATTAATCATAATCCTGTCAGGGGCTATCGCTGATAATCGAGATGCACTAAATTGCGAAAGCGTGGCGTGTTATGCCGAGGAAGCTTCCGGTTCACCGACACTGATGAAAGTGGAACGCTTTTTCGCCCGCGGAGAAAGAAACAGGCAATTTTTTGGATCGAGTTTGATTCGCACGGGGAAGGGGAATCTGTTTTTGCGAACAGAGAACGCGGAGGCTTTGAAAATTGCTCGTGCGGGTTTTCTTTGACCTTGCTTCGCGTGGGTAATCTTTATGCTTTGCGGGAAGTAGCCGAGACGCGTGCTACTCTTCTGGAAATTTCTTTTAAGTATAAATACGTGTAAGAACTTGGTAATGTAGTGTAGAATCTGCCAGGTGTTGTACATTACATTTTTTTCTGTACTAGATGCAGCGTTAACTAGGAATTAAAAAAATAGTTATGCTACAGAGGACTGTATCATTAAAACGATAAAATGATACACCAAATTCTACCACAGAAAAAGAATAATATAATTCTTATTCTGCGATCTTCTGTGCTCGTTATGCATATCGAAACTTTCAGGTGAAGAATTATTGAAAAAGGCACGTAGACGATTACAAATGCAAAACAGTGAATCACCGCCGACTGAAAGTGAATACAACGTATCATCGAGTCCCAGATGAAACCCGAGACGAGAAGTTCGTCCACTCACATATACATATACAATGTATGTATCCCCGTCCGACTGATCTTCAGTCGGTTTTCTTCAGTCGATCCGGTCGCGATCCACGGTTCAGTCTTTCATCGAATGCGATCACGTGTTCCTCGCCGACGACCATGAAAAAGCAACAGTCCAATTGTTGCAATCTTTTGCACGATATTATTCACGGATTTCGAGACCGGGTGACAGTGCATGGTACAGGCTGTGTGAAAAAACAAGTGGAATTTCTAGCTAAAAACGGATTTCTCTGCAACGTTTGTCGGCTGTTGATTCTGTGCATCAAGGAACTTGAAACCGTCTTCTCAAGGTTCAACTACAGTGCATCTGAAAAGAAATTTCGTAATGACGCTTCGGTGAATTGCTGTTCGATTAGTATTGTACCGCAGAAAGGCAAGAAACGTTCTAGGAAGAGGTTGTCAAAAAAAAGTAAGCATCTTGGAAATTTTTCTATTTTAGACGTTTTTCCGTTCGTGTAAAATGCTGGAAATTAGTTGAATATAACCTGTAAACATTTTGTGAAAGTGATTTGGTCCTTAGATAGATCTGGATTTTTACTGATTAACACGTTGAGCCAAGCGCCGGTCCCTGGGGACCGACAGTGGACTTTTCCTTTGGCCGGCGTCGGTCCGTGGAACCGACAATTTATTTATTTATCTCTGTTCATGAACTGTAAAGCGGAAGTATTTGTAGGGATCGTACGAGCGTTACAAAAACACTAACTTATTTTTAATCAATGCTGGATTAACCAATAAACAAACTAAGAACGTGCTCACGGCATCAAGAGAAAGGGGGCAGCATGGAAATTTTCTGAATTTTACATCTTTTACGTGGTAATAATAATTGAGTGGAAATTATCGAAGTGTTAATCCGGCACTGTTTATAATATTGACTGAATGAATATCTGGGAAGCTTCTAAGGTGATCCGTGTTCATTTTACCACACCAATTGTCGAAAATTGAGCCTGAGAATTCCGGAAAGGGCCGGGGAGAAGGGTGGGGGTAGGTACGCATCGCGGCAGCCGTTGATAACCGCGGGAAACTATTTCTGGCGTTCCCCGAGGAGGATTGTAGGCATGAAAACAAGACGAGGTATATATGAAGGTGACGGTGTGTCTCCGTCTCCGTTGCACCTGTAACTTTTTGCGCATCGTTAGCCCGATTCTCGGAGAAGAGCGCTTTCCGCTGGACTAGAGGCTTTCAAATCGACTGTAGCCGCGCCACAGTTTTCCTTGTCGCGTGCGCGGTGCTCTGCGCAGATAGTGGTTCCGCGTTCGGCACGCTGGATTGATCAACGAACAATCCCTTATTCGATCGAGTCGTGTGTATTTTCGTTTCTCGGCCGATCGGAAATCGGCTGGAGCGGCTCTCTCGTCGTTCACCCGGTGTTCTCTCGTCTCTCCTCGCCTCTCCCGTTTCGTCGACGACGATGCTCGTCGAGGCCGTCGTCGCTCGAAATTAGGTTATGTCGGTCGTCGTCGGAGTCGGTGGAAACAGCAGTGGCGCTGCGTGCATCGCCACACGAGTATAATTAAAATCAATGTAACAGTGCAGTGTTTCGGGACGGACATTCCTTGGCCGCGGTTTTCCACCGTTCTCCAGCTGAAAAGGAGAAATGTCGAACGGCCTGGCGATGCTGAACAATGACAAAGGAACCACGGAGACAAGTATGAGATCCGCACAGCGTATTCTTTAATTCATCGTTAACGAGTTGCCTCTATGCGGCCCCCGTTCCGAACCTCGTGTCTCTCTTGTTTAGAGTACAACCCGTCCATCGTCGATACGAACGCGATACCGTTCCCGGCGGATCGGTCGCAGGAGTCACACATGACGAGGGTGAGCACTTTTTTTCATTAATTGTTGTTATTTATGGACCGGATACCCGTCCCCCTTGAGCGTTAATAACCGAAGCTCGGTACCCTATTCACAGATGGAGCAACCAAACATCTCAAGGCCCGTACTGAAGAGGCCCGCTGACTCTGAACCTGAAGGTCAGTGGCTGGTCCCACTATCCTTTACATTCCCATGGACCGACCCTTAGTTGTCCGACATGCATGTACGCGTACTGTGTACTTTCCGATAGAAAAAAACTGAACACGGATCGCCTTAGAAGTATTCCAGATTGTAGATCTTTGGTGCTAAAGGAAATATAATTCAGATTACGTAATTTAATTTGTATATTTTCTATTTCGCCAGGTACCATCAGTCCAAAGAAACGGCACAAGAATCCACAGCCAAAGAACGCGGTGTGTGCTTTGAACGAGTTGAAGACTGGAGCTATATACAAGGTAGTGGATCAGACTGGCCCCACGCATGCTCCCATTTTCACGATCGCGGTGCAGATAGATGGGCAGACCTACGAAGGGAAAGGCCGCACCAAGAAGATGGCCAAGCACGCTGCAGCAGAGCTGGCTCTGAGGAACATCGTTCAGTTTAGGAATACGCCGGAGGTACACCAAGCGATCAACACCTGCCAGCCCTCCATGCCTCTGGAGCCTGACTTCACGAGCGACGTCACTGAACGCGACAATCACTTAGTAAATGCTTTTAAAACATTGACACAGGAACCGAAGAGCCCGAACAAGTTTCTAGAGAAAGGACCCGTGGCGCTGATCAACGAACTGTACCCAGGCGTCGTCTACAAATGCGTGTCCGACAACGGGGAGAGTTATGCGAAGTTCACGATATCGGTGACCATCGACGGTGAGACCTTCGAGGGTACCGGGCCGAGTAAAAAGCTGGCGAAAGCTGCGGCGAGCAAGGCGGCGTTGGCCAAGTTGAGGAACGTGCATAGCTCCTCGTTCTGCATACCGCTTCCCGTTCGCGTTCTGCCGAACTTCTCGAGCAGCGGTCACTGGCAAGACCAGATGCAGCTGCCGCAGATGCTGGCCGACAAAATCGGGAAAATGGTAAATCAGAAGTTCAGCGAACTCATACAGTCCAAACCGCAGCATGCTCGCCGCAAGGTCTTGGCCGGCATCGTACAGACCAAGGGCTCGGACGCCGAGCTCATTTGCGTGACGACTGGTAAGACTTTTCTTCTACAACACAGTCAAAAGGTGCCGATACACAAGCACAAGTAAGGGTGCGAATACACTAGAAGAAATGTCAAAGTTACTTGCTAGTGTATCTGTACCTTTACTAAGAATCTAGCTACATAAACCATTGTTCCGCTTCTTTCAAACGAAAAGGTACCAAATGCGTATCCGGAGAGCACTTGAGCGTCAGCGGAGGTGCTCTAAATGACTGCCATGCGGAGGTGGTGGCACGAAGGTGTCTGTGCGAGTACTTGTACAAGCAGCTGGAGCTTCATACAGAGGAGAGAATCATTGAGTCCATCCTGGAACCCGCAAAGAAGGGTTTCAAACTGAAACAGGGCATCCAGTTTCATTTATACATAAACACTGCCCCGTGCGGTGATGCTAGAATCTTTTCTCCGCATGAGGAGAACGAGTCTGTCGACAAACATCCTAACCGGAGAGCTAGAGGACAATTGCGGACCAAGATTGAGTCCGGGGAGGGAACGATACCCGTGAAAAGCAGCGAGGGCATACAGACGTGGGACGGTGTTCTTATGGTAAGCACTCGATTGAGGACTGCACATGCGAGCTGTACATGAAGTGCACGCACTAGGGCTGTAAATAAAGTTCAACCTTCCGATTGCATCAAGTATTTCTGATTGTTCGGATGTTTGTTTAATTAAGGGGTTAGCAGCGGTTGAAGAATATCCGAGCAGTCAGAGATATGTACTTGGTGGAACAGAAAGCGGGAACATTGGCAGTTTTAAAGCACTAATACAAACCGTTTGCTTCAACCACCAGGGCCAAAGACTGCTGACGATGTCGTGCTCGGACAAAATAGCTCGATGGAACGTACTTGGTGTGCAAGGTGCACTTCTAAGCCACTTCATCGAGCCAATTTACTTCCACAGCATCGTTTTAGGCAGTCTATTGAACCCAAGCCACATGTATAGAGCGGTCTGCGGACGTATCGAAAACACGATTCAGGGTCTGCCGCCGCCGTATAGGCTTAACAAGCCTCTAATGAGCCTCATTACGTCCTCGGAAGTTAGGCAGCCAGGGAAAGCGCCTAACTACAGTGTAAATTGGACTATCGGTACGTGAGGTCGGCAGGTGGGTCCAATTAAGAATCTCACTGTAAATACTTCATGCGTCCCTCAGGTCAGGCGGATGCCGAGGTGATAAACTGCACCACGGGAAAGGACGAGCTCGGCAAGCCGTCGAGAATATCGAAACAGGGATTGTTCAGGCGGTTTTACAATCTGCTAGGTAAAATTGACACTATCGACGACGCTGACCAGAATCAGTGTCGTCACTACCTGGACGCGAAGTCCTCCGTGCAGAATTATTCGGTGAGTACCACTCTGTGATGATAAGACTGCGGATCTTGTGCATTCATTACTACAGTCAAGATCTTGTACGAATATCAGAATTTAAGATCATTGCTATGTTTCCTTCAACCTATTAAAATTATTACAAGCAGAAATCAATTTAAGGGCGGCAACTTGTAAGTTTGTACGTTCTATCTTTCTTTAAATATTTTTCTTTTCACATGTATCGGAGAACAGGACAGATTTGTTGCATAAAGATCCACAGTCTAGATGATACATGAGTCGGCGGTTCGTCATTGTTCTCTTACCGTTTTTCTTGTGCGATAGCTTGCCAAGCATCAGTTGAAGGAGGCTTTCGTAAAGGCACATCTTGGGAGTTGGGTTAAAAAGCCGATCGAACAAGATATGTTCGAGGTCGATATCTGACTAAATCAGAGTAACGACAAGTCGGCGACCAATGATATGGACTTTCGGGTGACAGATTATGTGGTTCCTACTGCAAACTAGATCGCTCGTTCAGCGTGTTATGATATGGCAGAATGCGGCATCAGTAAAGCATAAATCGTAGGATCTCACGCGTGACTCACCTTTCACTTTGCGTTGGGTGATATATATATTTTATACATACATATTGCATGTAGATTCTATACATACAATATGTCTCTTCAGAGTGTGTATGTATCGAAAGAAAGGGACGATCAAAGGCAAAAGGGGAGGAAAGAGTATACGAGAGGGAAAGAGAGAGAGGAATAGAAAGAAAGATAGGGAGAAAGGGTATGAGAGAGAGAAAGAGAGGGGTACGAATCTCGTAATCATTTTTGGTCTTCGAGCCGTCGGAGGTTTTACTATTCGATAGTTGCTCAGTTTAAATAATAGGGTTTATCATACGCGGCACGTTTCGATACTTCGAATTTTAATCTTATATCGTTTTAGCGTAACGTCAATTTCGACAGACTTTATAGACTGGTAGTAGAACACGCAGACCAGACAGAATGAGAATCAGACAGAAAGATAGTGAGAGAGAAAGAGAGAGAAAGAGAGACGTAGTGAACAAAAGAATTTTACGTTGTCAGAACGTGTTCGAGGCATCTGTTTTCACGAAGCAAACGATTGTGCACATATCCGTACCGTCAGTCTTCTCTTTTCTTCCAGAAGTGTCTCGACACGAGAACGACGAATAGAGCACATACCCTCGTCCGTGGTTCTCTCACGACACACTTCTTCTATTCATTTGTAGTCGCTCGAACGCAAACGAGGGAGAGGGACTAAAATGGAAGGAAAATAAATATGGAAAAAAGGAAAGCATTCGAGATGGAGGGGGGGGGGGGGCAAATCCCGAGATTTTACTCGTGCCTGCCTGTATTTTTTTCTTAGGCGTTATAGGTATATAAACAGTGATAATAACATGCATCACGTTACATCCCCGAAGGCTGTGACCGAGTGTAAAGAATCGTCGACGTGCAAGTAAATTACGTACTTCGTTGCGGATGTCGACGAAACGGAACAGGAATCGATTCCTTGTCGGCGTCACGGATACATATATTCTTATCTCGCTATTAATCATTGAAGGGTTTGCAGTAATCAGGCGGCTCCACTTTCTTTTTTTACACATTTGTTTCCATTCGGACACGCGGCTGACCTTTGGGTCTGAAAAAGAGTTCTAATAAGCATTGGTATTTAATGCTGTTCAAGACGTTCCATGCGTGAAACAAGCTACTCTTTGTTTCATTGTGTTAGTAGTAATAACTTATTACGATATACATATATTTCTGGATAATATTATCCATTATAAGTATCATCTATCATACATATGTATATTTATGTAGAAAGTTTTTGTTGTAATGGTGAAGGACAGCATAATGATAAACTCCTAGTGTGCAAATGTTTAAATGTTTGTGTTACATAGTAACGAACAATGTTCGACATTTGGTGACAAGAGCGTATAATAGTATTTATTCAATTTACTGTTAGGGTTAGTAGCTAGGGGTAGTAGATTACTACAAAATAAAATAATAATATATTTTATCACAATAAAATATATTCTCTAATAATTTTCTTTTTCTGCTTTGGTACAAAAAGTACCAAGTTGGAGCATTATTTGTTTAAAATCTCAGCCAGAAGATTATCTCGGTTTAGATCTACTTTCTAACATCAGCATAAAGTTTATGAGCAATTATAAAACCTTAAAAGAACAAGGAAATCACACAGCAAACTCTGTACAATAGATTGGAACATTTTAGTATTTATTTGACTGGAATTGTGTGAAGTGGGGGTACCTTATGATTGCAGCAACCTCTTCGATAGCAACCGGTTCTCTAACGAAACTAGTCGCTCGCCAAAGACATACGTTACAGTTTAGGTATGATGTTTCTTTTTTTTTGTGGCGAGGGTGGGAGGAGCGATGTGCAGGGTATTGTTTCGTACGCAATTTCGTTTCGCAATCGTCGACAACGAATCGGCCCTCGACAGTTCGATATTGTCACCGCTGAGTTTTCATATAGGGAACAAATGAGAAATATATATAGGGTGAATGGTTTAGGATCGAGCGGAGTGGGTGCGTGAATGTATTATACGAGTCAATAAGTAAATTAATAAGTACGTTACGGTTACTAGTTTAGAGAATCCTAAGATCATTGCCTCACTGTGCCAGTTCTTATATACAAATTCGTGCGATTCTGCCGTAGTGACACACTGCCCGGTGTCGGTCCAGTTTTGCGTGAGAAACTCGACGGCTGCGCGCGAAGGAAAGCGAGAAAGAAAGAGTGAGAGTGAAAGCGAGAAAGAAAGAAAGAAAGAAGATTCGCGCCGTCGAAGAAGCTCGGTCAAAAACAAGTATTATATCCACACACGTATTATTAGAGAACCACTTCTTCCCAGAAGTGTTGTCAGTCGGTTAGCGCGACTCCTCGATATTAAGTTTAGTACAAATCTCTCGGGCGTTCTTCGTTTCGTCTACCTGATCTCTTTAGTTACCTGAAGCTTTACTTTTACTAGTTTAACTCGATCAAGCATAATACTTTAATAGTTCACGCGAGAAGAAAAGACAAAAGAGGAAAGATAGAAAGAGGGGGAGAGATTGAGTGTGCGTGATAAAAAAGAGTGGGGGGCAGGAAACACGTGCCAACAAGGAGGAACGAGAAACGAAAACCAAATAACGCAACAACGCCAATGGATTTCCGCAAGACTAAAATGAAAGAGACGCTTGTGTTCGCTTGTTTTCTCTGTATCTAATGAATGTTAGAATTAACGTTGCGTGCCATATATTAACCATTTAACTTTCCTTAGTTCCTCGTTAACCTAGCCTGAAGTAACGGAACGACGCCAGAGTCTTCTAACGACCACCGTTCTCTTGCCGCATGCTTCTTGTGTCTTCGCGGTAACAATGTCGTACACGGTCCCTGCGAAACGACGATCAAACATCCGGAGAAATGATAGCAGAAATAAAGCGTTTGCGCTCCGGTTAATTTCACGGAGCTTGTTTCGGAAGCAACGACGCGGAGAAATAATCGCAAGACAAGGTAGCAAATTTTGCCAGGTGATCCGGGGACCGGAGAACGCGTGTTAAACGTTTTTTCACGAGTACGGTCGCTGAATCGACGACGGCGGATCCGTCGATGACGGGGGGAGTCAGTATTTTACATTCTTAGGGTATAGCGTTTTTATTCGAGTAGAGGATAAGGGGACGCGCCGGAGGCCGCGGTTTTTTCTCTTCCGTAATCAGTCTCTCCGTGTCCACGCCGTGTCCCAAAAGTACACAGGTTCGATACAAAAGACACACCTACCACACACGTACAGAGACCCACGCGCACACACGGTTTCTATATTACATATATTGTTACGACTAAATATCACAATACACAGAGAGATCCACAGATACAGAGACACACCACGCGTAATTACACAAAGAGGATGAACACCGCCGAGGTAATTCGGGCATAACCGATTATAGCGGAACCACTTAATGGTCTCAGTGATCAAAAACCTGGAGTGAGCAAATATTACTTAGTTTAAACGAGGTTAAGATAATTAAACAAGAAACACGCTAGTTCTAGTCTACTTCGACTTTACACCGTTTTTTCGATTTTTGTCGCCCCGGGGGTCTCGTCGCGCCGGGGAGAGCCCATAGTCATAGTGAACATCGAGCATAATACGAACTTCGTAGTCAGCTAGAGTTTAAGCTTGACTAGTGCCTCTAGTTGTAACTTCTGTCCGAGCAGAAATTAAGTAAATACGATAGAGGAAAGAATGACGAATAATAAACCTTTATTTACCAAGCGTGTTGTTCGCCGTTTATCTCGCGAGAGATCGTCCACCTCTGACTCCACCGATCATTTCCACGCTTTTGCGAGACCGTAGTTGATCTTTGCAAGACTGATTATGTTCAAGCACGATGCAATTGTTTTTTTTTTCTATTTTAATGGGACACTGTGTTGCGGTAGCATTTTTTATGTTTTAAAGCTCAACATTTTAGAGGCTGAAAACCTAATGATGTAGGTTTCTTTTAATTAATCTTTCTTTTAGATGGTTTTGTATTTGCTTGTTTGAGACGAACAATTGTTGTGTTTATTGAACATAATATACAGAGCCAGTAATTTTAATTGGCTGCTGGATAATTGAAATTCATTTATAACATTTATACTAAACATAAGTTAGAACGATTGTAAAGGAGACTCTGCTAACATGCACCAAAAGTTGGTTGATGTCTATGCTATATTCAAAAGGAGATCGATAGTATTTTTGCTAAAAAATTAATCCCAGAAAAAGTTCTTAAATTATATTGTTCCAAATTATTTTTTAGTTAAGGAATAAAATTGTTATGGCTGTTAGAAAAGTGTTAGCATTGATGATCGATCTTTTAAATACTGTGAAGTAACCACCAGTAGGTAAAGTGTGTTCAATCAAAGTTTATTGCGTTAATTTAGAAAGATCAGAGTTCCAAATATCTTGGAAATCAATAAAAAGTATAAGAAAATTTATTTTCGAAAAATTTTATGTTTCTTCTGTAGGTATTGTCTCGACAGATCTTCGTTGTTGTGTTAAGATAAAAGTGTTCAAAAACTTGGTACTCTCGATGAACAGTTTTAGTTTGGAAGCAAATGTTTGAATAATTTTTGTAAAACATTTTCCGAGGGCATTCTATCTCATTGTCAGTCTTGGAAAGTTTAACAGTGCCATTTGTGCATGCCGAGTGCTGGATCCATTGAAACCTATTATTTAATAATAAGTCACTGTTAAAAGCGTTTATTGCGACGCGGAGTGTGATTATAGCAGGATGCTAAAATAGGTTTACTAAAGAACTGCATGATCCAACGTATCCGAATGCAATATAACTGCATGTAACAGATTCAATAAATCGTAGTCCAGTGGATAAGGGACAGAAAAATCAAAACTTGTCTTTTTTTCAAACTGTATATTAATTACATCGTTACTGTATATTACTCTTCTTCTGATAATCATCTATTAATAGCGCTATACCTATAGTACAGCCGTCGTTATCGCGCTTCGCACATGTGTCCCTCGGCAAATCTCGAATTCATTGAACTCTTATGCCATCGACAATTACGCTTTCCGAAATTTCCACAAAGACCTTAAAAACCACTCGGATTTGCCTTCTTCCAAAAATGAACAAATTTTTTCCTTCGATCCGTAGTTCTTTTATTGCTTGAATTATTGAAAATTTTTCGAATCGATCATACCTATAAGCCTATCGTTATTAAACATTGTAACGTCTCAAGGAAGAGTGAATTTCCTTATAGAAATTTTGAGTAACTTTATAACAACTCTGAACAAACGATTTTCTCCGTCAGTCTTAGAGCGTGTACCGATAGCGACGTTCTTCTTGGAAAGATTATTCCCAATGCGACCGATCTCGAGTCTTATTTTTATCAACAACGAGAGAGCACAGTAGAACGAAACATTTTCTTGAACAACAAGCAGACATTTCATATGTAACTAGACTATGTGGAGATAACGACGCCAATTAGAAACACATAGCAGAATAAGTGAAACGTAAAAGTTCTATTTGGTATTGAAATTATTAAGAACTAGGGTTGAAAAATACGGATGACCTTAAAATTTTGTGGAAAATAGAGAAAATTCTCTGGAATTTATCCGTGGAAATAGTATAATTTAGAATTGAGCAATTTTTCGATACAATCGAGAAGAGTGAAAGTACGTCCAGTTGTTTTTTAATTTCAATTATTCTGCTGTTCGTTTAATTTTCATTGTTCCATTGTGCGTCGACGATATCCGACGAGGCGAGGCGACCACGTGCGAAACGTTTCCCCTTCTGAACGCAACATCGAACCATTCTTCTCCTTTCTTCATCCACTTAACTCCTATATGATATGTATCGAGTTTGCCGGTGGTGTCTTCTGCCGTTTTCGCGTTTTGTCTGTCTGTGTGTGTGTGTCTCCTTAGAAAACCACGTGTCCGTTTATATAACTGTGTGTGTGTGTGTGTGACTATGTAGGTCCTGGGTGAAAAGTATGCTCGGAAAGTATGCTGCGCGGAGTGATAGATCGCGATCGAACTAGAGATAGTATAGCTTAACGATGCCCGATAGTAGCCCGCGAATCGTAACAACGTGGATGTAAGTCGGTCACAAAGTAACAAATCGTTCCATCGTAATTGTCAGTCCGTCAACGTTATTCCTCCGTCGATTCTGACGCGCTCTCTGCGTGCAATCGAACCTCTGCCTTTTTCACCTCACCAAAAAAATAGTTCACTAGTTCGTGTCTACGAGTTAGGGAAGACTTCGTGTAAACGTCGTCGAAGCGTTGTCCAGTGATGTTAATTGTTAGACTGCGGATCTTTATGCGACATAAAACTGTTCCGTTTTAACTGCACTAAACAGAGATGCTACATAGAAGTGTATTTCATTTTTTAGTAACTTCGAAATTTTTTACATTTCAATTCTCTTAATCCTGTTTGAAACAACTGTTACACATTTGCGTGAAAAATGCATAAAATCCGCAGTCCGGTAATCATCGTGTCCCGGTGTTCGAGGAGTTTGTTATTAATCTCCAGCGAGCTTGAGTCGAAGAACGTGAAAAACAAATCGCTTCAGATCTCATTCCGTTTATTATTTCGAGCACGCCTTTCACCGGCTCTCTTCACAAAATGATCTAGTGGCAAACCTTTGCAAACCCTTGCTAGGCGAAAACGGAAACGTCGATCGCAGGCCGGTCGTCTAGATCAGACATGGGTACAGCGTTTTTGCTCCGCAGAGAACTGTCAGGTGTACAAGAAGAAAGCTTGAGTATGGCAGATTCAAATTTATTCGAGAAAAACTACTGGTACAAGTTCGATCTTCGATGTAGTTGTCATTATCCACGGTTCTTTGCTGTTTCTCGGATAACTTGAGGCAAAACAGCCATCGAGTCAAGTTTCAAACAGTTCTTTACAAGTTAATAGGTCTAGTCAGTACGGCTCATGCTAGAAAAATTCGCAAATTGCCCTTACACGGCAATAAACGTGCTATTCATACTTGTTATTAAAGCTACTTGACATAAACTTATCGAAACGCGTTCGGAAAAGCTTTGACGTTCACTATACAATTATTCATAGACGCTTCTAGTGTTTACTGTATAAACGTCGTTATCAAAGGTACACATACGCCAAACCTCGACAAAGAACAGTACAACTGCGACTGTTTAACTTTCTTTTTGTACACCTAATCCAATTTCATGGCAGAAGACTTTCCACAGTAACGAGTCTCCGCCTCCTGGCTCCTTTTAGAACCGCCCCTACGTTTCAGACGCTCCGCTATCCCTTCCATAGCGCGTAAGCCAGTGGTGGGAAGAGCGTGCGTGGGGATAGCACCGCCTCTAAAGCCCCCATTCTCTCTATAACTGCTCGAGTGGGCGTGGCCTAGTTGCTCCTACGATCCCCCGAGCCAAACCAGTGCCCCAAGGGGCAATCCGTGCCCATGCCTGAGCTAGAAGCTCTAGAAACAGCGGCAGCTAACAACAGTAGCTAAGACGAGTAACAAAAGTGTAACAACGGACCAATTCCGAAACGTTCATGCCCTAACGGCGGTTTACATGATTGATTCGACACCTATTTCCAGCCTCGTGGAGCGTGCGCATGCTTTCGTAAGGCAATGAAGATTGATCCGTGATTTTTCATAGACGGGGCAGGCGAGTCGTTCGCTTTAAAAGTGTCCGTAAGGCTAACGATTTCCATAACGAACGGTTTTTGTTCATCATCTTGTCGGCTCGTTGCCACTTTGAAAGCAAACGGCTCCGGATATGAGTCGCGACAAGAACGCTAACTACGGTTACGTTTATTATATTTATCTACTCAGTTTTGGTGTAAGGTGTACTCGAAAAAAAGTAGCACTGACCCGAAGTATGTTCACTCCGGCGCACATTACGCGATCGGTACTCTTCGGTAACAATAACGAGCTGATCCGCTCTGATATATACGACGATATGCCTTACGGTTAGCTTTAACTTCGATATGGTATGTAGGTACAACGTAATCTCTAGCTTGTGCCACGGGAAACATGATTTCCCTTCGTTTTACCGGTCGAGGGACGCGGCCGAGCGAGGAGAATCGAATTCATCTTTCATTTTCACGGCGATGCCTGGGCCAAGTTTGACCCGGCTGGAAATTAACTTCACAATTTGTAGTAACTTGATCGAGCTGGGTGCAGTATACGGCGTAGTTAACACAGCTTTTCAACGATACCAGTTTATATACAGGGTGAGCCAAAATTAGTGGCCAAAGTGAGTGGGAGGTTGCTGCGGAAACAAGTGGAAAAAATAATTTTCTTGTGTTTCGTAGGGTAAAATGATTTTTGGTATCGTCGTGTTAAAAAATTATAGTATTTGATTTGTTACTTTGACAATGTTCCTAGTCTCGAAGACCAGTATAAAAAATATAATACAAAAATTTGTTCACGAGGTACTTTGTCTCTCCAACGAAATATTTCCTTGTTGGAAGAACAGAGAAGCTAGAAAATAGAATGGAATTGTTTTATCCTTTTTATCTTTGAATCGGAAACTTCGTTTCAAGTGACTTATGTGTCTGACTAGTATCTGAAGTGTCGGTGTAAGTGTCTGGCCGCGGATAGCCGTATCTACTTGCGAAAACGACAATCTCAGGAAAGATACGCCGCAAGAAAAATTTTTTAAATTCCTTTTCCACTTGTTTTTGAGCCAGTAGCGTCACTGATTCTGCTTCGCCCTGTACACATCTAGGGAAGAAGGGATCTCGAAAGCAAGAGAGACCAATAAGAGCATCGATGAATGAACTCGAAGAAAAAGGGAACTCGAATCCTCCCCGGACTTCCGGTCCGTTCGACACCGGCGTCGCCGTCTCTGAGTAATCGTCCTCTATAATTCAACAGTATGATACACCTATCACGAGAGAACGTGTCTGCTTACATGGTAAAACAGTACGATACGAGCTACAATTCGATAGAGTCTCTACCCGATTACAAGTGATACGTTTTACAGATTGCAACACGGAACGAGCAACGTTCAGCCTAGGAACAGAAAACAAGGGTTCAACGAGAGACACGGGTTTCGTTAATATCCACACAAGAGAGAGATATATATATAGAGAGAACGAGATAGAGGGAGGTAGAGAGGGATAGAATTAGAGAATTATTTACAATGAGTGCTGCCGATTCTCGTGCTCTTTCCGTCGACGGTTTCAGTTCCTTTGATCCCGGAGGATGCTGAGCGCAGGTACGCCCGGATAATCACGAGGAAACGAGAAGCAGAGTACGCGTAGATACACAATAATACATCGAGGAGCTTGCACTCGAGGACACGGCCTCGTTCGAACCCTGCGCTCTGTTCCCTTCAAGGTCTGTACCGGTTCACGATGATCCTTTCTGGATCGCCTAGGCTCTGGAGTATGCTAGGGATCGAACGATTCCGTGGAGTGCAAGTCCGTAGGATAGATAAATAGTTTCGTTGAAGCGACCCCGCAGATCCTGTGTTGTGCCGTACTACACGTGTCAGGTATATTAAGTATAGTTTTACGTCACGAAAGATATGGTTACTCTGCTGTACAATCGTATTTTCACCTGGTGACGGCCCGTGTCGCGTGTGATCCTCTTTCGGGGTGGATTTTCTCAGTTTACTGTCGCGTCTGGTAAGGAAACTTCGAAATACAGACTGGTTTGATATGGTTTGGACTGTCTACATGTTTAACAGTTCAGAAACTGGACACTTTTTATATGGCTGGGACTGTGTATGTATTTTGTACTTCAGGGGGACTGTGATTTTGATATGTTTGGAAGTGTACATATGTCTCAAAAATTGCAAGGGAAAATATTGATCTCTTTTTTGTTGATATGTTGTTTTTTTCAGGAAATGCATTCATCTCGATGTTTGTTATTGCACCATTAAAGATGCTACCCACAAAAGTCTCACAAAATTAAAGCAATCTGTTCCATCTACTGCGTCAACTTTCATTTCACCCCAAGGATCCTATAAAAATAGTATTCATAAGGTATATCACTATAAAAATTAATTTTTAAGTTCAGACATACAAGTACATCGTACATGAAAGAATAAGGTGACACGCAAGGTGTTCGACGATGGTATACATATATCGTCGTGATATGATATTCTTTAGATAATATTGGAATCATTAGCAAATCTAAACGGATAAAAAATTCCATTTGAATTTGGGAAGAAATTGTCCTAGAGAACACTCAGGGGATGATTTCGCCCCAAAGAGTAAACGATCACGAAAACCGACCTAAAACCTTCAGAAATCTGTCCTAAAATCCCAGAAAAATTTCAGACGTTTCCTCACAAGACTGACTACCAATATAACCTTCCACTGTCAACAGGTTCCCTCCACCAAGGATCTACATCACAGGATCTACGCCAGATACTTCGATCCTTCGCTCCCCTGATATCCAGAAAAGAATCACTCGCGACAGGACATCCCGTCGCTTTCCCAACGTGAAAAACCTCGGATGGCGTGTCTTCCTCTCCTGGTTTCGGTCCTCGATCCAGGAACTTCCACCCCCGATGCCCCATAGGTCGCGATCGAGCTCGCGACGATCACGCTGACCGTTTCCGCCGGTTGCGTCGCCGTTATGAAACCGTCTTCAACAAACTAAGAAAACTACACAAACAAGATAACAATCCGAGCGTTTGGCGTCTCGAGTACCAGGCACTTTCAAATCGTCGGTCAGTCTTTTTCGCCGATCTCTTTGGCTCGGTGAAGAACGCTAGCATGAAGGGCCAGAATTTGACAATGAGGAAAGAGAAATCTAGATTTTCAACTGAAGATTAACCGAACAAGACCCCGTTCAAGTTGATAAGGGAAGATTAGGCTCGCGATCCGGCTTCACAAAGGCGCAGCGGGCGGTAAATATGCCGTATTTACAGAAAAAACGCGAGCTGATGGGACACCGTGGAGTCTACACCGGCGAGAGTCTGCTGGCTCTGTAAGGTGTTGCCAGTTGTGTTATCGAACCTGTTGTTGGTTCTTGGTTCTCCGGAGAACGAGCCGGTTGTCGACCAGCGTCCCATGATCATTCTGATCGTCTCAGGCAGGATCGATCGTCCAGGACTGTTACCATTCGTAGTCGTGCAGATGGAAGGGGTTGGTGCATGGTTGTTGAGCGTGTAGGTGGGTCTCTATCGGCGGCGGCTTGATCAGGTCCAACTCCGCTCGGTTGATCACTTCACTGTAGAGCTGTTGGACAGAGAGATCGAGGATTAGAATGACGAAGAGTGTTGTGGGAGCGAAGATTGTCTGGTGTGAGAGTCGCAAAGACGTCTATCGGTAAACCTAACAAACAATATAGAAAAAATATCGTGTTTCGTTCAGAGAGTATAGCCTTGCGTAGAAGTTTTCGTTCGTTACGGACGCTTTCCTCGCGGGGACGTTCTAATTAGAACGGTTTTACTAAACCTGGAAGCTCCTACGGATATACTCGTCCTCGCCTATGCCAGTCATACCGTAATTATATCCACCTCCGCCGCCGCCGCCGCCGTTTAGAAATGGATTCGTCGGGTTCACGGGACCTGTAATTAAAATACAGTTAGACATTTTAGGAAAATGAAGTTCTCCAGGTTGGAAGATCATGATTAGATTGATTGTGTGAAATTGTACTAGTCGAGGTAAAACTACCCATGAAAGACGAGTTAGGGGTTGAATAACAACCTTAATCAAATTAATTCGGCAGTCTCTGTGCAGGATACAAGATCTGCGATCATAAGAGATCGCGTTAAGTATCGCAAAGATCTTACCTCCGTTCGCGCCAGGTACACCAAGATTACTGCCCGACGTCTGATAAGTGGCGCCATAGCCTGTGTCCTGATTAGCCAGCTCGTGCAGACGAGTTGAGCTAAGCGCCCTAGGTATGGCGTTGCTTGGGACACCATGAGGCGCCAGGTGCGTGGCCTCTGCCACCTGGTGAGGGTCCTCTGTCTGTGGCAAGTCGGACACGAAGCCGGTGTCCTTTCTGTAGAAGTTGATGAATATGAACCCGGCGAGCACCAGGAGGCAGCACAATCCGTACGCTCTGAATGTTGCAGTGGTGCCTGAAAAAACCGTCAGAATCAATTAGATAAAAATATATGGCCTTTCAGAATAGTCTCCAAGATTTTTCTCCGGCTAGGAGGATATTTAAGTAACAGGGTCCTCCGTCCGTTTGAGAACCTCGACCAATAATAGAGCAATCCCTCATGAATATTGCAAGACAAATCAATATCGAAGCACTTGTCATCTTGACGAGGATCAATAAAGCATTGTTTCCACAGTTATAGAATCGATAGACTGTACTGCGAACGAGGGTTGCCCCGTGGGGCACTGTCCTGACCACAAGCAAGTTACTAACTCTGTTATAAACATTGTATGGTAGAACTTATACGAATTACAAGACTGAATTTATTTAGATTTCAATTTCAAAGGCCATTTGCTCGAAAACATTCAATACACACTCACCATAAGCGTCGACGAACATGCCACCAATCATAGCGCCGCAACCCCTACCCAGACCATGGTGAACACCTTGCAGCACACCTTGCGCGCTGGTGCGCAATTGAGGTGGTGTATTGTGGGCTATATAACTGCAACATGCAGCCCACACTGCAGCATGAGTGATACCTTGGATGAACTCGAACGGCAGCACCCACCAGGGCGACACCAGCCAGGAAATGTACAGGAAACGAAGCACGTTTCCGCCTAGACCCATGCACAGCACCTGCAAAAATTGAAATGGGGACATTTTGTAAATTATTAAGCGATGAAATAGCAATGAAGTAGCAATTATATGCTAAATCACCTGACCAAAGAGTCGAATGGCTAACAAACGTTCTGAATTACCTTGACATGACCAATCTGTCTGATAAGCTTGAAGCTGAAGAAGTACGCGAATATCTCAGAAATATGATTGATCACCGAGGCAACTCCAAAGAGGGTAGGCGACCCTCCATAGTCCTGTAGATGCCAGAAGAGGAAGGTGAAGATGAGTCCAATCCCGAAACCCATGAACCAGGCAACAAACAGGAAGGACGCACACTTGAGGTCCTTGAACTGCTTCAGCACGGTCACCCATTCCGGGATCTCCCTCATCGTTTGAGCAAACATTTTCGTCTGCAAGTTTGGATACTCGTTGGCAAGAGTCCAAGGAATCTCTAGTTGATACGACGAAGACAAAAATCAATTTGCTACCTTCCCTTCCGGAGGCTGAGGCTTGGGGTTCACCGCAGCCGAGGAATCTTGAAGACTTGGCAGATTCAGCTGCTGTGACAGTTGGCTCTGCAGCTGCTCCTCCCTGGTGGGCTCGGCTGGCGGTTTCACCACTTCCTGGACACAAAGAGGATTTGCCGCTCTCCGATTATGATCTCAACGGATTTTGCTACAATTACTTTGGAGAAAGGTAATTCTTGGCAAAATATTCGATACATATTTTTTTCCTGTCGACCATCGTCCACATTGGGGTGAAAATGTATGTTTCCCTGTCAACAGCGTCACTCACCGGCTCCGAGACTATGATGTCGTACTTGAAATTGATCTGTGTGGCCGTGATCAGAGCGGCTCCCATCAGCACGCTGAAGATCGCGAAACAAATGGTATAGTTCTTTTCCCTCAGGTCTGGGCCGCAAGGGTGGTCTGGAAACGCGGTGCTGTGGTCCAATGCGATACCCACGAAGAACATAGCAAGTCCCCAACCTAAGCTGCCGAACATTCGCTGGTGACCGTACCTGGAAAGGAGGAAGCTCGAGTATTTGGAGGCTAGCTCGGACCTTGCAGGGAACGTTACCTGTCAGCGTCTTCTCCTAGTAAAGTGATTACTGCTGAGTCCGCTAACGTGATTGCCGGGGCTGCGAAGAATTCACCGACTATGACTAGCAGCAGCAGGAGGAAGAACGTTTTTTGGATGTCCTGTGGAAAGATTCAACAATTTTTGTTAGGTATCATTTGCAACAACCTAACGGTATAGTGGTACGATATTGAAGAAAAATAAAATTCACCGGCAATCTGTAGACGATGGAGCTGAACAGCGGCTTGACCCATCCTTTGTTCTCGGTGGCGTCATAATTGGCAGCGTAGGAGACAGTGTGAGGGCTCTGACGAGAATGCATCCTGACGTACCGTTTAGCCCTGGACAGGGTCTTGTCCTTGCGCCTGGTCTTCACCGTGGACACCTCAACGTCCTCCTGATCTTGATCGTCGTTCAATTCATCCACGACTCCATCCTCTAAAAACGCCAACTTCAGGATGTTCTTCACCGATTTCTCTTCATCATTAAGTTCCTTCTCCCGTGACACTTCATTCTCTTCGTCTACGCCTCGTTTTACCATGACCTTCGTTGGGGGCGGTTTCGCCCTAACCTTGGTGTGCGTGTACGCTTTCTTCGGCGGTCTTCCATCTTCCAAAGGTTGATTCTAGACCAACAGACACACTCCGTCATCAGAAATTTGAAAAATATACGTTCTTCATGCTTGAGCATAAGCGAAAAATGTTACAAAACTTACATTGAGGAACCGTTTGTACTCGAGCACGTCAGCTGGACGGTTTCTTCGTTGCAGAGTTTCGAAGTCTATGGTTTTGGCTTCAGGGTTGGTCTCCGAGTCTTCGAACACCAGCTGTTTGTACTTTAGGTCCTCCACAGGGCTGTCCTCTGTAGTGAGTACATCTCTTCTGACTCTATTGTTGTCGTGCTCGTTGTTATTGTGGTCTGGGACAGTCTGCCCGACTGGTGGTGCTTGTTTGCTCCTGAGTCTCGATCTTTGCCTGATCAACAACGCCGGGGTGTCGTCTTCCTTCCTCAGCCTTTCGAATACCACGTTCTCGGCAACCTCTAGACAGTCTTCATCGGTTTGGTACAATTCCTCGTGGTTGAGGGATCTTTTGACGATTCGACGCTCGGGATTCGACGCTTCCAGGTACACCGTGTTGTTCCTCATCACCATGCAGGACGTGGCCGGAGGCTGGATGAAGCCCAGAGGCAAGGTGAAGATGATCCAGCAGGAGAGGGAGGCCAGAAGTATTAGTTTGCCTTTTTGCCACCTGCGGAGGGAAATGGATCACTGGAAATCGATTGGCCCACTTCAAGGCAAGCCACGGATCGCGAGATTCTATGTTCTTCGGAGACGAGGACATTTTCTACCCTTGATTGGGTTAATCGATAGGCGTAAACCTGCATCTACTCTGGCCGCGTGGGTATCGAAATAATCGGTTTGTCATGAAATAATTACTTTGATTTAGTGGGATCTTTTGGGGATGATTGTTCGGCAGTCAACGTGTTAAATACGTGGACCTGATGTCGCCGATGTGACGACGATCGCCCTCAACGGGTTAACCATTAGAACAAACCATATGGTTAATATAAACTTTCTAATAATGTGCACTTCTTCCTCTAGAAAACTGTGAAAGTCGAAGAGGTACCAATCACTGTGTGAAAGAAACCGTACGACAAGGGGCTAAAACATCAAACTAGGTAACACATGTAATCATTAGGTAATGTATAGCCATCTGACAAATATAAATTTTTCCTTTAGGAAACTACAATCAAGGAAGAAGTACCAATCATCGTAGCCAGAGAACAAACTTTCTTCTCCAGGAAGGTAGCATAAGCAGAGTAGCATAAGCACAATTTCTAACTACCATAGCTACAAAATGAAACCCTACAACAATTAACATGCCACCCCAAGTTCACCAGGTGTCCACGCTCACCTGTCAGCAAGGGACCCCCAGAAGGGCGCGCTGAGGAACTCGATGAACGGCCTGAGTCCAATCAGCAGTCCGCACTCTCCAGCGTTCATGCCCATCTGCTTGAAGTAAACTCCCATAAGCGGGAACAGGGATCCAAAGGCAGAGTAGAAGAAGAAGTAGAACGTCTTGACCGTGAGCAGCTCTTGGTCAACGGACCCGAACAGGTACTCGATCACGTCGCTCTTTCCTCGGATCTTGTGGGTAGCCTCTTTAGGTTCCGGATAGAGGTTCGGGTCGACCTCTCCGCTGGCATGGGGATCCACCATGGGCCTAACACCTGGGACCTGGGGCAGCGATCTGCCCTGTTGGGACCCTTGTTGGGACCCTTGTTCGCTCCCATAATCATAGTCTTCGTGACCATAGTTCTGCATGACTCCGGCCGATGACTGGTTTCAGCCACCAGAGCCTCTTCAACGTCCTCTTCCACCAACGAGATCACTGCCGGCCACTGTCAGGAGACACGCGAGCACTCTTTTCACCCTTCACCTTGCCGTCACCTGGCGACGATCTTCAATAGATCCTCGATACCTAGCTAGCCTAGATCTCCTAGCTAGCCTAGACGAACCCTCCGTTGACGACGGTTCTACCGTCTTTTCGACAATCGCCAGCCACAATCCTTTTAGACCAGCGTCGAATCGATGGCCAACCGTGTGGCACCTTTCGCCACCGAGATCGATAGTCCTGCCACTGCGCCCGCGCAACTTTTACACCCCCGCACGACACCCCGCCTGAAGCCCGGCTACTCAAAGCTGTGATGGCCTTCCGTTCGATCCTCCCAAGTGCGAGCTACGAGTGCCGGCGATCTTCGTCGTGATGGAATCTATAGATTCGATGGCCCTCCGAGGACGCAGGAAATTGTTGCGTTTCGTGGAAGGCGTTTGGAATCTAGGGGTTGTGCAGGGTTGTGGGGTTCGAGATTGCCCCTGGAAGATTTAACGATAAGAAGTTGAGCGAGAAGATGTATGTTGTAGCCTGAGGTGATGATTGGAGGAAATTGTTGAGTTTTAATTGCATTGGTGACACCATTTGGAATTTGGGGCTTGGGGTATTTTGCCCCTGCGAGATTTATGAGGAGTACTATGATGATATCGTTTTTTTTTTGCAGGAATTTCTGCTGTTGATTGATGTCCCTAAAAAAATGAGAATTTCAGAGTCGTCGTGAATTGTAAACTGTTGAATGTTAATCAGAGGAAATTATTGAGTTTTATTTGTTGTAGCAACATTTGGAGTCTTCGGATTCTTGAATTTCTAAAATTTCTTGTGCTTTTGGGGTCTTGAAATTTTATTATTTCAGGGCCTCGGAGTGTTTGCCTCTTTCAATGTTAGGGTCTCATAATTTTGGGACCTTGCGGTCTGAGAGTTTTGGAATTTTGCAGTTTTGGAGTCTTAGAGTCTTAGGATCTTAGGGCCGCGGAATGATGGGGTTTTGACGTCTTAGTGTCTGGGGGCCTCGAAGTTTTGAAATTTTGGGACTTAGTGGACATGTTCTGTCTGAACACGTTCAGTCCCATCGCTAGACATCTGGTTTCCCACCCCGAGGCTCTAGTTTCCATTTCCTCCGACTCCGTTTCGTGTCCTGCGATGCTTGCACAGTTGATTATGGGCCGGATATCCGGCTTCTGATGACCGTAAGCAAATGTCACCGGCAGACGTTCGCGTTTACTCTTCGTCATCTTCTTGTACTTTTTTTTCGTCTCTCTCGTTTAGAAAGTTTGTAAAAAATGAGTCATCGTCGATTACACACCGAGAATTAAAGAATCATGTTTAGTCGTAATCTGTAAGATTACGTTCTTCGAAAAAATGATCCGAAACAAGTAGCCGCGTGAGCAGATAAGCTACGTAGCCTGAAGATTTGGATTTCTCGAGGTTAAAGCTCAACGATCTGATGTCTAGACGTTATTCCCCTTATGTTTAATCTGTTTCCACCCTTTTTTATTTTATATAACTTCCATTTAAGTAAATTGTATAAATTACAAGATAGTCGATGGACTTTAAGCATACCAACGTTGGAGGTCTTCGATCCTTAGAGTCCTCAGGTTTCAGAGTTGAAGATTTCGAGATGTTGGGACTTAGGGTTTAAAAGTGCATTCTAATCGAATGGAACGCATTTCCCTGGAAATATCTATCGACTAATTGACAAAGGATCTGAACAAAGCCCGCTAATCGGAAGCGCAGCTATCAGAAACTGACAAAAATTGCGACCTTGAGGAGGTTAATGTAACCTTTCTTCCTCTCAGCAGATGTTCGCTTATCGGGGCCGAGTCATTAGCAAATAAACTGTCGAGATACGAGCGCTGTTATGAAGCTATCAAAAGAGCTGTCTCGCGCGTAGAAAATGTTCCGGGAGTAGAATGGCCTCCAGACGCGTGTTTAGGGAAACCTTTACCGTGCTGGCGAACGACAGTGCGTTGAATGTCGCTAACCTTGACCCGCATTGTGACTCGCGCCTCGCTCTTTTATCTCGCGAATACAGGAGCCCTGCTTGCGAAAAATTGTTATCGTCAGCTGCGTCGACGGAACACAGCTTTGGACACGTGAGATCAAACTCGAGCTTTGAGTGGTATCTCAACGGACAACTTACACCAACGTCTCAAACAATTATTATTTTTACTCCGACAATAGGCATACTGTTCTGTCGAATAAAAATTTTGTTAGCTGCTTCAATAGTGCAGAAACCTACCCTGACAATTTCAAATTACTTACTCTTATAGTTTCTTTCCAAAAAAATTCTAAAACATCGTCTACTTCCCACCTTATTCCCACGGTAAACATTAACAAATTAAAATCGCGGCAATGAACGTATTCTTACGTCAATTATAAATATTATCAACTACTTCAATAGCATAATAAACGACCCTAAAAATTTCAAGAAGTTAACTCACAAGGTTACCTAAAAAAAAATTCCCGAAGATCACTCCCAGCCGGTCACTTAATCCAACAATGAATTAAATGCATTCTCCACGTATTTCTTATAATAATTAAAAAAAAAAATATATATATACTGTCCACAATGTCTTACACACATAATCTCAGAGGAGATAAAGGGAGGAGGGATACACGCTATCGACTCACAACACACATCACTCAAAGTAACCACAGCCGTAAAAACAATATTTCCTCTTAATGTGCAAGCTGTTAATACATTGTGTATGGGTCAGTGCGCGTGCAACACGAGCTCAAAGCCCGCACATTTTCGAACGCTCCAGATGCATGCTTGGCGAGCAATAGGAAGCGGATACGTACATTTCTAATTTGTATTTGGCAGAACATTTTCTGTTGAAAATGTAAATATACTTGTTACACTAGAGCAATGATTGTTTTATTCAGCACAGTTATTATTTAAGACTTAGAACAACATATATACAGAAACCACGCGTACTGTGCATGTTTCCGGAGCGAGTTTCCGTTCAGTGACGGTACTTCGGCGAATGGAGCTGCCGTAGCGAAAGGGTTAAAAAACTGTTGCCTTACAAATGAAAACACGAACTTTGAAATTCCAAAATGTACAAAAACAGTACTTTATAAGATACGGTATGTACGACGATTTGCACAGATCTACTAATGAAACAATGTCTGATCATTTCTGCACTCATCATTTGTCTTAAGTGTGGGAGAGCTTTATATTTGCTTAAGTTGCTGATTGAATCGAAAAAAATATGAAAACGAGATATCCCATGACCCGTACGCGCGGTCGATTTGCTAAAAACGAGATATCTTGTGACCCATACGCAATGTGTTAAAAAATGCATCAGAGTGCATTTTCCCAGCGGATAAGCTCATGACGCATCATGCTATCAGCGAATCGAGCATGTAACATCATGCAGGACACGATGCGCATGCGTGATTGCGAGTTCTTTCTTGATAAGACTTGCTCTGTGCTTTGGAAAGAAGCATGATCGGTGCAATGATCACCGCGAGAGTTTGCCGCAGGTGCAGCGCTTATCGTCGCAGCTTCCGCGTGTCCGAAGTTTATGGGGCCGGCTTATGGCAGCGGGACGACAGCGAACGGGTGTTCGCATGGCAGGTTTTGCGTCACAGTCATTGTTGACAATGCGGACGATACCGGATAAAACCGTGTATAAGGAGAACGCTTCCAGATGCACGATTAATAATTATCATCTCTGAAACAGATCCGGAGCACAAGCTTCTATTCTCTAGCCGGTACCGCTGACGCAAATCGACTTGACCTTATTTCAAAGTTCAAGTATGAGCGCCACGGTTCGCCTAATCGTCAAGAAGAAAGAATCTCCACGCACTCGGAAGAAATCGCGGCAGGTTGCACCGAGAGGTCAACATTCGCTGTTCAAGGGGCTCTTCTGGTCGAGAAATTTGTAAATTTTGATATGGCACCATTTTATTAAATAATGAAATACTTCATTTTCTTTTTACCCTCCTAAACGAGTTTCACACTAATTAAAATAATAGTTCACATTTTCTTTGTTTTAGACTGGTAGGGCGACTGGAATGGTGTCAGTCAATAAGACACTTTTTATTTTCCTGCCCCTCTTTGAGAAACCATCACACCTACAATTTTGAGTATTTTGCCCTCAAAGAATTCTATCATATAGTCCACATAATAGAAAATATGTATGCAAAACCTCAGCGCAAAAGAGTGGTTCGATTTTTTTGAAAAAAATGTCCAAACAAGGCCTTTAAATAAAATAAATATTGTATTTATTCGACAGTCTCGCCATCGGCGTACTAGTAGTTGATATATAACTTAAATTAACAATGGCTATGTACAAGTCTAATTCATTCTACAACTATGTACAAGTCTAGAAGTCGTCATCCTTGAGGATGCAGTCTCTTGCAACCCCCCTCCCCTTCCCTTTTTACCCCAGGTTTTCTTTGGTTCAGTGTCATGTTGAGTGCTGGCTAGTCCCGTTTGCTGAGGACCGAGTTCGGTATCGGGTCGATGCGCGATTGACCTTGGAACGTGGAGGATGGTGCTGGTTCTGGTGGCCCCTGGAACCTGCAGGTCTTCGCTGTCTTCAGCAATCGGCCATTGTTCGCCGTTCGCCAGTATACTGTGCGGACTGCCTGCTTGCCTGCTACGTAGCTCACTGCTCCACCGATCAGCATCTGGACAGATGATTCAGTAATTGATTAGGCATTGTTGATGGGACGTTGGTTGTTTAGGCTCTTGGAGGAATGGGTGGTTTTAATACTTTTTTAACAATTCTAGTGATGAAGCTTTGTACAAAGGATCTATAGAAATTACGAATCAGGTAGTCTGAAGACAAAGGGAATAAAAATGAAGAATTGTAGCTAGTGGCAAAGAAAATCAGCTGAAAGATGTCATAAGTAGACTAAGGATTTTAAGTGGTAAGTGAATATCACTGGCACATTATTTACAACCTATTAAAATGATTAATTTGCATGTAACTCCTCTTTCTTGTACATTTAGAAAAGAGTCAGCTAAGTGGAGCCTAACTAAAGTCCCAAGAATGAAACACCGAGAGTCTGGAGTAGAGGGAAACCAACCAGAAAGTTAAAAGGAAAATTAATAGAAGAGCCAAGGAAGGATTCTCGTTTGGAGGAGGTATTGGAAAATAAATGCTCACCTTTGCGTTATACTGTAGAAATTGACTAGACTGTCCAAGTAGAACCTTGGTAGTTCTATGATTGATTTGCAGAGTTAGAGCGTTGCAGCGCGGTAACGATCAGTGTTGTTGCAGCAGATGTGGATCTTCTGCTTCACTCGTGTTCTTATGAGGAGAAGCTGTGAACTGACGAACAGACCTCCTCGGTTGGATAATTTATACGATTAGTACAACGTCACGGGGTCGGTGATAAGAAATCGTTCGCGCGTCATTCATCGTGATCGCCGAATCCTCGCTCGCGCACGCTTCTCGATCTACGGTGGGGGCTGGTTGCGTGGGGGATTTTCAAAGAACCGAGATTTCGATAAACACCGGGTACCTAATCGTCGCCCACCTATAGATGCATCGTTATCGAGTGTGGCGCAATTCCGCGAGCCAAAATACGGATTAGAGTCCACGATCGTTAAGCAACGCTAAGCGGGAACTTTGACTACTCCAAACATCCCGAGCATCGACCTTGTTTGTTTGCGATTCGATCACTTCGCTGTCTCATGCACACTCGACTGTTGCTGCGCAAAGAAATTGTTCATTCACGCTACTAGACGAAAATGATAATTATGATTAGATATGTTTATCTTCTTTCATGTTTGAAGTCAGGATAGACAATAGATGTCTTCTTTCAATAATTTTGGTCAGTCAAAAAGGAATGTAACATTTTTAAATTCTTTCAATGTATTCACAGTTTTGTTTTGTGTCTATTCGTTATTTCTACTATTTCTGCAGTTATGTAAATGTGATGACTCATGATGGAGAGGACAAACTCTTCTGAGAATGTGGTTTATTTATTTTGACTGCGTTTCCTGAGAAATAGAACTTTTAGCGAATTAGAGACAATTGCTTGTTCGAGTGACTGTGGTCTTTTTGGAATGAATAGAAATTTTCTTTTTGCAACTGCTGGTGTATAAAGAAAATTTTAAAAACAAGTGAACCATTGACGTAAGAGTTAAATATGAAGAAATTATTTTGAAAACATTGCAGTAAAAAATATGTTTATATTGCATCGCTTTTATTATTGTCAAGTGTTTATTTAATTAGTTAATGTCGATAGTATACGTTGTTTTATAAGATATAGTAAACAGATCGTTCCTCGATGACTGTGTTTTGGATAATGTGCGATAGAGATAAAACAGGGATGTTGATAAAAACAGTAGCGTGAGCGTACGAGCATATTCTTGAGGGGGATGATTAGAAATTATAATAATTACACAACATTTTATACTAAAACGTAACAACGTAGAAACATGTTTTTGTAAAAGCTTGAACGAAACTAATCGTTTCATCTCTCGACAGATTGCACTTTTGCATCAACATCAACCCTGGAACATGTGAAAGCTTTCCCGGAACCTAAAAGAAAAAGTTTTCTGCAAAATATCTTCTGTATGATCAAGCGGTCCAAAAAAAGGTCTGGGGTAAGTGTTCAACAAAGCATAAAAAAATGCAAATATTGCGAATTTTTAATTTGTGTCAAGCTAGTGTTATCTACAAACACTCGTTGTTGTTGGAACGGGATAATATTTGTATAATATTTTATAATATTTTATTTAATTGTTTTTCACACAATTAGCAAGCGGAAATTTTAACCGAGACCTTGATACAATCCGCACGAGGCCCCACGCGAAAACAGCGCGATATTTTTTTCCCGTTCTCGGTATTGTAACGACCATTATCGGTTGTTTATGCCAATATCGTTGTTTCCGCTAAATTGCGAAACAACCTAACATTCATGTGCGACTAAATTTCTTCGTCTCGCCTCGCGTCAGGTGATCTATGATAAATCGATTCGGGCAAACACGGTTAATCTTTTCTCTCGGCACCGACGACGAATCACTTGGCTTGCCGAATGTTTGCGGATATTCGTCGCTGCTCCAGATACGCTGAAATCATTCAACAATTTTTCCATCGGCCGCGTGCACCGTCTGCGACGAAGCTAATTTGCGAAGCATTAATTGCGAATCACTGTGCAATTAATGTTTCTGCGTTGAGAAAAATTTTCTCCTGACGATGCGACGAATGATAAGAGTGTTGTGGATTTTTGCGAATTTATCGTTCGTCTTGGTGCGCTGGTTAGCGTTATATTTTAAGTTAAATGAGGGCTTAAGTCTCTTTCTACAATATATAATAATAGAATTATATTATTAAAAAATTGATCAATGAGTTCTGTTGAGGACAAAATGTTGCAAACAAAAAAGAATCAATAGGTATGGTAGAAGAATTTTTAGAGAACAGTGAAAAACTTGTTGAGTTGCAAGAAAACTGGCTGGAGGATAATAATCTTAAATGCAATCATCCCTAATGATGGAAAAATGGCGTTAAAAAATTTTAATTTGCGTAAAGATGCGCGGCCTAGTGATAACATTTTGCTTGTACCCGATGCGCTTTGTTTCTGACGAAACGAGGAAAATCGTCATGCAGACGTCACTCTTTCTTGCGTCTCATAATTACTCGCTTGTCATTCACTGGCAAACCATTTCGCCGAATATTATTAGCGTTTCGTCAGCACGTGAGAAACACGAGCATCGTTCATGTGCCATTCTAGGATGCTGAATCCGTGGATCTCTCGTCAAACACGGTTCCATCTAAAATCATGCGACTGATGTAACACAAGCGAATATTGCTCGCGATTGCTTGCTTGCTTAGCGTTGTTAATAAGGAGTTCTGGGAATTTAGGACGTCGTGCAAGTTCTCGGCAAATTCCTCCTGCAAATTCACAGTTTTATCATACCGCTCTTCTCCGACCATAGTTTCTTATCAAATACTAGCAACGCGCGGCTCACTCGACTCGCATTGGTCTCGATCGTCTCGATCACCTGATCCAGGTCCCGATCGCCTGATTCAGGTAAGCTGGAAAATTCGTGGCACTTCAACGTGCCGATCGATCGTCTCCCGATTATTTTCACGGCGTTTATTTATAGATCTCTCCTCTCATCCACACGTAAAACTCGTAACGAGCCTTATCAAACGATGTCCGTCTTCGAGTGCAGTCTTATCGGTTAATCGTTCGTATCGTCGATTTAATCCAACCCGAGGATCATGCTCCGTTTTTTACTTCTCTTTCTTGTGGCGCAGGCTGCTCGGAAAATACCGCTACGGGATTATCGCTTTTCGCCGGAAATGAAAAATAATTTCAATCCGAGTAAGTTTGCCGAGGTTCGAAGGGCAAATGGAAGAAATTCTCGCGTGCACCCCGGCCCGGAAAAATTCGAATATCTTCGCTCTTTATTGCTAGATGTCTAACCTTCTTAACATTTATTAAATTCTTTCGTTTTATTCCGATTGCGTCAGCCCCACACGCTTGATAGCATTGATAAGAGCTCATAGACGCGGAGGGACGCGGATCTCTTCCTCTCGGGAGAATGAAACTTTAATGGCTGTTGACTGAGATGTACGTATTCGCAATCTTTAATACTCTTGCTTCTTTTTAAGCTGCGTTGCGCTTCCTTGCCGACGCGGTAAATTAATTGGCGTAAAACGGCGGAAAATTAAACCTAACAAGTTAACTTGGTCGGTCGATTTCTGACGTACCTTAATCGATTTCCGTACATGTTTAGTAGATTTTTCAGTTAATGTATGTATACTTAAGATCAATTTGTTTTTTTTTTCAATAGTTCATCAAAGTCGAAGTGTCATCCGATCAGTCTCGGTTAACCCCACTATCAAATTATCATCTTTTGTACTTTCCAATCTTCCCCTCCTTATCAGAAAAAACTTTCCTGCAGTTAATCTCCAAAGATTAACGTAGCAGACAGCGAAGCCCCCGATGAAAAATTTCCGAGTTCTATCTCTTTGCTAACAGGAAAGTCAATGTGGAAAGTCTCTTGATCCAGGGATCAACCCTTAAGAGTCTGGAAAAAGAACTTCTTGAGCCCTTCAGTTTTAAATTGTTAATTAGAGCTTTTTGGTGATACACTGAGTCCTCTCGTGAACTCAAAAAAAAAATATTTACAACCATTGCAGAACATTTTGCAGAATTATTTCAGAAATAATTCTAGGCATGAGAGAAATAACGAGAAATAATATTTCTCGTGCCTATAGTGTTGACGCATCAATAGTAAAATTCACAGTATCGCAAATTAATAATTCATAAATACGTCCGTGTAGGGTAACTCGCAAAACTAAGACGCGATATGAATCGCGGAAAAGGAATTAGGCGTTCTCCCAGCACTTATCGGAGAGCCGGGCATGTTCCTCGTGTTCCGATGAAAGTTCCACCAGCAGAACAGCCAATGGAAAATTTGTCAGAGCTGTCTGATCCGCGAGTTCATCGGGGCCGTGCGGTCTGTCTATGTAATTCTCGTCGCCGTTCGACGCAAAAGTCGGCTGCGCTGCGCTATCCGTGTATAATACGCAAAACGCGTAACCGGGGCGGAGAGGGCGATCATCATGGAAGTCGCATGATTCACGTGAATCTTTCGTGGCGTCGCGAGGTGAAGCGAGCAGACGTCGTGATCGCGATACAGCGATCGCGAATTGATAACGGTCTGGAGTATTCTCGATAACCACTCGCAGGCGATAAATTCGCCGCAGCCATTCAACCGTTAAAAAATTATTTCTCTTCAAGACTGGACCATTTAATCATTAAAAAATTATTTCCCTTCAAGAGTCGATCGTTCGACCATTAAAAAATTATTTCTCTTCAAGACTGAACCGTTCGACCGTTAAAAAATTATTTCTATTTAAAAGTCGATCATTCAACTATTGAAAAATTATTTCTCTCGAAGACTCGACTCGCTTTGAAAGAAATTACGTAAACGTAGACGTACACGTGAAAGATTAGGTCTAAATGGTGGTCTCTTCGCGGGGGGGCAGGGTACGCTGTTTGATTGAAGATGATATGTTATCACTGTAGGTACACGAGTGTGTGAACCGTTTCGGCTTCGCGTGGTCCGTGTTTTCGTATTTAGACAAAGTTGTAGACACCGTTGCCGCCTCTCCGTTTGATCGAGGATCAAGTTTGATCGACTATCTGAAACGCTGCGAGCTGATAGGAGTAATCGACGTTGATCGAACATCGATTGTTGAGCGGTACAACGTGGTACGCTTATGAGTAAGAGAATCTGAATTTGATACGCTCGAACGGTTAGCATTTATTAAATACAAGGACGTGTAATAATAACGTAGGAATTGTTTTGAATTACAGTACAATAATTTCTGGCAGTGCTTCGTTGAAGACAATCGAGCGCTATTATATCGAGAGCATGCAGCTCTCGTTTCTGCATTGCGGTTTGAAAATTTTATTGCTGTCTTCCGGGACAGTTTTGATTACGTTCTATTGCAATATAATTTCTCATTGAGTTGTCAGAGGCCTTCACGGTTAAATCCATTGAGCGGGTATCTCGATGCCCGGAGATACGGTTCCAATTATTTCCAGAACAAAGCAGGTGACGCACCGTTATCACTAGGAATTAACCAGTCGCCGATGGTCCTTATCAGATGCACGGTGTTACGTGAGCCTACAACATTGTTATTGTTTCCAGCTCGAGGAGAACGTGTGGCAGCGAGCTCGTTATCGTGAACGCGGCTCGTGCTCGCTGCCAAACGGTGGGAACGAAGCGTGGATCATGCGAGCCAGCATCGCGACACTGGTGCCACTATGTCTGCCATCGACAGCCTCCTTATCGCACGCAGATTCGCCTTAATCTTATATAATCGACGCAATCTTTGGCTTTCCAGATGCAGCACGAGGCTAACAAGTCGAATTTTTCCACCCCCTGTGCTGTCACGCTTCCGGCCATTTCATTATCTCGATCCATTGTTAATCCCATGTTGGAGGCTTTCAATCTCTGTCCATTGGTGATCCTGTTTGATCGAGGCATGGATCAGCTAAGTTTTTATTCGGCGGTGATGTGGGATTGATGATTCCAGGGGTGGGTGCGGATGTGGTAATCTCGTAAGGGTAACTTTGGGATTTTCTTACTGTAGAAGCAGAAGGGAAACCGATGTGAGACTTTTTTGTACACGTTTGTTCATGTTTGAAGAATGTTCACAAATGTTCTTACCAAAGAAAAATGAAAATTGAAATTGTTACAGGAGATTAAATACAACTTTCGACTACTTGCAGCGTGCTCGCACTATTCGAACTTCAAATCGTCATAACTTCGTAATTTTTGGGAATTCAGGGACCCGTCTGGGAATATATTCTCAAAACTTTACTCCTTGTGTATCTACAAAGAAAAAAATTTCAGACTATAAATTACTTCATTTTCGTTGATACTTTGAAGCAGCGAGCAGTAGACTTGGATATTTTCCTTCTTCAAGAACGAAGTTCACTTTCCTATCTCTTAATTACTCATCTCGTTAATTCCTTACGATCGCTCGGTTCTAAATTTATCGATAAAAAAGAACGCTTCACCTTGTCAGGTAATGGTTCAAGGTTAAAAAACAATTAGGCTCGAATGTTTACCAATACAGGCAAAATAATGGTGATTATCAAAGTCGTCGATTTACGTCGCTCATTTTTCAATGTCTGTATAATTATCGATCAGGGTAGCCACATTTTCCCGAGCCTCCTGGAAGAAACTTTCCTCCAACAACCCTTCTCCCACGTAGTGATGCACGAAAGCTTTTTTCTCGTACATCATATCGAATTTTTCTAAGAGCGTGCTCCACGTCTGTTTGATGGCAGTGTTGTTGCTCAGCATAGTGACTGTTCTCTTCGAATTGGCTATATCTCCACCGGGAACTGATGTGGTGGGCTGTTGATTGATCCCTACCTGTGGATGGATTCCACCTATTAATAATCATTTAACTTTATAATTATCTAACTTATATTTAGCCCCCTATAGATTCTAATTCATAAAGTTCATTCATATCCACTTCACAGTAGTAGTTTTATTAAAATAAATGCTGTGAATTGATTAAAATTGCGTTTAATGCAATAATGCAATAATTGAATTTCAATCGAAGTACCATTGCCGAATTTCAGATTAAAAACAGACTTTGATCCTACTTCAAAGGCAGCCCTTCATATATCTAAAGGAGCTTTAAACTTCCAATGAAACCCTGCCACAAATAACATTTAATTTCCCGTTCCTAATTCAATTCAACTTGAATCAAAATACAACTGCAGAATTTGATACAGAAATCAGACTTTGCTTAGATTTACTTTCCCACACATCGTCCCTTTGAGCCCACTTCAAATTTAGCACTTTACCTACGCTCTAAAGGTACTTTGAAGCGTCACTTTGATCGAAATACTTCCACGAACTGCGTTCAATTTTCTGCTCCAGATTTAGTCGAATTTAGATCAAAGTACCACCAAAGAATTTAAGATCAAAGAATTTTTGAAAACGTTAGGGATGACATATCGATTAACATGTTTGACGTAACGTTTACGTAAACGTAATTTTTCTCTAACAATCACGCAAGTGTTTGTTAACAATGTCTGTGCACCTTGAACCCTGTCGGACTCCAGTCGACGAACTGAATAGACTTTTTCCCTTTGAGCGACGCGATTGCACTGTTTACATCACTGGGATTGACATCGCCGCGGTATAGTAAACAACAACTTGTGTAAGCGCCGCTGCGAGGATCGCATTTCACCATCTGCAATTTGGTTCATTCAGTTAAACCGATAAAGAACAATTTCTTGGTCACTTTCAAGAAGATTTAATCAGCACCTGGTTCGAGGGCTCGAAACAATCGTAAGTGATCTGCTGCGTGCTCAACTCCGAATGAAAAACCATTCTAGGGCTTATCAGTGGAGCACACGTGGATAGGCAATAGTGAACCCTGGGAAAGGGTATTAGGTTCGTTTGCAGTTCGCTCAGGTTCAAGTTCACGGATCCTTGAAACCTCATCGAAGCTGTGATGCTGGAAATTACTTGAGCGAGGATACTGTTCAGGTTTGCGTACTCTGCGTCTTCGAGTTCCAAGTTTCTGAACGTGGGTGATTAAACAGTTATGAATAAACTGCAATTGACTTTGATTTGAGGCAATTTTATATTTTTCATAAAAAATACTGATAGTATTATGCTTCATTAGAGAGGGACAGATTGAACCTTTCAGAGATGTTATAAAGAGCTTCGTTATCAGCGAGAAAGCAACAATCCACATGCTCCACGCTGCCATGGGTAGCTAAAACAGCGTTGTAAGGCTCGACGATGACAGAGGATATATTTGGGGCTGGACAAATTGCAAAATCTACAGTAACATGCTTTGGAAAATCGCATGTTAGGCGTTCTAGTAGCTTAGTGCCAAATCCTCCTCCAGTACCACCACCTAGCGACCTTAAAAATAGAAAAATATGATTAAATTTCATATATTCATTTTTATCATAAATTCATCAAATCCACAGTCTACTGACTATACTAGGAACCTGTTGATTAGGCTTGATCAGTGTCCAAACACTTAAAAATCGGAAATACCTGAACACAATGAATCCAGTAGGATTTGCGCACCGTTCCCAGGTCCTGCAAATACGATTTACTACTAAATCGATCATCTCGCAGCCAATTTGACCATAGCCGATTGCAAAATTGTTCGCAGCATCCTCTTTCCCGGAAATCAACGAGTGTGGGTTAAACAGCTTGCAATATGGACCTGTTCTGATCTCGTCGATCACCGTGGGCTCTAGATCGACGATTATCGTGCGTGGAGTCCATTTTCTTTGCTGCGAAAATCGCAGTTTGTAAAACAGTTTCACAAAAGTATGTTAACATTTTTCACTTACACCCAGATTCGCAAAGAACGTGCAAACGGAAGTGTCCTGTGGATTGTAACCAGGACAAAGACAGCCGTTAGGTAAAATACCATGTTCTAAGCAGAATAGTTCCCAACAGGCCATCCCCAGTTGGGCTCCAGCTTGTCCTATAAAAATTGTTATTACTTCGCCCGTTGGATCCATCGCTCATAGGTTGCCTCCCAGCCACGAATTTTCCGTTTCTCGATCGTGACGAGCTTGCAGAGATCATTTTACAGAGTGTCGATCCAATGAGTGGTCACACGAAAGATTTAGTTCATTTCCGAACAGTTTTTTTTTCAATTTTTTAACGTCCCATCTTATGTACTTTGGAAAGGCATTTTAGGTTCGAGCCTTGAAGCTGAAGGCGTCGACTTGTTGAACTGTATGTCACATTTTTTCATATACAGTAGAGTCGAAGACAACTTCTCGTTTCAAGACAGCTTTTTCTTATTCATTTGGTTCAACAATTTTTACATTTCTTTATGAGTTATAATAGGCAGTAAATGTTAAGATCGAAAATGGAACAACACAATTGAATTTTTCTGAATTTCTTACGTTATACGCTGTATTATACGCTGTCACAGATAAAACGGTATATATTCTTATAATACTGCAATTTTTAATAAATATGCGTTGGCTAGTGGAAAAGGTGTAGAAAATACTGCGTTTCAAGCAGATGTTTTATTGAGCAACATTGCATAGTATACAATAAAGTATTCCAAAGGTCTCACGTGTATTTTATGGTAACATTAAAACGGATCAAGCAACGAGCAAATTACACAACACTGACGGTTAACAACGGTTATACAGACACACATACATCGACGCTTTGAAAAACGACGATAAACATTTGTTACTTATTCTATATTCGTAGTCTGCCTAAAAACGCTCGGTTGGCAGTACAATATCATATATCGATCCGCAAAAATCGTTCGTCCTCGCGCGTAAACGTAGAACCTTGCGAAATGGGATAGCTACACGGTACCTACAGATGATATGTATTTTGATCCCTTCGAATAGCATCAAACAACGGATGAACATAAGTACTACGTTAATGCTAGATACGAGACAAATCCTGCCATTGTATGACGCGAGAAAACTCTGATTGTGGTACACTTGAACTTTAATATCTTGTGCCTTGAGACCGAGCGCACCGAGAGGAGAACGACGTTCGTTTTTGTACTATTGCGAGTGCTGGTTTGATTTTCTTTGCGGTACTCTGGTCTCGGGTGTCATGGAAGATTCGATAACGGGGATACAGGGTAGAAAAAAACGGAGTAAACGATTGCGCAACGTTTTACGTCGACGAGAAGTCGAAAAGGGGCATCTCGAGGGGAGTCAGAGGTGGCAAAGGCGTGAGACGCATCGAATGAGCATTATCTAATCTGGTGTCGTCGTTCGGATTGACGGAAACAGCGTGCAGTTGCTCTGTCAGTTGACGTATCTCCTCCTCCTTGGCCTCTAACTGGCCGAGCAAGTTGCCAACCAGAGAGCGCAATTGGTAATTTACAGTTTTCAGCTCCTCTATCACCGTGTTAGTGTCTTTTGGGTACTTAAATGGTTGGCCATGGTCATCTGGCAATGACATCAAAGTCAACAGACTATCTTGCTCTTCGATAGTTCTAAACAAGGCTTGGCGAAGAGATCCATTGTACTTGTCATTAGTTTCCTTCTCTAGCTTTTTAGTTACCTGCTTACTGAGGATTTCCCTCTGCTGGTTTTCCAGTGCGGCTTTGTACTCGTCATACTGAGCTTGTTTCATTCTATACAAGGTGGTAAGTCATAGTTAATAGGGTATCTATAGGGCACTTTAGTTGATTAAAGAACCAAGCGATAATTACCTAACTACAGCAGCCTGTCTTTTGTGGTAGTCTCGTTGCAGTTTCAGAGATTCTAGAGTGACCAGAGAATGGAACGAGTTGATCACAGTTGGAGGAGTTTGACTAGATAAGCTGGAGGTCTTAAAGTGAACGTAGTTGGACTCGAGTCGAGAGTGTGCCTCCCCTAAGAGACTGGCTACTATTTCATGACACTCGGCTGCTTCCTTGAATCGTCCCTCTTGTAATAATGCTTCCGCTCTCCTTTGCCTTTCGTGAGCCTGTGGCAGAGAAAATGTTGTGCTAATACTTGCACCAATGGAGAAGGAACAATGATACGGGGACTGTGAACGGTAGCTTGGGCAGTAAAGCAAAGAGCTGGAAAATAGCAAACTACGTCTGAAAAATTAATATAGAGACGATGTAGCTCGCACAGTCACATACTCGGGAAAAATCTGGCGAAACGCCTTGCGCAAACGAGTACCGTGAACGATGACTAACAATCACAATACGAATAAATTATTAACGCACAAGGTGGAGACAGAAATTGCAGTTTCGACGGGCCGATAAATGGCTCGACAATACGGGACGACCTCTTACCGCGTTCAAGATTGAAGTCTCCATGGCTGATCAGCTGATCGAATGACAACGAAAACAGAGAGGCAACATGTGGGTTATTTTCTGCGATCGTACGTCGGGGGAAACTTATGACGAATGTACCGACCGAGAGGAAATTTCCTCTCTCTTGTGACATTATCATTTTAGCATAGAGCAGATTCCACATCATCTTTTAGCCTGGATCAGATCCCATATGAGGTATACGTCTGTGGACAGTAGAGGGCAGTACTGTATCGGGAACAGAAGGCGTGAGAAGTCTCATCACAGACGAGGATTAGGAGTAGACCAATCACCATATGGGCAGAGAGGAAAGGAGAGTGCTCATGGCACCGACGAGATATCTCGTCGGTGCCCGGACAATCGGTGTGATTCTCGATTTCGAATATTTTGTTTCGCAATTGTTCTATAAAATATTAAAAATCGACAATCACATCGAGCTAATGGCTGTGATAATTAATTGATTCTTTGACATGATTTCTTCTCGACGTTAGTTTTCAAGGAATATTTTTTGTTGAATAATAATTATTTTATATCGCAATAATTTCCAAATTAAAGGGCCTAGCCGGATAAGATAGTCAAAAATGCCCTTGAACCGAATTTTATCGACGAAGTGCCATTCGATAGAGCACCAAAAAAAAACATTCTGTGCAAAATTTCAACCCTGTATCTCGATCGGGAGGGTAGTTATGGGGTAAAATCGAAAAATCAGTTTTTGGCCTATTTTCCCTAGTTAATGACGTTTAGAAATTCTGAGAAAAATCTGACACATGTCAAGAACCCTAATACATACTTTGCAATTGGTTTCAGATTTTTAAAGTGAAAATCCTTCTTGTAAAAAATCAAAAACCTCAAAAAAATCGAAAAAATGCAGATTTCACATGGAAGTTCTAGAGTGACAACATTTATATTTTTACAGTAGCAGTATATTGTCATAAGTATTGTTCATGAATTTTTTCAGATTTTTTGGTTTGGTGCGCCGTTGTTAAAAAAAATAAAAACTGATTTTTTCGACGTTTTTTCCGCGAAGAACTAAGCTAACCTTAAAATTATTACGTTCTATTTATTCTGTAAGTCTATCAGGCACTGATAAACCTTGAACATTTAAAAAAATAATTAAACAATGAAATCGGCTTGATTAGTATTTTTACTAGTCAGCGAATTACATCTAAAAGTATTAACCACATTCCCAACAACTCGATTGGGTCAGCGGGTTGGGCGATCGATTGTTGATCTGCTTATACTAGGTTCGATCCCCGCATACGTATACATTTTTTTTACTTGATTAATTCTTTTTTTTATGTCTATCTATATCAATGGTATGTTTGTAGATTTCTTTTAGAAGCAATATCTAAATATTAAAAAAATAATTTTAAGGTAAAATTCGCAAAAAGAATTTTGGAGCAATTGTTAACACATTGCGTATGGGTCACGAGATATCTCGTTTTCATGTTTTTTTCGATTCAATCGGCAACTTAAGCAAATATTTATGTTACGTTACCAGGGTCTCCCACTCTTAAGACTAATGATGAGCGAAATCATTGAATTTTGACATTCCGAGCATGTAGAAATGATCAGTCATTGTAGCCAGTATGTACATCAGTAGAACTGTGCCGATCGTCGTACGTACCGTATCTTATAAAGTGTTGTTTTTGTACATTTTGGAAGTTCAAACTTCGTGTTTTCATTTAGATATTGCTTCTAAAAGAAATCTACAAACATACCATTGATATAGATAGACATAAAAACAAGAATTAATCAAGTAAAAAAAATGTATACGTATGCGGGGATCGAACCTAGTATAAGCAGATCAACAATCGATCGCCCAACCCGCTGACCCAATCGAGTTGTTGGGAATGTGGTTAATACTTTTAGATGTAATTCGCTGACTAGTAAAAATACTAATCAAGCCGATTTCATTGTTTAATTATTTTTTTAAATGTTCAAGGTTTATCAGTGCCTGATAGACTTACAGAATAAATAGAACGTAATAATTTTAAGGTTAGCTTAGTTCTTCGCGGAAAAAACGTCGAAAAAATCAGTTTTTATTTTTTTTAACAACGGCGCACCAAACCAAAAAATCTGAAAAAATTCATGAACAATACTTATGACAATATACTGCTACTGTAAAAATATAAATGTTGTCACTCTAGAACTTCCATGTGAAATCTGCATTTTTTCGATTTTTTTGAGGTTTTTGATTTTTTACAAGAAGGATTTTCACTTTAAAAATCTGAAACCAATTGCAAAGTATGTATTAGGGTTCTTGACATGTGTCAGATTTTTCTCAGAATTTCTAAACGTCATTAACTAGGGAAAATAGGCCAAAAACTGATTTTTCGATTTTACCCCATAACTACCCTCCCGATCGAGATACAGGGTTGAAATTTTGCACAGAATGTTTTTTTTTGGTGCTCTATCGAATGGCACTTCGTCGATAAAATTCGGTTCAAGGGCATTTTTGACTATCTTATCCGGCTAGGCCCTTTAAATTCTGATATTTCTTTCTAACGTTACTTTCATATTGCCTACATTTATAAACTATCGATTAGCGATGTTGGTATTTGAGATCAGTGATAGTTCCACGTTCTTAGTTCCACAACCGATGAGAGTATCTCGGCATTGGGGCCGTTACCGACCGCTCCCAGTACCCACTCAGGACCCACTTTGGGGCCCGCAGTTTAACACAGGGGCTGGCTGTCTTTAAGTATATTTCGTCGGTGCCGCAGTTTAACACGGGGGCTGGCAGTCTTTCAATATATCTCGTCGGTGGTCTACACCTATACCTCGTCTGTGCTCCTATACCTCGTCTGTGGTATCATACGAGTTTCCAGTTTCTGTATAATTCCTGTTACCTGCCATCGATAAACAATATTCTTCTCTTACAAGTTACCATCCGTACTGTTCACCAGCTATAGTTAATGTACCGACACTGCAGAATATGCATCGGTGCATTGAGCTGCTTGGTCCGATTCGAAGAGATGCCGCTCGAATGCGGGCGGGCTCTACAAATTCCTTGTTTTAGAATCCACTGCGTCAGGACAGACTTGTAGCGGCGTTATTATTGCTATTTGGTTGTACCATGACCTCCTTTTACGTGGCGCATATAAAGGCATACTAACCGAATGTGAAAACATCGTCTCGAGAGCTAAATGGCAACGATTTATCCACGGGTAAATTGATCGGCTGCGTTTAATCTCAGCCGATCGATCGACAGTGTCGGCCGCTCTCGTTTTTACCTATCGTTTAGCATTCTCTATGCCTCCTCATGCGTTCTTGTGGGATTTTTCAAACTTCCAACAGTGCCGGTCGAAGCTATGAGATCGTACTTTATGATAGGATCACTTTGGTCTAATTAAAAATTCGGGACCACGTCAAAAAATTAATAAATTCCGGCAGATAGGTCGAACAAAAATGGTGGGATTTTAAGGGGTGACTTTGGGCCGATTTTAAAATATGTTCTCGTAGGATTTTTCGAACTTTTAAGGTCTTAAATTAAAGGTGAAAGATCGTACTTTCTGATAGGATAAAAAGTACAAGAATTTTATTTTAGTCTAGCAAAAATGATTTATGTACATATTGGGTAGACTGTTTGAAATCTTCGTGACTCAATATCGCGGTGTAATGGGTTAAACGAAATAGGTCATTTGGGGTTCCGGTCCTGTGAAATCAGTATAGCAAGCGCACGCTAGCGAGTGTCGCACGGCTGGGATCGCGACTCTCGAGATTGTTGTTCGATTTGGTTGCGCGAACGAAATATGCGCCCCGTTGGAAGGGTGATCAGCGTGAAATGCCAGTTTTCGCCGAAATGTCTCCAATTACCCTGACTCGGGCCGGTTGCGGCGTTGTTTTCTCGTGGAAACGCGTACACAACAAGAACAGAACAGAACGCGGTGCCTCGTCGCCGGCCTCCAACACTCGATACGCGTGTCTCGAATGCTGTCGAGCGATACGAAACACGGCAGCCACCGTACACGTACACGCGAGCGTGAATTTTCGATGGCTCGGCGATTGTGTGGGTGGAGGAACACGTCCGCACACCGAGGCCCGCCGGTGAATCGACAGGCATCGGAGTGATTTCTCGTGTCACGTGTGTGAGCCTCGCGTATTTGGTGTATGTGCCACCCCCACGTGGCTCTGCACGCCAACCACACACCTGCACACACGTCGGGACTTCATGCATGTTGCAGCCTGTGTGCAACCTACACGAATATGATCGTTTAAATGTCCCCATCTGCGATTCTCTCTCTCTCTCTCTCTCTCTCTCTCTCTCTTACTTTCTCACTTACCCCTTTTCTTGCTCGCTCCGTCTTCCTCTCCCTCTGTCTCACGTTCTCTCTCTCTCCATCTGTCTTTTCCTCGCAGCACGTTTATATACGAACGTCTAGCGGCTCGTCACGTGTTCGTGTCAAAATCAATATTTGGCGTTACTAGGTTATGATAACAGTGCACCGTGTCGACGACGCTGGTGTGTCTTACGTACATAGCGACGCGGGTGGCCCACTCGTTTAGGCCAGCGCAGACGAACATGTTTCATCGGGCGTTGTCGCCGCTGCTGCGTAAGAAACGATTGGCAAACGCGTGTTGCAGATACTAACGAAACATAGACTGTTTGACGGTCTTGTTAGACTTAGTCAATTCTCCCGAATTGCTTAAAAAAAAAAAAAAAACTTAACTTTGACGAGATAGAACGTTTATCTTCTTTAAGTGGTTCAATCCCCTAGATTCTGGCGGAGTGTGCACTCCCCTTGGTTGAACCTGAATATTTTTGTAGAAGACTTAATTTATTATAGAAAATATTTCTGTAAAAATTTGGCATCCGAAACCCCATGACGTTTCTCTTTAAATGCCATTATATTTAACAGCTTTAGTTGTCTTTTTAAAATCGGGGTTGTCGATTTCCCAAAATTTTTTGAGTTAATATAATGTACTAATCTGTCCTCTGAAATTACTATTTGAAAGAAAATTATCAGCTCGGTTACTGTGAAGACATACTAATCGGCATCCGTTACCTTCACCCTGTTGGCTAAATGTTGAAAGTAGAATTTTGCTTTCGCGTTGACGGAAATGAATTGCATTCGTTGTGTTTCCTGTCCGGACTCTCCGCCACGAGTTTGATTAGTTATTAAAAGACGAGGGATTAAAAATGTCAAGAAATTTGCGTGCTTATCTGGTAATGCAGCGGGGCAGAGAAATTCTAATTTATCGCGCATTTATTTTTGTCCAGTGATTAATTTTCCGATCAGTGATGAATCATTAGTGTCCCGTCACACCTCTTATCAGAATTTATTAAAACTTTATCTGCTGGAGACCTATTCATAGAATTTCCCGTGATTGCGTTGTATGGAAAAGAAGCTTAAAAGTTATTCTTCGAAACACGGGGTTTCGTCGAAAATTATTGGATTGCGTTATACTGGGTGTGAATTGTTACTTTGCGATTAAAACTGCCACTAGTGTCACCATCCTGAAATATGGATTCGCTGATAGGTGAATGTTACCAATAAATTCTGGATCCTCGAAGGATATTCTGAGCTTCATTGAAAATGGTGCAGATCGTAATTTCGCTCCGGACATGAACTACCCAGGTTGCCTGCAGAGGGTTAATTCAAGCTCTATGGAATGCTTGATATTTGCCACAATTCCTCATACATCGTTCGTTTATAAAATCGAGCATTCTTGACGGCGCTTCGTTCGGTAAATAATTTTTCATTGCTCAAGTTGTTCTTCTGGACTTGAACAATGGCGAAAGGTGGAGGGTATGAACGAGCACCAGTTTAGTCTAAACGCGCCACCATGTTGGCGAGATAGCACGTTGTTAGAGGGGCGTCGGGTTGGACGCGGTTGAAGCAGCGCGGAAAAACAAACGGATCCGTGGGGAGCTCGCGTAAATTGCAGAAAACGTAGCCTGACAAGCAATGAATTTTAATACGCGTAATTATCGTCGTAATTTGATGCTACCCTGGAAGTTTCCAGCCGAATCGGTCTCGTTCTATTCCAGCTACTTGGCATTCCGCGTTTCCGCCGCGCTTTCGTTACCCCAAGAAGCGCGGCAGGAATGTTGTGCTTACTTAGCTCGTCGAGTGGATCCCCGTCCTCGGAGGAATACAGGCACAACAGGTGTACAGCGCACTACATAATGCATAGACTGGATTTTCAGGCGCGAGCCCAGAACGGTATACGGCGAGAGTAGAGCGTCGCGACGCCGCACTCTGCCCTAGACGCCGCATCTCGTCAAAAGATCTAGGCCAAAAGTCGATATGTTTCACACCAACCCGTGCAATTGATCAAACACTCTCTGACACTTGGACTGTAAACTCGACGACCACAAAAATTTCATAAAATCAAACCGATTTATTTAATAATAAAAAAACTGAGAAGTTCAGATATCTATGGGACTACTTCCACAACCCTTTTACATTTCACACTTTAACACTTTGAGTGGAACGTCTTCTAGAAATGAGAGACGTATTATTTTTCTGGATTTATAAATTAAACGTATAACGAATCATAAATCTGGGATTTTCAATTTTTATTTCAAGAAATAAATTTGATTTTCTGGAATTTTTGGGGACGTTGGGGACGTTGCATAATTTTTAATTAGATCCCCAGTCCGATGGCTGCAAGTGCTTCGTTTTGCGATTTCTGCTCGGCCAGAGTTACGTTTTAGGTTGCTATTGCTTCACTGAATTTCTTGGCTGGTTTTCAAAGGTCGTGATCCACCCCCGAAGCGTCGCGACGCCGAGCGTTCCTCGAGTTTCGGTGTGCTGCACGGTCTCTCGGTCTCTGTCGCGGGCAGAGCCGAGCCCGTGAGACGCGACAGAATTGTACTTTTCAGTTATTTCTCGAATAACACGCCGAAATAACGTTTGTCCAACGTCTCGTTGGGTCGTTTGTGCTCTGGCTCTACGGCTTAATTACCATTTTAGCGAAACAAAGCCAGCGTTTTTCTATCAACGGCGCAGCAGGACTTCGTACGGTTTGCGTTTAATCCCGACGGACGAGCGCTTTTAATTACCCGATGAGGGGAGGGGTGGGGGGAGAGGAAAAAAAAAACCGAGAACGAGAACGGATTTATCGTCCTTAATATACTAGTTTTATTCGTTTATCCTTGCGTGCTTTCAGCGAGTACACGTCAGTCTGTTTGTCGTGTTCGTTGCTTGTTTCTCTTCTGCTTTCTCTCTCTCCTCTCCGCGCGCATCACCGTCCCTATTTTCCATTCCCCTCTGACTATACGCTCTCTGCCAGGTCTCTCTCCTCTCCTACGCTCTCCCGGACGAGTTCAGAGAGAAAGAGAGAAAGAGAGAGAGGGAGGGAGGGAGATAGAGAGAGAGAGACAATGCCATTCGGACAATTTTCTACGCATGGGCTGCCACGGTTTTTTTCACGGCGTCCACGCCTATTTTCCGGCGAGCGATTCGGTGGAGAGAGCACGACGCGTGTCGTTCGGAAAATTAACTATCGGCACCGAGCAACAACCGAATAAAATCATAGTTGAATCTAGCCTCAAGCTTTTTCGACCAAACGTGTCGACCACGAGTGTCTAAACATGTACAATAGGTTTGAATCGTGGGAGACAATTTCTTGATTCTTGATGAAGTTTCTCAGGTTTTGATGATCACGTTCATACGTGTCTACAGACTATCCGAAAGGGACCAGAAGAAGGGACCCAGTCAGTATTTCCGTCCATTCTATATAAAGTAGTTGTTTCAGCCCCGTGTCCCTGCATTATTTTGTCAGATACGCGAACACCGTGCACTCTGCAATACTTGTATCTCGTAATAAATATGCGTGTCGTTTCATTTCTCCGTGCCGAACGAACGGCAATAAAAAAATGGATTTTGTCAGCTCTCCTTGGGAGAATAGCCTCTCGGCGACGACAACGGCGGTAGCAATAGTTTCCGAAGGGAAATAAACCGCGACCGATATGAAAATACGAGGTGGGAGGGGCGTGTATCGAAGAAATAGGATCGAGAAGATGGGGGGACGGATGGGGAAGGGGTGGAAGAAGAGTAACGCGTGACGGGGAAAACGCGTAACGCCGCGTAATCCATTTTTACGCGTCTCGAGCCCGTTAGGTATACGATTTAATTAAACGAAAAGTGTTGTGGTGCTCGCGCGCGCTTCGACACCGCTCGATTTTATGCGTCGCGAAAAACGACGCGAAAACAGCGAGGCACACATCCACTCCCCTCGACACAGAACACCACCGCCACCCCTTCCCCTCCCCCTTCACCGAAACCATCGTCCAGAGCCACCCCCGTAAATCGTGGTCTATTTAATTAGCTCTTCCAGCGGCGAGCTCGCCGGTAAATATTTTGCTTTATCGTCGTGCCCACATGCGCCCATATACTTCGATTATAACGCGGAACGGACGTAACGAACGGTGTTTTGACAGTAACACGAATATCGTGGAAACGAACCGTGCCGGTTGGCGAGAGCCGTTTCGAGCGTAACGCCGATTCCCACTCTCTTTCTCTGTCGTTCTTTCTCTTTCTCTCTCTCTCTCCCCCTCTATTGCACGCCGTTTTCAATCCTTGAAAAACGCGCGAGAGCACGGCACGTCGCGGTGCGAGCAGAACCACCTCCGCGGATTTTTCCAGGTGACGAGAATCCACGTGGAAATAAATCATTAATCGTAGCTCTGCGACTTTATACGCTTTATAGGACCGTAAATATTTGGATTCTCTCTCTAGATCCACCGGGGAAACACCATTATTGCACGGCGTCGCGGGAAATTACAAGTAGTCTGCCCATTAACATTCATTCTCCGGCCTCGAACTCACTCGACGAATCTCTACCTATTATAACCTGTTTGCGATTTTTACCAACTGCCCCAACAGAGCGCATGGGCCCTTCAGCCGTTGTAAAAGTGGCGCATTATGATGAGGAATTAAGTAAAAGTCCTGTGAAACACTGTCGAAGGTTGTTACAAAATTATATTACAGCTGTTTCATGTACGTTGGTTAATCCCTTGAGCTGTGGCGTTAAACCAAACAGACAAATATTGATTTACGCCACTTCTGCATTGGACGGCTCATGTTAATTAATAATCATAGAAGAACAGCTTGGCCTATTCAGATCCGCTCCTCCAAATCTACTTCGCTTGGTGGAGCAAAATCTACGACTTGGTGGAAGTACATTGTAGATCGTAGATATGCGACTTTTCGCAGGGCTTTAGCATCTGTCTTATCTTTTCTTCAAATGAAGAAGCACTGGTCCTTTGAATCCTTACTCTCGAAGTCCACCCTTTCGCAAATTTCGCAACGAAACTGGTCAAATGAATTTTGTACACGCTGTTACATAAAATCACGGAACACGGCATAATATTCAGGAAATCCACCACATTTCTGTGCATTCAACAAAATATTTAATTGATAAAAACAGGCAGCGGAAGGTATTAAGGAGATTTATTCCATAATTACTATACTAAGCGATTAACGAAATGCTTCGCCAGTAACATATCAAAAAGGTGGAACGGTTGTTAATCAATTTGGCCGGCGTATGGCTGGTACAGTGTAAAGATTTGAGATCAATGCTCATTTCGTGTTCACGGGACGAGACGTTTGAGTACAGGAAAACGAATTCCATCACAGGAACCCTCGGGTGTTCTCCAAGCAGCGTTCAAAGATAAAAAGCGCAGCGTCCTGGAAGAATCCCTGTCCGAGATTCGGGATATGCGTTGCATCGGTGCACGGTGCCCAGGTGTTTCGATGTGTTCTCGATCGCAGGGTTGCGCACCGGGGTGTGTGGGTGTTGTGTCTCGGGGGTGGAGGTGGCGCGAGCATAAGTGGCTCGATCGACTGTGACGGGGGCGATAACGAGAAGAGAGCGTCCCGGAATCTGAAAGTAACGGTACGCGCAATCGATAAAAAGGAACGCGAAACATCCGTCTGTCTCGTCCCTGCTCTCGCAGGCACAGACCCCGTGTTTTCCACCCCTCGGCTACGCCGGCGAAGGGTCAATGTCCGATCACGTGGTAAAAAGGGCGAAAACCGTTTCCCGAAGAGAAAGGATTCGATGGAGGGAGAGAGAGAGAGAGAGAGAGAGAGAGAGAAAAAGAGAGACAGAGAGAGGAGACCGACGACGTAGACGAGAGGAGAGGAAATAAGAGAGAGAAAGAGAGAGAGAGAGGAGCACAGGATCCAGGCAGGACAAGACCGAAAACGTGGCAGCATCGCCCGGGCCGCTCGCCGCGTTGCAACAGGCATCTGTTGCGATTCAGGATGCGATAGATACCGCCCGCTAACATCCACAAACGCGGATTCCCTCTCTAACACGAGCCAGAGACCCGACATCGGCACACCTACGCTCTCACCCACGCGATTACCTCCGCTATCTAGAATTTCCCTTCGCGAATTCGCCATCGCTCTTCACTGAGACTCGCACCTTTTCTCTGTTCTTTCTCTCTATCTCTCTCTATCTCTTTCTCTTCCTTGCATCTTCTTGCTACGATAGAAGCTTCTTCTTCCTTCTTTTATTGAAATTTTAACATAGCCTCGACGACACGTGGGTGGTTATTAGCGACGATCCGCGCCCCGATCAGACGTACTGCCGGAGAATTAGATTTCCTTACAAAGCTCTTTCCCTCTTCACTCGCTCCGTGCGGAAAATCCAGGTGCTGTTCCACCGGCCAGACTCCGAGTCGATTTTAGCCCTAAAATAACACCCTGTTTCCTCAAACAGTGACACCGTGGGATCATCCTGAAAATGTTGGAAAAATTTACTGGAATACTTCTAGGACATGCCTCGGTGCTACGAAGTCTAAATGTTCGAACGATCTTGAAGAAATTTCACGTTTGCAATTATCTTGCAATTCTGAGCCGATAATCAGTGTACAGGGAATCTTACTAGAGGTACCATTGTTTCACTAATCAACTCGTAACCCTTGGCACTCGAGTACACTATGTCAGTTTCGTATTCATAAAATGGAAATACTCTAGCTTGGAAAAAATGTTTCGTCTTGAAGTTAAAATAGCTCCGTGTGAAACACGATGTTCTTCGGGATGTACTCTGTTCTTTTGACATGTCCACGATTTCTCAGTGTAGCAATACGAGTCTACTAAAAATACCTTGGTAGTGTTAACACTCGGTGTCCTGCAGCTTTGAACGCTCAGTGGAGCGCCGTTTATTAGCTTGTCAATGGGATCGTTACTGATATTCTTAAATGCTCGTGGCAAACTTCCGGGACGATCGATTCTGTTGGTCTCTGTGCCAGTGCGTTTGCGTTCGGACGGTTATTTTCGAAGCCATTTGAAGCCCCGCCAGGAAACGGATCGGATCGGGGATTGCGAGGATCGAAGACGCGTCGAATCGACGGGAAGCTGCGTAAACCGGCGATCGATCGCGTTCGGCCGGAATAATCGTGACCGACGGAAATCGCGCCTCCTTCCAACCTGTCGTTCCGTTGTCAACGAACGACCCAATTTCGAGGGAGAGACGTCGCTCCGAATTATTCCGCTTGGAGCGCGGTCGCGCTACTTACACCCTCTTCCTCCACCCCATAGCTTCGGATTTACCCTTCGAAGGAGGGCCGATGGTAGGGGAGTGGGGGCGGGAGGAGGGTGTCTAATAAATTCGGTGGGCTTCGAGTCGCCGCGTCGATACTGCTCGACGGCGAGCTGCAAGACGAAACTCCCTGTTGCCGCCATGGGGTTGATAGTCAATAGTACATTGGCCATTCGACAATGGAGCATTGTTGGGAGCTTTGACGACGTCTGCGAGGCTGTACGAAAATGTGGAGGACAGTTCCGTGTACCAAATTGTATCAATCGTTTCGAAAAATTTAATCCTGGGGGACTCCAAACCTACCGAAAGCTAGGAGTCAGTCTCGGAGCAAAATTCTAACGAGGTGCTCTCGATGATGTTTCTTACGAGAGGAACCTGCGTTGAGAGTCACTGTCAGCGTTCTCAAATCACTCACAGCACTCTGAAATTCCTCTCAGCTCTCTAAAATCACTTGGGAGTGACTCTCAACAAAATACTATCGACAGCACTTTGCGAGAATCTGACTCCTAGTTGAATAACCTCGGCTGGCTTTCTCCCAATTTAGAAGAAGTTTGTCTGATCCGAAGACCAATTTGACGAGTCGCTGTACGCACCAAATAGAAATTGGTGGACCAGAATCGACGGTATCGACACCGGGATCGGTTGGCTTGCATTGCCTCGCCCCGCCTCGCTTCGCCAGGGCCGAGGCAGCGAGAGAAAAGAGTAACTCGTCCCTCTCGCGTAATTAAGGACCAAGAGGATCGCGTAGGGAGGAGAAGGGGATGGAGAAGGACAGAGTGCCAGGACTCCTGGGATGAGGGGCACGAAGATCGATCGGGTTCGTCGCGTATAAACGTACAGCCGGCGGTCGGTCGGTCGACGCGTCCTGTGCAACGCACGTTTCAGCGTGAACGTGTCGTTGTCGCAGGCTGGAAGAACGCACGTGGCCGGTCTTGGCGGGATAACGAAAGAGAGAGAGATCGCTAAGGGGACACGAAGGCTACGAAGAAAATGGAGCTAAAGAGAGAGAGAGCGAGGGAAAGAGACAGAGGAGGGAGCGAGGGTTGCACGCCGAAACAGGAACGAGGGGTGAAAAGACTAGACTGGGTCCCGAACCTACCCTAAATCGAAGAAGCATGGGGACACACCCTGAATACAATAGCAGATCGGCTGGCTGGCCATTCTATTCCTCGTTTTCTTCTTTTCGTCACATGTTTATTGACTCACCTATGCCCGTCTAGATTAGATCAGGTGTGGAGAAGAAGCTTCTGGTCTCCGAATTTTCTGAACGCTTTCAGTTGCTCCTAGCAGCAGATGATAATCGAGTATGAGAAAATTTTTTTGTTTTATTCTTTTGTATGTAGAGGACCTTGGGAAGGAGTAGCTTTGTTGCTATTGATCTCGACAAATGATGGGACAATGCTCCGCGAGACGGTGTCCCTTTCTTGTCTGATTTAGAACGTCCTTATCCCCTGAAAATCTAGCTTCGTAGACTGTAATGACTGGGCTGCGAATCTTTATAGAAAATAAAAAGTTTCCGCATTTGCTACGAAATATAGGAACCACATAAGTATGTTTCCTTTTTTTATTTTTTTTTAGTAGGTCGAAAGTAATATATTGATAATGGCTTTCTACTCGGAGTTTTCGTCTTTTCGTTAGAGTAGTGGGATTCGAACGAGGATCTACTGGATAGCTACAAGTGTCCACCGCCCCGATCCCTAGCAGCAGCGTTTTCGAACGCTCGAAACACGAATGATGTTTTCAACTAGTAGTCTAGAAGGCTTATCTATTTTTTTTTTTCGGTATCAATTTCAAGCGAATCTGGTTTCATTGGCTCTTGATTTCAACGAGACCAGGCCCGTTGCCCTACGCTGCAGCTTCTTCCAGAAAAAAGTTTACCCTAACGATCCGGTAGAGATCTAGGCTAAGGAGCTGAACTTCTTTAAATCTTGTGAAAGTCTTCAAGATTGTCTAGATGTATTCTCCGCAGGCGTTGCCCCTGAATTCTCGAGAGCCAGGCCAGTGCCCCACGGGGCAGTCTGTGCGGGTGTCTAGCCTAGGTAGACGCGTCGACGAGGGCTGACGCTGGAAGATGAGCTCCGGAGACTAGCTAGGGTGCAAGGGAAAGGGCCCCTGTCCGTTGTGAGGGCGCGGGACGAGGGCGGCGAACGAGGAGACCGGTTGAATGCGAAGGGAAAGCTACGTGGCGAGATGGAAGCGTGGAGAAAGCGGAGGAAGCGGCGGATGAGGACGAGGAGAAAGGAGAACGCGTGGATAAGACGGAGATGGGTCAGAAGAACCGGAATGCAAAGAGACAGAGACAGACAGAGAGAGAGAGAGAGAGGAGGAGGAGAGGAAGAGAGAAGGGTGAGAAAAAACGTGGAACAAGGCCACGAGAGAAGCGGAGGAAGCAGCCGATGAGGACGAGAAGAAAGGGACGAAGACGGAAGAAAGGAGAGCGCGCGCGCGTGTGCGGATAAGACTGAGACGGTCCGCGAGAAGCAGAGAGTACAGAGACAGAAAGAGAAAGAGAGAGAGAGTGGGAGAGAGAGAGAGAGAGAAGGGTGGGGGGGGTGAAAGAGAGAAAGAGAGCCGGTCGGACAAGGGTAGAGACCGGAGAAGGGTAGTCGCGTGAGAAGGAGAGCGAACGAGACAGTGAGAGGCGGCAACGCCCATTTTTTGATAAGCTAGTTACTCGCCGGCAGGCTAGCTCTCGCGAAGGGCGAGAGAGGGTGGCTCTCGCTCGGCAGAAGGCGGCAAGAGGTGCGACGGCAGGAGGTTCAGGCCGAGGAGGTGGCGTAGGAGGAGGTGGAGAAAGAAGGGTGGGCACAGGCGGCGGGTGTCGGGTTCTACGGAGATCAATAACTGCATAAAAATAAAGTGAGGCTCTGGCCCGCTACCTTTAACCCACCGCCCCTTCCGAGTTCTCCACCTTCACCTTTTCCTCCGTCGCACCGCTCCGCACCGCTCCGCAATGCTCCGCTCCGCGCCGCTCTGCTCTGCTCCGCGCCTAGACGCCGACACGGCTTCGTGTTCTCCTTCCTTCGCTGCCCTATCCAACCCTCCGCAGCCCACTCCCTCCCCCCCCGCGTTTCCTCTCTTCTCGCCCCGTTTCGTTTCCTCCCTGCTCTCTCTCTCCCTCTGTCCCGTTCCTAGCCGTCTCCACGCCGTCCTGCTCCCGCAACCTTCCGATCTTCTACGCAGTAACGTCTTTGCCGTGCCCGAGAACCCACCCTCTCTCCATCCACCCCCGAACCCTGCCACCCATTTCCTTGTCCCATCTACCTTTACCTCCTCCCTCGTTCTCATCCTCCTTCTCATCTTGTCCCTCCACTCTCCCGCGTCCTCTCGCCGAAGCCGAGCGCCACACCGATGAGGATACGGAGGTTATTGCCTGTATTTTCTTAAGGGATGAATTTTCCGCGAGGACCGCCACGGCTACGCTCGTTGCTATAGCCGCCAACGACTGCCCCCGGACCATCTCCTCCGTCCTCTGCTTTTTTTCTCTCCTCACTTCTCCCTCTGTCACTCCTCTCTCTCTCTCTCTCTCTCTCTCTCTCTCTTTCTGCCTGCTTCGTCTTTTTTCCTTCGGACCTCTCTTCATCCCCCAACGTCCTTCCACCCTCGTGTGTCCTGCAACGACCGGATAGTGAGCGAAAGGGAGAGAGAGAGAGAGGAAGGGATGGGGGCAAGGGCTCGCTTCCGGTATATGCGATACGCCAAGTTTCCGGGGCTGTTCCTCCGGGGATTCGCGCGGCGGGGGCAGAGGGGGCTGATCAATTTTGCGACGGGGATGCATCTAGGCGGTTCGTTGTTCGCGAGGGCGCAGATGCTCCGGACACGTCGACCGCCGCCGCGCCGTGCCGTGAGGAACGACCCGGAAAAAAGATGATCACGCGAGGAGAGAAGCCGGACACCGAGCCAGCGGAATCTCGGTTCCGCGGGGTGTCTTCAGGGTGTGCTACCCCGGCCGCCCAATGACACCGAGGGCTGCGGAAACAATTGTCCAAGGGCCGATGTAACGACCAGCCGATGAGAACGCGGGAGCTGCGAGGTTCTTCCGAGGAGCAATAAAGCCACGCCTACTTAGCACGTTTTAGAAGGAGCAGAATCTGCGGAGTTAGGCGTTTAAAGGACGCAGACGGTAGGATTTGATCTTAGGCGACGAAGATTGTAGGGTTTGATTTTAGAGAATACAGTTTGTAACGTAGACCGAGAACTTTGGAGCTAGATTTTTAGGGGATGTAGATCGGAGGACGTGATTATAGGATTTATCTTGGGTAAGGGGGTTCGCACAGTCTGCGGCTAATATTATTATTAGGGCTAATTATTAACACTAAACCTACTACCCTCTGTCAAAATGAGCGGTTCTGTCAAAATTGTAGAGCTTATTTCTTAAGAAATGATTGAATAGATAATTTTAGTAGAGCAGACATTGCAACAAGAAGCGCACAAAGTTTCAATAAATCCAATCTTATAATTTTCCTAACGCGATATGTACCTGTTACTTTTAAGGGGCGGTAGGTTTTGATGTTAATATAAGAACAGTTTCGTGAAGTTTCGTCGACGTTTGACTAGGGCGAACTACTGAAAAAATGCAGTCGGACGTGGACTGATCGATCGACAAAGAGATCGAGGATCGTGGGCGCGCGTGTCTGTGTCGGTGGAACGAGATTTCTAGAATCGAACTGCGCGAGAGGGACGGTAGAGAGCGACGAGAGAGGGAATTACGATTCCTCGTATTTCGAGAGCAACAAGTACTTACAGACCCTTTGTGGCGCACGCCACAGCTGGAGAGACATCGAAGGGAGCGCGGAACAAAGTTGCAACGACCGAGCGAACGAGCGCGCGGGCGCGCACACTGCGTTCAACTCCGGCAATTCGCGATCGCGTATTATATAATTCACGAGGGACGGTCGTTTGGACTCTCTCTCACCGGGATCCGTTTGGACGAAATCGTTCCTTTCTCTCTCTCTCTCTCCCTCTCTCTCTCTTTTTGCTGCATGGTATTTTTTTTCGTTTGCCGTCGTCCGACAATTCGAAAGCAAAAACACTGTGTACAATCTACGCCCGGTGTGCTATTCGAACAAACTTACGAGCGCGACGCCGCCGACGAGCACCGTCGTCGTAGCCGGTAACCCATTCCCCGAAGCGAATTTCGCTAATGAGTTTTGTTAAGGGACTTTTAATGAGGGCCGACGTTCCCGTGACGCTCAAAAATGTATCTTGCTTCACGGGCCGCTGGAAAAATTCGCTGATCCCAAGTAATTCCGCGAAGCGCGCGCGTGCTGCGAGGCGACGCGTCGCGTCCGCCGCGCGACCGAACATTCGAGGATAATTAAAAGCGGCGAACGATTCCGCGTTCGACCCGCTTGCTGCTGCTGCTGTTGTTGGCCGTCCTCGTAACGACGCAATCATGGGTCGACGCGAACGATACCCGAATTCGACGCCAAACGGATCGGAAGCTCGCTGATTACCCCCTCGGGAGCATTGACTCTGCCGAAATTAGGAGCCACTTAGCCACGCCTACGCTTTACTCTGTACGCTCAGGGATCAGCGATCTCCAACTATTTAAATTATTATGTCTTGGACTTTTTAGAGGTTGTGAGATCCAGAAATATAGAAAATTACGCTGTGGGGCACTGGGATACAGTTCCGATTCAATTAGGAGCTGTTTAGCCACGCTTAATCTGTACTCTGCACGCTCAAGGATCTTTGACCTCCAATTAGTTAGAGTATTTGGTGTTGGATCTTTTAGGAAAGAGATTCAAGCTAATTAATAGCGGGGATTGTTCTGTCGGAACGGTCGATATAATTCTGTTTGAATCAGGAGTATCGAAGCCACGCCTACTGAGATTAGAGTATTATACACGTGGAATGCAGGGATTTTCGGAGCTAACATTTTAGAGGATATACTATAGCATGAAAGCTGGTCATTGACACAGTTTGTCCTGTGGGACATTGATTCCAGCTCCATTCAAAGCCGGAGCTACGAAGCCACACCTCCTCGAGGTCCTCGACTCCCATTTGTCAGGAGTCTAACGAAATTCAAAGGGTTCCAGCTACTTCCAGGTGGCTGTAGGTCACATATAAGCACGTATTGCTTTTCCGAGCTCTGTCCTGGTTATTTTAAAAAAAGAGCACTGACGACACGCCTCCTCAAGGGCCTCCACATAAAGAAACACGCGTCGAGCGCTCCTAGGGCAATCCGAAGCGCTCTCAGAGCAAAAAGCACGAATTGTAGGAGATCCTAACCTACCAGAAGTTATACTAAGGAAGTTCCGTGTCCTCTGTCATCGGCTCCTCCATCTCCGGCCTCGTTTTTCAGCTCGGTGCGTGAGCGGACGCGCGTAGCAGCCCGAGTGTAGACGCATGCGACCCTCCCCTTTTTCGGGGCGGTATCGACCGTAAGGGGCGGGTGGCTACGGTTTTCTTTTACGTACGAAAGCAATTTCGCAGGCCGCTGCCAGTAATTTAGGGGCGCGAGGGCGCGGGACGCACCTCGCGGTAGAAGGAGGCACAGATATATCCGCGCGTCGCGACGACGACGACGAAGCGCACGCATCCTCCCATCCGTGGATCAACGGGGCAAGGAAAACACGGTCATACCACCGCCATATCGGGCCGGGAAAGGTGTACCCGAGACACCCTCCTTCTGTCCCTCACAGTCTCCTGCAACTGACACAAAAAAGAAGAAGAAAAAAAAAACAGAAAACGTGTCAGAAGAATTGACGTTAGACCAGGAATTTTGGTTGGTGGAGCTTTTGCCAGACAAAACAAAGGATTTGGGGAAATTTTTATCGCTATTACTTTTATGCAAAATCAAAATTATAAACTATTGCGAGTTACAAGAGCCACATAGACGCTCGTTTATTGTTCTTATACTTGATTCATTCTAGTTCAATTCATTTGAAGACAATACTGCCAAAAAGTATCATTCTAATGTTAGTAGACAGTAACATTTATTTCATGAATCTATCATTAATCATTGGATGCTCTTTACTACTGATTTATATTTGGATTGTGTGGATACAGCGTATATGACGAGCCAAACTGGGGTTATCTTATTAAAAGTTAATAAAGTTAGAGGAATTGAATAGTGTGGGGAAACTACCATACTAGAAGAGCAAGTGTAACGTAAGAGATATTAAATAGCATCATAGAATAACTATTGTCTTGTAAACAATTTTTTATACATTATAGTCCAAGTTTGCACACACACACACAGTGCAACGTTGAAGATAAATGTAGACCAGCAATTACATCGTATGTGGTCCTATACTGACAGAGGGTGTGTCATTTAGTTCACCCCAACATCTCGCTTGCTAATGTGAAAGTAGTTTCTATGATCTCGTGCCGCTGGTCCTTTTCGTACATTTCGCAAACAGCAACAGCGTGATCTTGGGCTCGGATAGATCGCGAGGCAGCTTCCTCTCTCGATCGCGGTGGGCTTTTTCAGCCGGTACGGTCGGACGTGTGTAGAGCTGTTCGCGTTCGAGGGGAATTCGATTTAGTTGATGTTGAGGAGAGAACGCCGTCGAAGGGGGCGCCATGGAGGGGAGGAGGGGGGAATTGATTACCTGGGACAATTGTGCGGCAGGATATCGCGTGCGCTGCTAGTTGAAATTTCGAGTAGATCGATCGATCCGCGAGCCACCGTGTTCGGCTGCGGGAGGGGAACGCTATCTACGCGGCGAAACCCCAAGAAACCGGAAGATGCTTCTCTCTCTCTCTCTCCTCCCCCCTATCTGAGAGAAGGAAAGAGAGAGAGAGAAAGAGAGAGAGAGAGAGAGAAAGGTCGTCAGACGGCCGATAGATTTCGGGTCGAACGGGGAGGGCCGCTTGCGCCCAAGGACTCGTAAAAGTAATTTAAATTGGCTACTTTAAAGCGGCCGCTCGCCCGCGTTCTTAATTAACTTCCGCGGAATTAAGTGGACCTAGCGGGAAAGTTAAGAGAAGGAGATTTTAGATCACCAGGGATTGCTCGGCCAGTGTCGGTAATTATACCGAAACTCTCCGGGTTGAGGGAAAAGGGGGTTGCGAGAGCGCGCGACGAGACTCGACTGGTAACTTTATACGATCTCGAGACTCGAAGCGACGCGAAGCGTCTCGGCGTATCGTTTTCCCTTCCGAAATTCGCGAATTACTCCCGCGACACGTGCGCTCTTATTTCGTAGACTCAGTCGTCGTCGCACCGTGTGGGGTATACAGCCCGAAAAATCGGAAGAAACTATTCCAGCGTTATTTATAGGTTCAAAGCCACGATATGGCGGGTCGTTGGATTTGTCGTAACGTCGGCTGCAACAATCTGAGATGAAAAATGAGTATTAATACGTGAAAAATCCAAGTGACCTTCATTTTCTGTTAAACAAATTTTTTGTGGAAATTTTTTTCGTAACATTTTCTGGTTGGATTACCGGAAGTGGCGGAAAAATCGTAGCGAAGACAGGGCGTTTAATTTTTTCAGCGAAATCATATAATATATTTTATTCTTCGTATTTGGGGCGGCGTGTATTTATAATCTTTTTATTTGGTATGTTCGGTAAGTAACGAAGTTGTAAATGATAATTTTAGTTTCGGGAAATTTTGAAACTGACTTCTTTAAACCTGTGTAACACGTCATTAATGGATGTGAAAAGAATAGTACCAGATCATAGCACGACAGTTCAATGAACTATGTATATGAAGTTTTGTCCATTTTGTGACACATCTGAAAATGAACTTTTTTCGCTTTTTCGGATCGAATGTCCCACAGTGCGTTGCATCGTTCCGAGAAAAATGCGGCGCGGAGGAGAGAAGGAAAGGAAACCGCGAGGAAAATTGTGCGCCCGAAAAAAATGTGTGTCGTCGCGACGCGCGTGTAATCGCGGCAGGAATTTTTCAACCCTCTCCCCGGCGGGACAAGTGGTTCTCGAAAGGGCTAAGAAGGAAAGAGGGGTCTCGACGCCCCTGCGTCTACGTACGCCGCTCGTACATAAATCACGTAGTAGGGGTAGGTCAGTGCGGGTTATCCTCCGAGGGTTGAAAGTTCCAGGGGAGAGAGGGACGCGGCCCGCACACCGCTCGAGACACGCAAATTTAGGGTGGGTCGTCCCTACCCGAGTCGCACATGTTTCGCGTGAATTTCTCCGGCTTGCACGCTCCTCCCGTCTTTCGGCTGCCCGAACCCACCAGACTGAGGAGCATAACCTCGCAAAGTATCACGCGAAACCGCCCCCACCCGCTTGAAATCTTTCCCTGGAAAAACGCCACCCTTATCTGAAAATTGTTTTTGTCCAGCACAGAAGTAGCGAACTCTTTGAACATAAATATTGTAATCGCTTATAAACTATATGTGCTGCATAGTCTAATCTCTGCAGTCGGTGTGAAGGAATAAATAAATATATACAGCTTTCTCTATAATTCACGGAAATTAGCTGGCACGAACGTTTAAGAAACGGCAGCAAGTAGGGTAAGTGTTCCTTTAGTCAGACATTTCGTAATCAGCGATCTTCACTTAAGACTCTTAGGATTGTTGTTGTTAGTATGCCATTTGATCTTGTTTATTAGGCTGGGGCTGAAATAAAGCGCATAACGCTCTCCTCGAATTGACTTCTAGATTCCAAGACCCCGATTATTAAGATCGTCAGAAAAATGCCCTGAGCTTCTTAATCCGAACACTGACTTCGTTTTAACTTGGTCTTGTCTTCGCAGCGGCGTCAAGGGAACGGCTCAGGTATTTCGCCGGGCGAAATTCCTTTCGCATTTTGTTCAGGGAAATTTCTTCGGGTTCTGCGGGAGCGTCGCGACGTCCGCACACGAGGGACGGGTCAACGACCTACCACGACGCACCGTTCGAAAGACTTTTTCGCAGCCCCTTGCTCGATATCGGCGCGCGTAGTCCCAATACGCGTCGCATGATTCACCCGTATAGCCTCGCAGGCTTCGAAGGCTCGTGCTTTCGAGCTTCGGTGAAAACGCGTGATCGAAGCCGAGGACGTCCTGTGTGCGTTGCCCCGTCCGAGACGCATTACCTCGGCCCTCGGGCGATACGTATACCACGTACATACATATATCCTCGATCGCATCTGTGCACCCTCGGCCCGCAGTTTTTCCCCGGAAAAAAGGGGGAAAGTTCGATTTTCGAGATCGTAATCAATTTTTAACCACCGGTTGTACCCGTCACGCAGAAGCCTTCTGATTCATGCTGTCGATGAACATTAGCGGCAACGGCGACCACCGCCGGCGCCCCGAGGAGGGTGCATTCGAAATCGAATAACTTCCTTCCGGCGAAACGAAACGAAAACGTTTCGGTGGTAGATCGCGATCGAGACCCGTGCCCTGCGAGGATCGACGGAAAGTTAGGGCTGCAGAATTATTCGGTCGTGGGTGTCGGCGCACAGGGGTGGCATTCGCTAACCACCCCTTCGGCTTAGCGACAATGTATTTTACGGGAGTTGAGGTTTACAAGGAATTCTGTTTGTTCCGAGTTTTTTCAGCGTACTGTAAAGTATGTAGGGATTTTCTAGCCCTACGGTGTCTGGATCTATTTTCCGATCCAGAGTATCGAAATCGTTGTCTAATCACACTTTCAATTATACAGTTGCAAAAATGTAACGGTAACAGTGAGCAAACAATAGCAAGAATAACCCCTCGGGAAAAAGGAGGAAGTTAGAAGGCTTTCCAACCAAGTATAGAGGCATCGATGACGAGGCAGGCTCCGATTTAAAAAAATCTGCAGCCGGTCCGCGATCTGGAAGAGATCGGCCGACTCGCTGCGGATGAGTTCTTGATTGTCGACGAAGAAAAAGACCGACGGTACCCGCACTCTGCGCGTCGACGCCGCGGAGGAAAAAAAAAGGTGTACCGATACAGGTCGTTGAACAACACCCTGCAGAGCCCTAACCCGGAAGCAAAAGCGCCGCGTACGCATCCGCACGGTTGGATAACAAATCGGCCATGGCTCTAGACAATAAAACTTTTCCTCGGCGAACTTTTCTGGTACGCCATTGATAATCCTCTCGCTCGTCGCGGATCGGAGCGGAGCGGATCGGAGCGGCGCGAGTCGAGTCGAGGCGAACTCTTTGTCCGCGACGTCGACGCCGACGCCTCCCACTCGTCAAAACGATCGTCGACGACTCCTTCGGAGGGTACCGCGGCCTCTGAAAATCCTCCAATGATCTGTTCTTCCTCGCGGAAGAGTATCAGCTTCCAGGATCAAGGATCAAGGAATCAAACGCGACGAGGACCAGAGTCGAAGATTCGCGAGAGAACTTGCTCTTGGGTACTAGGGACATTGATCCTTTTTTCTGCGATTTTTATAAAACTAAGAAAAATTCAATTTCGTATAAAATGCGAGAGAATTTGTTGTTTGGGTACTAGGGACGTTGATGCCTGTTTCAGTGATTCTTAGACTCTTAGACACGGTTCTGTGAAACTAAGAACAATTCAATTTTATATGTAGATCGTATTGCAACAATATATAAAATGCAGGGGTTGAATGAACCGCCACGCGAAAGTAGAAGAAGCTAACCCCAGTAGGGTTCAAGGAGCTACCCCAAGAGGCTCGGGATCTTTGGAGGGTTCAGTTTCGCCTAGTTTTCGGAGCAAGTTCCCGAAGCGAATTAAATGGCGCCGAAAGAAAAAGAGAGAGAGAGAGAGAGGGAGGGAGAGAGAGGGGAGTGGGTGGTTGGGCGAGAAACAGAGGGAGGGATAGTATAGCGTCGACGAACGTATCGGTGTAAATTTTCATTTTTCAAGGCTCCCGTCGAGTGGCAGTGGTAGTCCCCCTTTTTTTCAATACGCTTTGCCCCCGATGATGGTCATTGAATCGCCGCGTTTCACTTTATTACGCGACGTAAATGCACGCGCATCGACGAGCAACATTTTTTTCCTCCCTTTCCGGCACGACGTAACGACGCTTCGCTCGTGAATTTTCGTAACGGCACCCTTTGATATCGTTCATTCAACTTTTCCCGATCTCCCAATAAAAAATCCCGGGGGCGTGCTGCTCGCGCTACTAGTTCGCTCACTTGCTCTCGCATCGAAGCGGGCTGAAGCGGGCAGAAGCGTAGCGGAGAGTCGTTTGTAGCCGCCGACATAAACTGTTGCGTTAATGGAGACTAGCGGGCCTCTCTCCCGCGACAGCTCCGCGGCTCGGCGCCGATAAATACCTCGAGATCCCCCGGCTTCGATCTCAAACAAAGATTCAGTTCGGAGGGGAACTGGCGCCCGGATCCGAGCACTTGCCAGCATTCTCTCTCTCTCTCTCTCGGCAGATTCCTCTATCCGACGTTAATTAAACGGAATTCGAGACACGATACACGCCACCGAAAACTTTCTCGACCGTGCTTCGTTGGTTCTCTGGGTTCCCGGAGAACGAAACTCGAAGAACGCCGTAATTGTCGGTTTTGCTATCCTGGACCGATCTGACAACATTCTGATTGCGAGATCCACGGATCGATGAATCCTGGAGGCTACAAAATCATTTGTGGTACACATGGACTGATTAGGACAGGCGGTACAATGGGGTGTGAGATTCCATTTGGAAAAATGAGTAGGGGAGAGCTGCCGAATTTAGACCACCAGCACCATGGTTTGACATAAATTGTACATCACAGTTAATTAGCAACACTAGAATTACTGTTACGTAGTTGTCTTGTTAATGATATAAAGCTAAGCCTGATTCGAAGCAGAATTTCTAATCGACTAATACTATTATCAGCTATTGACATATTTCTCGAACTACACAGGCAAACATTCCTGTCCGCTGTTCCATGAAAATTAATGCTGTTGATAAAAATTGATGATAAATTTGTCGGTCTTCTCCATCTTCGCTCGACATCTTTTGCGATCGCTTGTCAACTGAATTTTACGGTCGGGTTGTTCAACCGCGAACAGACAAATAGGCTCCTTCACGAACGATCAGAAGTCGGTGTCGATTTGGTTGACACTGCGGTGGCACGGACGACTTTACTCGATCAACTCTCGCTCGTTCGACCGAAAGTTGCCCAATGTTCACGGGGATTAAGGAACAGAGGCCCAGTTAGCAGGCCTACATAGCCGGGCCACGGTCTCTCGAAATTAGTCGCAACGATGAAGGATGAACGGAACGGGTCTGGGTCCTCGGGTTTGCCTAAAGTCGTTCCCCCGAGTCGACTCGTTATCCTGGGACACGAAGCCCATGTGCGGGGGTGGGCCGTTGAAAAAAGCCCGAGGACGAGGAAACGACGCGCGAGAAAGAGGGCAACGGAGGTCCTGGAGGGCGAGGGCGACGGAGAAGAGGATTGAAGGGGGTTGGTGGGTGGTAGAAAAAGTGAGAAATACAGATAGAGAGAGAGAGAGAGAAGACGGTAGGGTGGAGGAGGCAAGGACAGAGGAAGAGACGAAAAGAAATAGGGAGAAGAAGGGCGGCGACGGTGACGGGGGCAGGAGGAGTTGGAGAAGGTAGAGGAGACGGGGGTGGCAGAGAGAAGGAGGAGGAGGAGAAGGAGGCAGAGGGTAGATGGTGGCAGAGCGACGGCGGTGGCAGCGCCGGCAGAGAGAGAGCGAGGAGACAGAGGGACGGTTCTGAAAGGGGGTTGCAATGCGAGTGCAATACTTTTCCATGAGACGGCACCAGTGTCGTCGGCCCTGAGGGGTGGGTTCGGGCTGGACTGGGGGTGTGCGTGGGGTCAACGACCGCAGTTGGGGTGGCTTCCCCCTACCTGCCACCCCCGTACACCAACTCCCTCCATCCTCGGGAGCGTTCCTCTTCCTCCAACCCCACCTTTTCTACGCTCTCTCTCCCCTACGCGCTCTGCCTGCCTGCCTGCCTGCCTGCCTGCCTGCCTGACTGTGCTGTGTGCTGTGTGCCTGTGCTGTGCCTGTACGCCAGGCCACGTTGCGGTAGGCGGAGGTTGGGGCAGGTTAGGCTTAGCTTAGGGTTCAATATCGGGGAAAACACGGGCTTTTATTTGATCGCTGGATACGTTCTCTGCCCTCTTTGCCTTGCGTCGGACGGAAAAAGACGCTCGAGAGACGCCGGTGCCCCGTGCCCCTCCCCCTCCTCCCGCACGTGCGACAGAGATCGCAGCGCGGATCAAGGGAGATACGTTTATCCAAAGTGAGAGAAACAACAGCCACGGCGAAGGAGAGAGAGAGAGAGGGAGAGAGAGAGAGAGAGAGAGGGAGGGACTGTGCGTGGGTGCCTGCGTGCACGGGTGCATGCGTGCGAGCACGCATTGCTTTCGTACTCCTATGATCTTCTGAATACACCCTGGACAGAAGGGGCTGCTTTCGCAACGGCTGCGCGCGGCGAGGGGAGAAGACTACCATAAATTCATTGGAAAATTTCGAATTCGGTTTTATTGCCTACATATCTCTCTCTCTCTCTCTCTTTCTCTGTTTCTTTCTCTCTGTATGGAGCGCGTGCGTGAAGTACACCCTTTCCCTTCGTTCCTTTACCGGCAGCGCCCTGCATTTTTCTCCTTCGAGTGCCATCTCTGCCGTCTAAGGGGTAAATAAGTTGAAACGCGCGTACCGCGGCGTTCACCGAGCGCGCTGCCGAACTGAAACTTTCGAATCGCGGCACGACACGGTTGCTCGTTAGCCGGCACACTTACCCGACTACAAATCATTAGTTCAGAGAGAGAGAGAGAGAGAGAGAGAGAGAGAGAGGGAGAGGGAGAGCCTAGAGCTCGGGACGGGATCAAGTTCAATATGTGTTTATCAATTCAAGTCAATTCCGATAAGCAAGTTTCGTTTCGCCGGTTTTGAGCACTACTCAAAAAACGAAACAGCTTCAATTAGTATTCCTGCTAACGCGATTGTGCAAACTGGTTGCCAACTCTACAACGGCTACCTGTAGGTTCGAAAGTCTACTTGCGAGTATAGTTCGAACTTTTTTTGAAGACGGGACAAATTTCTTGCAAGTACCGCTTGCTTTCCTCAAGACGCAAAGAATTCGAACCTATCTCGAAAGTATTGCTTTCCTTGATCGAAGTATTCGAAATTATCCAACGGGTTTCGAGCCTAATTGTAATGTACACATTGAACCCTCCTATCTCGCGGTATAAGGAACTCGGAGTTAGTACAAATCAGGTTAACGCGCACCACGATGTTAGAAACTCAGAATTAAATGTAGTACGGCGTCGAAATTTTTGTTCCGCGCAATGCGGGGATTTACTGTGCTCGATCCCACCTCTGACGGAAGACCTCTAAATCGCGGCTTTCTTCGGAGGCTGAGGAGAGGCCGCGGTTTTCGGTGAATGTGGAACGCGTTATCGTTCGGCCGCGACTTTTATCGGCCCACAGCAAAGGTCAAGCCCGTCTGGTCTCAATGAGACGAGACTTTCACGGACTGCTGCCCGCTGCAACGTTAATTACTTCCTCGAAGCAGCCCGACAACGACGACGACGACGACGACGACGTTGCTCGCTCCCTCTTTCTTTCGAATTGCCGTAATGAAACGCTTAACGGACCTCGTTTCCACCGGGCAACGTCGAGTCGATCGTCGGCCCGGCCCCGTAATGAACATTGATCGACCGTCGGCTGAATTATTTATTAAATTAGCGAACTCGAGAACGTCGTCGTCGTTGTACCGAGGACCGTAGGCACCGAGATCTTCGGGCTGGTGTGCTCTCCGCGACGATGAGAATGGGAACCGCGGGGTGGACGTTATCTTTAATTGACAGGCCGAGGTAACGAATGATGCCGTTCGGCACAATGCGTTGTTCCGCGGAAAAATCGCTCCCTGGGAGTAGTATGTACACGCGAACGATTTCAGAGCGTGGTGGGTCACAGAATAGTGAAAAGCTGGATAAAATTCGTTAAATATACATCGTTAACCGTCCATCTGTAAATTGAGTTATTTAATAACGTATAGATGGAAACGACAAAGTTTATCATAAGTTTCTGATACCTTGTAGATTCTAATAAAATTTGATTTACATAATATAAATATATGTAAAAATTCGTGCCAGATCTGTGAATACTCGTGACGCGAAAAGAAAACTTCAAGAGACTTGAGAAATGAGACGAGACACGAGAGTCTGTGTCCTTTCCAGACTATCTCGATCAAGTATTAGCTCACGCATAGGTCTGATTTGATCCTATGTAGTGACATGAAATTTTTTTAATGAATTCCACCTACTTTATAGGAACAGCCCAGCGTGCGCTGGAGACCCGAAGGGGGAGGATAGGGGAGGTTGTGTTATCGGCTCCCGGGATTCGTTTGATTCGAGAGTATCGATACTGACCGGCTTCGAGTCGACTCGGGGGCTGGGACGAGCCCTCGAGCGTAAGATTTCCGCGGGGGGCGCGCGTCAGGATGCGCCTGCTTGGAAACCGAGCGAATTAATCGATGTCGAATGATGGGTTCCGCTGGCTACGGCCAGAACCATGGGGCGTGAGAGAAACAGAAGAGAGAGAGAGAGAGAGAGGGAGAGAGAGAGAGAAAGAAAGAAAGAGAGAGAAAGAGACAGAGAGAGAGAGAGAGAGGAGGTCAAACGAAGAAAAAAGCCGCGAAAGCCGGAACAGAGACGAGAAGGAGAACCGAGGGCGAGAGAGGTGACGGCCAGACACGGGGTGGGGGACGCGAAATGGGGTAGACGGATTTCTGGAACCAGAGGGGATGAGAAAGCCGCCGCTGCGAGGGCTGCAAGAACGCCGAGCTGCCAATCAGTCATTAATTAGAAACTACTCGGGAATTACGCATCCCACAGCGCGCGGAGCCTTTTCGTAATCCATGTTCAGTTCCGAAAATTTTTACGAAATTAGTCAAAATTCACGAGCGTACCTTCATATTCAAGAAATGTACACTGGGCAGAGCTTCGTGCCAAAATTTATTTATTTCGGGATTTGATAAAAATCGTAAGTGATGAAATCCACGATACCACATATTTATTTGAAATCACATTCCAAATTAACTAGTAAAGTTTCGATTTCTTAGGGTCAAGCATCCACTAACATGGTAGCCAACCGACCCCAAAGAACCTAGAATTATTCGGCTTGTAATTAACAGCGAATTTTTATGCAATATCCAAATTGTCAAATAGGAGTTTATTTCTCTTTTTAGTAGCTTTATTAAGTTGCACGAAAGGTGTTGTTGACATTCTTAGATTCCTTCATTCCTTCTATTGTTTATGATTGTACCCACCGATTTTGTTCATAAACGTATAAAATTCGCAGCCCAGTAATCAATAATTTGTAATGAACAGCGACATGAATTTTCAGCGGTTCGTATTAACTGTGTACCGAGGAAAGGAGAGAAAGTTTTCGATTTTGGATCCAGAGGTGTGGAAGTCTGTTTCGCAGCTATTTTCTGAAAATTCATGAGATTGCTGTTGAAGGGTGCTGACGAGAACCCCGTTGTTTCTATATATCGGCTCGCTCTCCCGTTACTGGGGGATGTTTATCGTTGTCCGCGCTACTTTGCCTCGACCGAACGCAGATCGTTTTCATAACCGGGTTACGCAATTCCGCGCCGGGCGACGGGGTTGCGTAACGCAGACTCATCGAACGTTGTCAATTGTAAAACGTTAATAAGGGAGGAAACGCGCGAACGCGTTTCGTGCCGCGTCAAACGCGGAACATGTCCACGGTGAAGCCTCCGATTGTGTTTCCAGGGATCATCTTTACTCGATTCTGGAATCTTTCTGCTGTCTATGTGCGACGGATTTCAACTAGATCATGTTGTGGTGAGATTTCGTGGGGTTAGGAAAAAATTGCGCTGTGGGGCACACGAGCCACGCCTACTTTGGGGATTCTGCGTCAAGAAAATAAAGTAGGTAGTCTTCTGTTGAGATCTTGGCGGGACTTGGAGAGTTCCAGTTTCTTCAAGATTGCTCTAAACTAATTGTAAACGCAGGTTTTCCCTAGGAGGCACTAGTTAACCTCGAATAAAATCGAGAGCAACCTAAGCCACGCCCACTTAGACCACTCTACGCAAAGAAAAGAAGACAAGTATTCTTCGGCCAAGGTTGAAAGAGTTTGAACTTGCTTGAGGTCTCTCTGGACTAATCGTAGAATTGCCCCAGGAGTCGTCGGCGAAGCTCCAATAAAATCGAGAGCAACCTAAGCCACGCCTACTCGAAATATCCTACCTAAAGACAGATTTTGAAAATTCTGGCGAGGTCTAAGGAGGTTTAGCATCTTCCAAATCGTTGTAAATGACGTCTGAACGGAAATTGCCCCGAGGGGCACGGTGGGAAGCCCAGAGCAAGAAAACCACGCCCATTTGAGACTCTCAAGACTAACTACAATTGAAGCCCGATTCGAGAATTGGACACAGTGATCAAAGAGCCCGAAAAATGGTAAACGATCTGCCGGAAGAATTCCTCGGCGATGGAAAGAGTCGCAACAGGGGGAGCTGGTAACGGAGAAGTTTTCGAGAGCAGAGATCGACAGGGGGGTGAGTGGGGTTGGTAAGGGAGGGGAACACGACGCGAAGTGGCGCGGAGCGCATCGAACTCTGATTGGTCGGAACGGGTCTTCGAAACGGGACGGTGGTTCCTCGATCGCTTTGAAAGGCAATAAACGTCGAGCAATTAAGCGTCGTCGCTAAGGAAAGCAACGAGGGTGGAAAAAGGGGCATGAAAAAAAGTACGGGCAAACGGTTACAAGTATTCCGTTGAAGAACGTCGGTGCATCCCCTTGCGAGCGAGCAGGTATACTAATTATTGGGTCGATGGCGGAGAGAGTAGGGTGGAGAGAGAAAGAAAGAGAGAGAGTGAGAGAGAAAAAGAGAGAATAAGAGAGAAAGAAGGGTGGAATAGGCAGTCGATGGGGCGGAATCGGCGGGGCCGAAGCTGAAATTTTAAACGGCCGGCGTCGTTGCATCGTGTGCCCTTTTTTTCGAAGACTCCGAGCCGACCGCGATCGTTACTAATGGATGCAGTTATCGATTCCACGAGAGAGGATTCGACGGCGGACCGCCTCCTTTCCGCGCTGCCGCTGGTCATTTTGAAGGAACGCTCTACCGGATGTCCATGAAAAAGCTGTTGTTGCCGACTGCGACTTTGCTCTCCGCAAAACGGAGGGGGGCAGGGGGAGTGGAGAAAACGCGTCGATTGTTGGAAACGGCGGGGGTGGTTGCGAGGGTCGCTTCGACTACGCTCGCCGAGTCGTCCTTACCGGGGGGTTGACATTTTTAACATATTCGAGACCGGTAACGTATTATCTTTGACGGAATACAGTGCTTACTCGATATATGTCCGAAACACGAGTCTACCTAGGGACATATATCGGCCAAATGTGATGTCACACGGGGTATACCCCGCGGCAGTCGGGATAGTTCTGAGACTTTTATCGGCTAGGCACCTGGGCCATATATAGAGTAAACGCTGTACTGGTAACGTAGTCTTGCAGCACTTTTCTATTCGCCCACATTTACACGGCAGACGTTCTCGCGATATTCAGCTGAAGAACGCTGCACGATAAATTCTATTAACCCCTTGCACTGCGATTAATTGTCCTATATGTTCCCAATGGCTACATATCGAAAAGAAAAGAAAATTCCCATTTCCATTGAAAGAATTTCATATTTCGAGGAATTCGTTTCTACAACTGCGTTCTGTAAATTTTACGAAAGCCTCTCTCAAAGATATGTTCCTCTACAACCATAAAATTGAATTCTCCCGCATTGTGTACGCAGTCGTCATTATTTCTCTGTGCACCGAAAGGCGTGGGTCGGTGCTGTTTCCCACCCCCCGTCCATTATCTTGTCGAGTCGCGCGGCAATCAGCTGATTGAGCCGAACCGACCGGCTCCCAAAAACCGTGTGCAGAAGCTGCGTAATGGACGCGGTGTTCGATTGGGCGTACGCATCGTTTTCACGGTGGAACAACGGTCCGCGAAAAATCCGGCGCGTTCGGGGAAAAGCCGCGTGCCCGATCGAATCGGGGCTAGACCGAAGAAACTAGCTCGCGAGAGGCTTTTTGTCGAGCCGCTTTGCTCTGCGTGCCGCTCCGAGCTGTTCGAGCTCGCGTGGCTAGGCTCGCGCTGCTTTTGTGTCCGACTACTTTCCGAATCAGACCGAAACAGTCGGTTCGGCCAACCTGAAACTCTGCCGGAAAAACGAAAATCGCCGGAAAAGATTCGACCAGTGATTAATCCTATACCGATCTAGCGTTGAAGACATTCTCCTTGTCTATATAAGGTCTTTTCTATAATACACTACCAAGTACGCGAGGCTTCGTGACCTCCAGTGTCCTTTCGGAGCCAGAATAGTCTCTCTGGGACAACCTGTGGCACAGGCGAGTAAAAATCATCAATCCGCAAGAAATTTAAGCGTGTCCAACGGCGTAGTATTAAATACCACGGGTGTGCGGGATCCCGGTCGGGACGGGAATTTTTCTCGGGATCGGGATGCAATCCCGAGAATTTCGGAATCCCGAAAACATCCGGGATTCCCAAAAACGAACATGAACATTCTCGATTAATAAGATATGTAATCTTCGAGAACACAATTGCTTTCGAACTTTCGGATGCTGGTAATTGTTGGAAGTAGGGAGAAACTTAAAATGTCGGGAATCACAGATGTTTTTGGGAATCCCGAATGGTTTCGGGATCCCGAAAATTCGCGGGAATCCAGAATATTCTCGGGAATCCCGGATATTTTCGGGAAACCCGGATATATTACGGGAATCCCGAATATTTTCGGGAATCCCGCACACCCCTATTAAATACAGATCACATAATTGGCTTCCTTGGTCCGGGACATATGCGAGCGATACTTGGCCGGAAGATTTCGGTGGTATCCCGACCGGTTAATTGCTCGGCGTAAGAGGAGACGGTAACGAGCGGGACAGGAGCGTCGGTCAGATTGATCAAGGGTCGGTAGAATACGGAGGGTTGCGTTAGTAGAACCATGTTGGTTCGATTCATGGAGTTTCTCCTGAACTCTCACCCCTTCTGCAGCGAGCGGCGAGGTCATCGCTCCGCACCGATCCGAACCGACTCACGTTGCTCGGCACTTTTTAGCCTTTCGCTAATTACCTGAACCTTACCAACAGAGGAGCTCGCGATCCCCTGTTCCGCTGTTCTGCCCGCCGCCGGAGCAAGCGAGCCGACGCGCGACGCATCGGGGGAAAAAGGAGAATGCTTTCGTCTCTCGGGCGTCTCGAAAAGACGAGGCGAGCGCGTGAACGAGTAGTCATCTCTCGCAGCGAAAAACGCGGTTAGGTGAGCAAAACTTGTAGTCGTCGTCGTCGTTGTCGTTTACGTACGAGGAAAAGTTCCGCTCGACCCCGAATATTTCTTCCACAACCACCCTATTCCTCAGCGCCTTTCTCTTTCTGGAACGTGCGCCACACCGGTCTCCCCTTTATTTCTCCACCCTTATCGTGCCACTCTCGCACACCGCTTCTTCGATTATTAAACCGCCGGTTCGTTTTTCTCTCGCAATCTCTTTACTTCCGGTCGCTTTCCCGGTCGACGAGGCAAACTGTCGGAGAGAAGAAATAGAGGAGAGCTGGAGAGAGGAACAGTGGAAAGGAGAGCGAGAGAGAGAAGTGAGGAGGAGAAAGAGGGTGGCGGCGACGACGACGACGGGAAAGCAAGAAAGAAAAGTCTAATCGAGGCACCTTTTGAGTGTCGACACCTCGACGGAAAGTCGCGCGGCGGTGTGGCGGCGGGTGGCGCCGTGCGGGCGACGAGAAAACTGCCACGGGAACGGGAAACGGGAACGGGAACAGGAACGGGAACACGGGAACCGGGATTGCCACTCGAGAAACGGGGTGCCGTTGGCGGCAATTATTATCGCTGGCTGACAGGTAAGAGGCGTCGTCTTGGTGTGCCGCTCGCTCGGGAAGGCTAATTGCCGGTAGCAACGGAGAGACGGCTCTCGCACCTACGAAAAACCGATGCCAGCCAGCAAGAGCAACCAGGAGCCGAAGCCTGAAACGCGCGGAGCGGAGCCGTGCCGAGCAGAGCCGTGCCGAGCAGAGCCGAGCCGAGCAGATCAGAGCGGAGAGCAGAGGCCGAGCTTTGACGAGTCTAATCGCTCGTGTAACGAACTGGACCGTACGATCGCAAATTGCCCGTTTGCTCTTCGAGCTTGTTTGTACTCCGAGGAGACACTCGAACGTTATTCCCGATACCGTGGCGCATAAAGAGTCCACTTCTCTGCTCGACATCGCGGAAATAAAATCTTCTCCTCTGTTCCCCGGGCTGTTCGTTGACGCGGGCCTTCTCTCCCTCTCTCCAGCACACAGCTTCCGGAAAAATCGGTACACCTTCTAGAGAACGTCCGGATCGAGAATCGATACACGCGATTATCGAATGTTTTACATGAAGTGGCATCAAGGTGCACGCGACGTGATCCCGAGGACGGTTAGTTGATCTTGCGATGGTCTTGGGGAGTCTAAACATCCAGATAGCTTCTCGTCATCTGGAAAAATTCTGCGAAGGTGACACTAAAATTTCACGATATCCTTCGCATAAGTATCCAAACAGAAAATCAGGATATCCAGGATTTTCAAAACTCGGAGAGACGATCGCGTGGGTGTATTCAAATTGGACACACGCTGTTTACGCGTCGGTGAGAGCTCGGAGAGTATCAGAGCGGTTTTCGACGTCGAAACGACGGTTCTCGAGGTCTCGCAAACGAGAGACCCGGTTGCGTGGCCTCGCGGAAATCTTCCCGCAAGAAACTCCAACGTTATTCTATTTCCTGTTTCGAGTCTCTGCCTACACTCGAGGGGGATTTTCCTTCCCCGCGTCCCTTTTTCTCGGTGCCCCCAGCCCCCCCCCCCCCGCCTCCTTGGTCCCCCCGTTTTTCTCACGCTCTCTCTCTCGTTCTGTCTCTCGGCGAGGTCTCTCGCGGGCGCAGCCTGCTGTGAAATTGAAAAATTTTCGCGCGTTTTGCGGGCCTCCTGCAGACGAGTCACCCGGTGTGCACGCAGACTGGCTGGATTACCGGCTAGGCTTTGAGACCCACCAAACAGACCGGAAAATATGCAGGCTGCATAATTCAGCACGCTCGTACACGTGCATGTGCGTAGACGAGATACTCGGCCTCGCTCGCTCTCCCAGCGTTCCCTCTCTCTCTCCTTCTGCCTTTCTCCCTCTTTCTCTCGGTCGTCGCTGCGACCACCGTAAAAATTTTGCCCGATATCGCTCGAACGCGATATCCGTCTCCTTCTTTCGCCGTTTCTGCCGACTCTGCGTCACTGGTTTCAGACTTCCCCCTTCCCCCCCTGGAAAATTTGCACCTTTCATTTCCGCGACGATGGAGCTCCGCTGGACGCCAAATATCGAGCTGACCAACATTGCAACCAATTTTGTCCAAATTGTTGATTGTCATTATTTGCTCTCTTATTCTTGAAGCAACTAATTCGATCAATCTTGAAAATGCTTGAATCGACACTTGTCCGAAAATCTAGTTTGGAATTGTGTTCAATTTATATCGAGGGCTGAGTAGACGTAGCTTTGTGGCCCTCTCGATTTCTACGGGGCAATCAATATTTTAGAATAGCCTAACCGCTAAAAATCTAATGTTGCTGATTCTTATTCTCTCTGCCTCTATACAGAATTCCAGGTAGGCGTGGTTTAGTGGCTCTCTCGATTTGTCTAAGGCAGCGTTCCTATTCCATTGTACAACCTTTTATATCTCCTTCTTTCGATGTTTCTACCGTATCTCCGAGCCAACGGTGTTTGTCTCTTCGCATAAAATTGGCGATCTCGATGATTTCTGCAACGCTAGAGCGATTCGAAGACAAAATATCGAGGTCAGTTGGCACTCCTTCCATTTAGTACCGTCTCTGCCATGACCCCGAGCAATTTTTCAGTGTAAAATCGCGCGGATCGATGCTCGTCCGCCAATTTCTACCGTACAGCAGACACGCTCGTCTGTCGATTTTCGCAAAAGTTTGCTTCGGTCTAAACAGAGACGGGTATCGGTGAAACGGCGAGCGGCTTCGGCTCTCCCTTTTATAATTTAAAATGGACAAAGTTAGCGGCCGCTACAGCTGTCGCTGACCGCAACCACGCGAGCCGTGGGGAAAGAGGGTAAACAAATTGCAGGCTGCCCTTCGGTAGGGACTGTCTTGTCCTTGAGGATCGCGCACGAAACGAACTGTTTCTCTCCAAACGAAAGAGATAGACAGAGAGACACACACACACACAGAGAGAGAGAGAGAGAGAGACAGAGAGAGAGAGAGAGAGAAAGAGTCCGTCATTCTCTGGTTTAATCTCGCCGAATCGGTTTTCGCGGTCTCCGTGCTCCGGAGATCGATCCGGAGCAACAAGTATCTCGACGCTCCTTCCGGGCGCAAAATCGAAGAAAACGCGGCCAGCAGCACTGTTGTACCGCCTCGGGAAAACTCTCGGAAACGCTTCGGTTCTCGTCGTCCTCCCGCGTCGGGTTTCGATCCGACGTTGGATCGAAACGGATCGCGATTTCCCGGACACCCTGTAGGCGAGAGAGCGGTCATTGAAACGGGAATTGGCCTCGTTAAGACCTACGCCGAATTTCATCGGCGTCGACTCCTCGTTGGGAAGGGTCAGGGCCCGCGTCGGGCCGCCTACTCGCCTCTGCTCGCGCGATATTTTCAGCGCGGGCAGTAGCCGGCACAAATGTTTGGCGTTGTCGCTCGCCGAGACGCGGTTGCGGGTCACTCACCGAATATCAACGTTAGAGACCGTGCCGAATAGCACACGAGCAGCGTTGGATTCGCGATTTTTCGCCAACCGAACGCGCTCGATCGTCCCGGTTTCGTTTTCCAACCGTTTTTAGGCTTCGCACTTTGGGAAAATCTGCAATCCGAAGAGGCCGACGATTTTAAACAGGAATGAGATTTTCTGAGATCATTTTGCGCATAATGATGATTTCTGATACGTTATCTCACGGCAAGGGGTTGAACCGACACGAGCACCTACACAGATATTTCGAGGAATCCCGTGGGCGAAAATCGGCTCGCGCGAGCGCGATCAAGCCGGTAGATATTCGCGTACCGGTTCGGATCGATTTTCTGGCAGAATCGGTGAAGAAAATGTTCTTTAAGCCGCGAGCGCACCGGAAGCGTCACCCGCTCGATTCCGACACAGGATACGCGTACACGAGGAGTAGTAGTAGGAGGAGGAGCAGAGGAGGAGGAGGAGGAGTAGCAGAAGAGAAGAGAGAAGAGGAGAGAGGCGGAGGACTGAAAAAAAAAAACGGGATCCGACCGCGTGCAAACCACTCATCGCCGACCATACTTAACGATAAAAGTGTACCGCGTCAATGACCTTGCGTACACACATGCGTGCGGGCTAAAAGTGCAGCCGGCGAATAAACCGCGTTTCCGTGGCGCGTAGAGCGTCCAATTTCAACGTGGCTACGGTTCCTCGATCGCCATAAGCTCTCCTCGAGGCACACGAACCAACGAACGAACGCGCATAGAGTAGTCGGCTCTTGGCTCGTTCGCCGAATTCGCGATATTCCAGCCAAGACTTTTCGCGCGGCTGGAGAAAGACAGGAGAAAGAGGGACGGTGCTCGACGCCGCTCGCTAGGCTTCCCTTCGTGTTTTTCGAGCATTCTCGTTTCGGTTCGAGCCGGTCGGCCATTAATAAGACACGAGGCTTCTCCGTTTACAGCGTCCGGGTCGGGTTAATCGGATTTGCGACGAGGCCACCGGCGAGAGCTCTATTCGCCGTCGAAAAACAGCCTGCGAGCCGCTGGCCAATCGATCGGACGCTCGCGAATCGGCCGAAGAAGCGATGCCGATTCCGGTGACTCGTTACCGGTCTCCGATTACGTCTGCCACTGCTTCCTACGAGACCAGTATTCCTACGAGTAAACATGACATGCTTCTCCTTCCGAAAACGCTGAATCGAGCCCCAAACTCGTATAACACATTTTTACACCTCATTCGAACCTTTCGACCGATAGACGTTCTCCTATGATTCGTTAAAACGATCGGTAAAAGCAACTTCCGATTCGTCAAAACAGTCAGCAACAATCTAAAACCACACGACGGTTCTTTGTTTTAAGAGCATTCAGAGATTCTATAGACGCTTCTATAAGAAATGTACCTTTTACATTTTCAATACAGGCCCACATGAAAATGTTTCCTACCAATTGAAATTTGTTCAAAACTCAGTCTTTTTAATCAGTTAAGTGTGGAGCTCAATTTCAGAAATCCCCCACGGCGCGGAATTGAAATCATGCAATGCGGAATATACACGAAAAAAAATAAGAAAAAAAGGTTCAAAGGGGGAGGCGGCAGGGAAAGGGTTCAAAAATTACTGCACCGCAATAGAGTTTTGGATTGACGTGTATACACGTCAAACACGCTTAACTGGTTAAGAGTGTCCGAATATTAATGCGAGTCATGTTCCCATCCATAAACACGATTTCATATTAAAGTTCCAATGATTAATCGTGGGAATCAATTTGCACACCTAATGGGACAGTTTTTGCCGTTACGATAGATCGCTGAAAAAGCTGTCTTTCATTTGGCAAGTATTCGGCGATAGCGTCTCGTCTCGGTTTCGGAGTCGAAACTTGCGAAGGGTTGCACCGAGAAACGGGGGTTCCGGCAAAAAAAAAATAATACTTTCGCGATGGACTGTACGCGAAACGGCGGGACATTTGTTTCGCTGCTCGGCGAACGCAACGAGGTCCCCCGTGCGGAAGGTTAGGGCCGGATGTCGGCCGAGAAACTGTTGACCGGCTGCACCAGGCTGCAACAGCGACAGCAGCAGCACCCACTGCCAGTATAGCAGTAGCAGGCCGCCGAAAGGCCTAACGGGCGATTTGGGGTAGGTCCTGGTCTCGCCACTCCGACGCACCACGGTCCCGTCGTGCCACCAGACCCGGCAAAAAGAGGGTGGCTTAGGGATCGAAGGGAGCCGCCGCGGGACTCGCCTGGAAAGTTTTGTCGAGCCCACGAGGCCAGCCCCCCCGTCCTCCCATCGCCCAAGAATTTACTGTTAACGAGTGCCTATATGCTCGAAATTTCTGCTCTTCACCGCCGTCGATGTGTGCCAAATGTGTCAACGTTGGCGTAACCGTACGCTAACCGATCTGCGGTAAAAGCAAGGCTTCGTAAGATTGAGATTTCGAACTAGGAAACGCTTCGGTGCAATGCGATTTAGTTTCTGGAAAAAAATGTAACCTAACTGTACGCGAATTGGTCTGTGCAAAATTTCCCAAGATTTCGCAAAGGAGATTTGCAATTGTGCCCTTAAGGGTGTAACGATCCTTGGGGATAGAAAACTGTGTGCTATAATCCACCGGTTAAGGATTAAAATAGCAACAGCTTAGAGAATTGTTTGAGCAACCTCTCCGGAGTTCCGTAGACAATTCTAGAAGGCACGAACGAGAATCTTGACAGCTAGATTTTTCGGGGTTGCAGGGAGACGCGACGGAAATATTATTATAGTGTCTAGATTCGAAGCGTTGTCTTTTGAGAGGTACTCCTGTCTTCGCCACAGCCGAGTCAGATCCTCTAACGATGTCGTTATCCTCGAGGTATAATATCGGGACGCTCGTCATTGCCCAATTTTCTCTCATGGATAGCTTGACGAGCCAATGCGCTCATGTTCCGCCATCGGAGCTTTGTTTTTGTTTAACACTAGATTTACGGGACCCGTCAAAATGACGGGTTCTGGTACCTCTTAATTCACAATTATCGAAATTGTAAGGATGCTTGAAGAAGATATTATTCAACAAATTGGTGTCTTTGGGTATATATTGTAAAAGAAACGGCTATAAATTTGGATACATACATTTTTGTTATTTTTATAAAGTAATGTAGAGTAGGCACATTTAGTGCCTCGTAAACCTAGTGTTAACCCTTTTAGTGCCGGACGAAAAACGAGTGCCTATGCGAAGATAACCGGCCGAATTTGACAAATATGCAACGATTTGGAAAAACGCTTATAAAAACCAAACTACAAATGATATTTACATGCTTAAAAATGCCACGTATTCGGGACGAAATGGAGAATAAAGCAATGATAATGACTCTCCAATATCAATTGAAAATAATATGAATAACACAATTATAAATAATATAAAAATTGTCCATCTTATCGCTCCAGCGTAAACAGAGTCTCAGCACACTCCGGTATAGAATGTGTAAAATGTCAGACCCAAACCGGTTTACAAATTCTTTGTCAACTAAATTTGATCATTTACAATCAAATTAGATCATTTATAAATTTATGTAGAGATAAAGCTTTCTCGCAATGCGAAGAATAAGGCGCTATTACACGCACGACGATATATCGTCGTTGGCACTTTTGGCAAATGTAGCAAACGACGATATATCGTCGTCCGGCACTAAAAGGGTTAAACTTAGGCAGGGTGAGTTTGTTGGCTAATGTGGAGATTCCGGAGGCCCAGCATTGTTTTGGCAGACGAATATGAGTAGTGCCTTGAGAAAGTAGAGATTAAAACCGCGGCTGATTGTAAAAGACCTCGAGCTGAACTGTGTACAAGCGGTATTTGGAAAGACTCACCCTGTATAAGTAGCGGCCGTCTTGATCGGTTCTCCTAATTGGGGCACGAAGCAGCTGCGCGCGGGAAAATCGACGTTGCGCGTTTTCGATGCGGAACAGGCGCGACGCGACACACGCGAGCGGAACGCGACCGACTCGTTTCGCCTCGTTCCTCTCTGCCGCTTTCCCCGAGCTCCCCTTGCCGCGTTACGTTCCGTCGAAAAACCCGGGAAATCTTCCGGAAGCGTCTTCGCTTCGCTTCGGGCCCGCGTAGCTCGTTTCCGGACGTCAGAAACGGCCTGGCAAAAACGGAGGGAGTTTAGGGTGGTTCTTTGGGAAACCAGTCGAATCGGCTCGAGCACGACGCGCGGTGTGGCTACAGGGGATATCGATTTTTATGGTTTGTGTAATTTACGTGAGTCATTCGCGTTCGCCAACCCACACGGCTCGATGCGCCTTCACAGTTCGAACAGGAAGAAGAACGTACGGGCCGGATCGGGCCGTCCATTGGGCAAGGGGGTCGGCATTCAATCCCGCCTCTATAAAGGGATTAAAGTTTGCCCCGGTGTTTTAATTACGCGGGGCCGGGACTCGGGCTAAGCAAGACTCGGGCTAGGACTCGGGCCAGGATTCAAATAAGAAACGTGTTCGGATTCCTTTCGAGGCCAGCAGGAATTACTGAAATTGTACGAGTTAATTTGTTAAAGTGGCGCGAGGGCAGCCGTCGATCGCGCGACGCGACGCCGTGCGAGAGAGAAAAAGAGAGAGAGAGAGAGAGAGAGAGCAGAACACAGTGCCGAAGGGTGAGGTGAGGAGAGGAGAGGAGAGGAGGCGGAAAAGAGGGCCGGGCCGGCGCCGGGCAACGCCGCGATCCGTTTCCGGGTCGTCGAAAAGCGACGCGGCGCGCTGGAAAAAGAAATTTCTTTCTTCGGCCGATCGATAGCGTGTCCGAGTCGCGGCGGTCTGGCCTACCCTCTCGCTCGTTCCGCCCGTAAACGGCGAAACCTCGAGGAGAATAGTTGGCGAGTTTGTTGCCGCGAAACTTTCCCGGCGCGGCGAGCGCGCCCGCGCGCCTACTTCTCGCGCTCCGACGCTCCACGAGAAAGAATGGAAATTCTGCCAACGACTCCTCCCCGGCTAGAGCCAACAACGGGACAAGGCAAACCCACCGACGACACCCCGAGCCCTTAACTAGACGAATACGTTTTCTTACCCTGGGATATTGAATCAAACAACCCCTATACTGCGCGACGATCTTCGTCATCGGAGGCGATCGATAGTAATTGTGCACGGAAAAGGCATATTACGGAAAGAAAAATTGTTTTCATATTCTGAAATGTTCATGAAAATGTAGCAAAAGTTGGAGGAAGTTCTATCAATAATCTAATCTAGAATAAAATCAAACACCCCTACACGAACCTCGTCATCGACGCGAAGGCCATCGCAGTACCAATTGCAATAACTTTGCAAAAAGAGGGGACAGTAAGGAAAGAAAAAATTGTTTTTTGAAAGCGATAAAAATTTCAGGCATAGCCATCATCTTTGCCTTTGGATAGATACGGTTCGAAAATTGCAAATAAGGATTGGTCCGAATGTTTAGTCTCTGGCAGTCTTAAAGTGTATTTCGAGGATCAACAATGGTTTGGACACGTTTGTATATTGATCTTATACTGTGACGAATGCATTTACAGCGAGATGATTCATCGGGAAACATCGCGTTCGTTCATTTTTATTCTTAACCTTACATATTTGCTGTGGATGAATCATTCACGATAATCGTGCATGATTCTTCACATTTCCCTTTAGAAGCAAACAGAGAGAGCTTCTCAAAGAGTTTATTACAAATTGAACTCAAGTATTCCTAACGATACACTATGCATATCGTAAACAATGTAGTAGCTACCGATATATAAACTGTATTATTACAAAACTGTAGATCTAGAAAAAGAATTTAAAACTATTCGAAGAGGAATGACACGCGCAGCTGGTTTTCGTTTTTGACTCGGAACATTGTGCATGGAAAACTGCAGAGTCTAATTATTACAAATAATTTAGTAGATGTAGGTCCCTAGGGGAGATAGTAGAGCTAGCAGCCTAGTCCCCTCGTCTCTGTTGAGTTTCTAGATTCTCGATGACTCGCGATCTCCGCGTGCAGTAATTTTTCTATATTCTACAAAGTTCCGAATCATTGGTTTGTGCGATCGTTTGCGATTCGCGCATGTGGCGTTCACGTGACACTGTTTCGGTGCGTTCTCGTGGATCGATGCGATCGAAGTCGAGGCGGGTCGACGAAGTGGATCCGTTCGGTGTGTTAGTGTCGGTCCGAAGAAGCCGAGGATCGAAACACCTCTGGAATTTCGCGGGTTCGCGTTCGACGAATGCTTATCGCGCGGTGACATTCGGTCGCATGCTTACACTTGAGCCTCCGACAGGCTGAACGGGTGTGTCCATGGACACAATGGGCGCACACGTTTGCACGCGAAATACGGCCAGGCGGCGGGAGGGTGACGGGGAACAGAGAGAAAGAGAGAGAGAGGGAGAGGAAGAGAGGAAGGAAGAAAGAGAGAGAGAGAGAGAGAGAGTGCCGGGCGCACACGTAGCGGTGTGCCGGTCGTTACACACGGCCGTAATGCATACGGTATCGATCGGTGTTTTTGCGCCGTATGACAACTCGTTACGGAACGCTGATCGAAGCGCGAGCACAAAGTACACAATTACGGTATGTTCGCGGTGAGCGCGCATCGTGCTCTGAAAGGAAGAAAATTGGCGGAGAGTTTCGCCTTTTCGCCGCGCTTAATTCTCCTTTCCCGTCCTTTCTTCTTCCCTCGATCCTTCCCCCCGGTCCTGTGTGATCCTCGGCCGAACCCCCTACGCTATCTTTATCTTCGCCGTTCTTCCCTCGGCCTCGTCTCGCCCCGCCCCGCCTAGTCGCCGAAACAAGAGCAAAAGGGAATCACCACCACGGGCAGAAGCTTCTGCCTTCGACGTCCCTGCGTTCCTTTCGCTCTCTTTCGCTCCCTCGCAGAACAGAGCCCCACCATAGTCGTCCTTCTCTTCCTCTTTTCCTGAGCCGTACCGGCTCGTCGTCGCAAGGAAATATTAGCCCGGCGTTTTCTCGCTGATTTCACTTTAATATCGGCCACGGAGACGCGACGCATCCGTTGTTGCATCCTGCATATCCGACGGGGACGATATTACCGCGAGGCGGAGGACTTCGATATTAACCCCTTGCCCCCTGCGATTCAATCTCGATTTTTCGAGCCGAAAACCACTTGACACACACCGACTTCCCATATCGGTACTTGAACAAAGAATTCGGCTGTCGGTGGCTTGCGTTAAAACTTTTACCTGGCAACCTTCAAAAATCCATAGAATCGAAATAGTTTATTCTTGAAATGAAAATTGAAAAGTTAAGGCCCACGATGGCTCTTTATTTGGCCATATCTGATACACAAAATCATCATGTAAACCATAACGTCGTGAAGCCATTCACCTTTTAAGCGTAAATAGTCTTCACATTTCAAAAATAATAGAATAATATCCTTTAATTCTTCAAGTGCCCCTACACAGTGTACTACTCTTCATCTATTAATTTTTCATGAACGTGTCAAGAATCGCACGACGCCTCATCGCCAGAGCCATTGCAGTGTGATCTGACTCTGATACTCGTGCCAACGAATTCCGAGAAGCAGATTTTAGGGCAAGGGGTTAAGGGATGAAAGGTGGTTTCAAGGGCGCTATGGTCGGTCCTCCGTTTCCGGGCAGCAGAAGTAAGAGAATCAGTGGGTCGGTGACGCGTGGCACGCTTGCTATCGATTCGGTTTCCTTGAAGCAGGATGACAAGCAAGCAAGCAAGCAAGCAAGCAGACCGGGGGCAACCCTGCCACGCTTAATCGCCGCTGTATAGGGGTAGGTCCGTGGCGCGGGGCAGGTTATGGTGAATCGGAATGCGGGATTAGTCACGAGCAAGCTCGCAGGCTCTGGGTAACGACAGCTGCTACCGCCATGCACCGTCGCCGTCATCAACGGCGACTATCGACGCCCATTAACCGACGGATATACCCCCGGCACCGATGGTTAGTGTCATCCACATTCTACACCGAGATTCGCCCAGGTAACGCCACCGGCCCGCTGTGAATACAAGGGCTTCGTTCCTCCCTCTTCATCTCTGTCTATCTAGGCTCGATATATCACTCTATCTAGCAGAATGTATCTCTCTATCTCTCTCTAGCTGAATGTATTTCTCGCGCGACGACGTTGCGGGGTTTCCGACCCTTTCCGATGAATCTTCGAGAACCGGGTGAATGGCGTTCGACGATATCGAGCGCTCCCACTCTTGAAATTCTTGCCGGGATTTATCGCTTGTAAAGCGGATTACGAGCGCGTGTTGTCCACCGTCGTTCCGCCGAGCCACGATTTCCGTCGGCGGACACGAAGAATCCCGAATTCGAAATTCCCGCCAAACGGAGAACTGCGTTTTCTGCGCTTTCTTCAGCCTCCCGAAGGAGACGCCGCTGCGCCCCGCCGGCTCGAACGCGTAAAGAGAGCTCTTTACCATTTTTTTTTTCTTTTCCATCCCGGAGATCCTTCTCCCGTTTCCCTGCGAGCAGCCGCCGGCAACTCTTCTTCGGTTTCGAGACTGTAATTTAGAGCCGTTTCGACGTCGTGCCGAGGAACACGGAAAGTGGCCTCGTAACACCCTCGGCACAGCCGGCAGAATCGCAAGGGATGCCGGCCGCGCTACCAAATTAGCGCCGCGCGGAGTTATGGTCGTTGGCCGAGGCTGATCGCCTGGTCTAGGCGGCTACGATCCGCGGGATTCCTTATTAGAATCCAGTTACGCAGCAGAAAGAGAAGAATCCCGAACGAAGCCTGGGTCTTCGGTTGTAGTAGACTAGGTTCAGTAGGTTAAAGACGGATCCCACCTTGGAACTGTTGAATGGACTTTGGACATCCATCTCTCCGCACGTCGAGGAGATTGAAATCCTGATGGAATGGGTCGAATTTGGACTAGAGAGTCTTTTGTTGCTTTTGGTGGTGGATTTTTGGAAGATGAGCTGGGCCAGATGAATGTACAGTGTGGAACTTGAATGGCAGCTTTTCAGGAAGTCCTCAATGGAGATGGGTATCTGACTACACTGCTGGAAAAAGAGACAGGCTCCGATTTTTTGGGGACATTCTGACCTTTAAGCTTTGTCCATATCGAAGCAACATCGGGCAACTTTTTGTTGCAACAAGAAGGCATTTTTAGGAGCTAGCTAGATTGGGATCTTCAACGGTATCTATTCAGTCAATCTTTGTTGGAGACCAGGATCTTGACGAAAAAAAAAGCTTCACACGAAGGTGACACAAAGGTCAGGGATCTTAAAGACATAGGAGTCACAATCGGACTGGAGAACTACAAGACTGCATGCTATGATCTCCACAGTTCCGTTATTAGGATATACACAGTAGCAATCCTACAAATTCTCGATGGGGATATAGTCCTCCAACTCCAAAGGAAGGAGAAAAACGTAGATCCACATTTTTTAAGGATCCAGCCAAATCTGGCTTTCCGTCAGAATAAATCGAGTATGGACGTCAGCTGACCTCGATCGGCATCGATCGCGGAAAGTTTGAAGAAGTTGCCGGGTTAACCGCGACGTCGTTGGCCGAGATCGTGTGGCGTTTGGCTGGATCGAAGGGACGGGGGAAGTTGGTCGGATGACCGTAGAAGGGAGAACGGAAGAGGGCGCCAGATGGATGATCTCCTCCGAAGACGGTTCGGTATAGAGGACCGAAGAAAGGGCAGCTCTCCAGGCCGGCCTCGGAGAGAGGGACCGGTCTGGACCGGACCGAACCAGCCCGGCCGCTGCTAAGGTGACCGAACAGGGGATCCGAAGAGGCAAAACGAGGGACGAGCGAGGAGGGACATGAGGCAGAAGGGCAGGTTGGCCCAAAAAGTCGAGCAAGAGTCGAAGAACTCCGGGACGGACCAAGGACCGACGGCGGTTTTCTTGCCCCTCCCTAAACCACTCGTTGCCTCTTCCTACCGTCCTTTTTCTACTCCGGTTGGCCCTTTCGTTCTAGCCAGCCGGACTCTTCTCTCTTTCTCTCTCTCACTCTACTTCTTCTTCTTCTTCTCTCTCTCTCTCTCTCTCTCTCTCTCTCTCTCGCTTGCTCCTTCTTTGATTCCTCGGCCGAGCTTCTTCGTTTCTCCACAGTTTAGTGTCTCGGTTTCACCGAGACAGCTCGCGCAGGTGCGACGAAGAGAATCACCGGCGCTGGTCCTGGCAGGGCCTAGGCGGGGGCAGACGAGGAAGACGGCACTGACCTAAAGCAACATGGTCGGCGAAGCCAGATCCCAAAGCGACAAGGAGAGAAAGAATGCGTTGGGCTGAAAAGAGAGCAGAGCGAATCGCTGCGCCTCGCCTTGCCTCGCCGCAGCTCGACGCTCCTCGCCGAGGGGAAAATTAATGGCGACGAGACCGAGCGATTTTTTCGTAGGCCCCGTTCTGGGACTTGTCGTCAGCCTCTCGAAAATATCGCCCGAGTCTGCTCAGATACACATTCCACGCCAACGTATACATCTCAATTTAAAATTTACCGTAAACAAAACACGAACACATGTTCTCGTGCAACGCGTATCCGATCCCGTGGTGCGATCGTAAATCATTCGATCAATCGTTGAATCATCCTCGGGTCGATTCGATTTGTTTCTCGAGGAAAGTGAACCCGAAGATTCGTCGAGCACCGCCCGTATGGAGGAGGTGGCTGAAATGTTTGATTGGTTATTACGGGCGCATAATTGGATACATTACGCGTAAACGTACATTGCACATAATTTGCTAGGGTCTCCTCCGTGCCTCTGTGCGCTGCCCTGCTGCATGTCTTCTTTTCAGACACGTGCGCGATGCATTGAATAGTAATCGGCGACTGGGTCTGACCATGACCTGCCGATTCTACTTCTTCCATATTCCTACTAGCGCGTGAGAAACCTCGTGAGAAGTTTCGAATACGATGTATTTCTGCGGAATCATTTCCCTGACATTCGAAAAGAACGTGTCTAGGTTCGTACACTTTTCTAATGGATTCGCTATTTCGTGTTTTCCCCACTCGTTGTTACATAATTGCATAAAACTCGCAGTTTATTCATTCGTTCACCTACGGGATGACCTAATGCTGTGCTACACGTGTGGCACTGTTCCTAAACGGTGAGAGCTTATGCGCGGACTTGTACGACCGCTGTGACGTACGAAATCGCACTTTGACGCGTTCGTCGAAAGGCCTACGGTTCTTCAGGAGCGTTTCCGGTTGAAGCGTTCTTCGGATTCTTTTGGAGCAGATCAGGATGCTCGGAGAAGCTCGTCGAGAAGAGGCTCGCCAGAGGTTGAAGTTTCTTTTCGGAGAGAGACCGGTCCCCGGTGGGAACGGAAGAGGACGTATTGTTCCGGCGTTGCAGATGGCGCCACCTGCGCGAACTCGCGACGAAAAGGGCCGCGTGTATCGTCATCGGTCCGCTCCGCACCGCTCCGCACCGCTTCGCACTGCTCGGTGCCGCTCCGCGCGCGGTGCAAATAGAATTTCAAGAGTCGCGCATTAAACGCTTTATGTCGCCGGCGCGCAACCTTTTACGACCTCGCGGACCGTCTCTATGGTAATACGGCCGAGGTCCTTTTGAAAGCCGCTGCGAGAGTAACGCTATATACCCTCGCGAAACTTCTGCCTCCGGATAAATAAAGAATGTTTACGGATTTTTCTTTTACGCCTGCTGGCCGGCGAAGAGCCATTGAACTTAATAAAAGCGGCGTCGCCGCCTCGTGGCCCTGTGCGAGCATTTCCACGGTTCGAGAGGGCTTGTCGAAGGGTCCTTTCTCTCTCTCTTTCTCTCTCTTTCTCTCTGTGTCGCGAGAACACCTCATACTTTCCGCGTGAAATACTTCCTTTAGCTTTCCAGGGGAGGGAACGCGTTTCGACCGTTTATTCGGAGGCTCGATGGGATGTGAAGAGGAGAAAACCAGAGAGAGAGTTCACGGTTGACTCTTCGAGGGCCTTTGCGAAAATTCCGTTTTGCGCCGAAATGTGCCAGCCAGTGCTACACGACTTCCTCGATTGACCATGTAACGCTTTAACAGCGGTGCCCGAAAGGGGGTTGAATTACACATTTGCATGCTCAGGAATTGGAATTACAATCTTGAGGTCGTCAATGTGCGGTTATTCCTCCTGAAAGGGTCGATACAGCTTTCATAAATAGTAAGAATAGCAAAGGTAAGCGGCGATAAAATCGGTCAGTGGACTCGGTTCGAGTTTATGGAAGTGTTAATCTTTCGTGCAACAGCCGGAGGCGCTCAGGGGTTCTCGGATTACAAAGAGCGAAATCAATTCTATCGGAAGCGGCGCGCACGAAAAACGACGGAAATACCGTTTGGTCCGGTATCTCCGAAAGCGGTTAAACGGCGTTCGGCGTTCTGCGCGAAATCGAATAAAAAGGAGCAAAGCGCGTTCGGCGTGCTCGGAGCGTATTCGGGAGGAAAAAGACTATTCGGGGGAAGCGTCGATATTTCGCGGCAGTGAAATCCAGGCGTGTCAGCAGTTTGGAACCGTGCCCGAGTACGCCGCTCCACGTCGCGTTCCGATGACCCAGTTCGCGGGGGAATCGCACGCGCGTTCAAGGGTGCCGCCAGGCCGAGCCACGCCGAGCCACGCCGAGCTACGCCGAGCCCCGCCACGCCGGCGGTCGAGGGAAGAGAGGATTCCCGCGGCTCGGTGAACCAGAAACGGGACGGTCGTCTCTCGTCCCGTCTCGACGGTCGTCCGAAACCGACGGAGCTCCACGGACCGACTAATTATCGCGCGAGAATACGCGCCGCGCGTCAGGTGGTTGCGGTTGATCCTATCGCGAAACGCGATTAACCTAAAGCGCCACGCTGCCCTGCCCTGCCCCTTCTCCCGCGGCCGGGAACTCGTGAAATTTCGATTTCGACGCGAATTTCACCGTCCGTGAAACCTCTGTCCCGTTTCTCCGCCTCTCTTTCCCAAATCTCTGAATCCCTAGCCGTTTCTCCGGGAAAACTTTCTCTTTTCTCCGAGTGCCTCATGCGAACTCATGGCAATGAACTTGCAATTGCAAGACACGTGTACCTAGGGTCTGCGGATTTTTCTGGCGCCCTTGAAACACTAAGAGAAAGAATTGCTCCCGTGTCTTGTTTTCTTTCTTAGTACAGTTGTCAATTGGACAGCCCCGCGAGTGATAATGTTAACCAACAATTTAGAAAATTTCAGAAAATAGACTTCAGTAGAAGACCATAACATGAACAGGCCAATTGTCCTGTGGACGGATCCATATTAATTTGGTGTACGGGACAGTCCAGACAGTCGTTATTCCTCGTATTTTAACGTGAAATTGAAATTTTTGACTTAATATAATGGTAAATGCGTTACAGTCATCTCTATCATCATTGTCGTTGATAGCCTATTCGCACACCGTCAAACTTTGCATGCGTTTCCAGGTGTGCTCGCAACAGGACGAGGTCCAGTTTTGCGTGGAATCGCCGCGAAATAGAGCAAGAGGAAGGTAGAGGTGCAGGAAACCCAATATCTCTTGGTCTAGCGATGGGATTGATCCTTAATCGACGAGCAATCCGATCGAAATCGATTCCTCGCTCAAGGTCGAGAGCAAACTACCGTTTCAGCTTTCTTCTGAGAAACTGCGCGAGCATGGGCTTTTTACTCGAAGGTTCAAAGACGTTCAATGGTGTAAACAATCTGGTTCGGTACACTTCGATTAACCGTGGATAACCAATCCGGTCGTTAGTAAGCATTCGTGCAAATGACCGCGGCAATTGAACACGGGAATGCGATTCGATTCTCGTTATCCAGAAAGGGCAAGAATGTGCCTCGTAAATCAACAGAATGAAAGGTGTTTTGAAAGTTATCTTTATTTTTGATCGAACAGTTTCGTCCAAATGCAATTTTCAGCGTCAAGCGAATCATAAGATTCAAGCATTTTCTGATCATTGTTTATACAAAGGGTTAGTTGTTAAAAGTATAGCAAAAGTGGATTCAGATGATCGTGCAAAAATAGACGGGAAAGGTAGAATATATAATTGTTTTAATCGGGACTTGGTTTTTCAAGAAATTGAGATTGGAGATTCGTTGTCGGCTGGCGCGTCTGTGCATGGCTGACCTTTTCTACTTATTCTAAACACGCGCGAGCGCCCCACAAATTTTTCTCCTCAAGAAGACTCGACCTAATGCAATTCATATCTGTTATATATTTTCGTATTGTAAACCCTCCTGGATCCTTGCCCCTTCTCTTGATCCATACCTTACTTTTTTCCAAGACGTTGTATTTCCGTTTCAAGAGCCAAATAGACCTTTCATTCATGATCCAAACTATGTTGAACAAAAAAGTCTAGTAGTCTCTTTTGTAATTGCAGAAGCAAATGATGATGCGCCGGTTTGTAAAAATGTGGAACGGATGAGGGTTGATCATTATGTAATCAGTTCAATTTCCATGTTTCTGTAGTCGATCCCGAAGATAGACATTATGAGTGCACGCGAGTGATCGGAAAGACGTGTTCCGGGGACTAAGTGCTGCGACTGCGAGATCTCCCGGAAGATTGTTCCCATCGCTAGGCTCTCGCCCGTCGATCTATGTCCACGGGAGTCGGATAAATTACGCGCATCCTCCGCGGTGGCGAACTCGGTCCGGGAAAGAAGAAGAGCAGAGTTGTTGCACCGGCGGCGGCGGCGGCAACGGCGATCGAAAGAAGAAGAAGAAGGAGTCACCACCGCGAGAGAGAATCGGCACACCGCTTGGCGTGTACACGAACGAACCGGCGAACTACTTTTTGCCGGTCTTCTCTCCTCTGCGTACGTCTTGGCCGGTCGCGGACCATGGTGGTGTGTTCGCGCTCTCCGAACCTCCTCCCGCGTCCCCTTTCTCGCTCTTTCCTCCTCCATCGTCTTTCCACGGCACTGTTCTTCTCCTCTTCCTGCAGTCATTGCACTTCTCCGGGCTGGCGGAGCCTCTGCGCCGATCCTGCCCGCCGCGCCGCCCGGCTTTGGTCTCCACTCTTCTATTTCTCTAGATTTCAAAGCGCTCAAACAGGTTTCAAAATCCTGCCCGCGGAAAAATCGCGCTCCTCCCTGCTCGTCGTCCGCCTCTCCCCTCTTTCCAATCCCTTCCTTCCTCTTCTCCTTCTTCTTCTTCTTCTTCATCTCCTTCTTCTTCTACTTCGTCATCGTTGTCGTGCGGAGCTCGAGCAATTCCACCGACTCGGCTCTCGAGCCAATAAATCCTCGATTCGCGACGGGGCATCGGCTGAATTTTCGTCACCCTCTCCCCTCTCTTTCACTTCCTTTGCAAAGACTCGCGCGGATCTAACCGGTCGCGCTACATTCACGAGAAAAGGATTCGCCTAACTTTTAGTAGTTAATAATTAGCCCTCTGCGGTCCGCGAGTTCTCACAGTTTGGCTCGCTTCCCAGCAGCTCGTATTTCTCCAACAGGTCCGTTCTTGTATATTCGCTTGTTCGAACCGGTAGGTGCGCGCGACAGAGATTGCTGCCTCGGTACACATACATACAGTCTGTTGAATGACATACTGCAAACAAGAAAGGTAGTCATTGATGCGCCGTCTAATTGTAAGCGTAAAGCTTGGTCCACACTGGAGCAGCGAGAGCGACGTTCGAGCTACGTACTCCTTTTTTTTTCGCCGAAGAAAAATGGTCTTCGTACTAAATTATTAACCCTCTGTGGGCCGAATTTTCTTCCGTTGATTTCTATTTGCAGGCAACTCGCAAGCCATTTACTTTTATATTCCAAATTGTTGGTGCAGCTGACCGTCATCGATATTGTTATTGGTTATCTCAGAGACATTATATGATTAAGACGTATACGTCATCTTCTGAATAAAGTAAAATTATTTGGTAAAATGTCGATATATTAGCACGTGACCTGAAAGTTACACGAGCCCATAGAGGGTTAATCGACAAAGGACTGTTAACCACTTCGAGACGGCGCGCATCGGCCACGAAATTTTGCCCACAGACATTTGACATTTTTTCCTTGTTTTTGATTCCTATTAAAGATTCCTAGATATGTCTATTTCTGGACGTAAACACTGCAATTGCAGAGATAAGGCAAAATTTCTTGGCAGTCGACTAAAGTCGACACTCGGCCGTGCGTGTTCATCTGTGGCCGTCGACTATAGTCGACACTCGTACCGAAGTGGTTAATCAGCATAGCTCTGTCACAGTCCCTAGTCCCTAAATCTATTCTTTTATTATTGTTCCCCTCAGGGTTACAATCCTCGCTAATAGGTTCACACCTAACCTATGCGTTCACCCATCTTTCGACGAGCCCCAAACCAACGTCGCTTAACCTCCACGATCACCATCCCACAACACCACCGGACGAGCCACCACTCGCCGGCTCCTAGTCCCTAAATCAAATTTCCAAATTCGTTCACCGAGCTCGGTGTCCAGCGCCGCCGTGGCATCTCGTCTCGACCAAATCACACCGGCGACAAAAATTGCTAGCGGGACTAATCCAGCGCCTCCAATTATTTGTCTACGCTATATAGAAAGCACCAACCACAAAATCTGCGACGCGCCGACTTAATTCCCGAAGCGCGCGACGCTGCCAAGATTGCCAGGAGAGCGTCAAAATCCGGGGAGGAGGGCGAGCGAGGCGGGAAGCGGAGGAAGGCCGCGGAAGGCGAAGTGAGGAAACAACGCCAATTTAAGCCACATGCATCGCTCTGGCTTCGTATTTAGGTGGATAATCGGCTTACCGAGGCGGTCTGCCGGCCAGCCCACTTTCAGCGCTCCGGCTCCGCGTTATTTGAACGTCCGCCTGGACTTTTCGCAGAGCCAACTTGCTATTTACTATTTTCCGCGCGGACGCGACTGCGGCTGCAATCCTGACAGTCGATTAGGCTTCGGATCCTCGGGCAAGTTTTGACACTGATAGCCTTCCTTGGCTCATCTTTGGGGATCAACACTTCGGGAATGATATCGGAAGCTATTGTCTTGCTCACGTCACCCCTGAGCCGCTGAATTAGAAAATTAAATGTAAACGAAGTCGAATCTTGCGCTGTGACTGTGTAATCGCAACAGCGGATATTTTTCATTGCCACCAATACTGACTTCAGCTTAGACGTGTAGATGTCTAGAGACTTCCTTCAGGAAATTAGTACTCTGATCCGTATGTGTTTAAGTCATTTTCTCTCTCAGTTCAGTTGGCCTGAAGACATTTGTGCCCATAATTATGAAAGTGGTCTGTCATAAAAAAAAGATTACATTGAATAAATTTAGTTTAAAATCATGTCGTGTGAAATAAGTGATAAATTCATTTTTTTGTTTAAATTTTGACTTGGACCACTTTCATAATTATGGGCACATTTCTTTCAGCGACTTTCTTCGGTAAAGTAATATTCTAGTCTGAGTTCCAGCACTAGGTTTACGGAACACTAAAAAAGCGACTATTTTATATTACTTTATGAAAATAATACATCTGGCCAAATTTTTTGCCATCTTGTCTATAACATATACCCGAAGAAATAAATTTGTGGAACAATTCCTCGTGGAAGGATCCTTATAATCTCAATATACTCGTAAACTAAAAATATTAGATCTCGATATTTAAACCCAGCGTTAACGAGCGTTAACGTTACTTTTCAAATCGAACGCCAGCTTCGGTAACCATCCACTAAAAATGTCAAGCAAGTATCAAGACATCGAAAGCAATGCATATCAATCCGAGGTCGAACACGATCTTCGGCAACGACCTACTAAAAATGTGAAGCCGGTATCGGGACATCAAAAGCAATGCATATCAATCCGAATTCGAATCTTCGAGCCTAATTTACGACCCTCCTTATCACCGGGTCTCGGTTCCAGCTGTCACCGAGTATCCCCAGGGTGAAAATCGTCGATCTCGGTCGATTTCCAGAGGTCTCGATTCTGCGGGGACTCGACTGTGTAACGGTTTTCGGGGGCTGTATTCGCGAGTGCGACAATTAATTTTCCTCGATAATACGGATTCGCGGTGAACGAACGGCGATCGATACGATTTACTCGCTTCTATTATTTACCCGGCGTCTATTTGTTAGCGATACTATTACCATTATTATTAAACAATTAAGCGGCTTATTCGACGCATGTAACTACAAACAGGGCCAGGTTACGCGATCCGCTCGAACGAGCCCGCTGCACCGTTGCGATAGCATTAGAATTTCCAACGATTAGGGGGGAGAGGAAGCGGCGAATAATTCGAACCGATTTATATCCTCTCCCCCTTTATTTTCCGGCCATCTGAATTTCCCTAGACACCGCAGGGAAAAGACGTTTCGAAGCGGCATCACAGTTCTGCGGAAAGTTTCGAGAGGTATTTGCGTCTATTCTAGAGGACGTTTGTATCCGAGGGTGGAGAAACAGAGAGGGAGAGAGAGAGAGAGAGAGAGGGGAGAGAGTATCGAGGACGATTCCCGAATGCAAATATCGACGTGCATTTTTATGCGCCACGCCGGCCGGTCGCGCCGGTTGCAGTTAAGCTTTTGAGCCCGACGACGTTGACTTGCAGATCGCGGTCCGAATTTGAAATGTTAAAGCGGCCATCTTGCCCCCCGTGTGATTCTTTCGACGGGGAAATTAGCGGTGCGACGTCTCGCGATCGACTCTGCCTCTACTCTCTGAAGGAGGGTGAGGGGGGGAGAGAGAGAGAGAGAGGGAGGAAAGTTCACGACGGTTAATTCCGCGAGATGGGTCGAGGGCCATCGAAGGAATCGAGAGCGCTCCCGGGAGCCGATGTTCCCCGCGGGGGCGGGGCTAAGGACGCGCGAGCGACAATCGGCCGCGAAATAATTTCGTGTCCGCTTGTGATCGGCCCGATCGCTCCAATTAGCGCGAGAGTATTTGCGCTAAAATTACAGGCGGCCGACGCCGGGGCGAAACCTACGCCCAACCGATGGGTAATCGATACAAAAGTCCACAAGGGCTGGGCCGCCTTAGTGGCCCCGCTTTCTCTCTCTCTGTCTCCCTCTCTCTCTGCCCCTCTCTCTGTCTCTCTCGCGCTCCACTCTCTCTCTCCGCTCGTGTTCCACCCCCTGATTCCCTTTCTCTATCGTTTCGCAAGCGTTTCTCCTCGTTTCTCTACTGGTCGGCGTTACCGAAGAGAGAGGCTTGCACACAAACCGGCGGCGCGGTCGAACGCGTTCCCCGGGAGCCGACTCGCGATCGTCGCGCGGACAAAAAAATAACTACGAAAAGGGAAACTGTACGCGCGCGGAGCAGCGAGGAGCAGCGCGGAGCGGCCGTGTTCTCGCCGCCTCGCGTTTTTACGCCTCGCCTGGCTATCGCCAGAGAAATTGAACCCTTTATCGTGTCACGCACCGATTGCGGCGTATCGGCCGCCATCGGATTCTTCGCCGCTCCTCAAAGAGCCGCACGCCTCGAGGGCGATGTTAAATATCGACGTGGTGATTTGTTTTTTCACGCGAGACGTGTTTCTCGATTAAAGGGTTACCACCGTTGCGAGCCGAGCGCCTCGCTCGCTTTTCGCTCAGTTCCTCTTCCTTCCCTATTTCAGTGGCTAAAAAGAAAACAGCCGACGACAGGGAGGGACAGGGAGACTGTCACAGAGACGCACACACAGGGGGAAGCAGAGAAAGCACAGGTGAAAATATAGGAGCGACGCTGTTCCCTTGTGGATCCTCCTTGTTTCAGCATCTGTTAAGATCGCAGTAATGCTCGGTTAAATGCACGCGAGTCGGCCCCAGTCTTTCGCCACTAAGCATTTGCGAGTAGCTTGAAATGAAAAGAAAGGATACGGAAAAAGTGTCCCGTTCCTGAGGATTTAACTTCTCTCGATCTGCTGTAAATTTAACCGTGCGGTACTACTGTATTGTCCTTAAGGGTTTGGCGCATTCTGCCTTCGAGCGAGGGTGCCTTCTGGCGAGAGAACTAACCTTGCCTCAGAACCATGAAAAGGAAAAAATCTCATTAGCTCGCAACAGTTTGCACCAGTTTGCCTCCTGAAATTGTCAACAGGTGAAAATACAGACAGAGTGGATCTTTATGCAAAATAAAAATTGTTTGCGTTAATTGCAAGACGAAGGGACCAAATGATCTAGTACCTTTAGTACTGCTACCGAGTATTGCTACTCTTAAACTTTCGTAATATTTTAATTGATTGAAATTACACCCACCCATTTTCGTCACAAGTGCTCACAATTGAGGTAATTTGTAGTGGCGCTTTAGAATCGTCAATCGTGCGTTCAGGGTTAAGTTGTGAGAATGAACATTCTTAGAGATCCCTTTAATCTTTCTAGCGTTTGAAATTTCGCACATCAATTTATTTGATAAATGCATAAAATCCGCAATATAATGACGAGGCTTTACGAGGTTCTAAAGAGCGAGAACGCGCGTAAGGATATACTAATGTCGGTAATATATGATAGACGGCGGTGTCATAATTACCGAAATATATGAGACCATAGATGTCACGACCATGTTCCAACATCTTCCTTCCCCGCTCCAGCGTCTAAAAGGAAACCGCGGAGCGAGAGGCAGGAAGGGTGCAAGGGTAAGAGATAGAAGGGAGAGTAAGTGAAAATATAGGAGCGAGTAGAGCCGATCCGACGCATCACCGCGCTCATTAATAATATTTTTACGCATATTACTACGTGCTTCCGGCCAAGAGGTTCTCTCGAACGGGCTCTGCAATTGGGCGCACGAGCGGCAATACGTTGTCGGTGACGTGCGTGCGTGGACTCGTGCTTTCCGGCCATCTAACGGGTGTCCGATTGCTTTCCAACGACCACCATTAATTTTAGGGCGATCGTTCGATGGCAACGCGTGTGCCACGCGCGCTCTAAGTCCACGGCGCGGTCTCGTCATAATTGCCGAGCAACGTTCCATTTGCATACAATAAACATAATCATACCGAGCGACTCTGCTCTACTCTTGGGCGAAATTTTCATCGACTCCTCGTTCCTCGTTCCATGACAACGCGTTTACGATACTTTGGCAGCCATCGCTTGTTTCGCTCGGCCAGTGCTCGAAAAATCCTGAGGAACGTAAACCAAGTCCTACGTTAAACACGAGATTCTCAGCTAATCAGTGACTCACCGGACACCTCCGGAGAAAATATTAATTACGGGTCTAATTGTAAGAGAACCTGTCTTCCGGGAGATTGCTCTTTGATGTGTAACCCTCGTCGAGTGTAATAGGAAAGGTCAGCGGTTCTAGCGAACGGATCGTAATCTATCAGAAAGGGTACAAGAAACGTTTTAATTGAAACAGGCTACGAAACTGTTGCTTTTGTACCGTGAAAGCCGAGTAAAGAAATTGTTCGAGCAAACACAAAAAGACGTTGCAAGCGACGAATCTGCCCGGATCAAGTAATGTATAAATAACAAAACACTTGGCAGATTCAGCATCAAACGGCTCAATCAATTACGACTCTGTTATCTTCAAACGTCCCGAGGCACTTTCACGAATCGACGTTCCCCGTTCTCTGAGATAAATTCTTTACGAAGAATAATAATTTTCGAGTGTGGCAATTTAGGAAGCGGGTACAAGATCATTTTCCATTCTGCATCGACTGGTCCGACCGTTCAATGACTTGCAGGCTCATTCTTCGTTGCTTTGCCAATTTCTTGCCGTGCTCTCGAGGGACGCAAACACGCTCCGCGGAGTTTCCAGGCAGCACAATGAGAAAAAGAGCACCGTGGGTCCGTTCGGACCCCGTTCGAGGGTGAGCTGGGAACTTTCAGCCATTGGCTCGGCGTGAAAGAGAGTAGAAAAAAATTTGTGGAAACGGGCGGGAACGGTCTGGGGGATGGCATTCAAGGTACTCGACGCGAGACAATCGAGTCTCCTGTCCTTAATGAGCAGCCATTTAAGATTTCAGATTTAAGATCCCGCGAGCGGGAGCGAAACGGGGGAATCCGAGAAGAGAGGAACAGAGAGTAGAAGAAGAAGAAGAAGCTGAGCAGAAAGGGCGAGGTAGAACGGAAAGAAATCGAGAGAAAGAGAGAGAGAGGACACAGAGGGACGCCGGGGGAGAGAAGGGGGAAGGGGGAAGGGGGGCAGAGAGAGGAGTCGTCGATCTCGGGAAATGGAAGAGCGGCGAAATAAAGGCGTCCTTTTAATGGGCAATACTAATCAATGAAATACGAAGCCACGGGGAGCTGGAGATATGCGTGCAGAGAGAATCGGAGAAAGAAGAGGAGAGAGAAAAAAAGAAAGAGAGACGAACAGAGAGGGCGGGGGAGGAAAGCGGAGAGAAAGAGAGGAGAACGGTTTGAACGTGGACGTGCAAACAAAGGGGGTATGCGGCCGCGTTCTCCGTCTCTCCGTCTCTCTCGCAACGGTTGGGTCAGGCTCTCTCGGTCTCTCCCTCTGTTTTTCTCTGTGGACGGAACCCTCGCGGCTCTCTCGGCTCTGTTCCTCCCTGTCTACCCCGACGGTGCTCGCTCTCTTTCCCTCTTTTTCCGTTGCCGGTCGCCGCGCGTGTACGTAGGTACGTACGGGTACGCGTACGCGTACGCGGTGCATATGCGTGGCGCACACACGAGACACACGGTGTGTGCAGTATGCACGGTGGTGCACGGTGTGTACGGCGTCGTATACGCGTTGCACGCGTGTAGCAGGGTCTTCGTCGGTCGGTGGCCGCGCGACGCAGAGGGCAGGATATTTTTCAGGATGGGATATTTAACGCGTTGGTCAGGTCAGTAACCTCGGGGAGCCGGGGCCCCGCGATTGGCCGGCCTGCTCGCCGTTCTGCCACGAATTCCCGGCCCCTCATTGGACGAGCGGGGCCCTGGACCTACACCAACACCCTGCGTGCCACGCACGTCCTACGTACCTACGTTTCTCTCCTACGTTCCGTTGCCGTTCCCCGTGCCTATGCACGCACGCACGCACGCACGCACGCGTCCTATAGCGTCTCCCGTACACGCACCACACGCACCAAGTCTCTTCTCCGTCTTCTGCATACTTCACAGTATATACGTGTGTCCGTGTGCGACATGTTTGTATGATTGTATGCGTGTAGACTGCGCCGCACTGCCACTGCCACTGCCACTGCCGATCGCCGGCTACGCAGAACGGGCCACCACGCGGACCAGCACAATCCGATTGCCACTTCCTTCCACCAGGAATTTAGACCGGAAGCCTGCCGCGATCGCTATAGTCGAGCACCGACTTCTTCGACGACACATCTTCGATGGTGCGTGGACCCCTTCTGCAAGAAACATTCAAAGTTTTGGAAATGTTATCGCGCGTTTGTAAATCACGTGGTAGTTTCTTGGGAACCGGTGCTGATGATACTTTTCAAATTTCTGGCAGCCCGTCGCCGTCGGTAGACCGCGGATTTTTCTATAAAAATAGTCTACATCAAATATTAAAAATAGATTTTGAAAAGATTGAGGATCGAGCCTCCTGAATTCTTGCTCATTTTCGAAAATCATTTTCAACGATCAATTTGTAGATGATTTGTAGGTATAGCAACCTTTTGAAACAACGTGCGGCGCCTATGTGCAACGCAAGATGCTCGCTCACTATAAACAAAGTAATTTTAAGGTGTGTATTTTTAAGTGGTAATTGCCACACACTTGGTCATCGACGTTCTCCAAGTGCTTATGTACAGTGAATATTGTTAGGAAAAGAATAAGCGGTAGTCGCAAATGGAGATAGGTCTGTAGACTATAACATAGATTTGTTAGAACTTTCTACCCAACGTGCTTTACCTTTTTATAAGCTGCAAAAGCAACCTAAGTTCGCACATCACAAAAAGCTCGGGTTGGGATACTTGAACGTAGTCCGAACATTTTTAAGTAGATTTCAATGTAAATGTAGTTAGCCGATTCCTTATCTCTAATTACAATTGCAGATGAACGTTCTAAATGTGGTTCATTCAGCGCTGTTCTTTCACTTGGAGAACCTTTTTATGAGTATGTTAAATTAATTGGGAAAACAAGCTGTATTTATGTCGGTTCCCACTTGCTCTTTCACCAACTCGTTAATTTCGATTTCTACCACGAAGAAGAACCGTCGTACAGTGTTAATGTGTCTACCGAAAACCTGTGCGCTTCGGTACACGATAGATTTCTAAGTGAATTCCCATTTTTAGACTGCGCTATAGCGAACAAACGTTGTTCAATATTCAGACCGCAGATACTGCGCATTTATGATCGAAATAAATTCGAATTACCATCGTTAGAAGAAAAAAATGCCCAAGTGGCTCCTGTTTCCCGCAACGAACTTTTATTTTGCGCAAAGATGCGCAGCTTATTTTATAAAAATCGCAACGAGCAAAAATTCCTCGGGGGCGAAACCCGAGTAAAAATATAAAATCCCTGTTTTCTTTCGCAAAACGAACGCGGCGAACGCACAAAGATCCACCGGCGGTGGTGGTGCTCGCAGCTTCAATTTTCGCCAGTGAGATCGCGAGACCGCATAATCCCGGGTTTCGGATCGCTATTATTTCGGCTAGTAGTACCTCCGGTCTCAAGATCCGAGAGCCAAGGTTTCAACGGGCAATGTATTCGCTTGTGGGGAACACGGGTTCACGCGGGACAGAACGCGCGCGGCGCGGCGCGGCAGAGCGGTTCGGGTCGGGTCGGGCCGGGTCGCGTCGGGTCGTTTCATGACTTTCGCGGGCGGTTTCCAGTGTGCCCGTATCTGGAATTACATCGCGCTGGATTGGAATATCGTGCCGTTATGGATCCGTGCGTAATTCGCGTGCCGCTGCATTACCGAAATTACAACGGATGATAATATTACGGGCGCATTTCAATCGCGAAATCCCCGGACACTTTTGCAAGTGAAATCCCGCTGATATTAAATTCGCATCGGGCCTGCGGCCGTCTGTGTTTGCGCATCGTCGTGCCCGCATTAAATTGCAAGGAGAGACTTTCCCTCTCTCACACACACATACACACTCTCTCTCTGTCTCTTTCTCTTTCCACTTTTCGTTCACGAGAGTTCCCAAACGATTCGCCGAATTTTCGCGAGTACGAAAACGAAGGGATCACACACGGCCGAAGGAAAAAGAAACGGCCGGCGCTCGACTCTCGACGTTTACGCGTACAATTACGCGATATCGATTCAAACGAAACCAGGCAGAGAAACAGAGAGAGGGAGAAAGCGAGAGAGAGAGAGAGAGAGAGAAGGGCGGAAAGAGGTACCTGCTCTGCTCGGGACTGTACTGTTTCCAGCGAATGCTTTCATGAATAATTGAGCGGGAGACGCGAACGCGACGCGATATAGCCAGGTCCGCTGGAATTGGTTAATATTTATTACATCTCCTTGATTTCCTTTTTCTCCCATCGATCCGGCCAAGATTCGATTCCCTCGCCACGGCACGGCCGGCAAAACGAGCCGACGAGCGATCTTTCCGCCCTCCGAGCGACTTCAAAATGACCTACGACCTTTCCATAGTTCTACGAGCGTCCTTCTAAGGACTCGAATCCCAGCGAGCCCCAAGGACTCCTCTAAAAATAAATAATAAAAAATTGCCTATTCTCGAAACAAACATTGGTACCTTTTCCGAAAACAGAACTGTAGCGATTTTCCAGAGGATACAAGCACGGGGGCGGGAATTCTTTTAGGAACGGGAATCGATGTCGCGAGAAAGTGGAAACAGTGGCGCGCAGCATAATCTGCGGAGAAACTATGCGGTTTTCGTTGCAGCTTCGGCGGTGATTTGGGCGCGAGTTTGTCTCGGGGTGTACCTGCGACAGGCCGATAAGGTCGTGGAGCAGTCTCGGTGTCGGTCGTTTAACGAAACCCGCAGCTCCGGTTAAGGCAGGGTTAAGGCGTGCAAAGGTATGGTTAAGGGCCGTTAACGTCGGCGTAACGGGCAAACACCAGAGAAAGAAAGAGAGAGAGAGAGAGAGAGAGAGAGAGAGAAACGCGACTCGGCGCTCGCGAGTCTGCATGCACATGCAGGCCGGGGCGAGGAAAGCAAAGCTTCAGGACAGCTCGGGAGGGAACGAGATAACCGCGTTTGGATGTAGGCTACCAGAGTCACGACCTTCTTCCTCTTCCTCGCACGATCGCTGGCTCTCCTCCTCCTTCAGCTGCTCGTCCTCCTCCTCCTCCCCCTTCCTCCTCCTCCTCCGCTACCGTTCCTTCTTCTCCGTCCCTCGCTTTCTCGTTTCTCGCTTCCTTTTCTTCGTTTTCCCAGCCATTCCCTTTCCTCCGGTTTCCTCGGCAGGCTGCTTCCCCGGAAGTCGACGTCGGACGCGCGGACGTGACCGTTTACTGGATACGACTCGGTTACAGGCGCAACCGATTACGCTCGCTGACCGGTTGCCAGCCTTGCCTCTCCTCGGCTCGCTCCGTATCTCCGCGCGCGCGAGCGAGCGAGCCTAATTATCGCCGCTCGCCGTCATTCGGATTTACGATTGTCTCCGAGCTTGTCGCTACTCTCTCGCGGTTCCTTGATCGCTGTTTCATAGCTGCCGCCGCCGCGCCGTATCGCTCGTAAAACCTGGAAATCGCAAGCGTGCGTGCCAGATGCGAGTCTTGCCACGCCGATACACGATTGCCGATCTACCGAAAAAATCTCGGAGACCGACACCGGAAGTAACTCGACAATATCGAACAATTCCGTGCAGAACTTTTTTTACCGGATTACCTGTAATTCGAGAACGCCGCTTGTGCTCTGTCCGTTTGCTCGTTTCTCTGCTACTTGAAATGATTCCGCCAGATCTTTCTTGATTTATATACGCAAGGAACTAATTCATGGACACCGGTAATTTAATTCAAAGAAAGATCTCTATCAAATCCCGTAACTGTAAAATAAAATATGTGAAATCAATCATTTGAACGCAGGTGGGGTAGGTTTAGCATCGAACCGAAGTGACTAATTAATTTAATACACTTTGTTGGTTACCTCATGGCACACAGCATAATATGCAGAGAATTCACAACGTTCTTCTGCGCAATTGTTTTAATATATGAAGCAGCTACATTTAATCACAAACATTTTAAAGCATTGCAACGTCGAGTCTGACTCCGTGACGAAGATTTCGAACGGTAACTAGAAATATTATTAATTTCCTTTAAACTGGAATAAAATTCTTTTGAATTAAAATAAATGCATACACGTTGTTCCGTGCCACGTGTAACATCGGTGGTACACGTTGAACTTGATCTTCGGGCCACGTGTATCATCGGTGGCAGACATATTTATTTAATGCCCAAACATCAAACGGCCTGAACGACAAGTCGAGCAAAAACGGCTTAGCACGGAACGCGTTGAGAGGTTAACGAGGAAGAATCACAGCGAAACAAATAAATCTGTCTCCAGGATTTTGAGGAGCAAAGAAACCGCGTAGAACTGGGATATACTAGAAGGACAGCTGTCTTTTGGAATCGCAGGGTTTTCACACTGTGGGCGTTTCAAGGGTTCTATCGGTCTTCGAAAGGGTCTTGAGCAGAGTCGAGCAGTATCGCGAGATCGAGCTGTGCCGTTGCTAGATCGCAGAACAGACATCGCGGTTGTAACCCGATTTCCCCCTACCGTTCCCCGTGAACGCGATATCCCACTCGGCAGCGAGTGGCTGTGGGCTCCAGTTTCATAGAGCAAGTCCAAGTGCAGCGATCGTTGTGCCCGTTGCACGGTCTAACGTACTCGGGAAACGAATCCGTTCTCGGTCAAAGGCGCCGCTCTCGCTTTACCCTTGCAGCCGCGCGCGCGGCACACTCGCTGCCTGCCACTGCCGTTGCCAGCGACTTTTACTCTCGATCTCGGTGGCAACTCGCCGCTTTTTCCCGACGAGGACGCGTCGCGACGTCTGCGAGCACGCTGGATGGAAGGGTCCCGCGAAAATTTTCGACGCGTCGCGTCGCGTCGCATCGCGTCGTTTACCGCGCGTGGAACCGAATAACGATGGTCGAAAACGCGGCAAAGAGAGACTCGTCTTTGTTGCGAAAACCACCAACGTTGTCCCATCTCTCTCCCTCGCGTTTTCTCGCGTCCTCTTTCTCCGGTTCTCGTTCTCGCGCGCGTCAGGTTGAACCCGCCACAGCCTTTTGAAGGCTGGCAACGTGCTCGGGCCAGCTATCTATGGGTATACCCGTTCACGCTTTTCGTCCAGCCCGTGGTCTCTCTGGCAGAGCCGCCTCTCCTCTCGAGTGGCACTCTGCCCCGAAATTCAGTTTATTCGAGCACCGCCGCTTTAAGCTCGTCAGCTTGTAATTACGCGCGGGAATCTGCCTCAAAGGGCCTTTCGCTGACTTCGCGGCCACGGAGAATGGACCCGCCGCAATTACGGGATCGAAGTTGACCTATCGATGAGGCTAATTCGCGGCCGGCACGGAGAGCACCGCGACTACGATTTTAACAATCCACCCCTTTCGACGCCCTGCCCACGCTCAAAGGGATCTCTTTCGATCGCTTTTAAACGCCGGCGAGAGTATCCAACCCTGTAAAACGCGAGGCCTCCTTACCACGAGAAAATGTCTGCCTTCGTTCACCATTCGGCAATATTAACACGCTCGCCTAACCACCGTGTGTCATCCATGCGCGGCGTCCACGGTCTCGATAGGTATACGTGTGTGTACGTATAGATTCATTCTTAAGGGTATCGCACCTGATTGTCAAGAGTATCTATTTTAAACGGACAAGGACGAGTGTGTGCGAAAGCATGTGAACAATTTGTAGGATAATCGAGAAGGAAGTTTCTGCTGGTTTGCGAACAGCACAAATAATAAACGCTTCTTCGTGCCATTTATACTACGTTCTATTAAACTGTTTGAGAACTGGAGCGAAGTTTAATTTGTACGCGACACGGGAGAAACGAATACCAATGACGGTGCAACGAAAGATCTGTTCAAGAATTAGTGTAGAAGTAGAAGAATAGACGGGCAAGCATGACTAAATATACGTACATGCATCATTCCACGAGTAGCCAGAAAATCATTTTGCAAATTATTCAAGCGACACTGTGCAGTCCCTGAAGAAATATTATCCGCAACAGTGACGAAGATAGGCTCGAGAAGCCTAGAGAATATTTCAGAGAACATGAGATTAACTTACTAAAGATCCTCGGAAGATCCTCGGTATCCTCGGTATCCTCGGAGGATAGAACGGTGGCGTCAGTCCTGAATGGGTTAGCAGGTTGCTAGGCGTCTAGAGCAAGGTGCAAATTCCGAAAGCGTGGGTGGCGTTCAGTGTCTGGCAGAGGAGGAGACGGGTCCAGAGGATCCGCGGGAGCGTTTCGCGACGACTGCTCTTCGATCTTAATTAGAGAGCGTGTGTCGCGTCAGCGCGTTTCGGCCGTCGTGATTTCATACGTGGAGCAAAATTTCCCGTCTCGATTTCGTCTGGTCGAGGGAGCAGCACGACTCCGCGCACCGAGTTCCCGAGATATCCCCGGGTTCCCGGCCCCGGCCCCGGTTCCTTCCGAAGCAGGCGGGCGTATATGCCCACGTACGGCCTGAATTCTTTCTCGTCGACGGGAGCGCGAGTGCGCACATTCTCCCGTCTCGAGAGGTCCTAGAGCCGAGCCCCGGCGATGGCTAGGGAAGAAGGTAGGTTGGTGGCTTGTTATCGCACCTTCCCTTACTCGGAGGGAGGATTAAGCAGCAAGGGAGACGGAGCCAACGCTCGCAGACGGGTTCAGACGAAACCCATTACGATACACCCAGGCGTACGTGCTACTTCCCCTCCCTTACTCTCTCTCTCTCCCTCTTTACTCCACTATCAGGAACCACCTCGACATCGATAATCAGACAATAGCACGTTTGACCGTGCGCGTATGCTAATAACGTACCTCTTGCCCGACTCCAAGAAGCTTGTCCTGACCGCATTCCGCTTGCTCTCACGACGGAAATGCAGGCCCGATGATGCCAGGCTACTACCATCACCCTGCCTGCATCTGCGAACAATTCAATCGCACGATATTTATTTTTGTCGTGCAACGTCTGCTACAATATCCTCCGAAATGTTAGGGGTACCCATATATAAGTAATCAACTATTTGCAAAGAATTTGTACCGATCGTTGAAAAGGAAACACGTATTCTATACGATTTTCGGTAAAGCAGCCTGTGTTCTAAATATTCTAAATAGTATAACTTTTTTCTACCACCCTGTAATAAAATGACGGCGTCCGTACCTTCCCCCAGGATCGTATTCGTCATTGCATACTTTTTCATTTTCATGCGAGATTTAATGATAAGGAAAATTTGCGATGTTTATGGAGATGTGTTGGAGGTCAACAAGTGTCAACGTTGGTTCAGAAGGTTTGCCGCTGGTGATTATGATCTCTCTGACGGGCCTCGAAATGAACGATCAGTTGAATTTGATGATGACACCCTAAAATCTCTAGTGGAAGCTGATCCAAACTTAAGTAGACAAGAATTATCGAGAAGCCTTGGGTCCACATGGTCAACTATACAAAGGCACCTACACGAAATGGGAAAGGCATATAGGCAAGGAATATGGGGGTACCGCATCAATTATCTGAGATCAACAAGAATATTCGTCGATCAATTTGCACTTCATTGCTATTCAGATTTCGTAGAGATCCATTTCTTAGCAGAATCGTTAGCGGAGATGAAAAATGGATTCTTTATGATATAACATAAAGCGTTCGAAACAATGGCTTTTTGCAAATCAATCCGCAATATCAACCCCTAAACCTAGCTTGTCACTTAGAAACGTGTCACTGCATTTGTTGGGACTGTCGTGGCATAATTCACTTTGAGTTGTTGAAACCTGGACATACAGTTACTGCCGAGTTGTATTGTCAGCAATTACAACGGTTGTATTCAGAACTATTGAAAAAGAGGGCATCTTTAGTCTACAGAAATGGTGTAATACTGCAAATTGACAATGCCCGGCCCTATACAGCGAAACTCACTTAGGAAAAAATCAAAGAATTGCAATGGGAAGTTTTACCGCACCCACCGTACTCACCGGATATTGCTCCCTCTGACTATCATCTTTTCAGATCTCTGAAGCATTGTTTAAGAAATAAAACATTCGCTTCTGTAGAAGATGCAAGGAGGCACCTTGAGTTATATTTTGCTTCACGAACCCTGGATTTCTATGAGAGGGGCATTGAAAATTTGCAGGAAACATGGCAAACTGTCCTTGATAATGATGGAGATTATATTGAATTTACTACAAAGTTTGTTTTAGATTTCAAAATAATTGATTATAATAATAATATATAATAATTGATTACTCCCTCTAATAGTAATTTCAGCGATACTATTCGACGTTCAGAGACTACATGACTTTATTCTGTTACATTGTTTCACTGATCGATATTGGGAGGTGTATTTAATAAAGCATTTAAAAATTGGGCGTCGAAGCAAACGATGGAGCAAACGTATCAATGTGTTTGAAGAATATTCTAACACTGAATTTTGATGGAAAATTTCCACCGACCTTGTGCTTCCGAGTGAAAATTCGTGTCTCACACTAAATCAAGAATCGTGCAATCAAAGAACAGAGGAGAAGCCACGTGTCTCGGAAGAGCTTCGACAATCGAGAGACGCGGACCGGCCCAGTGTCGGGGATAAGCGGAATCGTTTAAAACTCGGGGATAATCGCGGGGAATTCTAATCGCTGGTAATCAGCATATTCGAGGGTAGTTAACGATCGCGGGTCCCGTAAAATCAAACGAGCTGGAACGGAACGACATCGATGAATCCGGGACTCGAGGCGGATGAACCGGACAAAGTCTCGAACTTGGGTGGAATCGACTCGGTTAACTTCCTCGCTCGAACTTCCGAGTTCTAGTTCTTTTACGGTCGATTCGAGCCGACTCGCGAATAAGAGGGTGCATCGAGGGGCAGGGACAATGAGAACGACGTCGCTGGGTGTCCTGGTCTCCCATGGCCCTTCGCCCAATAAATTCGCGGTTATTTTCACGTTTCGCGCGGGTACTCTCTGGCGGTTCCGACCTCGCATCTGCCTCTTTTTTTCAGCTCGCGGAACCCATCGAGGAGGGTCTCCTCTCGCGCGACCGCGACGACGGAAAATCGTTGTTGACGGACTCGAGTGCGCGTGGGGAACGTCGAGAACGGGAACAAGCGTCGCGCGAGAACGAGGCGAACGAGCGCCGGAAAACACCAGCAGGCCTCGAACTCGCGAAATTCCATCGGTATTTCTTCTTTTTTTTCGGAGCTCTTCTTCCTTTGGGTCTGAGCCGGTCCCAAACATCGAACTCGCCAAATTCTAATCTATCTTTCCATCCCTCTTCTGTTCGGAGGTCTTCTGAAAACTTTCGGCCCGCGCGGAAAATGGCCGGTTTAATATTCGCGTGCCTGTGCCCAACATTTCACGCAAAAATACGCGTTCCCTCCGACGCTTCGAGTCCATAAATAATCGCGCTATCTGACGTCGCTATCTAAAGAGGGGCTACGCGTGTACGCACGGTTCAACGTTCCCCTAAATGCCCGGCCAGCCTCGTTTAATCGATCGATTCTTGGTTCGATCGAAAGCGGGACAATTGTACACGGAAGCTGGGGAACACAGAAAGATCAGCTTGTTCTCTAGTGAATTCTACTTGAACTATCATAAGAGCTTGTAAATTTTTTGAGACGCTCAGATTTGACAAAATCGATTTATAATTTAGCATTGGATGAAAAGAGCTAGCGGCAGAAGACAATTTTTATTTTTGCACAAAATGCTGCAATGTTAAAACTGGATTGCATATTTAATTGCAGGAAGGGAGGGGGAACCTTGGGATTCAGCTGAAGTCAGGATGCTTCCTCGCCCTCCGATTTTTCCTAGCATGCTTCGAAAGGAGTCTAATCTTCTAGCAAGAACCTTAAAGTGCCAAGAGGTGTCCTCATCCGGCACAATTGGCCTTCGAGTCGAAACGAGTGCGCGATTATGGTAGCGACACCTACGCAACAGAACGTCGTCGTGGTACGCGACGCCTGGAAGGCTGCTCGGCGCGGCGTCGCGACGCTAGAGGGGCCGAGATCAATTGCCCCTCGTCTCGAGCGGACCGGTGGTTGAATCTTCGGGAGCCCTCTTTCCGGGTGGTTTACAGCGCGGTTCCCATGGCTGCCTGCGATCCGAAAACAATTGAGAGAGCGGAACGGGGACGTAGGAAATCTCGGCAAGGGTGCGACCGAACAGGTAAAAAGGTAAGGGAACCGAGCAGCCGGAGATCGAGCGAGATGGAGAGCTCGTCACCGAGAGGAGAGAGCCCACGGTTAACAGAGGAGAGCGAGGCTGTTCTGGTTTTACGACTCGAAACCCGAAGCCCCGTAGCCCATAGCCCATAGCTCGTTTCAGTCTCCCTTTTCCCTCTCTCTTCACTCTCGCTTCGTTCCGATGCTCGAAAACAGGCCTCGAAAACGTTCCGAAAATCACGGCTCGAAACTGGATGAAGCCTCTGATTAAAAAAACAGCCCCGAAGAATCTCTATCCCAAATCGTGTCTAGTTTTTATTTTCCGCGTTAAAATTCGTTCCGAGTTCCCTCTCGGTTCTACGGTAAAGTCAGATACGATACAAGCGATGTTCTACGTGTATCGATTCATTTAAATCTGCGGTAGAAAAGACACACGAAAATTCGTCTTTTATATTTACGCGCACTGCCATTTTCTTTGTTTTGAAATTATTTGAAATCATCGTCAGGAGGATGACTCGACATTACCGGATAAGGGGTTAACGAAGCGAAAGAAAAGTTAAAAACTGGGAAATGAAACTGCTTTTCGTTAACTTCCCAAAGCTGAAGCCCACCCTGTACAAAAATGCGAAAAATATATCAATCATTCGTGTCTTATTTGTTGCAACGTTATCGTGACTGAAAGATTAAAGATATCGTTAGCTTACTTTGCGAGTGGACTGTACGGTACTGAAAGCGTTAAGACAGTTATTTGGAATAACTTGGTGGCGTTTTGAAGAAGCGAAATCGATACGACAGCGATTTTCAAGTCCCTCTCGAATCGACGACCACCGTGAGCGTACAATGCCCAACTGGAATATAGTTGGTCGCGATTTTTGCGATCGGATGACGAGCGGTGCGTGAGTCGGAGCCAAAACAAACCGAGCGAAACCGAACGCTTCGACGAGGGAACGTGACGCTGCGATCGAAAGATCGTTTCCTCTTCAGCGACCGGTTTCCGGCTCGCGATTCGATGCGGGACGAGGCGCACGCCTCGGTTTTGTCCCCGATCCGAAAGAACGGGCGCCGATATAACGCGCGGCCAAAGAGATTGCGAGGATAAAGGGTCGATTTATCGGCGATCGGGGGAGCAGCCGAGGTTTAAAAGGAGGATCCTTTTTTGACGTAACGATGAAAAAGAACCAATAACGGTCTCGGACGAGCGTCGCCGCGTGCGGAGCGTCCGCGCGCGCCTACCGCCGCGCTCAGCCCCGGCTATTATCGGCTGTTCTATTTATTAGACCGGAAGGAGATGGGTTTAATTTCATGTAAACTAATAAAAATACTTGGCGCGCGCGGTGCGCGAGAAAAAGTTACGGCAAGACCGATATCCGCGCGAAGGCCTCGCACGCCGAGAGAAAGAGAGAGGCAGGCCGACCTGGCTGGTCTAATCCTGAAACACCGTATCACGGCTTTTCTAATCGGAAGTAAATTACCGTTCGATCGACAAAAACCAGAGCGCTCGGGTTGCGCGGCGAATCGGACAAAAAAACCCGCGTCGATCCAACGGGTAAGAAGCCCGGTTACACAGTTTTTTCCCCGGGCGAGATTCGTTTACCCCACGTTAAAAACCCGAGAGAGAGAGAGAGAGAGAGAGAGAGAGAGAGAGAGAGAGAGAGAGTCCGAGCGAATTTTCCGGCGCGAACTCGCGAGCCGCATGCGAAAAACGCACGAACGATCGGTTGTTTCCCCGTCGATGAGCTAGCCTAATAATCGACGAGCGACGAAGAGAATGCACGCGACGCTCGCAAATCGTGCTCGAACACCGTGGTTCTCGCGACGAGCCGGACACGGGAGACGAGCGTTTACGAGCTATTACAACCGACCGGCGAGTTCTTATCATTTCGAGATTACGCGTACGTCACGCATTCACGCACCGCTCGCTCTCTCTCTCTTTCTCTCCCACTCTCGTTAGAGCTTGATGAATTGATAATGGAACGAACGAAGTTTCATAGGTTGAGAAAATGGACATGTTATCGGAGAGCATCGGGACGTTCTAATTAGAATGCGTGGGAAATTAAGAAAAGCGGAAGCTCTATGAATCATCGAGATGTTAAAGCGTTTCTACACTCGTCGGATTTTTTTGTAGTTCAACGAATAAATGTTGGCCAATCACCCGCTAACGTAATGCACATGTTCAACTTGATCGATCCGATTTTTACTATGCAATTATTATTTTTTTTTTTTTACTGCTCCGCGAGCCGTGTCCTGTTCTTGTTCTTAAATACTCGGATGTTTCAGGATAATGGCGGAGGTAGAGGATGCTGAAGAAAAATGTGCAAGGAGGATGTCGGAGAGTATGGATTGCCGGAAAAATCACGGTAATTGGTCGGATGGCGTTTCGCAGCGCTGCTCGCGAACCCCGGTCGCGTTCGCTTGCTCGGTTGGCCCGATGTCGTCGAGACGCGCACGCACCCACGCCCGACGGCATACGGAATCGATCCTGAGAATCGAACTTCCGCTGGCGAGTTCTTCCGGTAGGATGCCTATTCGAGGGTAGTCGGCCGCGTCGACGAGACACACTGACTTCGTAATTCCTAGTCCGCCGTCTACTCCCGACGTTTTCCACGGTTACCTGGCCGCGCGCGACGCTGATTACAGAACGCATCGACGCAAACTTTCCACGAACGCCGCGTCTCGTCTCGTCTCGTCGAGAGACCAGACCCAGACGCGTTGCGACACGATGCGACGCGACGCGACGCAACGCAACGCGACGTCCGACGTCGGTTCTTTGAAACGTCCCGCGCGCGAGCCATTCAGACCGAGAGACCGTCCCCGTTCCGTGGAAATCAGCGTGACGATTCCGGCGATCGTCTTTTATCCTCTTTAGACTACTCATCCTTTAGACCTCGTTCGTTCGTTTATCAATTTTGACACTGCGAGACAAATTACATAAGACTGAAGACGAGTCCTTCGAAATATTTTAATCCCTCGCACTAGGATCCATCCCCTAGGATCCTCCCTTAACGGTCTGGAAGCATTTCAAGTGTATTTCCCACCAGGTCCAAGCGGAAACAAATTCACAGGAGTGACCTGGCACAATGCTTAACGAGTTCATTACGTAGATATGACAATGAGAGTGATAAAAATAATAGAATGATTTTTCTCGAAATGTCCGTTGTAACCAAGACGGTCAGGAACCCGTCGAGTTTGAGAAAGGCTGTTCTAGACAGCGGTCCCAGCCAATAGAGCGACATAGTGGGAGGAGTTCTACCATCGAAAAATGGTGGGCCCGAGAGATGGCCCGTTAGAAGGGGCCGGATCCTAATAATGGTTCCGCCGAGACAGGTTTTTTAGAGCAGCGGTTTAGAAGACGTTTCAAGTCGACGATGGACCGAGGACTGGTTTGAAAGAGAAAAAGGTTCTAAGGGAAGATGAACGGCGCAAATCGGATCTACAGAGCCGCGAGGAGGGGTTTCGAAAAGAGTTCGGAAATCGGCCGGTTTCACGATGACGGTGAATCGAGGCCAGGACTGGTTTAAGAAAAAGGTTCTCAGGGAAGACGAACGGCGCAAATCGGATCGCCTAAAGAGCCGCGAGGAGCGGTCGGTCTCTGAACGACACTGGAGACGGAAGACGGTGCGGAGCGGAGCGGATCGGACAGGGGCCTGAACGCGAGCAAGCCAAAGTGGACGACGACGACGACTACGACGACGACGAAGAAGAAGAAGGAGAAGAAGAAGAAGAAGTAGAAGAAGAAGGATAAGAGGTCGAGCGCGAAGGAAGAAAGAGAAAGGAGGAGACGAAGCAAGGGGAAGAGGCCGAGGGAAGAGAAGGAGGAGGGCAGATCTTCCCGCGGGTTCGGTCCGTGGCTTCCTTCATCCTTCGTGCCCAAGCTTCGGCTGTTTTCATGGCCGTCATTTAGTAGGTTCGTTCACCCCTGGGCGCAGGGCCGCGCGAGAGGAGCGGTGAGGACGGAGGAGGGAGAAATCGGCGGCGGGAAGAAGAGGAAGAGGGAGAGAAGGTGGAGGAGGAGGCGGAGGTGGAGGTGGCGTTGAAGGAAGAAGGGAGAAACGCGAGCCGTAGGGAGCGAGAGGGAGCCCGAAGAGCCGGAACGAGAGAGAGAGAGAAAGAGAGAGTGTGTGAGAGAGAGAGAGAGAACGAAGAGGGTAGCGGGGCACGGGGAAAAGGGGCCAGACGGCACGTACGGCTTGGCTCGGCGTGCAAGCAACGACTGAGTCTCCGAGCGAGCAACGAGGAGACCGCGTCGACACGACGGAGAAGAAACCCCGCGCGGAAGGGGGACGAACGGAGCGCGCGAAGGGTCGAGAAGGTGGATGAAGAGAGAGAAAGGTGGTGGCTGCGATGAAGGTGGCGGTGCTGGTGCTGGTGCTGGTGCCGATGGTGGTGGCGTTGGTGGTGGTGGTGGTGGTGGTGGTGGTGGTGACGACGTCGGTGGTGACGGTGGTGGAAGCAGGCGAGTAAGCAAGCGAGCGAGCAGGCAGCCAGCCAGCCAGCCAGGGGCAGGCATGCAGGCGAGCAGGCGGTCGGGCTGCGTGGCGAGAACCAAGAGCGGAAAGGGAGGAGGGTAAAGAAGGGACCAAGGGAAAAAGAGTTCAGGCAGGTCTGGGATCGGACGAGGGTGAATGCGTGACGGTGTGTGTCGTAGGTACTCTTCAGCCCGGGGAACGCTGACTCTCCTGCTTGCTTGCCTGCCTACCTGCCTGCCTGCCAGCCTGGCTGCCTGCCTGCCTGCCTTACCTTGTCCTACCTCTCTCTCTTCGCCTCGACGAGTTTCGTATCGTCTTGCCTTACCTTCCTTGTAAACCTGCCAGCCGGTCGGACAGCCGGCCACCGCGCGTACCTTCGCGTCTCCTCCTCTCCTTCGTCGCTCGCCCTTCTCCTCCCTCGGGAAGAAGGGAGGGAAACGAGACTGGGACGGAGAGAAGCTTCGAGGCCTAAATTTAGGCGTCCGCCGGAAGCGTGCGTTCCGAAGGAGGTTCCGTGCACCGGGCCCGATTGCGGGGAAAGATAAAGTATACGCGGGGATATCCGAGCCACCGGTGGTGGGAGCCTCTCTCTCTCTCTCTCTCTCTCTCTCTCTCCTTCGCTCCCTCTCTCCCTCTGCGACGCTCTCTCTCTCTCTTCTCCTCTACTCTCCTCTCGGCACGGCCGACTACTCTGCCGTGAATGGTAGCGCGTGTTCTTTCAACTCGGCAGTCGTGACATTGAATTCCCTTATGCGGGTAGACGTTACGTAATTCCAGCAACTTTGTGTGCCACTTTCCCCGCGACGCAACCCGCCGCTCTGCCGAAACCGTGTCGCGTCCAGGGAATCCTCGGATAAGACCCCCAATGGTCCCTGTAGGGCCCCGCTCATTGTCAGGACCCCACTGTTTGACCCTTCAAGAATGACGCCCGATCTTACCTTTCTTTCTATACGAACAACGTTCTGTGGAAAATGTTGCCACAATCTATTGGTAATTTAGATATTTGATGTTTTCAGCGAAGAGTCTCAAAATTCTAGAAGGCAAACGACGGTGCGTGAAAGTGTGTCGCATCCTAATTAAATGTAACCATGGATCTCATTTATGAAGGGTGAAGAACCTACCAACAGCATTAAAGTCGAACAAATGTGTTGCCAATTTCTTTTAAAACAAAATCAAATTTTGTTGTTGTCAATGTATAGACATCAGAAAGAAATAAAGAGATAAGGAAATTCGTAAGTTACGGTAGAAGAATCGGCATATTATTATCCCGAAAATGTTAACGGGAAACGACGAGTCGCGAAGAGAAGATTCCTATCTCGGGGCAGGACGTCGTATCTTTCCAACCCCCCGGATCCTCCGCAGGAATCGCAGCTCCCGCAGGAAGGGGTGGATAAACGAGCCGCAAGTTTAGCCCAGCTACTTGTTGAAAGTTGGAGCAAAGCAAGAATTACTTGACCGGGCGGGAACGAAAGAGAAAGAGAGTCGTCGAAAGGGAAAGTCCCGATCCCCAGCTGGGGCGGTCTAGCACGCTAAAATCGGGACAGTATTTTCGCGATCGATCGATCCTCGGCCAGACACAACCGCCCCGAGGTCCAGAAAACTTCGAAACGGTCGAATTATTTATACGATCCTCGGTCGGGGAGCGTTCGATTAGCTCGCACGCGTTCCACCCTTAACTCGGATCTTACGAGCCGTTGTCGCGCGCCGACCACCGATCCCATTATGCTAATAGTTCGACTCGAATCTCCTCTACTCGGAGAGCGAGAGAGACAGAGAGAGAGAGAGAGGACGTTTCGCTTGGCTATTCACCGTCGCGTCGCGTCAAGTAGGGGAATCGGAGAGAAAGCGATTACGCTACTGGTTGTCGGGTTTATCGCGCGGGCCGGCTCGCGTCTGTTGACTTTGTTCGTTAGCGCGGCAGATTAGAGGGCAGCGTGACTCGTCGAGCGCGTTAAACTCGGTCATAGACGGCTCTCTGCCGGTCGTAACCGCGAGCATTGTCGCATGCGTTGCCAGACGCAGCCTCTTCGAGAGGTGTCGGGATCTGGGTCGCTGCCACTGGAAACCAGAGATCGCAGTCTGAGTGTCCCAGAACGAGAAACAGAATGAACGAACAACGACTTAACTTTAACCAGCTTGTTAACACTCTGTCTACCCTCTCCCCCTTGCGAGAGAAACACCCGACCATCTTCGAATCCCAAAAAATTGCTCACCATTCATAGTCCATCCAACGAGTCGGTGGAGCTCCAGGGAGGGTGTGTTCGTTGCTAACTATAATCTGACGAGTGGTTCTGTTCACCCTTACTGCCTTGTCTCGTATGTGCATCGATTCTTTTAGTTCCACAAATAAATCCGAGTCTCGCGGTCTAGTTTTACGGCGGTGTCTAATTATTTCATAATTTTTTATGGTCAGAATTTTTTTTGTAAACCAGTAAATCGTGCTCGGTGACAAAATTGTAAGCTTCCGTACAGCACGATTATTGAAAAGCCTATTAATAGGCTACAGGGGTAGATAGCAGTGTTATCTACCATCTCTCTTATCCGAATTCACTGAAATTGACCGGGGGGACCAGATTGCACCGCGAAGACGCGGAAAGGCGTCTTAGGGCATCGCGGCGCAGCGCGTCCACTCCCGGCCAGCGACGCGGCGTGCATCGGACATAAAACCGGATAGAGGAGAGCGTTTCGCGTGGCAGCTGCCACTCGAACGAACGCGCGCCGCGCCGGCTCGTCCCATTTATGGAAAAATACTCGGAGATGTAGCCGGAAAACTTCGGCCTCTCCCTCTCGAAAGAAACGCCTTCGACATTCAATTATCCGGCTCTTCTCTCTCTCGAGTGCCGGGCGCGCCAAGTGTCGCGAACGGGGTAGCACGTTTGAACCCCTGCAGCAAACTTCGCTCAACGGAAATTCTGCTTGGTCCCGGATCCGTGATAATCGTTCCCTCCCTTCGCTGTTCTAGCTGTTAGAAATTTTCCGTTGGCTAAACTTCATCCTTCTATGGTTCTGGGTCGAGTGTCGAGCGGACGATCACAGGGACAAGGCGACACCGTTGCTCCATTCCGTGGCTAGATCCTTCAGGGATCAAAGTCGGAATTCCTTTGGACACAGTGCGTTTTCTCATCGCTAGATATTTATGCAAAACTTCTCTGTTTTCGTGGCAAGAAACAAGAGCCATTTAAAAAGTGTCTGCACTCTTAAAATATCTATTGTTTCATATTGCAGTTACCACTCCGCATCACTCTCTCTCTCTCTCTCATAAACACCCCCATGCCGATAGCTGGATGACCCAGAGCGTTCATCCGCCACCGACCGGCGACAGTTCTGTTGCATCCCTATGGATGACCTCGCATAGACCCTGTCACACATCCTTCGAATTTTAAAAATCTCCTCGGCAATCGGCCCTCGATCTCACTTGGAACACGATGGCGTTCATCTACCGGTTCCACCAAGATATGGGGTGGTGGTTCCGTGTTTCGGGCGGAGGGTGGAGGAAGAGCAGTAAAAAAAAGAAGCGCGGAATCCAGCGGAGGATCAGGAAAGAAAACGGCGGTTGTAACGCGGACGGGCGGAGGGTGGGAACTAAAAAGGAACGAGGGGTGGGTGGGTTGGAGGGCGGAGGACGATAAGGCGGAATCAGGGATTCGTAAAACGACGTAGCCGAGCACCGGAATGGGTCGTAATGCGCGGCGAACACATAACCTTAAAAACAAGCAAGGGGCGAGCAGCGGTCGAGAGAGAGAGAGAGTGAGAGGGGCGGAGGGGGGTGGAAAGGGGCGAGAGATGGGGGTTGGGGGTGGCCGAGGAGGGTGCACGGGGAGAACGCGGAGGAGGAAACGGGGCAAGTCTCTGCCCGGTTTCTCGGTTAGCTTGCACGGGTTCGCGAGACCGCGGGGGTCGCGGGGGCAGGCGAAACGGGGCATATATCCCGCTCGCGGAGGGGTGAGCGAATGTGCGGCGCGCTGCCGAGGGGTGCGGCGTGCAGAGAGAGCACCAGAGGAGAAAGGAGAGAGAGAGAGAGAGAGAGGGTGGTGAGGCGAGGCGAGGCGAGGCGTGGGTGGTGTGCTCGGGCGAAGAGAAGGTGGATGTGCCGCACCGTAAACGAAACGATGCCGTTGACGACATTTGGAACAGATAATGGCGCGAATGTGCCGCGGGGGTGAACGAACCGAGGGTCGGACTGGGTTCAGTTGGGTCGGCTCGACGTTCTGGGTTCGGTTGGGTTGGCTTGGCTTGGCTTGGTATCACATCAGCTATCGATCTTATAACGCCGCGTGGCCCCCGTTGTCTCTTCGCTCGCTCTCTTTCTTCCTTCTCCGGGTCGGCTCTCCGTTTTTCCGTCTCGCCGTTCCGTTCCGTTCCTTCGCTTCGTCCGCGCCCGCTCGCGACCCTTCCATCGACTTTGCTCCTTCTTCATCATCCCTCCCCCTCCTTGTCTTTTGGTATCGCCTGCCGGAAAAACCGGTTCACGGTCCCGCGAAACTAATTATGCGCTCGCCTAAGAAAACCGCACTTTCGGATAAACCACGACAGCGCCGATCCAAACGAAAGAGAACTTTGAAGATTTCGAAGGTGTGCCGCATGAAGCGTTCAAAGTAATCTTCCCCTTTTCCCTCGGTCTTCTTTTTACTTCTCTGTAGTCTCTCTCTCTTTCTCTCTCTCTCTCTCCTTCTCCAACAGTTCCCAGTCGCCGGTGAATCTCCGCTCTCGCGCCGACTTCGCTTCGCTCTTACTTTCGATCCGCGACCCGTTCCTTCGCGCTTCCGTGCACTCATTTGCGCCATGTTAATCGTCTCCGGCGCTCCTCGCGCTTCTTCTTGCTTCGACTGTTCTCTCGTCGGTTCGGTCGCGTCGCTCGACGCAATCCACCCCCGCCTCTACTTATCTTCCGGCTGCACCGTACGCGTACCGGCCGCGGGGACGCGAGTTTACGCGCGCCGCGCGTCGCGCGCCTCCGCGGGCCCGGAGACGTTAATTTTCCGGGAAATTATTTCCCTGAGAAAACCAGCTCCGTCGGCTGCCTGCGCCCGCCCCGCTGCCGCGGGTAAAGGGCGAGTCGCTCGTTTAAACTCGCACGTCTCGAACGCGCCCTTCCCACGTTTCGATTCCGGAAAAATTTCAAACAAAACCCTGTAACCGATACGAAGCCAGAAAATAAGTTTCATTAACGAATAGCATTACCACACTCTGCGCCGTGATCACTGTTATGCGAATGTACCGACCCCATTTGGAATTTTAATGATTCCATTATTTAACCCCTTGCACTCAAATCGCGGTTCTTCTATGTCTTTACAATGAATTGTTAAAAGTGAGGTTCCATTTTCTCTCAGTTAGAAAATCTGGGGGTTAATAATTTCCATTTCTATACAGGACGATTCTACATGCGGAAATAAATAAGAAAGATAATAGATAAGAAATAAGATAAGAAATAATAATAGTTAAGAAAGAATTGGATTTGTCCATTTGAGGCTCCATTTTCGAGAGGTAAAGCGCGATCTGGTATTCAGTAGAATCGGTGGTTCATGACCAGACGCGTCAGGCCATTCCCATGCTAAATTTTCTCGAAAACTAGGCGTCGAACGAGAAAACGTTATTCTTATTTTTCGACTAATTTTCGCATTTACTGTTCACCGCGTTCGTCCGTTCGTGCCACGATTTCGAAGACACGCCGATTATAGCCGGCAGAAGTTAGCTCTCCGGATACCCAGTTTTGAAGCTTGCGGACACGGCGCGCGGCGCGGCAGGGTTGAAAAGCGAGTACAAGCAGTGGCTGTGGCGTTCCGAAAACGAGACGCGATCCACAGGTACTAGCGAGGACTTCATTGAACGTGCAAACTCGAGTCTCGAACAAAACCGATCGGTGTCGGAGAGCGTGGGAAGGAGAAGAGGAAAAACAGAGAAAGAGGCGTTCGTCGGGGTTGGATAGAACGCGGTGGTGGCGGCGGCTCGTGGAAAAGCCGGAAGTCGGTTTCTCGGTGGACAGCTTCGACTCCGCTTGAAACGGGAGCGGAGGGAGCCTCGGCGGTCGGCGCGGGCAGACGCGGGGAATCGCGCGGCGGAGACGCGCCGATCAGAGCTGTCAGGTTATTGTCTCGGCTTTTAATGGAACATCACGCGCCGCGAAACACACCGCGGCACTGAACTGAATTAAATGTCGGCGCGGTTTGAATCGAGGACCTCGGCAGCCACACCGTCGTCGTGATCGTCGTCGTGGTTGCCGTCGTCGGCGTCGGCGTCGGACGGCATCCTAGTCGTCGCCGTCGTAGTCGAGGCCGATGCATAATGGAGGTAGGCCATTGGGTAGGTGGTACTTCAATTCTGGGAGCAGAGCAGTTGACGGAGAATGAGAGAAACGGACAGGGAGAGAGAGAGAGAGAGAAAGAGAGAGAAGCGGACGAGAGCAGGCCAAACGAGGAGAGAAAGAGAGAGGGAGATGAGAGAGACATTCGGAGTAAAGCGAGAAACGGGGACAAGAAAGTCGTGGGAAGAGCGAGAAAGAGAGCGGCGCAAGGGTGGAAGGAGAAACGGCGGTGAATAATTAAGGAGCGAGCAATTTAGGGATGGCTAGGCTCCCTATTAGCGTCAACCCTAGCCAAACGGACGATCGTCCCTCCCCTGGTGCCGGGCCCTGTCACCGAAAACGGGCGGGATTTCCGTGGCGACGAGGTGCCAGGAATAATTAAAACCCGTTACACCGTTAATCGGGTTAAGAGAGCCTTTGCTTAATTAACTCGTCTCTCGTCTATTCGGCCGGCGTACCAGGAAACGGGGGAAGAGTGGATGACTGACTCCCACCTCGGTTCATCCAGCCTCGACTCTACGACCGAACAAAGTGTAGTTACGCACGGATGCCAGATCTCCGGCCGAGATCTTTCATCGCGGCGTTCCGTCGGCGTTTCGTCGCGTCCTCGTCGCGTCTCGTCGCGTCTCGTCTCGTCGCGACGCGACGCGACGGGTTGGTTCGTTTTTTAATCTGTGCCAGGCCGGGGCGAGAGCCACCCTCCTCGTCGACCTCGTTGCGCCTAGCCGAGAGAGTCGCGAGCTCCTATCGCGCGAAACATCAAGCGGAACGGAATTGCCGCCGCTGGAAAAACGCCTAGTCCCACCTCGAGAGAGCCAGACGGCAGAGAGAGAAAGAGAGAGAAAAGACCGTTGTAGCAAGATATCCGTCGATGCGTCGTCGCCGGGTCGAACCGCGATCGGTATCCGCGGCCCGCCACGACACGAAATGCGACGAGAAACGAAATCACGTTACGGGCTTCCATATTCCATTGAAAGGGAAGCGCAAATTCCATTTGCCGGGTCTCCACCGCGGAATAAAGACACGCGAGTCGGTGAATATCGGTTCTTGGCGCGCGCAAGCAGGCCGCGCGCGCTCCTTCGAGATATTTACAAGCGAGCGAACTCGCCTCCCGGAGTCGTCTGCTTTTCCGTGTCTGCCCGCCGAAGGGACAACCGAGCGGAAAAAGGTCCAGGGACGTCGGCCGCAACGCCAAGGGTAAGGTCGGGAGGAAATTATACCGGCGCGAGCGGTCAGCCTCTTCTTCGTCGCCGCGCGGTCTTTTCGCTGTGCTCCCTCCGTTTCGCATTTCTAGCTCGACTATAGACGAGCAGACGAACACGTTTTCCAGTCTAATTGACACAATTTGTTGTCACGATGCCTTCTTTTTTCCTTCTCGAATTCGTTCGGTTTGTTTACGCTGCCGTTAAATCGACAACTAAGACACCAGGTTTGAACGGTCAACCTTTTCAACGTAAGGGAAGGATATTCGCCAATGTTTTAACCGATATTGAACTGTAGATCTGTCATTGCCATAGACGGTGCCGGTTCAAATTAGGCTAGCCTCTCTTATTTCTTGTAATCCAGTACAATGCAGTGTAGTATTGGTCGTGCAGCGAAGCATAAGTTGACGTTGCATTAAAATAAACGTAGGCGTATCTATTTGCGTCCAAAATACATTGTACAAAAATGGAACAGGCTCTCTGTTCAACCCCATGAATACTCTGTACGTCATTGATCATTTTCTAATTTTACCGACGCGATCCAGGGACCTCCCGCTTGTCACAAGCACCATCTTCAAATGCTCCGACCCAATATACAGGCTCCGTAACCTAACCGGTGCGGAATGACTAAATACTTTTGGCAAAGCGGAAACGGAGGGTGAAAGGGAAAGGGAGAAAGAGGGCCAATCTGTCTAGAGACGAGAGTGTTCTCTTCCATCGGCGCATAGCGCTCGCGACACCGGGAGAGGGACATTTTTTCGAGAAGCTATGAGAGAGAGAGAGAGAGAAAGAGAGAGAGGGAGACGCATCTCGATCGTGGAAGCGTGCTGCATGCCGGCCACCGGAAGTTGTCGCGCTGTCCATCGCTCGCCACCGGGGATACGATCGAGAGAGAAACGGAGAGAGGAGAGAACAGTGCGAGAGAGAGAGAGAGAGGGGGGGGTTGCCGATGAAGACGCGCTGGATGAGTGACACATGTGCGAGCGGCATTCGTTGGGAAGAAGGGGATGAACGTCGGTGTAAAAAGGGAGGAGAGGAGAGAGGAGAGAGAGAGAGAGAGAAAGAAGAGAGAGAATCATGTGGCGCTTTTAAATATAGACCCGCGCGCGGGTTCTGGAGCGGGAGCGGGAGCGCATCTCGCACACACTGCTCGTCCGCGTGTCGCTCGGCGCAGCGCGGTGCGGAGCGAGAGTGCACGCGCGATCAACACAGAGAAACCGCGGAGCGTGTGCAGCGTGTACGCACGCAACAGCGTGTTATCAAAGGATTGGAAGGCAGCCGAAGCGGCTCTGCATGAAATTTTGCGTGCATTATAAATGCGCGCAGCCTTGCCGCTGCGTGCGAGCGAGCTAGCAAGAGAAAGAGGCCCGTCGCTCCGACGAAGACAACGGGGATCGACGGCGTGGCAGAGAGAGAGGGAAAGAGAGAAAGATCGGGAGACAGGTGAGCGACGACGGCGAGAGAGGAGGAGAGAGAGAGAGAGAGAGACGCGCGTACGGAGCCCTGACCAAGCCGGGTTAGGTTGGGCCTGAAACGTTGGTTGGACGCGACTCTAACCTACCGTAACGCTATAAAAATAACGGCTAACCGCGTCCTTGTTTCGCGCAACGCGATGCTCTCTCATCTCTCTTTCTTTCCTGCTGGATTATCCTGCTTCCTCGTCGCACGGCCGACGATCTTCTATCGGCGGCGTTACTCTCTGTTACGCACGGTGTGTGTGCGGCAGGGACGATGATCATCGAACGGAGGACACTGATGGGGAACAGCGGGGGAGGAGGGGTACGCGGACACCATGGAACGAACGAGAGACCGGCAACAAACCCTCGGGAGAAAGGAAGAGAAGAGGAAGAGAACCGCGCGAGAGGAGAAAGAACCACGCACAGGGACCGAAAGAAAAAGAGGGGGCCCCGCCGAGCCGAGCCGAGCCGATTCGATCGAATCGAGCCGAGGAATAAGAAAGAAGAGGAGACCGAACGGAGAAGGTGATACGCGTATGACGCGCGCGTACACCGGCGAGTATGCGTGCGGCGTGCGGAGCATGTGTTACGCGAATGGCCCGCTCTTTGGATCTTTCTCTTTCGTTTTCTCTCGTTCTCTCTCGTTCTCTCGATCCGCGCACAGCGCGCAGCCCGTGCAAAAATTACGCCCGCCGAGAGACCCGCCGCTCGGCCGACAAGCCCGGCATTCAATTCTCTTCGTTTCGGGTTTTCGAGCCAACCGGAAGCTCCCGGCTTCCTCTCTAAGCGCACGTTTCGCGAATTTCGACCGGGAACAGCCGCGATTAAACAATTCTCTCCGCATTCCAGACCTGTTCCGTCATTAATGACCGGAAGATTTTTGGCCAAGGCTGAGGAACAATTTGAGGGATGATCCCGCAAGGTGACGGTTCCAGGATTATAGACCTGCAATTTCAGTTACGTTTTTAAACGATTAATATACTGTATTAAGAATCCTCGATCCTCTAGAATGGTCTTTTGAAAATTAATGACTCGCGGCTGATCTTTTAACGAATACTTCGATTCCAATATACAACCGAGGTTGCAAACAAAATTTTTAACGCGGTACTTTAACCCCGAGTAAAAATTATCATTTGTATCAAATTTAATTGAATTCGGTGCGATTTGTGCTAATTCTGAGTTTCTTATCACGCGGCACGAATTAATCGCGTTGCAGGAGGGTTGACTGTATTAACGCTTTACACTCGAAGCGATTACGACTCGAAAATTAGAACGATACATCTAATTTCCAGTATTTTCATGTGACTCCTTGGTTCATAGAAAATTGATTTACACGCTTGAACGTTTAGCAATGTATCGAGAACGAAGACCTCTAGCAATGGAAGAGCTCTTACGAATTATAGTCCAGTAATTTTCAGTGGTCTGCGAGGGGACTGCAAAGTGTTAATGCTCGAACCTGTTGTCTACCTGTGTGCAAGATTTCAAGACGATCGGGCGAATGATGCATCCAGGACTAAAGCGACAGACTATATAACGTCTTACTTTGAACCCTCGTCGGTCTATTAGTCAGTAGTGCTGTCAACTGTGATCTAACGTTCTGCGCCGACCTGTAATATTGGCAAACCATTCGATAAACAAAAATTGCGTACCGGGCGCATAGATGATAAGTACTCGGGATCTTAAAAGTAGATATCAACACGTTCGCCACCAGCACCGCAAATTTCTTCTTAATTTACTCGCAATTTACCTAAAAATTCATGATTTTCTTCCGCTAAATTGTTTTAATACTTCACAAACGAAATGCGTTACACAACACGCTTCGGGAGCCACAAGCACTAAACTAAACGAGGTCCTTGGCAAAGAGAATAGGTTCCCACCTAAATGTCCAGTTTGCCGGGCGATCAACAGACTATTTATATTAGGGGTACCCATAAGTAATCAACTATTTGCAAAGAATTCGTTTTGCCTTTAGTATTCACCGGACTCACCGGATATTGCTCCCTCTGACTATCATCTTTTCAGATCTCTGGAGCATTATTTAAGAAATAAAACATTCGCTTCTATAGAAGATGCAAGGAGGTACCTTGAGTCATAATTTGCTTCACGAACCCTGGATTTCTATGAGAGTGGCATTGAAAATTTGCGGAAAAGATGTCAAACTGTCCTTGATAACGATGGAGATTATATAATAAATTAAGGAATAAAAACTTGAATTTACTACAAAGTTTGTTTTAGATTTCAAAATGATTGATTACCTATGGGCCCCACTAATAAATTAGTATACGAATTAGTAAGGATCGTAGCTGTGTCTACGGGGCAGCGTTTTCCGTCCGAGGTTCGTTGAGAGGGTTCGAGAAACGGGAGCGTAAATCGAACGCGTAGGAACGATTTCGTCCTGGCACGACGATCGAGGCTGCAGTATCGACGGAGCGAGAAGCTTTCTCGAACCGGTTGGCACCTGTTCCACGGTGTCTCAGTCGGCCACGGCCTTTCGTTCATAATGGAGAAGAAGAAACCGATCGAGGAGAGCGCGGATCGGCAGTTGGTCCGGGACGAGAGGAGAGAGAGAGAGAGAGTGAAGAGGGAGAAAGGGCTCGACCGTGGCGAGTCGTGGGCCGTGGGGAAGCAAGACGACAGGAAACGCGGCGAAGAAAACGTCCAGCAAAACGTCCTGCTCGACACTTGCGGTATCCCGTGAAGGTCGATCTTTCGAACGAGAAGAGTCGATCGGGATACTTATCGGGACTCGATAAGCCAACGTTCGTTAACCCCTACGATCTTTTTCACAGCTGCGATAATTGCATCTTCTTCGTCCTTAACCCCGGGGGCGAATCCTTGCGAGCCCGTTTCTTTTCTCCGGGCAGAGGTATCTTCGGATCTAGCATTTAACGCTATCCCCTACACCGAATAAGACAAACGTGTTTCACCTTGTAAAACTATCAAAATTTCTTTATTACACAACATGTGCTCGAGCAAAGAAATTTATCGAATCATTTCCCATTGATTGCATCTTTATAATTTCAATAATTGCGAACCAAACAGTTTCAGATCGGTCGTGTTTGAACGGCGATGGTAGGTTCAGCGTTAAGCTAATTCGACTTCGAACTTTGTAGCGTCACCGAGATATCCTATTCGCAGCAATTAAGGATTAATCCTTCGGGCACTGTACCGACTCTGACGAACGTTTCTTCGTTTTAACTTGTCGCACGGTGGCCAACTCGCGTAACCGTTTGGACAGTGAAGGAAATGCGGGCATCTTCTGCGGGCGTTTAGTAGAAACGTGTCTGACGTAAGACCATCCTTAACCCCTTGCCTTGTAACGTCGAGTCAGTGACGAAGACTTCGAACGACTTCAAACGAATCTGTAGCATTAATTGTATCGTTGAATTAATTGTTAACCTTTGTTAACTGTTGAATTAATCTGTAGAATCTGTGTAGAATTAATTGTGGACGTCACGTATCTGTAACGACGGTAGCAAACGTGTTAAAAACATGTAGGCATCGATAGATATAATTTTTTTCCAGAGAAATCTGAACGGCAGACAAATTCTGGCATCGCGGTTAATATTTCGGGCTAACCATAATCGGCTCCCGGACAATGGCGAACGTTGTTAAATCGAATACTTTGGAGAAACTGTTTTTCGTTGGCTCTGGTTTCCTCGGTTGCAGAGACGGCCGTAGCGATCTCGAAGGGAGAAATGCTTCTCCTAGAAAATTAGGGTATGTCGTGGATCGCGTTCCCAAATTGGACGTCGAAGATCGTCGACGATGGCGAAGATGGAGGCCAGCCAGAGGGTTGCTTGCGCGGCGATCGGCGAGAACGAGGCTGGTCCGAGAGGAGTATCCGCTAAGATGATCCTCGGAGTTGGTTCGCCGGCGATCTCCTTCCAGGCCGGTGCACGTGGCGGCCGATTGCATTTCCACCCTCGGCATCGAAATATTTCCTCCCCGCGGCCCCTCTCGCAACGAAACGAAACGGAACGAAACGAAACGGAAGCGCAGCCCCGACCCCCTCCAGCCGGTGTCCATGAAAACGTGCACGTGCTCGGTAGCTGGCAGCTAGGACTGGCAGACCTGCTCGCAGCCAGGCCTGCCACAGCAAGGGCACGTACACGCCCCCTACGCGTCGTCTGCATCTGGGGATGGCTGGCAGCCTAAAGGGTAGGTATACGCACTGGGTGTTACGTTGGGGTAGGCCTAGAGTTAGCTTGCGTGGGCGTGGGTGGCTCCACCCCGTCCAGGCTCATCCTTCTGGGGGATGAAAAAATAGAGAGAGAGAAAGAGAGAGCGAGAGAGAGAGAGAGAGTGAGAGGGACGCCGTGGCGCGGGCAGAAAGCGAGAGAAAGAGAGAGGGAGAGAGGTGGTGAGCTCGGAGCGAGAACGAGTAACCGGGTTAGAAAACAGGGAGGCAGGCGGAGAGAACGGGAGAATGAGAGAACGAGAGAGAGGGAGAGAGAGACGCGCGCGCGCGCGCGAGAAAGAGAAGAGGTTCGAGAGCCGCGAGCGAGAAAGAGGGCCGCGCAGAGAGAGAAAGAAAGAGAGAGAGAGAGAGAGGGGAGGGGCTGCGGAGGGAGTTAACCAGAGAAATAACCCTACCTATACTATCACCGATCGCGCGTACATACGCATATGCGTGCGGTTTGCTTCTCCGTTTTACCCTCGGCTCGGCCGAGGTAGCCGGCTAACGCGCTTACACACACATCGGCGTGGGCCACCCTCGGCCGAATCGCCCCCTCACCTTTTCTGGAATTTTTCCTTCGCAACGACGACGCCAGTCATCAACCCTGGCACACCGGCGAGCCGCGGTCATCCACCCAGCGTTGCCTCGAAACTCGAGACCCGCAGCCGCCGGCCTCGTTCTTTTAATGATGGCCTCTGCCAAGGGGAGAGGGCGAGAGAGGCGAGCCAGCCGAGCCGAGCAGCCGAGGCGATCCTCGTTGTTGGCAATTAACGGCGCAAAGAGCCTGGAAGGAAGACAGCCTCGTCCCCCGGAACACCGGAAGCCAATTCAACCTGACCAGGTGTCCACGAAAAAACCATCTCGATCGAAATTCGAATCTGCTCCACAGGAAAAAGAGTCGCGACGATGCGCCCGGTTGTGTGGTTCTCTTCGATCACATCTCGCGTTCTCTGTCGTCTCTTCTCTTCTCTTCTCTTCTCTTCTCTTCTCTTCTCTTCTCTTCTCTTCTCTTCTCTTCTCTTCTCTTCGGGGATTTAAACGCCCGACGGGATTCGAGAATTTTTCCGGCCAGGTTGTCTTCTCTCCTCTTCTCTCCTTCACAAGCGTTTCGCTTCTGCCAGCCTCGCCGGTTCCTCGAACCAACGACTGTGCAATTAAGGATAATTTGGTTCGGGTTCTTGGTCACGAGCCTCGGCATTGGCCTTGGTCGCGTCGCTGCTTTTCGGACGACGACGACGACGCCTGTGTGCAACCAGATTCGAAAATTCGACTCTCGGATGCAACCATATCTAGTCACCTTGGAAATGGCGGAAGGAGACGACGAAACACTCCAGGGACCATAAACGGGGACCTCCCTCTTCCGTACCGCGCGAGGTGTTGGATGACTACTTGTTTGTAGTCTTAGGAATATACTAGTGGCCAAGCTGTGAATCGCCAGAGCTTTAACACTACACGACTGAACTGCGACGCGTGGAAATAACAACGCCAATTAAAGACACAATCGATCCGTCTTTTATTCAGCTACGGTACACTGCATCTATTAATTGACCACTCGATGTTACAAGATTTGAATGTTTCGAAGAAAAGAACGATTTGTCAGTTGAATTATAGAACAGAAAATTCGTCGGTGGACCCACTTGCCCCGAAAATAGTTCGACCGAGAGAGAGAGAGAGAGAGAGAGAGAGAGAGAGAGAGAGAGAGAGAGAGAGAGAGCCATCGCAATTATTGCTGAGGTGGAAGTACCGAAAACTTGTGAGTGCAGTTTTAATAGCAGTGACGAATAAAAACGTGCAAGGGCAACGAGTGCTCCATTTGCTATTCCCCGGATTCCAACAGATGGTTCAATGACAACGTTTGTCTCGTCTGCGACGAGAAGGGTCAGCTTAGACGGCCGTTTAGAGACTTCCGCGACATTCTTATACTTAACAACTACTTACTTTACTAAACAACGTGGCAGCGTGAATTTATACGGGTACGTTTATGTAGTAGCTGCGATAGAAGCTATAAGAGCGGCGGCAAAAGCCGGTCATTAGCTGGTCATCCAGTAAGCGTGGCTATGCTCGCTGCTTCAATGTAAACACTCCCATTACGAAACAACAGAATGCGTGTATTTCTGTTGCTCCGTCGTCGCCGTGATCGTTTATCGCAATCCCAACGTGTGAGCGTTGCTCTAAGTCATTTCATTTCGCTATTTATGTCCTTTATTCTTACACCTGTTCGGGAAAAAAGTAGCAGGCTGTCCGAGGAAAGAGAAAAACCGACTCTGGATAAAGAAGACGAAGAAGAAGAAGAAAAAGAAAAAGATGGGGAGCGAGTAGATTCACCGTGGCGTGGGCCGGGCCTCTTGGATCGGCCTTGTCGGTACCCTTGGATTTCGGTCGGTGTCCTTGGCACTGATGGCGGCCACTCGGGCTGCGGTGTATACCACTTTATTCTCTCTCCATCTCCATCTCCATCTCCACCCGTGGCGCATTCTCCTTCTCCGGTTATCCTTCTTCCGCCCAGCTCTTCTTCGCCTCCGTCGGTCCCGCTCCGACCGCGAGAGCGCGGGCCCCTTTCTCTCCTTCCCTCTTTCACCGTGGCTCCTTTTATTTATTTATTCTTTTGGGCCGGCGGCGGCCGCTCTTTGTCCCTCGGCGCGCCGGCTGGTTGGTTGGCTGTTCGCTCGGTTGGACGTTGAACGTTGCTCCTTCGAATACTTCTGCCCAGGGTATACTGACCTACCACGAGAGACTGTTGCGGGAGAGTACCCGGCCGGGTTGGTACACACCTCACTTCGGCGGGCCCGCAAACTTCGGGTACAGTCACCGCCAGAGCACTCTCGCCGCTCCGCTCCGCTCGCTGGAATTCGAACGGACGCGCACCAACAACCCTTCTTCCTTCTGTACCCCCTCTGCTACGATCTCCTGCCGGCCATTATTTCAGAATTTTCTAACGCTCCCTTCGATAGCAACAACAATTTCAAGTCTAATAATTTCGTTTCGAATCGCAATGCGAAATAAGATTATTCCTCCAGGTACGGTGCTATAACACAGGCATGGAAATTTCAACAACAATGTTCCCATGCGTTAGACCCCCAAGTTTAAAGACAAAAAGTATGTTTCGTGAATAAAGCCTTGCTCCCAGAAGCTTCGAAGCGAAATCACACCGTCGATTCTCCGGACGAATCGCACAGATTATCAACAAAGGTACAGATCGCTCCATGGGGCACCGTTCTCTCCTGAGAGCCACAAAGCCACGCCCACCGAAGGCGGTCCTGTTTAGCCTACGCCCAAATCGAGCAACGCGCAGTGACAAAATCGTTCTCGTCAACTAAAAGCTGCCTGGCAAATGTACTTTAGTTGCGTTCTGCGAAAATCTACAGTTTTCCACCACCAGAAACCTGAACCCCAAACCGAATTCGAGATCGCAAGACCTCGAAGAACCCGAGGAACCTACAACGGGGAAGCGGGCCGCAATGGATTACAGCTCGATCAGAGGATCGCCGTTGCGTAACTTGCGGAGGAGACGACGGGAACGCCTCTCTCTCGCCCTCGGGTTAGCTTCCCGAGGCAATTAAATCGGCGAGGAATCGCGAAACGGTCCGCGAATCTCGTCCGTTGCGGCGATTCGCTGCCGGTATCTGGACTATCGGCCGTTCCGAGCGTGTACTTTACGACCGAAAGCGCGAGAGAAGTGAGAGTGCGAACGCGCGCGTTCGAGAAAAGAGGAGGACTCCTCTCTCTCTCTCTTTCCCTGGGTGTAAGGAGCAAGGAGGAAGAAAGAGGATCGAGAAAACCGAGAGCGGAGAGAGCGACGGCTGCTGGAGAAGCGGCAGCAACACACCACACACCGGCAGCAGCAGAAGCAGCAGCAGCAGGCGGCAGCTGCGCTCGCAGAGCCAATAACCTTGTTTCGAATCATCTTACTCGCGTAACGCGACGGCGGACCGAGTTACGCTACAGGAGGATTCAGAGACGTGGTATCATCACCGGAATCTTCCTACAATAGGATCCGAAAGGCTCATCTCTGCTTTCGAACACACTGCCGCGTTCTTTCGATTCTCTCTTGTCTATTCGCAGATACACAGTTTCTTAGCTTGATGGAGACACAATCTTTGAAGTACAACGTTAATGGGGAATGTGAACGCGTTGATCGTGATTGCCGGGCGATTCTTCTGTACCCTAAATGATCCACGATACTTGTGACACGAGTAATGAGGTTGTTGCACGGGAAATGTTCGATTTTTATCAGTAAAGGCTCGCTTCTAAATAAACTTATGGATCAGAGAGAGAGAGAGAGAGAGAGAGAGCATCGTTCTAATCGACGTACTCGGTGAATGACATTTTTTAGGTTGTTCTTTATTCACAAGATTGTCGAATAGTGCGTTGATCCATGGACACACTGTGATAAAAAATTGCACGACGCCATCATTAATATTTCATTTGTCCACTCGTGTAAGAGGAATACTCGAGAATCGCATTGATTCGCATTAAAACTTTATTTAAAAAGTAAAATTCGATATATATATGCATAAAGATTGAAGGCCGAGACTTCATGATCACCGGTTGTACCTTAAAACGATGCGTAATGAACCTGTAGACGCTAATAATATTTCCGGATCAAAACGCTTCACGGTGTTTGCACTTAAAGCACAATACATGTGTAAATCGAAGTTCATTAGCATTTGCATTAGGATTTTCTCGGGTAATTGAGTGGACGACTTGTTAACCGAGCCAGCTTATTAAACCTGAAGCAAGTCGGTCGATTGTCGTTTTTCTTTGCATTTTATGAAGCTTATCGCTCGATCCGGGAACATTGCCGTAACACTCGCCAGATCATCGACGGCTCCCGTGGTGTCATTGGCGAGTATTCGACGACCCACAGAATGGTCGGGGCGGTCGCGTCTTAGTTGGCCAGCGAAACGGTCTGTCTATAGAGAACTCGATCGAAATAAAAGAAGACCGTAGAAGGGAGTTCCGTCGAGCTGCTCTCTCTCTCGAGAGAGAGGCCCCGAAAAAAGAGGCTGTGCGCGCGTCGAGAAAAGAGAACTCGTTTCTCGGAGGAAACCGCGTCGGAAAGCCACGCCGAAGGGCGGATAGGCGCGGCGAGGCGCGTTACGGATCGTCGTCGTGTAGCCGGCAACGTTATCCGTCGTCGGAGAAGTTCGCGGCGACCTCGACACGTGAGAGAACACGCGTACCCGTTGCGGGATTCGCGTAACGCGATCCCAAAACTGTATCCGCAAGCCCGTGGTCGGTGTCGACGCGCGAAATCCAACGGGAGAGCGAGAGAGAACGAGAGAGAGAGCAGAGAACACAGGGAGAGCGTCTGGTCGGCGGACGCGTGTCGCTCGGCGTTTGCGTTAATTTCGACGCGGCGTCGGTCTGCTACAACAATCGCGCAACGATTCCATCAAAATGTTGATATCAACGTTTTCCGCGACCTAAATGCCCACGCTGGACACTCGATTCCACCAAAATTGAATTCAGCCGACGAAATAATGAAACAGCGAACAACGTACACCACGTTTCGTTTCCCTTCCGGTCGAGGTTGAAAGTTCTCTTCGATGGAGATACATTAGTAAGAAAGACTTTTGTGCGGCGTTTAGGCTTGCCTCGGGCCCACAGTTTGTTGAGCACTGGCGGCCGGTGTCTGCGTGCGTCGTCGTTCGAAATATGATTAAGCCGGAGCGGATAACAGGGCAGGTGCGGATACGAAGCTCCGGGTGTAACAACCAAAACACACGCGAAAGCTCTGGCGCGTGACGAGACATCGTGCACGGCTGTCGAACTGTGTTGAATCGAGAGAACGCCGGTCTGAATCCAAGACAAAGCACGACCACGGAGGACCTAGTTGTTCCTCTCGCGGAAGAGGAGTCCGGGCGAACAGGATTTCTAGGCCGGAACGCGTTCCCGAACCTGTCTTCGAAGGATAGAGGAATCCTCGAGCACAGAAGAAGTAGAAGAGGAAGAAGAAGAAGGGGCCGATGAAAAGATGCTTTTAAAAAGCCTTTAAAAAGCAAGAATAAATTCAATTTCCGCTAATTACACGTTATTAACACCTTGATGTACGATTTTCTTCACAATAATTACCAAGTACTTTACCTTTGTGTTTAGCTCCGATAGCGTAATAGCGAATAACGATTTAAATAGGAGAAGTAAAACCGACCACGGGTTGTGGGAAGAAACGTATGTATAAATGTAGTGAAAAACCATTAACAAATCGGCAGACCGAATATTCGTGGCATTAACAATTTCAGATTATTATCTACTCGACGAATGGGATCGGATGCAACGTCTTCAAGGTCTGTGCCCCGTTCGGTGCATCCGAATCCAGTGCAAAAAGACCAGCGTTTCAAGATATCTCGTGGTGCGCGAGGCTTTTCGGGATTATTTTCAGTAGTTTTATGGCGACGGCCCGCACGCAGCGAGCCTAAGGGAACCGTTTGCATAGTGGTGTCCCCTCGCCAGCTATGGCTGCGCACCAGCATTTTCGCTTGTCCCGTCGTCCCCCTGGTCTCTCGACGGGCATGGTCCCTCGCGAATCGCCCGACGACGCAACGACCACAAGAAAACGAGAGAGAAGGAAAGAAGGAGACGGAGCCGGACTGGCAGTCGAGTTAGGACTCTCGGAGGGAGCGGGAGAGAGAGAGAGAGAGAGGGAGAAGGAGAGAGTAGGAGGAAACAGAAAGGAAGGGCAGGAGGTGCGACGGGTCGTCGTGGAAGGATGGAGGAAACGAGGATCTGGACGAAGGGAGAACGCGGTGGCAGCGGAGGACGATGCTGGAGGCTCGGGGAGACGCGAGGGGTCAGGAGGGAACACGAGGGGTACGCAGGGTGGAGCGGGGGGCACGGGAGGGGCAACGCAAAACCGCGTGCGGCAGGTTCGGGTTCGGCAAGTCGGCTTTCGTTGGCAATCGCGCTCGTTCGGCGCGCGAAGGTCGGGATCAATGGCCGTAGGACCCTCCTGGCTACGGCCGCCGAGAGATCGGTGGGGGCCGGGGGGACCGAGGGGGCCCAACGGGGACCGAGGGGAGCAGGGAGGACCCGGCATGCTCGATCCTCGGGGCCCCGAGGCCCGCATGGTGGGGGAACCCCGCCACCCGGAGCCACAAGTTGGGTACCAAAAGAGGAGAAATTGAGTTGGCGCACCGGTGCACCCCTCCTTGCTCTCCACTCCTCGCCTCGCCGCTCTTCTCCTCTCCTTTCGTAGCCGCATGCTGGTTCGGCCCGACCCTCCTCAACCTTGTTCCTCGGTGCCGAGGGACCGGCCCGAGAATCCGATGGAAATGCCCAACGTTCGAGAGACCGAGTCTCTCGATTTTTTCGACGCTCTCGCGTCGCTCTTGCCTGCTTCGAATTCGATCCTCGCGAACCCCACGATATCTCTGACTATCCATCTTCTGTGGTTTCGTTGACCCCCTCCTCTGTTCCGCGCGAGGAAAATTCAAGTCGCTGCTCTCTCTCCCCGTTCTCGCTCGCTTGCTCGCTCGCCGGTTCTCGAAGCGGAGAAGCGGAGGAGCGGAGGAGCGGGCCACCGGAAAAGGGGCCACCGTGAGAAATCCGGGGAAGAGGGAGACCGGTGGCCGAAGGTCTTCGACCGTCGGTCTCTCCTCGGTTCCGTGGTTCGACGGAAACGTCGTTGATAACGATTATGGTGTTCGCGTCGAGCCGGTCGGCCCGCTGAAAAGGAAACGCTCCGGAGGGGCGCGTTCGCATTCGCATTCGCGTTTTGCGGCCACGATTCTCTCTCTCTCTCTCTCTCTCTCCCTCTCTCTCTCTCTCTCTATCGTTTCAATTTTCAGATTGAAATCGCTCCTGTCGGGGCAATTGACCGTTGTTAATTAGAGAGATACCGTTGACGATAAAATTTATTTTCCACTCGGTTACGTTCGCGTTCAATTTGGTCCCGCGCGTCTGCACCGAACACATTTTTATAAACACGCATCCGGAAAAATAATAATAACATCGTTAAATCCTGTATTTTTTCCACCGTGTTTGTTTAGGGCTCGCCATCAATCCTCGATATTGCGCGCGGCGTCGGTCCGACGAATTTCCATACGAGAAAAATCATTTCCATTATTATATGTACATTGTATTACTGATTCGTGAAAGCATAGCTATGGACACAGTGAGTGGGCCTAAACGCGGAACCCCACCCCCCTTATGACAGAAGGATAAATACTTTTACGGAAGATGGAGAGATTCTCTAAAAGATCGCGCGCTACACTCTCATTTCTTTCAGTGAATTAAAAATGGGCAGGCAGAATTTGGAACAGTGAGATGATTCAGGGGAGATAAAAACATAAATACATTATTTGAAAAATTACGTATCACTTGGCTCTTTACAATCGTTGCCGCAGTTTAATTGTGAGTTTGGAGAATTTGGAACAGCCGACTTCCATGTTTGTGTGTGTACCGCCTCTGTGCCAACTACCGAGCTCCCGGCCGACGGGGAGTCCATTTTAGAGAGGAACCGGTATGGCGAGATTAGGTGGGCGTGAGCCGCCAGTCCCAATAGAGCTTAGAGGCTGTCCCAAATTCTCCGTCGGGCCATTCTTTCCTCCGAAAATGGGACACACCCATGTTGTACCTGGTGGCCCCGATTGGTCCTCCGATCGTCGTGTCTGGCCGTCGTTTCTGTTTCTACTTCCATTACTGTCATTCTTCTGCTCGTAACCGAGGCATCTATATTTCACGGCTGGTTGCCCGTGCTTCCGCGGCGTTGAAAGAGTCATCGCCGTTGAACGCGACCAGCAAAACCAGAAGCAAATCGAACAGCGGCCCGGCGAAAGAGTCGCCTCTCGCGCTCGGTCGTTCCTACGACGAAGAAAACTTATTTCCTATTAGAATCGTCGCGTCTTGTCTTCTTAATCATTCGTAATTGCTTCGAACGGTCCGAGCTGCTGGTTTTTATACAGGAATACTAAAACCACGTTATCCACGACGTCTAAACAATTTCACCTGCACCGTAAGACTCGTCGATCTCTCCGCTAGTATTCTATAAAGTCTGGCAGAAGACGGGTTTAACGCACAGATTTAGTACTTTTCTTTCAGCGGTAAAAACGCTTGTAAAACAGCGAGCTTGTAATTAATTCACGTTCCTCCTAACTAGTCTTTAAGAACTAGAATCTGCATAAAGATCGGAAGCCTAATTATCATACCAGCTTGTAAGCACGAGCATTAATCTCCTTTTTGTTTACGCATTCATCATCTTGTAACGACGAGCGCGGTAAAGACAAATCGTTACTGTTATTGCCAATCTGTTTACGATTTCGCACGAACAGCTCTTCGGCTATAGCAAGAATGATCTTACCTTGGACTGCCAATGTTTATGCACAACAATAATTATCTACGGTATCGAACGCGTTGAAAGCGATACGACGGTATATCTCAACGGTGCAGTGTATTGTATCAGAAAAAAAAACTGTTTAAAAAAAGTCTGTATAAGAATGTGTTTTATGTGGCAGCCAGTGTACAGCCTTTTTAAACACAATTTCTTGCACATTCCCTGTACATTTAGTGCCATATAAAATACGGTCTTTTTTGCCCACCTAGATCTATAATGTCTGTCACAATAAAGGATACAGACGCGTGTCGGTAACGGAATGATTATTCTCAAACGATATCCGACGAGTTTTTACGAAACGCATTTGCTTATGTTATGTATTGTACTTATTACACGCTTTTCGATCGCGTCATGCGATCTTGCCTATTTTGGTCGCAGACGCACGAGTCTAATAATTAGACTGCGAATATTTATAGAAGCAGACGATCGTTCGGAGAAGCAGTAACTCTGTACCGCGTACACTTTTCTTTTCTTCTTCAACAATCTTAACAGGTCAAAAACAATGCGTCCCTAAGTTCACTTTATGTATCTACTGCTTTATACATCGACTTGTTTTTGTTGTAAACGCATCAAATCTGAAATCTATTAATATTTTTGTTTTCTGCGAAGATCGAGGGCGGCCGTAGACTTTTCCGGAGATGGAAAAATAGAAAATAGAAACTTGGAAATTTGTCGTAAGGGCGAAAAACTGGCAGATTCAACGGCAGAGGCGCGACGAACCGGTGTGTCTCAGGGTCGGAAGGAATTTAGGACGCCGCGGCAGGAAGGGCAACGTGGGCGAGGGACGATCGAGAGAACGTTGCGAAAGAGAAAGAGAAAGAGAAAGAACGTGAGAGGAAAGGAAGAGAAGCATGAGCGAGCAGCGATGGTTGCGGTCGAGGATCGGTGGGAGTTTGGGTGGCGGCGACCTACCCCAAATTCCAACCGGTTCCCGGTTCCCGGCTCCCACTCGGTCTCCCCCCAGGATTTCGAGAGGCAACCCTTTCGACGCTCGTCTCGTAGGCCTACTTCTGCTCTCGCGACCAGAGAGTTGGTTTATTCTGCGGAGCACGCATTGTGCTCGGGCCCCTCGCCTCTCCCGGTTGCCCCTGTTCTTTCGTTACGCGAAATCCCGCAGCCGCACTCGCCGCCGGATCCGTTTCGCTCGTTTCGCCTCGTTCCCGCTCCGGTACCCGCTCCGCCCCCCTTATACTCTTTTACTCGCTCCCTCTCTCTCTCTCTCTCTCTCTCTCTCTCTCTCTCGCTCTCTTTCTGTGTATCGTGGTCTCTGTCGAGCCTTTTATCCCCCTCGCGTTGCATCGTGCCAGTGCACCAGGCACCAGGTAGCTGCTGCCGCTGCCGCTGGCGTACGCACCGCGCGGCCAACGTACACTCTGGTTCTTTCAGCGTCGGAAAAAGTGGTTTCGATTCGATGAGTACGCGCCGGGTTCGACCAGTTTCGCGGGGCGAACGCCCGACGGAACAGCCATCGGCCGGAATAAGGACACCGGAGCGGAGCGGAGCCGAGCGAGGCAGAGCGAAGCAGAGGAACGACGCGAGGATACCTCTCCCCGCGATTATTCGGGAACCGAGGACTGGTTTTGTAATTGCCGCGGGAAAACGCGCGCGGAACGCGATGTCGCGATGACGGGTTGCTTGCTCTCTCTGTGCAGGTCGTTGGTCGTTTTCAACGGTGATCGCGGGGGGCGCGCGATGAAGATCCTCCGCCCGCGAACAGGCTGATTACGGTATCGTATTATTTTAATGCGAACATTTTAATATCGCGTAAAATATCGCGTTACCGAGCCTGATTACAGCGCAGCGACCGGCTACGATATTAATAACGCTTCATTTGTATAACGTAATATTCCTACGGGGAAACGAGAAAATCTGACGGGTCCGGACTTTGTAAATAGGCTTTGAATAAATATCATTAAATTTCACGTTCGATCATTTTCGATGGTTAATTACGGCCTCTCTCTCTCTCTCTATCTCTCTCTCTCTCTTTCTCTCTCTTTCGTGTCCGGACGCGGAGACGAGTTCGTTCCGGCGAGCAGAATTTTTGTCGAGAGTTTATACCGTATTCTCGTCGCGTTTATGGGTGTTCTGATCGTTCACGGTTCGAGGCGCGAAGCACGGATTTCGTTTTCTCGGTGAATCGCGTCGAATCCGTGCCGACCGCAAGAAAACCGGCTTCGAGAAATTTATTTCTATTTCGCCGGTGGCCGAACACGGCCGGCAGAGAAATCGCGAAAAAAGGGCGAATCGATCGTCCGAGGCGCGTCCATTACGCTTTATTATTCGCCCGAGCCCTATGCGCGATCCTCTTGGTGGTTTGCAGTCGATCGCGAACCCTTCTCTCTTCTCTCCCTCTCTCTCTCTCTCCCCCTCGGTGTCTCCCTTTCTCTCTCTCTCTCTCTCTTTTTTCGCTCGTTTATTCGCTCGCCCGACCGCCCTCCGCGTCGTTTCTATTCCGATGACAGAACAGAAATGGAAAGCGAAGCGCGACAGAGAGGCCGGGAATCGGATGATCGCGAAAAAAGCCAACGAATTATTTCCATCGATTCCACCGATGGCCTAACGCACGCATGTACACGCGCCTCAAGGTTCATCCACCTCTCCGACGATTATCTTGTGTGTTTCAATCCCGAAACAAACTCTCGAAAAATCAACGGGCGACGATCTCCCATCGTAATTAGCCAGCCAATGAAACGCGCGTTGTCGCGCGCCTCGACTCGTATTTCACCCTCGACCGGTCGGGATGCACGTGTCTCTGGCACCCCATGAATCTTTTTAAACGACCGAAGTATGCTGTATTTATTGCAAATTAAATTCTGACGGCTCGACTCGTTCCAGCGGTCGCGCTGAACCAGCTCGAACGTTTCTGAAATCGAGAGAAAGAAACTGACTGCTGGGGTGCCTCGAGAACCGCTTAGGGGCGGTTCTGATCGATTAGGGGCAGCATCTGTGGATGCAATAAACGTCGAGAGAGAAACAGACCGATTTCAAGGGGCGAGGACACCGTTGTTTAAACCAAGTCTTGATTATTGATACCTGCTTGCGGGGGCGCGGCAACAAGCGTTGGAGTAATTACGCGTCCGTCCTATGAATCTATTAGCGAATCTGCTCGCTCTCTCTCTCTCTCTCTAATGCTGAATCGTAGCTTGACCCTCCTGGTAATACCTATTCGAGCATTCCTGTTGGTCCTTCTACCTGTCAATGGACGCAGTCGGTAATTAACAGACATTTTAATCGACATTCCCACCGGATGATTCATATTTGAGTCTCTGGATGTTCTTTTAAATGCAATTGAGGTATAAAATAAAAACGCATAGAACGTGGCAATTCTTTGAATTTCTCTCCAGAAATGTCACGATGAGACTGCAGATTTTTACGAAAAAAAGGTCTACTAATTTCAAGATGCAGGAGCAACGAAGACCCTCATTTCTTTTCTCGATCATTTCAATCAACTGAAAATAAATCAAGGCATGCTTATTTAAGCATTTGCTTTTAAAATCAAATCTGTAGTCGGGTCATATGAATTATCCATTAAAAGAAGAGAATTCTCAATGTGCTCTCGCATCTTCTTTACTTGGAGTGTACAACCAATGAGTGAACGCCAAGGTGTTAACTTCAGACGAAGAAGCTCGTATTTGTCTGAGATCCTATATACGTAGTTTGATGAATTGCGACAGTACTATAAATCTTGAGTCGAAAATCACCAGGCATTGGGATTCAAGCGAAGGATAAACCATTCTTATGGTTGGTGTGAAGAGCTATCGAAGGAGTATGGTGAATCGCTAAACGTCACGATTTTTTTTAGTGCAGCGTGTGGTTTTCTGCGCGGAGCCACCGTGTATAAGCGCGGCGCGGCGCGGCGCCGTGGACGCGTATGCGTGCACGTCTCTACTTTACGTTTCACCGCGGCACCCCTAACCGTGGCTTATGGTCGTCAAAGGGATGCACGCGTAGCCTATGTGCATAATACCGTGCATCGATATACACCGTGCTGAGTTGTGTGTCCGCGGGAGCGGTTGTGTGCACGTGCAGGCGTCCGCGCGCGCGTTCCACCGAGAGCCAGGGTCTGGTGTGTCCGTGTGCCTGTGCGTGCATACATACGTGTGTCGTACCGACTGCCTTCGACGCTGCGTCGAGGACGGTGCAACGACCCGCGTCGCGGATCGAAATTGCGAGGTCGAAGCGATGATCGAGCCTCGGTCCTCCAACACATTGTATACCGCGACCGGCGCGACCGACGCGACCGACGCGACGGACGTTAAAATAGTTGCCTCGGCCGGACGTCGACGCCACTCGACTCGACGCCGCTCGAATAAAAATCCCTGCCGCGCTCTCCTGCACAACTCCCGACGTTTCGGTTAATCGGCCGACGGCCTTTGCCTTTGCGATCTTTTGTCGCAGCAAACGCGCGATCGGAACCTTCGGCATCTCCTGCGAGCAACGGGTTTGCCCCCTGCGGCCACTGCTCGGACTTGGTTCGGAGCGGGAGCCGAGAGGCCACGCCTACTCGAGACGCTATCGTCGACGACGGTAACGGTGTGGAAATCTTCTACCGAAACTTTGGAAACTCTTCAAGAGGTTTGATTCGTTCTAAATCATTGCAGACTCTCGACTGAAACACGAACTCATCTCTGAGATACTGCTTTGCTTCGGGGGAAGTTCGGAGCGACGAAGCCACGCCTACTTAGTCGCTCTAAGCAAATGGAATGACGCGGGCAGTTGTTTATTGGGACACTGAGAAGATTTCCTGGTCTTGTGAGCCACTCCGCGTGGGCAAAGATTGCCCCTGAAATGCTACTTTAGCTCACTGGCAATCTAGAGTCACAATGCCACGCCCAGTTGGAACACCCCGCAAGAAGGGAATGGATTCATCTAATTAACAATGTGTCGAAGAAGTTCTTCTAGATCGCCTCAGGCCACGTACAGATATTTTCCGCAACGGTACCACTCGCTCCGTTAGCAACTTACCAAAGCAAGTTCTCAGGAGCCACCACGAGGAGGTGGAGTGAGAGGATTTTAGGTACAGCCCTCCAGTGGATTCGAGTTCCTATTGGCGGGGCCCTGTACCCTCAGGCTCCCAAAGACGCATTAGGAGCCAAAAGACCACGCCTACTAGAAACATTTTACACGAAGGTAGCAAAATGTACAGCCTTCTGTGTTAGGACTCTAGCAAGATTTATAGAGCTTCTTCAGCTTCTCCTAGATCACACTAATTGCGCTTTGAGCTTCAACTAAAGCACTGTTCTGAGATCGAGAGCCACGAAGCCACGCCTACTCAGAAGACTCTGCGTAAATGGAAGAGGACAGTCTTCCGGAGCAAGGTCGATTGTCTCTTCTTTCTTTAGTGTCGTTTGCCACAGAAATAATCGTAGTGCTCTAAAGTTCTCGCAACGGTAGCTTCGTTCCCGAAGAACCACAGGTAGATTCGACGCCTGGTTCGGTTCGGGGGGTCTAGCTCCGCTCGATGAGACGTCGATCGTCCATAGTTTGCAAACGTCTAGAGACCGGAGAACGAGCGTACCTCGTACGATGCAATTACATTGCGCCGTAGCTTTTTTTTTCCCTACGCATCATTTTCTACGCGGCGAGTCTACCGGAAGTGGGGAGGCGCGGTGCCAGTATCATTTCCCTCACCAATTACCTGCTCTAATCTCATAAATAAGGAACTACCGGCGCACAACGCTGTCCGTTCGTTTCTAGGCTCCCTAAAATTCTACCTTGCGATTAGCGCTCCGTCTCGGGGCTGTAATCGAATCGAGAGTCTCTTCAATTATCTGCTTGTCCCGGGCGTTCCGTAGCAGAACTGGAAACACGATGGAGAAGAGAGAGAGAGAGAGAGAGAGAGAGAGACTCTAAAGAGCAACGCGAGAGAAAGTTGCGAAAAAGTCTCCGGTCGATTAGAGCTAGGGAGTAGAGGGTTGCTGGGTTGACCATGACGTCTCGCGACAGCTGCCCGGTTCCCTCGCCGGTGGAAAGGCGTCGGGGAACATCCTCGATCAGTGAAATACAGTCCCGGAGACCGGCTTCGGCTTCGGCTTCGGCTTCGGCTTCGGCTTCGGCACCGCTCGTTCTATTCCATAACACTTCGAGACCGCGATCGATAGCATCTTAAACGCAATTCGCTCGGTCTCGTAACAGCTAATTTTAAGCAGCCTATTTATGCTCCTGTTTATTCATTCATGCCGATACCACGGCCCCGAGGGCTATAGTTGCTCGTTTCGTGCAGCTTTTCCATTCGTCCTGCGGCCTGGCCTGCCGAGCTCGGCCTAGCTGCCCCCTTTTTCGAAGCCCCACCGACAGAGGGTCGCCGTTTGCCAGCCGCGCACGCACTACACGCGAGCGTGCACCGCACGCCGCACATGCTCCGCACGCCAGAAAAATCGAAACCGTTCGCGAATTTTCGGCAACCCTCTTACACCCCGCCTCGACGTCGACAAAACTAACCCTCGAGACCAAGAGTTTTTCTCAACAATCTCGTCGCTGGGACCAAGCGCTGTTTATCCTGGGTGGACTCTGGATTGTGCTCAGAAGCAAAGGCTAGGCTTCCTGTCTCTCTTTCTGGGTAGCTTTTTTTTCTTCAGTTAGTCCAGAGGCAATAAAATTAGGAAAAAGGTGGAACTCCTCTCCCTTCTCGTTCATAATCATTTCAGAACAGAAAGACCGTTTCCAGAGCGTGCGTCCGGGGTTCCCACACGCGGCAAACCTATCGAACAGGTGACCACGTGAGTGGTTATCGCGGGTGGACATCGTTCGATAGCAGTAACCGGCGGTAATCGAGTCGTAATCGATGATAGAGGAGCGCGATAACGGGCGAGGAATGGAAGAGAGGTTCGTCCTTAGCGAGCGAGCCAGCTCGTAAACTGGCCGATCGTTGCGCAACGACTGTTACGCGCGCTCACGGACGCCGCGCCGTGCCGCGCCGGGGCGCGTCGTCGCCTCGTAACGTCGCGGGTGGAACAAGACACAAAACAGAGATAGAGGAAGAGAAACGGAGAGAGAGAGAGAGGGAGAGAGAGCTCGACCATCCGTGGATTCAGTTATAATCGGGACTGAAAGTCACCGAATAAACTCGCCGGCCGGTTAACGGTTCCTTGGCAGGATCTCCCGCCGCACGCGCGAACACGAGAGTTACATTAGCCTGGGGCCGAGACAGCGATACCGTGTAATAGCGCCGAGCGGAATCGCGAGAGAGACGAGGTTCTCGCTTTATTCGCCGAGGCTGACCTTACGCGCTACTCTCTCGCCACGCCGGTAACAAGGCCTACGAGAGACGATCCGCTACCGTGGTTCAACACATCTGACACGGTCAACCTGATTTAGGCACGATCGGGTCTCGCTAGTCCGTAGGAAACTATTGGCAACAGTGAGAGGTTCAATCTGTAAGAGTGCACCGCGCCGCTGGCCGTATCACGGTTCGTATCGGGTTACAGCTAAATGTTTGGAAGAAGGCGAACGCACTGTTTAGATTAAGGCGCGACGATGCGAGAAGCGGGGACCGAACGATTTTTGGGACGAGAGGACAGTCTCGTCGAAGCCACGATCAAATAAAGACCATTTTCCTCTATAGGCCATCTGTTAGTTAAACTCCTGACACCTTTCCTAAAATTCAGAAGTGGGATTACGCGATACGCGAGCGCAGTTGGTTACAAAGTGTGAAATAAGTTCGCGAAACTAGTTTTGGAATAAGTCCACTAGTTAACTTTGTTAATTGTGTACGGTCGCGAAAGAACCAAGTGAGTTAGTGATTTTTAGTTAAGACATTGACATTTAAGATAGACATTATGACGCCGCTTACGGTAGCAGACTTAAAAGACTTATGCCGAGGAAATAATCTGTCGACATCGGGGACAAAAATCGAACTCGTGCACCGGCTGCTGGAAAGGGGTATTCCAGAATCGGTGTTGCATCTGACAACGCTGCAGACCCCTCAGAATAATGTGGTGGAGACTGAGACTCAGGAAGAAGTTGGAACGGGGTCCAGTGAACAGGTGGATAGGCCCTTATCTGAGACCGATTTGTTAAGAAGGGAAAGAGATTTAGCAGAACGTGAAGTTCGATTATTACGCAGGGAACTGGAAATTGTCCGGCTTTCGCCTTCGAGTAATATGTCGTCGCGATCACGAGAAGTCCGTTGGAAGGACGTCAAAGAATTGATCAGCGACTTCGACGGCAACAATTTCGATGCAGAAACGTGGGTGCAGCAGATGAGGAGACTGATTGCAGCACATGGATTAGACGATTACGCAGCAAAGGCGATGATCTGCAGCAAATTAAAGGACAAAGCCCTGAGATGGTATCAGTCGAAACCAAATTGTGTGGACATGACGTACGAAGAGTTACTCGTTGGGTTAAATAGAATGTATGGGTGTCGGCCGAGCACGCTGTCGTTAAGACGAGAATTCGAAAGGAGAATCTGGAAAAGCGATGAAACGTTCACCGACTACGTACATGACAAAGTTGTGCTGGGAAACCGAGTGCCAATTTCAGACACCGAAGTGGTCGACTACATCATCGAAGGAATACCAGACGAAAATTTAAAATTACTGGCTAGAGTACGGGGTTTCCGTACAGTCGAAGAATTAGTGCAGGCGCTTGCCAGGTCAACGCTGCCAGAGGAGCCGAGAAGGCCCAGACCAGTGCCACGACGGGATATCAACCCACCAACAACAAAGGTTACCCGGGAGCGGCAACCGAAAGACCTAAAAGATGTCCGATGCTACAACTGCAACGAGACGGGACATTTTGCGGTTGAATGCAAGAAGCCCAGAAGAGAACGAGGGTCATGTTTTAAATGCGGCAGTATGGGACACCGCGTCGAACGATGCCCGACTTCGAGGGACATCAGTTACGTAGTTCCCCACCAAGACGAAGACAGCGATTTTTTCCCTACGGTATTATTGGACATAAAAACTACCGAAAGTAATTTTAGGCAATTAGAAATAAGCGCACTATTAGATTCGGGTAGTCCCATTAGTTTTATTAAAGAAGCTATTATACCAAGTAATTTGATACGCGATACCGATAAATCAATTAAGTTCACAGGAATAAATAACAGCGAAATGCATGTTATTGGAAGCGTTGAGGTCCAACTCGCTTACGACGGGATTCCCTATAATATTATGCTGCAAGTAGTCACGGAGAATACTATGCGAAATCCTCTAGTATTAGGGAGAGATTTTTTGAAAAAAGCAGGAATTTCATTTAAATTTAATCAAGAAATCAGACAAATAATGAACATCGAAATAGCTTCAGACGACGATAGTCAAATACCGACATTAAACATTAATCCGGAAGTTACGCGAAGTGCTCAAGATCAGGTCCGTAAATTGTTTATCGAACGCTATGTGAAACCTATTAGACCAGAACACCCGCAAACAGAAAACGTAATGAAGATTACAGTAACAGATGAAAAACCATTCCATTATGCCCCACGTAGATTGTCGTATCACGAAAAAACAAAGTTAAAAGAAATAATTGATGACTTGTTAGAAAAAGGCGCGATAAGAGAAAGCACTTCCGAGTACGCTTCACCGATAATTTTAGTTAGAAAAAGAAATGGTGAAATGCGCATGTGCATAGATTTTAGATTCTTAAATAAAATTTCAGTTCGGGATAACTTTCCATTGCCCCTAATAGAAGATCAACTAGATTTATTAGACGGGAAAAAATATTTCACTCTGCTGGATTTGAAAGACGGATTTTTCCACATTCGGATGCATGAAGATTCGGTTAAATTCACTGCTTTTGTTACACCATGGGGTCAATACGAATGCCTTAAGATGCCATTCGGGCTAAAAGGAGGGCCGTTAAAGTTCCAACGATACGTTGCACAAATATTTAGAAAACCAATCGAGGCTGGAGATGTTTCTGTATATTTGGATGATTTTCTGGTGGCAACAGAGACAGTAGAGCATCATTTATTGGTATTAGAAAAAGTTTTTCAATTGTGCGTCGCAAATAAACTAGAATTACGATTGGATAAATGTAAATTTCTACAAACTAGGTTAGAATATTTAGGATATACGATAACGAGCGAGGGTATCCGACCCACGGAACGCGGGGTAAATGACGTTAAAAGATTCCCGATTCCCCAAAATACGCGAGATGTACAAAGTTTTCTGGGACTTTGTTCATATTTTCGAAAATTTATTGAAAATTTCTCGTTAATCGCGAAACCGTTATATGACCTTACAAAAAAATCGGTTAATTTTACGTTTGGTTCAGAAGAAGCGCGTGCATTCGATAAATTGAAAGAATGTCTAGTAAATAGCCCTATTTTAAGTATTTATTGTCCGCGTGACACTACCGAATTACATTGTGACGCAAGTTCAGTAGGTTTCGGTGCAATCTTGATGCAGAGAAAACGGGATCAAAAACTTCATCCTGTGTTTTATTTCTCAAAAAGAACAACAGAAGCAGAAACTAAATACCATAGTTTCGAATTAGAGACTCTAGCGATCATTTACGCGTTACGGCGTTTCAGGACATATCTGCTTGGAATACAATTCAAGATTATTACAGATTGCCAGGCACTCAGCCTCACGTTAAAGAAAAAAGAAACCAATCCACGAATCGCGCGATGGGTGTTAGAGTTACAAGGGTACGACTATGTTTTAGAACATAGGTCAAGCTCGAGGATGCGTCATGTAGATGCACTTAGTCGGCAAATTCTTATTTTGCACGATAATTCTTTCGATAGAAATCTCGCATTATGCCAGGATAACGATCCTGAAATAGCAAATATTCGTAAAAAATTGGAAAATACAGAGGATAAATTTTTCGAAATGACAAACGGTTTGGTTTATCGCAAAGTGAGAGATCGCGCTTTGTTTTATGTTCCTTCTGCTTTGGAATCTAGTATTTTACAAAAACATCACAATGATATGGGACATGTAGGTTTTGAGAAGACAGTGGAAAACGTGCAAAACACCTATTGGTTCCCGAAAATTAGAGAGAAAGTCAAGAGCCACATAAAAAACTGCCTTAAATGTATTGCATTTAGTCCGAATTCTGGTAAACAAGAAGGAAGTTTGCATGAAATTCCAAAGGATAGCAAACCATTTTATACCATACATATCGATCATCTAGGGCCGATGACAAAACAACATTCAATTAGCAAACGCTATATTTTTGTAATAGTGGATGGATTCACGAAATTTGTGAAATTGTACGGAACAAAAACTACAAATACGGCGGAAGTCATAAAATGCTTGCGAAATTATTTTACGATTTTTAGTAGACCATTAAGAATCGTATCAGATCGAGGTAGTTGTTTCACTTCTCAGGATTTCCAAAATTTCGTAGATGAAAACGGGATAACGCACATTAGAATTGCCACTGCCTCACCGCAAGCAAATGGTCAGGTGGAAAGATTTAATCGAACCATTGTACCGATGATAGCAAAATTAGCAGACGAGAGGAATGTACGGTGGTACGAAACACTCGACGACGTAGAATACGCGTGCAACAACACGATAAATAAATCGACGGGAGAAACCCCGAGCATATTGTTATACGGCGTAAGCCAGCGTGGAAAAATAGTCGATAGCATCCGAGATACATTAGAAAAAATAGGTAGTATTATGGACAGTAGGAATTTAGTAGATGTAAGAAATAAGGCGAAGGAAAAAATTAAGCAAAGTTTTGAGACGAATAAGAAATACCACGACGAGAAACGGAAACCGGCACGGATATATCAAGTTGGAGATAGAGTAATGATTAAAAATTTTCACACAACAGGCGATTCATCGAAGCTAGCACCTTTGTTTAAAGGACCATACGAGGTTGAAAGGGTATTGAGGAATGATCGATACGTGATAAAGGATATCGACGGATTCCAAAATACACGACTTCCTTATAAAGGAACATGGGCGGCAACGAACATGAGACCATGGATGTCTCCTCAATTATAAAATTTAGAATATTTAATGCAGCGATCTCATAGCGATTAGGTTTAAGGTACGATATTATAATCACATATTATTTGTTAGTGTATAGAGTCCTTAGAGATTAGAAAGAAAATGTATAGTTTATAAAGTGTGTGATAGCGATGTTAGTGCGCAACGGTATGTTTGTGTATACGGGTTAATCGAGACGATTAACGGTCAGGATGGCCGAATTGTAAGAGTGCACCGCGCCGCTGGCCGTATCACGGTTCGTATCGGGTTACAGCTAAATGTTTGGAAGAAGGCGAACGCACTGTTTAGATTAAGGCGCGACGATGCGAGAAGCGGGGACCGAACGATTTTTGGGACGAGAGGACAGTCTCGTCGAAGCCACGATCAAATAAAGACCATTTTCCTCTATAGGCCATCTGTTAGTTAAACTCCTGACACCTTTCCTAAAATCGTCTTTTCTTCTAGGATAACAGCAATCTCTGAAAAGACATCGATATCGTTTACATTCGTATAAAACGCAGAATGATTAGCAAAACTTGCAGGGTGTTTCGTTTCTCCGTTTCTTATTTTTTTTTTTTAGGACCCGAAACTAGCAACCTGTGAGAAGCTTGGCAGTGGATCTTTGTGGAAAATAAAGATTGTCCAAGTCAGTTGTACGAAACAGAAGTTGAAGAAAGTATGCTTCCTCTTTGAATAATTTTAATAAGGCTGAAATAATGTAACAACGTCATTCGATTCTTCTAATGCCATCACAGTGTTGTATTCGACCAAGTCAGTTTTATCAAGAATGCATAAATATCGTAGAGTCTACTTCTTAGTGTTTTCTACATTTTCATGAAATAGAGAAGGATTGATAAAAGTTGGACCCTTCAGGAATCGTTACCTCTTCCCTAGGAAGTTAAAGAAACTGGACAGAAACAGGATGTGTCGCGTCGCGACACGATAAATTATAACAAACAAGGCGAAGACCGCGTTCCGCCTACAACATACATACGTTCATGCGAATAATCATAAGGTGAAGATCACGTTCCACCTAATTAGTATAAATCTCAATATAAACGATAAGGTGAAGATCACGTTCCACCTGCAGTGTGCACACGTATACGAACCACGTCAGGCGAAGAACAAGTCCCGCCTGTAACGTCCACAAACACACGATTATACGAAATACAAATAACTATAAGAGCGAGCGATCCGTCCGTTTCATCGATCCGTTAGATTTGGCGGGAAACCGTCGAGCCTTATATGGGCATGGGAATCGCCAATGACCATATAAGGTAATAGGGCCGCGACGGCGACGACGAAGATCCGACGATCGCGGCGAAAAATCTGCCGATCGCGAATCTAGGGAGAGAGCGCGAATATATGGAGCGCGGCCGCGGGCCGCGAGGCAGTTCGCCTGAACGTTTAGCTATCATTGTATACAAGCGAGAATCGTGCGAAATTCAGTATAACGGTCTCTCGCGATTACTTCCAATCACGCCAAAAGAGTGTAAACCCAGAACTGTACAGACTGACGTATCGCGAGTCAAACTCGATAAATTAATCAATAAAGACACCGTGCTCTAAAAAAAGTGTTTTATTCGACCACGTGAAGCGAAACCACGGAGCGTGCGGGATCGTTCCGAAGTGTAGCAGTTCTACACTGAACATTTGGTGCCTCCTGTGAGGTTTTTACATCTCACGGAAAACTACAGTTCGCGAGCCATTGAGGGGACGACCACCTGCCACAAAGCATACAGCGGATTGCCCTGCCACGATTAAGGATTACAGTAGCCGCCTGCATCAGGTCACGTGAGTCGTTCGTTCAATCCATTATCCCACCGTCATGTCCGACAGTATAAAATTATTAATACAAAAGCGTTCAGCCCTCAAAACGCAAATTACAATCGTCGACAATCTCGTAGACAAGGGAAAATTAGATAACGCGACATTAAGGTTACGCATCGCCCGGTTGACGGATTTATTTCACGCGGCCGAGGATGCTAACAACGAGATCGCGTTGCTAGAGCCGGACAACGGTCACGACGACATTTTCGCGGAGATTACGACCCGTTTCTACGATCTCGCGAGCCGGGCCGAGAACATTCTAAATCGCCCAGACATCTCGCGCGCAGATACCGACACTGCAAATGATAGCAGAAGCACCGACAGTGCGAAAGGTCGCCCCGTTAAATTGCCCGATGCCTCATTACCGACTTTCGACGGTCGTTCTGAAAGGTGGTTGTCTTTTAAAAACGCGTTTAACAGTATGATCAGTTCACGCAGCAATTAGAATTACTCCGAGCAGTTTCATTCCACCGAAGAGTTTTAACGGAGCAACCGCAAAATATCGAATTACACGGGTTTTGCGACGCGAGCGCCATTGGATATGGTGCATGTTTGTACGTGCGGTCGACCGGGAAGGACGGCATTGTCAAATGTCATCTATTGTGCGCTAAATCGCGAGTTGCGCCGCTCAAGACGGTGACCATTCCCCGATTAGAATTATGCGGCGCGTTATTGTTGACGCGACTATACCGCGAGGCGAGCGACGCGCTTAATATCTCACCTGATAAGGTGGTGTTTTGGTCCGACTCGACCGTGGTACTACATTGGATTCAGACGGCACCGCATCGGCTAAAAATGTATGCGGCCACGCGAGTCGCGGAAATTCAATCGATCACCGGTGATCATACCTGGCGACACGTCCGCTCGGAGTACAATCCGGCAGACGCATTATCCCGAGGCCAATTACCGCACGCGTTTCTGCAGAATCGTGCATGGTTCGTCGGTCCGTCGTGGCTGACTAAAAATTCGGACGAATGGCCTAACGAAGTGCTGCAGAACATCGAGATTCCCGAACTCAAGGCGGTCACTTGTTTCGTCGCGAACACTAGCACGGACGATTTCTTCACGCGTTACTCTTCATATACCACGTTACGTAGGGTAATCGCATATTGTTTACGGTTCCGGCCATGTGGCCCGCGCGGCGGTTCGCTGAGCGCCCGAGAAATTCAGATGGCCGAGATTCGAATTATCCGAAACGTGCAGGCATCGCAATTCGAAAACGACATTAAGTGCCTAAAGGCCAAAAATACGACGTCGAAAAGCCGAATCGCGAGCCTCAATCCTTTTCTGGACGACGACACTGTGCTACGGGTCGGTGGGCGCCTACAAAAATCAGATCTGCCCTATGACCAAAAACATCCGATCTTGCTACCGAGTCGACATCGGCTAACTGACCTAATCATCCGGGAAACGCACGAGAAATGCCATCACACGGGCATACAAACCACCTTACATATACTCCGACAAAGATTTTGGTTGCTTGACGGACGGAACCAAGTACGTCAGGTAATACGTTCGTGCACACGGTGTTTCCGTTTCAACGCGATTAATACCGAATATAGAATGGGCAATTTACCGGCGGTTCGAGTACGCGAGGCGACCCCTTTCGAAAACATCGGCATAGATTTCTGCGGGCCCTTTTTCATAAAGGAACGCAAGCACCGAAACAGAACGCGAATCAAAGCATACGTGTGCGTGTTTGTGTGTATGGCCGTGAAGGCGGTACATCTAGAAGTCGTTAGTGACCTGTCAACCGAGGGGTTCCTCGCAGCGTTGCGACGGTTCGCGTCGCGACGGGGTGTGCCGGCTCATATATTCTCCGATAACGGCACAAATTTTGTAGGCGCGAGTAATCAATTAAAAGAATTATACGCGTTGCTCCAATCAGACACGCACCGAGAACGCGTTCAAAGATTTGCCAGTGACCATCGGATCACGTGGCATTTCAATCCACCAGCGGCCCCCCATTTCGGCGGTTTGTGGGAGTCAATGGTGAAACTGTTCAAACATCACCTTCGGCGGGTTGTCGGCGATTCACTTTTTACTTTCGAAGAGTTCAATACGCTCTGTATAGAGATCGAGGGCATTCTGAATTCCCGACCCATAACACCACTATCCTCCGACCCGAACGATTTGAACGCACTTACGCCAGCGCATTTTTTAATCGGGAAATCATTAACCACCCTTCCCGAGGATAACTTGGTACAAGTTCCAGCACATCGCCTATCCGCTTGGCAGCACATTACGAAGGTTCGCCAAGACTTCTGGACACGCTGGAACAAAGAGTATTTGAACGAGCTACAAAAACGGCAGAAATGGGCTAAGGACAGCCCAAACATCGAGGTCGGTACCGTCGTGCTGCTCAAGGACAAAAATCAACCCTGTTCGCAGTGGGCGCTAGGCAGGATCACAGCCCTACATCCTGGTGAGGACGGAATAGCGCGAGCAGCCACGGTAAAAACAGCAAACGGGGAATTCAAACGGACCACACAAATCATGTGTCCGTTACCTTCCGAATGAACTCTTCACGAGCGTTTCGTAAACCGCAATCGTTAACAAATTATCGACTTATGCATCACATATACAACCGACTCCATATAGACATTGTACACGTCTGAATCACGACTAAAAGCGCAATAGTTGATCGTACCCTCTCAACGGGGGGAGTATGTCGCGTCGCGACACGATAAATTATAACAAACAAGGCGAAGACCGCGTTCCGCCTACAACATACATACGTTCATGCGAATAATCATAAGGTGAAGATCACGTTCCACCTAATTAGTATAAATCTCAATATAAACGATAAGGTGAAGATCACGTTCCACCTGCAGTGTGCACACGTATACGAACCACGTCAGGCGAAGAACAAGTCCCGCCTGTAACGTCCACAAACACACGATTATACGAAATACAAATAACTATAAGAGCGAGCGATCCGTCCGTTTCATCGATCCGTTAGATTTGGCGGGAAACCGTCGAGCCTTATATGGGCATGGGAATCGCCAATGACCATATAAGGTAATAGGGCCGCGACGGCGACGACGAAGATCCGACGATCGCGGCGAAAAATCTGCCGATCGCGAATCTAGGGAGAGAGCGCGAATATATGGAGCGCGGCCGCGGGCCGCGAGGCAGTTCGCCTGAACGTTTAGCTATCATTGTATACAAGCGAGAATCGTGCGAAATTCAGTATAACGGTCTCTCGCGATTACTTCCAATCACGCCAAAAGAGTGTAAACCCAGAACTGTACAGACTGACGTATCGCGAGTCAAACTCGATAAATTAATCAATAAAGACACCGTGCTCTAAAAAAAGTGTTTTATTCGACCACGTGAAGCGAAACCACGGAGCGTGCGGGATCGTTCCGAAGTGTAGCAGTTCTACACTGAACAGGATGCAATCTGTGAGGATCAAGCCTGTTGACGGGTTTTGGAATCGTAGGAAATTAAAGAGAGTCTGTGTCGAGCCGACTTTCCCTAATTTCCTGGGCTTCTAAAGGTCTTGATCCCGTGAAGCTCGTCGAGGGTCGAAGACGAGCGTTGTAGAGGGTTGTTTCGGGAAGCTCGCTGGTCCGGGGATCAGCGATATTGGATCGGGTTCTCGCGTTCCCGTTGCCTAATCCGCGGCAAATAACGCTTCGGAGGGATTCCGGAGTTACACGGGTGCCGCGCGAACGACAGTTCCACCGGGCAGGAGCAGAAGAGTGTCCTCTCGAGGTGGTCGCGGAACGTTTAACGAGGATTACGTTAACTCGCGGACACGATAACGACGCCGGTACGTGTGTGCACACGCGGCAGAAATCCGCGCGATCGTTCGCTGGCAGGCACGCCCGCGTACGAAAGACGGGAGGAGGCGACTGCGAGCGAAACGACTATTCTATGGCGTAACTATACGGCCCACTAAAACTCGCCCGTTGCATAATTCCGAAGCGGTGGCGCGAGAGCTCGAGACCGCTCCGGGTACCTACACGCTCCGTAGGAACCTTCTCTCTGTCCCCCCGACCGGTCCCACGAGCTTCTTCTCTCCGTTTCGCGTGTCTCCGGTTTGTCTCTTTTTCTTCTGCGTTGTTCCAGCATGGTTCCCCACCGTTTCTTCGCGGATCTCTCGCCGCGTTCCGCGAGAGCATTTCCTCGGTAAGTCGGCGCGAGCGAGAGCGAAAGCTCGATCGTAATAGAGTCCTCGGCGAGCTCGCGAGCCGATTTCGAGGCGCCGAGACACGCGTGGGTGTCGAGTGGCTCGCGGTTTCGCAATCTCGCAATGAATTCCGAATCTTTCGATTGGAAAAACGAACGATCCCAAAGCGTTCTCGAGGAGAATAGAGTTCGAAACGTCGCGGGTCGGTTAGTTAATTGGGCGCTGGCCGATCGATGCCGCTAGACGGAGTCAATTAGTTGTTTATAAGACGATGCTCGGGCCCAGCACTAATTAGTTCGGCGAGAGTTGCAACGTTTCACGGTGCACCGGTCAGACGGGCGAGGGCGAGGGCGAGGGCGAGGGCACGCTTCGCGCAAGTTTGCATAGGGTTTATCGCTCATAACCCATAAACACTTAGCACTCGTTGCTGGCGCAGCTGTAATACCGTTGCTCCGACGTCGACTCGCCCTCGAGTCGACGTTCGACGATAATTCGTGCCACTCCTCCTGGGAACACCTGTTCCCGGCAGGCCTCGCTTGGACGCCGGAGGAGGATGCTCGGATCTCCACGACCACGGCAAAAAGAAGGTCGCCAGAATTTTCGATGGGCGCGCGATTCAGGTTCAGGGTTTTCGTGTCTCGAGGCCGTTTATTTCGACGACGCTTTGCCACGCTCTGCTACGCTCCGCCGTCGCTGTCGCTGCTGCTGCTGCTGATGTTGCCTCGTCGTTTTCCTTTTGCCTCGTCATTCGGCTCGAGCGACGCGGCTAAAGAGAGTAGGTCAGCTACCGTAACGATCCGCGGGAGAGGAAACGAGAGAGAAAGAAAGAAAGAGAGAAACGTCGGAGGAAGACAAGGCTTGGCATTATGCGGAGAGACGAGAATCGCCTAAAACCTATTGGACGGTGCGCGACCGGTATTCCGGGCCGTTTCACGGGCGATCGGTTGCGAGTGAAACGAATTCCGCGTCCCAACCAACCGCGGGGAATCCTCGGGATCGTCGTCGGTGGCCTTAAAGCATTCATTGGCATCTACCAGATATCTCATGGGGAGAGTATGTACCGCAAACTGCCTGGATTGACCGCTGTCTTCCGTCCAGTACACGTACAGTCGTGTGAACTAGGAATAATAACCGCAGAATACACGATAATTTTCGAAGAACAATCCTTTTTATCACGTAGGAGACTCGTGTAAGGCGTAACAAGAGCTCCAGAGTTAGGACCACTTCGGGGACCATGAGCCAAGCCTTGTCCTGCACCGTGTACGGGTTCACCGACTGCAGTGGAGGACGTTTTCCACCGATACAGTCATCAGTTTACAATAGGTGAACGTTCAGAGACTTCCCTCCGAAGACGAAGCTTGATTATCGATTTCTTCCAGCAGGATCGTATGATTTTGACATTTCGACAATTTTCCATGGCCATCTTCATGTTCTAAACACCGTGAACAATGTCTGACGATATCTTGCCCAATAGTTCAATCGTGTATAATAAATTTTGAAACATGACTTGGAGTCACTACAGTGTACGGGTATGTGGTCTCCGAAGTGTTAACAAAGATCGAATCTTTGAGTAGCGAATCGTTTCGTTGTTTTCCTGAAGAGCAGCTTTTGGGAAGACGCGGTTTTTCCCGGCAGCGAACGGGTTGAACGCGATGCCCAATCCGTGCGCGGCAAAAATACACTCCTCCCGTCTCCTCCTCGGTCTCAGTGTTTCGCGGGGCGAGGAGTGGAGAGGAGAGGAGAGGAGAGGAGAGGCGAGCGCAAAGAGGAAAGAGGAGAGTACGCGGCTTTCGGCGGTTAGCGCGCCGCGTCTAAAAGCGAGCGAGAGAGGAGAGGCAGAACGCGGTGTGTCGGAGAGAACGGTTGGAGAAACGGAGACAGGGAGCGGAGCGAGTGGAACGCGTCGGAAGAGAGAAGCTCGCGGCCGAGTGGAGCGAGCGAGCGAGCGAGCTGGCGAGCATTTTCGCTGGCCTTGACGCAGCGACGGAGGGCGATGCACCTCTCCTGGCGAACACACTGCGAAACCGGGAGCGCGTCGCGAGCGGACGCACACACGCTCGCTCTTTACTTTCTCATGGACGACACACGCTCCGCCTCGACGGCTCTCTCGGAGGCGAGCGGGCGAGCGAGGAGCCGAGCGCCCCGGTCGGTCGTCGCCGCGGCTTTCTGGACGTCCCCTGTCAAATTCTTCGCATTTTTCCCCGAGAAAATGCGAAAACGATCCCGGCCAGGCTGGTCTGCGAGAAGCTCTCGCGACAGCGTTTCGCCGAGAGAAACGAGAGACGAAAGAGAGATAGAGAGAGAGCGTGTGAGAGAGAGAGAGAGAAGGAGCGAGACCAGTCAGATTGTGGATAAGGAGTCGCAATTAAAAATGGATTTGAGTTTGAGATTAACGAGGGGACAGTCGGAGCAGGATGAGTGCAGGATCGAAAGCGATCATGATGTCGGGGGCCGGCACACGATTTCTCGTGGAAGCGCACGGACGCGGGCGCGCACCGCACACATGGACGCACACACGCTCGCACCGGGACGTGCAGGCGTGCAGGCGTGCAGGCGACGGTGCACCGGGAGGCCCGGTCCAACTCGCGAACGCTCGACACTGACCTCACCCAACGACTGCCGCCGGTGCACCCCGGCCCCTTTCCCCCCTTCCCGACAAACTCTTTCCTCGGCCTCCCTTGTCCTCCCTTCGTACACTGCCTGCCAAAAGACAGCCAAGAATTCGCCGCAGCCTATAGTCCGCTCGTTCGTTGGTTCGTTCGTTCGTTCGTCCGTTCGTTCGCCTAACTCGCCTACTCGCTCGCTCGCGTGTACTCGCCGAGCGTAGCGTGCCGCAGGTGCGCCTCCCCTCGAAACGAACGACCGATGGACGACCGAGCGTCGTCTCCGGTTTCGATGCACTTTTTACATCGCGGTCCCAGCCGACATATTCTACCCCAAGAGCCCATGGCGGATCGAGGTGGATCGAATCGCACGATTTTTTGGTCGTCGACCAGTTCATTGGACACGTCCAGTCCCAGGAGGAGGGGAACGTGTTTAGGGGCGTGCCTAAGTCCCAAATTACTACGGGTTGGGCACTGGTCTCGTTTGTGGGAGACTCTGATCGAGCTCTATTCAGAGAATGGGAGCAAAGAGAACCACGATATACATATGTTCGAAAAGTATAGATCCTATATGCAGAGAACAGGAAGAAACTGTCCTGCGGGGCATTGCCCTAGCTCCGTTGGCACCTTGGGAGCTACAAAGCCACGCCTACTTTGGGACTGCATAGAAAGACGCAGAGAGTAAGGATTTCCAGATCTGGAATTTTAAGGGACCCACAATGTGCCGACTAAAATATACAGATTCCTATGGAAGGCTTTGTCCCTGGCTCTGTTGAAGTCAAGAGTTACGAAGTCCACTCAAGCCCTCTGCAAACAGACAAGAAAATGTTATATGCTATATGTACAGATTAGCAGATCCAATTTTGAAAAGATGCGCAGTTTACGTAGCACATTGCCGAAGATTGCCCTCTGGGGCAGTGCCCGGGCTCCTTCCAGAGCAGGAGCAACGAAACCACGCCTACCGTACTAGGAAAAACAGAGTCTCTTCGTCTTCTGAACAGGAGCGGTACAAGTAGGGCTGATTGTCCTCTGATTTAGACGATTCGAATTTTACAAAAACAAAGTAGCAGCCAATCTCTGGTTGAAATAACTTGTAAGATGGCTGGTCGGTGGGTTCTTTTCGCAGCATGGTCGCAGCAGACCGACTGCCGAACGAGCGTGGCGTTCCGTTCGACGGCGAAAGGAGTATCGAATGGAAGACAGAAACCGCAATTCTTTTCTTTCGCCTGCTTCCAGCTTCGTGGCCACGGTGCAATGCACCGTGAACGAGGCACATGGACTGCCGGGCATGACCGCGAACGAGCCGAGCTCGGCGAAATGACGGGAACGAACAGGAGAAGTCGAGGACGAGAGAACCAGAGGAGAAAGAAGAAGAACGATGAAGAAGAAGAAGAAGAAGAAGAAAAAGACGAGAAGGCAAAGAAAAAGGGAGGGGCGCAGCTGCAGCCTCGCGGACTGGATCCATGAGACTCGCTGCGAGTTTTCGGCCCGCGGGAATGCCGGCCAAGCCGACAGGACGGAGGATAGGTCGGGACTCGGGACTTGCTTTATGGAGTTTGCCAGCCTGCCCCCTCTCGCGTACTCTGCAGCTCGCCCTCTTTAGGGTGCGGTTATACTGAACGCGATTTTCGATCGCGTGCGACACGGACTATGGTCGCCTCGCTCTCTTCTTCGAATGCAATTTTTGTGAACTGTCGGAGGCAGACAATTTTTAACACAAATATTCGCAGTCTAATTATAGAATTTCAGGAGTCTGATAAATAGAAAGAAAAAAGTAACATTTGATTTCACCGCGAACGAAGCGAATGTCGAGTCATCGGAGCACGTCACTTTTTCCTCAGGTGCTTCGAACGTTTCCGATCGGAAAAAAATTCATGTGCTACTTTGTGTCGCGAGGCGAAAATTTTCGCGGAGGAGTCGGACGGAAGAGGGGGGAGAGAAGGATGAGAACAGAGGGGGGCAGAGGGGACGGGGACCGACGGTTCGCGAGTCGCTCGTTCGTGACTCGCGAAACGAAGTCGATGAATAGGAGCGTTGATAATTACCGAGCACGGCCGCTCGCGTCCGAACAAAAGCCGCTTTTGTTCGCCCCGGGACAGAATACTTTTGCAAAGCAAATACAGGCTACGTCGAGATACCGACTCTTCTCGTTCCTCCATCGATACGCGACCGATCGGTCCGACGCGTCTACGATCGGTTCTCTCTCCCGCCCCTTCCACCGCGATGTTCTCCCGAACAAAAAGACGACGAAACTCTTCGATTTTCGGCGCGGCGGCGGCGACGACGACGACGCTTCGATTCGACCTCGAATCACGGTCCGCCGACAAAAGTTCTCTCTTTGTCCGAAGCGTTGCAGCGGTGCAGGCGGTGCAGCGGTGCAGCAGCACGCGGCGGAACAGAACGACATTCTCCGAACGGAGTCATGGTCGCTGCCGTTGCCAATTTGCTTGACCTTGCGCCGAGTTGGCGACCAGTTTTCAGCCGCGGACGGACCGCTGGCCAACGTCTGTGTCGATGAACCGACCAAAAAGTCCGCGCGCGCAACCTGAATGAAGCTCGAACGCAAGAACTTGCTTGAACGTCGCTCGATTTATCTTAACAAAAACAGGAGAAGATTAAATGTTATTCGCCGTTCGATCGGCAAATGAACGTACGACGATTACTGTCCGGTGTGATGTTCATTTTTAACGTCGTCGTTGCTCTGTTTTCCGTGCATCTTTCCGTCACGGTTGCTACCAGAATTTCAGCAACGGTCTTCATGGTGACACTATTAACCCTTTGCACTCGAAGCTATTTTAACTCCAAAACAAAACATTTCTCTTACAACCTAGAAAATTACCCTTCTATATATTCCTTTTTTTCACGAGAATAGTGCAACTTAGTCGTACAATACCAAAATGTTTAGTAATTTATTAAGTACAAACAAATTTAATAATGTGAAAAATATTTCGAATGATACAGCAATTTTTAGTGGCACCATTCAAGTGCTAAGTGTTAACACTTTGACTGCCAAACTAGTAATCTCAAAATTTCCAAAAAATCAGTTATTTCATGAAATAAAAATTTAAAAAAATTAAATGAACGATATTGAGTAGTCCTCCAACTTTCTTGCATTTTACAGATCCTAATCAAATTTGGTACGATGAATATACTAACGTAAAAATTAATTTTAAAACCCGGACGAATAATTCCGTCATCCACGTATGGGTGACATCGCAGTCAACGTGTTAAATTAAGTGCAATCTATCTTCTTGTAAAATAAAAAGAAAGATATTGTCATAGAAAATGTGTGGGAATTATCCGAACATCATGCTACGCGTTACCATGTCGATTAACGGCATGCGTCAAATTAATTTGATCAATCTGTTTAGTGTAGTGTGTAGTGTGTAATCTGTGTAGTGTGTTAGAGAAATGCTTATATGATATATTGTGTAGGGAAAGACACGAGATTAAGGAATAGAGAGAGAGAGAGAGAGAGAGAGAGAGAGAGAGAGAAGGGGGACAGAGTAGGAAAGTCGAAGATCTAGGGGTAGAAGTGAAAGTGTCTGAAAGCGAGTGGAAGGCGCAAGCATGGCTATCAAATGTAGGTACGTCGACATGCTCGCCAGGTTTGCGTAGGTTCTTGAGAAATGTACCACCTCCTTACGAGGGTGTAAAACGGTCCATGTGGTTACTACTACACCTTGCGGTTCTGCACCTTGCACTGATCACCTGTCCTAGGAATCTTACAGATAGAATAAAATCAAAAGTCCTGAAGCAAGAGTTCAGGGAGACTTTGAACAGAGGAGAAGTTAAGAAAAAGAAGAACAGAGATCTTCCTAGATCTTAGGTTCTAGGAATCTTGCAAACAAAATAGCAAGCCCTTGAGAGAGAGAGAGAGAGCATACACCCGAGGATTGATAGCTGGTCCAGTACTACTTTGGGCAGAGAAAGCTAAGAAAATGAAAAACAGAGATTGTCATTTCGAATCTGTTTGTTTTCGCCAGGAATGGCAGTCTGTTTGGAAGAGTCGCGTGTCTAGAAGAATCTCGATCGAAGGATTGTTTTTCCTAGGATTTCCCGCGAGTCTGAGCATGAACGATCTGAGAATATCGGATCGGATCGATTCTAGCGATTCTCGAACGACTTCCCCGTGCGCGTAGGTGCCGGTTCGCGGAATGCCGGCCGTAACTGGCGCAGTAGGTAGGTAGCGATAAATAAATAATACCGATCGAACTGGTGGCTGGACGAGCGATAGCCTCCCGATGCACGTAGTGGATAGGTGTACCTGAACTGGCCGGTGAACGGTTGCTCGCTCGCTCGTTCGCTCGCTTGCTCGCGTGCGCCTGCGTTCGTTTTCGAGACAACCGGCCGAGTAACAACATTGTTGCGACTCGCGTTGCCGCGCGAATTCGACTGTGACAGATGCGCTTTAATCGCGGCAATTACGCTGCGCCGCGCCGAGCTTCTCCGCCATCCGCTGCTGATCGTTACAGATATATATTACCCTAACCCGGCGCGGAATGAATCGGGCGCGCGAGCGAGCGAGCACGAAGCCTCGGCGCGAGTCCGATTTCTCGGATTTCAACACGCTCTCCAGAAATGAATTACTAACCAGAGTAGGATGATTTTATCTGGCCAACAGCCATGCCAGAACAAGCTTCCAAGGAGCCCGAGAAGAAGAGATGCGACCGCGAGAAGAAGAGTGGAGCTTCTTCGGCTACAGTTACCGATCGAAATGGGGGACCAGTGTTTTTATCTTTTGCCTGGATACTCTACATTGCATACGATCGATATACCGGTCACCGTTTTGTGACTGTGAGAGTCACGATTCGCGAAGCGGATTCGCGAAACTGTCTCTCGCAATGTACGAGCGCACAGCGTTCGTCTTGTATCGAGGGGAGCGCGTGTCGAAACAATAGATAACCCGGGGTAGCGTCGAAATTCGGAGAAATTCGATCGATGCGTCGATCGATAAGCGATCGTTGCTCGCCGAGCGATTAACGATGCAGCGCGTGTGCACCGAGAGACGACGACGACGACGACGACGACGACGCGGCGTTGTTTCGCGTCGGAGCCCTCCCGTCGAAGGCGTTTGTTTATCTGTCGCGCGTTAATAGAAATAAATCGATTCGGCTGTGACACGTGAAACGCGAGAACGATGGCAACGACGCGCGGGCGGGAAACGCGACAGAAAACCGCGCCTGGCCGTCTAGTCTGTCGCGAGGACGCGTTAGTTTAGCGCGTCCCCGGCTAAAACAAAAAAAAAAATAAAAATAAAAATAAAAAAAAACAAGATGAAAAGAACTGTTCGCGGACGTCGAGTAATCGGTTTAATTTTTTGACGTGGGACGCGCGCGGTGCTCGACGATCAAATTGATATTGGCATTGACCCTGTCGAGATCCGCTTACGAATTCGCGGGAGAACGCCGACGGCCGATATCGCTACGGTCTGGTTCGCGTCCCGTTGCGTCGCGGCGTAGAACGTAAACCGCGTTAGCGCAACCTGGCGTAATCATATTTATCGCGTCGTTTCGATTAATTATTTTCACCTGGCGCCCTAATTCGCCGGCTCGCTTCCGAACGAACCGCGCAGCGAGCGAGCGAGCGAGCTGGCGGTCATCACCGGGCGAGTAGCTGCGAGTAATTTAAACACCTATTACCTCGTATTCCCAGCCGGCCGATCCATTACCCCCGCGAAACACGGTTTATTAAATATCAGATAACCGAAAAACCGACCGCCACCGCTCCGTAGATTGAATGTCTCGGTGGATTCGAACGCCGATGGGTTTTTTCCCCATTTTACCAACCCGAGCGATTATGGGAGACGATCTCACAGCCTCTGTTACAGCCCTGATAAATCGGGGACTAATTTTTGATCCCTTTCCGGAACCGAGCAACCGGCAACAGGAAAAATCGTGTTCGAAGAAACAAAAGGGGCCGCCCCGCTCGGCAAGAATGCGGGATCCAAAGAACGGGGAACGGAACGAAACGGAACGGGACGGAATGGAACAGAAATCAGGCCGGCAGCTATTGTTACTTAGTTAATTTCAAGCTGCTCCCCGAAGAGGTAAAACTGCGCTCGCTTAATGCCTGTGAAGCCCGTGTAGCCTGTGTAGCCCGAGTGCGCGCATTGTTTGAACCGATGCCCACCGGGGTCCGCTTATAAATCCACGATGCACTCGCTTAATCCGCGCGCGTGCACGCGTGTGCGTGCCTGCCTCTGCCTCTGCCTCTGCCTCTGCCCGCGTCGCATCCGCGTTCGTGTCTGCAAACGCTCTGCCCGCTCGGCCCGGCCCGGCCCGGCTCCGCTCCGCTCCGCTCCACGGGCGCCCGCTTCCCAAACAATACCAGGCGGATTTATCGACGGCGCAGGGACAATGAGGTCGGTCGGCGTACGATAGTCGCAACCTACGCGAATTCCCACGAAAACGTAACTTGTGACACAGTTCCGGATGATCCCCTACTCCCATAGAGTATCCTTTCGAGACGCAACGGAGGTTCCGACACGAATCAGGGGATCCCAGATCGCAGAGACAATTCGCTGCACCATGAGACTTCACCTATTTCATTTTTCTACGGATTTTTATGCAGAAGAATCTTTTTCTTTCTTTAATAATTTTAATAGGACAGAACTATTTTATTATTTTTTTCATCTCTCTACTGTCTCTAATTTTGCAGCTACTCAGCATTTACCATAAATGCATAAAACCTTGGAAAGCTGTTCTCCAAAATGAGGATGTTCAACCTATGAATCCATTGACCCTAACCTAATCTCTACCAGTTATACCTTCGTTAGGGCACACCCCATTGCAATTGCTCCCCAATTTCTTGACGATTAACAAGATTATTCCCACTTTCTAGATCCCACTGGTAAGGATCTAATCGCGATCAAGCTGGCGCCAAAGGGCAACGCAGCTGGTTGAGAGGGCAACCTTTCGTCGAAAACTGCAGGCCTGCTGGAGGCAGCGGGAACAAGGTAGCCACGACAGCAACGAACTGCTCTCTCCAGTCGATCGATCCTCGCTGGATAATTTCCAGTGTGACGATCAAGGAGAGCCGGCCGCGTGTATCGTGCGACGCTGTTGTTTGAACGGCAACGCGTGAAGCGAGTTGAAGCGTCGCTTCGACGTAACGCGTAATTAAGGACGGTTATTGCCGCGTTACCTCTTTACTTACCGATACGCATCTTCCGCGAGCATTTTTCCCGGTTTCCCGGTTAATCGCGGCTCGAACGCCGCATCGCCGCGCCGGACGGAACGCGTTCGCGTCAACAACGGTGCTTGAAGCGGAACCGCTTGCGGAAACCTGCTAGGCGCCTAGCTAGTCCGGCAAAGAACTCTCTGACCCCTCTTCCCTCCCCGGTTAAACGTCCGCTTCTCCGAACTGTCCTGCGAACCTTATCCGGGGAGCTGCTCCTCTCCGTGGATACGTCTCTTCCTCGAGAAATGGAGATGACTGCGTTAACGCTTGGGAACCCTTGCTTGATCTACTGCTTTTCTCCGTTCTGAAACAGGTCTTGGCCTGTTAGCCCCAGCACTGTGTACGCTCGCTTAAATAACAGTTATTTTCATTCGGTACATGCGTACAGTCGATACATATAAAAATGGTGCAGCTTAACCTACGGTCATCGGTTAAATGATCGATCTCAGATTTCTTAGCTTACAAGTATTGAAATTAGACACGTGCTTTCATGGAGAATTATCGATTATATTTCGTCGCTCAAGCACGTGCTATAATAACACTCGCACAAAGTCCGAACAAATAAAAAAATAGGGAAGAAAAGAAAGTATATCGAATAGAGATCCGCGGCCAACAAATTTTTTAGAAGGAACAGTCAGGAAACCTATATAAATTGATCAAAATATGTTTTTTTTTTGTTTTTAAGTTGAACGAATCTGTATTTGCGAGAGAGTATGAATGAGCTCTGTCCATGATGTAAAATTATAGTGGAAGAATACACGGAGCAGCCATCGAATGGGATACTCAATCGAACAAAGTAAATATTGCTGTTAAACCGGCTATTACGGCTATCGACGCCATGTTAATTTCTTCGACAATTACAACGATCGAGTCTAGGATGGACTACGCACAGTCTGCTAAATAAATTAATCGAATGACACGGTTTTAACCGTGGTAGAAGAACGCGGAGTGCTCGGTCTGATCGTGACCGGCAGCAACCACTGCGCGTTTTCGGATCGATCCGATCCGATCCGGTCCGGTTCGTTTCGTTTCGTTTCTCGTTCGTCATCGGATTTCGTTGGACGCGAGAGCGAGAGATTGCGTCAGATGGACCGGAGATTTCGTACGGAGATTCGAGAGGATCGAGTCGTAGTCGAAGGTGCAAAGAGAAAAGATGGAACGGGGGAACACGAGCGAAGGAGGAGGTTGAAGTCGACGAAATATACGCCTCGAAGGTCCCTGATTCATGGCAGGGTTCGAGGTCGGGGCTCGTCCACCTACCAACCCACTACCACCTTACCACCTACCGAATCTCCTCGGCTTTAGGCCCGCCTCCGACCTTCGCCGCGAGGTTGCCGTCGTTTTATTTCAACATTTCGCTTCGGCAAACATTCGGGACGGGGGTCCGACCTGCCTCGAGGTTACGGGCACCTCGAGAGGAGTGGGGGGGGGCTAAATGGAGTTAACGCCGGCAGGAAACGAAAATATCCTCGGCCTCGATCTCGTCGCTCGACTTTTTGCGAGCCGACGGGAACGTTCTGTAACTATGTTCCCTCGGAGATGTCCTCCAGCTGGCTAAAATCCATCTCCGAAGATCGCGGTGATTCGAACCGCAACCCAGAGACGCGGAACCGAACGTGAAATTGTCCGTACGTGAAATTTTTCATCCATTATTCACTGACGATCACCTTAAAATATTACCTTCAGGTTTTGTTAATCAAATATGCGCACACAAGTATTTTCTGAAATATCCAACGGAGTTCTGCAACAACACGCTCAATTGGTATCGGAAACGTATCGAAGACACGTCGAGCAACACCGTTCGCGTAACAGAAGTGGAATTGTCGGATTAGTCGGATACTAATCTCCAATGCGGATCCTCGGGCCTAAGACTGAAGCAGATTTGAAGGAAATCTAGACGCGATGCTTCGACAGTTTGTTTCGCGATTAGCATAGGTGTACGAGTTTCCGAGCGGGCAGAGCCGAGATCCCCTTAAAATCGTCCTGGGAACAAGTTTGCTCGTCGAAACGGTCGTAACGCTCGCGACAGAGCGAGAAATAGTCGTAGAATCGTGTAGGGCTTACCGCCACGCGATTCGTCGTTGGATTACCGGAATCGTTAGCGGAAGCGTCGCCATTACGCAGCAGGCTTCTCGCACCTTTCGAGAAAACGGCAACTTTTTCGAACGACTCGTACAGGGTTCGCACCTGCCGTCCGTTGATCGTCCTCGAAACTCGGCCACCGTGGCTACCCGACGCGATTACCTATGCCTCTCCTCAATTATCTCTTCTGCTTCGAATTACGGTAACGAAAGTTTCGACTTCAGTTCCCGTGCGCGTGTAGCATGATGGAAATACTATTTTCGGTGACACGGAGACAAGGAGAACGCCAGGTTTAATCCACGTGGGCCGACGATACGTTTAACGAACGAGTGACGGCGCGTGGCGAGGCGAGGCGAGGCGAGGCGAGGCGGGGCGAGGCGAGGCAAGCGGAATCGAAACGATTTTTTTTCATGATTTCGACGCGTGGCGTGTAGTGCGTTCGACGTCACGGACGATAGAGAATTTTGTCGTCTAACAGGGCGGTGCGTCATCGGTTCAAGTCGAATCGCCGAGCGGTCATTGCACCGTCGGTAGCTCTGTCAATGAAGCGGGCCGAGTGCTCGTTCTAATTTCGATCAATTAATAAAAGACTGAGGCTGCCCCGCCAGGAAGGGCCGGGCTCCGTCTCCGTTCGCCAGGAATTAAGCATATTTGCGGCAGAAGGGAGGGACGAGGCGGACGATGCGGCGAGGGAGAAGAGAGATAGAGAGAGAGAGAGAGAGAGAGAGAGAGAGAGAGAGAGAGAGAGAGAGAGAGGAAGCGAGAGACGAGCCGCGCGGATTCAAAGATCCCGATACAAATGATAACATCCGCGTTTCTCAACTTTCCGACCGGACGTCGATCGTTTGCGCAAACACCATCGATTTATCGAGAACATGTTCATTCATTACCCGTCTGTTTCTCCCAAGGTGTTTCCAAATCGGTAGATTTTTCTGGAATACTTCAACCATCGTAACAATCTTGCAAACGACTATGGCGGACACGTATGGGACCAGACTTATTTTTATCTTCGCTTGTGCAATTAACGCTAAACGTACTACTGCCGGTCAAATGACCGGATCTAGATTTTTTATTTTACAATTTTTGAAATTATAAAGGTGCTTTCATGAGCAATGATTCAATAAATATCTTTAGCAGAGCACGCATTGCAATAAGAACCGCGCAAAGTCTAAATAAATTAAATCTTGTCACTTTTATAAGGCAACACGTATCTGTTACATTTATAGCTCGGTACACGTTTAGTGTTAATTAACTCTAAAATCGAGACATTTCTTTTGACCAGGAAAATATCCACTTTACACAACACAAACTGCACCGCATAAAAATGTTTAGCAATTTATTAAAGACAGACGAATTTCATGATGTAAAAACTGTGTTGAATAACGGCATAACAATGTTTTTAGTGGTCTCCATTCGAGTGCGAAGGGCTACAATTTAAACCAAGGCCTGCACAGTGTACGTTCCCTAGTGTCCAATCTTTTTAACACGATCGAAGACGAATATGATTGATGAGAAGATGATTGCGCCGTCCGTGGTACATGTCGGCATGAACTCATTAAACTGACAATTCGACGATTTAACACCAGCACCGGCTTAATGATCTCAGATTATTCGTTTAAAAACTGTTGAAATTATAAAGACAATCTTGTCATTCTTATAATGCAACACATGCCAGTCACTTTTACTGCTGGTTAAGTTTCCTGTTAAGTCTTTAATCAATTGTCCAATAGCGATTTTCAATAGCAGTTGCCATTCGCAATCTAACAAGATAGTCCGCTAACTGCTCTCGAAATTGTTGTCTAAAAGAAGTTGTAGATACAGCTGAGTCATTGGAACTACCAGTAATCGGTTTCCGGTGGCCTTAAGCGTCAAGTTGGAGGTTTCGCTGACCGAATCTAGGGATCGATGGATCGCAGGAGGAATTCGGGACTTCGTACGATTCGCGAGCGGAAGAAAAAAGGGGGCGAAGGGGAGAAGAGGAATCCGCGCGCGAGAACGTGGAAAAGAAAGGGAGGAAGTCGCGGGCGATTCGTATGAAACGCCGATAACTCCCGTTATCGATCGCCGCGCCGGATGCAGGTTTATAAGCCTTTCAGATTACGCGGTCCCCTCGACGGTGCATCGAATGCACCGGCCTTCCCCCCTCGTGCCTCTACCCCTCTCACTCTTTCTCTCTCTCTCTCTCTCTCTCTCTCTCTCTCTCTCCGCGCCGTTACGTTCCCTGCCACGAGACCCTTCCGCGCGATTTATCAACCTCGCCCTGCTCGCTGCCCCCCTGAAGCCCCCCAGCAGCCCCCTTGCACTCCCGTCGTGCCCCTCGACACGAGCCGCACCGGTGCAGTTTTGCAATTTCAACCTCATTTTTGCGCATCGCTATCGCGCCGGGCAAACACGATAAGCGAGCGACTTTATCAGGTACCGGCGCTTATCGGCGCGCTTTATTTTTTCAGGCCACTCAGCCATTTTCGCAAGAATCCGCGCGAGCGACCGCGCTCCTCCGCCGAGCGGAGAAAAATAAAGGCTCCGTGTCGCAATTCTTTTAGCCCGTCCCTCCTCCTTGTCTCTGCGTTTTCATTGTCCTCGGTCGGCGACGATTTTTGTCTCGATCGATTACGCGATCCAGCGACCCGGGCTTGCGAAACAAGGTTGCGATTCGAGGAAGTCGATCGGCGGGATCCGAAGAGCCCGAGCTGATTACCAAGCGGAAATCGACTCCGCTCCGCGTCCGGGATTTCTCTCGTCTTCCCTCTCGTGGCCGGAAGAATTTTCTCGACTCGCATGGATCTTTCGCCGCCTTCTTCCTCGATCCTCCAGGACCTCCTCGCGCAAAATTCTATCCGCTCGGAAGCGGCGCGAGAGGAACACACGGCCGAGCGTTCGCGAGAGCGAAAGTGAAGTTCGCGACTCGGCGGAACTTCCTGACGAAGTTAGCCGCGAAATTTCGCGTCCGTTGAGTTGCGAGCGGTAATTAGCCGGCGACGACGACGACACTTGTCACCTCGCGAGGATTCAGCGCGGTGGCTCGCGAGCGGATCGGTAGCGGCGCGCTCGTTCCGTGCAGCGACGTTAATTCATTCATAAATAACTGCGAGCGCCGGCAGCCGAGAACGCGCGATTCTCCGCGGCTTGCACCGAGCTTGCAGCCGCTTCGACGCGACTCGACGCAGGCGAGCCTCGCTTGAGAATTCTGCAATCTCGCGGGAAACGTCGGTCAAACGTCGATCGTCGATTTTGACAAAAGTTTGCACACTTTGTTTCCGTGCGCGTCGTCTTCGTTTTAATTGTCGTTTGAAAGATCGCTGAGCTTTTTGCCGTGTCGTTTAGTTTTCCGTTCAACGCTTTGACAATGCTTCCTTCTTGCAGCCAGCAATGCGCTTGTGTTCTGTTAGCAACGACGAAAACGGTCCGCTGTCACCGCTTTGGGCACTGTAGCAAAGACACCGTGCGTCAAACTTGCTCTGATCGAGCGAGAGGCTTCTCGGAAATGGAAAACGGGAAGGGAGAGAGAAAGAGAAAGAGAGAAGTAGAATCTGGCGCTAATATCAGTGCAAAAGTTCATCAAGTTAGAATACAAGAATAAATCCTGCAGAAACTTCTGCGCTGACCTAATGGAACGATAAAAATTGACTTCGCAACGAAAGGATTGCTCTTCAACTCCCACGTTGATTAGCTATCGTTTCCAGCTTAGTCATCGGAGCACTATAAACCCATGAAGCACCGGTACACCCTAGTTTTAAGACGCCCTGTACAATTGGACGTTATTACCCAAGTGACTTCTCAATGAAATAAGAATGAACGTACAAAATGTGAGAATCGCACGGATCGAGGATCCAGGAGAGCTTCCCTCGCGATCGATCGTCGAGGAGAGCGTTTAGGCCGCGGCGTCTTCCTTCCTCTCGCGACTCGTTGCGTCCCTGCGACTAGCGGCGGTGCTCTCATGAAAACTTGGGCTTTACGTAACAAGATGGACGCGCTGGTTTCCGTGTGCCTTTCACGCGGCAAGGCCACCGAAGCACGCCGAGTCGCCGTGGGATCGTAAGGGCGCGTTTACACGCGTTCGATTCCGCGTGTACGTGCCCCTACGTGGCCGTGCCGTGCCGTGCCGTTACGTATGCCTGCTCTCGTCTCTGTGTGCCGGGCTCTCCGTGAGCTGGATATACACACGATGCAAAATGCTACACGTAGGTAGCGAACCGCGCGCGCCCAGTGTCTCCCAACCCATCGATCGGAGATCGATCGAAAATCCGCTTTCCTTTCGTCCTAAATCCCGTCCGGAAGACCCTTTCGATCCCTCCAGGTTCCTCTTCAACCGTGGGCCTCCGTCGTTTTGCAGGTAAAATGGTGAAACATGCAGAGAGGACTTCAACTGGCTGTCGAGGTTCTCCTTGATCTTTGCACTTCTTCGACTCGGAATGAAAAATCGTGTAATTTTCTACAGAGAACGATCCTGAGATAATCGAGGACGACAAGGCGTGATATAGAAATGGAGCAACGCAATCTGGTTTTCATATGCATAATAAAAATTCTTTGTATTAATCGCAATAGATTCGTTCTTGCGATTATTTTAACATGTTCAAAATTAGAATGTTTTATTTTTATTTCCTGTTCTGTTTTAAATTGCCGCCAGGCATATTTACCGTAAATGCATCAGAGTTCAGTTATGATAGATACGAGTACTACTCTGTGACGTGATAATAACGACAAGAGAGAGGGAGAATTAGAATAATGACTGGTCTTTCGCCCACGGTTTGGCTCCGATTCCGATTTCAGCGTCGCTCTAAGCGAGCCGAGTCGTGGCGAAAATCGCGGGAAAAGGACATTGGGAAACGCTGTCGGCGCGATTGCGTCGATCCCCGCCGACTTTGCGAGCCGAGACCATGAACCGATCGTGGGAGTCTGCGGCGAAGGATTAGACGCACGCCGAACCGAAGAAATAGCTGCCGCGTTCCCTCCGCCTCGCGGTTTCTCTTTTTCATCTTGGACTGCGTGCGTGGCCAACTAGCTCTAGATCACCCCCCCCCCTCCCCGGGGGTCGAACGTCTCTAGAAAACGAAGAAGAGACTAGAATCCATCTTGGCCCGCGAGTGGGTGTAGTTGCTGCCGATTTCGATAGGACGAGACCTCGAGAAACGCACAACCACGAGAGGATGCTTTGAACCCGTGGAACCTTTTCCCGGTCGTAGGAGATTACAAAGTTAATTCCGCTCGTCGTTGTTTTCTTCGACTCGCGATACGAAGTCGACTGGAATAAACTCCGCGATAACCATCGGGTCAGGAATTCGCAACTATTCCCTTAAAGGCAATTATCGTTCCCCCCCGTAACGTATCCGCGGTCGGGTAATCTGTTATTCTAATGGAGACGTTGCGCGGAGCAGCCGCGATTTCAATAAAAAGCCGTTATAATTTCACCACGGCACGGCATTGCACGGCACGGCGCGGATTGGAGCGATAAAGCGCGTGTCCGTGGGGCCGAGGCGATTTCCTGCGGCGTTCTCGGGGGCCACCTTGAAAGATCTCTCTCCGACAACGTCGTCGTCGTCATCGTTCGTCGAGGAACGATCCTTTGACTTTTGGCTCGGCCAAGCTCTGTCATTCCTGCGCGAGCCGAGCGAATGAACGCTCGCGCGCCTCTTACTTTCGTGCCGATCGCACCGCGCGCCGCCCCGTCTTTCCATTCACGTTTCCATTCACCGGCTGTCAGAAGTTACGAGCGGCCGACTCTTTCAGTGTCGATTACATTATCCGCGTTTAAAACCGCCGATTACGAATCGGCCGCCGCTCCTACTCGTGCGACGCCGCTCCGCTCCGCGCCGCGCCGCGCCGCACCGCGCTCCGAATCGAGTCCGAACGATTTGCATTCCCGCTAAAGATGCCGTTTCCTCTACGACCGATCGCACGCGACAAACCTGTATTTTCTTTGCTCCTCTTCTTCTTTCGCCGACCGACAAAACAAACAGACGGTCATTCGGTAAACAATGAATTCATTGTTCTTGAGGTTCGTACGCTTAGAGCAGCAACTCGCCGTGCGATTAGCAGTCAAAGAAGAATTCTCGAAATCGGTTAAAGGAACGATTCTTCGTTCGATGGTCCCGCGAAAATGTTGTTCGCGGATTATCCAGAAATCCTTTCGCTCGGCGCTCGCAGGCCTGACACCGCGACGAACCGTGCCAGTTCGAGATTTAGCCTTCGACGCGGATTTTTACGGTCGATCGAGAGGAATGCCGGCTCGCCGCTCGAAAGGGTCGACCGAGAACGAACACGGTGGCCCACGCGCGCAGCCAAAGCCCACATTTCAGCTTGTCCAACTTCTCCGCGGGAAGAAAACCACGGGCCTAGATTCCACGAGAGGGGCGGTTTCGGCAGTCAAGGTTTTCCTCTGATTCTCGAGCTCCATTTTCGGTATCGCGACACGACGCGACACGACGCGACGCGAAGGTGCCTCGGCGTGCGTGCCATCTGTCGCCGCATATGCTGCCCGCTCGCCACCGAGACGGGGATTCGCCGACTTTTATCTCGTCTCGAGTGTCCGTTCTCCGATCCAGCCTTGCCTAACCATGCTTGTGTCGTGAAAACTGATTATTACTTACCTGTCCGCTCGTAAAACGAGCTGCCCGCTTTCGTTAGACCTCGAGCAACCAATCTGAACTGTCTGAAAAATCCGCTCTTGTCCACGATTCTGTCTACAGAAAGTAGCTAATTCGTGGCATCCTCGAGAATCTGTAGTCGGGTAAACGAATGCACGTATAGAGCCGTATAGAATGCAAAACAGTCAAAGTTAGCAACGGATGATCGTGATCCATTGAATCGTCTCGTTGGACAGGCTATACATGTAGATCGTTTTCTTTTCTTGGTCCCCCGGCGCGGCGGTAGAAGGCAAACGATGGTCTGAAACAGGCCACAGAGTTTCTTAATGAATGTCAAATTTCTTAACCTGTTGACTGCTTTGCTTCGTTTCAGCATCCTGCACACTTGTCTGCTTAATTATTTTTGTCTCTCTTTCATACCACACCCCTACCGCACTCTCTCAAATTTTATTTGACAACCAGTGCAAATCTTTTTCCAACACGATGAGTGTACTTTTTCTTGTAGATTTTGCTACAGAACGCAACTATTCAACGTTCTCTACGAACAAGAGACATTCGTTGGAGAACATTCCATGCAGCATCGTTGCAGCTTAGGCCAATGCGGATCGTTATTGTTACGCGATTATGCGCTAGCGTTAGCGCAGTATATCCTGCGTAATTCGGCCGAGTCTGAAGGGCTCCATAATAACTAGAGTTCGCGATCAAGTGGAGTTTGCAGCGTACGCGGCGGATCTATGGTTGATCTATCTTCGCTGGGAGATGGAATCGGTCTCGATGGAGGAAACGATCGGAGCCCGAGCTGTTTGCCGTCGCCGACGAAGATGTTATCGGCGAAGATTCGAGGTAACGGACGACTGGTTGTATTTTTAGCCGGGCATTTCGATCGCGCGGTGATTTTTTTCTTGGACACGGCGCAGATAGTGGCGTAATCGAGTCGCACGCGACGAGTCGGGTCACCGGCCTGCAGCAGGAGCGGTGTGTTTCCGATATTTACCGGTCACCGACACACACACACACGCACACACACACACACACACACACACAGAGAGAGAGAGAGAGATTCGTCTCTCTTTTCGTCTCGCTCGCCCCGTTGGCTCCGGTCGGTCTCTCGCAAAAAAAAGGTGGGTCCACCGAATGAATTATCGTCGTCGCGAATATGTGTGTCGGTCACCGTTCGTTCTCTGTTCGTTCGGTTCGTATAGTCTGCGGTTCCAGCCGCGACGCTGACGGTGACGACGACGACGTCGCATTCCAACACGTGTCCCAAACATGTCGTTGGTTGCGGCAACGGCTCGGCGGTTGCATCGTTCGATGCACCCGATGCACCCCGCGCCGTATCGGTTATCGGCGCATCTCGCACCGAGATCTTCGGCCCGACTACTTCAAACAGAACGACGTTACGCGCTCTCTGCCAGATAACCGGGACGGATTGATCTTTGGAGATACGGACGATCGACAAGCTCGATCAATTTGTAAGCCGGCCGGCACGACGCGGCGATCCGGCGTTATTTGTGCAACGGTGCAGTCACATTGCACTCGCAGACCTGGGTAAAGAATCGCTCCGATTGCACACTGGCCAATGTTCCCTATCGTTATCCAAAGTTTGATACCCTCGGACCCTAATCCATCCGTCAATCTTATTCTTTTATTACGTTTCAACTGTTCAGCGACTTCACGATACACTTCGGGTTTTCGCGTTTATGACAAAAATCGGTTAGAGCGTGCGATTTGAAATGGGGGAAAAATTAAGAGAAAACTTTACAACTTGACAAACGCATCAGAGTGAGAGAGAGAGAGAGAGAGAGAGAGATAGAGAGAGAGCAATAGATTCCTATCTATGTACGTCTATGACAAAAATGGGATAGGATGGAACTTGAAATGGGGAGAAGATTAAGAGGAAAACTTTACAACTTGACAAACGCATCACAGAGAGCAAAAGATTTCTATCTATGTCGTGTAACCGATGCAAACGATTTTACATTGTTACATACGTAACGCAAGACAAGTAAAATTGGCATAGAAAAATGTTGTCCAAATATGATATAACTTGTACCAATAAGGATGTTATGGCACCATGAGAATTATTCGTTGAATTAAAAAGAAAGGGAAAAATTGAGCTCGCTGTCATCCCCAGTTGAAAGGTTAAATAAAACCGTCGGAAACGTACACGTACCATTTTACTCGAACAAGTTCCGCCATCCGTTCGCTTTATCTATTTATTTCTGTAAGATCAACGTACCGAAAAGAAAGACGACGATACCTCGCGGTCAGCCCAATAAAATCTCGCAACAGAAACTTATAAATCAGCAGTAAATACAACGGCACTCGGAAAACTGTGTAGCGGAGATTGCAAGTTTGAAAAAGCAGTGGCTTTTCTTGAGAGGAATCGTTCTCTTTGGAGAAATTGTGTCGCGACATCGGACCTCGTGGTCTGCTGCGAGCACAGGGTGCTGGGAACAGCTCGGTAACGAGACTCTCGCAGGGGTCCGATTTTCATCGAGAGCAGCTTCTCTATCCTCCTTCTTCTCTCGCTCGTTCCCCGTGGCAATAGAGCGACGACAGAAAGAAAGAGAGAGAGAGAGAGAGAGAGAGAGAGAACGACAGTGTCGCGCGAACTCGCGCAATTTTTATCTCGCCGCGGAAATGGAAACGCCATCGGGCATTTCGCGCACCCCGTATCGAGTACAAGGGAACTCTTGCATCGTTCGCGCGGGGAACAGAAAGAGAAACAGAGAGAGAGAGAGAGAGAGCAGAGAAAAAACGAGGATCCTCCTCGAGAAACGATCCGCGAGAGCTCGAGAAAACTGGGAAATAATTGGACCGAATATGTTCGACGAAAATCGAGAGCATTTCGAGACTGGTTGACCCGCTGCCCTCGCGACGAGCTATTTGTCTCGAGGAGTGAGGCCGTCGGAAAAATTGCGAACGACCCGAGGAAAACCCGATCGGTTCTTCGGCCGAAACGAGATAAGGCTATTCGTACGCTAATTAAAGCCGAGATAAGAGCTGTGGTGGAGTTGGACGCGTCACCGAACGATTTCGCGTATTTTTTCTCGTTATCGTGGATTTTTCCATCGCTCGAAATACTTCTTTCCCACGATAAACAACGCTGCAAAATTCGTTCAGGCAAGCAGACGGTGGAAACTTTGGGAGTTTGTAGGTGGCAGATCAGTCCCATCGATGCACACGTTTTCGCAGAGTTTGTGAAATTATAATACAGTAATTTCTCTATATATGTCGTCAAGGCCTCGGACGCCAAACATAACACGGCTCGGGTACGTCTCTTGCTGCACGATACACGACGCTGGCAAGACCCATGTTGTTGACATATATCGAGAATTTATTGTAGTGCGAAGCAACTGACAAGAAAATATTCGATATCCCGTGAGATTGAACGTTATTTGTAACGAAGCAAACGACAATACAGAATGCAATCTCTAAATACGCGTGCGTAAAAGAAAGACTTTTACACATAATATTCGGTAGCATCGAGTCTTTGCAAGTCGATTTACGCCGCCTCCTCGAGCAGGTGAGCTCGCGTTTTAATGCGATGGATTCGCGTACGAAAACAGCGATACGCTTTATCTTGTCTTACGAAAAGCCGGATAATTTTTCGCGAGCTGCGCGTGTGCCCGTGTTCTAGAGCGATCGGCTTCCGCGAAAAAAGAAAACTAATCGACGTGTCGACCGTGCGATAACGCGGCCCTAGCAAACAGACTCGTTCAAGGCCACCGTTCGAGAGCTTCCAATATTTTTCGCGACTCGCGAGATAACCGCTCGTACTCCTAAATCGATGATTTGCCCGACAATCGTCGACGGTGTATAGTCAACGATTCCTGTTTGCTACAAGCTCGTCGTCGCGAGACGATAAACGTTTACGCGCGACGATTAGACTGCCCTAAGCCGCAAGGTTTATTAGAATTCGATGCAGTTCCATTTTATTTTTAACCCTCCCACTGTGTACTCTCTCGGGTCGATACGACCCTGCAAGGGATATTTAAATTTCCGACCTTTGCGCGACCCAATCTTCTAAAGAAATTTTCTCGCTCCTAGATTCGATGCGAATTGACGGCAATTGGAACGAGTTCTGCAATGGCAGATCTTCAGAAAACTTTGCGCTTCGGAATTTTTTGTAAACGCCTGTTAAATATGTCGCCTCAGCCTTGGCATAGGAGTGCAAATGGTTAACGCGTTGTGTGCTTCGCACGAGTTTTGATTTATTTCGTTCACAGAAGCTACCAGTTTTATTATTTGTCGTAAACACGTAAACTCCGCAATCTGCTAATCATATATGTGTATAATTGGCATTGTGAACGAACAATAAAGTCAACGACAAACAATCAGAAACGTTTCTACTTGTTCCGTGGGAAAGACACGAGCATACCGATTGTGTGAACGCGATGAAAGGGCTCATTTGACGAGAGGAACGTCTTTTCACCGGTTCGTGATTTTCGAGATCGGTCCGTGAAAGCGTAGATTCGCGTAGATCGGTGGAAGCCACAATGCCAGATGTTAACAGGAGGGACAGAGAGAGAGAGAGAGCAAATGGCAAATTTATTTGCCCGGTGAGAGATACTTTCTCGAGCTCGGCACGCACACACGGTGGATTTTCGCGAGCGCGCAACAGACATTTTCAGATAGCGTAATTATTTCGATAAGGCTTATCACGAGAGAGCGGGAGAACGGCCCTCCCCCGTCGTCCAACAACGCTTGGCCAGATAAAGCTTGTTTTCAACAAATTAATCTTTTTCCTTTGGTCGGTGTCTGTGTGAAAAATCGGTATCTCGAACTCCCGGCTCGTTCGAGTCTTCGCCGATTCTCGTAGCCGACGCGAGTTGCATTTTTTCCGATGCACGCGCATGCGAGTCCTCGCGGCTCTCCTCGCCTCTCCTCTCGCCTCGCGCGCGCGAGCGAGCGATTCCTTTCGATTGTTGACCGAGGCGAACGATACGCGCCTCGTTTCGCGAGGAAAAGATATTCTCGGCACGGACTAATCTGCGACGATTAACATCCGCTCAAATAAAGAAGTTATTTATAGCGGCGAATAAAAACGGCGCTTACCACACGTCTCTAATGGACGCCGGGTTGTTGCTCAACGCCGGTCGACGCAATCGCGACGCAGGTGCGAAGGGAGCAAGCTGTTTTCCCCGATTTCGCGGATCAAGGCTCACCCGGCCCCACGCGGGTTCCCCGTGTTCTTCCCGGACGCGAAGAATGGAACGGGAGGAGGAACGACGGGAATTTCCCGCAACAGCACTGCGCGGCGCGGCCCGTTCCGATTCCTGTTCCCTCGATCCGCGGTTGTTTTCACAAATTACATCGATTACAATATAATTCCTCTTTAACGGAACCTCGCTAGAACGGTGGAGAACAAACGAACGCGAGTCTCTGCCTCCCAGTTCAAGACTTTCTCATTGAGGGGTGCTTTTATTAGCCGGTTTCCGTCTCGTTTTCTCCAGTTTCCGCGTTCCTTCCCCTTCCCTCGCAGCCCCCTCCCTCTGTGTTTTTCTCGTGGCGCCGATGCGAAAATCTTCCTCTATCTCGTCGGATCTACGCTGGCCGATCCGCCGAAGGGTCGAGGGACACGCGAAACGCTCGACGTTGAGCGTTGAACGCAAAGCGTTAATTACCGGAGCACGTTGTGGCTGTTAATGGCCCCTGTTACTCGCGCGCGAGTCCGCGCGAGTGCTCGCCCTGTAGCGTAAAGGAATGCGGAGCGCGGGCTGCTGGGACGAATGCGAGCGAGCGAGCGAGCGGAGCGGGTGCGCGCGTTCGTTGCGAATTTGCGTAATTTATTTCGCGTACGCCTGCTGCCGCCGAAGCGCCGCACCGACGCCGCTGGAAAAATGCTATCGGAATTAATTTAATTAACGGACGCGTCTCTGGAGATACATCCTGGAAAACGGCGAGACGGCCGGAGACCGGAGCAATTTTCGCAAAGATTTCCCGCGGCCCGGGGAGAAACCGGCTTATCTCTTCGCCCCGTAGAGGGGTCGTCTTTGAACGAGAGCGGCAGATCCCGGAGAGAACAGAGCGGTGCCGCGTCGGCGAAACCCGGACGGCGGACGCGTTTAATTGAAACTTCAAAAACAATGCGACGACGAATTTCCTGTCCTCGCGGCCGTCGCCGCCGAACCTTGGATCATAGAGCCCCCAATAATTTCGTTCAGACCGGCAAATCCTGCCCGAGGATTACCGCGGAGAGGGGAGCACGAAAAGAAGAAGAGCCGACGGGCTTTGCGTCGTTATTAAATCGGCGAAGACGATCCTCGCGAGACAAAAGCCCCGGAGGATCTGTTTTTCCGAAAACGGACGATTCGAAGAGGGCGTTGTCGAGGCTGTACAAACTGAGTTTCCAGTTGAAACGATAATTAAACTAAATCTTAGAACGCGAATCCACATTTTCTTAGAGTCTTTTCACACGGAAAAGAGTCTTTTTACTGTTACGCGTAATCTCAACGAGGTGCTAACGAGCTTCAGTTCAGGATTGACTCTTTTAATTTAATTTAACACCTTCCACTGTACCCTGTGTACCGGCACCGTGAAACAGTTTTATTTTATAATAAACTATTGCCATTCCAGTCTCCACATTGTCGAGTCTCGTAAGCCGTGTGTACTTCTGCTATTGTTTTATATTAATGTTCCGCAAGCATTGCAGCCAGGTTCATCGGGAGTAAAGTATTGTCTGTCTTGCATGAATCGTATGATATAGCCAGGCTGTGAAACTCCATGTCTTGCAAATACGGTAGATCTAAATGTATATCAAAATGTTTCGAATGTTTAAGCCTATAGATGCATAAAAATCCAGTGATACGAGTAATGTAAAACAAGTCTCGTTTCTTGACCACGAAGTCGAAATTGAAATACATACGAGTGTGTTTCCTTCTGGGGCGCAATAATACAGGTGTTTTCAATTGGCGCGGCGCTCGAGGGTTCGCATCACGGGTATCAAGGGTTCATTAGGGCATTCGGCGTGCAGCGAAATTCCGTGGACGATCCGTGACCGAACGGCGAGAGACAAAGGCGGAGAAGAAGAGGCTCGCTGGAGGCAGCGACTCGCCCGCGGAACGCTGTCAAAAGCGTGACAGCGCGTCGGGCGCGGAAACCGCGACGATGACGGATGTGTCGGTTCGCTGGGAGCGTCTTCGGTGGCTAAGTTCAATTTGCTGGTGGTGCCTCTGTTCTCGTTCGGTCTCTGTCTTACAAAACCGAAAGGCCTGCTGCTGGCTCCGAAAGGCGAAAGGCAAAAGGCGAGGGAGGGCGAGCTCTCCCACCGGAGGAGTTTCACCAGCGTAATAGGGAAGGGTGCCCAGGGGGGTTCTGTCCATCCTTTGTATCGTCGAGCAATCACGACCTACCCCACGACACGAGTACGCGAGCGAGCCGGCTAGCGGAGCAGAGCGGACGGGAGAGGAGAGGAGACTGCGGCACACATGCGAGAGAGCGATCGTCTACCTTAACCTATCTCTCTCTCTCTCTCTCTCTTTCTCTCCCCGTGGTTGCGTCCCCTAGTGCAGAGGCCCGAACGGGGGCGAATAGGGGGACGAAAGGGGGTGAACACACCCCCGACCGTTCGCGGTGCACCCCTCCCCCTCGACCCGCGGCCATCCGTTTCCCACCCCCGCTATCCGCCATCCGGCATCCACGTCATTTCGCGCTCTGTGGGGTTGCAAATGCGTCCGCGATGACTGCCGCGTATACTCCCGGAATGACTGATGAACTGCAACGTGCTTCCTTCTGCCTTATAGGCGTGTACAGGACGTTTCAATTACGCGGCGGGCGACCCGACTCTGTCTCTCCTCTCTCTCTCTCTTCGCTTCTCTTTTTGTTTTCTCTCTCTCTCCCCCTTCTCGGCTCCCGGAGCTTTTCCTCTCCTCGAACGGCAACGGGAGGAGGAGAGGAGGAGAGAAGAGCGAAACCAGGGAATTGGAAACGGAGACAGGGGCAAGAGTGGCCCCGATGACGCGTCCAAAGGGAAGACAGAGGCCGGGAGACGGAGGAGGCGGAGGCCGCGAGCTAGCGAGCGAGGAAAAGCGAAGCCGAGGGAGGAATTTATTATGTCCTCCGGCAAACTGCCCCCTCGGTACAATATGTTACAAGTGCGGCAAATGAAAAAAGGAAGGAAGGAAGGGAGAGGAGGAACGCGAGCATGCTCTCTGGTAATTAGATAAAGCTCGACGAGACCGCGCCCGCTCTTGCTCCTGCTTTCCCGCACCCGGTTCCCGGTTCCCGCTTCCCGCTTCAGAGCTCGTGCCTGTTTCCGCGTAAGTAGAATACGCCCGTTGAAACGAGTGACAGTCTACTCGACAGCGCCGTCCGCCGACGGTCCAAGAGATTGCTTATTTCCGTAGGTTTTATTTATCAACGGATAGGGGTCTTCGCGGAAACAGAAAAATACACGCTGTCCCGAGGACTCGAATAACCGCGCGAAATGAAACCGCTCCGAAAGGAGCATCTAGCACGGCCGGAGCAATTTGCCAAGACAACGAATTATCCCCGGCTACGTGTACCCGAAATTTCATCAATTTTTCAACCGGTTATAGTTAACCGATTCGCGTCGTCGTGATTCACGTGTCGCACACGCGAGCTACTTTCACGCGGATAAAATACATATTAGGGAATGAAATGTGTGTCTCGTACGTTCGCGATAACTGTCACTCGTCGCCCTAAATAGGCGTTCGACTGCTCGAATCTGAATCGATAGAAGTGTTGTGCGTATCCCGAAATTTTTGAAAATCTAGCAGTTCTCCATGAATCGAGCATTTGAAGAAGTTGGTCGACCATTTAGAGCTGCAGCGCAAATGGGTTAATAGGCCCCGCCCCGTCGCGCAGGTGTAGATTAAACCCCCCCCCCATCCCGCACTACGATTTTGCACGAAGCTTGCAGCGATTACAATTTCTCTGTCGTCTGTAATTTTCTGCAAGAAAAAGGAAACGTGTTTCTATGTTTTCGCCGGCGGGTTAAGCACCGGGCATCGGAGGAACAGAACGTTATCCGAATGCAACAGAAACGAGTGCAACCGCGTCGAATCTAACCGCAGCGGCACACAACACGCGGCAACGGCTCCTCCCTTATCCGAAATCTAAATTATTCCTCATTAGGCCGACCCGCAGCGAAATTCACCTGAATTCCAGGCAATTCCCGAGCCGAGCCGCGTCGCTCGAGTTTCCGAGCAAAAATTCTCTCCCGGCCGCAGGGGCAACGGTTTCGCGCACCTGCCGCCGTTCGACTCGTCCTTGGACAGGGCAGAATTATTGCTGCACGCTCGCGCATTAATTCGACGATGCACGACCGAGCTGCGGTAACGCTCGATCCTCCTCTGGCCCTGGTTTCTGTCCCGTTTCGCAAACCACCGACGTAAAAATCGCCATTGTACCCGTTTGATAATTCACCCGTCTCTGGACAGCAGTGGTCCCTTATCAGAATTCCCATTCGATTGTCAACGAAAAATCGACGTGTCTTTCTGAAAAAAGGTGTAACGCAAAATATTCACACCTGTACTGTCGATTCAACCCTCCCACAGCGGTGCCCGAGTCTATTTTCACCCATAGTATCGAAATCGTCTCGTGAAATTACTCAATCGTTAGCGACTAAATCATAATTAACGGAGGAGTATCTTTGAAATAAATCCATACGTCTTCCATGCGTTAACGGACAGGCGACGATAAATTTATTGATAATTCCTTCGAGGCCCTTTTGTTTTTCGTGAAGCAAGAAAACTGTGTTGCGAGTACGGTGGGGCTACGGCAGGTGAAATTTCCGTTTCAATCGAAAGATGCGCGTGGTCCGGGGTCTGCAGGATGGAACAGAGTTGTGTGTAACAGTCCCATTTTCGAAAGATCGTGTACCGTGCGGCACTCGGAATTCGGACGAGCCCGGCGAAGCCCGCGGCTCCCTCGGCGTGATCGGGATAAGGCGCACGGAGATCTATCAAATTCTCTCGGTGCGACATCGGAAAACGACGCGAAACCAGTTTGGTCGGTTCGGAATGACCGGGTTGGTTCGAGCCGAGCTGAACAACACCGCGCCGGCATGGCAGAAGGTAGAAGGTAGAAGGTAGAAGGTAGAAGGTAGGAGCCAGAAGGCAGAAGCAAGCGGTCGAGGCTGCGGCAAGGGGATCACCGGAGGGAGAAAAAGAAAGGAACGGAGCGAGGGCTTCGAATAAGCAGAAGGTACTGACCTACCGTCAGCTCGATGCCACCGCTCTAATGCTCCCCTGTAATTTGTTGCACAGGAGAGCACGCGTTTCGCGTTCTTTTCAGATAATTATTATAAATCTGCTCCGAGAGTTCTGTCCAGGAAGCGGATCGTCGCAGGCTATCATTGCTCTAATCGGCGGCCAGCGGAAGGAGCGCAGAACGAAAACCAGGACACCCAGGTTCCACAGGGTACACTCTGGACAATCAAAGACGACTATACCTAGAAACACCTCTCAGAAGCCCTTGCAGGGATGCTGGATCAACTTTTGAAAGTTTCAGCGGCGTGCATTACCCAATCAAAAATGTTCACCTCTTGCTTTATCGCGTTAAACAGTCTTTATGCAAGCTGAAAAATTGTCACGCAAATTAGAAGGTACTGGGATCGAATAAAAGTTTGTTTCTTTCTTTAACACTGCTAACAGGACAAAAGTATTTATGCTCTTCTTCTTCGTATTTACATTTTATTGTCATTGTCTCGTAATAAATTGGGCTTCTCCGCGGATAGTGCAAATTTCAGGAGTTGAAATATACGAGGATAATGTGCGCAGTGTGTTTTCGAAATAGAACGAAAATAAGATCGCACGGCGAACGAAGCGAGTTGACGTATCGAGATCAATGAAAGATATAAAATGTTCACCGAAGAGGACATTCGGGTGGAGAGCTGGCAGCAGCGTGCGAAATGGATCTGGTCTGGGAGAGAGGCGTCTTTTAGCGGAGCGTACGACTGGATCCATAAACGAGTACGAAATTTCCGGTTGCGCGGCGACCTCCTGCGGCGGTGGAATTCCGTTAAAGAGAAGTCCGAGCGGCTCGCGGACTTTGTTTCAGGATCGAGCGATGGAAGACGGATGCTTATACGTGCAGCGTGCGTGGAAACGGGTTTGAAATCATTGAGAACGGCAGGCTGGGCCGGTCGTCGGCCGGCAAAAAGTAGGAGAGCTCACGCACGGCTGTTCGCCGGCCGTGATCCGTGATGAGAAGACGAAGCCGATGGGAGCGGAGACGAAGAGAGGACCGGATCGCGGAAAGACCGGAGAGAGAGAGAGAGAGAGAGAGAGAGAGAGGGAGAGAGGACGAAAAAGAAAGAGAGAGAAACCGAGAGAAAAGGAGAGAGGGAGAATCGATCGCGATCGACCACCGGAGATCGTTTCGCGACCGGCTCGAGAATTTTGTCGACTCGGGACACGCAGTATCGCATGCGGAACACCCATTTTCCACACGAACTGGCTGCTCTTCGCGACCGAGACTTCATTTTTTCTTTCCTTCGAGGATTTCCCCTCGGGTTACACGAGATCCTTCCTGCGATCGATACGCTCGATACTTGAAGATTTTCCAAAAGCGACGCGCCTCCCGCAGGAATTTCGAAATTACAAAGCGAACGGCGACCGGTTCCAGAATTTTTCACCGATTTTCCACGCGAACGAATATCGCGTTCGCCGCGGCGAGACGCGACGGCGAGTTTTATTTGTTCCGTGGATTTTTCCCCCGCGGGTTACGATTCCTTCTGTGATCGTGAAAATGCTATGTACCGCGACTCGCGTGCGTCGTGGATTTTCCGAAAGCCGTGCGGCGCGGCGTCTCCCGCAGGAATTTCGAAATTATAAGCTCGGCGGTCGCGAGAGCTCGGCTCGAAAGAGAATACGAGGGCCCGTGGAAATCGCGGAAAAGTAAACGAGCGTCGATTGGAAAACGCACTCGAGGCCGAGCTGATTCTCGGAAAGGGGAAAGAAAACAGGGGGAAGCTTCGTCGTCCCTGTCGTGAGAACACGACGTCGTCCGTTAATGGCGGCATTATAAACCGTTCCTCGCGTGCATCGGTAAAGAGGTTGAATGCGAGAAGGGGAACAAGCCGCGCCGATTCGCCGCGAGACCAAGGGGACAGGGGGCAAAGGCGGGTGCTCGATCAACGGAGATGCATGCGAAAAAAGGTGAAATTACGTAAACATCTTGCAAACGACGATTACCACACACTGGGACTAGCTCGGCGTTCACCTCTGCTCGAAGCAGCTGAAACAGACCGCTACGCGGATAGATGCACACCGGGTCCGCGCGCGGCCCGCTCCCTACTCGATTCATTCACTGTAGCTACCTTCGGTTACAGTCTTCGCCTACCGAAAAAAATCCCCCCAGCTTCGATCCATTCGCGCTTTCCGCGGAGAAGGTCGCCGATAACTCGTTCCACATTCGTAGCATTCGTTGCTGAGGTCGACTAAAACGCTGGGGAATTTTCAGAAGATATCTAAAATACCGAAAAATATCTAAATAGAAAACATCTCTCTAGGCGAAAATTGAGTAAATCGAAAGTAACAGCAAGCTCAACGCACCACCACCGGTCAAAATGACCAGTTCGAGAATTTTACAATTGAAAAAAGAACAGATTTTGAAATTATAAAGATGCTTTCGTGGGAAATGTTATTGTGTTTTATGTGTAGAACTTTCGCTTAATTCCTCGCTATCCAATGACTTTTTCCGTTCGATTTGCGTTTTTGCATTGAACAGCTCGCATCATCCCTGACCTATGACTAAATTGCGGATTTTTATGCACTTTCTCGTTATTCGTAGTTTACTTTTCAAAAATTCAATTCGGAGTCGTTTTATTCGTCTCTTTCACTGCTTGGCAGATTGGTCGTAAGAACATCGAGTTAACAATTGTATTATACTTTAATAATACAAATGTTTTCTCCCATTTCGTGCACGTGGCATGAACGCATAACGAGCCGCAGTCTATCCGAGCATCATTAATTAATCGAAGAAGGAACCGTGTATTCGATTACTATTTCATGCGAATGATAATTTTTACTTTCCATACAGATCCAAAGTCTAGTCTACCGAGATTAAGCTGACGTTCCTTTTTAAATTTGATTAATGGGATGACGCGTGAATGTTGATTATCAATTATATTCTGTAATCAGTGTTTGGTAACTAGTTCGCTGAATGGAAATATATGGGCGAACGGTAAAAGAACCTTCAGGAATTTTCTCGAGGCGTTCCAGAGGAGACAAAGGAAAGACACGGATCGAGAGAAGATGGATCGTCGCGATCACGGAAATTGGACCGATCGTCGGGGAAACGCAGGCGATACGCAGCGAGGTCGCCGGAATGGTTTGCATGCGATAAATATTAATAAGGAGCGTGAGCGCAAATATTTGCGATCAAGGAGCGCGTTCGGCCGATGCTACGGTAATTGGACCGACGAGCTCGCGCGTCGGTCGATCATTTCACGATTTTTCGCAGTGCCTCGACAAAACGCGAAATTCTCGAGGATTCTCTGCGAGGATGAGAGGCGGGGGAGTCGTCGGAAGGACGGAGGCTTTTTGTGATTCGCCTAGAACCGCTGCCGCGAGATACGCATACCGAATGGGGCTCGCGGAAGTATCGCCGATCTATCATCGCTGGAGAATAGCTCGAGCAACGGCGACTCGAATTTTGCGTCGTACTCGTCGAGCGAAATCGAAACGACGCGACGAGGGCAAGCGGGATGGGATGGCTGTGAGAGGTTTCGAGTGGCCATTTTGCGTCGTCCATTTTCTCGAAACCGGGACACGATAACGCAAGAGGCTCGTCGATTCGGGTTTTCGGGAGGCCCGGCGCGCGCCGCACCGTGGGACCAGATGCGTTTAGAAAGGGGCCCCGTTGCTCGAGGCCGCCCATTGGCCGCCTAAATCCGTCGGCCATGTTTAGCCGCCCGGGCCCCTCCTGTTTAGAAGGGCCTGACGTCATCCGCGACAGGTATTCGAAGGCCACGCGTCGCGACGCGCCTCGCAGATCGATTTTCGCAGCAAAAACATCAATTAATCCGCGGCTGGATACGTCGCGCGAAAAAACGACCTGTGCTCTCCGGCTCTGCTCTGCTCTGTTCTGTTCTGCACTGTTCGCAAAAACCGGTCGTCGTCCAACTAGCACCGGTCGATCTCGCTCTCGCACCGCACGGCGAACCAGGCGAATTTCCGGTCTACCGATCGCAATTTTAGGAACCCGTGTTGCGAGGTGATGGCGCGCGCGCGCGCGCTCGCGCGAGGCCTACTTTTCGAGGCGAGTTTCGAGTTTCGAGAGCGCGCGCGGATCGGTATCGAACGGCTAGCCGTAAGATTCGCGCTACCTAGAAACCTACTTATCCGCTCGGAGCCACCTACTCTCGTCCGGCGACCTTCGACATCGCGGAAGTCCACCTAATCGGCGGATAGTGTGTTTGCTCGGCGCGTTCGGGCGGGGACAGATATATTGAATCCGGAAAGCGGAGAAGAGGCGAAAAATATTTTTCAGCTAATCGCGCCGGTATCTAATCGCGGGAGGCGATATCGCCCCGGCCACGCCATCGATTCGACTGTCGATAACGAACAGGCGGATAGGCGAGAGAGACTATCGGTGCTGAAACTATTGTTCGAAATCGTGGAAAGCTAGCCAAGGACGGCGAATCTTGTGAAATTCTCGGAAACGAAACAGACGCGGATAAGCGATGCTAGTTTCGCGAAGGTCCCCGACGCACGCGTTTCCCCGAACTTTGACCACGATACGCGTAAGTAAATCGGCGAGCGATTATTCCGCGCGTACGATGCGGAGCGGCGCGGCGGCGAGGCTCGCGACAGCGCGGAGCAGCGCGCCGGTGGGGAAGAAATTGTGTGCAGCTCACTTTCAAACGTGGCCGGTGGCTTCAAGGTTCTTAAAACCATTGGTAATGCATTCCAATCGGTTGCACGAAAGATAGAGAGAGGTTCGGAGAGACGGATTTAGCATTAGAATCTACAAGGACAGCGGTCGCTCGCTCGCTAGTAGTTCTCCCGCGGATACTTGGTCGCCGAGCTGAATCCAGAGAAACGACGTACCGCCGCGAGAGAGAAATACCTTCGCGAGACAAATAAGATTTTATAAAAAGATACCGTGTACCGCCTAGGAGCGCGAACACGCGTGCGCGCGCGCGCGCTCAAACATACACACACACACGAGACAGACGCGTGTACAAAGCGCAAACGAGCAAACCGTGTCTCGTTAGAATTCAACGCTCGCGTTCCCGTAATACGATGAATAATTCCCCACCGGCGGAAATTAATTTCGCATTTTTCTCCATCGCGAGTCGCGAATCTAATGCCGAATCGAGACGGCGAGCCGTGTAATTTCGATCGGATCGCGCCGGTGCGGAATCGTCGACGATTTCCGGAGTCGATCGAAACGGAATCGTAACGGAACCGAAACGGATCGGAACGGAAGAGAGTACACGCTCGACAGGTGCAAAGGCCATACTCTCTCGTCCGTGTCCAGTTTGCGGGAGCACATCTGAGCGATTCTACGATCTACGACGTATCGCGGTGTGGCATTATTCGCGGGCTCGTTACTCGCCGGGGAGAGAATATCGCGGTATATCCCATATGCCAGGCACGTTAGACGAGAGAGCGCTCGCCTAATTCGTGCCGCAGCGCCGCGAAACAGCCGATGATCGCGATTACGATTCATTATCCTCGACGAGTATTGTCTGACTCTCGGTACGTAATAACAGACCTTTGTTCTTACCACTTATTGTGAAATTGTAATCAGCCCAGCGACGACGCACGCTCGAACAAAAAGGTGCAACGATTGTTGTTCACTCACCGAACGACGCCGCAGCCAGCAGCACCGGTAAACCGGGAGAACGCCGAGGCTTCTTTCTTGTCCGATCCTCCTCCTGCTCCTCGAAACAGCGTCGCGACGCTACGCGACGCAACGCATCGCGGATCTGAAACAGAGAGCCTCTCGTTATTATTTCGTCGCGCACCTGGCTACGAGTGTCCGCGCGATAAAACAAAGAAACGCGTACAAATACAAAATGCATTTCCCCGCGTCCGAGGTCCGAGTTGCCGAGGGTAACAAGTCTCGCCATAAAAATTCCATGGGTACAGTTATTTTCTCAAACGAAACGTTGAAAGCGCCGACATCTATGGTTACAGATAGTTAACGCAAATATGAGTAGCTGAAATACAAAATGGAAAAGACATCGGATGAAGTTCGTGTCACGTTATTTCCAACCTATATAAAATGACTAAGACAAGATATTTTGCTATAAATTGTATGTTATTAACATCCTAATTGTATGTACGTCGCCGCTGTATCATGCGGTAAACACGTTTCCAATAGTTTATCCTGAATCGTAAAGAGAGTTTACTAAACGAAAAACCCCCAATACCCTGAGAAAATGAAAAACTCCATGAATAATTGAAATTCAAACACACAGCTAACTCGAAAGCAGTACCCAAGTTGTTTTTCCTTCGCGTCTAGAAAGATTAAAATTAAATAACGGAAGAGAGACCGTGTTTCCGTGATGTTTATTATCGTGCACGGGGATCGATGAGCGCGATCGATCTTGCCGGTTTCCTGCCGCGTTCGAATACTGTCTGCAGCCTCTCTCTGTCGCGAGGGAATACGCCGGTCTCGATCGAGAGACAATCGATCCCTAGGTGCGGATCGATCTCTCGGCGCGAACACGCGACTGAGAAAAAAAGAATATCGGCCAGTGGGCTAGGATATGCGTTGACGAGCCGCTTTCGATTCGCGGAAAAAGAAACTCGTCCCGTCGAAGGAAACGCGCGCGCGGGGGTCTTGAAAAGCTGACGGGAGAGCACACGCCCTGTCGACGAGATCAGCAACGAGGTAAGAACCGCCAAACTGCACTCGGAAAATGCGTTTGCCGCTGCTCAACGAACCGTTGAATCCCATTACGCAACGTTTCACTTTTCTCTGGAGGTTCGCATCTAAATCTTCGTATATCGCGCGATTTATGTCGCGCGCCGGAGTCGTTCGATTAAACGGTTAACTGGCGAGAAAGGAGAAGAGAGAGAGAGAGAGAGAGAGAAAGAGAGAGACAAAGAGAGAGGGATTGGAACGCGTTTCGTCGTGTATTTATGGAGCGGTGAGACTCCGCGAAAAGTTTCCCAGCCGATCGACGACGCGACGGTTCGGATAGAACCTGTAGATGCCTCGACGACGGGGAGAAAGAACGGAGTCAAAGTCGAAAGAGAAGGAAAAGTCGGTTTGCATGGGCTCTGGATTGGTCGCGGGCATCGAGCATCGATTCTCGAGAGGCGATCGGTGATTGGTTTCTGGCAGTGAACAGCGATCGGAGCGGCAGCGGCAAGCAGTGCGGGAAGCGCACAGTCGGTTTCTAAACCGGTCGTCGTAAAAACCTGGCCTGGCCTTCGGGGCGGCCATTTTAGAACGTTCTAACATTTGACGGTCGCGGAGGCCTCGCCGGGCCGCCTAATAAGCGGCCGTTAATCTATTATTCATTACGGAGCCGAGGGGAAAGAGAGCGAGCGAGAGGGAGACACCTCGAGCGACATGCAAATCGAGCGTATACACGGTAACCGCGAACTGCGACTCTCATCGCGGCGAGCACGCAACGAGTGCCTCTTGCATCGCCGAACCTCCGAGCAGCTTCGCGAAAACAGAGAATTGCATATGTACATGTACGTTGACCATACGAAACAACCGGCGTCAAGTCAACGGTTTCTTTCCAGCGAAGAAAAGATTCCGGCGTCGAGCTGTTCGAGGAACGATACCAACAATCAGTTTCCAACATCGGCAACGGAAATGCTGATTAGCGATATTGCAGAGTCTAGGAGATACGCGGTCGCCCATGCGCGTTCTTCTCGCAGAGTAGCCGACCGTTTTTAATCGAGCAACCTGTTAACGAGGGAAACGCACCCGTGTTTCGAGTTTCCCCCTACCGGGAAATGCTGAGGTAATTCGCGATTAATTAGAACCGAAGCGAATATCATCGTTATGCTGCGTTTAGACCACACGAACGAATACTTGTTCGCCATGAAGTTCGTTCGTCGAGTAGACTTGCCATACAATTTTCCCCCTGCGCCACGATTTATTAATACAACCGATTTATTGATTTCCTAGAGAAAGAAAATCGATGTCTATCGTATGCCTATGTATTGGCCTATAGTTACATATCGACAACAATAAAATAGCATTTTATCGACATACATATTTCTTGGACTCTGTTCGAAGTCTTCGAGTCTGTAGACTCGATGTTGTGGTGCAAGGGGTTAAAAAGAAAAGAGTCGATCTGCTTTGAAACCAATTACTCGAGTGCCTATCAAAAGAATTTGAAAAATCTGTGTATTGTTTTCGACTGGCAAACGTTAATATGCGGGGCCCAGGTTTGACCGATGCGAAATAATGTAACGCGCGCGAGGGAAACCGGTTTCGTTTTCGATTACGTCGCTGCGATATCAGGCGCGAGGATTCGAGCGATCGATAAGTACACGGTGGCGGAAGGAACGGATAAGGAGCGGCGACTGGACCCGCTCGAGGACGGATGGGAACCGAGGGGAACTGGAGGGGCGGGAGAAGACGATTCATCGTGAAAAACGATCGGCAAAGGAGGAAACCTTAGGGCTCGGTTTTTACTCCGGCCAACCGGTCGCGGACGGAACGGTTTTCGTGGAATCGCGATAAACGGCGCCGCCACCGCCGACGCCGCCGCCTGAAATATCCGATTTAATTGCGGCGAGATCGCGAAACCAGACAAAGATCGGCAGCGCCGGTCGCGCTTAATTGCCTTCGCAGGGTTCTTCGCAGCGCACCAAGAGCGCGCGCGCGCGCGCTTCGCCGCTTCTTTCTGAAGTGGCGAAAACGGGAGCGTTCGCGGCGGCGACGCCACCCTTGAACTTCGCAGGAAGTACGGCGCGCGAAGTGCACTTCTTGCTAACTATCGCTCGACGAACCCTCGTCGCAGATATTTGTAAACGCTGTTACGTACTTCGTTCTTACCATTAACCCCTTTGTGCGACGAAAGCGCAGCCGACTTTCAGAAATCGTTATTGTTGTTGTTGTCGTTGTAAACAATTACACTCGAACGGAACTTCAAACGCGGCCTGGTTTCTTGCTACTCTTTCAAATTACCTCGCTCACCGCCAACGCCACCGTATGTATTGCACGATACGAATCAGTCAATGATCGTGGAACGTTTGATCTGCGCTTATCGTGTGGGGGATCCACGTAGAATCGTTGAGACGATCACTCCATCTCTGGTTTATCATTCTGCCGATTTTTTGTTCGCTTATGATACCAGTGACACCGAGGAAACTCCTAGGATGTACATATCCCGCGCATCTTTATGCAAAATAAAAATCTGCATCGATTGCATAACAGAGGAAACTTTGTTTCTTCTCTTAGGAATTCAAATAAGCTACGAATAACACTACTCTTAAAACCGTCTGGTGTTTTCTCTTGCTCATTTTTGTCATAATGGTATAAAATCCACAGTCCAGTATATATGGGTGACGCAATTATTGTCCTAAAAATTCGCTTGAACCGAGCGTCATTATACGACCTAAAAGAAATAATCGATAAATTTGAACTCTGCAATTTTTGTTGGCAACGATTAAAAATTACTTTGATTTCGTGAGATATTTGGGGGATGATTACTCGGGCAGAGTCCTAATTGATAGCAAACATTCGACAACAGTCTACTACTTTTGCAAATGTTTAGTATATGTGAAAAATCAAGCGGACCGGAAACGGAGTTAGAAGATTATTAAGAAAGATCGCGATCAAGCTTCCTTATCGAACTAAAATTGACCGTGTACACGTACGCGTCGGTATCTTTGAAGAGGCTGGGTATCGGGAAACAAACGGTGCAGGCTCGAGTCGCGTCTACTCCCGTTTATGAAATAATGATTTACGAGAGAGGGAGCGCATATTAAACGAGACAAACGTTTTACGAGGGAACGACGGAGGCTGCCGCGGGTCCCAGCGGACCCCGCGTTCGCCGCGCGCACGCGGTCCATTCGAAGGGTTAACGTCCACGAATCCGTCGATGGATCGAAGAGAAGCGATACACGAGGAGAATCGTCGGACGGTTCTTTGGACCGTATCTCTGGAACATAAAGCAATCCCGACGAAAAGGAAAGATCGCCGTCTCGTCTCGTCTCGTCTCGGTTGGGCACCGGGAGTATGAGTACGTGCGAATCGCATGCATTGCTCCACGGATCTATAATAAACGGACGCGTGATCCCCGCCGATTCGAATCCTCGGGGAGGAATCCGAGAAGGCGGATAGGAGGTGGGAGGATAGGAGAAGAGAGAGGCGGAGAGAAGGGAGAAAAGAGGATGGAAGGTTGTTGCAGAGAGCCCGTTAAAATTTCATGACCAGCTCGCGCCCGAGGGTCGTAAAAAAAAATTGAATCCATCGATCCCGCGTAGCCGTCGCCTGACGCTTCTTCGCCGCTATAGGCTGCAAATGCATTTGTCGCATCGCCGGGACGCGCGCGCGTTTCCCCCGTCCTCGGTACTTTCGGAAAGTAGTAGCGCGATATTTACGATCATGATCGGGAGAGAGGAGCGCGATTCTGGGGACGCGGAGCTCGTTCGCCGGGGAACCGTTCGCGGACGGAATTTTCTAGCAGGAATCGCTGAAAGTTCGAGAGACAGTGGGACAACGACGACGACGTGCAAAAGGTAAGCGAACCGCTCCGCACAGCTCCGCACCGCTCCGCACCGCTCCGACAGGAAGTCGTCGAGGCGCAGCAAGCGATCCGAGACAAAGAGCAGAGGGCCAGCAACCAGCGGTACCTATGGTTGTGCACGGAACACACGGTACACACGGTACACGCAGCCAGCGCAGCGCCGAAGAGAAGTTGCACGCCAGCACGAGCACGAGCATGAGCACGAGCATAAGCAAGAGCACGAGCACCGGCTGGCAACTCGCAACCACTACCACCGGCGCTCTCTGCCACTACCACCACCGTGCCCGTCGTCCTGTCCAGGTACGAACGAGCCAGTCAGTCGCAGTATTTGGGACAAGGTCAGAAGGTTCCGCGCTCCCCGGCTCCAAGACACCAAGAGCCGCTGCCGTTGCCGCTGCTCCGCGAGCACAGAGAGCTGCACGCTGCACACTGCACTTTCACTTCGCCTCTACTGCCGCGTGCATTCGCAAATTGTAACTTTGCGGACGATACTCTCCGCTCCGATCGAAAGATGCTATCTCTCTCTCTCTCTCTCTCTCTCTCTCTCTCTCTCCCTCTCCCTCTTTCTCGCCAAGTGATCCATCTCGCCCGATTTTTATCCTGTTTTTTTTCTCTTCTCTACACTCGCTCGGTCGGGGAGGCCACAAAAGTTTCGCCCGCGATTTGTAAATGGGGCCGTTCGCGGTTATTCGTAAACGGCGAATAACGTAAGCGGCGGCACGCATTCGTATGGAAATTTGCACGCGATACACCGCAAAGGCCGGGCAACGACACCTCGACGAGAGACGCGCACACGTGTGTGCATGTGCGTGTAGGCGTAGGTGTGCGCCTGTCTGCGTGCACGTGGTGTTCGAACGCGGCACCGAGTTCTCCATGTAATTTTTTATTCCGAAAATTCGATACCGCTTGCACGAGCGAGCGAGCGAGCGAGCAAAATCAATTAACCGCAACGGAACGGACCGGACCGGACCGGATATTCTGTCAGAAATATCACCGGATAAACCGACCGCTTTCGATTTTCCGTCAAATATAGAAAAACGCGGCGCGTTGCGTGCCCGAAAACCGTAGACGGACAGTTTTGATTACGGCGATGCCGTTGCGCGTGAAAAAATAACGGAAACGATGTTGCAGGCGCGAATCGACGCGTGAATCTTGCATTGCGCTCTGCTCGCCCGGTTTCGTAAATATCTCCGAGCGGTTTCATCGAACTGATAACTGTTGCGTATCCGCTCTAGAATTGGCCGCCGCGGCGGAGAACACGGATTTTTGAAGCGCGACGGCTTTCGTAACAAGCTTGGCCTGATTATTAGGGATCCGATTGGAAAATCAGAGCGAACACCACCTCGCTTCGCGCCACCAAGTTTTTCTTTCTCCGGTGAACTCTTTCTTCCCGTTTTATTACCAATGATTACAGTTTGGCTTTGGATCTAACCACGCTTTATCGGTTATCGAGCCGTGCACACAGGCGATTACCTATTTCTTTCACGGTTTTACCTATATTCAATTTTGTTCAACCACAGCCAACGCACCTGGTCGGTGCTTCAGCCTTCTCCACTTGAAACGGAGTTAACACGTTTGCTAACAATGTCACGGATATGTGACATCCGCTACTCGAAGATTTTCAAATTAATTGTGTAGAATTTGTCCCGTAAGATCACATAGTATTATAAATAGCACAATATTCGGAGATTCTAAATCGTTTCAACATTTCAACAATGACGGTTAGCAACGGTACAAATGCTGGTGGATATTCTTGTACATGTCATTGTGGAGCAATTGCTTACGCTCTCTATTCTTTAATGCTTGACTCGAAATTTTCTAAACATTGTGTCGCCGATGGACGCACCGCCGGGAAAGGGAAACAGCGCCGCCGGGTCAATCTGCTCGGTCGCTGCAAAAAATACGCCACCGCAGACGCGCGGTAACATTGTTGATTAGGCGCGAGAAGGATGGTGTTGATCGAGCAGGACATTGATTGCCAGAACTGAGATTGCACGTCGAGTCTTATAGACCCGCGGCGAGCAGCGGGGCGAGAGAAACCGCCGCCGTAGAGGTTCGTCGACGTTGAGCAACACGCGCGCGGTCCTCGTTAAACCGTGTTCGCGGGTTCCGATACGATTAAAGGCGTATCGACGACGCGGCGGCGCGGCGGAACGAAAGCGGATCGTTTTTAGCGAGGAAAAGGTAGGCTCGACGTGTCGCGTCGCGTCGCGCTCGACGAAACGGTGAGAAAAGTCCAAAGTGATTCGGGGCGAGGACGCAGGACGGTTGGCACTCGACGAAACACAGGGAGAAGCGTGCTGTTCGGCGAAAGGGAGGGACAAAGAGACGTAGACAGAGACGCACGGCGGTCGGTAGAGAAGCGGAAGAAAGGGAGAAAGAGAGAGAGAGAGAGAAAGCCGGAGCGGCGCGGCTCGACGCGATGCAACGCGGAGCGACGAGGAGCGGAGCGCGCGCGGCGCGGCGCGGCGGTTGCTGTCCAGCAACGGCTGACACAATGGGCATTGAAAACAGAAAATAAGCGGCATTGTTCGGCGCTTTTCAGAATCGATATTTGCGTATACGGCATCGACGCGTGTCGCGAGCGCGCGGCTCGGTGATTTAAAGCAAAGATTAAAAATAAAGGGGACACGCGTGCGTCGAGTTTCCGTCGATCCACGTCGATTCACGTCGATCCTCGTCGACCACGAGAGAGTCTGCTCTCGGCCACTCCTCTCTCCTCCCGCTCTCCTCCCCTCTCGGTGGCAGGGAGCCTTTGTTGCCGGACGCACGCCGAACCCCTCCTCCTCCCGGTTGCTGTTGCTGTTGCAGTTGTTGTTGCCGTTGCACTGCTCCGAAAGTAGCCGGCCGCCGTTTTCCCGATAGTCGACCGCGTGAACCAAGAACAATTGCACCTCTCCGATCGTCGACGTTCCATCGAGCTCTTCTTTCGAGTGTCCCCGATTCTCCTGTCCCGTTTCGGCGCGCCGTTTTAAACATTCAACGACTCGAACATCGAAATTTCGATATCTCTCTATACCTATCTTGCCAAACGCTTCCCCAAAAGAGAACTTTCGTCGCGTTTCCTCGCGGAATCGGCGAGGAAACCGGCGCGCGGCGAGGCGCCTGCTCGCTGCTCCTGCGAGCTCATTTGTATCGGCGCGGCACGGTGCAGCAATTTCCGATTCGCTGTGGTCCGTTGTCGCGCTGCTGGAAGAATGCGACGCAATTCGCCGTTGATCGCCCCGCACCGCATCGCTCCTGTAATTGCGAGTCGTTCCAGATTTTACGAGTTATTAATTAGACTCGTCGCTGGTCTGTCCGTTGCTCCCTGACAGAACTTCCTTTCCGGTTCCCAACGGGACCGTTCTATTCCGAGGGAACTATGGAAAACGGGCCTCAAAGATTCTGCTCGAATTGACCGAAATTGTATCACAATTAATTTTATCGAACGACGATTAAACCCTCGAGACGTGGCGTTAAACCGTACAGAGAAATATTTTCGCTGGAAAGGGCAGAAAGAGGAGAAAGAGGGGCCCGGCGAACAGAGTAGAAGCGGGGGACGAAACAGGAGAAAGAGAGAGAGAGAGAGTGAGATAGAAAAAACGAAAGAGAAACGGAATGAAAGAGGAAAAGAGACGGACGGCGTTCGGGCCGAGTTACCACAGCGATCCAGCGGCTTGATCGATCGGCACGATCGTCGTCCTTGAAGTGGTCGACGTCTCTCTCGGTGCACGCAGAGAGCCAGAGGGACGAATGGAAGAAACGCCGGGAAGAAAGAAGAAACGCGGGACAAGGAGGGGACCAGGGGCCCCGATAGAATTGTACGAGAGATGGAAGAGGCCCCACGGTTGCCCGGTATGTGTGCGTGTGTGTTACCTCCGTTGAACGTTTGCTCGTGCCCGTGCCCGGCCCGCGCCGCGCCGGCAACCTACGGCAACCTACGGCAACCTACGGCAAACCTACGGCAACCTAACCCGCGGTTAGAAGTTTCTTTGTCGCGTTAGCATGGCGGCATTCGGCAGTGAACACCGTGTGCACCGCGGTCTAGGCAAGATGGCCGTCCCTCCTGTCGAAAGGAGGGGACGAGAGGCACACCGGGGACAGGGGGCGGATGGGGAAAGGGGGACGAATTCAGGCTGCTGGAGGCCGCCCGGTTCCAACTCGCATTAGAGAACACTCGAAGATTATTACTCGCTCGCGGGGCCTCGCTTGTCCGCATAATAAATCCGCCAAGCGTCCTGTCGCCGGGCCCGACCCCCGATCGATCGCCTTCCGAGCCAAATTTTTACCCCATTCCTTTCCACGATGTGCATGAAATTTCTGTTAACCCTCTGCGGGTCCTATGTCGAGCCAAACATTGACTTTTGCAACAATAGTTTCTTATTTTCTTGATTTCCGTAGTGTTTCTTAACTTTTCCAAATAGATTAGCAGAGCTACCTGTAGAAATATAATTTTATTAATTTCGTAGCAAGTTCTCGAGTAAATTAGGGAACACAAAAGGGTTAACCAGCGAACGGACGGTACCCGAACGCCAGATGTGCGAAATAACAAAAGGCTATATTGTCATCTATATAAAAGGCATCGATTGCCCCAAAACGTTAATTCATAATAACTTTTGCCCTCCATAACTGAACGCCTCCACCATTTTCAGTACACGCTCAAAATCTCCCCCGTTCGAGCATGGTGGCCGCTAACTGTCACTATGGACAAATATCTCCACTGCCCATTTCCCGGAATTAGTACACGTGTCAACACAACGCACCGTACTTCTCGCACTCTTATGCAAATTCTAGTAAGTTCATGTTACGCATTCAATCTTGTACACAGAATTCTTGTTACTAGGATAAACTCAACCAGTTTCAACGAGTCTGGATTTAGCTCGATCCGAATCGTTAACCCGAGCCCAGAACAAAAGGCGAACCCTTGTCATTCGAGGGAGAAGCTGAAACGATTGTCTCGTGTGATCTCGAGAAACGGAGATTTCGCAGCGTGGCATTCGCGGCGTACGTTTCGCGTCGCAATTAATCGGTTCTGCTCGTTATAAATCTTGTCGCCAGGGTCCGCGGGATCGTCTCGCCTCGGACGTACGCGTCGAATCTCGATTTCCTCGGATCGCGACAGCGAAAGCCATCGATCTTCGCGGATCGAAGGCCGCCTCGGCGAAGCGACGCGACGCGGCGCGACGCGTACGATGGGGAACGATCGACTTCCGCGACTTTCTTCCGCGCGCGACAGCCTCGAAAAGCTTTCGCAACTTGCTCTCCCCGGTGCGCTCCGATCCGCGCGGAAATCGAGGAATCGCCGCGAGACACGCGCCGAAACGACCTCGCGAAACGGTTTTTGCGGCGCGCGACGCGTTGCGTCTCACCACGGTTTTTAAACGTGTCCGGGGATCTCTGTCTGTCTTTCGCGTGCGCGCGCGCGCGTGAGTAAAATTTCGCGGCAAAACAAGTTACGTAAAGAGCGTGTGCGCGCGGCCGTGCTCGCTCGCCTCGAGCGAACAGAACCGTCGTAAAAATCAGTTCCTAAAATTACCTGTTACGCAACGGAGGACTACGTCTTCGATCGGGACAGAGAGAGAGAGAGAGAGAGACGAGGAGCGCGCGTGATCGATTCGCGCGGAAAATTCATCGCTCGAGGCGACGCGCACCGACGACGTGGCGGCGTGACGCGAGACGCCGATTCATTTGCATTTCGCGCGAATTCTGCTCCGGGAAACGATCTCCCAAACTGGTTCGAACGAGGCGGGACGCGATTCTAAGCGCCGAGCGAGTCTCGAATTGCGTCGCGACCAGGTTCAAAGATCGTTGCGCATCCGTTCCGATCGGCTCCCATTCGCGATAAAAGTGTTTGTCCAGATTTTGAAATTCATTTTTACTATGTATCAGGTCAATGCGAAAGTTCTATGCCTTCTTGTAGTCTTTTAATGCGAACTTGGTCACGACCTTTGGCACTGATACGATACACGGTCAAAATTCATTTTTCAGCCTAGACAAGCTACCTTCTATTCCTCGGTATCCGTATCCTCGATATAACACAGTCCAACGTGCTTCTCTTTCCACTATTTAACGGAATATTTTCGAGTTTCTCTTTGATAAAATACAGCGATTGAAAATCCTATTGATAGCCTTCCGGTAAGCAAAGTGTTAAAAGTCTGAGAAATGTTTGCTGTCGGGTTTACGGTTTAAATCGACGACTGGGTCGAGCATTGTCGCGAAGCGTCTCGAGAAATTGGACGCGCAGACGCAACGCGGCGCGCTCGGGGACCGTGAAGGGCATTTCGTAACGCTATTGCCGGCAAGATTCGCATACCTTCGGAAGATCGGAAGACGGTGGAAAAGTCTTCTCGGAGAGGCGAGCAGTATCCAAAGATTATTTTCTGTGGCCGCGCTTTCGCGTCCCTCCGCGGGAAAAAAAAAAGAAACAAAAAAGAGAAAGAATAAGGAAAGAGAGGGGTGGCGTAACTCGTTACGCGGCCGGGTCTGGCCGCCTAATGACGAGAAACCCGGTGATCGGAGGCTCGCAATTATCCCGGCCGTTTGTTAATACGTATTGTTATTAATGCGAGTCTTAATCAGCTGGCATTCGATTCCGCGCCGGGGAGCTGAATAATAATATCGAGAACTGCCGCGATAAATTATAGCTTCTGGCCGATCCGACTGCGCCGCGTGCACGTTCCTTATTTTAATTACGCAACGGAGCACGCATTGGGAATCGAATCGGCACCGATAGGCCGTGCTCGCGTTCGCGTTCGCGCTCGCGCTCGCGCGCGCACGCACGGTGATGCGCGATTGTTTGCGAACCGCGGAGAGGGTTCACGAGACCGAGGTGAACTCGGATTCCGTTTCCGGAGCCGGTTCGCGTTCCCAGGGATCCTCGGGGCCACCGGATGGCCGACCGGGGCAACCGAAATCGAGGAAAAGCTCGTCGTAGTACGACGGGACTGGCCGATCTCTTGCGAGCGAACGGTCTCGAACGCGTCTCGAGAGTCTCGATGATCGAAGCCGCACGCCAGCTCGGCCGGCGCACACGTCAGGAGCGGTTTGTGCCACTGACTGGCCAGTCCGTTTCTAGGACAGCCAGTTTTTCACGCGATTTTCGCGCGATACAACGCGCTCCGCGCCTAACCTACACACAGAGAGGCCTAGCCTGGCCTGGCCTGCCCCGGCATGGCCTAACCTTCTTTCTTGCTCGCGATGAAATTGCGATCGGTGCTCGCGATAATGCGCGCGGAGCGGCGAGCTGCTAACCAGGCCTCCGCGCCACGACCACGACCGACGACGACGACGACGACGATCAACGAAGCGATTTTTCTCTCCTTCGTCCAACGAGCTCTCCATCGCCTCCCCTTCGAATCCCGCCGGCATGGCACAACGTTTACGTAATTCAAGGCTTTTCGATCGAGTGACGAACCGAGGAAAAATGCCTGAACGCGACGTATCCGCTTCGACTTTAACGGGACGCGGGGTGGATTCTTGCGAAAGGGGTCTGAAAAAGATCTGTCACCATGGCTAACCCCTTTCTCTTCAACTTCTTCGTGTACGTTGAATAAAGAGTCCACGTTGTTTCACGAAAAGCAAGAAATTCTCGGAGAACGAGTTATTGGCCAATAAATCATTTCTACACTGTATGGATTTCATGCATTCGTGGCAAAAATGCGTAGGTGTAATTTAAAAGATATATCATACACTGTTTTCAACTTTTCCAAGATGTATTGAAAAGGGAAAATTGAATTTTCTGCTGGATATCGGTTCCTCACGGTTGACGTAGACAATTTTTATTTTACATAATGCGATACGCAATCTCTTTTTCATACTTCAGGAATCATTCGTACAGCTAGCGTACTCGAAATATTCTCTTTTCTCCGTGGACTTTAGGTTCAGTTTGCTGTCTTCGAAGGCGAAGGGATTCGTTCTTTCGGGGATCGAAGTGTCACGAATACGTTGCAAATGTTTCCATTTTGAGGGATGAATTCGCGGTTCTCGGAACCTCGGATCAACTGTCCGAGAACTATCGATAGATTGATGTGCAGAATCGACTATCGAAATGTTTCGCGCGCCTAGTCATTCTTCATACGCCTTGGCGAAGAGTGAAGTAGAGCAAAACCGGTATTCGTCCACTCGAGTTTTCCGTGGGAAAGCTATTTCCAATGCATAGTTCTAGGACATTCTTTCGAGCAGCCTATCCCAAAGTCTCGAGAGCAATTTTTATTAGCCTCGGACCGGAATGATCTGAGAAATACGATTGCACGGGTGTTTGCTAATTCTCCGAGACTAGCAGCAGCATCGCCGAAACGGAGAATAAGAAGGCTTCGACGTGAAGTGTTGAGAGAGGGGGGAGGGGTGCAGGAGTATGAGAACCTGTGGGTGTATTTGCAAAACAGAAATACGGTGAGAAAGAGAAAGAGAGAGAGAAAGAGAGAGAGTTGGTGCGGTTGCGGCCGCGGCAGTGTCCGCGTGCTCTCTCGTTCGTCGATACTCGCGATCGTTCGGTCGTTGGTGTAAGTGGCTGTGGACGGGCACCAGGAGCACGGGTATGTGGCACAAGGCCGACATTAGCATCTCTACCGGTATACCCCCTACCATTTCGCGGCGTTGTCGTCGTCGTCGTCGTCACCGTCGTCACGGCACAACTCTATCCGCAGAAACCTGTATTCCGGTTATCTTGGTTTTGCGGGAACGCATAGAGAACGAGAGACGGTGCGACAGAGAGAAAGAGAGAGAGAGAGAGAGGGAGATGGTAGTATGGTTCGCGAGAGGGCAAAGGACCTCCCATCCAGAGCGAATAGGCGAATCGGCAAACCCACGGAAACACCACCGAATGGATACGAGCGTTCGACCGAGGATTTTTCGTCGGACCCTTTCGCGCGATAACGGGGCTATCTCGGCCGGTTATCTGCCGCGACACGAGCACCGGGGGAGGTGAGGGAGGGGGAGAGAGAGAGAGAGCAGAATGTATTCTTTGTTCCTCACGCTTCTCGCGATTCGTTCCCCGGCCCCCGTTATCCGGCCGGCAAACGCGAAACGTCGGATTTTCGTTTTCCCCCGATGCGAGCCATTCCTTTTCACGATTCTCGAACGCTCCGAGAAACGAGAACGGTCGGCGCAACGCGGCGCGGCGGCTCCGTCGCGTCGTCTTTCGATGAAATTACGCTCGCGAATTTTCAGGTCGCGAGAGAACGAACGCCGGAGTCGAATCGGAACCCTCGACTCTCGAAACCGACCAGCGCGCAGCGCAGCGTAGCGCAGCGACGAGATGGAATCCGATAACTAATGGGGCATCGAGTGACACCTTAACCTGGATGACCGGTACGCGCGCCGCGCTGAAATCTCGCCGGATTTAGCCGGCGGACGCGAATTCGCGAGATTCTAGCGCGCGACGCTACGCGTCCACGGTGAAACACCGTGGCAACCGGACGCCTAACGAGCTATCGTTCCTCTCCTCTTTGTTCGACCAACACCGTCCCCTCTCGTTCCATCTTACCGCCCCCCCCCCCCTGCCATTGGTTCCTTTCAAAGGCGCCGATCGGCGACGTCTCGCCGGGAAATCGGACAATAAGAAACTCGGCTGCATCTCTGAACTGCATCTCGGACTGCGCCTGGAATCTCGGCCCACGATTTTTCCTAACTAGCGCCGCGGGAAAGCGTGGCGTCAGCTTTCGGACTCTGCTCTCGAAAACAGAGTCTTTCGGACACCATTGTTTCTTCGGTCTTCGTAGATTCGCGATAAGGTAGAGTGACTAAATTACTCTCAAAAAATGGTTTTACGTGCCCTCGAGTTTCCGTCCTTATATAAGAATATTTTGTCGCTGGTAAAGGGCTCGTTCGAAAGGGGAAGGTTGCCGAGATTATGCAGATATTTGGTAATATAAGCGTTAGAAGTAGGCCAACAAATTGACGATGTACATACATGCCGTAGAATCCAAGCATTTTTCTGCCATTGGATGAGTTTTCTGGATGAAATCGAGAGCACCGCGCACTAGAAAATATCTACAGCTACAAATTGAGCTACATTTTGTCTTGATTCTCTGCGAAATAAAGTTAAAAACTTGAAGCACGTTTCTGCCGTCAGAATTCCTAATATCGGTAATACAGAGCAAAAAATGTGACAAGTTTAATCACAGACTTAAGACCCGCGTCGGATCAAGACCGAGACGGATCTTAAGTCTGTGTCTGAAGAGTGTGAATGGAAATTATTAATTAAAAAGTCGCATGATTATCCCGGGCCCTTAATGTCAATTCTTTATCAGATAAAACGATCCGTAGATAGAAATGTTCCGTTTTTCGTAAGAAGTCGTAAGAATTAGGGAAAAATCGTAGGGGTTGATGCTCGATTTGGATTAGTAACTCCAATTCGTATAAATCGATCCGTACATTTACGGTTACAATCGTTTTGAACTAATTTAGATAACCTATTGAGAACGGTTGCGACATACTAAAACTGTTTCTACACACCCTGTGATTGTGGCATTGTCGAAAAATATGATGTACATCGAAAAAATAAGTAAGAGAAAAGACTGACGAGTCTGAGTCCACGAGAAACAGAGAAGGATCGAAAATTCTAAATTAGATGCTGTTCCGTCGAGCATCTCGGTCAGAGAAATATGTGCAGCGCTGTTGAAATAGTATAGTTGACCACAGAGATCGCCTGCAGCGTCACCGAAAACAGTCCACGTGTAGAGTTTGTTGAAAGTCCTTGATAAAGTATCGCCGGCTCGCAGTCGCGCGCGATCACACACGCACATACACACACACACACCCATACAGCGACCGTATCTGAGATGATACTTCCTAATAAACGGGCGCGTTACGGCGTGCACCTCGGTGACTCGGTCATCGATCATCGTCGTCCCTCGTCGACGCAGAAGTTTCCGATCCACGCGACGAGATACGGTTCCGTCCGATAAAGTCGATAAGTACAATTCGGAGGAACGGAGGGAAAGCCCGTTGTCCCCGGCGAGCATGGGCACGAGCACGAGCATGGGCACGAGCACGAGCACGAGCATGAGCACGAGCATGAGCACGAGCGCGAACGCGAGCGTTTTAAGGAATCGCGTGCGTCACCGCGCGAAACGAGCATAGTATCGGGCTGCGTTATCGTCGGATGCACTTTGGGCTCGCAATTCGGTGCCCCACTCGACGGTACGAAGAGTTCGTTTACCCCGTTTAGACGTGCGAGCGAGGCCAGCTGCTATCGGTCGATTCATGCGCGACATTCGACGGGAACCGACAGAGACGCCGTGAAACCGCTGCTCACACTACGAGGAGCACACTACGAGAATCAAAGAGGGAGAGAGGGAGAAACCGTTGAGATAAAGCTGAATTTAAGGCGCGATCGGGGACCCACTCGACAACAAACAGAACTGCGACGTCTAGACGATCGTCGCAGATATACAAGGGCGTTAATAAAAATCGGCGAGCGTACTCACAGCCCGGATCCGATTTTTCCGATGAAAACTCGACCGTGGAGGTAGTCGCGTCTCGATGATCGATCACGCCGAAACAGCAATTCGCGCGAGCTATACGTGTGTACCTAGGTGTTACACGAAAAAGAGAAACGTCTCGAACTCGTTTCGACGCGTCTGTATCGTAAGCGCGGGAGATAAGACAAGAGAGAGAGAAAGAGAGAGAGAGAGAGAGCCGCACGTTTTCTCGTGTCATCCGAGGCTTTATCAACGGGCGACGATTTATTTTCGGCACGCGGAAAGCGAACGCGAAAGCGTGTTTCCTCGTCGATGGAATAACGGAGACAGAGAGAACGCGTCGTCGCGTGGGAGGTCATCCAGCGGCGGCGTTGTACGATCAAACCAGTTTCTCGGTTTAATGCAAGCCCGTGCGATCGCGGAAGCGGATTCGCATTCGCCGTTGGTCGTTCGCGAAAACGAACGAAATTTATACTGCTACGCTCCGTCCCATTAGCAGGCATGCGTCAGCTGATCGTCTGAGCTTTTCGGCTGCTCGCAAATCCCTGGCCCGTCGTCGGCAAACACGGAAATGCGACCAGCCGATTTCGCAATTCCGCGAGAACTGGGTCCTCGACGACGAGCAATCGTTTCTTCTCTCGAATAATTTGTTTAACAGCGCGGCTGGAATAATTCGGGCACCGACCGAATCCAAATGACTCGTTACAGATTATCTTGGAGGAGTATCTTAATCCTTTGGGCACAATGAAGAAAAATATTTGTATTCGATATTTCTGTTCCTTACTATTCTACTAATCAAGTTCGGAAAATTTTTCCTGCGAAGCAGGAAGTTGCGTCGTCTTCGAAGAAGTATCGGGAGTCGATTGTTCGGTGTGTCGAATATCGACACTGGAATCGATCGAGGGGTTCTCCGAGGAGGGCGAGAACTGACTGTAACGCGAGCAATCGAGTCGACGAGTCGATTCATCGCGATGCAACGGGAATTTGTGATCCGCACCTGGACCGCTCGACGTCGACTGACGTTATCACCGCCGAAATAGCGCAACGATAAGGTCGTCTCTCGGACGAGCGGCCAATGACGCGGCCAGCACCGCGCCAGTTCCCGATTGAATTCCATTAATCTGGCTTACGACGGCCGTTCGGTAAGCAGCGCCGACGGGGACGTCTTTATTCGCGGTTTAATTAATTCGAGCGCGAGCCCGACCGACTACAATGCAATCTTATCGAGCGATAGACACGCGAGCACCTTCCTCCCTGCGACTAGATAACGAGCGTATTTCCACGAGGCCGAGGAACATCGAGATCCCGAATTCGGAAATCGATCGGAAACTTTCCATCGATCGGCCCCGAAATTTTAATCGGCTTTCGCCGCGCGTGTTTCCGCGTCGTTTTTATCCCTTTCGCGCGTCAGCTGGAAAATATTTGTTCGCCGACGAAAAACGTGTCCGACGGCTCGTTGGCCGATAAGGCACCGCCGAAATGTCAGTCTCGTTATCGATCGTCGATCGCAAACAAACATCGTGCATCGGTCTTATCCGCGAGACAGATAATTCGAGGAACGCGGGTGCAATCCGAGAGAAAATCGCGAAACGCGATCGGGTCTCCGCGTCGATCGTGATCTCTGGGTCGCGTTGATACGGCGATGATTAGCGAAATCGCGTTACAACATCGGCGGATAAACGGCCGAGGGGAACAATGATCGGCGACGCAAACATCGTCGAAGACAAAGTGCGCGTCGAGGATGAGACGCGCGCACGAATCCGAAAAAAGTGTCGCGATACGGCCGTGGCAGCGGCAACGGCAGCGGCAGAGCGACTGACAAAAAGCCGTTAAACGGGTTACGCGAGCGAGAAAATAAATAATAAACGATCAGAAAAAACCGTCGAGCGTAAACGCAGCAGTTGTTACGTCGTCGCGCGGCGGTAGAAAAGAGCTGGCGCGCGATTCATTGAAAAGCCAACGACGCAGTTAAACAAACTCCTCGGCCAGGCAGTCGCGGATCGATGGATCGCGGCGAGGATCGAGAAAGGTAAGTAGGTAGGTACGCGCGCAACACGCTCGGCACACCGTGGCGTGGCGTGGCGCGCCGCGCCGATTTTGGACCACCCTGTAGCGGAGGAGTGAGGTAGGTTAGTGAATCGACTGGTGTTATCTGGATGCACGGAACGTGCGGACGGCCAGTACGGAACAACGTGTCCGAGTCAGCGAAACAGAGGCGGTTCGAGCAAAGCTGACGAATAATCGGTACCGCGGCGTACACGGTAAATCAGTGCGAAGAGTGTGCGTGGCTCGGGTTCGGTCCCGAACCGATTTCGTGGAAACCGGAGATCGCGGTCGACCGGTGTTGTCGCACCGTGCAACCAAAGTGTTCGCGAGAGCGTGTGTCTAGACGCTGACTCGCGTGCTCTCGTCTGACTGTTCGCGCGTTGCCGATTTCGAGTGCTCGCACAGTCTCCGATTTCCGTCCGTTCACATTTTTTTCTCGACCGTGTTTTCGGCCCGCACGAGGAACCGATAGGAGGAAGTCTTACGTAATCGAGAGACAGCGCGCATCCTTCGCACGGTGGTGGCCGATACTTGCTGCGGTTCGCCGTGTCGAACGCGTTGAAAATTATCGGATCCGTCAGATAACCCTTTTTACCAGCTAGTTCTTATCGTTTATCGGATGATACTTAAAGTGCGATATCCATCCGAGTGCAGTTTCTGCATTGTACCGGCGACGACGGAAACGTACGAACGCGCAGGTACACGCGACGCACACGCACACGCACACGCACACGCATAGGCTCGGTCGATCGGTCGGCCGGTCGGTTGCCGATTTTCTTTTTCGCGCAGTCGCGAGCGAGTAACGGGCAACAACGCGCGCCGTCTTGTTTTCGCGGTCGAGGGTCCCCGAGGCGGGCGGAACCGGTGCATCGAGAGCCAATTCGCCGCGCCAATGCGGCCGATAAACGTATCTAACGCATAAATCAACCTTTCTGTCCAAAACAGCGAAATTCCGTGAATCGTAGCGGCGAAAACAAGCGGCCGGGTGCACTCGCGAAGACAATGTGCGCGACGTAAACACGTCTCACGGTGTATCGATCGGACGGGAACGCGAGCGCAGCGGCCACGGATCGATGGAGATTTATTTTTAACGTGATTCAGTGATTTTCGAGGAGGTTTCTTCTACCAAGCTCGACAGGAGACCTGGAATTTCGCGCATCTGACATTCCGACTCAACATTCGGGACATTCGGTGAGTATTTCCCTGCTAGTTTTCCATATCGAACGACGATCGAGAGAAGATCGAGTTTTCCGAAATAGAGAGAGAAAGAGAGAACGAAAGGGCGCGAGAGATCGATCGGCTCGAAACGGGTCGATGGAAAAAAAAACGATTCGCTGACATTTCGCCGAGCGGCTCGACACGAAGTCCGCTCGGCGGTCGCATGTTTCGGAAATTAGATGGCACAACCGCCACGCCGGGGAACCGAGCCGATCGCTCTTCGTTGTTAGGTGGTTCTTTACGAGCGACCACTCCTTGGTCGTTGCCGAGCCACGATAAATCGGCGATCGTTTCCAATCGCCTCGCCAAAGGGTTTCGCAAGAAACGGTGCGCGACTATAGCCGGATCGTAAAGCGTCGAGAGATCGTACAGGGTCGACTTTGTTCGGGTGATCGACGAATTGTTCGAGAACGATCGGGAGATTTCCGTGGGATCGTGTGGCCCACATACTGAGAAACGTCCTCGCGAGGAACCGAGGTGTCAGGGGATGATCGAGAGCTGTTCGGGTCGCGGTGCGGTGGGAAGGAATTCGGTGATACGCCACGATAAGCCGTGAGAGATAGCCAGGCAAAACACCGGTTCGCGAGACTGCAAGTTGCAGCAGCGGCGAATTCGATTTTACGCATCAAGATTCGAGAGCGTTGCATCGGCCGCTTATCGCCGACTCGAGGCGTATTGACTCACCTGACTGTCGCGGGTGAGTCACGGCTGGCAACCCGACAGTTTCGGATCGTCGTGGGACGTGTTCCGAGCGATCCGCGGATCGAACTCGTTTCGAACCGCTCGAAATTCCGCTGTTTCGAAGCCCCTCGCGATCGCGATCACGATCTCGATCTCGATCGCGTCCCGCGTGCGGCCTGCGCTCGAATTCGAGCCGATTACGGTCCCGTTCTCCTCTCCCGCGCCCGCTGCAACGGGTTGCAAACGCATTGGGATAGGTCGTCGCATTCGCCAGGACAGAGGGCGCTTTGTTCCAAGAGTGCCTGGAGCGCGTAATCACCGCGCGCGGCCGAACCGCTCTTCCACGTTCCTGCCATACAAGCGCGTTATATGTACCCGACCGTCTGTCTTTCTCTGCGACTGACGCTGCACAGCGCGACGCGACGCGACGCAACGCAACCATCTCTCCCCTCGACAGAGAATCTATCGGTACTCTAGCCGCGATCGCAATTCAACGAGCCCGGGACAGCGGTTGCCCTTCCTCGTTCCCTTTTCAAATCACCCGAGCCTTCGACGGGAACCTGTCGAAAAGCGGGCAGCCGCGAGCACCGGGCCACTGCACTGACTAGATAGGAATTGAGAGCGACGAAATCACGGATTCAACTAAGCTAATTTACGCGGAGGTAGCGAAGGTACTAGATTTTAGGGTAGTACTGGTAGTATACTGGCAGCAGTAGATTATCTTATGGAGCACTGTGCATTGGTTCCGGGGAAGGGGAAATAGCCTACTCGCACCATTTTGGATAGGAAGACTCTTCAAAACTAGACTATCAGGAGACTATACATTCTTCTACGCGGAACTGTCCCGAGAATCGAGCACATGGGTAGATGATTTTTCAATTTGTTCTTCTGATGTTATAGCGAAGATCGTTAATATTCGAGACCGGTAACAATGGGTATACCGGAACAAAAAGGACAATTTAAAACGCGACTCGTACTGGGACGCGGAGCAGATTAGAAAGAGTTCGTTGACCTCGTGTCCGAAGAGAGTCGACGACTCTTCCTCTCGAAAGCGTACAGTATGTTTTTAGAGCAACATCGTCAGCGTGCTCGATCGCGCGGGTAGAACGCGGCCGGTGGATCGGGAAAAAAAGCGCGTTCGGTCGATCCCACGGTCGCGAGTAATCGAGAGGGCCACGATTCGTGAATCAGCCGGTAGCGGGTACAATACGCGAGCACACAGAGGCTCGGAGCCATTGAAAGGCAGCGAGGCAAACGGGAGAAGAAGAGGGTAAAACTAAAAAGGACAAAAAGAGGAGGGGAAATTAGGGACGGAGAGGGAAGAGGAGAGAGAGAGAGAAAGAGGGGGAGAGAGGGGGAGAGAGAGAGAGAGAGAGAAGAAAAGAACGAGACAGCGGAAGCCGAATGCGAGCACGAACGAGAGTGAGAGCTCGGTGCCGTCGTATTTTCGGGTGACCGTGGCCCTGCCCTCGGGACAGGATCGTTTGTGTGCCACTCGGTGCATTCTGCCCGGAGACGGGATCAGGTCGGTGGGAGCGTGTGCGCGAGTTTGTGTGTGTGTGTGTGTGCTGGTGTGTGCGATGCACCAGCGCACACCGTTGCATTTATATTTGGCTGGAGGGCGGAGTGGGTTCGGCGAGTCGGAGCGAGCAGGAGCGAGCAGGAGCGAGTCGGAGCGAACGCGCTCCCTCGAGTTCCTGGTGCGCGGTGGTGTGCGCGCTCGCGAGAGCTCTTTCGCACACTCTCCCTCTCGTCTGTCCGAGTGCGTGCGACGAGCACACAGGCCCCGGAGAGAGGGGATCAGCGGTTTCGTCGGTTTTATTATTCGGCACTGCACGCCGAGTTAACCCAGGTCAGTGTGGTAAAAAAGCTACACGTTCGGCGAGTTCGCCGTACGGCAGCGCATCGGGAGAGAGTGCATCGGAGCGAGAACCGGCGCGGCGCGGCGCAACGGGACAGACGAGGAGAGAGCCACAACGTGTATCGTCGGAGACGCGTATTTGCGAGCCGGGGCGCACGCACACGCGCACGCACACGCGCGCGAACACGCACTTGCACGCACATGCACGCACCCGTAGGCGCCCTCGTATGCACACGCTTGCCACGAATAATTGTGCGCGACACATCCGCTGCCGAACCAGCCTCGTTCGACGAGACCGGAACGCGCTACCGACTTTTTGCCCGACGAGCACGGTCTGCTTTTCGAAAGAAGATTGCTGAAGTCGCAATAGCTACCCACTCCGCTCCCGTCTCGCGAGTCTGAAGTAATAGGAGCGGGCAGCTATTGTGTCTTCGGTTGTCTTCCTTCAAAAACCGGGGAACGGCAGCATCGGCGACTGTTCCTCTTTCGGAAGCTGCGAAATCGAATTTCGAGGGGTGAATGAACGCCGGGGAGCTTGGCTCGAGAGCTTCCGGGGTTGGAATTTATGGGAGACGGAAAATTTCGTGAAAGGTCGACGAGACACGGAGTGAAAGATTGAGAGAGAGAAAGAGAGAGAGAGAGAGAGAGAGGGAAAATCCCAAAAGCTCGCAAAACGAAGCGGGGGTGTCTCGGCTAGGGTGAAGCAAAAACGGTGAAAGATCGAGTGAGAGGGAAAGAAGGAAGCCGCAGGCAGAGGAGGGCGGTTTCGGGGAGTAGAGAGAGAACGATTCGGGGCGAAGAAGAGAGAGAGAGGGAGAAAGAGAGAGAGAGAGAGAGAGAGAGAGAGAGAGAGAGAGAGACGGAAGGACCGTGGCAGAGAGGTGGGTCGGTAGTTTCGCCAGTTAGCCGGGTTTAAAACAGCTGCCAAATTTCCCTCTCGGCCGAGAGAGTGAGAGTGACCCATCGAGAGCGAGTGTGTTCCACATCGCGTTTCGCAGCGATACAAGCCGGCGCAGCCGGCTGCCTGCACATGCACATGCACATGCACATGCACACGTACTACTCGAGCCGAAGCTCGGGCGCGGACGCGAACGCGCTCCCACACCGATGCAGTAGCGGATCGAGGCATTTGCGCGCATCCATGCGCGCGCTCCTACGTGCATCCACCATCACCGAGACAGCTCGACACGCACACGCGACCACCGTCGTGTGCTCGACCGTGTGACCGTACAAATGGCGCGCCACGCACACCGACAGACCACCGGCAAGTTTCGAGCGCATTTACAAACGGAACGTACGCGCGTGCATGTCGATGTGCATGTGCATGTGCATGTGCATCGCACGAAAGCCTGCAACGCCGCGCCACGCCACGCCACGCCACGCCGGTGTGCTCTCTGTGCTCTCTGCGCTTCGCCGTGTCGTGCCGTGTCGGTGGATGCAACCCGAATACAACCGCGCTGGCGACGCTTCGCAGGCGTCCTCGTGTCTGCATGCATATCGGATGCAGCCGGAGACCACACTGTGCCAAGACGAGACTGCCGAGGATCAATGAGATCTTCGCGACCCCGTTCCGACCGCGCGCGCCCATCGCTCCTTGGTCGTACAGAATTCGGAACATTTAAGGGATTACAGAGCATTATTGGAACCTGCATAACTCAGTTGCATGACCTGTCGAGACTTCACTCGTTATGCTGACTTCCCCGAGTAGACTGCGTACCTTTGTGCAAAATAACAGCTGTCCGAGTCAATTGTGGGGAACTGCAGTTAGATCAACATGTATTTCTTCTTCTGATCATTTTATTACGTCGACCGTGTCATGTTGTGTTTATCACTTTGTGTTTCACCTATTCATTTTTGTCGTATAATTTGCAGTGTATCCAGAAGCAGATCTTTATGCAAAAGTAAACGTCGTCTGCATCGATCGCAAGACACAAGAAGCTCTCTCATTTTCATACTCTCGTACTCCTGACAAGTTGAAACTGATGTATCGACATTTTGAAATTCTTTTTTAATATCTTAAATTGGACCAACTCGTTTCCGCTGTGAACGCATGAAATCTAGCAGTCTATTCATGAGTCATCTAATTGTCAGGGGAAAAAGAGGCTCTCCGTAGCTTTTAGTTAAGCTGTTCGTACAGTTGTGTACTCTTGTATTCTTGATAGGACTAAAAGTTCTGTTGGTGCACGCCCACACGACTTAAAATACTTGCCTACGCCGTCCACGGACTGCAAATTGCATTCATTTGCCGCGCGTATTTTCGTATCTGGCGTGGACGCAAACTCGTTGCGAATTAATTCACAGGCGGTGCCAATGGCTAGATTGTTTACTACCAGATAACTCATAGTGCGCAGTCAACGTGTCCATAATTCTACCGTCAAGGTGCATACCAATGCACACGCGTTCAGAAGTATAGTAGGCTTAACCCTTCCACGATCTTTGAATCTTTATAGACCCAATCGCGTGCTCTCAGGCGATCTCCTGATCCAAAAGAGTGCACGATCGTTATAACGCAAGTGTTTCTCTTTTCCGAACTACGATGCTCAATGGACGATCATGAGAGGGCTTTAATTTGGCAAACCAGGAAGCTCAATGTGTTTAACAAAATAAAGATTTAGACAATGTATGGTACTGCAATCCTTCGGTCCTTGAATCTTCAATGAATATATGTAATTAGTGTAAAAATTAGCAATCTTTTGGATTATGCGAGTTGCGATGTCAGAGAGGGAGACGGGGTGAAAGAGAAACAGTCGAAACTGGTGATACTGCTGGAGGGTTGAGAATCGCTGGGCACCGTCCGATAGAAAGGAGAGAGAGAGAGAGAGAGAGAGAGAGCCTCCGAAACGCAACGGGAACTCTCAGTTTCTGGGACTAGAGCAACAAGTAGTAACCGCGTTTATATCGACGCCGTCGGCTACGTAGCGGATGCACAGTAGGTATTAGTATATATATGTGGGTGCATACATAACGTAGCCGAATATATAGGTCAGCTGCAGCGAACAGCGGCGTCGCCGGTGGTGGCTGTGGCGGCGGTGGTGGTGGTGGTGGTGGAGGTGGTGGCGGCGACGGCAGCTGACGCGGCAGCTCGTTTAAAGCGCAGTCGGTTACCCCCGAAATTTTCCAAGTCGGCCATGGAAGGGGTGCAGGGAGAGGGTAGTTGGCTGAGCAGCGCTATCCCCGAAATACGAGGAACGCCGGCATGTACCAGCAGTCTGCTGGAACCGTATGTACTCCTCTCTTATGTACCGGCTGCGAACCGTCGCGTCGATCGTTCAATGTCACAGCAACAGTTTGCCACGGTGTGCGCGCCCGGAAAACTCGGCGAAAATATTCGGCCTCGCGACGAAGCCTTTCCGCTCCGCTCCGCGATCTCTCTTTCCGCTCGGTTCGTATATCGCGATTTGCGAGAGTATATCCGAGAGGATATGCATTATCCGAAAACGTTCCGACCGATTCGACTGTCCGGTTGGCCGGCACAAAGGCGCGATTATAACAAAGGGCCGGAGAGCGGAGAGGGAGGGTGGAGAATCGTTGCTAAAATCGGCAGGGAGAGAGCACGGCTCGCTGCCGTTCCGGTCAAAGCTAAAATCGGGTTTCTGGTTACATCGAATTTCGCGAACGAATTAAGCGTACCCGAGGCCACGCCCTCGATGATTTTCGGGAAATTAGCCGTAAACAACGCGGTCGACCGAGTCTTTTCGGGAGCAACGAGCTAGCTCTCTCGATGCTCGATTAAACGTCGACGTAACACGCGAAAAACAAACGGGATCGTTGCACCCGAACGAGTAGACGAGTCGGCGCGGCGTGGCGCGGAGCGGAGCGGAGCGGCGACGCGGGGCACGAAGCGGTAGCAGCGTTTCGAAGAAAACACAGCGAAATTATTTCGAGTTCCCCGGGTCGTTGACTTTATTTGTACCTGTGCCAAGAGCAAACCGCGCCGATGTCGAGAGTCCATGTGCTGCCGCGGTATGTAGATGCGGCACCGCACACACACACACACACACAAACGCCAGGTACATACGCGTCGCTCGTTCCTCGCGCAACAAGTAGATATCGCCAAAATATGGTCAGACGACCGGAGAGAACGAGGTAGAGAGAAAGAGAGCGGAGAAGAGAGACGGCTGTAGAGGAGGCGAGGATACGTATTCGCGCCACGATCGGACCATCCCGAGTTTTCAAGGGCGCCGCCGAATCGCCGCCGAAACGGTCACGATCGGAAAAAGAATCCGGCAGCGGGAAATCGAGCGGGAGTCGGGTCGCGCGCCAGCCAGCACCCGCCGCTAACTTTCAAGAGCCACCGGTGCATGGAATCGCTGGCGCTCTGCCAGCTACCGCGATCGCAATCTCCGGGATTCGAGGTTACCGATTCACGGAACGGCGTCCTTAATTTCATTGATCCGACGCCCACGGAAAACCCGACGAATCGAGTAAACCGACGTCCACCGTTGGCTACGGCCCCTAAAACCATCAAGTCACACATCGCAAACGTCCTAGCTATGCTCCGCATTTCGAAAGAACAGAGCACCCACTGGCTGGCACCCGAGTGTCAACCGTGCGAAGACATTCTAGCGAGAACAATTGCTACGACCGTATCGTACAATCTGATAAACCTTGGACATCATAAATCTAGCTAGCGACCCCCACCCCGTCGAGAGGACATGGGAAGAATGCTGGTAATTACGGTGACTACAATACGAAGCATTAAATTTCCACCAATACGAATACATTGATCGGTATAGAGCCACTAAGAGTTGTTGTACCATTCTCCGACATATTTTTGACATTATTAAACTTATTTGTATTCGACAAATCCACCAGACATTTAAATGTTGTGGGCCAGTTTCGTATGCATTAACGCTAGAACTACCGAGTAATAAATACAACCAATGAATATTGCTTTGTAACGATGTCAAGACTACATCTATTCAAACTTAATACCATTTTTATTCTAACATGTGCTTCGACGAAGAAGTTTATTCAAAAAATTCTGATGAAAACATTTTTATGATTTCAGTAATTGCGAAAGGAAAAATTAGGAACCAGTCATTTTGACTGGTTCGGTAGTTCTAGTGTTAAAAAAAGAAAATGTATGAAACGGAAATATTCTCGGTCGGAAGAAAAATGCGTGATATTAGAATTAAAATAGCTCCGGGTGCAAAGGATCAAAATACAATGTTGGAAAAATTTGCGATAATGCCTGTAGTATTTTTGGGATTATTGTATTACTTTCTCTCCTGCGATCGAGTTGCCAAAATAATTGAAGCGAACGTCCAAATCGTGTTGAACGTCGAAGAGACGTTGTTTGGCTTTATAAATAAGATCGGTGTTTCGGCAACAGGCGGATGCAGCTGCTCCGGAAGCATGCAAATGCGTTCGGAGCGGATTCGGGAGGGTTGGACCTGGCGGATTCGAAGCTCGCGCGATTCCGCTCGCGTCGTGTTCGCGGCCGGAGAAAGCCCGGGTGATTCGTTCGTGATCGCCGGCTGGCCGTGCGAGCGCGAGTGCCGCGGCGTGCAAGCACTTACGTAACATCAATTACGGTGGCTAGGATACTTAGGAGTAAACAACGGTTCGTTACCGGCGTTTATGCACGCGTTATTCTGTGTCAGCGTACCTTGCACTTACGATAGCCTCGACGTACGAAGACCCTTTCGTCGTCCCAGATAACGCCGATGAATGTATTCCCGCGCGTCTACCGCGAACCGTGACGCCATTTACACGTACAAGCGAGTGGTCTCTCGCACCGAGAAGAGAGCGAGCGTACGAGCTCTCGAACATCGAGTCGAGTCGCGAGACGATCGAAAAATCGCATCGTACGCGGCACTATTCTCGAAACGCCGGCGGACCGTGACCAGCTCGCCTCGCGAGTACTCGTTCCGATAATGCGTATCGCTGGGGCTAATGAAACAAATTACATCATTTGCATAATCGGTATAATTATCGCGAAATTAATTCGAATAATTGCCGACGTGGAAATTCGTGCTCGGGGGAGGAAGTCGGTGGAGAGTCCCCGTTCCGGCGTCGAGACACGGCTTGCAATTCGTTCTCGCGTCCCTTCTAATTGAATTAATAACGCAGAAGATGCAATATGCGTTCGTTACACGCTTGTCCATGCACCGGGAAACGGCCGTAACGCCGCAGATTGCCCCGTGGGGCTCTGCTCCTGGCCCGCCGAGAGCGGCGCAACGCTTTCAAGAGACTGCACGAGTTTTCAGACGAGTTTTAATGTTTTCTAAAAGGTGCAGTACTAAAATACGCATAGAATACTCTGGCCGAGCAACGAAACCATGGGCTACTCGAAGCGTTTCGTAGAGAGGGAGGAAGATAGATGCGACTAGTAGAATGAACTAGTACAATACAGACACAGATTGCTCAATGGAGCGGTGCTCTAGCCCCATAGGAACCGAGCACGATGAAACCACGCCTACTCGAAGCGATTCACAGAGAGGGAGGAGGACAGATGATGACTGCGGTGCCTAAATTTTTGGAGCCTAGGAGGCGTGGCATTTCCGTAGACCGTCTAGTTATCGGGCGACCAATCGCACGCGGCGCCGCAGGCAAGGATAGCTAGAGGTCTTGTTTATCAAACGGTCCCCGCGTTCGTCGGAGTGCTTTGCCTTCTCGCGGACAATAGTCGAGGCCTGGCCTATAGAAATGGAAAGCGGAGATCGTCTCCGTCGACGAGCAGCACTCCGGCAGCGGGAACGCGTGACGACGAGCGTAAAGCGCGAACGCGGCGGCGATAAGCAGAGATACGGTCAAGGCCGGCTCGGATACCGGCCTGCTATCCGTTCTCTTTCCTGCACCGCTCGCTCGACACCGGAATGAACGAGCGACACCGCGTGCACGCTTGCCGCTGCAACGCGTTGCAACGGTGCCGGCGTGTGTCACGCTTCGATCTCGGACGCGTTGCGCCGCGACGCGACGCGATCCGACGCGACAAGACGAGGCGAGGAGAACGAGAGAAGGCAAAGGAGAGAAGAAGCGAGAGAAAGAATCGACTCCATCGCCGTCGACCGCTCGGTAGGCCGTCCTCGAAAGATACGCTTCGTCGAGACGATCCCCTCTCGCGGCTGCTTCGAATTCGGCGCGGCCTTCGCCGATGCAGCCGCGCGATTGGTCCGACTGACCCACTGCCACTGACCTTGGGCCCATCCGACCGCACTGCCGAGTTCTCCGCATCCGCCGCCGAGCCGAACGCCGCCGGCTGCAGTTTCGGCAATGCACCGTCGAGGAAGTGAGCGAGACGGAAGATGCAACACGCTTCGCCGGGCCTCGGCCGTTTCGTACACTCTCTCTTTCAGTTCGGCCCTCGTCGAACGCCCGCATTTCGACGCTCCTTTGTTTTTTTAACGCCCGGTCCTCGCATACACCGTGTCCAGAAACCATCGATACGGAATTCTGCCAAACGCAATGGAAATATTGTTTCGACAATATTGCACCTTAACCCTTGGACATTATTCATATTGTCCTCCAACAAGTTTTATATGGAATCTGAGTCAGCAATGACACTGTATTCCCGGAATGTTCTTCGTGACACCACGTTCTAGGTAGTTGAATAGAGTTCGAGTGCCCGGTTAGCAGCCTAAGGAACACAAAGAAATAAAAGTAATTTATTTATAAATCTGGATAGATCATTGTGTGTTCTAGTTCTGGAACATGTGGCGCCGAAAGCGTTGAAAGATACGGGGTCTCGCTGAAACGATCTTAGACGATACGCAACATTTTGATTCTCGTGATTAGGCTTATCGAGACGGTGTTAATTAAAGTACCATCTGGCCATGTCACGGACGAAAAGCGCATCGACGGTTCGCGGCCACCGTGTACCGGCATGCGGCGTCCGCAATTATCCCATGCAGCTCGACAAAGCAACGATTCGGAGCAAAGATTTCGTCGGGCGCGATAACGCCGAGGCCCGATAAGATCGTGGTTGTCCCGCGTGCGCGTTCACCGTCCTCTCCTTTCATTTTATTCGCGGCCGATAAATTATTCATGCTCCTTTTCGAGGGAATAAACGCTTACACCTCGTAACCTTGTCGCGCTCGTTGATCCCGGCTCGAGCGAGACAACGCGGCTGCCGTCTCGAGCGTCGACGCGACAGACGCGTTGTTGTTACACGCCGTTTCGAGGGCGCGAAATTCGTCGATTCGGTGAAGGTTTCGTGCCGGGCCCCAAGGATCAAGATTACGAGAATACGGGACGAAGAGGGGAACGGGGACCCTTGCTTGCGACCTCCGTTGTTCAAGCGACGGTCGTCCAATAGCGAATTTCGGAGAAGTCCGGTAGAACAATCGCTGCCGTTTGCGTTTCAGGGTCGGGATGTTTACTGTAGGAAGCTTGAGATACTGCCGGGAGACGGTATTAAAAACATATATGAAACCTAGGTCCGTGTTACATTAGATTTTAAACAATTTACACACGCGTTTCACGCTGTGTTTTATGTATAAATCTGGTAAATTTCAACATTAATAAATCTATATTGATTAACTTTATGACGATCGTTTTCCAAATAATTTCCCGGTCAAGTTGAACGCGTTGATATTTGGGACCAATCGCAGACTGTGCGCGCCAACTCCCAAGCTCCGTTTAACAGGTTAATCTCGACGAAGATGGTTTTACCGAAACGAAGTCTCTTTCCACCGCAAAACAGTGTCCGGTTCGACTTTACGCTTCAATTCGATGCGGAGTACGAGAACTAATTAATTGAAGGAGTCGGACCAAGAGGCACGGTTGTTCTCGGCGGGCCAGCGTTCTGGAAAAGACCGGGAGGACATCAATGGCGCGCGCGCATTGGGACCAAAGATCGAAACGATCGAGACGGTGACGTCGATTGGCCGGGCTGGTGCGATCCAGGCGACAAAAGTTCAGACTCGACGCACACGGCCGAGGCGTCGTCGTCCGGCTCGCGTATCTAAAACGTGGCGAAGATTTCGTGTGTGCGTGGCTCCGCCTCCTACTCCTATCCGACCCATTCTAAACAAATGAATCATGCTCCAAAATGGCCGACTGAATTTAGACGTCACGTGGCATCGACGCGCGTTCATACTGAAGCGAAGCACACGTACACACGCGCGCGTGCACGGGCCACGCACAGAAAAAGAGAGAGAGAGAGAGAGAGAAACGTACACGGGGCCGCCGTATCCGACCACCACGGTCGGATCGCAGTCCGGACTGCGGTTACGAGAAGGAACTCTCGCGTAAAATACCGAGAGCGCGTTATAGCTCGCGCGCCGAGAACTTTGAGTTATGCTCTCCTCCGCCGGCGCTCTTTGAATCCCGATTCGTGTGCCGCCACCTCCGCCCCCGCACCTCCGACCCCGCCACGCCACAAAGTTGGCCCGCTCGCGGTCGAGAGCAACAAGTATCTCTCTCGCCGGCGAAAATATCAAGCTCGAATCGCGGTCCCGACATTCGGCGGCACTAGAAACAGAGAGAAAAAGAGAGAGAGAGAGAGAGAGAGAAGTGTGTGTGTGTATGCGAGAGAAAGAGTGAGAGAGAGCCTCTCGATGCTCGCGAATTTTTCGGTGCAGCGAGCGCCGACTCGCCGAGAGAAAGGCTGCGGTGCAGCCTGGCTGGCCACGTAACGGGCTGCTTAGAAGGCCGCCGGAAAATTTAATGTCAAGTATACAGGGAATAGGTCTCACGGCATTAACCCTCTCGCAACGTTCGGGCCTATTTCACCCGAAAGTAATTACGCGCTCTCCCGATTACATTTGTTACGATCAAAGTGCCGTCCGCTCGCGCATTACAAGTTAATCGGGCTTTACAGGCACTCGAGACTCGAGGCGGTGGAAATAATTTTTCCGCTAGACCACCGGTGTTCAAGAACGAAATAAATCCTCGTGCTCGAGTCGACCCGACCCGACCCGACCCGATCTTTGCTTCTATCTGTCATTTTTCAGGCTTGAAATTTATAAATTACGAGTAGCAATACACGGGCGAGTCTATCGTTCACAAACATATGCTTTGATCGTGAAATATTCGCGCAAAATGAGCTTTATTAGGACCTTGCACTACCGGATTATTCTACGATTACAATTTTGAGACAACCTCTGTGATGTTTCGCTTCTTCGACGGTATACACCGGAGCTAAGTGGTAGAATTGTTTGTTATTTCATCGAAGGGTTGTAGACTTTAATTCGCAATTTCGAAGGGGCTTGCGCAACGGTCGCAGTGGTCGTCAGGAGTGTCGGAGGCGTCGTCACGACGAGTCCTATCTAATCTGCACTTTCGACTGCCATCTTGAGAGCGACCGTGCGCGTCTTGGGATTATCTAACGAATTTCTAAAGCATCCGTAGGCCTCAAGGTCCGCCGTCGATCACCTCCTCTGCCCCCTCCTCCTACGCTGGTCGCAGTTGTTGCGCAAAGTTTGAAGGACCGCGGCGAAAAATGATAGGCTCGTCGCCGATAAGATAGACCAATAAATAGACGACAGATAGGGCACCGGTTTCGACGCTCGTTTCTACGGAAGTGGTCGATAGTCGGTTATTTTTATCGCCGGTGAATTTTCGTTGGCTGGCGAACGGCCGATTTTTCGAAACTCGAGTGCCGCGGAGCGCGTTATCTATTGCGTTCGCGCGCGCGACGGCGAAACGGATGGGAGAAGAAGACAGAGTGAGAGAGTTACAGAGAGAGAGAGAGAGAGAGAGAGAGAGAGAAAGAGGGGAGCAAGTCGGTGTACGCGAGCCAGAACAATTACGCGAGCTAAGAAAGAAATAAGGGGATTAAACGCAACCAGATAAAAGTTATAATCGCGTTTATCGTGTGTACGACTATTAATGGGAACTTCACGGTCAATTTAACAAGATTTTACGATACCGTGAGCGAACCGCGGGAAACGGTGCGCGTATTTTCAGTTAATAAATTAATGCGCGTTCCCGGCGAATATAAATTGAAAACACAGGCGGCGTGAAGCAGGGCTATGCCCTCGATCGGCGCGATTCTCGAGCATAGAGATTCGCGAGAATCGGTATTCCTCCCGGTGGTCGTCGAAACGGGAATCTGTTGCTCCGTGTCGATCTCCGGAAAAAACTGGCATCTAAAAGCGGTTAGGCGCTGCGCCACAGCGATTAGCTTTTAAATTTCAAATCGCAGCGGCAACTGCATCAAATTGTCTCCTATTAAAAGTGTCATGGCCACGGTGCGGGCTCGACGATGCGGCGGAGAGGAGAGGAGAGGAGAGGAGAGGAGAGGAGAGGAGAGGAGAGGAGAGGGAGAGGCGAGATCAGCCGCGGGTCACCAAACGCTCGTCTCCTCTCCTCGCGAGAACCGCGCGGCGACACACGCTCCTAAGCCGTTTTCAGCCACGGAAAAACACCGATCGTAGGACACGATTAGGCTCTGTTGTTACGCGAGGATCGCCGCGTCGGTGGGTTTCGGGAAAACGCCGCGGCGTTCGATCGCTGCGAGTCGGCCGGTTTCCAGGAACCGGTGAGCCATTCTGTCGAGGAGGCGTTCTTAAATTGGATTCTAGAAGGATCGTGTTCCGCGAAGAAAAGCCGGACCGTGGAGCAGCGGGGCAAGGAAAATCGATAAAACTCGCATGTAAGAATGCATTAAGGCGATCTATGAGCCTAAGACAAAGCAATGCGAGACTGGAACAGGTTCCGGGGGAGCCGAACCCGCGTGTACCCGCGCGTCCGCCTCGCGTATACGCGCGCGACCGTATCCGTGGCTTTACGAAATGAGCAAGCGCGAGCTCTAAAGATAGAAGTTGATGTCTCCGAGTAACGCAACACGTTGTCTCTAAATCACCGATCGGTGACAAAACAAAGACGAAGCTGCAACCGTACGTTTGTTCACCCAAACAATCTATCTGCGTTTATGTTAGTCGGTTATCAGCGAGCTCTGCTCTTTCCCGCTAGACTTAAAAAACGCTTATGCCCTGGAAACTATTTCGACCCATTTTGCTCCATACGGAATTGACCTATTCGTAACCACGCTTCAACATTTCGAAATTTACTGAATACGAAGACTTTTGAATCTAAGAATGTTTTGAATTCTAGTGCAGTAAGTTTGGTGAAATTTCGGAGCAAGATCGAGGTTTGCATCGATCGAATAGGTTGACAACGATCGAGTGGATCGCGAAGGATCGAGTTAGCGATTCTGGCGAGGCTTGCTCTCGCGGCGGCAGGTTCTCGTGTGCTCGTAACTAACTCGTGGCCGTGCGTGCACGGTGCGTCGTCGTCGTCGTCGTCGTCGTCGTCGTGAACGAACGGTAGCAGTGACGGAGGTAATCGGCAGTGGTCGTGGTCGTGGTCGTGGTCGGAGCACGCGGCGTCGATACGACGACGACAGCGGCGGGCGACGAAGATGACGATGACGACGACCACGACGACGACGACGAGGAGAAGTAGAAGAAAGAGGAGGAGGACTACGACGACAACGACGGCGGGCGACGTGGACGAAGTTTGCGAGTAGAGGAAGGTCGCGTGTGTTGGTAGCGTGGACGACGCAAAGTCGCTAGGATGTGTTGGCGGCTTGGACGATGGTGTTAGTGTAGTGGCGGTAGTAGTAGTAGAAGTAGTAGTAGTAGGACCTAGTTGTAGTAGTGACGCGAGTCAGTGGTGAGGAGAATGCTGGTGGTGGTGGTGGTGGTGGCGGTGGTGGTGGTGGTGGTGGGACGATGATGGTGGGGTGGTTGGATGGCGGCGCTCCTAGCGCGCAAGCCGCACCGTCCGACGCGGATGCAGTTACGGGAGCGCAGCGCGACCCAATGCAACTCGACGAACGTCGCATATCCGGAGCCGGATCAAACGTCGAGGCCTGGGCAAGTGGTGCGTGTGCGTGTGTCGCCTCATCTCCCTCTCGCCTGTGCGCCCGTGGAACGAGCGAGAGAACAACGGGGGAGTGAAAGACGGAAGCGAAACAACAACGGAAGGAGCAACCAACCCCCGGCGAAACAAACGAACACGAAACCCTTAAAGGAAACGTCTCGGTGTTTTTGTTCCGGCAGTAACTGGCGGAAACCATCAGTGCGTACGCGGGCGCGTATCGTCGCGTCGACCAACGAACGAGCCAAAGGGAAAGGGATATATACCGTAGAACGTTGCGAAGAGAGAAGAGAGTGCGAAAAGGAACTCTGGAGAGTGCGGCTCTCGGACCCGGGGAGATAAAATAAAAAAAAAAAACAAAAGCGGAAAAGAGCCCGAGACACACGGGGAAAGAGGATCGTTGTTTTGGACCGGCGATCGCTGTCCGTCGCCTGTCGTCGTCGTCCCCGTCGCCCCCGTCGCCGCCGTTGCCGATGTTGTGTTGTGCACGCGCGCTGCGATCCGCGATCCGCGACTCACGCCCTCGCCGCGTAAACTCGTTGTGCTCCGTTCCCGATCTCGCGGCACGCCGGACGGATCTCTAACCGATCGAGCCCGATCCTCCGGCCGCCGGGACCAATAATACACAGTACCAAACGATCGAGAGGAGGAGGAGGTGGAGGAGGGTTACCGATCGACGACCAGTGACACCACCGAACGTCGTCGGCGCCGACCTCGTGGCCTGTCGTCGTCTCAATAATACGAGGACTCTCGTCGAGTCCGTCGGTGGAAACGAGCGGCTACCAAAGTTTCTTCTTTCCGTGATTGGGTGCTGCCGGCGCGACGGCGAATCCAATCCGACGACTATAGCGTGCGGAAAACCGAGGATAGACGCGTGATTGGTGCGAGCGAGATAGACAGAGAAAGAGAGAGAAAGAGAACAACAGAGACCGAGAGAGAGAGAGAGAGAGAGAGAGAAAGAGTGAGTGTGTGTGTGAGAGAGAGCGAGAGAGAGAGAGAGAGACAGTGGAGCGGCGCCCTCGAGGATCGGAAGGATCGAACGGAGGAGAGCAACAGGCTCCTTGCGTGGAAGGAAGACGGTGGAGAGGGGAGCTGGCACGACCGGAGAGTTCGGTGCAACCGTCGATTCCATTTCGTTAGTTCGCGGCTCGACTCGATCTCCTTTTTCGTACGCGTGTCGCGGTCTACGAGCGAGCGAGCGAGCGAACCAGTGAGCCGCGTTCCTCGTCGGAGACCTTGTCGGTTCGCGGTCGCCGCCTGTGTTTCGTTCTCGTTCTTTGTCCCTGGTTCTGTATACACGGTGCGTGAAAGGAAAGGAAAAGCGAACGCCGGAGCGGAGCAGACACCGACGCGGGACAACCGAGACTATCCCCCTCGCCACGAGGCCAAAGGACAACAACGTGTATACGTCGTCGTCGTCCACCGGGAACATCATCATGTCGAGGAAAACGGTGCTCGTGGAGCGCGGCTACCGGCTCGGCGCGAGAGTCACGAGCCGCCTCGATCGGCTCTGAGGAAGAAGCGCATCATCCCGGTTGATCGCCGCGAGAACCACCAGGAGGAAGCGCAGCCCGCGATTACATTTCTTCCTGTCGCGAGAGTGAGTACCGCTTACCGGCGATATTCTACATTTCTTCTTTTCTCGATACTTGTTCCCTTGTACGGAGTGACCGAGAGAGAGAGAGAGAGAGAGAGAGAGAGAGAGAGTAGCGAAAGAGAAAAAAAAATGAGAGTGAAAATGTCGCGGAGAACACCCGAAAACCCCCTATATACATCGCGACGGACGACCGTCGTCGCCCGTAGTCGTCGGTGTGCGAGAGCGCGCGACACTGTGCACGCGTACGTGTGAGAGTGTTCCTCTCGCTCGTTCGCTTGCTCGCGCGCGCGATACACACCGAGAGGGAAGAAAGGAAGGGGCCTCGAGAAGGGGGGAGAGGAGAATGAGCGAGCGACAAAGAGGGGAAAAACGGAGAAAAAGGGAGAGAGGGAGAGAAGCGCAAGCGAGAAAGAGAAAAAGAGAGAGAGAGAGAGAGAGAGAGAGAGAGAAAGGGTAGGGGTGCAGGGAAGAAGGAAAAGAATCGGAGGGAAAGAGAGAGAAAGACCGAGACGGAAAGAGGAGTGCCCTCGCGAGCGCGCGCGTGTGTGCATCCGACGAGCGTGTGCACGTGTCATCGTATGCGACTCTAGGTGCGTGAGAGAGCGAGAAAGAGAGACAGATGAGAGGAGAGCGCGGTCGGGGGCGCGGAGGGAACAGGCCGAAGGGAGGGAGAGATCGACAGGCCACAAGACGGACTAGAGTGCTTCTTCTAGACACCAAAATGGCCGAAAAGACTGCGCGTTCCCAGCTCGGACACGCCGCGTTTCTTTTCTCTCCTTCTTCTCTCACTCTCTCTCTCTCTCCCTCTCTCTCCGGCTTTTCCTCTTCGGGCGTTCGATCGCATACGCATCGCAGCTCCGGCGACGACTTCCCACGCTGAATCCGAAAACCGCCGACGTACGGTTTCGTCGGAGCCACCGGTGTCGTTTTTTGATTTTCTCTCGGAGCCGATTCGGCACGCGGAGAAACGGAAACCACCGGCGTCCTCTTATCGGCTTCTTCGTCGTCTCTCTACTCGGCCGGGTCTTTTCGCGTCTGTGTCTCGAGCCCGAGTCCGAGTCGTGTTCCCTCTCTCGTATAACGAGTGACCTCGTTAGGTTCGAGCCGGTCTTAGGTCGCGTCCGTTACGCGAGGTTTCTCCCTCCGGGGTTCTTTGGTTTCGGACGTCGGGAATCGACCGCCGACCGCCGACCGTCGCACACCGGTCGTCCGACGTTCACAGACGTTCCCCGGAAGTCCCCGGGGAGCGCCGAAATATCGTGCTACGTCTCGCGAAAACGAGAAATGTCTCGTTTCCGCGAAACGACCACCGGTGATGCCACTTTGCGCGACGACCGCAGCACCGGAGGATTCGCTCCCAGTGAAATAGCACTTGCCGCGCCAGACGAGCCGGCTCATCCGTTATTCCACGTAACCGAGTTCTTCTTCTTCTTCTTCTTCTTCCTATTCTCGACTACCCGCGGAGATATCGCTCTCTTCCCGAAGACCGTTTCGGTGCCCTGGATCGCGATCTATGCGACGATGCAAGCGAGACCCGATTGCGAAAGCGCCAGCTATGCAACGCGTCGCGTCGCCAGGCGTCACGTGTCTCTCGCAGGGAACCTGTCGCTCCGGAACTCGCTGCAACCGGTACCCGGTGCATTTTCAACATCCAAGGGCAACCGAAACGCGAAAGGCGTGGGTGCAGTCATGCTCGAACTACTTCAGCTGAATTGCAAACTCTTTCTTCGCTGGCGATTCTTTTCTTTTTTTTTTTTTTTTTGTTCTTTTGCGCGAGTCGGGAAACCGAACGATTAATTGGGAAAGTTTCTTCGTTCTTTTTTGTTCTTCTGTTATGCAGATGATCAGCTGAGATTTCTCGTGCAAAAAGGAGTACAATGTAGACTGATTATGTACAGGTGCTAGACTTATCGAAGCGTTACATAGTTATCGCTGGCACGAGTGAAAAATGCGCAAGCAACATTATCGCCTAGACTTAATATGTTATCTACCGGCGAGTGTTTCGTAATTTTCAAAAGCCTCAGGGGCCATGGCTAAACAATTTTTAGTGGAAACTTCGACAAGTTATTTCCAGTAATATCATCTACGAATTTCGTTTCAGATTATAATGCACTACGACTATTGACAGTCCTATTATAGGGATCTCTGTCGGTAAATTGTTAAGAATTGCAGGATTTAACTGCTATAACAGAAGAGTTTGATTTATTAGACGCGTGTGCTATAAAACTATATAATGTAGAAGGCTGGCGCGTCTGTGCATGGCTGACCGTTTCCCATTAGTCACGAAAATTCGATTTTCTCGAGGATCAAGCCTACAGGAAGAAAATTGCTCTCTGCACTTTTCGTTTATTTTTCCGCAAGCAGTCGTTTAGTCTACGTTCACACTTCTGATCGCAGTCTGCATAGTAATTATCGACGAAAGCATTGTTTGAGTTTGATTTGCTTCTGAGAGAAGACTGCCACGGAATACGATTCGACGGGACGAAATTTCGAATTCTCGCGACACCGATCGCACCGATCGGAATTGCCTGGTCGCGACCGTACGCGTCCGACCGGCCGGGGATCGTTAATCGTTGTTTCCTGGAAAAATTAGACGCGACTGGGAATCGTGATTTTCCGCGTCGAGAAAAATCACGCGCCGAATAGGCAAAGTCATCGTCTGCGTGATTCAATTCGCGCGCGACGATTCATTCTTAACCTCGAAATTCACGGCGATAAAGCTTGTCGCTCGGGTTCTCGATAAATCGACTCGACGAGACGAGACGAGACGAGACGAGACGAGACGAGACGAGACGAGACGAGACGCCTCGCTCCGCTCCGCTCCTCCGGAAATGGCGGACGTGTGCATTTATATGTCGGTCGGAGCGTTTCGCGAAACGTTTATTCCCGACATTTATTGACGCGATAACTTAGTAAAATTAACACCTGCCTGTGGGAAGGTTGCGCCGTGCGTGCTGTAAGAGCAAACAGACGCGTGTCAAGTTCAGGCGCCGCTTCGCTGCCGAGCCAGAGCCGACGACGAAAGCCTTTGAGCGCGCCGAAACGAACAAATTCACGGCCAATTTCCATCGATCCTCTAAAACGTTAGCTCGAATTTTTCATAAAATTTTTCTGCACCACGCGATCGCGACGTATCTCGAACGGTTACAGTTTTCTTGGTCACCGTCGCGCCGTGTCCTTGCTTTCGCACGGTTACGCGAGAGGGAGGGACGAATTCCAGAGGCGATTATTCGGTCTATTTTCATGGCGGCTGTATTTCCAGCAAATCCCGGCGATTTTCGAGCGTATGTCACGAAACGTCGGCCCCGTCGTGACGTGAACAAATTTACGAAACAAAATCGCGCAAATAAAAATGCGCGGTATACGTGCGCGGATCGAAAAGCCGCGCGCGCGTGTCCCCGATGCCCAGAATTATCGAATTTACCTTGCCCCTTTCTTCTCCTAGTCGATCCCGCTCTCTCTCTCCTATCCGATTCTAGATACTTTTGCAAATTCGTTGCGTATAGGTACTCGCTTGAATTTCGAGCAAAATTCGAGACTTTTTGTAACGAGCAAAGTGTCATACTCTCGCTATTGAAGCGAAGCCGCTATCGATGCGTCCATGTAATTGTATAAGGATACAGTTGCGGCGTATACCATTTCTACCAAGCCACAACAAAAGAGGAACCTGCTGTACATTTGCAAGCTGGTCGCGAATATGTGCATACAGGAAAAATCTGCGAAGAAGCAAGTCCGGAAACGGCGTCTCGATCGTCGTCGCCGGTGGACGCATTGTGTCGGGATCGCGCGAGGTAAACGAATACGCCTCGATTTCGCAAACGAGTTCGTTTCGCAACGAGCAACGTCGAAACGCGCCGCGGCGCGCCGCGTCATGTCGAGGCGAAAGACGCGGCGGCGGACGATCGATTTTAATTGTAGAGCCCGAATAGCGTCGGTCACTCCGCCATGTCAAAAGTGTACAAAGGATCGCGAATCGGATCGGATCGGCTCGGATCGGGGGGAGCCACGTCGGGGATTGTGCAAACGATTGTCGCAACTGTATCAAATAATAGCGGATTTACATATCGCGCTCGCAGTGCACGTGACAATTATTCATGTAATCCGTTGTCATCCTAGGCCTGCTATATTCGTATGATAATAACCAATATGAAATTCTCGTCGCGTGTTGACACTAGGCGACACGGAACGGTTACGAATCGCGAGCGCGCGCGCTCGCCCGAGCGGAGCATCTTTACATTTCGACACGAACTCGTTTCCGATCTCTCAGGACCCTCGATCTGCCCTTGGAAAATCGATTCATAACGTCGCTTCGTGAGTTTTCTCTTTGCCTATGGTTCCGAGGTTTAGTGGGACCTTTGACGCGTCTTCTATGACGAAATCATCTCGCAAAGTCCAAAAAAGTCAAACAATTTAATGAAAACACTTTAAGAATCACCTAGACATCGATCCTCGGGCTATCAGGCACATATACAAATATTATTGTCCAACACAGGGACGATAGTGCTTCTCCAATTGATCAATCACACTGGTCCGAATAAAGTGCAGAGCTTACGACAGGTGAAATTTCAATCTAGTAATTTCTATGAATTGTAACAACGAAGACAAGTAACAAATCCTTTTAGGGGTGGCTGGGGACTCTAGGGGTTGTGGTACCGAATCGATACGACGATCGTTGAGAAATAGAATGGCGTTGAAACGGTTAAAAACGATTAGATCGGCGACGGTTACGGGAGTGGGGGGGACGCGGGTCTAAGTTTGGCAAAGATCAATATTTGATCGTATTCTAACGCAAATAGATGCGCGATTCGCGGTTCACAGTTTGCACGGTTTCGGTTGGTTTTGCGCCCTGCCCCACCGGTCGCTCGGAGATATCCCCCGAGACGACCGGCCACTAATTTTCCGAGCGTGCAGGCCTCGACAAGCGACGCGACGTCTAGCATCTCGTTTTAGAAAGCAGAAATTTGCCTTATTTAGTAGGTTAAACTAGAAAATTCGGTTTGACCTCGATTTAGAACGACAGGCGTAGCGTGTCAAAGTCCTTAAGTAACGGCGAGAGGTTTCCATCGGGCCGACACAGTCCGGGGTCTATCGCGAAACGGAATTTTCGCGGGCCCGAGCATGAGAGTGCGAGCATGAGAGCGCGCGTGCGAATGGCTCTTCGCGATGTGGAAATTGGTCGGCGTGCCGCGCGGCTCTAGATTGGGAAAACGAGCTCCGTTTTCGCGCCTCCGCGATGGAGAAAAAAAAAAGTGAAAATCGACCGGCCAAAAGGCGAAGCGCGTATAATAACAATACACCGACGGAATTTGTTCTGTCGTAACGACGGCCAATTACAGGGGCAAAGAACGACAAACCGCTGTCAAAATAATTAACGTTAAGTCCGAACGATTCGTTCGGAAGTCCATCGATATCGATTTTCTACCGAGGATAGTTTTGCGCCCGGCGAAAACAGGACTGGTTTGTTGAGAGAGAGAGAGAGAGAGAGAGAGAGAGAGAGAGAGAGAGAGAGAGAGAGAGAGTAGAACGCAGGGGAGAGGAGAGGATAGGAGGGAAAGAGCGGCATGTTCAGGTGTGCGTTCGGGTATTCCGCGTACGAGCCACGCGGATATTAAATGCAACAGAGTTTTACGGGTCGCGGAAAATCCCGAAGTCAGCGTTTTTATGTAAAATAAACACCGGCGTGTTGCGACCCGTTTGAAAGAACGATAATTAAATACGAACGAATCGCAATGGACCTTTTTCATTTTAATGTCTCGTGAAAATAAAATGTGCGCCTGAAGTGCCCCCGTTCGAATATTTGCATCCCACGAAATTCCATGGAACAATACGCAGTCGTGAAAATGCACGTGAAAAATTAACACAACCAATTTGCCGCGCGCCACAGTTAATTCTGTTACGCTTCGTCACATAAATTCGCCAGAAAACCGCGATACTGCCGGCATTTAATTCCAACAATGGAAATCGCGATATCCTGTAAAACGTGCAAGTATAACCCGATACGATCGTAATTTCGAAAACTGGTTTATAATTTCTGTTCCCGATGAAACGAAACGAAACGGCTAAAAGGGGAGAAAAAACCTAAAAAACCGAGAGAGAGAGAGAGAGAGAGGATGAAGAGAAAGAGAAACAAATCGAAAGGGTGGAAAAGCGGATTCGCGCGCCGAATAAACACGCGACCGATTCGTCCGGATCGGCGGCTACCAGCGAACCGGCACAATTTTTTTCCGTGTAAAATAGTCTCGAGGAAAAAGAGGCTTCTCGCGCATGACCGCGCGGATCGTTTGTACCTTTGCAAAAAAGTCTGGCTCTGGATGCGGTATGAAAAGTGGGCGGGCTGCGCGGAGGGGAAACGGGCAAACGAAGTTGTGTGTCCGTTACGTTTAAGCGCAAACCTTTAGTTTCTAAGCCCGGCCGGGAGAGCAACAGGTTGCGCCATTGTGACAACTTGAAAACTCCGCTTCCACGAATATTTTCAAAAATTTCTTTCCCTCTCCGTGTTCCGTCGGGCTAGCCCGCCTCGGCGCCGAGTCGAGGCCTGGCTGTCTCCGCTCCGCTCCGCGTCGAATTATTCCCTATTGTTTCCCCACCCCTGGCCGAGTCGCGAATTCTTGCACTTCCCGCTGTACTTGAGACGCTGACGAAAGAATTCCAATTGCGCAAAAGCTTTTCAATTGGATAGAACGGCCGGGATAGCTCGCTCTCTCTCTCCCTCTCTCTCTCTCTCTCTCTTTCTCTCGCTCCGGCTCACGCTCACGCTCGCGCGAACCTTTCCCAGTCCGCGGGCGCGCGCGCCGCTCAAGGACTTTAATGATTATTACCCACGGAGCCCGGGCTCTGGCGACTGCAGCCAGAAACCGAAACCCTTTGTTCCTCGCACAACGATACACGTTCGCACACACACACACACATACGCAGAAGCAGCGTCGAAGGACCGTGCCGCACACCGGCTCGAAGCGAGACCGTCAGGAAAAAAGGAACGATGTTGCGCGTTTACCGCAAAGTGGATCGAAACTGACCCACTTGGCAGCCGGGATCCACGAGCATCGTCCGAGCGCTCCTCGAAGCTACGGAACAATGGTCGCTATGCTCGCGGACGCCCGAGACCGCTGACTGCCGCTAAACGAGCGTAATGCAAATCCGTCCGCGTAATCACGAATCGTTGAACACGCTCGAAAGTCGTAAATATCCGGGCGGACCGGGCCGATGCGAGAAACAGAGCAAACCGGCGTTCGCAAAACTGGGCCCGAGAACGTTCAGAACACCGACCGAGGAGAGAGAGAAAGGCTGCAGCTCCGCGAGCTGCAACCTGCTGTCGCTAAAGTGCATTCACGAAATCCTTGTCCCAAATCTTCTCGAGTCGCGATCTTCTCTAGTCGAGTTCGTTGGAACAGTTTAACGCGAACCTTTCGCTGGCTTCCTATTACGACCAACTGATTTCACGTCGTTATTTGAAATCGTAATGGATAGTGCTCTGTTCACACTGTAATTATCGGCATTCGCGATAAGACGTGTAAGCTATGTCGATGACCATGAAACCGCTCGTTCGTATCGCACTGGTAACGTTGGCAAGGTTTCTCTCACTGTCTTCATTGCTCAACTGTTACAAGGAACAGCAATTAACCCTTAACCGAGCAGGTACGCGATGGGTCTTAATATTTTCCTGCGAGTAGCACCGTGTCGAGGATCTCATCAAACATATTTCAGTTCAAATATTACTTTCGTGTACGGATTATGAATTTGTTTCTAGCAAATATAAGTTGTTACTGCTCGTTCAAAAAGATTCGTATAGTGCTAAAGACATATTGAGGGTTACATCTCGTTCTGACCATGGTGAAACCGACTTAGAAACAAACACAATTACAAGATCGTTGAGTCAACGAATCATACCTGCACCAAACCCTGCTCATCTTCCAAATTAAAGGTAGTCAAGTAGGGTGCCCAACCTTTTCCGGCTCGCAACCCCTTTGGAAGGTCCTTTTTGTTCGGTGCACCCTTCGAGCCAACTGCCTCTGTCAGCTACAAGTACAACTGTGCCGTAATTATCGAACCTGAAGAAGTCAGAATCGAATTAAATAAAATAAAACGGGAGATGATCCTTCCCTACGAGAATTAGGGGATATTGAAATCTGAAACTGTAAACAAGAAATTCTCGTCGAAAGAAGGAAAATGAGAGTTCCATCGCTAAGAGATTTAGAGAAGATCCTAAACAAGGGGGGGGCCATCTTTTTGTCTCTGAAAGCGTGCGAGCGTTCCGAGGATAGGAGAAGCTTGCTCGAGAGGGTGAATGATCACGCGTTGACGGCGAATGATGAAATTCGATTCAAAGTCTCCGGACCGGATGGTTTTCGAGCGTGCATCGTGCGCATCGGCGGATAACGAGCGCGCGCTGCACATGTTCCCGTTGGTGCACGTGGATTCGCGGTCGCGGTAGCAACGGTGCAACGTTTAACTGCGGTGACATTTAAAATACTCGGCCGGAGGTAACATTGTCGAGCTTAGGGCAGGCAGAGGCAGTGGCAGAGGCAGAGAAGAAGGGTGCCGGCGGCGAGCAGACGCGGAGGGGTCGAGCTTGTCCACGCTCTCTCGCGAAACTTACGCGTCCCCGCGTGCATCGTGCATGTATATGCATGTAGGCAGAGCACAGGCAGTGCGCGAGTTAGCAAAATGGCCGGCAGATTTAGACTTACGTAACGACTCCATGTGCTGGCGAACGAACGCGGACCGGCAACTGGGTCCCAGCTATTTTTCTTGAGCGACGGCTGCCCGGTGGAGGGGGTCCGGTCGAAATCGACGTCGCGATTGCGCCGAGACTCGGTCTTCTTTGTCGTGGTCTTGGTCGTCATCTGCAACAAACAATTCCGGCACGTCAGATGCGTGCGCAAGCGTTTCGGCTCCGCTGTTCGGGAGCAAAAAGTTGGAACACGTTTAACACTTTTCAGTGTCGCGAACGGCTGGGATCTATAAAATGCAGTAGGCTTGAATTATTCTTTCGCGAAATAAACTACGTTGAAATCTCAGAGCGCCGGGTGGCCACTCAAAGCGTTAAGAACAGAAACGATCGCCGACGAGGGTCAGCGTATTAAGGCTTACGTAATCGTTTCACGTGTCGAAGACGATACACCGCCGAGCATCTTTCTTATCATCCGTCGAAACGCAGCCGCGACACGAATGCAAAAGACCGGCGCGCGGCGTTCGTCGCGCGCGCACTTTGCTCCGTTCGTCCCACGATTTTCATTTATCGCGATTCTTCGTTAATCAGGATTTTCATTAACCCGAACCCACAGATCAAGAGCATCTTTGCCGGCTGTTATTCGTCGAAACGCAGCGAAACGCGGTGCGAATGCAAAAGAGCCGGTGTGTCGCCGTGCACTTTGCTCCGTTCGACCCGCGATTGGTTTTAATTAACGCGTGCTCCTGGACGAACGAGCCGGACAAAAGTCGACGGTAAAATCCAAGGTGATTCTCACGCTAGCGACGAATTCTGTCCCGCGCCGCGGTTCATAAGCCGCGGCGAGAGGAACTTGCTAAACTTAAGAGGACAATACGGGGGCTGGGACACCCGCACTTTCCGCGACCGAGTTGCGAACTTTCTGTCGTGTCGTTTCTGGAATCGCGTGGCGGTTCCGCGCGCTTCCCAGAAACGGAACGCTGAATTTTTCATCGGGCCGCGCGATCGGCGAAAAGGAACGAAAAACCATGCTCCGGGGGACAGTCGCGCTGGGAATTCGAGGAACGATCGGCAGATTTAAGCTTGCGTAACTTCACGTGTCCCGCCTAGACAAGGTGTCCTCGCATGAAAGTCTTCTCCGAGTTATTTTTACCGGCCGGTGCGCCCGTACGAGGTCTGTACAAAAACTAACCAAACTTTATTTTCCTAATTTTTTCTGGGCTTTTGATTTCCTCGGTCTTGTCGAAACGCCTCCTGGTGCAAGGTCGGGGGAGTAGGGAGACTGGGGAGGAACTTTCGGTTATTCGCAGAAAATTCCCGAATCAACAAGGCGGTTAAGAGAGGGGACATTGTCATGGTTGAGTAGCCATGAGTTTTGACGAAATCGGCAAACAACACAGTCTACTTCAGACGAGAGATAACGCGAGTGCAGAGCAACGAACCAACAAGCGGGGAAAAAGGAGATTGTTAGGTTGTGCTGCTTAACGCGCGTCTCTAACACACGGCCTTGTCATGTAATTAAAAAAGTTTGGTTATTTTGTGAACAGTCCTCGTAGTTTCGCGGCGTCTGATCGTCCGCACGAAAAATGTTAATTAGCCGCGATGTAGAGAGAAATGCAAAGATGTCGCCGGAACGACCGAAAAACCACGGCTCGAGTAAAGGAAAGTGCCGGTGGCTCCCATCGACTGCACCGCGGCATTAGACACGGCAGGATACGCATCTAGATGGGAATACAGATCGCGACGCTTTGCAGTCTGCGGCGCGGTGCTGCATTTATTCATGGACTGTGTCCAGAACGGAGGAAACGTAAAAATAAACGTTTCGATCGTTCCCGGTGGACTCGAGCCGTCTCGCTGGATCAATTAACCCCTTGCCGTATCATTTTCTCGACGGCCACCGCGATTACAACCTCTCGCATTCGCGTTTGCTTCGTTGTTTAACCCTCCGATGGCGGAATCCTGGTCTATTTTGACCCAGAGAATCAAAAATCGTAATTTCTGGCGAATTAATTAAACGAACGTGCATTGGACACGATAGAGAGATTAAGGTGTCTATATAACAACTGCATATGTTGATCGATGCATCTGTAACAGCAGAAAGATTAAAAGAATTTCAGAGTGTCGACACACTGTTTAGAACTGAAATAAAATTGTAGACGAGTAATAAACTGTGGTTCCCGTGTCCTGCAATCGGCGGCCAAAATTTGTATGTTGCACAAAGATCGGCAGCCTAGCGATAAGAATAGTCCGCAGTTCGAAGGTGAAACGTTTACAGCGGAACAAGAGCATATTTTTATTTCGACTCGATGTTCTGTGACAAGGGGTTAACCTGGTGGGATCGATTGTCTCTAAAAGCGGACTCTCGTCGAAACTCTTCCGGTCTGTTGCCATCGATTCTCGAATATGAATGGGAGAGAAGACGAGACGAGCCCGATGTCAAAGTTTCGCGAATAGGAGAAATCGACGCTCGTCGATAACGGTATCTCTCGACGAGGCTGAATAATCGAGAGTGTCGCACGGTTGGCATGCCGTGCCGTCGCATCTGCTCGAGCGGCCACGTGGTTCCTCCTTCGATCGCAGGATGAAGTTCTCGAAAGATCCGGAGATCGAGAAAGAGTGCGGCGAATTTTCTGCGTCGCCTTTGACCTCGGTCTTTGAACGGGTCTGTCGTCGACGTCGACGTTGGCGAAAACCAGGCCAACGAACAGCTGATAATGGTTACTGATCGCGTTCGAGGATACGGCGTCTGCGTTTGGATTAACTCGCACCACGGTGCGACGTTGGTAAACGAACGCAGAACACAGCCAACGCCTCGCGAGACTCATCTTGTCTCTGTTCATCCTCTGACTCTCGACCGATTCTGTTTTAACGTCCAGCGACGTGTCAGCGAGTGACGCATCTCTCGATTTCGAACCGGACGGTAATAATTAGACTGGAGTGTCGCAGAGAATCGATTCTGATCGCGTCGAACGAGAGCCGATCATTATGAACAGAACACTTTTTTCGTTCGAACGCTTTATCCACCGGAAGTCTATTAATAGGATTTTCAATAATTCTGCTGTGCTAAAACGGAACTGAGAAATTTGTATAATAGTGGTGGTTAGTCATGGATCATAGACATGAAATTATGAAATAATCGCCGTTAGATAATATGTTAAGAAAGAAGAAGAATTAGAAGTACAACGAGGTCGATGGGACATGGAGAGCGTCGACGGGCGGATCTACAATAACAACGTTCGCGGTGCAGAAAAATAAAAATCGCGTCGGAGGCGCAATCATTTTCTCGTATCCCCACCCGGTTAGGTTTCCCGTTCGCGCGATCTTCGTGGTCACTTCTTATTAAGATCTTATCATCGGTGACGCAAGCGTCGCGCTGAATTGTTGCTCCGGCGACGAGCGTTTCATCAGTTTTGCGACTTTTTGCCGCTGTTGCGTCACCGCGGAGCGATGCGATCCGATAACGATCTCCCGATCGAGGCGTTCCGGATCGATCCTGGTAACCCGAATATCGTTGTACGGGGAAAGCTCTCGAATCTTGGGAGGAAGTTTCATCGAGAAATCGGTATCGACGGCGAGCCAACCAATTTGTGATCCACGAGTGGAAGCAGCTTTCCCATTACAGATTATACGGAGCATGGTAACCGTTCTGTAAGAGCCGCGAGTGCAACGGACGTTCGTCAGCCGTAAAGAGCAGCGTTTGCTAATTATCGCAGCTGCCATTGACATGCGCTTAATAATAGGACACCGAAATATCATTAAGTAACTCTCGGTACGGCGCAGACGAGTAAAATTCCGTTCGTCGATCCCTTGTGGTAGTCAGACTACGAATCTCGGTGGAAACGGGATCTCGAAAAAAGATGGAGATAGAGAGAGAGAGAGAGAGAGAGAGAATCGGTGCGAGAGCGAAACCTTGGATGTTCTTTGGTGGTCGTCGTAAAACGGTTCGGTACAGCGTCCATTACTTTTATTGAGGATCGTGCGCCACCGTGGCTCGAGCTTGTTTCCGTGTGCGACTCCTCGCCGCTAAATTGGCAATGAACGCGTTTATGCAAATCGGTGGCGCGGCTCGGCTCGGTTCGGCTCAGCTCTGCGCGGAGACTCGCGCGAGCGAGTGAGCCAGCGGACGAGCAAGCGTGTGTGGGGAAAAACAGGTCGAATACGCGGCGAACTCGGGCAAGCGCAATTCTTTCGTTCCGCGGTCGAACGTTAGAGCCCCGACGAGATTAATCGATAGTTTATTATTGTTCTCGAACGGTGAAAGAGTTACAGCGTTGTTTGCACTGGACGGGATACCCGATCGAACGGCAAAAGGGGGATTTTATAACGGGACGAACCCGATTTGTCCGCTGCCTCGTCGCCGTCGACGACATCGCCGCCGCCGCCGCCGCCGCGCAAAAATTTTATTATAGAGCCTCGTAAATCATTCGGTGACTTATCTTTCGGCGCGGCCGCCACGGTGAAACAACGAGAAGCCGGGCGACGGAGTTTTTCGCCGGCCAGCAAAAAAAAAAATCGAAGCCCGTCGAATTAACTTTCCCCGATTATAGATCGCGACGCCGAGCGCCGTCGTTGTCGACGCCGTTGTCGACGCCGCCACCGCCACCGCCGCCGCCGCCCTCGTATTTTCCTTCGCACATACGATTCCCCGCGAGCACCGCCGCGTCGCAGCTGCTTTTTTATCGATTCTTCGGAGGCCTAGGCCTTCCACGTTCTACACGTTTCTGCTTCGAAAAGCCCCGCGACGGAAACACACAGCGACAAACCGCGAAAGAAAGACGGAAAAGGGTTCGCCTATTCATCGGACGTTTCTCGGGCGTGAAATTCAATCCAGTCTCGCTCCAGAAAAAAGTAGGTTCGAACTTCAGATCGATTGCTTTTGACCTCGATATTCCTTACCAATCCCTGGTTCATAAATAAATTCATCTTTCGCCTGGTGCCCCGAGTCGCCGGCTCTGATCTGCTCCGCTCTGCTCCGAGCAGAGCCGAACCGAGCCGCGCGGTGCCGTGCCGTGCCGCTTTTATTTGGGTCAATTTCGCATACGGCTGATCCTGCACCGTGTCAGATTCGATCTATTACGCCCGGCACACAGAGTCTCCGAACCGAACTATTTCGAGTCTCGTCAACGCGGGCTGTGGATGCTCAAAGAGCGAAGTCGTGAACGACAGAGTGTCAGAGGGACACAGAGAGACCAAGAGAGGCAGTGAGAGAGAGAGAGAGACATAGATAGCAGCGTGGTTATTATCAGACTCGTTATCGCAGTTATTAAATAAGCGGCGTACGCGAGAGATAGGGTCAAAGCCATCCGACTGTGGTCTAGCGGAATTCTGATTGGGCACGCCGGAGCCGGTTGCATTCTTCTTGGTCGTCGCGATCGACGTTGCCGAGACCGTCGTCGTCGTCGTCGTCGTCTGTGTTCCCTTCGGAGCGGTGCCGCGGCGATGATGCGTCGAACAGAGTCGCGGTGCATCGCGTCTGCTGTTGGTGCATGCATGCACGCGTGCATGCGTGCATCCCCGCACCGCCGCCTCTATCGCACCCGAACGACCGTGTGTGCCGATGTACCGAGCAGCGCGAAACACCGATGAAAAGAGAAGGGAAGAGAGAGAGAGAAAGAGAGAGAGAGAGAGAGAGAGAGAGGGACCAGACCGATGTTTTTGCGTCAAGCAGTAACGCACGCAAGTGCATTTCGTCGGACGAGCCGCGACGACGAGCCGAGAACGTCCCCATTCTAGTTCGACTATCTACATTGCTACAAGTTTACGTAACCGCACGAAACCTGTCAGCTGACATTTCGGTGCTAACCAATGGCGACCATTGTCCTTCTCCTCCTGCGCCGCGTTTCTGCTCGGCTATAGCGCTCGCATTCCAGATTGCAGACCGCGAATAGGCGAATAGACGAGTTGCGATCGTCGCCGTGGACGGATCGTCTGCCGGATCAACGGTAACACGAAAATCGCTGAATTTTCTCTTCCAGCCGTTTTCCCACACACCATTCGACGAGTCTCTTTTCTTTCACCTCCGCGCGATAGCTGGGAAAGACCCTGACGGCTGGCTATCTTTCTTCTGGAGGATGTCCGTCCCTCCTTCCGTTCATTGATACAGTGTTTACGAAACCGTCGAACGGAGATACCGGCGAGTTATTATATTTCGCCGGGGAACAGTGGCTTTGTCTGTCCCCGGGCGAGCTCGGGCCGCTTCTCCTTATCGTTCGAGCAGTTTCGCGAAAAGAAACGCGTGCCGGCGATCGCGTCGCCGAATCGCGCGAACGTGCATTGTCTTCGATTTCGGGGAAAAAAACACAAAGGCAATGGATATCGGAGCTGCACGCACGCGTGGCGGTTATAGCTCGGAGTTATTGGTTGCGCAGAAAAGCCACATTCAAAGTGCAATGTAACGCATCAGGTGCTGGACTTTGGACGTTGCGTTCTATTTTTTCGAAAAATTCGGCTTACACTCTTTTGCTCGTCCATCTGGGAAATATAGATATATCTGTGAAGAGGGAGAGAGTGGGGAGAGAGAGGACGGGTTTCGAGTTTTTCCAACGTACACGCGTTCTTCAGATAGATCTATTATTCGATACGCGCGCGATAAAATTCACCTTCGTCCAGCGGCGTGACGTGTACGAACAGCGCGCCGGAGTCAACAAGTTGTTCAGCCGGACCACCCCGTTCCCCCAACTAAATCCCACTTCCTATAATTAATAAACGTCATGTATCGTGGCAGCAGTGCCGAGCAATTTAGATCGGAGTCGATGCGTCGCATCAAGACCTCTCGTCCGCTCGGTTGATTTTCAAAGCGTATTTCAATTTTTGTTTCTCTCTTCGCGGACTATTGATTCGTGTCCCGCGCCTTTTATTTACCAGTCAATTACATTCGCCTCGATTTTATTGGCCGTCTTGCATCGGACGTTTCATCGTGCGTTTCGTCGATTTTGTGTCCAGATAGTCGCGTCGCATCGAGCGAGACGCAGCGTCGCGTCGCTCGTCCCGTTCCCATCCCCATGTCCCCATGTCCCCGTCCCGTCCCGTCCCGTCCCGTTCCCTGTCTCTGTTCCACTACCGTCCCGCTCCAGTCGGTTCTCGTTATAATACGTTCGCATACGTTTCCCTTCTGTTCCCTGTGAATATACTACCGTGGGATCGGAGGTACAAGTCTTCGAGACATTAGCGAAATCAGAAAACATTGAGAGCTCGCGACAGACAGAGAATAATAAATAAAATATTGAGAATTTTGCTAATATTTTGATAATATTCAAGCACTGTGCTATTTGTGAAAATTCTTGGCAAGAGAAAAAGGGGTAGGATATAACCCCCTTTTCGCATTACTTGCAAATCGAAGGCATTAGAAACCTATCGGTAGGACTAAACCTTTCTCAAAAGGACAAAAAGGGTGGATCATAGAAACAACCCTCTCTATTACAAATCGGGCGCACGCTCTTTCCAAATTACACGCTATCGGAAAACATTCTAAACAACTGAATTACTCTCGGCTATTTAGAAATAACTCTCGCGGAGAAGAAATAAAAGTAAATTTTGTTTGACGTGGATATTATAGGGCAAGGGGTTAATCGTTTGCAACAACTTTTTTTCGAGGGGTGGATAACCCTCACCGAAATGATCGGGACGGCTTTCCCGAGTTTCTTGGGAATCCTGCGCGGCTAGAAAACTCGGCGATCGACCGAGGGGAAAGCCTCGGGGTCGTCGAAGCGAAGCGAAGCGAAACGGAAGGGTTGTTTCGCGGGTGGACACGGCCCTCCTCTCTCTCCCTCGGCCGGAAGGGTGAACGCCCTTATCGCCTTTCGCCGGGGCAGCGGAGGAAATATTAATTTCAAGATTTTTTGTCGAGCATTCCCGGCCATCCTTCGCCGATATTGGCAAAACCGGGGGAGCGCCGAGAAGTCCGGCGCAGGCCGGGAACATTAATTTGCAAAGTCATAAACAAGACGGCTGCTGTCGATACTTTTAATAAAATGCTAGTAATTAAATTGCAAGGTGGGAGGGGGCGGGGGGGAGGGAGGATCGGTAATGGTCGGGAGAGAAGACCGGACCTCGAGGATCGAGGGGGACGTGGGGACTTCGCGTTCGCGTTCTCGTTCTCATTCGCGTTTGCGGAGAGAGCCGGTATAGCCGGCTGAAAGGTAATATCGAACTCGTATTTTAGGTGGACGCGGTGGGCAGGTAGGTGGGCACGGAGATAGCCAGCTAGGTAGATAGGTAGAGGGTAGGTGGGTAGGTGGTGGCAGCGGCGGCGGCAACGGCGGCGGTGGCAGCGGTGGTGGTGGTCGAGAGGGAACACAGGCAAGAGCAGAGGAATCGCAGTTCCCGCAGGTGGGGTCGTAGGGGAAAGAAACAAAAAAAGACCGATGGAAACAAAAAGGAATCCCCGCGTCTTTGGGCACTACTGTGTTAGTTAACCCCCACTCCGATGGCCGGTCCGCGAGCGAGTCGCGACAACTCATCCCCGCCGCCCCACTTTGCCTCACCTTTCCGATTCCCACTCTGTCCCCAACCCTGTCCCTCTCGCTCTCTCTCTTTCTCTCTCTCTCTCTCTCTCTCTCCAGCTCTCCTTCCATCCCGCCGGATCCTTTCGCTCCTCTCTTTTCCTCGTTTTCTCTTCTCATCTTCCGTGTCCTTTTCCTCCGCGCGTTCGGAGCTTCCTATCTCCTCGTTTCAGAAATTTTTGAATATCCGATCAATAGGTAGCTGCTCGCAGGAAAAAAACGTGCCTGGGGATGGGAGGGGAGGGTATCGGATCGGTGTGCCTGCCGCTGGAACTTCAGCCGCCACCCCTATCCTCGCGATTCGTCGCGCTCTTCCGAGACGAGACTTATCCGTTTTTTCCTCCGGGAACGTCGAGGCGATCGTTTTCCACGATTAATTGCCAGGTACGCGCGCACCATACTCTCTCTCTCTCTTTTGTCCCCTGTGTTCACACACATACACATCCTGGCATACCTCCCTCCCTCCCGTTATTCCATTCGATCTTTTCCGTTCGAGGAAAAGCCACCTCTCTACCCGAGCTACCTACTACCCCCTAGCCGCATCCAACGACGACCGTTCCACCGATCCAGCGGCGTTCTCTTCCGTCGCGATTCGCTCGATTCCGTTTCGTCGTCATCGTGTTCTTCTTCTAACCCCCGTATCGATCCTGATACGAGCCGCACACCGGGTATAGCGTGTCGCGGGTCGGTCGCGATCTGTTTAAAAATTTGCCACACCGGTTTCGAGGTATAAGCTTTTCCGGTGTATCTCGAACCCATCGAGAAAGCGACACACACGAGTCTCGAACGGTTCATGAAAATATTATTTTTCCAAAGTTCCCCCTCGCGACCGGAGGTGGTCAGAGGCCAACGACGTATCTCGGTAGGCACGCGAGTAGCTACCGCTATACTACACACGAGCGTAGGTACACGGCCGACCATTTGCCACGTTTCCATGCTTTAGCTAGCGGCTATTCCATAGGACGGCCGCGGCGGCCGGCCCGGCAATAATTCAACGGCAAGACGGCAGAATTCGTGTGGCTATAATCGCGCCGGCGAATCCTCCGCATCAGATTCCACGTAGAAAACGACCGAGGGACGCCGCACCGCACCGCATCGCATCGCAACGGGTCCGTTTGCCTCGCGAGAAACCGAGAAACCGAGCCGTTACGTTTCCCGGCCTGGAAGCACAGAGCCTCTGATCGATACGTAATGATTTTCACCTTTCGCGGCCGTGGAACTCGTTAACACATCCGCACCGGGTCATTTCGCACCCAGGCTGACTCAGGTGCCGCTCGAATTCGCGGTAATTTTCCAACTTACGTTCTACTAAGAAAATCCTGCTAGAACCAGTTGGTATGACCAACTCCTAATGCATCCGTTCCGACGTATTCCAAGAAAAATTGAACGATTCATTGCTCGCTTACCTCTCCTTTGTTGCTTTTCCGGTCTCGATGTAAAACAAAAATTGTTTGTGTCGATTACGGCGAACAGGAGCCAAACAGAAGCTTCTATCTTTCTTCAACCCTTTGCACTGGACTGTCTTCCTCGGAGGCACGACTAAAAATTACTGTATTATAGTCTAAAACAATTTCTACGTTTATAAATATTTCTTTGCGTTTAATCAATTGCTAAACGCTCCAGCGTGATACGAGTGAATATATGTATACATCGTTTCGAGAAACGTCGTATGCAACGAAGGTATTTTATATTAGATAAAATGTACGGTAATTATTTACATTAGGGGCTTCCTCACGGATTTTGATGACCATGAAATATGTTGTCAAGGTCATCATTCTGAACAACTTTTTCCTATACATGTTACCGCCGCTCAGCTTTAGTTTCAGCTTCTAGTTTAGTTTCTAAGCAGACTGTGTAAAATAGTATTTCAAATAGTTGACAGTAACATATATTTTTATGACATTTTGTGGCCTGTAATGTTATTACGATATTGTAGTCTGTTTATCAACATGTTACATATTCGTAATTAAACTACAAATAATACTTTGCTAACTATTATAGCTTCTCATGTTAAAAATTATAATTTATAATATTAACTACTTGCTCAACTTATTTCCATTGTAAAGAAATATTTGAAATACAAAATAAAAATATTTGATTTAAAGTAGTATCTTATTTGAACCGCATTAAATTATACTATATACCAAATCATTAACGATCGTTAATATACGTTGCAAAATATGATAGAAAACCTTTATCGAATGTTCCACATACGAATACTAATCCTACATTATAAAATACTAATGTAAAGTGTACTTACTTCTGAATCTTCTGTACCTCCGTCGGATCCACAGCACACAATTATTGACTCACAAGAATAAGTTTAGTGAACAACAATCACTAAACAACACACACAACACACACACACAATACATTTTATAAAATCGCGACAACGAACGAGGAGATGTCACTCCGACCACGAACAAAATAATACTGTGATTTTAACAATGACCCCCTCCACGGAGGTGATACGGTCAGGTTATCCTAGGCAGGTAAGACGCTGAAGGTCTATAAACACTAGATACAAAAGCAGGGTAAAAAAATTATGGCGGGGCGCCGACCCTATTTCCCGGAATTCCCTGTTTTCGTATCACACGTCCGTGGAGGGTGGGGGGACGGTTAAAATCGCAGTATTATTTTATTCGTGGTCGGAGTAACATCTGCTGTCACGATTTCGTTAAGTGTGTTGTGTGTGTTGTTTAGTGATTGTTATTCAATTGTTGTTCGGACCTATCCTCGTGAGTCAACAATTGTGTGCTGTGAATCCGACGGAGGTACAGAAGATTCAGAAGTAAGTACACTTTACATTAGTATTTTATAATGTAGTTTGTAGTACATTAGTATTATATTTTATTATTCGTATGTAGAATATTGAATGCAAGGTTTTCTTTCATATTTTGCAACTTCAATGCCCCTTTAACACTAGATTTACAAAGCACTAAAACTGACTACTTAACATTATTTTACAAAAATAACAAGAACGTGTCTATCCACATTTGTATCAATTTTTTAAATAATATATACCCGAAAAAATAATTTTGTTGAATAATTCCCCATGGATACGTCTTCTCTAATGTAAAAACCTCTAATGTAAATATTTACCTTCAAATCTAACCCACACCTACTCCGATCACTTTTTGAGATGTTAAAACTTTTTTGCGAATATGTCGGAAACTGAAGTTGAGCGGCGGTAACATGTATAGGGAAAAGTTGTTCAGAATGATGACCTTGACAACATATTTAATAATTACCAAATGTACAAACTATGGAGACTAGATGGTGTTACGTTCGCGACGATATACCAATTTAACGGGCCGATCGCGACGCGATATGTTTGTCCTTACTTTTTCGGTTAAGCCTTTTGGATCGTGAACTGCAATAACTATCAAAATCGTTTATTGGAATTAAAGTTGTACAAGATCGTGTTGGCGGTTCGGAATTCGGAACTCGAGTGAGTGTCGGTTTGAACTTAGTTACTAAGTGTTTTTTGTTACATTTCTATTGGTTGTCTGCGTTTTTGTGGGGATGGGTATCTGTTTTCCTGCTTGTCGTAGGTGTAGCTGTGGGTGTGGTCTGTATGGATCGTTGGAGGTGCAGGGTTAATTATTTCTTAGGTGTTGTAAACATTTGGGGTTTATGATTTTTCGGTCGTACGGGTCCCGAACCGTCCTGCAATTTTTGGAAAATTACTTTATTACGGTCACCAAGGACTCGGCCAGATGCGAGCCTTTTCCTGGCCGGTCGGGTCGCCAAGTCTGGCACGCACGTGACAATGGATACATGTCGAAAAAAAAGAATAATGTTTTTCCATTTAAGTTTTTGTTCTCGAGAAAATCGAGTTTGAAAATTCAACGAATTGGCTGGTGCGTCTGGTCATGGCCTATCAATTCTACTTCCTGCAGGTACTAGGGCACGCGAAACCAACGGACCTTCAAACTCGATTTTCTCGAAAATAAAGCACTAAACGAAAAAGCATCCTGCTTTTTTCGACTTATTTTTTTTATGTAGATTGACCTTTTTGAGGCTTGTACCACCAGATCGTCGACAGTCTGTATTTTGGTGAACATGTTTATTTCTTTGAGGTGTTCTGTCGTCTTTATTACGTGGTCCAGTGGAATTAGGGCTGTACCATTATCCGGGCCTCTGTTGCGCGAGAAAGAAATAATTATTCGAACAATCATGCTCCACTGATTATTACAGACAATCGAGGTTCTACTCGAACGATCCTGATAAAGTAAAACGACTTTCCTAAATTTCTCAATTATTTAGAACAATCCCGTTTGAGTCTTTTGTCACGGATAGAATCTTCAATGGAAAGAGAATCTGTGTCGTCTGTGTCTGTAGAATTTATTTTCACGAGTGTACTCGCGACTGAAAGTGAACGCGTTAGCAACCGTCGCGTCGCGCCGAGCAGAGAATCGTCGCGCGTCAACGAACGAGATATTCTCGTGACGGTTTATAAAATTTGATCGGTCCCCAAAGTTTCTCCGCGGCGGTGGATCGAAGCGGAGAGAAATGGTCTGAAGCGAGCACGATAACGATTTCCCGGAGCGTTGAAAAACACGGTTGCAGGTTGCGTTAAGGGTTCGCTCGGTCGGCGACGGCTGCTCGCGCGGGGCAGGGGGACGGGCACTTTGAAAGTTTCGACGCCGTCGTCGCGGAAGCCGCGCATTTTCATTTACCAAAAACGCGAAGTATAATAAGGAGGGGGAAGATAAAAGTAAGCGTCAAAGCGATAGAGCGAGCGAGCAATACTGAGGCGAGGCGAGGCGAGGCAAGGGGACCTTCTCTCTCTCTCTCTCTCTCTCTCTCTCTCTCGAGGGGTCTCCCCGGAAAACGAAGCCACGAAACCACGAAACACGAACAGGAGCGAGGCGAGTCGCGCGCGTTGCAACGGTGCAACGGTGCAGCGGGGCGGGAGCAACGACTGCAGTGGCTGCAACGATGTCGAACGCGCGCTTTTCATACCACCAGCCACCCGTCATCGTCTTTACGCTAGGATTCCGGGAGAGGGGAAAGAGAGAAAGAGAAAGAGAGAGAGAGAGGGAGAGGGAGAGTCGGCCAGGTCATGTTTCGAAGCGTTTTATAATTGAGCCCGCGCCGTAACGGAACGAAACGGAATGGGATAGAACGAGAAGGAACGGGAAGGAACGACACCGAGGGAGAGGCTCACACGGCTCTCTCGCCGGAGAACGGGGATCGATAGCATTTTTTTCGGGGTAGGAACCCAGACGTACGTGGCGAAGGTGGTCGAGGAGAAGGGGCTCGAACCGTGTGACACATCCACCACACGCAGGGACTGATGTACCGCGCGACTCGACTCGACTCGACTCGACGCGGTGCGTCGCGACGCGAGAACATGCGAGTATGCGACCGTGCGAGGGAACACACGCCAGCCAGGAAGAACGGACAGAGAAACAGAGAGAACGAAAGTGAGAGAGACAGGGAGAGAGAGAGAGAAGGAGAGAGCGGGCGCGGACCTGGAGGGTTGCTCCGGCAGGCTTGCTTTTCGACAAAGAGGCGACGACGCTTTTTTATAATTGCGTTTTTAATTTGATGGATTCTTTGATGCGTTTCGTCGTACACTCGAGCGTGCGCGGAAGAGCGAGCCAAAGAGAGAGCGAGAGGAAGCCGTGGAAGAGAGAAGAAGACGGGACGGGAGAATGAGACGAGAAGCCGGGGTGCGAAGGAACGAGAGAGAACCGACCAGATGAGAGAAAAAGAAAGAGAGAGGACGGAGCGAGAGAACGAGGAAAAAAGAAGAGAAAGAATGTACGCGTACGGAAGTGTTGGCATATGTGTACCAGGGGAGAACCAGAGGAAACCAGAGGGAACCAGAGGGAAGGAAGGAAAGAAAGAGGCAAAGCGCAGAAAGACCGAGAAAGAACGACCTGGTCGCCAAGAGAGGAAGAGAGAGAGAGAGAGAGAGAGAGAGAGAGAGGAGAGAGAAAGATGGATACGTCGTCGACGACCACCAGAGTTTTTTTTCCTGGCCCAGCACGGAGCCCTCTTTCCCTCTTTTCCCTCTTTTCCCTCTAACCACGGTCTCTCGCAATCCGTGCAACGCACACATCTTCATCTTGCTCGCACCATCTTTCCCCGAGATGGCGAGAAACCGAATTTTCCATGCATGTAGGTGCGCGCCTACCACCTACTCTTCCTTTTCCTCCCCTTTTTACTCCATTATACCCGGGCTACGGAGTTTTCTCTTTCCCCGCGGCGCGCGGCGGTGTTCTTCCCCGTCGGCGTCGAAGGGCCGGCCGTCTAAATTAATTTCAATTGCAAGAGAACCCGAGGAGAACATCCGTCGGTGCTTGGTATCTACGCCGTGCCCGGCGATTTTTTTTTCCCCAAGCTGCGCGCCACAGAGATTATTAGCCGCGTCAAAGGGAACTAAGATCGAGCTAAAAGGATCCATGGCATGCAGGATCGGCGCCGGGCACAACCCTTCGCTGCCCCAGCCAATCGTAAAAAGACGAACGCTCCTTGATCGTGGCCGCTCGAGCGCGACTAAACGCTTGATTGCAGATTCCCCTGCACATTCTCATTTTTATAGACTGCACTCTCCGAAAGAGACCTGGGACTCGCTAATAGCTTCGATAGCTGTTTCGTAATTCATAGAATTAGAGGCGAATTTAAAAGCCTAGTTCATTGCCATACAAACATTGGTGTATCTTGAAACCTCTAAACACGTAACCACGATGATACGAAAATGTTGATGTACATTCCAGTGTGCGAATCCAAAATTAGAGAATCAAAACTGTCTCTGAATTGCTCCATTTCTGGAGATAAACAAGTTCACCTCCGACTGTCGAAATGTTTTATTAAATCCAACGCATCTCCTCGATGAAATATTTCCTTGGAGGCACCGCTAAAAATTACAATATCGTAAGTAAAAGCAATTTTTACATTGTCAAAAATTCAAGTGTGGTGCAAGTACACACGCTCAAAAGAGACGATAATATGTAACAAAGATATTCTAGATCAGATCAAATTCTGGACTCGAAATAGCTCCGAGTGTAAAGAATCGATACAGTTCAGCAGAAAAAAGGAGTGTATGATATTTCATACTGTGCACTACGAATTTGTACAGCAAAGTGTGTATCATGTTGGTTTGATTATCTTCTAAACAAATTGGGAGACTGTGAACGTCACATACGTGTTAAACTGGATGAATATAGGCAGTACGTTCTTAACAACGGAAAGATTAAGAGGTCTGCGAGCGATTAGAAAAATGTGTTCACGTAGCAAGTCTACGTTTCCTCCTAAAATCGCGAGGAATGTGGCACGCGGTGAAACTTTTGCGGCGACGTGTCCTCGTTCGCTCGCTCGCGCTTTCGGCGCCGGCAGGAAAATTCGCTGGAATCGTAATCGATACAGTAGATGACGATAATGCGATCAGGATTTCCAGTAACGCGATACGGATTTAAACCTGAATCCGGTGTGTACGACAAAGCGAGGAAACAAAGCGAATCCTGCGGCAGTCTGCTCTCCGATGACGTACGAAAGCTACGGGAAATTAGATATCCCCGTTACTCGTCGAAGACTTCTCGAACCGAACCGAACCGTGGCGAGAGGCGGTGCGAGTAAAGAAGGCGAGTAGATACGGCCGCGTTAGGGTCGATTCATATTTACCGGCGGCCGGTGGCAACTAGGTTCGGATTCTATGCAAAAGCCATGTTAGGCGATCGGCGCCGGCCGTCGACTATTTTCTGACGGCGGCGGGTTTGGTCGACCCCCCTGCTGTGCGGGGCACAAAAAAAAAGATTTTCGAGCTCTACAGCTCCTTAGGTAAACTATCGGTATCTCTCTTTTACAACGGTATGGAGATAGGAGTCGTTCCTGCCTCTTCGTTCCAAAAACTAGCTTTACTAGCGTGCCGGTAAGTATGAATCGACCCTTAATCGGCCGCCGATCGTTTACTCTGCACTGGAAAATTTTCCAGCTCGCGGATTGGCTGCCGCGACAGGAACCACTGACGTTTCGAACGACGGTTTTTGTCTCTAATGACATCAGGCTGTGCGTTTCGTTTGGAAACAGCGCAGCGGCGCGCGATTCGCAACTGCGAGGCCGCTTTGAGCACGCGTATTCAACCGGGCAATATGAGCAGTCACTCGTTTTCGAGTTTTTTCGAATAGCGGTGGAGAGCACGCGGATGAAGCGAAACGATTTTTATTGCATTTCGCAGCGTGGAATCCCAGCTGGAAATTGCGTCCAGCGAAACGTTTTGTTTTACAACGTTTTCATCGTCTCTATACCCCTCTCTGTCTCGCTCTGTTCGCTATCCTCCTCTTCCTCTCTCGCTCTGTCTCTCTATATCTCTCTTTCTCTCTTTCGCTGGGCGATCTCTGTGCCTTTATTCGCTAGATAGACTTTTTACGCGTTTTTCCAACGGACTCGTTTTCACAGAGAGAGCATCATCACGATCATCGAGTTCAAATCGAGTCGAAAATTGAGATTATCATATTGACGCGGAGCGAAACTTTCAATCCATTCGATCGCGTTTCACCGTTCCGACCGGGCGAAATTAATTCAATCGAGATTGCACTTTTTGGTATTTGTTCGTGCCTCGCGTTCCTGCCAATCCGAGGACACGGTCGTCCGATGAAAATATCAACCGTTACGTATCGATCTCGAATCCTCTGGCGCGCACAGCTGCTTTCGCCAAGCAACAAGAACAATCTCGACGAGAATGCTCGTCGGTGCTGGATTAATCGATAAGCAAATTAAGCACGTGTTTAGGGCATCGGGGAATAGGGGGCCTCAACATTTTTTAAGTTCTCCACGGCCTCTAAACGCCTTAATCCGCAACTGCGTACGATATCCGCCGCAAATCTTATCTCGCGATTTCGCTTGGACAGAGTCGAACGTATTTATCGAGATGATCGTGAGATACGGACTAAATCTCTCCGAGAATACGGAGCAGCGAAGCTTCAGGGGACGACGAGACGATGACGACGTTGCGTCCGAGCGTTTCTCGTGCGAAACAGGGCGAGCCGAGCCGAGCCGAGAGGATAAGAAGGAAAGAGGAGGTGAGCCGAGAGAAACAGGGGCCTAAATTTAGTAGAGACATCCAAAGTATAGTCATGGAAGCGTGCAAAGAGGAGAAACGCTGTGCCGGGTCAGAGGGAGGACGAGGGGGACAGAGGGAGACAGAGGGAGAGAAGGAGTGCGAGGTGAGCTCGAGGAGAAACGACGAGGATCAGAGCGGCGAGGAGACGAACGGAGAGAACGGTGTGGGGAAACTCTATGCTTTGGTGGCAACGGTTTAGGGTAGCAAAAGGAGGATACCGGAGGGTGGAACAGCGGCGGAGGGTGGGCGGAGGGAGTGCAGAACGAACTGTTGCTTCCCCAAGAGCTATGTTGTGCTGGTACTTCTAACACAGGATTCTCGAGAGCCTCCAAACAGGATTTAAGCATTCTCGCCCGACCACGAGGACTATCGTTGGCACGAATTCCATATGAATTTTCGCGTAACGTCCGTCTCCTTCCGTCGCGTCGCATCGCAACAGCGTGTCAAGCTTGCTCGTTTTTCGTTCGATTCGCGGACAAACACTTTGCTCAAAGGAGAGACGATCGTTTCAAGGTGCCGCGACGCCGACTCTCGGCTACCGTAGACGAGTCTAGAGATTTTCTGAAGAGCCGCGACCGCGGGAGAGGAAGAGGGAAGCGGTGGCAAACAGGTCCGTAAAGAAAAGGCATACACGACCTCCTCCGTTGCCTATTACTCCCTTTAACTCGGGGCTTCTCGTCCCGACGTTCTCTGAAAGCCGGCTCGTGTCAGTAAACCAGACAACCGGCACACGGACGGGACTAAGGTCGACTTTTCTAAATCGAGAACTCCGTACTGGAGAGCACCGGCTACGCCTTCGTCCCATTCTCAGAGGAAACTGGCTTTTCCGTGGACGAGACGCATCGCGCCCGCCACCCGGATCACGCTTCGAGTCGTTTTCGCAATTTTCACAACGTACTCTATCTCTTTTTCGCTCTTCCCCTCTCTGACTCTCTCTCTCTCTCTCTTTTTTTCTCTCTCTCTCTCTCTCTCTCTCTGTGTGTGTGTGTGTGTGTCTGTGTGTGTCGAAGCGTTCCACGTTTAAAGAACATCGAGGAAAACTGGGACGTCAATCGACTCGCGACCCTTGAAAAGGGACCCGACCGATGTGCAACGTTTACCTCCCCCCTCGCCCTGCCTTTATCGGCGCGGAGGCCGATCGAGAATATCATCCTGTGCCGGAATTTAAAAATCTCTGCCAACCCGAACGCGATTTTGGGGGTGCAGTGAACCGTTCATCGCTCGCAAATTCGATCAAAAGAGGTCGAGCGCGACGAGGGTTTTGTGGTCAACTGTGTCACCTTCTCCGAGCCAACCGAACTGGATTCTCTCTGTCGCGCGTTAATCCGTCTCTCTCTCTTTATCTTCCTCTCGAAAATGTCAACCGTTCCGTTAAAATGCAAATTTCACGCCCTCCCGCGTCACGGTTCTCCAAACTGGTCCTTTCGCAGTTGCATCATCGTCCGACGAAGATTTTCAGAAAAATATTGTCACAGGCGAAACACAGTAGTGTCCTGATACATGGCTAATGCTAGGGGACCGGTCATGGGTTAGAAAAGCTTTTGACAATTCGGTCGGTGTAACTCCTTGTCGTAATATCCGGACATCACTGTAATAAGCAGACGACAAAATTAGACAGGTTCAATTTATGGTGGTATGAACATGAAAAGGATATTACAGCATCAATGCATTAACCTATTAACATTATTAAAAGAAGAAACACATTTTTATCTCCGTTCTGTCTCTCGCAGTCGAGGCAGTAATAAGTGTGGAATTTAGGGAAAGTCGCAAGGTTGCGTGGGAGTGCTCGAGAGGTGACGAGTCATCACCTCTCTTTTCCCTAGAATCCTGCAATATTCCCTTGCGTTGTCCAAGAAAATGTCCGATCGGGAAACAAGGGGATGAAACATCATTGTTGAACCGAAGCGTAACGCGAACGAAGGATTTCGAAAGCGAGATGTACACGGAAGAAAAGAGGCCGCATACGTGTACGCGCGTCGGGGTACGTGCGTTCCGGCCGAATACGAGGGAGAAGCAAGCCAAAGAGAGAGAGAGAGAGAGAGAGGGGGAGAGGGGTGGAGATATACAGAGAAGAATGAAAGAAAGGGCGAGAGAGAGAGAGAGAGAGAGGGCGGAGGTGGGCATGAAAGGAAGAGAAGGAGGCGAGGAAGGACGTAAAACAAAGTAACGACGAAATGCACTTCCCCCTTTACGTCGTCCCTGGCGCTCGCCCGGAGGGAAACGTCGAACGAAACGTTAAAAACTGGGAAGAGGAATGAGAGCGCGGGGGTGCTAGGTGGTGGCTCGTCGGTCGGTAGGGTCGGTGGGCCCCGCGGAGACGCAAGGAGGCGGAGGGTTCAGGGTGGGTTTGCTGTGGCAGGCGGGCCACCCTGGAAGGGTGCCGGGAGGTTATGACAGCCGAGGTATTGAGCGGATCCTTCGTTAAAAAAACGAGAAGCACCGTGCTGAGGCGCGTGGAACGGAGACGGAGAGGGAGAGAGAAAGAAAGAGAGAGAAACGAGGAGAGACGAGCCCGTCAGAAGGAGAGAACGAAAGCGGCCGAGCGAGAGAGCGAGGGGGGCCGGGAGCGAGCGGGTGAAGGAAGACGAAAAAGGAGGAGAAGAGAAAGAGCAAGAGGTGCGCGCTGCTTCCGAGAAAGAAAGAGCGAGAGGGAGAGAGCGAGTGCCACCCTCGGTGGTGAGAAAGAGAGAGAAAGCGCGCGCAACGGAGGAAAAGAGAGAGAGAGAGAGAGAGAGAAACTGTAAGCCGGAGAGAGGGAGAAAGGGAGAGAAATAGAGAGTGCACGATTGCCGCCGCCGCCGCCGCCGCCAACGTCGCCGCTGTTGCTGCTCTGCTAGAGGCGGTGGTGGAGGTGGTCCAAGGGGTGAGATCAAGTAACCGAATCCAACGCACCCTTGCCTCGCGCCCATTGCCTCCCTCCAACCGGGAAAAAACCGAGTGCACCATCTCTCCCACTTCTCCTCATCCTCCTTCCCGGCCACCCCTGACTGCTCTTCCCGAAGCAGATCCACCCCTCCTCAGCCTCGTCCTCCTCGTCCTTCTCCTGCTCCTTCTCGTCCTACGGCATCGCTACGCACTTCTGTCTTCGCCGACGAAAAATTCTTTGACTTTCGACGAAGCTACGCGAGTCGAAAATCACGCTGAAAATCTCCGTTGGAATATGACCATCATCGATCGTCGGTTGAGTTATCGCGATCGCGATTATGCTTGCGATAACCGATACACAGGATGCTCCGCGATCGATCGCGCACGATCCGCGAATGTCAGCTCGTGCGAGAAATCGCGATACGCGGCGTTTTCGTGACTCGCGAATCGACGAAAACTCGAGCGATCCGGGGAGACAAGGCGATGCTCGGCGATACCGGCGACCTATTAACAGAAAATACAGAACGAGACGGCTCGGGAATCTACGGGGTGCTCGATATAGCATGGCGAGACCTTCGTTCCGCAGTGGAAAGAACAACGGGAACGGAAAAAGCCGCGTGGCCGCGTACTTAAGAAAGGGAAAAATGGAGGAGACAGAAGAGTGAGAGGGTGGGGTGGGGCGGGGCGGGGGAGCAGGTGGGACAGAGGAATCGAGACCGCTTGTTCGTCGTCGGAAATGCAGGCTGGACACGGAACGACAGAAACGTCGAGGAGCAAGTGTGTGCGAAGCACTCCCCGGATTCGCGTAATGGGAAAATCGATTAGGAGCCTCGTCGGCTGAGGTAACCGTCCAAGACGTTCGTATACATCGCGCGCGGACTTATTAGCCCGGCTCTATACCCAGCGAATTAAGCGCCTTGAACGGGGAAGGAAAAAAGACCGAGATAAAAGGGAAGCGATAGGCGGAAGAAGAGGAAGAAGAAGAAGAAGCAGTAGCAGCAGCAGCTCAGCACTCGACAAGAAAATCTCTCGCGCAGCGGAAAATCTGCGCTAATCTATTTCCAGTGATTTTACCGGTTTCCAGCTTAAAGTTGCATTCGTGAAAAATGCGCGAGCACGTTTGAAAAATTCATCTGGCTGCTCGCCGCGCCGGGCCGAGCCGAGTCGAGGCGAGCCGGCGCGGCGATCGGAACAGAATGATCGAGGAATACTTAATACGGTAACGCTCGGGCGTCTTGGAAACTCCGACCACTTCAGGGTACTCTAAGAGTCTAGTCACTTTTCCCTCGCCCAGCATGCCTGCGGAGGTTCAATGACATCGGTGGAAGCTCCGGCACACGTACACGGAGGCTCGTGCCGAGCCGAAAGTGGAACGCCCGCCAGAAAGAAGCGTTCTCTTTTTTCCCCTCGCAACAATCGCGAACCCCGTCGACTTTCTGGCCGAGCAACCGTCGACGAAATTTTCGTCGTCGATTATTCCCCCGTCGCGATCGAGAGATTCACGTCGCGACGAGACGACACCAGACGAGACGACACCAGACGAAACGAGACGCGTTTCGTTTCGTTTCGTTTCGATCGAATATGGAACACACTGTGTTGCGTATCGAACTGCGCTCGACCGAAGACCGAAAGTCCCGTGCGTTTCATCGATACCGTTCTCACGTGGGCTTACCGGTGAAGAGTATCCGATCGATCTTCGAGCGTCACAGTAGCGCGGCAGTCATGGCATCGTCGCGCTCGCTGGCTACTATTCACAGAGCAGCGACCGATCGCCAGCGGAATATCAACACCGGGAATCAAACGCTTTTAACGAACGCTGCCACCGCCGCGCCGCTCCGCTCCAATTTCGATCACCTACATCGCGCACAGCCGTATCAACGAAACGCTATCGATCATGTTTCTCTTGACGAGCGGACGAAGATCGATTCCGACCGCTAACCACCGAGCCCCGCGTTTACACCGTTGTACTATCAGCCGACGAGCCGGCGTTACTTCGCGGAAATGTCGTGCGCGGATCAATGCTGGACGCGGCCGAAGCGGTATTTATATTTAACGGCATCCGCGCCGGTGAACCGCCTTTTGCGCCGGTTCGTCGCCGGCTATATCTCGTCGAAAACCGAACACCGGCAAAACAGGCGAACAGAGAGAGAGAGAGAAAGAGAAAGAGGGAAAGTGCAAACGATCGGAATCTCTCTCGAGGCGTTAAGATTTAAACACGATAGGTGTACTTTTGTGTTGGGTCGTGGTCGTAGTCCGAGCGTCGTCGCATCGTCGCCAAAAGTTTCCTCGATGGCGAAGGTGAGGAAAAGGGGGCGACACAGGGTTGAGACATATAGGCGGCAATTAGCAGGTGTTTGATTTTCGGCGACAAAGGAGAAAGTTCTGTGCGCTTGCTATCAGAACGAGCATCTCTCAGCCGAAACGAGGAAGGCGATGGAGCGGAGGAGTCTCGCGATGAACGCGAGAGAATCAAGGGGCTGGCGGCGGTAGGACACACCGGAGATGGTGGTGGCGCGGGGGGTGGCTTGCGCGAGGATAGAGGCAACCGAGAAGGAAGGAGGTGAACGACGGACGAGAGGGGAATAGGGCAAGTAGAAAGGACGAGGGTGTCCGCGGGGGTGGATGAAAGGACGCTTACCAGCTACTACCTATTGATCGCCAATTCTTTTTCTCTTGTTGCATATTAGGCGCACTCTGCGTCCTCTCTCTCTTTCTCTCGGCGGCACGGTCTCTCCCACCCCCTCGGCGGTGTAGAGCGCGCGAATCCGCCCCTATAGCTACCCTCCGACCACCCTGCGCTCCTCTTCCTCTTCCTCTTCCTCTACCTCTACCTCTTGCTCTTGCTCTCCTACCCCCCGAACCACCCCCGTCCTCCTCCCCCCTTCCTACCCTTTTGCCCATATCGCGTCACCGCGCGAGAGTGCGAGCCACCCCTACCATCGCCTTCTTCTACCTACACCATCGGCCCTGACGTTCTTCTTACCGGCAATGTTTCATTTCGAGTAGCAGTACCCTTTCTCTTTCGGGGTGGGGCCGGCACCCTTTGCCTTTTCCACGCAGGTGTCGCGATCCTCTCCTCTCGACGAAAGTATACACAGGCTGCCCGTCCGCTCCCTTCCCGCGTCCCGCGTCCCGCTACCCGCGAAAGGGAACGCGCACAGTCTGGCGCAACGGATCCTTTTCTACTTGCGATAGACGACCAGCGGAGTGCCTATGCACGAGCGCCCGCATACCTGTACATATATGTAGAACTCTACGAGAATCCGATGCGAGACGATCGACGATCGAATTACTCCGAATTTTCTTATCTCCGAGATGAGTGAAACAAAATGATCGATGAAGGATTTTTTTATGACTGTTCCAGGTGACACTGAACCGGTTGCGATCGAGAACATCGGTGGGGTGAGCGCGGAAGGCGAGATCGTTCGGTGCGAAAGGACATCTCGAGGACTCGAACTCGCTCTGAACTCGGACCGGAGGACACGGAAGTAGAAGGACTCGGGAAGATTTGCTGGCGTCGGCAACAGACTGCACTCTCGCACCGGTCAGGGCGCAAGCGTGCACGTGTGTTGTGCGTTCCCGTGGCGTAAGCCTGTCTCAGCACGAGGGAGTAGTCGTTTCTCGGCGTTCGCATCCCTACCCCGCCAGCATCGCCGCCGTTGCCGCCACCGTTATCGCCACCGCCACCGCTATCGCTATCGCCACCGTCACCGTCGCTGCCGTCGGCTCGCCATCCCTCCGACGCTCGCAAACGCGAACAAGCGCCGCCGCAGCCGACGTAACGACGCCGGCGAGGACGACGACGACAACGACGACGACGACGACGGCGACCGCGACGACGACGACCACGACGACAACAACAACAACAACGACGAACGCCACGAGAGCCGAACGAACGAGGAGGAGGCGGGGGACGAAGACCAGGACGAGGACCAGGACGACCACGATCACGACCACGACCGCCACCGCCACCGCCACCACCACCGCCGCGACCGCTACCAAAACCAAGCCCAAGACCTCCGCGACGAGGAGGATCGTCGGCATCATCGAGCTCCCACCGTCATCGGCTCCCGACGATTTTACTCGTTCCTGGCGCGCGCTACGTCACGCGTGACGTCGCAACCGGCGTGCACGTTAGAGCGTCAGTGTGCACACACACGCTATACTTTGCCCCCTCGCATCCTCACCGCTTTCGCGTTCGCGAACGCCACGCATTTGAGGCGCTTGTTAAACGACAGAGAAACCCGGACAAAAGTACGACGAACGCAGCCGGGAGGGGGACATCGAGAAAGCCGGTCAACCGAGGGAAGAAAGAAGAGGACGAGCAAGGGGCGAGGGAGCGAGAGGACGAGGACGAGGACGAGGACGACAACGGCGACGACGACGACGACGACGAGGACGGAGGACGGCCGGTGGCGGAGGGGGTGGATATCCACGCGGGAACACGAGGCAGGCGCACCCGGCCGGCACGCGCACACACACATTCTAAGATGTGATTTCAAAAATGGCGGATTGCCCCTATGCCCGCTGCATACAGGAACGCAAACACATCCGACGGGAGCTGCTGCGATGGACAAAGAATATGGTCTTCGTAGTCGGTGAGTTGAAACGCGCGTCCGAGACTCGCGGTACCTTTCTAGGCCGTGCGTACCCACGGTTTTGCGTACCGGAGCAACAAGGACGAGCGACGCCGTTCGTTTAACGACCGCCGCTCGTTTTTAGACTCCGGGCTTTAACTACGGCGACGAACCCTCCGTTCGACGCGTCTGCCAGACGAGACCGGACGGTACGCATTTTTCAAATGCTGTCGTCGGCGGCAACGCGAGCATCCCCGAAATAATCACCCTTGAAATTGCATATAGGCGAACCATATATTTATTATAGCTTCGATCCACATTCACCGTACGCGAACGGCACACGCACACTGCGTTCGCCGCGTGGCGAACATCCGAATACGCGTATAAATGCACGGAGCGCGAGCACAGTGTCCGCTTGTAGGTGTGCACGAAAGATAGGCAGAGAGAGCGAGAAAGAGAGCAGTAGAGATAGAAATAGAGAAAGAGAGGGAAGGTCGGCGAGAGGATGAGGGTTGGAAACGAGAGAGATATATAGGGGTCAGGGAGGGAGCGGGAGAAGGAGAGACAGAGGCAGAGGGAGAGAGAGAGAGAGAGAGAGAGAGAGAGAGAGAGAGGAGCAACGCCGGTGGTGAGACCTGTTGCGAACCGAAACGCCGAATCCTGGTTGACTGTGAGCCAGGCGTGACTCCTACTCGTGTCCGTACGTTCAACAGGGTGGTTGCATGCTGTCGAGAAACATAGCGATATTTCGCGCGTGTACCTCTTTCTATGCATTGGTAAATTTTACGATCCTCGCCTCTCTCGCTCTCTCTCTCTCTCTCACACCGTGCACTTTCCACGGACTATTTTCGCTGTTGCCGTTTCCGTTGGCGTCGCAGTTACAAACTATACGATGAATCCCGTGGACTCTTTCGCCCGTACAGCGATGCACGGCGATAAAGAGACAACAGAGGCAATCTTTTTGGACGGGAGAAAATTAACGATCGCGAGAAGAAGATCGTTTCTTTGTTCCCCTGGTGTTGCGAGTAGAATCTCGGAAAGGATGGAAAAATTTCGTTCATCGATCGGGTCGCACACCACTCGGTTAGGTTCACCGGCGAAAATTGCTCGCGAAGAAAGATTAATAGTAAAATCGGGTTCGCATACCAACTTGTTACCCTTCCGCACCCTTAATACGCCGGCGCCTCTACCCCTATCGTCGTCGCCGCCGCCGCACCACCACCACCACCGCCGGCAACCACCACCACGAACGCACCGAGTCGTACACACGGGAGTCAAGCGCGCAGAGAATACTGCACAAGCTGCGTGCCTTGACCACAGACAACCAAGCTATCCCGGCCGCCGCCCGAAACCTTCTTTTCTTCTTCTTACTGCCTCCCTTCGTCCTCCTCCCTCTTTCCTGTTCGCGGATCCACATCCCTCTGTTGCCCGCTCGTCGCTTACACCCCCACCATTGTCCTCCCACTGCCCCTGCACTCTCTCTCTCTCTCTCTATCTCTTTCTTCCTCTCTCTCTCTCTCTTACACTCCCTCCTCCCTTCTTCTCCGCCTTCGGGTTAGTCCGTCAAGAGAAGAGAGTTCTCTGCTACTCGTAGAAGGCGCGTTTCCACGCGCGCTGCTGTTGCGTGCACTCGCCGTTACGTTTCTTCCTCCACTTTCGTAATCTCACCCTTCGTCCCGCCGCCTCTTCTTCATCCCCCACTCGGGCCATCCCCTTTCTGTTACCTTGGTCCGCCGCCCCGGTCGTCCTCCTGTACCCCTGCGCCCCTCGAGTCCTCCGTCAGCCTCGCCTCGCCTCGTCTCGCCTCCTCTCCTGCCTCTCGCTCCGGCACGTTCGCGTCTCTCCTCATTTCGGAACGCAGCTGCCGCTGGTGGTCGAGAAATTTTCGCGAGTCCTTCCAACCTCCCCCCCCCCCTCCCTCCCCGTCCCCCGGTTTCCGCCACCTCAAGACCCTTCCCCATTTCCTCGTTGCCCGCCCCCGTCCTTCGATTTCCTCTCCCGGAACCCCCGGTGTTCCTACTACGTTTTTTCCTCGCGATCGGTTCTCCTACTCTGCCGCTGCCGGCGAAGATTCTAAAAAGGAAGGTGGTAGTGGCTGCCGGTGCTCTCTACTCACCCTCCCCCTTCCTGAGAAAAGGAGACAAGGAGAAAAGGAGAAAGAGAAAGCGGAAACGGAACGGCCGGTGTGTACGGGAGGGAACGAGCGAGAAGAGGAGACGGCCCCGAGTATTAGTCGCGTGTGTGCGCTAGAGACCTCCGCCACCGCCGCCGGTGGTGCGCTACTCCTCTCGAGACTTCCATGATCTTCGGAGATCGACCAGTACGCGTTCGAGAAACGTTGACGGAGGGTAGTAGCAGAGAGAGCGAGCCTTGAAATCGAGCCTCGAGTCTCGCACCTCGACTGTCGAGTGGTGGCTCGGTCTCATCGGCGCCAGAGAAAGAGACAGACAAAAAGAGAGAGATAGAGAGAGAGAGAGCAGTGCCAGTTTGACGGTGGTGGCGCAACAACGTGACTTCGAAGTCCTGTGTGCCCTGTGTGTGACCCGATGATCAACCACCGCCGGATCCGTCTAGTGTCGCGGTCACAGTGTCCGTATGGTGTTGTTCCTTGAAGAGAGTAGTCGTAGTCTCTCGTGTCGGGATGTGATTCGTCCGCGGCGAAAACGGATCGGCGACCGCCCCGTTCTCGCGACGCATCCGGCCACTGGCATCGCGACCTGTTACGTTGCACGTGTTGCACGCGAGATGATCGATATCGGCCGCGTGGGATTTTTCCAAATTTCCGAGTGCGAGAAGCCCCCGCGCGTCACGTAATCCTCTCTCGCCGGTGGATTATTTGCACGCGTAATCCTCAGCGAGATCGGTGCGTGCCTGCGTGCGTGCGTGTCGTTAGCATGGAACAACCGGACCCGCCGGCGAACCGATGCCACCACCGGTTCTTCCCATCGCAGTCCACGCTGTCCCATGGAAGCTTCGACTCGCGCTGCGAGTGCTGGCAATAGCGATGCCTGCGCGCATCATCGTCAAACCGATAAGGGAAATTAGTAGCGGGAGCGACAAGACGTAAACGCAGAGTACGTATACTCCATACCTACGTACGTATATGCCTCTCTACAGTGTGTCTACGTGCGCTTATTCGGTCGGTACAGTGTTGTCGAGGTGTCGCGCTGCTGCCACGCTTTCCGAAAATCCTGCGCGTCCACGTGCCCGTAAGCCTCTTAGCGCAACCCTCTCAGCTGACTCCGGGCGAAACAGTGCTCGAAACGAATCTAGCCTCGATGAGACTCGAACGGAAAATTCTCTTCGATGATTGAGAGACAGTGATAGAAGGGAAAAAGAAAGAGAGAGAGAGAGAGAGAGAGAGAGAGAGAGAACACGCATAGTTTAAAAGTTGGAAGAAAAGAGACCTGCCTGCTCCATCGGTGGGCGCATCTCGCAAGATAAACGAACACTTCGCAAAGTACATTTTTCCGCTCTTTTCCCCATTGTGCACTCACACCCCTCGTTCCGCGGAAACGCTCGCCTCTAAGACGCAAGGGAAGAGTCGGGCCCGGTGGCGAGGGGCCAAGAGGACAGGGAGGAGGAATGTTCGGGTGGGTGCAGTTACTGCTGATCGTTAAAAGGCGCATAAAAAAGGTCGTAAGAGAGAGGGAGAGCGAGAGAGCTAGCTGGAAGAAGAGAGAGGAAAAAAAGCGAGCGAGGGAGAGAGAGAGAGAGAGAGGGTGAGGGCGAGAGGAAGCAGCGCGAGAAGTAACAATAAAAATTCGTGGGCATTCGTGTTTCGTCGTCGGGGTAGGAGCGAGGAGACGTGTGGGGTGAAACGGCGGCGGCGGCGTGGCGAGAGGAGAAGCCGAAGCCGTCGTAGCCGAAGGAGAAGGTGGAAAAGTACGGTGGCGAGGGTGTCGAGGGACGCGGAGGGGTGCGGACCGAGGGACCAAGGGGCGGAAGAGCGTCGAGGGGCAAGAAAGGGAAGGGAAGGAAAGGGAAAGAGAAAGAGGCGAGAGGGTGCAGCGGCGGGTGACGGTGCAGGCGCATCGGGGGCGGCGGGTCGCGGGCCGAGGGGGTAGCGAACCGGAGGATGGGTATGGCGGAGCAGGGTGCGTAATGAAACGATATTGAGTAGCCGTGGTAGGGAGGCTCGCGGCGAAGGGTGGGGGCCGTCTTCAGCCCTCTCCGTCGATTGACCTCGCTTCGACGAGGCGAGGCTTGCCGAGAACTCACGGCGAGAGGGGTTGAGGGGCGCGAGCCAGCGAGACGAGGGCGAAACGAGGGTGGGGGCGAGTGGCACACAGGGGCGGACGCGACAAGAACGGTGCCTCGGTGGGGGCGAAATGCCGAGCGATCCTCTGCGTGGTCTACCGGGAGGAACGAGGAGCGAGAGCCACCGAGGGAGGAAGGGAGGCCAAAGTTAAATTGTCGAAAATTACGCGACACCTTTTTGTCTTCGCCGCGACCCTCCGACGCCTCGGTGTATACGCCTCCCGAAAAAACTTCAAAGCCTTCAAAGAGTGTACGTTGGCGGTCTCGAGTGCGCGATACAATGACGCGGGTACGAGAGCCACCGGCGGGTACGAGATTTTCCGGTTACCCTTCGCGAACGACTCGATGCCATAGTTGAGAGGTTACCGGTTTACATGCAGGCGGTACGAAAATATTGAAACATCCCCGAAATTACCCGCTCCCGAAAAACTTGCAAGGGAAGTTTACCCAAACGAGCAATCAGGTTTCAAAAAATTATTCCGGGGAAGATACGCGGTACTCGTGTTGCTTCGCTTGCTCCAACAGGATTTTTTTTCAAGCTAATTATACTCGTCTGTAAAACTTCATCTGTCAGCACCGTGACCGATTCGTGTGACCGTTTAATGAGGGTAACGTGGGTGGTTTCTGCCCATGTGTCTGTGCACGAACCTCGTCCATAATATTTTCGGCCAATCAGCGGTAGACTGTGCCAACTCCCGAGCTCGCTACGATGGGAGAAAGGGAATCGGGAAAGCAGCGAGAAAACGCGAGGCGAGAATATTTTTTGGTTGACGCGGCGACGGAACGATGCAAAGAGTGTGAATCGCAAACTTTGACGAGCATAAATATTCCAACGTGTATTTTTTGTTCAGCTGAATAGCGGGACCCCGGTATCGCGTGTAAACAATTTGGAAAATTAATAACGAACCGCGTCCGTGCTGGTTTTTTAAAACGCGGAAAATGAGTTAACGTCCGGATGGAAGCGCATAATAATCTATTAAACGATCGCGCGGCCTGTCAGATAATTATCAGGCTTGACAGAAATTAATATCAACGAACGATATTAACGATCGGTCTTCTTGTAAAATATAACACACAGGCGTGTCGCGACGAGCAGTCGCTGGGCTGCGTTAGTTGTAAAATTCATATCGGACACCGGTAATTTTGTCCCCTTTTGTACTTGACAAATTATTTCTGCCACGAGGCAAGCCCTTTTTCGTTTTATCAGCCGTGCCCGCCCGCGAATTACACGTTTCACGTATTATTTAACCTTGTGCGCTTTGAACGCGTCGTCAACTTTTCGCGCAAGATAGTTTTCGAGCCCTTTGATATCGAATTTCTGTCCGGTATATTCCGATTAAATTTGATAATTAAAAAGAAACAGAAAATCCCGGTGAAAATGGTATTTTCAGCCGCGATAAAGTTGCTTTTTTCTTTGACGCGCGTGCCACTCGGTAAACAAACTGTCTGCCCTTTCCATTTGCACTTTGCACGCCATTTTGGATAACGCATTCGAGTCATAAATTTCGAGACTCTTACGAACACTACACCGCTAAACGGTTCGTTTTAAATCCTATCCTGTGCTGCACGGACCGAGTAGATGCGTCGTTGTTTACGTTACAATGATAAAAACCGATTTAACAACAGTCGAGTGTTGCACTCGGTGGGGCAAAATGACCCTACATTCATCCAGCGGAGCTCGATAAATAAACTGCGGATGTTTATGCATATCCGCGTGTCCATAAAAATCATTTACCGAAGAGGCAATTACGCGGACATTTAACTCCTATATCAAAGAGTCCAACAAGTCCCGAATAATGAAAAAAATCTCGATAAACTCTCCACCATATTCGTGTTCATACATTATTCTGATTGGTTAAACATTCAAACGAGCAATTCTGGCCGAAAAGAATCAACATGGCTACCACCCTTCCTCCTGTCGACTTGTTGCGACGACCTAAGTTTACTGAGTAATTATGCGAGCAAGCATTGCGTAATAATTAACGAACGCGCTAATTAATTTGAAAATCTTACGCTTCTCCTCGCAGGGAGTGCCGTCTTGGATTAATTTTAACGCGTTATCTTTCGATTTTCATGTTCCAACGAACGCTCTAAATTGTGCTAAGCTAAAACCGCGGGACACGACGCCCGACGCTATTTATTCTAACCAAGTAACATCGGAAATATATCGACAAATGAGGTTATGAACTAACCAAAAACAGAGTTGAGAACTTACCACTGCTGCTTAAATCGCTTCTACGGAATCAGGATGATCGAATTGGTTTCATCGTATCTGAAATCGACGATAGAGATCGGCAAACAGCTTCCGTGAACCGCCAGCTGACTCCGTGTGGTCCACTTTCCGAGCTACGTTACTCCTGCAACAAAACGAGTACGCGATTAGATTCGCCGTACATTTAAGTCTCAAAATTAGTACAATATCGTGATCTAAACGAGATAATTACCCTCGATTCAAGTATTTTTGTCGTCTCCTCGTGCAGCACGTCTTGACACGACACCTTCGTCTTTGGTTCTGCGGATGTTCACCGCTTGTGTAGCTTTGGGTCCTATTTTCAAAAAGTGCGCCAAGTTCAAAGTACCTATAATTATTTCCAGACAAATAACAGAAGTAATCTACGATCTATTAAGATTAATATACGATATGAAAAAACATTTTACAAGCTCCAAAACGACGTATCGCACAGATAAATTGTATTGTATGTAAGATAAATTGAAACACTCGAAAAATTGGTTAGGAAGTCGTATGTCTATGGGAAATACTATAATTAATGTCGTCGACTTCCGATAGATGGGCTTTAGCGTTCTGATCATCATTGATCGAGATCTGAATTGTCCACTGGTCATTCTTGGCATTAGTATTGTTTTCGCGGTAAACTCGGCGTATGGTATCGGCACATCAAGAAAAGTGAGGTTATGTGTGCTTCGGTTTCTTGTGACGACAGTTCGTGTAGCGGGCAAAGTTTTTAACATATTTTAGCCGAATCCAGCGACTGTTTTCGTGCAACGTTTCGCGAATTGTCCGTGCAGTTCGTTTAAAATATGCAAGAGCCTATCTTTCGCGAATTTATCGGTAAAATTATCAGTACGAAGGACACGGGTCGTCGCGAAACTGTCTTGGTCTTTTTTCACTGTGTTCATCAGGGTAAGTGATCGCATTCGTTTTTTGTTAAACTATTAAACAATTATTCTGCCTGACTGTAACACCAATAATAATTGTTGGTGAAACGATTATTATTTATAACGTACAAGTAAAAACGAATGTACGTTTAAACACGTAAAAGGAAGTACTTAACACTTAAGATATCAGAAAGTATATAATTACTGTGCTGTATCTGGCAGAAGCTTGTACTTTGTTTAAAAAGACAAATTGTCAAGACGTGTTAGTAGATTGATTCGTTGTAGATAATTTTTTCTTCTACGGATTAAATTTCTGTGGTTATTGAAAATTTGTTAAGAAGCTCTCAGTTATCTACTTCTGATGTTCAAGTAATTGTCGGTAGATAACGTGATAGGTAAAAGGTCAGAATTATTATAAAAGGACGAAAACTGAGACTGGGGCTAAAATCTAATAAAAAATAGAAAACGAATAAAAATCAATAAATAATGGAAAGAAATAAAAAATATAATCGTACAGTCGAAGGATGAAAGTGAGCAAAGGGAAAACGATGGCGTGGGTGATGTCTCAGCGCAATCATGGCGCGAATTCAAAATGGCTGATTTCAAATCTCTTATTCTCTTTACGAAGATGCTTTTAACATATAAAATTGTATTGTCTTGATGAAGAAAGTCGGTTATTTTTAGCAGAACGGTAATTGTAAGCGTAACTTTCGACAATTGTTCGTTTTCTTATTTATTCGGACCGAGTACTGTCATAAAACTGGCGGCTCTGTAAACGATATTTTAATTGCGTTTACGACGAACCACCTCGGACCGTTATCATTTCCATTTAATTATGTACGCGGCCGAGAATTTGCCCGGTTAACACGTTAAAGTAATGAAACTTTGAGCTACGGGGCGCGGAGGCGTGCGGATAGAAGCACCTGAAAATCCGTAAAACGAGTATTACTAAAATGGCACGTTAAATTGGCACGCGTTACACCGGAGAACCGTGGAGAGAGGGAACGAACGGTAAACGAAAGTCATGCATAATAGAATAAATATATAGTTCGCGTTTTTACGTAGTTCCGCAAATCCACTGGCGAAAAAAAAATGGAAAAGTGAGCGCGAGAGAGGTTAATCCGATGATGAACGTCGACTATCTGTTGCGTTTTAATCTGTCCTTTTTTGATCGCCGTCCGAATTTCATCCGCGCAAAGCTCCACTTCACTACCACGTCGAAACGAAGATATTAGCCGTCGGGAGTGTTGGTCGAAACTCGTTTCTACCATTACCAGACACGTGCACTGCTGTTTACATACACATGTCGTTGAAAACGTCGCTCTTTTCTGGATCACTAACTACTCCTCTTTTTCTTCTACTCATCGTCAAACATTACGATTATTAGAGCGTCAAGCTCCGCATTGTTCATCGTTTCCCAAAAATTGGCCATTCTTACAGGATTCATTTACAAGGCCAACCCTTCGCTAAAAATATTTTTTATTTTGACTCGAAATAATTATTGTGTCCTTATGGTGCTCAATAATGTTGTGCTAGATTCAGCTATGTTTATACGATTGAATTATTTTTATTTAACAGGACGAACAGGATTTTTCTGTCGCAAAGGGGTGGACCATAATTGTGAAATGTGTATGACACGCGGTATGGGACGCAAGTGATAATAGTCCATTGAACCATTAAACGCGGAGGAACGGATGTGCAGAAATATTTTTGACTGACGATGTTCCGGGTTACCTTGTTCCACAGGGAAAAGTAACTATGGGGCAGTGACAGTCTAGTCAAATAGGGGACTGAGTTTTCCGGTCGTGGACAGTTACTTAGAATCCTCGGACGACCGCCCATTACACTTGTGTGGGGATGAACTGCACCCTTAACGGGGCCTGCAGGGGTGCTGAGATCAAGGAGGTCGCTCAGCAGACCTCCCGATCGTCTGGAGGTTTACGATGCCTATAATTCAGTGGCCTAAGTCCAACGTTGATTAGACAGTGGCGGAATCTACCACTTGCTCCCAGCACTTTAGCAACCACTAACAGCGCTGCGTTTAAAAGGAGCTCAATCATTTTCTGTGAATGATAATCTTGGGAAGATTTCTTAGATGTTGAATCTAGCTTGAAGTACGTTGTTAGGTAAATGCATTTCAAAGCAAGAATTACTTGGAACTTTTTAAAATAATTGCTATATCTGGTTCCTGTCTCTTGGAATAAAAACACACAATGTTTATTTTGAATAAAGATCCGCGGTCTGTTTATGTTATTCTTGTGCTAATATCTACGTGTTTAACATCGATAGGAGCTGTAGATTTCGAAAAAATGGTGCATCCGCATGGTAGCACAGCCATTTATTTTGGATCGGCAAGTAGCAGAGTCTCGTCCTCGGTCTCTGTCGCTCCTTCGCCCGTATCTGGTCGCATCTTTGGTGCAAGCGATTCGTGTCCAACATACGTATCACCGCGAGGTTCCCTTCTAACCGGCTCGGTTCTTAGCTAGCATGTTTCGCAGTCTCGTCGAGCACAAAGTTAGCAGTCAGGTATCTCGAAAGCTGAACATCTCGCGGTGGAAAGATACTGTTCGACTCGGAAGGCGGAAACGAATCGTGGCCGACGACGAAGCTCACGTTCGTCGAAATAATACCGGAAAAAGGATGCTAAGGTCCCAGATATCTGAACGCGGCTGTGCGCCGATGTCCTTCGCGCTTCCGGCCATGCGACGCGACGTCGCAGTTCTGCATTCCAATTCGTCAATGTCAGTTCTTTGTCAACGATGAATTTAACGTAGCCCGGAGAGGACGCGGCGCGGCATGATCTTCCCGCGGGTAACACTAGACAACGAAGAGCGATAAATGGGTCACAAGACGACTGCGCTTTGCGCCTCGGTGTCCGATTACCGCTTACATCGCTCGGCCAGCTAAAATACGACCGAAGTACTTACATAGCCCTACGTGCGTTCCTTTGATAACGCCACCGGGGGATCTCTCTCACTTTCTCGGTTTGCTTGGTCGTTTTGGCTCTCCTCCGCGGATTCGAAAGTCGCGGTCCCTTTTTGACCAGGTTCGGGTTCGGGTTCGGGTTCGGGTTCGGGTTCGTGGGAACCCGCGTCCGCTGTTCCCGATCGGCGAACAAAAACGAGGCACGCTCGCCGGATCGAACTATTTATCGTCGCTTATCTGGCCGGCAGGATCGCGATAGAATAATCCCGTTAAGCTTCGGATCGCCTCGGCGAGCCGGTGGAAGTCCGCGCGCGATTCTTGAAATTTCCAGGCTCCGTGTTCAGCCATCTCCGGCGAGCGCGGAGCGGAGCGGCGCGGCCCGTGGCTGCAATTTCACATTGTTCCAGTATATTATTTCATTGCACGATATCGCTCCATTAGTTCGACCCGAGCAGTGATTCCCGAGGTCATTATACCAGTGGAGAATCGTCGGGAAAGAGTGAGCGCGGGCAAGGAGGGACGGTGGAGAGGCGAAGGAGACAAAGAGAGAGGCCGACGAAGAGAGAAAGAGGGAGAGAGAGAGAAAGAGAGTGTGAGAGAGAACTAGACAAGGAGAGGGAAAGAACGTGAAAGAGAGACAGGGACAGGGAAAGAGAAAGAGGGAGAAGGAGAGGCACGAAGAAGAATGGTCCGCGAGGTCAGCCCACGTTCGTACATATTCTCACGTAGATCTGTGTACGTACCGACGCGTGCACACCTTGACGAACATTGTTGAAGAAAAAGAAGCGGGCTCGACGGTAATACATCGACTGCCTAGCGGGTCGGTACCGCCGCGACAGGATGACTGTTCGAACGAGTGGAAAGGGCCGAAGGACAAAGACCGGGGGACCAGAAATTTCGGCAGCTGGTACTTTTCGGCCTGGCGATGCTTTCAACGAGAGCTCGCGCATTGTTTGTTCCGGCGAGCGCTTTTGTGACCGCCGATCGGCTGGCTGGATTTTCCTCGCTCTCCTCGGTGGCTCTCTCGATCGATTCGGGCCACGAGACATCGATCAAAAGACTAATCTCTCTCCCTCCCTCTCTCCCTCTCTGTCGGCAAAACCGAGAACCGATCCTGTCGACAGAGATGCAAAGAAACACGCGGCAGCGCGCGAAAACGGATGCACGCGAGGTCTCCGCGTCTGTCTGCGCAGCGTTTCGTTAATAATATTCGCGAGGCGCGAATATTATCGGTGGAATTAACGAATAACCTTCGGGGACTCTATCTTTGGCAAGCATCGTTTCGAGATCTTAATGAGGCACGGCCTGGGTTCCATGCCTTGTTGAGAGACAAGCAACGCTCGAAGGATTTCGACATCCATCTCTCGCGCGCGCGTTCTCTGTCGTTCGCTCGTTCGTTCGTTCGCTCGCCGCGAAAACGACCGGCCGATCTCTCGCCGGTGAATGGGAATCTCGCGATCGCGTAACAAAGCGACGCCGATAGTAACTGTCGACTAGGCGGCTATTTAGAGAGATTTTTTCTACGACGCCGCCAACGAGTCCTCGAACCGACGAAAATAATACACGGCTTCGCGTTAATCGCGTAAACCGGTTATCCGTGAACGGTCTTCCTTCCTTCGCGAATCCGTGTTACCGTGCTACCGGTAAACTGATAGATCGAAGCTCCTTTTATTCAGCAAACCGATGGATATCTTTATTTTCAATCACTCTTTCTCTCTCTCTCTGTCTCTCTCTTACAGTGTAAGATAAAGCTTTCGAACAGAACCTCCTAATTAACGTTGTTAATAGACTGCGGATTTGATGCATTTCTGGAAAAAATGGATTAGCCAGAAAGGAACCTGTGTGAAGACTCCAAAAGAATTCAGGAATTATTGAAACTGTTGGACTAAAAAATGTATTTTCTCTAACTTCCATTTCGTGTGATCGACTTAGACAATTATTTAAATCCTATAAACCGAAACAAAATTCTGTGTTATTTCGACGAAACTATAAGTGACAAATAACTTCTAATCAACCATCAAATAAATCGTTAATCATGCTACAGGAATAAGTTCGTCAGTGCTACGAATTCTTGCACTTTTCTCCGCGTGTCTGTAGAACCGCGAATTACGCTCGTTTGGGAACGAAAGATCGAATGGTAGAATAACGAGCGTGTTTAATTAGAGATTGCGAAGCAGAAATGAAAAACGGTTGTGGGTCGTGTGCAATGCCCGATGAAGACACGGCCGGCGGAGTCATCGATGGGTATCGTTGCTCCGTTTTCGTTTTGAGGGTGTACGAAAGAGTTGGAATCGAAATCGGACGACGCGGCGCGGCGCGGCGTGCCCCCGATGAGAAACAAGAGGGGGATTTTTCGAAACTCGGACGCGCTCGGCGACCTCGCGTCCGAAAGCGTGGGTTTCGTCTGCGGCGAAACAGGGAACGGTTATCGCAATTATTTCGTTATTATCGTCCTGGAGGCTTAGAGCGGTGGCGGCGGCGGTGCGCGCGCGGCACAGAGGCGAATCGCAAGCGAGTTTCGGACAAAGGATAGCCTTGTGCGTCGTGAGAGCCAGCTGCGGCCCCACCATGCCCGACCACCCATTTCCTAACCTTCTACTCTCGTCTAAACCGGATTGCCATTGGTCGAAACGGGCCGACGATTAGTGACGGGACCAAGGGAATAGCATCAAGAGACGTAGGACCGTGGAAGAGGGCTGGGGAGGGGGACAGCGATCGAGGGTCTAGTGAGAGAGAGAGAGAGAGTGAGGGGGAGGGGACACACGGGAGACGAGGGGAAATATAGCGCGAGCGCGCACGGATCTAAAATTGCGGCTCCGCCATTGGCTGGATGGGCCCCGAGGCCATTCGATTTAGAATTGAAGAATGGTGCCGCTATATCCTCGGCTCGCGGAGGACGCCCGTGGAAAGTAGATTCTCTCCTTCGTTTCTCTCTCGAATCTTCCTCATTTTGATTCCCGATTTATCAAGAGAACGACCAACACGACCGCCCCGGGGACTTCCGGAAAATTTTTCCGCGCCGCCGTCACCGCGATCCCGCTTGTTATTATTCTGGAACACGTAGATAGTTGGCCGTCGTCGTTCGATCCCGCTGGAAACTTCACTTCCAGTTAAAGGCGAGCTCTCCCTGTTCTCTCTCTTTCTCCCTTCCTCTTTCCATCTCGGTTTCTCTGGTTGGCCGAATGGCCCGGCATTATTGGTTTTTTTGGAGCAATCGTCGGTCTACGACGACGACCACGACCAAGACGTCGACGACGACGACGACTCCGACAACGACGATGGTGTTGGTTGCGCGCGAACCAATTTAATCGCGGCGAAAATCCGAAAGGAGGAGGGATAATCGTTTTATAAGGCGGGAGGAGAGGCTCCTGGTGCCAAGTCCGCGTCATTGGCTTAATCCCGGGCGTGGTCATCCGCCCTACTTCTTCCTCTTCTTAAATGGCACGCGAGATAAGATTGGTTCGGCACCTCCTGCCTGGAATTTCATCCAAAGGTGCGCCCCGCGCTCCGTGCCGTCTAATTACTTCTGGAATCGATCAAGGACTCCGGAGAGACGAGAGGCTCGCGGCGAATATCCAACCTCCGAGAGAATCCTCTCGTCCTTTGGAAGAAGAAGCGGTCACGGAAAATGTCAAGCAGCCGCCGCCGTCAGAGTCTCTAGTCTCTGGTCCAACCGAACGACCGTATAGAACGCGATACGCGACACACATTTCTCGTGACTCGGATTTTTCTGATTGGCCAGGTTAATCGGGGGGAAACCATGAAAAATTCGTGTCTCTCCGTTAATTATAGTTTCAGCGGATTTTGGGGTTAGCGACTATAGCAGGAAATGTCAAAGTTTTTTTTTTTATTAGAAACGGATAAGTGCCCGTGCTATAACAATCCGTGAAGATACTTGGAAATACTTGAACCCAACTGTTATTAATTTTAAAAATGAGATCAGATCTGTCCTCTTCAGCCTATCCCAATCAAGTATTAGTTTACCAAAAGACCTAGACGAAATCTATCTCGTGACACGAAAACTTCGATTTCATCCCACCTGTTTTATACATAGAAATGGTCCATTCGTCTCCGACTCGTCTCGGTTCGATTCGATTCAACTCGATCCGACTCGACGCGAGTTTACGTCATTCGGGAACGCCTTGCAAAAGACACGCGGCCTCTCATACCGTTGCAACGTGGTGCAGCGCCGGAGCAACACACCGCGGTATCGTGTCTCGAGCGGTGTTTCTCTTTCTTCACTCGGCTGGCTGTACCGTTGCATTTTGCTGGGAGATATGTTCATTCATTTGGAAATCCGGATCCCGTGTTTCGCCGCCTACTCGCCGGAGAACTCGGTGAGAGGAAAAAGCGCGATTACTACCTTTCCAACCAGATTATTCTCCCGCGAGCCCATTGATTACATGCAAGGTCGACGATGCTGCAACGCCTGCAACCGGCAGATGCAGACAGCGACAGGCTCTCCCGGTCGCGGTTAATCAGACCTTTGCAAGAAAAAGGGGAATCTTAACCCGCGCTGCTCCCTATCAAAGGTGCATCGATCGCGGCCTCTGCTCGATTCATCCTCCGTTAATTGTTTTCTTCTATCGCCGACGTTTAGAACGCGAATCGACCTCGCCTAATCGCCCACAAGCAACTTCCTCCGACGAAACCGATGCTCCTCCCCAGACTCGACAAATTGCCGTCAAACGATTCAACTCTATTTTTCTGCTTAGGCATCTTCTAAATTTTGCCGTCTAAACGAGAATGATATTTCAAAGTTGTTTGGTGATTAGACTGCGGTTTCTTTATGCAAATAGAAGTTTCTTATGTCAGTTGCAACAATTAAGAACCACTTAGAAATGTCCTCTTGATTTTCTTCGGCTTTGCTCAGTGTCGCTGATCGCACTTCGCTCGGCGGATGAATCAGTGAGCAGGATAAAGAAATTTCATCGTTTCCGGCATCCGTTTGTTCAGTTTCGTGCTGGCCAAGGCGTCGCGTTTCCGCTCGTATCGCAATAGTCGCGGAGCGGATGAGTTGGATTTGACGTCAGCGCGAAACGAAGCTAAATTTAACGCGGTCGGAGAAAAAAAGAATTTCGTGCAACGATCGCCTTATTCTGGACAGATTTTCATGACTCACAGCGCGCGCAGCCTTGAGGCTCAAGCGCGTTCTCGCGAGATGATGATTCGTGTAATTGCCGCGGTTCTCTCTCTCTCTCTCTCCCTCTCTCTCTCTCTCTCTCTCTCTGTCTCCTCTCCGTCTCTCTTTCTCGGTACGTGTTCGATACCATTGCGAAGTTTGAGGTTTTCTGGACACACTCGAGCTCGGCTATTGTATTTCACGATTGCATTCGTTCGCGCAACGTCCGCTCCTCTTATCGATGAATTATTAAAATACGGCGCGAGCCGAGGCGAGCCGTGCCGGGAAGTCGAAAGTCTTGAAAACACCGATTAACGGATCGGCCGGGCTTCGATGACGCTTCACGGTGGCCGAGCACGATCGAGTAAACTGCTGTAATTACCCTAAGCACGCCCACTCATGCCACGCGCTTGGTCACGTGTGTCAGCTCGAAACTGCGTCGCGTCGCGCCGCTCCTAGCCGAAAACCATTTGTTAAACGTGGTAAACCTTCATGTGTACAAAAAGTGTGCATAATACACAGACACAAATGATACGAAACGGTTGAATTTAACGCGTCAACTGCCACGCGAATATCAATCATAGATCAGTGTACTTGGTATATAACGAAGCTCTAAATTGAGTATCTAAATTTTGCTCTAGTTCCATAACGCCGGTCACCGTGCTAAACAATCTTTTCTACTACACGCGATAGCTACATTTCAAGCAGCTGTAGTCAGAAGAACGATCCCATTGAGTTCTCCAAGATTTTCCACGGCGTCTTCAAGTTTCTGACTCAAGTTGAGTCAACCCGTTCCTAGTTAATTATGCGGATAAATTTCTAGACTCGAGTATAAGGTGGAAGACGGCTGTAAAATTTGAAACAGTGCCTGGATTAAATTCGTAGCCGCTTTAGTGTCACCGACGACATTAGATGAATTCTTCCCGACGGTGACGCAGGGTGATTCAATTCTAGATTCTGGTCCGCAGAGTTCGCAAAACTTCGGGGCGCAAAGGGCGCATTAAGAATCCAAAGGATGGTTATTTGAGGCCGAGCTCTAATTGACTGTGGTGCTATTATGAATTTTACTAGCAGCTGGCGGCTCGCAGGTTGCGAACCGAGGGTTTCGAGCGTGCTGGCCGCGGCTCGAGCATAATGTACGTTTTTCTGACGGCATGGTTTGCGTCGGGAGATCGAGTCCGCGTTTCCGCAAACCGGCATTATACCTGTGTTTGATAAGCTGCGTGGAACTAGAGCGTTTAAATAATGGTCGTTCAGATGGCGATGGACTAGCGCGATGTGGCGGGTGTTGCGGGGGACGAGGACGAGAAGGAGGAGGAGGAGGAGAAAGGGGCGGGGGAGGGTGTTCTCGCTGTTCGTTCGAAACGTTCGACAAACAATAATAATTTATTCAGATGTTTTTCATTGCGCGCGCTCCTTTCGTGGCCTAGCCTGCGTTAATTCAACGTGGCCGATCAATGTTAGTCGTGGCCGCTGGGTGACATTTTTTCCCGCCGTCACCTAGAAATTCGTGCCGCCGCGAGTCGAGGCGAGGCGAGGCGAGGCGAGGCGAGACGAGGCGCGGTGCGGAGCCGTGCGTCGTCGTTCGTCAATAATCGATCCGGTACCCTCTTTCCCGTAACGCGCGACGGGTTGATCGTCGCGCGGCTAGACGTGGCGAGATTCGCGAAAGAAACGAGAGGAAAGCGCAGAAGGAACAAGATGAGACCAGGACAAAACGGGACGACACGAAACGAGACCTCGTTTTACACTCTCGTCTTGCCATTTGGCCCGAAAAACTATTCCAGCGTTATTTGTTGGTTCGAGGCCATAATATGGTCGTTGGATTTGTCCTGAAGCCAGCTACAGCATGCTCGGATGAAAAAGTGAGATTTTAATATCAAAGTGACGTTGACGTTTTTGGCGAAAAACCTTTTTCTTCGAGATTTTATATATTTCAGCTTGTAAATATCTAAATACTGATTCAGTTTTGTTCGAAACATTTTTTTGCTAGATTATCGGAAGTGGCTGATCGTTTGAGTAAAATCATATTCTTTTTACTTTTCACATTTCGGGAATATGAAAACAAGTTATACCATATATTGTGGCCAAGTCAACTGCGTGCATTAAATTTTGTTTTGGAAATGGACTTTTTGCCGCATTTTCGAATGAAATAGCTCAGTGTGCGGCGGCGCAGAGGCGGGAGCGGAAGGCGGGAATTCCGATCGCGCGCAGAATCGGCCGCGTGGGTTATCTCTCGTGCGAATTGATTCGGACCGCGATTCAATCTGCGAATTCTTCGACGTCCAGGCTCTCGTCCCGGTTCTCGAGCAAACGACGCGACGACGGGTCGGGACGGGTAGAGGAGGACGGGTCGAACAGAGGATGGAATCGTGGCGTCGCGACGCCTCGCCTCGCCTCGCCTCGCCTCGCGTCCGCGAGAACACCGGGCTCGCTAGCTCGGCTTTAATCGGCACGATTGTCCTGCGCTGGCCGGACGACAAAATCAATCCCCGGTGAGAAACAAAGGCGGCCGCCATGAAAAATCGCCACCGCGCTCGATCTTCTCGCGCACGCGAAACCCACGCGCACATGCGAACTTATTTACGTACGTTCATCGGTTGGCATGTGCTCGCGGCACACGCGACGACCAAATGGCGTGACAGTTATGGTGCATTTGCGGGACGCGTGCCACCGTACCGGGTGTCTGCTTAGAATCAATTGCCGCGTTCCAAGTGGGACTCTGCGAGAAGCCTGCCACGGCCCAATTCCGCGTCCTCGGTCGCTACCTTTCCAACAAACCGATTCTTCGTCGTTTCCATGCACGACCATTAACTATTCGGCGACCACGTCAGTCTCTTCTGCAAAATATTCTGCTTAACACGTAAACCCTTGATGATCGTCTCAGAATTTTTGAAACTCTACGGTTCGTAATCAAAGATTTTGTTTGATGTATTCAACCAGTTGCCCGGGGGGGGGGGGGGTGGTGGAAGTAACGTCATCTAATAATATGGGATTATAATGTGAAAGAGGATTTCTAAGATTACTTTTGGCAGATCATAAGTCGTTCACAAGCTGTGTAAGTCAAGAAGGTTGTCGCATTCGGTAATTCCTCGGACAGAAAGCGCCGCGTTAAAGTAAAAAGTCGAAGAACAAGAAAGAAGTCGACTTTCTAGGTAGATTGAATGCAATTTCGAAAATTGCTTATAAATCAAGCACCCTTTTCTCTTCGTACGAAAACAAAAAATCGATCGAGTAAATTGACTTACACCATTCACGCGTTAAACGGCTCAATTATTGATGATCCTATTGCTAAGCCGGTAGATAGAGAGCGTTAATTTATCAACAATCATCGCCAGCTGGCAAACCAGCAAAATCGTTGAAACCTCCGTGGGTTTTCGTCGCATCGCCTAACCGGCAGTTACGCTTGCCGCGCGTCACTACGATAACATTCGACTATTCGGCCTTTGGATAAGGAAGCAGAAAAATTCCGTTATCGCCGCGTCTATCGCGCAGCCGGCTCTGGATCCGACGTTTCGGCCTCTGAGAACGTTTCGCCTGTTCGGAGGATGATGCGATTTCCACGGTGAATCGAAACGTTGCTCGAATTCCCGGGGAAAGAAAACTGCAACGGATTTTACCGATTAGCAAACGCGGTCGTAATAAACCCGTGGCGATTTCGGTGTTTCGCAATTTTCCGTTGCAACACGCTGCCAGATACTGGGTCGTGCGTGCTGCCGCCACGCCGCGCCGTGTCCTTCAAAAAACCGCCGCGTCCGGTCGGTTTTCTCGGGCATGCGATTTTGGTGATTCCAACATCGACGCGTGTTGCACGTGTTATCGTGGTCTCAGGATCTCTACGCTGGCAAGCGAGAAACTCGCTTTTCCGTGATCCTTCGAACACTTGTTATAGCAACCTGCTCGTTTCGACAACCCTTTCAAAACGCCGCGCAACTCGGCGGGGTAGTTTAATCCCTTGCCACAAGATTTTCTGTTTGCAGTTTATTATGTCTCATTGCGTTTCCTGTACTTCTGAGATGTTCTTGCGACAAAACGCATTCTCCTAGTACTTTTTTTTTAACAATTGATGGAGAAAAGTCCGTAACTTTTGTTGTCTTTAGGATATAAAGACCATCAAACGAGTACTGTGAGACGGCACGATCGGACTGTGAGACAGACGAGCGAGACAATCGTCCATGTTCGATCGCGTATGCGAGTCGGTCGGTTCATTTTGGTATTTTCGAGGGATCGGTGCCGCTCGTCTGAATGCGACCGAGCCGTCTGGCAGTAGTTGACGGAAGAAAGGTTCAGACGCATTGAAAGAAGCGAGAGAGAGAGAGGGGGGGGGGGAGCGTGGAAAGGGGTTGTTGCCACAGAGCACAGAGGTCTCGGTGTACGGCGGTGCTCGTCATTGTTTGATGTAGTTGCGGTGGTGTCGCAGGTCTGGAACGGGTAGCGGAGGAGTTGATGGGCCGTAGGAGATGGAAGCAATATCAGGACACTCTGTACAGCGGTACTCGCAGCAGCGAATCAGTGACGGCACAGCCCCACCACCGGCTCTACCCGGCATTTTCGTCGTCCTGCGACCCGGTGCCCGGCAACTTGGAACAAATTGGGCCGCGCACGCTTCATCCCGCGTCCACCTCGCTACCCACAACGATAACGACAACGACAACGACGAGCACGGTGTCGGCGGCGGCGGCTGCGGCAGCGACAACCACCACCACCACCAACACCAGCAACACCAACAACAACAGCAACAGCAACGCGGCGGCAACAACGGCGACGACGGCGTCGACGACAGGCTTGGTCAAGCAGGAGAGCCTGCAAAGGCACCCCCTGCAAAACCATCACCATCACCAGGACCACCATCGTCACTATCACCAGTCGGAGGACCAGCGTCGTTTGAGGCCGGACGAGGTCAAGGTCGAGCTCGGGGAGGACGAGTTCCCGAACGGCGTCGCTCGCGAGGAACCGGCAACCAAGGGAACGGAGACATCGACGCTGATTACGGTTACGGCGGCAGCGACGACGACGACGACGACGACGACGACAGCGACGACGACCACGACGACGACCACGGCGGCGGCGGCGACCACGGGAACGACCAGCATCGCCACCATCACCACAAACAGCACCGCGACCGGCACGATACCGACGATCGCGTCGACGAACGCGACGGCAACCATGACCACCGGAACCACCACGATTCCCACCAGGCGAAGACGCAAACGCCAAAAGAACGACGGAGACGGTGCCACCGACGACAGAGAGGACGACGAAGAAAACGAGGAGGAGGAGGACGGAAGGTGTCAGAACGAAGCGGAGAAGAGGCTCAAGCTCGATCAGGATGCCGACAGGCCCGTCAGTCCTCTCAGAAGGGAAAAGGATCGAGCTGCGAGGGACTATCCGACTGCCAACGCCACCGACACGGAAGGGACCAAGGTACGTCATCGATGATTTTCTTCGCATCCTCTAAACCTTCGCTCTTTTATACCATTTCGTCCTAACCTAAACTCTGCTGATCCCCTAAGCAAGATCCTTGGAAGTGTCTCCACTCTTCTACATCCTAGGATTAGATCCCAGCAAGGTGCTGCTTGTCAGTGGTCTGCACTGTCCAAGAGGGCATCGTTTTGGCCGCAAGATTGACAGGGTGCGACGCATGTTTCAGGAACGAACGGAGGATGTCGCGTTGGTGCGGACACCGGTGACGCAGGGCTTGTTGAGAGTGAAGAAGGAGGAGGAGTTACAAGAAGCACCGAGTTCTGGAGGCGGCCCAACGATATTGACGACACCGGCTCCGGATTCGGATGGGACCAGGCCAGGGTTGCCGTGTCGGGAGGTTGACACGGCGGCTAGGAACGCGGTAGCGCCGTATCTGATCGGAGGCAGGCGCACCAGCCCACCACCCGAAGACTGGAAGCCGAACGACAAGTGTTACTTTTGCCTGGACGGCAAGCTGCCGCACGATGACCAACCGCCCCTCGTAAGTACTGTTCCGTAGACGAGTAACGTGTCCATGCTTGTATCATACGTTCATGGTGTGTATCATACATCTTCGGCGGTAGACGCGCGCTGCTTTAAAACCCGGTTCTAGCCAGGCAAAAACCAAACAGATCTATTTCCGATCTATTCTCTGCCCAAGATACTAGGAATCGTTTCTACATGTTCAGGAAGTATCAGTCTGGTACCGTCTAGATACAGCTTTTGCTGGTTTCTGCTCGTAACATCGAATCTGTTCAGAGTATACAGTAATTTCTCTATATACGTCGCCAAAGCCTGGACGATTAACCCTGGCAAGAGACCCGTGTTGTTGACATATATCGAGAATACACTGTATGCCTCGAGTAAATTGATAGATATTCCAAGAGATTGGCAGAAGACTCGAATTTCGATCGAGTTTGCATGAAATTCTTGATGCTTTTTTCCCGCGAGCAAAAAGAGAGTAGTAAAAATGATTTAGCTGGGCTAGAATCGTGGTGTTAAATCGGTGCGCACCGGGAGAATGTGGGAGCGCATTAGCGAGACGAGAGAGCTCGCTCGCAATCGAATCGCTCGAAAAGGACAACGCTGGGCGAGCTCGCTGGGAGCGCAGCCGAGGACGGGGCTCGCGAAACGTTCAAATTTTGATTATTCCGTGAGAAGCACGGCTCCGTCCGCGACGGCTTTTGATCGCTTTGACGCTCGCGCGTCCAGCTTATAAAAGTTTCACGAAGGTCGGGGCCGGTCGCCTTGTGAAAAAGCGAACTCGATCGAGGATTCGATCTTTCGATCCCGACCCGACTGTTTGAACGCAACGGTGTTGGCCAGGTAGGACGAAGCCGTCTCCCTTTTTCATGATCGTTTCTTCCCTCCCACGCCGGTGGTAATCAGTTTCCTTTCCGTGTAATTCCGTCGACCAATGACGGCGAGAGCGACGGACGAACATAACATTCCTCGATGTCCGGTCCTGCAGAGCCCGCAGAGCGATAGCAGCAGCAGCTCGCGATCGGCCGAGTCACCGATGTCGGTCCAGGTGGACCCGATGGCGGCTTCAGTGGTCGCCGCGGCCCTTAGCGGCACCTATCCCACCTTGCTGCCCCAATGGTGTCTACCACCTAGGGAAGCGCCTCTGGTTGGGGTGCAAGCTCACCAGGACAGCGCGACGCCAGTCGATCAGCCGCTTGACCTCTCGGCCAAACCCAAAAATTCTCAGGTACGTGTGCCTTCTGGCGTGGGTAGATGGAGCATACAATCTTCTCTTCTCCTCCTTCCTCCCCCCCTCTCTCTCCTATTTCTCTCTCCCTTTCTCTCTCTTTTCTCTATCTCTTAAAGTGCGAATACGTTGGCAAGTAACTTGTGACATTTTAAACGCCTCTGAGATAGCCGCCAGCAAGTTGAGCTCAGATTTGTAATCACAGAATTTAAGCTCCCTGACCGTTAAGTCGAAAACACCCTGATGACGGTAGCTGCAATTCGTGCGGAATCATGGGAAAAGAATTCCGCCAGGATACGGCTTACACCCGAAAGCCTTAACAGTGGGAACTGTACAATATATTTACAATATTTGTTGTTAATCTCGCAAGTTACTCTCGCAAGAAAATGTCGCGAGTTACATGCTAGCGTATTCGCAGCTTCAGATCCCTCGCGTGTAAGAAAGGTTTCGTACCTCTGTTCCTCCTCTTTCTTTTTCGTTCTCTTCTTCTGCCCCCCACCTCTGTGTCTGTGTCCTGTTACGTCTATGTGTCGAGAATCATCGAAATTGCACATACACACACACACACATACACATTCACATACGTAGCAGTCGTCTGTTCACATGTTTCTGTTCGCCCTCGAAACGTGCAACGATTACGGTCCGAGAAAGAGGAACGCATGTTATCTGTCGCGTGAAACGAAACGGATCCGCACGGTATCGATTGAATCGTATCTTTTTCTGTCACAGGACAACAACATATCCCTTTTGGAGCAACAGAAAATACCTCTAAGGATGCCGGCAGGTATCGACCCCAAGAGTATCTTTAAGTAAGTAACCGATTCTTCGTATGCAACTGCAGAACTGTGTGGCGAACCGATCTCGCGATGCACCGACGAATAACCGCTTGTAATAATCATCCGGTTAGCTTTTCAGTGGACTATCAGTGAACTGTAAAAGTGCGGTAACTCGATTTATTTAACGGTGGTTCTCGTCGAATCGAGACCAATGTTAGAAACGTTGCGGAATAATCAAGCCTCGTGCTCGAGTGTGGGAGGAGTGTATACGTCAGAATTATTAGTGTAGAGAAGCATATTCGAAGCGCAATGCGGGTCAAGCTGGCAATTGCCTAACTTTCAGAGACTAGAACCAAGTGGAAGTTAGTCCTCGGTAATAAATCTACTAAGAAGTATAATAAAAATAGGGCCCTACACTGCGTTAGACTTGCAAAATATACGTCACTAGACAGCGGATCAAATAAACATTTTCTCTCCGAGTTGCAACAAACTGAAGTGAAATAGAAATGTATTTTCTTTCTCAACGTGCTAATAGTTTTAAATCACACCCACTCGTTTTTGTGATAAATGCGTAATACCCGCTCTGTGTACCGATCGATTTGCTGATGATTTATATTAGGTTTGTTGCGTTGCACGGGTTGAAGATGTTTATGCTCGTTACAGTGCTCGGAAGGGTTATTAAAATTTGCTCGGCGCTAGCGAGACACGTCTGGCTCGTCGATTCCGCCGGGCGTTATCGCGCGACTCGTTTTACACCTCCGGCACAGGTGTTTGCATTCCTGGCTGGTTAAAGCGGGCAATTCGGCGGACAACGAAGCGAACCGTAGGCTGATCGCGTTCCACAGGCGGCGAAGCGACTCGTCGTTTCGACGATCGGGCGGCCCGCGGCCTCGGTTACTTCGCCATTATGTAAAAGTTGTATTAGCGAGTAGATGGAACAGTGCCGCGGGAACCCGGTAATTAAAAAGTTCTCCCCGCGCGTGCAGTCTGCCGGCAGATTTTTCCGGCGATCGTCCCATTGTTCCGGCGAGCCACTCGTTATGAATTTACCGCGAAAGTCTGCAGGCCGCGCGTGTCTTCTCTTTTTGTTCTGTCGGTGGTGGACGACGTTCGGCCGGAGCACATCGGTTGTACACCGTTGGGACGATGAAACACGATGGAGGAACGCGCGCGCGCGCTCGCTCGCATTATCTCGGCGTTAATCGTTTCGGGGGAATTCGCGCTCCCGCGAACCTTTATCCGCCTGTTCGCCGAACGAAATCGCTGTATCGGCTCGGGGGATCGCGCTCGTTCCAAAGGGTGACTCGAAAATTGCAAAGTGAAACTCTCTCATCGCGCCGCGAATCGGCCGTGAAAGTCGATCGAAGATCAACGGAAGAGAAATCGGAAGCTCTCCTCGGTCGCGCCGATTTTCCCAAGTTCAACGGTTTCCAAATCGGCCCCGGATAATGACACGCGAGATAAACCGAAGCGATTCGCGAAAAACAAACGCTCGAACAGAGAGAACGAGAGAGAGAGAATGAGGGGAAAAGGAGGAGAGAGGAGAAGAACAAGCGCCAAGTTAAAGTCGCGGAGCGTGTCCGTACGTTGCCCTCGTGTTTTCGCTGTTTTCCCCGCGGAGAGCATTTTGCGCGTCAAATTTTTATCGTCGTCTATTATTAGTCCACCGTAATCTGCACCTCCTGACACATCTAAAGCGCAAAGTATGTACCTCGCTGGTGTCGTACGGCGTCGGGAGCGCGTCGAGCGAGAAGGATCGCGTTCGCGCAGGCGCGCCACCGTAATTACTGATAAGATAGCCCGCCCGTCGAAACCGCGCCGGCAAAGTCGAAATTGGAAGCTCGAACGAAAACCCCGCGAAATTTCGCGAACAAATTTTCTGCGACCGAGCGCTCAGAGAGAATTCGAATTTGACGAACGGACGGGTTGTAAAAGAATTCAGGTATACGTGTCACGAATTGGGCAATGACCCCTGCAGAGTGGTTAACGGGCGCGTAGATTTTGCTCGCAGGGTTTATATTAAACCGTTGAATCGGGTATCTTTGGTTCTATCTATCTTGGTAATTTTCTTACGGTTTTATCAGCGGCGGGATAGGTCGACGAACTCGTTAGGGGAGCCGCAGTTCCTGCGAGCCACCGATCGGGAGTGGGAGAATTCTTTGTACGACAAATTCGTTCGGTTAATCTTATCGTGGGCACAGCGGGGCGAATTGCCGCGGCTCGACAACGGGAGCGTGTCGCTGGTGGTGTTGGAGCGGCTCGCGCAGCCTAACGACCACGAATTCTCGAAATAAACAACTAATCCCGCGGGTACATATCGTTCCGCAAAACCAACACGCCTGGCCTCGCGACTCCCCTCAAGTTTCCCAGCGGGTTATAAAGCGAACATGTCCGGGAAAGCTCTCTCTTCGGGTTACGCAACGCATCTGTCGATGTCCCTCCACCGCGTGGCAGTGACTTGTCTAATTTCGTAGCCGGAATTCGCTGTGACGCAGCCTGCGCGCACGCCGCAGATCAAAGTGTTAACGAGAGACACTGTGTCGGATCGATTCGCTTCTCGTGCGGAACACGTGCGCGTACCGCTCCGGCCACGTGGCCCCGCTGCACCGACATCTCTACACGTGAGCAACCGCGAGCCGCACGCGAAAACTAAGCCAACCGAACTCTCTTGGCCGATGGGCTTCGCGAACAGCCACGATATCGTTCGATGGCCGAGCAATTACCGGACCTTTGAGCAGTCTGATCGATACTTGTTGCGATAACCGCGCGCATAACGCATAATAAACATGGGAACTATCCGCTTCTGGAGCGACTACTCCGACGTTGAACTCGAGGGCAGTAGGAAACGGAGGATTTCGATTTTTAGACGCGACACTCCTGAAAACTCCTCAGATTTCTTTCGTGCGAATAAACCAGCAAGATACACCGTTCTGTTCACTGACAATGCGTGCGACATTCGATTAGGACATACGGTAAAGGGATATCTAGGCTTCTGAGAAGCTTATGGTCCTGCCAAAGCCTACGCTCCTGAGAAGCCTATGGCTCTTGAGACGCCTGTGCTTCTGAGAAACCTCTATTCATGAGAAGCGTATGCTCTCGAGAAGCCTACAGTCCTCTGAGAAACCACGCCTCTAACGTGAGGGAACGATAGTTTGTGGCTCTAGTAGCTAGAACAGTGCCCCAGGGAGCAATCGGTGTCCCTGCTTCTTCTAGTCTGCGTAATTCGTCGGTGCATCACCAGAAGGTTCTAGCGTCTGTTATTCATGGAAGCTTATGGGCGCAAGCTAGCTTCGTGAATGCATCCTCGGACCCTTGAAGAAACTATCGCTGGGAGCTAGGAAGTTGGCACAGATGCGGTCCCGAACTTTGGGACATTATTCGCTATCTTCGTCACTAGATGGTCAACAGAGTTGGGCATTATTCTATTAAAAATAACTTTTGCCCAACTCTGGTGATGGTTGCATGACCGATAAGGGGACCAAAGATGGCTTTGCGCGAAATTAGTATTTAGGGCCATCGATGAACCAGGTACCAACTACCGAGATCCTTGCGATGGTTTGCGAGGTGTTTGAGGATTGGGGGTTGGGAATAGGGGATAGCGAGGGATGGATAGTGAGGTGGCAAATGGGGTGTGTTGCAGTTCGTGTTACCGCGCGAAACCGCGTATGACCGGGCCGGTGGCTGTGACGGCGGCAGCAGCTGCGGCAGGCGTCGGTGGTGTCCCCGTGGTGGGTGCCGGGGGTGGCCGGAGGGCCTACACCGAGGAGGAGCTGCAAGCCGCCCTCAGGGACATCCAGAGCGGCAAGCTCGGCACGAGAAGGGCGGCGGTCATCTACGGAATACCGCGTAGCACCCTGCGCAACAAGGTCTACAAGCTTGCGATGGAGCGCGAAAGGGACGCGTCCCTGACTAGCACCCACTCACACCCTCACGAGCCCGGCGCCCCAGCCACCACCACCACCACCATCACCACCACCACCACAACTACTACTACTACAACAACAACACCACCAAATACGACCCAAAACGCCTCCGCGACCACTCCGCCCCCGCAAGTGGACGAGGTAGGTTTTGGGGACAGAACAAGAGAGAAAAAGAGAACATCTGTGAGAATGTCCAGAATGTCGAAAAACAAGAGAGTGTGTAAGAGAGAGAGAGAATCTGTTGAATCTGAGAGAGAGAGAGAGAGAGAGAGAGAGAGAGAGAGAGAGAGAAAGAGCGAAAGAGTTGGAGAGAAAGGGAAACGAAGCGTGACGAGATATTACATTTTTGTCCGATACTTTATTATGATACCCTCGATCTCGGGGCGATGTCACCAACGCGTTGCAACGCTCCCGGGGAAAATCCGGGGAAACGTGTACGTTCCCAGAGAGAATTGAGAATTGGCAAAGACGAGGATCGAAAGTAGATAACGGAACGACCAGTATCGAACTGCGGAGAGCGTTTAGGGGTTGGGTGTAGGGTTCGTTTCGAGACCACGCTTCTTCCGGCACTAGTTTCGCCTCTCGGTTACTACGTCCCCCCTACCCACCCAGTCGTCACGCTCGAAATGCTGTTTTACATTCGATGTCCGATAATCGTATCGCCGACGTATCGGCGTACGAGAATTCGTCCGTAGCTTCGGAGAATTTCCGTTACTACCGCCCCCCACCCCTCCCCGCCGCCGGTTTCTTCTTTTGCGTCCGCGCGATTCAAACGATAATACGATCGAAGCGTCGATAAGTACCGGGTCGCCTCGATATCTGTCCGGACGGTTTCGTTCGCGTTTCGTTTCGTTTCGTTTCGAAAGCTGTGTGTCGCGTCTCGTGCCATTGATCGCGGTTCACAGTGACTCGGGCAATCGATTGACCACCCTTTAAAACAGAATAATCTTTGAAAAATTCAACCAGAGGACCCGACACTCTTCGAGAAGAGATGCTGAACAAGTTTTGGAAAGCGAATTTCCTTTGTACGCGTTACCTAATTAACACTAAACCTACCAAGCACAAACCATACAAAAGTGAAACACGTCTTATAGGAGGGAAAAGATTGGAATTCACTTAAACTTTGTACGATTTACATTGTAATATGTACTTAAATTAAGAAGTCAATTCAGTAATTTCCTGTGAAAACGTATTTATAATTTCAATAATTGTGAAATAGAAAACCGGTCGTTTTGACCGTGGTAGGTTTAGCGTTAAACGAATCCTTCTAGCATTTGCGAAGAGCTCGAATCGTTTGGTTCAAGTTTTGAAAAGTTACTCTGGTTTTAGCCCTCCGACGGCGGAGCCCGGGTCTATTTTGACTCGGGCTATCAAAATTCAATTGCTCCGTTTTTGGGGAATAAATACTAGAATTACCGAGCTTTTCGAAATTACAGGTATTTGTTCTTCTACAACTCGTGAAGTTATAGAAAAATTTATTTGAGTGCACTAGAATGAATTCGATTCTGTTATTATTACCTGTAAAGGAATGTACTCGGCAGGGTTCGGTAGCTTTAAAGTTAACGAGATGAACAGCTGCTGCATCAGGAAGAGTAGAAAGATCAGCGAGAAGTACCTTCGAAAATGTGTTTTAAAAAATAGATGGACGAAGCAGTGATCCTATCGTCAATGATATAATTGTTAGAAGGGTTCGCTGTCCGAGGGTTAAAGGGTATAGAGACAGTGTGTATCTGAAACGATGCGAGAATATCGAGTCTCGGGAAAGCAGGGTAACGGGTCCCGGTGCAGTCGAGGAAAAGAGACAATAGCGCTAGCCCGATAATTGAAAAGATGCCGCCCATTTGTTTCTAAGTGTGGTTTTGGTTAGGAAGAACGAATGGAGCTTCCCCAAAACATACCTCTGCCACGGTGATCGTAGAACTCGCGTGGACCGATCGCTCGCAAACCGTCGAACCGTTTGCCGATTACCTTTCTCGTGGTCGTCGTCGGATTATTCCCGGCGGAGAGTCAAGCGGATAGAGAGGAAGAACCAGGAAGAGGAAGATGAAATGAGAAAGCGAACCGAGAGAGAGTGACGAAGGACAAAGCTTAGGGTAAAAAGGAATAGAGTGTCGGTTCACGCGCGATTCTTCACCGATCGCCGTGATGCTCAGTAGTGTGTCGAATGTTTATCTGCATGGGCTGTTTAACTTTTTTTTATCTCACTATTTGTAGTTTAACACACGGCCGGTCGGTCTTGGCGAGGTTGCGAGACTCGAGGTAAGTTCTCGGGACGATCGCGAGGAATCGCGATCCTCTCGAACCCGCGATGGGCCGTGGACCCTCGAATTTTCGCTGTCACGATACAATAGTACGCTTTTTGCGACCTCGACACCGTGCATCCTCTCGATCGTGTCTGTTTTCCGTAGCCGTAGTAGAGCCGTAGCAAACGATCGATCGATCTATTCGGGAGCGGGGTAGAAAGAAACCGCCGGGTATACAGGGCTCGACGTATAACTGTGACGTTTTGTCAAGGCATGCACACGGGTGACGTGGCTTTTTTTGGCAAGAAACGATGCACGTTCGAAGCCTGCCGAGGATCGATTTTCCCGAACGAGCTCTCGAACACAATTGCCTACTCGGATCGATCTTGGTTGCTGGGAAATTGGTCTTCGACCGACTGTTCGATCGTTAATTTTTTGTCTCTGCCTGGTGTCATTTAGGAGAATCGCAGCAGATAGTTTAGTTTTGTTGGTAGATCGTTTGTTTGATTTTGACTGCATGTGCTACTCTGTCGAATCATTTTATGATATCTTGCGAGGTAAGTGTGCATTGGTGTGTAGCCGCAGTCGCGACGCGACGGGTTCTCTCGTGTCTTGTTCGTCATTGGGAGAGCGTGTAGCATACTCGAAATACATACTTACTATCGTATACTCGAGAGCTGGTTCTCAATTTTCCGATCTTGCCTATATCTCTTTGAGATCGACGGGACACGTGTCACACCGGGCTGTAACGGCTTACCGGGCGAAGAACAGCAGCAGCGTTTTCGTGTTTGTCTACTTTATCGTTTTGTTCCACGTAACGCTTCTTACTTTGCGAACTGTGTTATATCTCCGACAAGTATTCCTGCATGACGCTTCTGGTCATCATTCCGCATTACGACGACGTCAAAACTGTTTTACTTACTTCTTACATGGACAACCGACACTGTTACAAACACAGACACACGCATACCAAAAAATATTAATAAAAAATAAACAAACAAAAAGAAAAAAAACACTCTAGAAAAACGCCTCTCGACGAAATCTTGTTACATATCGCGTCGCATAACCGCGATTTGACACATTGTCGTCTCAACTATTATTCCGGGGGGAGAGAGGGAGAGAGAAAGAGAGTCTGATGATGATGATGCTGATATGATATGATATGACATGATATGATATGATATGATATGTTATGATATGATATGATGATGATGATATCGGAGAACGACTTTCCTCGAGAGGATATCGTTGCCAAAAGATTAATCCTTAACCGAGAAGTTTCTTCCCCACCGTGTCACGGTGTGCAGAAAACGCTAGAAAGGAATATTCTTAACAGGTGGACGACAAGGAACTGTCCGGAGCGGAAGAGGAGAAAGAAGTCGAGAAGGCGCTGCTGAAGCCGTTGTTGTCTTTCGAAGATCTTGTCAGGTTCTCCGCCCTCGAAGGCGGCGGCGGGGACTCCCTGAGGAGTCTGCTGCAACGGGGACAGGAAACGGGAACGGAGTGGCCAGGCTTGGAACACGCGAACATCGGACCGTACATTCAAAAGATGCTCGCGGCGGCTGCACCGTTCAAAGGTGAGCTAACCGAGGCTCTTCGGGGTCGCTTCTCGATCCCGTTCCCTCGAAAATTCGACGCACCGTCGAGCATTTCGGTACCCAAAACAGCGAAAGCTAAAAGGCATGGCTCTCTCACTGAAATTAGCTTGTAATTTCTAATTCTAATTTTCAAAAATATTTCAAACGACTCGAAGCGTTTTCCCAGATGTTGGAAGACTCCCTCGTAGCTTCTCCCAGTACAACATAATCGAGGGGTGTCCTTGCCAATTTCAAACACCATTGAAAGGAGTAATAAGCATCGATGGTGTTTGTTGCCGTGTTTGGGACCGAAATAGCGCGCGGTGCGACGAGGAGAGAAAGTCTGCGTGTCTGTCGGTGCCAGGGATTTGGGTTGCTCCGGATAGACGGCAGACTGTTTGGTTCGCTGACTGGGCAGCTAGCCTACGCGAAGGGCCGAGGCGAAAGTCGAAAAGTGTATTACGAGAGTAGCTAGGTCTTCGGAAATCGATAGAAGCCAGGCCCCGGTCGACGGGTCGGTGACACTTTTTCCACCTTCTGAGCGGAACTTGGCTCTAAGTAGCTTAAACGGTTCTCGGGGGGCTAATCCGGGATTAAGACAAATGCTGGTAGGCGCGAACCCGAACGCGAACGCGAACGCACCGAGACGAACCGAGAGGAATCGAGAGGAGAGAACCGTGTTTGCGAAATTGATGTATGGTGCTGCAGGCATGGAGACGCAGGACTACCGTATCCCGGAGGTGATGAGGCGGCTGATGAGCGAGGACAAGAGGCTAAACAAGAGCGTAAACGGGGACCAGTCGCAGCCGTGTCACCAGCAGTTTCATCACCAGCAGCAGTCGCATTCGCAGCACACGTCGCACTCGCAGGCCTCGGGCGGTACGGCGTCGCAGACGCAGCAGCAACAGCAGCAACAGCAACGAGGCCCGATCACGAACGACGACTTCAACCCGAACATCGAGGAGGAGGCGAGCGACAGCGCCCAGGGCCGAGCGATTCTAAAGATTCCGTCCTACAAGCCCGCGAGCACGCCGGGCTGCTCGAGCAAGAACGGCGAGCCGACCTCCGCGGCGTTCGCGCAGGGATTCGCCACCGCTGCCTCGAGCCCGGGCCTCCTCGAGAGGGCGAGCCCGGCGTTCTCCGGCACCAGCAGCCCGACCAACTCGCTCGTGGGGAAGACGGTGGCCGTCAACTTCCGCGACGTGATCGCCAAGAGTATCAGCGTCAAGTTCCAGGAGGGCCAGCAGGTGCCGGCGGCCGCCGGACTCACCGGCTGCCAAACGAGCGGCGTCGTACAGCCCCAGCAGACGATCATGACGGACCCGAGTCCGTTCAAACGGGGCCGGTACACGCCGCCGCAGCCCGCAACGCAACAGTCCCAGTCGCAGCCCAAGCCCCAACAGTCCCAGGACGCGAACAAACCGAAACCAGCCACCGGCGGCAAGGGAACCAGACCGAAGCGCGGCAAGTACCGAAACTACGACAGGGACAGCCTGGTCGAGGCTGTCAGGGCCGTGCAGCGCGGCGAGATGAGTGTGCATCGCGCGGGCAGCTACTACGGAGTGCCACACTCCACCCTCGAGTACAAAGTCAAGGAACGACACCTCATGAGGCCAAGAAAGAGGTACGTGTCGCAACGCCTAATAATTGCATTTCTCTCGAGGTGAAATCCGATAGCGGAGAGTAGTCGAATTGGACCAGCACCTGGGTTGTACCATCTCGTATCCTACGTATCGTGTCTCATTGTCTAGATCGAGTACAACCTAGGAGCTGATCACAATTTGGCTACTCTCCCCGGCGCCCCGTACCCATTAGCAATGGGAACTCGCGATACAACTCTTATTATCCGGATACGATACCATCTTGTAGGCCCCCCAGTGTCCATAGCGTACTATCGAGATCGATTCCGTTGCAGGGACCAGAAGCAGACGGACGACAAGACGAAGGAGACGACGGTGGCGGCGGCGGCGGCAGCGGCAGCCGCGAACATGCGGCCCGGCACCGCGGACAAGAAGCCGCAACTGAAGCCGCAAAAGCCGTTCACGCCGCCGGCGGGTATCGCGGGACCGAACGGGCTGAAGATGCCGCCGTTCATGGAGGGCATGCCTCACTTGCCGTTCGGGCCGTTCAACTTTTGGAACCCGACGCCGTTCATGCCGTCGCCGTTCATGGCCGGGGCGCCGAACGTACCGACGATCCTGCCGGAGCAGTACTTCGCGACGAGCAGGATGCGCGGGTTGCAGGAACAGCAGAGGAGCGCGGCGATGGTGCAACAGCAGCAGCAGCAACAGCAGCAGCAACAGCATCCTCAGAGGGATAGGGACAGTATCGGCGCGTCGACAGCAACCACGGAGTCGTCGCCGGGAACCTCGAATTCCCGGGGCACGCCGATGTCGAAGGCGGCTCGCGAGGCGACCGAGGGTTTGTACGACGGTTCGGCGGCGAACGGCAGTTTCCTGGACAGCCTGATCAGGTCTAGTCTGGAGACGGGAATCCCAAGGGACCAGAGGGCGATCACCGAGACGAGGGGCAACCAGCCTGCATCGTCGTCGCAGCAACAACTCCCGGAATCGATGAGGAGTAAAGCGTTGATCGACCAGCTGTGCCGAAACTCGAGGAGAACGCCGGTGCCTCGGCTGGCCCAGGACAGCAGCGAGGACGAGAGCTACAGGGGACCATCGGCGGCGGGAAGACCAGTCCCGGAGAGGCCGGAACGAGTGCCCACCGTCGACCTGAGTTCGTCACCGTCGGATAGGTGTCGCGGCGACGACGCCAGCGACCGGCTCGCCTCTCCGCCAACGCCTCTCTCGGTCTCGAGGGCCGGGAGCAGGGACGAGGACAGTGCTCGCGACTCGAGGGCCGATCGCAGCAGCAGGGAGCGCGAGGTCCACAACGGCGGTCAGGAGGATCGCGATCGAAAGCCTCTGACGAGCGGCGGCGGCCAGCAACAGCAGTCCTCGTCGTCGTCGCAGTCGCAGCAATCGTCGCAACAGCAGCCGTCGTCGCAGTCGCAGCTGAATCACTACCCGGACTTGCTCTACGCCGTATCAACTGACAAAAAAAGTGCCTGTGATAGTAAGCTTATAGTAGATCATTCGAGCCAGAAGACTCAGCAACAACAGCAGCAGCAACAACAACAGCAGCAGCAACAGCAACCTACGCAACAGAAAGAGTTTGCTGCGGTGAGCGGACTGGTTGTGCAGCTGCAGCGGGGCTACAACTCCGGGAGCAACAGATCCGGCGAGCAGACCAACAGCCAGCAGTCGGCCGAGCAACGCGGTCCCGTCATCGGTATGGAAGACACCGTCGAGCAGTAGAGAAAAGTCGGTATCGTTGATCAGTAACAAAACAAAGTATAGAGTAAACAAGAGAAATACGAAACGGCGAACGGTCCGTCGTATATACGCGTGTGTATATACGGTTAGCCGAATCCCGGCCGATGCTGCGACGCGTTTCGCATCGGCCTCGAGGCGCCACGTAGTACGACGTATCGCGGAGGATGCTGCTTGCCCGTTCACGCCACCCTCCTCTCCGTGTGTTTTTCTCGCGACGACCAACCGAACGCGACCACCGAAAAAACGTACACGTATACATAGATAGGGTACCGAGCGAGCGAGCGAATGAGCGAAACGAACGAACGAACGAATGTACCGAACAAAGAACCGGAAATCGAGCAGAGCACGACACTTGGTCGGTTCGGCTATGAAAGCGAACGCGACCGTTTCAAGGTGAGGGGCGTGAATGGCAAGCCGCGTTCTCCGTGGAGCGTGCACGGAGGCCGAGGAACGCACGACACAGGAGCGCGAAACGTGGCACGAAACGGTAGCAGCCCCGGATATCCTGACCCTGCCCTTTTGCATCGGAGGTGTATATATACACGTATATGCCCCCGTTTTGAACGTCGTCGCCCGAGACAAAGTTCAAAACAGGAAACGAAAAACGAGCACGGAACAAGCGAACGAGTATAGACACGAGAAAAAGAACGCGTAAACGGCTACCCAAACAACCGAACCAAGCAAAAAAAAAAACCAACCAACCAACCAAACGCCAACCACCCCGTGAACCCACTGCGATTCCATCAGTTACACGTATCCGGCAGTCGATCACCGTCCAGCTGACGGTGGGTCGCACCGGAAGGAACCCTTTCGACTATGGCTATATTTCGATTCGAAGAAAACGCGAGAAACGCGTACATGGCACGATGCGATGCTATTGTATCCAACGTTCGCTCGTAACACCTACCTACACACGATACACGTCGACACATCGACACCTATACACTGTCACAAATTTCTACGGGGACACCGGTACGACGACACAACACAATTTGCCACACGATTCGACACGCGCACACACTCACACGAACGCTTCTGACCGCCTCGGACAGAGAGCCGATCTGGACTCTAACCGAGGCGGGACACCATGGAAAACCGGGGAAACACGTGAGATCTCGAGCAACACGCGTGAACGAGTCCGCGCGTGCACGCACGTTTCCGTAGTGGAGGATAGACAAAAATCTAGATAGGGAAAAAAAAAGAAACAGGAACAAGACACTCTGACACACGCGTTGGGTAGGAGCGCGCTCGAGCGCGCGCGCTATCAAATTTCCGCGAGGGTTGACTGGCCGACTACGCGCGCGAAAAACGTCGGCCGCCTATATTATTGTATGCTAGACTCTTTCTCCGCAAATCGTGCGAGCACACGAGCAAGCAACCAAGCAAAACTAAAGTAATGCCGACACACGAAAAGAATCTTAACTATACAAAACATAAAACAAAAACAAACAAACATGAACCACAACAAGAACAACAACAACAACAACAACAACGTATTTTTTTCCTCTATCGATGTAAAACTACCTAAACAAAAAAAAACTGCAAACTTATTACCTACACTATTAACATTACTTAACTCGTAAGGAGCAACATAATTATATAAGGAATGATATATTATATATATATATATACATATATTTTTGGTCATTACGAACGTAAATGCGAAACGAGGAACGAGGCCAAGACTTTTGTTGGCGCGCGTAATAGGTGACGTTTTTTCATAAGGCGACAATATTTCTCTAATCTCGGTTATTTCGAGGCTGGCGTTCGAATAGAAACGCGTCCCACGTCTGAAACGGGTCGCGCACGTTAGACGGATTACAAAAGAGGGAAAGAAAGAAGGAGGGGAAAAGAAAGAATGATGGAAGGGAGGCACGAAGTTGCTTGGGAAACATGATTGGGGGGTAGGGGTGTAGGGGGGTGTAAGAGAGAATCTTCGTCGATGAGAAATTTCGAAAAATTCGCGTCGCCTTTCTCTGCAAACGAAACGAAACGAAATGAATCGAAACGCTGAAAAGGAAAGAAAAGGAAAGAGACGAAATGATAACTGAAAGAAATAACTGATGCTAGAAAAGAACAGGTCCCCACTCGTCAAGCTTTGCATTTCCGATCCGTATCCTAATCATCGACGAAGATCCAAAACGGTTCCTCGGCGAGAGAAACAGTGTCGTCGGAGGGACCGAACGACGAACGACTAGGGAGGGCAAAAAAAAAAAAAAGGAAGCAGACACATATATTTATAAGGAATTTCGGGTTTGGGGGGAGGGGGGAGGGGGATTAAACAGAAGATTATACTGTGTAGACGCGCGCTTGCTCTCGACTACTCTCGGTTATTTGTCTTTTACCGAAGTGCTGAATATTTTCTTACGCGCGACGATTAACGCCCACGTTTTGATACGAACACAAATTTTCTATCGCGTAGAGGAAAAGAGAAAAGCGGACCGACAACCGGCCCGGCATTCGTAGCATACATACTTTCTTCGCGTGGAAAACATACAACCCGAGACACGCTTTTTCCGTTCCCGAAAATATCCGAAACCCCGTGTCGCAGGAGGTAAATTAAAAGAAAGAGAAAAGAAAGAAGAAAAACCATCAGGATCAGGATCACGATCACGAACAGACACCAAGTTTTCCGTTTCCTTTTTCGACTTTTCTACGACCGACGCGACGACTCGAAACGACGACGATCGCCGCCTCTCGGATCGCTCGGCCGTGCACGTTTTCCTCCCGGCCGACGAAATCCACGCGACCGGATCGAGGAAAGCGTGGACGATCGGATCCTCGGTCGAGTCGAAGGATAATCTGCCGCCATCGTTCCCAAGAAAAATGATCAAAAACGGAGTTTTGGGAAAACAGGAAACAACGTTCGCTTCGCGGAGCCACGCCATCTACTGAGATACCTACACATACATATGTATACCACCGCGAACGTTCTCGCGAAGCGATTTCCGTCGGGGAGCGAGAGAGGTTCGAACGAATTTCTACAGCTTTTATCGATCGTTTCGACGAAAACGATGACGACTACGACTACGACTACGACTACGACGACGACATTTAGCATGTTCTATATAGGGTGTTCTCTAATTTCGAAGGATCGTACCGCATCGCATCGTATCGCATTTCATCGCATATCGAAACCAAATAGACGACGAAGGAGTGTTCTCGAGCGACCACCGATATGAAATCGCAAAAAACAAAAAAAAAAAACAAAAAAAGGAAAAGAGAAAATAAAGATGAAGAAAAAGATAAAAGAACGCCAGTTCCTCCTGTTTTGACTAATTTTTTCGCAAAGGTTTATCAGGTGAGCGTCGTGCGCGCGACTATCGAGGTATCTTCTCGTGGTTTTCGATCAGAGGATTCTGGATTCGTTCGTTCGACAGGAGATCCTTGACTAGACGAACACGCTCTCCGCGTCTAGGTGACGACGCGCGCGAGGCGATTACGTCTTTTCGCTAGAAACAACACGGCGATAAAAGTAGCTTGAGCAGAGGCGGTTGGACCAAAAACGAAATCGACGGATTGCAGGCGCGGAATTCAGACGGATTCGAGGCAGGACGCGCACGGTTCTCGTTTCCGTTCGAGGACCTCGGTCGAGGGACGCGCGTCGAGTCGTCGTCGGTCGTCGGTCGTCGGATGCGACCTAGTCGATCGACGGGACGCTCGACGCCGATTCGACGCCGCGATGCCGACGCGACGACAGATTCCGCGAAATTTATCCTCCGTCTTTCTCTCGACGCGCCGAGGAGGACACCGTTTACCGAACGGTTGGTCGTAAAGAAGCAAGGACAAAGGAAACGAAAGGATGATGATAGGATTATATCCACAGACACACACACACACACGCACTTGTGTCACGACTCTCTTAAAAATAAAGTAACGACTGAAAGACTCTAGGCTGTACATAAATTATAAGGCATGTATGTTCGGTGTTTAAAAAAAAAAAAAAATAAAATATGCAAAAATTCCTTATTAACGCCAAAAAAAAATTATACCTTACTCGACAAAAAAAGTAAATCGTGTAAGCAAGGCTACTCTCTCGGTGTTTTTTGGAAACTAAACATAAAAATTTACCCCCTAAACTTAAAGCAAAAAAACCGTGAATTTAAATAAGAGGTGTGCGAATACTCTCTTCTAAAGGCGAGGAAGATAGGGTGAGAAACGCGCGCGCGCCCGCGCGAGAGAAGCGCGTCGGACGAACAGAGAAGAAGACGAAAAAGAAGAAGCAGAGGAAGAAGAAGAAGAAGCGGAATAAAATGATAGAAACGCGTAATAAGATAAACAAAAAGTTATTGAGTGTAAACGTTAAGGTCTCCTTAGGGTTAACGAAGATGCAAGCGAGAGATAAAAGAAAGAAACGACGCAAAGAGATGAAAACGAAGAAGAACTTTGAGAATACAAGCTGACTAACGCGGAGAACGCAAGCGAGAAAAAGAGATGAAGCAAGCAAGTAAGCAGCACTAATCATGATTGTGTGTAAACGTAAATTTAAACCTTCCTTCTCTACCCTGTGTCCAGCAAAGATTCACCCCCCTTTCTAATCGCTCACCGACCGACCACCCGCTTCGCGTCAAAGTGTAAATCGTGTTCGGTGTGACCTTAACTACTCGATACCTCGAATTAAACAAAACAAAACAAACAAACAAACAAAAAAAAAAAATAATAAAGAGAATGCAAGATGAGAAAGATAAGAAAATTACCTTTTTCTAAACGTTCACCAGGCACCAAAACACCAGAAGAAAGGTAAATGATATTTCTTACACTCGTTCCAATCACCACCCCCGCCCCAAACCTTCCCCCCCCCAAAAAAAAAACTCTCGCGCCCCTTCTAATAGATCCCCAAACCCACCCCCCGCGAGAACCAATCTTCACCGACACACACACACACGCCCCAGAGATGAATCGATGGAGAGAACAAAAAAAAAACAAACAAGGCAAAAAAGAGTATGAAACAATGCCCGATATACCCCCCCTTTACGAAAAGATTTATCGTTAGATGTGAAAAAAAAAATGAATATTTATCGTGCGGATGATTGTAAAACGTGCGTACACACTATGATTGTCGTTAATTCAATTACGGTTACGAAGGTATACGTAGCGACGTTCGATTCACGTTCACCGATTCGGGAGTCGGTTCCCGTGTCACCGCGTCGACCCTAATCTCGATGGCTGAAGTATGGAGTGCGCCGTTTGTCGCCTTGCCACTCTCCTCGACCAACAAAACGCAGAAGAAGGAAACGCGTCCTCTAAACACGTGACGATTCGGAAAGCAGATCGGCGAGCCTCGTCGTCCAAAAATTCGGAATTCATCATTCAAATTGGTATAGTAGAGCAACCGGTAGAAAAAAACCGATTCGAAATTCTCTCATCCGGGTGAAACGGACTCGTCGATTAAACGCACAACGCATTTTTCTTTGGAAAGATAAAAAAAGAAAAAAAGGGAAAGCGTAAACAGAGGTCGATGTAGGGGTTGTTGTATAGGGGGTCGCGGCGACGACAGAGGCGATCGACTCCTGCGAAATCGATTCGACGCGCGAGAAGCTACGAGTCTCGTCCGCGTTCGCTTTCGAACGGGACGATTGGATCGCGACAATTTTTGGGACGATCGGCGCTAACGGCGTAATTAACGAGGCTGCCGTGTAACGATTTTCCGGTGACACAGTCGCGTGTCAACGTGTCTGCCGCAGAGCGTCTCTTAAACGGTCGGAAAGATCGAATGATTAGTTGAATTTAGAGAAGAGGGAGAAAGAGAGCGAGAGAAGAGCGAGGGGTGAAGATTCGAAACACTATCGGCGATCGATATAAAAAAAAAACCTGTTGATTGGTTAACGTAGTTTCTTCTAGGAAAATTTTCGGGATCGAAATTAGCTTTTGCTTTTTGTTCGACGGGGAAGGAGCCGCGGGCTTAGAGGGCAGATATCGTTGCGAACGCGACTGTAGGAAAGGTGTCGATTTTCGTTTTTCCTTTTTCCGGGGGAGACGACGGGACCGGGACGCGAAATCGACAGCCGGGATTAAAATTGTGCACGGGCGTTCGCGGAATCAGGAATCTGTTTTACAAATTCTGTCGTCGGAGATAGCTGATCGGAGACGAAACGAACCGAAACGAACCGAAACGAACCGAAACGAAACGAAACGAAACGAAAAGGAAACGCTAGGACGTAGACAGGAGAGCAATGGATTCTCGTTCGAGGGCTTCCAGTCGTCTCCCTCTATGTCGCGGGCGATACGCTGAAACGATCCGGCGAGAAACGGATCGGTCGAAAAAGAAAAAAAAAACCGGGAGGAAAAGAAATCTTTAAGAATTAAAAGAAGATATATTATATTAAAATATCTGTGATGTAAAAAGTAACAAAATTTTGATGTATATTTTTCACAAATTATTGTAACCAGCTAGTGTATATGTATAAGATTACGGATATAAAAAGATGAAGAAAAATACTATTGTAATTACGGTGTGCGGAGACAAAATGATTGTGTAAGAGAGAGAGAGGGAGAGCGAGAGAGGGAGAGAAAGGGAGACAGAGCGAGAGAGTGGGAGAGAAAGAAAAAAAGAGCGAAAGAGAGGGAGAGAAAGAGCGAATTGAAAGCCAACAAGCGAACAAAGGAAACAAAATATGGGAGAATAGCGAGATCGCGAAATTACGTTTTATCCACACCGGTGGTCAGACGGGACCAAGATGGCGGGTGTCGCTCGGAAAGTCGGGCCCAATGATTCCCGTTTTTATTACCTTGTGCTGTTTCGTCGGTTTCTCGAAAAGTCGTAGACTATCGGAGGAAAACTATGAAATTTCTATCGCGTCGTTACCTCGTTCTCCTCTTTCGGAAACACATTGTAAATATATGTCGGCACGCACGCGCGTGCCAAAGCTTTCTCACGCGGCTTCAGACTCCTGGCCTCTGCGCGACTCCACTGGATCGTTTCTCTCGATCGTATTGTTCTTTTATTCCACCCTCTCCCCGTCGGTTTGTCCGTCTGACGGCGTCGAACGACGACGAGAGCGGTTTCCGGGCGCGTCGAGTTTCCCCGAAAGAAAAAAACAAACAAACAAACTAAAAAAAAAAAAGAAAAGAAAATAAGAAAAACTGGAAGATTTGGTCCGATTGGCCCTGAAACGGCTCAATATCAGCTACCTCACAAAGTATCGTCACGTTTGGTACGGTTCGAAGCAAAATGGGGGGAGGGGACTGTTCGCGTGTCCCGTCCGCGAGAGGAAATTGGATGGCCGTCCAGCCGATCGAACGCTCGCCGGAAACGTTCCTATCGTTTTCGAGTTACCACGCCGCTCTCTCGCGAGGCTTCTCGCGAGCTCTCGGTCTCTTATTGAAAACTGACCGGTGTCCTCGATCGACTCGTTCGGTCCGTTCATTGGCGAGAAACCACAACCCCGAAACATTACCCCAACGTAAAAAAAAAAAGAACGAAGGAAAGAAAAGAAAATCGTTGTCGAGGTACCCGAGTCGCAGAGTTCCGAAATCGAAACTCTTCAACTTCCGTTCTGTAATCGCGTCCGAGCGTTGCGACTGTTTGCGGGACGGCCAACCACCAGTTTTCGGAGCAGCGAGCACGCAAACTGCGGGGGGTGGGTAGGTAGGGGATCGTGTAGAAAATGGTCTAAACAGTTCCAAATTGTGCCTAAGTTTCGACGTTACGTTTTTACGACTCGCAACAGAACGAACGACGTATGCATGTAGTTACGTAGCAGTAAACAGGAAGTTTAGTTCGATGCTGGGGGTTGTTCGAGAGGGAACGGGGTGGGGAGAGAGTCTGCCGGGGCGAGAACAGAGAGGACAGGGACGGAAACGAGTTGGACGACCTTTAAGCGAAAATTTAAAAAAAGTAAAAGAATGTGTATTACCTCCGTATACGTTCCAGGGCCGTCCGGCCGCCATCTTGCGTTCATTTTTACGTTCCGTTTTGTCGAATAAGTGCAATTAGGTACACCGACACTGTACACGCAACGACACACACATACATTCGTACAGCCTTCACTAATTACACACGCACACTAAACGACACACACACACATGTACACGTACACGTTACCAAACGTCGATGGAAAACGGAGAAAACGAACTGTTACGCGCTAGGTTACCGTTTTTTAAATTCTATTTTCAATTCACGCATTCTCGAATGTTGGGATTTTCGTGATCAACGAAGAGCTGGCCTGTCGTTCACATAGAGATACACGTTCCACGTTCACACGAGTACACGCACCACAGAGAGATACACAGACACCGACACATTGACACACAAGAAGCCGACGTCGCATCGACGATAAAATACGACACATCGTTTCGACCATACTCGAACGTTCGCGCGTTGTTTCCGAGGACTCGTCCTCGTGGAGAAATTCTTCCGAAAGTATAAAGCATCGCATTAATCAAAAGGCAACGTCGGCGTCGTGGCGCAGAAGAAATTGCCCGGTCCGTACGATCGGACGAGAGAAAGGATTTTGAGCGTAGGGAAAACGCGATCGATCGAGGATCGAACAATCAGGGATGAAAAGAAAAGGTTCAACTGAAACTTACTAAACCATGAGAGAGAGAGAGAGAGAGAGAGAGAGGGAAAGGGAGGGAGAGAGATAGTAAAAGATGTGCGCCCGGGCCGACGTTTAAAGACGTTCACACCGAGACGGTCTCTCTTCCGCGATCCGTCGATCTAACTTGGTACCTAATTCTAATTGGCTTTAAATAAGCTTGTAATTCGTAGGCTCTAGTCATGCAATGACTCTAAAACTGAGTGTAAGCCGCGGCCCTCGCGATGGGCTATAGGCTTTGGGCTTTGGGCTTTGGGGGCGCGTGCTTGCAGCGGGCAAATCGTATACGCGCGATGGTATACGAGGAATGCGACAAACTTACCGAATTGTGTTCAACGGGGCGCGAGGCAAAAGCGAGACAAAAGCGAGGCAAAAGCACCTTGTCGATTCGAGTCGATTCGACGTCCGGCTCGACACCGATATATATCTATATTACTTTTAAACGCGTGACCGCGTGACCGCGTGGACGGCGGCCATCGTCTTTCGGAGAAAATCGCGCGTCCTGGCCGCCGGTCACGCGCGAGAACGGAAGAATGATAGCTAGATAGGTAGATAGAGATATACGACGAAAGAAACAAACAAACAAACAAACAAACAAAAAAAAGAAATCGAAAAGATTTGAGCGCGAGAATGGCAAGAAAAGACGGGGAAAAGCCGGTGCCCGACCACACCTCCGACACGCTCGGCCGGAATCGCGGACTCTCCTCGTATTGCGACCGACACCGATTTCTTTGCAAAGCTCTCACGCGAGTCGCGACAGCTTTGGGGAACGAGCAAGCGAGCTCTCTCGCTGCCACTCGAACTCGAACTCGAACTCGATAAACGCCCTCGATTCTCTGAACAGCGCCGGCGATCCGCGAACTATTTCGGCTAACGATCGGTCGGCGGATCGGTGGGTCCTCTTCGGACGCTGTCCGACCTGTTCGTTCAACTTTTATATCGAATCTTTTTCTAACTTGTCGCTCATCCAACCGGCTGCACTCCCAAAAAGCTAGAACAAAATCCCGGCTCGATCGCCTAAAATTACGATTTCGTCGATTGGCGTCGCGACGCCAAGAGATTCAGCCCCGCGTAAACGCAAACAAACTCTTCGGGAAACTCGAACAACAAAACAAAAAGACTACTATCATTATTATTATCGATCGCGATCGCTGCGCGTTTCACACGCGAACCGAGTGTCAACGGGCGTACACGCGAAGCTCTCGTCGTGGTAAAAGGTATACATATATACATATACATATATTATTCGTCCATCAAAAGGTGATGTATTCTTTAAAGTACAATTACTTCTTGTTCCATATGATAACGCGAGTCGAAATTACTTTCATGTTCCTATCTCGAGGTTTAAGGAGCGAACACGCGTCGTCGGTCTTGTTCGCGGCTAAAAGAGCGATGCGTCCTTGTCGGTCGCGGATCTCATTCACCGCCAAGTATCGCGGCCGACGCGCGATCGGAGACGGTTGCGTCCGGGCTTTCTCGCGGCACTGGCTAAGCCTAGGCGTTTCGACTAGTAGGGATTAGGTAAACAAAACGGCGCTGGTACTACGTAGTTAGCACCGGTAGTACTCGTAGTTTGGCGCTTTAGTTGTTTGTATATCGTATTGTTTCCGTTTCTCTTCGGTTTTCTACTTGTACCGTCACCGCGTGCTCGAGCCTGGCCTGATCGCGTACCCTGGCGAACCATCCGACCGGACCATCGACGATCGGGGCTCTAAAGTGTCCAGATTATTCGGTATTAAACTGCGGACCTGTATGCAAAATCCAAATTTTCTGCATCCATTGGTAAAGAATATTTCCACCCTTAACAGTACATGGAAAAGAATAGGACAATTGTCTTTAATATCTCTTACCGATTCTACCGTTTTAAATTGGCTTTTTAAATCTAGAACTCGAAATATCCGAATAGCAAGAGTCCCAAGGACGATCGTGTCCGTTGCGCGCCGATTCATCGTGAAAAATCGACCACGGTCTCGCGACGAGAACCATCGATCCTATCGCCGAATAATTATCGTAATTAGAAGCATTCCGCGGCGCGTCGAAACGATTGGTTAATTCGGCTCGTTAACGGACCCTCGAACATCGGGGCGACGCGACGCGAACACGGAGCGAGGAGCCGCGTCGCGGTGGTGTAGCCTCTCGGTGCTTCAATCAAACCTGTCTATACCAAAATCACTCCGAAACGCACGCGCCGGAAATTCAAGGTACGACCAACTAGTTACGGACCAAGTACGCTGAACTGCCGGTGAATTAATCAAAAGACACGCGTCCGAGCTGACGCGGGTTACGTATGTATACGAGGAGAACTCTCTTTCTCTCTCCGCCGCCGAGCGCAGCCGATTCCGCTCGCCTCCTCGTTTCCGGTTCGCGCGATCTCGCGACTTTTTCACACGTACACGGTTCGCCGAGGCCAGGCCAGGTCAGGCCAGACTCCGAAACCGGGGCGGTGTTTTTTCGATACGCTGCAGAGTTTTTGAAAAGTTTAAAGTGACCGATCGCGAGCGAAAATGGTTTAAAATTAAGGAAAACGAAGAAACTATTGCGAATCCATAATCGGATCATCCGAGGAAAGAAAGAAACTCCCCCATTTGCCCCCCGATTCCTCCGCACCACAACAAATTCCATATCGAACAGATATTATCGCCATCCATCCACAACACGAGCAAGAACACCCCTCCGTATGACAAACCGTATGGCAAACGCTCTTTGGGAATTCGCCCGCATTTCCGAACCAAACACACGCACACTCAGCCGACACTCAGCCAAAATACCATGAATACCAGAAGTTCAATATATATTAAAAACAAAAAGTAATAATAATAAATAAACAGTACACGCAGTCTGCTTTCTACATACAGCTCTACAACAATATTGCAGCCTCCCGATACCAGTCGTCTCCTTGCAGTTAATTGCGGGTCGCGATTCGCGACGGACGCCGCTCGGAGCTCTCATCTTCGACCGACTGTTAGACGCAAAGAACGCGAACGGACAACAACGGTGTTTCTCGTACACCACTCGCCCTCCCCGCTTGTACGTCTCCCCGGCAAGTCGCGGGGAGCACGCTTAGCCGGGGTGAGGCGAGAGAGCAGGATCGTCGGGGGAGAGCCAATAAGAGCATCATCCCTCGATGTCCTAGTCGAGCGGCGTCGAAGAATAATCGTCCGATCGCCGATCCCGCGCGTGACCCGGGTTGCATACTCACCCGGGCCGCGAGCAACAAAATACAACCGGCAACAACACACAAGCAGTAACAATAGACAACTCTCTCTGTCCGAGCGGGACCGTGCGTCCCAGCCGCGACGAGAACAGCCAACTAAAAAAATAAAAATAATAATCTCTACATATTTCACATAATCCAGCAGTGATCAACGCGAATGCAGATGCCACGAAGAGCAATGCAAAACACAAAAAACAAAAATATACAGGATCGCACCCGGCCAGCCCGCGCGAACTCGGTTTCCCGTCGTTCGGGCTAGCAAAATCGTCGTCTTTCAAAATCTCTTCGACGAACCAGTGTCTCCGTCCGTCGTCCGTCTCCTCGGCTCCGTCGACGATCTATCGATCGATCGATGAACGCGGGGGACGACGGAACGGTGGTGTGTGACCGGCGACGGGCACCGATCGCGTGACCGGCACCGGCGGCGAAAGTCCCCTCAAATCAAAACCCGCAGTCAGCACAGAATATAAACGCTAAGTGCAGAGGAAACAAACTACTATATGATAAACAAAAAAGGTATATATATATATTATATATATATTATATATATATATTATTAATTATTATTATTATTAAACATACATAAAAGAATATTATTAATAACAAGCAAAGAAGTACTATATTACTACTATTATTAATTATTATGATTCTTATTATAAATTTAATGAAACAATGATAACATTCCAACCGTCAATGTGCCACACGACTTTTTATATGCTCTTAAAAAAAAAAAAAACAAAATGGAGAATGGAGAAAGGGGAACGCGAGGTTTTACGATAGAAAAAGAGCGCGTTTTGGTGATCCTCGGGAAGCAGCGCGGGGAAGCAGCGTTCGCGTTACGAATCGTGGGAACACGCGGGAACGATCGCGATCTTAACACTTGGACGGCGGCACCCGGGTCCGTTCGGGCCCGGTATTCCTTAAACGCGAAAATTGTGCGATTAGACGCAACGAGAAGACCGATGGATCTAGAGAAAATACGATTGAAAATGTTTTTAAAAGAATTAGACGAACAACCGTCGAGAGCGTGCGTCTTCCGAGTGTCGAAGAGTCCGAAAAGAGGGAACAAAAGGGCAGGACCCAGATATTTTCGATACCGAACGCGAATTCGTTCCTGTTGGGATCGTCGACCAACGGACAGTACTTATCGTTTTTCATTACCGTGATTCGTTCTCGTCATCGTTGGGACCCGGAGAGCCAAGTGCAATTCTTCGACTCGTCTACTTTTTGCGGCGTTGCACGCCCTCGTGTGCGCGCGAGCACCTCCCATTCGTCGTTAGTTTCTTCCGCGGACGTTAAAGATAGTTCTCTCCCCTTTTCTCGCGAGACGTTCTTCGCTCCAAGTACTTACCTCTCTTTCCCTCTCCTATATCTCGTCACTGCTCGTTCTCCCGGAGCATCTCGGTCCGTCAAATTTCCTCGAGGACACGCCCACGAAAATCGGTCGGTCCGCCCGTTTTTATACGTTTCTTTTTTACGATCAACAATCGTCGAGCCGCGTCAGGGACATTAACGCCGTTCGACCGTCGATTCTCTCTGAGCCGGTGCTTTTGGTCATTCCAGGATCATTCCGTCGCATTTATGTCCTCTCTCGTTCTCCTTCTGACTCTGCGGCTCTCGTTCGAGGCTCGGAGACGCTCGCCGGAGAAGATCGATCGACGGTCGAACGGTCGTTAACCGCCTAGCGATCCGAATATGACCGTGCGTGAAATGAAAAGCTTGAGAAGAAGATCACGGTTCTTCCCGTTGTTCCCTCTCTTCGTTCTCGGGATCGCGAATTCGCCGGACGAACGATACGAGTTGAACGAACAAAAACCAGGAGCAACAGCAGCAACAGCGACAGCGAAGACGAAAGGATATAAAAACAAAAAAAAAATAGTTCCGTTGACATTCCGTCGTTTTTCTCGTGCGGGGGAGATACGTTTCCGCGCTGCTTACGCCGCGGCGAGGGCGCGAATACCACCGTTAATTAACCGTAAATCTAATTTTGGGCATAAATCGCGCGAACACCGACGCGGTGTTTGCCGAACGTCGGGTTTAGAGATCGACCTCTTGTACATACCGCGTAGACGTATACACATCACTTTCTGTAAACTGAGCCACACGTAAATACACACACACATACAGACACGTACAAAAAAAGCCACTCTCGAATGCTGCGATTACGACGCGACTAACTCTCTAGAGTCCCCACAGACACACGTTGTTTTCCCTTCGTCGAGCTTTCGAACGGTACATAGGACCCCCTTTCGCTTAGGCGCCGATCATAGGATGCTTAGGTTGCTCGATCAGGGTTGAAATCGGTCGAACGCGGCCCTCGGTCCGACCCCCGTTCCGTTCTCTTCGTTTCGGAACGATCGAAACCCGTGTACCGAAAAAGCGACGGCGGACGTTCGATAACTGCTCGTCCTCAGGGGCTCCGCGGTTGCCTGGCGGGTGGTTATCGAGCGCTCGCCGAGACCTTTCGCGATTCGTCGTCCCATGTTCCAAAAAAAAAAAAGAAAGAAAGAAAAGAACAGAAATCGACGCGGAACTCTCGTCTAATCGCAACAGAGTCAGTCTCGTGTAAAGTCTCTTGTAAAGTAAACGGAGCGAAGCGTAGCTTTTTCCCAGCTCGCCGGAAGCTTATTCCTTAGGTAGTCCCGCGGATAAAGACGTCAGAATACTCCCCCTTGTGTTCCTCTCGTTAGCGTCGCCGTCAAACGGTGGACACCAGTTTCCTATCGGCTGACTCGATCGCGTCCGGGGATGAGAACGCGACGCTAACGAGGGAAGACCGCGGCCGCCCAGTGCCGTGTACTTCCGACAAGCGGATCGGACACGACGCACACACACGTACACAAACAAAACACACACCCCTTGAACGTAGCCGACATTCAGTTCACAGGAAGATTTCACTCTCTATTCTTCTATCTCATCTCGTTCCCATTCTTCTCTCGTAATTGCTCGTCGAGTACAATGCAACTTGTAAACACGTAAACGTTTTCTGCACGCGTTAGAAGGGTTAAGGAACGTTCGTACCTTCGGGCCCGGGCCCCACGCATTCTCTCGCATTCTGCCGTAGTGCCCCTGTCCCCGATACCATCGGCAGCCTAAGAGGTTCGGGTTAAGTGACCGCGATTCGTTCGCGAGGTTCCCTTATCGGGGGAAGCGCGTTTAACAGCTTGGGGACGGACGGTCCTAGGGACCAGTATCGGTTCATACTCGATGCTGATTTTTCGAGTTTCATTCGCAAATTTTCCGTAGCCAAGGTGTTTGCTCTTGCCCCTCACCCCCCGTAAGGTCCCGTAAATTTTTCGGCTCCCGATGGTACCTGCCCCCCGTCCCCCGATCTTGTTTCAGCCCTGTTTCGTTAAAGCGGCATATCTCTCGTAAAAGTTAAGAGACCCTTGTATACGGGCCGAGGCGCGACGAAGGTCCGGCGTTTGCCCGCGTTTCCCCCCGGGAGGGTTTCCCGACGTTTCCCTCGGGAGGAATGGTCGCGGGTTCGGTTAGCGGGAGAGCGCTACGGTCAGGTATACGTGTCGGAATCCGGACCCCGGGTCGCCCTCGCCCCTTAGACGTAAAACTCTTTCTCGCAAGCTCGAGCAGAAAGATCGTGCGTAAAGCTGAGAAAACGAACACACAGACACAGACACGCTACAAAGCGCTCGTACACGATCGTACACGCGATACACAGCTACACACACGTACAGAAAACGGATAGATACACCGATATACGACTGATGGGACACAAGTATACCGAGCGACACTGTGACGAAAGCTACACGCGAAACACGTACACGCACGCATTATATAAAACACACGCGCCCATTGAAGAAGACAGACACAGACACACGTACGTACGTGCGAACGTACATACACGGACACGAACACAGACGCGCTCGCGCATATACGTTTCGTAACGAAGTATACAGTCTTAGCGCAGTGTTTCATATAGTTAGGTAGGAAACGTCGAGAGAATATTTTTTATATTCCACATGGATTTTACAGTTATATATTATCGTTTCGTATCGAAAGGGAGGAGTTTAAGGCGCGTCCAAAGCGTTACATAGATTATATATATATATTATATATAAAGAGGAAGTAAAAAAAAGTGAAAAAATGTGAAAGAATACGAGACCTCTCGATATAATACGTGTCGCCATTTATTGTTTACACCGCGATGATTCTATATCGATTATATCGGTCGTTCTTATGGCGGTAGGCGCTGTCGTTTATGTATATACAAACGCGTACGGGCGCGTAGGTGCGTGCTCGTTTGTATATATACAATATGAAATAATATCGTGGCGACGTGCGCGCGCGCGCTGGCGTCCTCTTTGCGCGCGCAAAGGAGCCTCGCGACGATTCGCGCCGCGTGCGCGTCGCTTATTATCTCGTTGGCGATTAATTAATCTCGCGAGCCGCTCGGGGCTAATTAGCCGAGGGCGTAGCGTTCGATCGAACACTCGGTTTTTGGGGAGGGGGATGGGAATGTGGGATATGGGACAGGGGGTTTGGGGGGGAGAGGGCCCTTTCAGTTTCAGTATGTCCGAGTGCGAGCCGAAGATCCCGGTCCTTTTCTCTTCCTCTCTCTCTTTCTCCCTCCCATTTTCTTCTCTACTCTCTATCATTAACCCTTATCTCTCTCTCTCTCCCTCTCTCTATCTGTCCGTTTCGGCCGGGGGCTCGCACTACCCTCTTTCGTTTCGAAGGCTTTTCCTTTTTCACCCGTTCCGCGAGAAGAAAAAAAGAATCATAGATCGACGCGGGGTAGCACGTTCGAGGAACAGAGCGGGATCGATCACGAGACGGAAGACACCGTATAGAGCCCGTGCATACCTCGATACGGTACACGAATCCGTACATCAACACACTAACTCACTCACTCACACACACACGTACACACACGCGTACACATAAAAATTTCGCGCGTACGCGTCATCGGCGAACAACGTTCTCCACCGAACAATGCCGGAGTTCGTTCGCAAGGAGGGACACGCTTTCCAGAAAGCGAGACGCGGGACTCGCAAGTTGTACAGAGTACCGTCGAGTTGTCGCGCGTAATCGTAGCGCGATTAGGAGTATCGTTTTAAATCGATTGTAATTAGTAAACGTTACTTTTGTTGATCGCTTGGACCGCGGATCCGCCGGATCGATCCGGATCGATCCGGCGGCCCCGAATCCCGGCGGAAGATCGCGCGTCCATAAAAACGAACCCGATTGCGAGTCCGCGCTGATCACATATGTATATTCCATCGTCGCTGTTAAGAGGATTAGGATCCCGCAAGAGTTGTTCGACTCGCAGTTGCCGGTTCGTTTACGCGCGGTTCTTCCCCGAGAAGCGAGATAGAAAAGACACACCTTGGGCATTCTTTTGAATCGCGTTCGAGCGAATCGCGAATGAGAGTGGAGGAATGACGAGTGACGAACGAGTCGCGAGTACGTGGTTCGCAGCTTTGAAACATGTGATACGTCGGCCGGCAAACTCCACTTCCCGGCCACCGGGAACAAAAACGAAACCGCGAACGCTGCTAAAAAGCGAGAGAGAGAGAGAGAGAGAGAGAGAGAGAGAGAGAGAGACTAGAGAAAACGCACGAGAAAGAGAGATATAGAAGCGAAGCAGCAACGCCCGGGAGTCGATTCGCTGGCCGACGCATTTTTTAAAGATTCTTTGATGTAGGACGCTCTTTTGTTGAAGGTTGATTGTTGTCAAAATGGTTGTGAGGTTATACTATTTGAAATATGTTAACGATGCGAGAGCCGACCGTCCGGACGATCGACGACGCGAAGGATGACGATCTTCGATCTAGGAACGGCGTCGTCGATCGTCCACGACGGTCGCCGGACACAGAGACGAAGGGGAAAGCGCGCGCTCCATGACGTTCTCACCGTATTTTGTAAATCGCGAACATTCCGTGCGATCGGGCCGGGATCGGGTATGGGGAAATTTGATTCAGTCCCTTTTGGTCCTGGAGCGTTCGCCGACGGATCGAGCCCGAAACCGAGACCGGCCCGAGACCGGAGCGCACGGTTTCCCTCGAGAGCGAACGACTCGTCTCCGAGGAAGTGTACAACTGGCATTATACCCGACGTGCGGTCTGGCCCGAGAGCGTGTCGTTCCCTTCCTTCCCGAGAAGCTTCTCCGGGAAATTCGTTGGATAAAGAGAGATTCGAGGGTAAAAGGCCATTTAAACGCAGAGCAAAAAGATCAAATCGAAGAGGAGTCGAAGAGCTGCGGGAAAAAGGGAACGACTCGACTTCGGGCCAAGGACCGGCAGCAGGCTGATAGAAAAACTATGCGACTGATACAGACCAGTATTCGTTGGCGAAATTGTAAAGTTAAAATTCGCGTATCCTAGCCTTAACGAGAAAGATCAAATTAGGTTATATAACGGCGGACGTGACGAAATTCTCTCGATTGGCTGTAAGCAAATGTGTTATCGTGGAAGAGCGAGTGTTTTTAATCTTCGCACGGTGATGTGTCTAGTGAGAGTAATGTTATTAGGTATCTTAAGCGTGCGTAATCTATAAAGAAAAAGCGGAACGAAATGCCAGTTGTAGAGAGATGTTCTTTTTACTTTCTTATTCTTCTTATATTCTTCTTTCTGGGAAATTGGAAAGGAACACGCCCCGAGCGGGACGCGCTCTCTCGTTGATCGATCGCCACCACGGAGAGCACACACACATACATACACACACACACATATATATATATATATATATATATATATACATACAGACACGGAAAAACAGAAAAACCGTTTCGGCGATCTTTGCGATCTTGCGATCTTACGATCCTTGCGAGCGATAAGGAGCGAACGTTTCGTTCGTGGACGTAGGAAAGGGAAACAACGGGAAACAATGTCGAGACTGTCCGTCGGCGCCCCGACGGAGGATGTTGCTTTTCCCGTCGCGATACATCGTCGGCACCGAGACGATCGGAACATCTTTTCTCGGTTTCCGTTCGTTTTCTCCATTTTTTCGTATTTCTTCTTTCTTTTTTCTGACAACCGATCCACGGCCGGAGAGAGAGAGAGAGAGAGAGAGAGAGGGACGGTCAGCGAGGAACGGAAACGGAGAAAAGCGAAACGGCGATTCCGAATGGGCGAAAGGAACATTGTCATGTGTATACGCGATCACAAACCTTTTTCGAGAAACGACAGCTTTACCGATAGTTAAACCAATAGTTTTTTCGCAACACGGGCACACGTAACGAATACCTACAAGTTCACATATACAAACACACACACACGCGCGGAAAGAGACACGGAAATACACACAGACGCAAAAACACACGTAAACACACACACACACACACACATGCATATACATGTAAAGCGATCCATGCGACAACAAGAAACAAACAAAAAAAATTGTTGTATGAATATAACGTTTGCAGTTAGGTGGGACCAAAAACGACTTTATATCTCTATGTGCATATCCAAGCAACGTGTAATTTAATTAATGAATTAATTAATTATCCATTATTAATGACTAGGCAAAGAAAAAAGATCCATTGATAGCGATCGAGGACGATGACGAATCATTAACCAATAATTAGATTATTAAGTTTGTTTATTGATGCATTATTCTATGATATCATTATTATTATTATTATTATTATTATTAACTTTATTGCCTTTATTATTATTTTATTACATTGATTAATGCCGATGATAATATTATTATTATTTAAACAATGTTTTAAGACATGATTATTTAGAGATCGTGTAGGAACAGTACGTATCATTAATTATTAATTATTTTTAATTATTATTATTATTATTATTATTATTATGAGATATTTTGTTGTATTATTTTCAATAAAATCGATTGAAAATATTTAATTTCCTCGGTTTTGTTTTTTGATTTTGCGCTTCGCCGGATTCTCTAGGTTGCTGAATATGCGGTTTCTTCTTTCTTTCGCGATTTCGATTGCTTTCTTATGGGACGAGGGTCTGTGTCGATCGAGAGACCGGATGGAAACCGGAAGAGGAGAAAAGCGGAAAAGAATCACTCGAAATCGCGGCACTCTCCTCAATCCCACCTTCTTCATCTACTTCTAACTATAATTTCATCTTCTTCCAGTTTTCATTGGTCCATTGATTTTTCATGTTTTTCAGTTTGACTTTTCATTGGCTACGTCTGTATACGATTTTCTCTCCTTGATACCCCTCCGAGAGCACCCTCCTCTTACGCTCCTTTCTCTTCTCCCTCTCTCCCTCTCTTTCTCTCTCTTTCTCTCTCTCACTCTCTTTCTCTTTGTCTCTCCTTTCTCCCTCTCTTATTCTCACGTATTTCCGGAACGATTTTCGAGACTCGGGAAGAACGGGGGAAGACGAAACGAACGAACGAACGTACGAACGAACGAACGAACGAACAAACGAACGAAACGAACGTACGAACAAACGAACAAGCTAAAAAGTTTCTAAACGGACGAGAGATAGAGAGAAGTTCACGCGACCGAAAGAACCAGAGAAGGGAAACAAAAGAAAGAAGGAAAGGCACCGGAAAGTAACGCTGAAAGCGAAGAGGTCCAAGGGAAACAAAAAGATTTAGAGAAAAAAACAAAAAGAAAGGTAAAAAAGTAACAAATTGATCGATATAGTAACACGAGAAAAATGATCGCGCGGAGACGCGATCGTCGAACCGTAGAGGGGAAACAAACAAAAAACCAGAGAAGATTTTTAGATTACCGAGGAAGCAAAGGAGGAACGCGTGGAAGCGAGCACACAGAAACAATGAACAAAACATGAAAACAGAAACGATCAAACAACAACAGCAGCAGCAGCAAACAACAATAAACAATCAGCGATGGAAACAGTTCAAGGGAAACGAAAAACGAAAAGAAACACACGAGAACAAAAAGAAAAAATGAAAAGATACAGTCGACAGACAGAGAGATACAAGAAAAAAAAAAAGTAAAACAATGGATGAAAAGAAAAATAGTTGTAAAAGCCACAAACACATACGCGTACACACATACACACACAAATGTACTAAGTAAGTTCATACTGCGTATTGCCTTTCTGACTTCGGTGTGAAAATATATAAATAAACAAAAAAAAATGTCAGTCGTGCCGGGACTCGGGGATTTTTCAGCGACTCGTGTAATATTATAGCTGTTTTAATAGAATCCCGAATTGAGGCGGGCGGAGCGCGATCATGCTAGCAGCTCGCGTTTCCCGTTTCCCCTGCCGGTGGGTCTCCGGTTTTTTTCCCGAAAAAATAGCAAAACAGAAAACGAGAAAAAAAAGAAATAAGAGAACGACGAAAAGGAGAACAGGAGCGGAAACGCTGCCGTAGACTTCGAGGACACAACTCGGGTCCGCGTGTCATCCTCGTTAAACTCTGTCGTCGGACTTTGTCGGATTCTTCCCTCTCGAGCTCGAGGCTCGGGCTTCCTTCTAATCGATCTCTTTCTCGAGATCGACCGTGGACCGCGCGACGTCGAGCGCCGATACAAATCAAATCGAATCCGAGAATCCGCAAATCGGGAAAAAGAAAAAGAAAGAAAAAGGGAAACGGGTGTCGCGGCGAGAAAACGCGGCCACGCTGAAACGAAACGATCATTTTTTCACTGTTCTCCGCACGAAAGATAACGTTGTCCCTCGACCCTCGAGAATAAGAGAAGTACGCGAAAATCCCCGCGTCCCCGCCGGTTGTGTCTGTTTCATGTTTTTCAATATTTGTAATTTATCGATAAAATTATTAAACCGGTATCGATACATAACAGTCTAAAGTGTGCGCTACTCTACATAATATTATTATATATAAAGTATAAAAGTATACATTATATATATATTATATATATATACATATATATTATATATGAGAAGTATAATATATATATTATACACACATTGGGATTGGTGAGAATATACGGTTTTTTCGCTTTGGAGTGTTATTTTCTGAAAATATTGAACAAAATATGGAAAAAAAAATTAAAAAATAAAACCAATGAATAAAAAAAAAAAAACAAACAAACATAAACGAGCCGTTCTTTCGTCTTCTGTGATTCTTTCATTGCTACCGCGCCGACTCCTCGGTTCTTCTCGGAAAAGACGCCGTTCGATTTTTTCGCGACGCGTTTGCTTCCTGGACGCGTTTTCCGGAAATGATGCCGGACTCGAAGAGCATCGAGGACGAGAGCAGCAGATCGAACGGACTCGGGAACGAGGTTGTGTATTCGATCGTGGGATCGTGCCGATCGAACTTTCCGGAAGAACTCGCGGCATCCGATCTTGTCGCCCGTCCAAGTCCGAGGCGCGCGCGGAAACTTCGCTCCGATCCCGAAACTCAAAGCAGACCCCGAAAATTGTAGGGAGCCGGGAATCCAGTCGATCAGCCAGAAGTTTCCGGTGGGTCGGCCAACAAGTTCTTGTACACCCTTCCCGCGAAGTTGAGGAGCTTGCGCGGCACACCGATCGAAATCGCAATCGCAATCGCGGACGAGCCGCAACCCCCGGAGCTGATCGAGTTAGAATTTTCTTCGGTCGAGTCTCGCCGCTCGGATCCGCAACCCGTAGAACTCTCTCCTCTTTCTGTAGATTACTGGGAAATGCTCTCGGGATCGACGACTACGAGACCAACATGGCGGCCTTCTGGTTCCTCGATACCCTGGCGCTTCAGGTTCTCAAACACAGGACGAACCTCGACGAAAATTACTTGAGCGTGCTGGTCAGCTGGCTTGCCGGAGAGATGATGCTCATTCGAGGTAATCTGTCACGATTTTTAACATGTTCATTTCCAAAATATCGTACAGAAAATTTCTCCTTAAATGTACTCTGTAAAAAGCAGATGCTGTAGATTCGATTGTGAGATTCTCGGCATTATTAGGAACACTGGCAGGACTTTCATGATTATCTCCGGACTTAGAATAGCATCGCTCCGACAGCGAACGTGTCGATCACGCCCAATGCTTTAAACTTGTGTCGATTCGCAGAGAAGAAGCTACCGCGCGAGGAGTTTTTCAGGCTGATGAAGGAGCTGTTTCATCAGGCAGCGAATAAAATATCCGAAATGAATCGATGTCCTTACTGGGACGAAATCGAGTGGGAAAAACCGGAGGAAACCGACGTGGACGAAAGAAAGGACGACCAAGATGCAGCTCTGGAGGACTTCCAGCAAACTTCGATGAAAAAGTAGTCTATCCACTTTCGTCTCGCGATTCGGTGCGAGTACCCGATCGATTCGCTGCGCTTTTGTGATCCAGGACATCGCAGAGCATAGTAGGCAAGAAAGAGTCATTTTCGGCTAACGGAGAAGATGAGTATGAACCGTTCCTCAGCAACGTGGACCCGCTAGTCGTCTTGAACACCTTGATAGAGTCTACCTACGACATGTAAGCTTGTTTTCTGAATTTTCTCGTCTTTTGTTACGAACGAATCTTGTGTAGGAGGATAATGGAAATATTTTTCGTCGAACAGGTACGCTAACGAGCTCAGATACGATTTGGTCTACGCGGTGTTTGTGGAGCAGATAGAGATACAGAATTATCAGTTGCCGTTTTCTATCAGAAAACCGCGGCCAACGAAAGCGTCCGAACCTACGATGTCGCCTTTCAATGTGGAACTCCGCAGAACATTCGAGATTCACAACGTGTTCAAGGAGAAGAAAACGTCGGGTACTGTAAATCTACAATTAATACTTGTACAAATACTTTTCTGTTTGGATAAAAAGATTAATGTTTCAGGCAAGGGAAAGAAGAAGAAGAATGTTGCATTCGAATGGCCCAACACACCCGCGAATTCGCTCGACGAGGAGGAGGCCCTTCTGCAGAATCGACGGTTCATCTTGCCGCTGGTAGAAGCGAACGAGGCGATGGCTTTGTTCGATCAGTTTCAAGAGGACGTTTAACATTAACACGTTGCGAAACTATTTATTTCAAACCCAAGCGTCAGATTGAAACGTACAACTTGGGAGCTGCGGAGATTTGGGAAGAACTAAAATTTCAGTACCCTGTTATTTTATATTTTTTATTTTTAGTAAACAACAAAGACTGTTCAGAGAGTGTGATTAGAAAATGGGTGGGGAACTATGAATTAGAGGGATCACTGTGTCGACAGCACGGTGCCCCATTCCCTGCAGCTGAAGTCTTTGATGCTTCCAATGATTTTAGGGATTTGCAATTTGATAAATTTCGTGGAACCAGACAGGTCCTCTCGAGATCGGCCTAGTTGTCCATACTTGTTGCATCCGCAGCCCCAAAGTGTGCCATCGTCTGCTAAGAAAATAAAATTCTTCAACGTGGTTCGAACCCTTGGCGGTTACCATAAAAGACACGTACCCGTTAGACACACGGTGAACGTGTTCCCGCATTCGACTTTCTTCACGAACGTTTCTACGACTTCGTTTTGATCGTCTGTGAAATCTACCAGTGTCGGCACTGCGACTACTTTGCTGTCCAGAGAGGGAAACCCTAATTCTCCGTTCGTGTTCCACCCCCACGCGTACAAGTCGCCCTACGATTTAAAATACATCTTTGAGAGAAGCATTCTTTCTCATCGATTTCATTCTTTTTTATCTAGTGTATTAACTTGGTCGGTGATCACAGCGCTATGCCACCCCATCGCCGATATTTGAACAACTTTGAGACCAGCCAGAGCCTCGATCAGTTTAGGGTTGTCGCAGTCCTCGAGATCGTTATGTCCCAGCTGTCCACGCCTGTTTCAAATTCAATTCTTTTTTTACCATAATTATGCGTCGATTCGAAGCATTCTAATACGTACGTTCCCATCCCCATCGAGTACACGTCGCCGCTCTCTGCTAAGAGGATCGTGTGATCAAAGCCACAAGCTACGTCTACGAATTTCACCCTCTTCGGCATCTCGACCAACGTGGGGACATTGAAAACACGACCTGAAGCGATTTATAGTGACTTTAACGCTTGGAAAATGTACTTCACAATTAGGTCTTTATCTATTAATTTTTTCTTTAATATATTACGTCAGTGCAAAAGTTCATGCCCGATTAATACAATACTTTTAAACATAAGGAATTTCAGAGTTCACTATTGTTTAATCTGTTGTCATGTCATGTTTGGAACATGTACCTAAGTTAGTAAGGACTACAGTGCATCCTCCTTGCAGAACTTTAACAGGATACTCTTTATCAGAGTCATCGTTGCTTGGAATAAAGTTCGTCACCTTTTTCCAAGCGTCGCCAGCCTCATAGATCCGGTATCTCCACAAATCATTGTTATTAGACAAGATTATTATATTGTCTTTACCAATTGCAGCTGACTTACAACTACAAAAGAAAATGGAATTATCCTCTGCTCTCCCAGGAACATCCAAGATCATTATACCTGTCCAATGGATTCTCCGGAATCTGTATCAATTGAATACCGGTGTTCCCTTGCTGATCTTTCTTGCAAATATGCAATTCCCTCCCCTTCCACAAAAGAAAGTAGCCCCATCCTATTTGAAAGTCTGTGATTCCAGAGAAAGCGACTTCAGTGAATGAATCCACTACGTATACAATGTCTCCGTTATCAGAGAACAATGTATTAGCATTATATCCGGCATAATAAAACATGTTCCCACCATTGAAATCAATTGTTTCTATGAAAATACGATTTACTGTGTGTTATCTAGACGTAAGACCTTACAGAGCTCGTAGAAACTAGAAAATGAGGGTCGAAGACTCGATTCTTGGCTCGCTTATAGTTTCAATGTACATATCATCTATGTTGTAAGGTAAGAGACTATACCCGGATCATCGTTTCCAAGCAGATACGATAAAACGCTATTATTGGCCAAAATGTGCAGGTGTACAGTTCTAGTTTCCTTAGTTACGGGAGCAACAACACAACAAACCCTGTGGACGATAACCCAGTAGTGGACGTGTCGTGGTTAACTGTGGCCACGATTTGTTTCCCGATTAATAAATAACAAACGAAACATGGTAACGATTATCAGAGATCATTGATCATTCTAACGTGCACAAAACGATCGATCATGCACCCCTTTCTCACTGCGTTCAATCTGTCTTTCGAGACACGACACATGTACGACATAACCTATCGGTAGCTGCACTGTCAAGATTCGATAGTCTACTTTGTCGGAATGCACTGCTTAAGTGGAAAATGTACGATCGAAGTATCTGCTGCTACTTTTATCCAAAATCGATGACAAATATCCGTGGTTCAGCAAAATATTCTGTAAATGTTGTTAGATTGAAGCGTTGTTTCGTGTACAGCAAACGGAGCTGCGATTCCGTCTGCTACGCCGAGCAGCGCGAAATTTGAATCGTGTTCTTGCTTTCCGTTTCAATTTGCTTCATAGAATCTCTTCTTTCTTTTTTTTTTTTTCGCTTTTATTTTAACAAACTTTTTTTGGACAACTATACTACGAGCGTTCTTTGGCAAATTATTATAGGATTTTGAGAAAGATTCAACCGGGATATTCTGTAGCCTGAGAAGACAGTGTGTCTTTGCAGAGTTAAATGTTTCATTGGTATTGTATTAATTGCAACTACTGGCTAATCAACGACGATTACAGGGACTGTTGGCGATCCTGAGGAAATTGCGTTCGAATCCGGACAAAGAGCTGCGCTTGCTTCTTCTGGGTCTAGACAATGCTGGAAAAACGACGATACTCAAGTCTTTGGCCAGCGAAGACATCACACAGGTATCGGATATTTTATATTTATTTTATATTTTATATTTTACCGCGTATTTTCCGTCGTTGCTCCACATTTGATCGTCATCGGTTCAAATATACTTACCTTTATGCCACATTGTCTTTTTAATTAAAGGTAACGCCGACCCAGGGCTTCAACATCAAAAGCGTGCAAAGCGAGGGCTTCAAATTGAACGTCTGGGACATTGGCGGTGCTCGAAAGATTCGACCCTACTGGCGAAACTATTTCGAAAACACCGACGTTCTGGTTAGTGGAATTCTGCACGTTTCAGAGAATCATTAGCGATCGTTAACAATACTTTTTTCGCACAGATCTACGTGGTGGACAGCGCGGACGTGAAGCGACTAGAAGAAACTGGCCAGGAATTATCAGAATTGTTGCTGGAAGAAAAATTGCGAGGAGTTCCATTGCTGGTGTACGCCAACAAACAGGATCTAGGACAAGCGGTAACCGCGGCTGAAATCGCAGAGGGTCTCGGTTTGCACAACATCAAGGACCGAGACTGGCAAATCCAATCCTGCATCGCCACCGAGGGAAAAGGTGTCAAAGTATGTTAACAAATCTGTTGGACTGTTGACTATATATAATTGATGGGAATTTTCGAATCCTACAGGAAGGACTGGAGTGGGCGTGCAAGAACATCAAGAGGAAGTAACCAGAGAAGAAGAGTGATCCAAGTGTGAACAAGAGAGGATATTGTACCTGCACGATGCATCCTGTACAACCATCATACGTTTTATTTGGCTTTCTCTCTAATATTTACAGGAGCTGTTTGCTGACAGATTGGCCGGTGACGGGTTCGATGGAGAACGCGCGAGCATGATCGTGGTAACCGTCCGACTTCGGTGACCCTGAGAACGCGTGGCTTCTCTTCTCGCGCGTTCCTCCTACCGTATAAGATAATTTTTCTAGATTCCTTTAGAGTAAATAAATATATATATATACTTATATGTATAACGAGCCGGGACGAAGAGAAATAAAAAAGGTTCTCAGAAACTGAACGCCTAAGTTGCTCCGCCGCGTCCACGACTCCGCTGTTTATGTACACGCAAGGAATCAAAGGGTGCGCACAAGCCTTCGCTTCGCCGATTTTCGTTGGGAATCGAACTAACAACAGAAACGACTCGGTAGCATTGTTACGACACATTCCTGCCGCGGATGATAAACATTTTCGAAACGATTCGACGTCGCGTCGCTTGCTCGCGAGGTCTCTTTCCTCTGTCTCTCTCTTTGTCTTTCACAGGCGCACTCTCGTCGAGATCATCAAAGTTCACTGTGAACGCTCTCCGTGGTAACTCGGATCTCCTCCTCGTGGAAGTCTGTACAGTTGGCCGGGTACTTTTGCTGAAAAATTTCCGAACGGTTCACGATCTTCTGTCTCACAATAGAAAACGATCACGTGGACAACGAGCTCGTCGAATATATCGTTCTCTTTCTTTCGTCCAGAATGCTGACAATGCGACAATTTGCACGACAGAGGCGTGCAGCTGCTAGTCTCGCTTATGTTCAGTTCAAGTTTCAGGATCGCATGGCAAATCGTTCACACACGACGACGCAATCGAACACGGTTGTTGCGTGTAGTCGGGACAAATTACCCAGAACGAAGCGGACAGATACGATTACAAGCATGCGTCGAAGAAATGCCACGTAAAAGTATTTGCTAGTAGAGCTAACGGATTCCATAGTGAATAGAAAATAACGATTAGCGACGACGAAGTTACAAGGATTTTTTGAGAAACCATTCGCGAGACTAGCTGCAGCCTCACCTTACGAGGTTTTTTCAACGAACTTTTTGCCCACACCGGTAGTTTTACTCACGACGCATTTGTCGTGTTCTGTGATGGCCCCGTAGAGAGTCCAGAAACTGGTTCCCAGCTTGTTGCTGACAGCCCAGGCCGCCGGATAGCTTGTCGCCTTCAATAAACCGCTTCGCAGAGGCGACTGTTGCTTGTCCTGCTCGTTCTTCTCGTTTATGGTGCAGAGAATCTGGCTGGCGCATTGCGGCCTTTTGATCGCCCATTTGTACGCACGATAAGCCTGAAAACCATACATTCGATATCACGCTTGGATTCGAACATCGGCATCTACGCGTTCGACGAGTTACCTTCAACATGGGATCGACGATGTCGTTGTTGATCACTTCGCTGAGTCTGTTGCTGATCTCCCTGGCGTTCACTCGGGACATGATGAATCCCTTCTCAGAGGCCAGGGTTATCAGTTCCTGGACGTAGGAGACCGCTGGTCGGATGTACTGCGAGCTGTCGATCTTCATGCCCAGATGCCTCTTCGCGATCGCGTTCACCAGCCTATCGAAATTCCATAGAATCAGTGATCAACGTGCTCGGTTTGACAATCGATTCATTGAAATTGTTATCTTGGGAGCAACATGCTATTAGAAGGTTCCATATATCCTCACCTCGATAAGCTCTCCACCGGTCTCATCGCGTCGAACATGGCCGACTTCGGGAATCCCTGCGACTTCAGGAAGCTGTTCCCGACAAACTGCGCGGTGTTGAGATACCGTTGTTGAATCTGCGGATCGGACACGTGAGAAATCCACTCGCCGACGTAGTTCGTCATCGCTCGGATCCACCGTCGACGCAGAGCCGGGTTCTCGAAGCTGTCCAGCATCTTCTCGTACTGTATATGACCGTGCACGTCGGTCATCTGTCCCACGAACTTCGCCAAACCGCTGTTCTTCCACAGGGTCTGACCGAGCTCGGAATTACTGAAGTGATCCCACATCACGTGCAGGTTCTCCAGAATGGGTGGCATGTACCAGGAATGTCCCGAGTGATCGTGCGACTTCTTGGGCTGGCCGTCGACCTCGTTCTCGCTGCCCAGGTTCTGTATCAGCATGGGCAGAACACCCATCAGGAAGTCCGAGTTCCCAGAGTTCTGACCAAACAGCGTGCTGCCCAGATTGAGCAGGCCCTCGAAGTCTATGCTAGGCTCTTGCTTCGCCTCGACGTCCCTGCTGATCCTCTTGCCACCTTTGTCCGGGTTCATCATGCCCTCTAAAACCGAGCCTATCACCGAATAATCGAACCCCTGTCGGTTCTCGTTGCCAGCGAACAGGGTGCCGATGCCGGAGATGATCTGTCCGATACCGTCCAGGTTCGTCTTGCTGCCCAGAATGTCGTTTCCCTGTTTCGCGCGTGATTAGTTTGGTCGATTAGCCTCTACATAACGACGATAAGTGTCTCTCGTTTTACCTGTTTGCCGGCGTCCGGCTGCACGAACGCGTTCGCCAGTCCCTGCAGCCCGTTCATCCCATCCTTGTTCGAGAAAAAGGACTTGGCTGCCTCCAGGAACACCGCCGAAGCATCTTCCTCTTCGTGCTTCTCGCAGCTCGCCGCGGCGGCCAGCAGGATCAGTAGGATACACGTCCTCGGCAACAACATCTTCACGGTGATTCTACGCTCCTGTACCGTGCCTGAATAAATCAACGAATCTCTGTTATCTATCTATCGATCGATCGATCGATCGGATACACACGATCACGGAATTCGCTGCCCCACGGTGGCCTAAGCCTAGGTGGCGAGGAGTCATTGACCTTCAACCGGATCCTCACTCTGGTCGAGTTATTTTAGGAAGGCGCGGCTTCTTCGAGGCCGTGAGCGACACACCGGAAACGTTTCGGCTCGTGGTCACTCGGCTATACCGTTGCTCCCACTCTCTTTCTCTCTCGCTCTACCGACACGCGACAAAACACAATCGCCGACAATACGTCGCCAGTATGCGAGCATCTCCTTGCTGACGATCGACGAACCGTTCGCCCGTAGCAGGAAATATCGCTCCGAAACCCTTGCACGAGGATGATCGTCTTGATCCAAATTTTCTAGGCCAGTTTTAAATTTAATTTGTTCTGTCTTCTTTTTTTTTTAAGAAGCAATGTACAACAAAAAATCATTTAATCCTCGCCTGAAGACTGGCCGACCTTCGAAGAAGATCGTCCGTCATGTAATCGTTAACGGCGTTCGTTCACCGAGGGTTAAGGCCGATTTCCGGTTTCAGGGTTGCAAGCTGCGGCCCAGGGTGAACATCCTGGCGACCTTGGGCTATCGGCGAGCGTATCGGTGCTCGGGCACGTGGTGAATGGAAAGAAACGGCTAACAATCGGAGCGCGGTGTATCCTAACGCGCAATTCCAGTACCGTAAACCGCATGAAATTGACATTCTCGAGGAGGAACGACGATTCGGGCTAACGGTACCGGCAGTTACTCATCGTTCCTCCGACGCGAGGCGCCGAACTCGCGTCAATAATCGCCGGGCCGCCGGGCCGGGCCGAATCGGGCCGAGAATTCCATTCCAGATTCGACCGGGGGCTCGGTCGAAACCGAAACCAAGCCTCTCTTCCAAGAGAAGGGCCCCGACTGGCCCACTTTCATATTTGCGCGATGATGTTATACAAACTTGGATGATGGAACATATTAGTCCTAGTAAAAACACGAATCACTTCAAAACCCGTTTCTGATTGCCACCGACGCGAATTCGCATCGTTCTACCAGCTATTCGTAACAGGAAATATTTTCATTTCGAGGAACAATTTCTTATTGCGGTTCTAGACTTACAACCCGCGAAAATTTGAGCGCGTCCAATCTTTTACAACGCGCCAAATTTAAACCACGTAGGAATTATCTCGCGTCGACTACGCAAATATGAGTTACACACATTATCCATATGATATTGAAATGCTATGACCTATAATTTTACATTCTGTAAAATGTCCTCCTATTATCTTATTACAAACGATTACTATGCGTTTGTAATCGACGCGTTACAAATGTCTACATGTTTTAAATTTGGCGCGTTGAAATTTCTACGCGTAGTACCTTACGTCTAACTTGAATTATTTATATCTTTAAAATTGTCAGGAAGCCACGGCTAACGTTCCATATATATATATATGACGAGTGATTCGCGTGCGTAAAGTCGTGCGAAAGCCCGTTGAAATCGAAGTCTGACAACCTGGGTCCTCTCTCGCGAGCGGCATGGCCCTGTTTCGGGCCGGATTCGATCCTCGAATCAGCCGCCAGCGAAATCCGCTGGTCGACCTAAAAACGCAACGAAATCGACCCTGGAACGAGGTCGACCCGGTTTCGCACGGTGCAGCGCGCTCGTGCCGGGCGCGTTTATTTATCAATTTCGCGCGTAAACACACCGGAGAGTGCGAGATGCATCGACGAGAGGGAAAGCGCAGTCAGAACGTCCGGGTCGTCTCTGTTCTCCAAGGTCGGTCGGGCTCGAGCAATTTCCTGGTCGCCTAATTTTTCCGCTTTCCGTCTAACGGATTTTTAGCTAACGGAGTCCGGTATTATTAATGGTTTTGCTCAACAACGCGTACCGTTCCCGAACGGATGACGCGGCGCTAGGAACAGGAGCAGGACTTATTAGTCCGTCCCGAGATATTCACGGGTCTCCAGGTAACCGGCATCTCGCCGCGTAATTAGAAGAGCTCGTTAGACACGGTCAGCGTAACTTTGTACGCCGGCTGAGCGCAATTTTCCGTCCTTAACAGTTCCTTTTCTTTTTTCTTTTTTTTTTTCTTTTTCGAGACGGTTCCATTTTGCATTGCCACTTATTACGTCTGGACCAGCAGAAAGGAGCCTGTGGCGGCGACCTTTGCGGATACAGTTTGAAATCGCCGCGCGTCTTTAGGTGAAAGGTAGCTCGAGAGCGTAATCATCGACCGAAATACCTCGGGTTCGATAATTACGCCTATCGTCGTTACGGTTTTCGTTATCGCCGTAATTAGCCGGTGAACCATGCCGAAGATAACGCGGTGTTGTTTGCCACGTAACACAATTTTTTGCAATGCGAGTCCGTGCTACCGAAAGCGAACGAAAGAAGCTGTTCCGATCTCCGTAGGAGCTGGCGAGATCTCGCGAACGCGATTTTCCGAGAATCGACGATAGCTCTGCCGGTTATTCGACCCGATAGAAAAGTACCAGGTTGCGACTCTTCGGTATGCAGATAACGGGGAGCTTTGGACGACTCCCAAAGTGCCACGGGAATCGGTAATCGAGACGAGGAGAGATGGCGTCTCAACCCTTCCGCTCCTAACTTACTTTCAACCTACTCAACGGAAGATTTTTCTTATAGAAAAATCCATAAACTATGAACTAGGCTCTAATTCCAGCATGAGCGGAAGGGTGAACGGGTCCCGGTTAGTTTCCCTTGGCACCAGCAAGGTCTAAACGGTAGTCGCAATCAACTAGAGCGTGCTCGATAGTACAATATTCCCGTGGATGGGATCATTGAAGCCTGACACACCGGTACTCGAACGCGCGTCACACGGTTTGCGCACGTACGAGCGAGAACCGTTCGCGTAAAATCGACGGGAATCAGGTTCACCGATCCATCAAGAATGTTTGCGGACGCTTTCCGGCATGGAACCCGGCCGGGCTGTATACACTCGTTCCACATTCGCGAAGATCCATGGACTTTCGTCTCGGCTTCGACAGAGATGAACGTTCGAGGGAGACAAGAGTTTCCAGGAAACAGCTCTGAACGATAGAGAGACCGGTTGACCCGAAAACTTTCGGACATCCGGGAAAAGATCGCGATTCGATCGCTGGTCGACGACCGTTTCCGGTTTTGCGGTGTGGACTTACTTCGAGAGCCTGGCGATGATCGGTAATCGAGTATCGAGGCTTAATCGGAGAACTCGCGAGCTGCCGAGGAGGAGTCCCGTTGGTCTCGAAATCTCGTGAGCACCTGACGCGACGAACGTTCTGGCGTGACTGCCGCCGAAGGTAGCCCGACGAACGGTACTTACCTACCTGAGCAGGTAGGCAGGCAGAGGCACAAGCCGAACGCGAACGCGTTCGGTGCAGCACACCGTGCACCGTTTCAAGCTCCTACGAACCCGAGCTGAGCCGAGCCGATCCGATCCGATCCGATCCGATCGAGTCAAATCGGAGCCGAATATTTTCGAGAGAGAAGCTGCGCGCGACCGTACTCCCGTATTCCCACTGAATGAGGAAACACCTGGACTCGTCGGGAATTTCGCGCCGTTCGAATACCGTACACTCGATTTCAGAAGAATTCAGACGAGAGGCAACCGTCCTCGTCTCCGCTCTCGATCTCCCGCTGCGATGACGCAATCCATCCAAAAGAATTCTATCAAGTATAATTCAGCACTACAAAGTTAAATTGCTCGAGAAATAAATTTTCTGTCTGTCCGGGACGGCTAGTTGTACCGTTGCCATAATTAAAAAACCAGCTTTGGCCTATTCAAGAAGTCAGGTACAGATTGTATGATAATTCTTGCGAAAAAGTTGACGCGACTCTGGCAACCTTAATCGTATGACATACTTAACAAATCATCTACCTTAATTGCCTCATAACTTTCGGAAGGCTACGATCCACAATTCAGGAATTTTTAATAGATCTTTCAACAACAATAGCAATTACCATCCCCGGTAACATAGTCGAATAATTTCGTCTGGCAATTTTGTTTCGAAAAAAGGATTTTTCAGCTTCCTAAAGTGTCTATTCGCGTCTCGCTACGTATTCTTATCTTATTGATTTCGATAAACTAATCGCAAACACTGCGAATAAACGAGACAAACAGCCTTTTCGATGGAAACTGTCCTCGTGACAAAGAGCTGCAACGAAAACGAAACGCACCGAGCGTGCCGAATCTCGAAAGCTGGTGAATCGGTAACGGAATCGGAGTGGCCGGCCAAAAAAGGCGACTCTCCCTTTATCGCGATGGTAGGGATCGTGCTCGACAAAAAAACCGGCTTGCGACTCGCGTAGGATGCCGGGCACTTTCGGTGGCTCGGGCCGTGGCAGGCCGGCTGCTTGCCAGCGGAAGTCATCGACCCCGAGAGTAGAATTGGGGAACGACGCTTTACCGTCCCGTTTGAATACGAAACGCCAAGGTCGCGTCGCGGCTGAGCTATGCGCGCCAGTCATCTAACCCGGAGGATCGTTCAACCGGTTCGAAACTGTGTGGCCGGTTGCCAGGACTCGATCCCCGCTTGGCCGCTTTGACCGCGTTTCGTTTTGTTCCAGTGCAACCGTTGTTGCACTCTTCAAGGGCGATCTTCGAGTTCCAGGGTCTTCTGTTACACGGTCACCAGGATTCTAGCGAGAGCGTGCTTCGCGTTATCTTTCGACAATTGGTCTGCAAAAACGAGACACGTTGAGATCTAAAACAGTAAAACGATTAAAACTTGGACTTGTCGAGACGATTGGAAGAAAGAGAACCACTTCGAATCGACTGCTGGTGGTTCTACTTGCCAGTCTACTTCTGTAATAAAGTGTTCGAGTATACGTGCTGCCATTCAATTTCTCGTCTATCGGATACGTTTGACCCCGCGGTTCGCCGAGGAACAGGTGTGCGCCTCGTTTTTCGAGAAAAATCGCCGCAGCACGCACCGCGTCCGGCGTTCGGCTGGAACACCGTTACGAGATCGGACTTCTTATCGCGATTCGCGTTTTGCTCGATGAACTTTGATGCCTGACGCGTTAGAACGCCGGAATTCTATATTTGTGCCGGCGGCAGGGCAGCGTCACCCGCGGGGGGTGGGGATGTTGCGCGGCTTTTCCTGCGCTCTTATCATTCGGTTGTTCTCGTCAATAGTTGACGACCCGGAGGACACGCGACAGGCTTTTTCTGTTTCTCTGTTCTCCGGCGGTAACCCTTTCTCGGCCGCGCGACTCTATCATATTTTTATGCGTATGAAAACGGGAACCACAAGCCGCGCCGCGGCTTCCACGGACTGAATAAATGATCAAAGAAAACGCGGCCGGCACGAAAGTGGGCGTCAGCGTTTCGTGACACCGGCAGTCGTGCGATAAATCGCGGCGGACCGGGTCGAAACTGTCCGACAGGAATATTTCTCTGAAAAATGCCTCGACGAAAGGACAGAGGGACGGAGCCGGGCTCCGTGGTGCCGGAGAAGGTGCTGCGACTGTTGGGTATCTGGCCCCTGAACTCCGACGACATTCTGAGGTCGTCCTTGGGCCGATGGTGCTTCGCCATGCTGACCCAAGTAAGCCTCGAGTTGCTTTCCTGGTTCAGAGATTGCCTCCAGAGATTGTTTTCTCAGGTCAGCGCTATCTGCAGCCTGTCCACGGAGGTCTACCGCCACTGTCTCGACATGGACGACACGATGGACGCGTTCGTGATGGACCTCTCCGCCATGATCAGCCTGTCCAAGGTGTTCATCCTCAGGTTCAACTGGAAGCACACCTACGCACTGGTTAACTCGATCGTGGAGGACTGGTCGAACGTCGAGGACTTAGGCCATCGTAGCGTCATGACCAAGTACCAAGAAAAGGGCCGACTCGTGTCCATGTTGCTGTTGTACATGGGCTATGCTTCGGGGCTCTCGTTCATCGTCAAGGCTCTGCCTTTGCACCTCTTACCGTTCCAGGTTCGCTCATTTTCTCTAGCTCTCGGGAACAGAAAAATGAATGGATGTCCAGTAAAATGACGTGTGATGTAGTTTGTAAAATTTACCAGATAACGTAAAAACAAATCGTTTCTCATCTAATCACGGCATTCTAGTTATAATTAGACTACGTATTTTGTACGCAAAATCTATATTTATCAAGTCGTAGAAATTTTCTTTTCCCTCTAAAAATTGTATCGAGTTTAAAACAACATATAGACGTCTTTGAATTCCTTCAATTTTCAAGCTGTTTTTCTCATAAATGCATAAAACGCGCAGTCTAGTTGTAATTTAGAACCTCTAGTGCATTCAAAGTTGTAATTAAACTGCGGATTTTTATGCAAAATCTATATTTATCGGGTCGTAGAAATTTTCTCTTTCCTCTAAAAATTGTATCAAGTTTGAAACAACATATAGAAGTCTTTAAATTCTTTCGATCTGCAAGCTATTTTTGTCATAAATGCATAAAACCCGCAATATCCAGTTTTAATATAGATCCCCTAGCGCGATCATTGTGTGTTAAAAATGTTACCAAAGTCATTTGTACATCAGTCGATTTCAGAAAATGTACAACGCACGCCTTTCTTCCAGACATTCGTGCAATTGTTCTCTCGCTCAGGTGTTCCAAGTTCCGTTGAACTCGACGAGCACCGTGGACCCGACCCTGAAGACCAAGTACTTCCTGTCGACGTACTGCGCGTTCGGGTCCCTGCCTTGGTCCCTTAGATCCTGCGTGCTCGTTGTCCAAGCTATGACAGTGTTCGTCAACGCGGTGGGTCATTGCGGCAACGACGGCCTCTTCTTCAGCTTGACGATGCACCTGTGCGGCCAGTTCGAGGTGCTGAAGATCAAGCTGGCCGAGATCGAGATCGAGAAGTCGGGCTACGGAAGGAAGATCGGCTTGCTGGTGCAGCGGCACTGTCGCCTCGTGGTTCTGGCCGACGATCTCGAGCAAAGCTTCAACGTGGTCATGCTGGTCCAGCTGCTGATGAGCCTGCTGCTGCTCTGCGTCGAAGGTAACTCGACTCGCATTTCTAACAAAACGAGTGACTTCCTGTCCGCGAGGAAGCTGGCTCTCTGGCGCCTGTTGATTCGAACGATAGCATAGAGAAAAATATTCTGTCGATTAGCACCGATATGTCGCGTGCACGGATCGTTTTTCCTCTCGACTAATCGCGCTAGTCTCCAATCGCCGATTCCGTCCATTCCTTTTTCTACGTACATACCTCGGAACGGGCGCTGTAAATATTAAACGAGTTTACCGTTTGCTTAATTGCCTTCGGCGACAACGTTATTTGTGAGGCAGAGAAATAAACATTTGAAATGTTGTCACAATGTTATAATTGAGGTAGTTAAATGCCCTTCTTTGGCTACCGTTCTTTAGATATGTTAAGTTTTACCGATTACCAAGCATTAACGAAAAATTATATAGTATGAGTTGACATTCGTGGAAAGGGCCTTCGACCGCAACAAGGTGCCCGATAACGTTCTTCTAATTACTGCATTAATAATATGGCCTTCGCTTTGCAATTCAAGTGTACGGTAATGCCTTGATAACTGTCCCATTTTGTCCCCATAACTTGTCAGAGCTGGCTGCGCAGTGTATCCCTGTCTTCTTCCTGAAAAATTATTTAAGCATGAAAATGGAATCGGTTGAGTCTGAAACAGTATTCGATGGAGATCGCTCGTATAGTTTCGTAGACACCAGTCTCAAAAATACGATGCACAATCCCCGTACTCCTCGCTAAGTCCTCGAACCACCCAATTCCGACAGTATCACTGTTGTTAATCTCTCTGTCAACGTGTCTCGCTCTGAGACCAAATTTACATCCCTCTCTTTCGACTACCCACGCAGGCCGTTCACTCGCAGTGAATACAAAAGGCGAACGTGGATAAAAACAATCTGTTCTTCTTCGAATAAAACGAAGGTAGAACATGCACTGTTCCACTTTGAACGATCATCGATCATTCATCCGCGGTGAAAAGATACAAATAAAAGCCTTTTTCGCGATCAAAGCCTAAATTCGGCATAGTTTTTGGAAACTTTTGAGAGGCGTGGAACGTCCAGCGGGTCACAGATTCGTGTCACTGCGAGCCCCCAAAGGCGGAACCCTCTTACCCGTCGTGGAGTCCGTTCCCGAAGGGCGTGGAGGTGCGAACCCGTCACACATTCGTGTCGCCGCAAGCCCCCGACTTCGAAAAAGCCATTGCAGCACCGTTATTTCGTGTTGTGTGCTTACCGCAGCTTTCTCGAAACCCAGGGTTCATGATGCTGGTGTGTTTGAACACGAACGACAGAGCCGGCGCGCTGAAGTGTCTGGTGATCGTGACCACGTTGCTGATGCAGCTGTACATCTACACCTACGCCGGCGACGCCCTCGAGTCGCACACAGCCGAGATCTCGTTCGCGGCCTACGACTCGACATGGTACCGTTCCCGAGGGCATCGAGCCAGGGACCTGGCGTTGATCATCCACCGCGGAAACTCGCCGTACCGTGTCACGGCCGGGAAATTCGTGCCGATGAACCTGCTCACGTTCAAGGAGATCCTGAAAGCTTCGGCCTCGTACATGTCCGTCCTCAGGGTGATGATGGACGCGTGATTCGCTGGTTCTTCTTCAGCGATCTTGAAGGCACGCAAGAATCGCGCACCGGCGACGATGTACCGGCACACACTCCCTATGATCGTATACCGGGGATCTCGAAACGAGAAGACTGCGTTGCATTGATCGCACACACACATACACACACAGACTTCCCTCTTTTCTTCTCTCCCTCTACTTTCTCTGTGTCCCTTAGTCGAATATATCATGTGTATACCATCTTTTTACGATGCAATAAAGACAATATTACTATAATCCGACGAGATGGACGTCCCCGTCCCTCGAAACCGAAAGTCCGACCAGAGATCCCGCGCTGGAGGGTTGAAATTGTTTTCCGATACCGGCGAATGAATAAGGAAAACACTCGCAAAGCGGTTCGTTTCGAGAGAGAGCGAGAGAAAGAGAAAGAGAGGGCAATCATTCGCAATTTAGACTCTGTTCGGCTCCGTTTCTATTCGAGGAACGGGTCACTTCCATTCGAGGAACGGTCGCGGGCTTCGATAAAAATTGAATACCACTAGCAAACGTCCCCCGGAAACCTCCTTCTCGCTGGCTCGAAAGCGGAAAAGACCAGCGAAGGAAACGCAAGATACTCACGCTTTGATCCTCCTTCTCCCTCTCTTTCTCTTCCTTTCTTCCTCGAGAGAGCGTAGACTTGTTGGCGCAGCTGACACAGAACGCTCGACAGCCGGTTAGGCGATTACGAGTGAATAAATCATCGATCGAAATGCGCGGCGCGCTCGCGCTCATGCTCGCGCAAAGGACGAAGATGCGTCGATTACCGAACAACACGATTCTCCCGTGACCGTTCGTTCGTGCAAGCCTCGATCATGGACAACGAGGATTTCTCCTACGCGATGAGGCCGATGAAAATCCTCTCGTGGCCCGTCGGCACCTGGCCACTGCAGAAATACAACTTTTCCTCCGGACTGCGCTGCTTCATCTCCATTCTACTTCTGGTATGAAAGTGTTTTGAAGTGTCCACGGTTCGTTGTCTCTACAAGATGCAACACGAACGTAAAAATGAACGAGCAAACAGAAACGAATCCCTGTTATGGCCATTGGATAGGTTCGAGCATGTACACAATACAGTTAAACGAATGTGCCTTTGATTTCGAACGATCAGTATCGAATGATCTTATCAGTATACAGTGAGTAACGAAAGTATTCGAACGCCCTTTAAATCAGTATAACTTTTTTTTTAAAGTGAATCAAACGACCTGACTTTTTTGAGGAGTTAGAAGAATTGGTTTTCCAAATGATGTGTAAAAAAGATTTTGAAAAAATTGCAATTGGTAAGAATTACATGAGATAATAAAAATGGCACTTTTCACAACTTTTCTATTTGAACCTGTAGTGAAAATTTAAAATATGCGTTTTGTAGATATATGTTAGTTATATACATACTGAAAATTTCATTGAAATCGGTTAACGTTGTCATGAGATACAAACGTTTAAAGATGATTACATAAGGGCGAAATTCCCTGGCAAGATCAAAAATCTGCGACTTTCACCCTTAAACTCTCATTTTGAAATGTTTGTAGTTTATTGCAACGTTGACCGATTTCGATGAAATTTTCAGTACGTGTATAACTAACAGAGATCTACAAAACGCATATTTTAAATTTTCATTACAGGCTCAAATAAAAAAGTTGTGAAAAGTGCCATTTTTATTTTCTCATGTAATTCTTACCAATTGTAATTTTTTCAAAATCTTTTTAACACATCATTTGGAAAACCAATTCTTCTAACTCCTCAAGAAAGTCAGGTCGTTTGATTCACTTAAAAAAAAAGTTATACTGATGTAAAGGGCGTTCGAATACTTTCGTTACTCACTGTACATAGGGCTGTATAAAATACTGAGCACACCCAGAATATTAAGAAAATATTCTTTATTAACATAGCACAGGATGATCATCTGTTCAATATCGCTATACTGCGGATTTTTATGCAAAATTGCCTTAGGCCGAAACTTCTTCCTTCCTTTCTTTCGATAAGTTAGCACCAACACATTGAAGCTCCCGCGAATTTTCGGGATTCCCGAGAATTTCGAAATCCCGAAAATGTTCGTACATACTCGAGAATCCCGAATACTCTCGGCAATCCCGGATATTTTCGGGAATCCTTCACAGCCCTACCGAAGAGCCGTTTTTGCAGCTATTGTCGCTGCTGATCCTGCACGTGGAGATTTACCTGGACGGTAGCGACGCCGAGAAGAACCTGGACGCCGTTGTGCTGATCGCCTCCTGCATCCTCGCGATCTGGAAGGTGGTATGGTTCCGTGTCCGCTCGAAAGGACTCGTGGCGAACTTCCTGTCCGCCAAGAAGGACTACGCCGAGCTCGAAGAGCAGGAGAAGCGATTGATCGTGCGGCAGCACGCGCACATGGCTCGAATCGCTTGCGGCAGCGTCATCTTCTTCTCGTATTTCGGCTCGACGCTGTTCACCACGGCGCCGATGCTGGCTCAAGAAGACGAGGACGCTGTGCAGGACCTGAACGTCACTCGGGGGGAGTCGACCAACTATCCCATGCCCTCGGAGTATGCTCTGGATCTGTTAAATCTGCCGGCCAGTTTGTATCCGGTCATCTACATCGGCGAGTACGTCCTGATGTTGATCATCAGTACTGGGAACCTCGGTAAATCACTCTCCTTCTTCTCTTTTTCGATCGGGACCCGGTTGGAGCAGGATTGTGCTCAGTGTGTGTTTTCAGGCAGCGACTCTTTGTTCTACGGTATCACTTTTCACCTGTGTGGTCAAGTTGAAGTGCTGAAGCTGGACTTCAGCAAGTTCGCCGAGGTCGGCGAGACGAAAGCTCGCTTCGATGTTCTGGTAGCCAGGCATCAGCAGTTGTTGAAGCTCTCCGATCACCTGAGCGACACCATCAGCTCCATCATGATCGCGCAGCTGTCCTCGAGCTGCCTGCTGATCTGCACAACAGGTACCGATTGTCACCAGGTTACTCTCATCTGATGACAATATTCTTCTTTAGACCCTTATACGGCTAACCAACATCTACGATATTTAATGGCGTTACAAGAACAATAAAATCTACAATAATCTTGCCGTTGGTCGACAAAAACGTACCGAGGAATTTTTCAAAAGAAATTGAAAGCGGGTACCCAGGTTCTTGTTAAATTAACACCTTTGTATCGTTTCCAGGATTTCAGTTCATACGGTCTTTGAACACCAACAACATCGTGATGGTGATTAAAACGCTGGTAGTGGTGTCCGCCCTGTTGGCGCAGCTGTTCGCCTACAGCTATATCGGCGAGTACCTGAAGAACCAGTTCGAGGGTATCGGGTACTGGACCTACTGCAGCACATGGTACAACCTCCCGCGAAAATTATCCTACGACCTGCTGTTCGTACTGATGAGGAGCCAGGAGCCCGTCAACCTCAAGGCTGGGAACTTCTTCGTCATCAACATGGAGACGTACATGAGCATCGTCAAGACCTCGATGTCCTATCTGTCGGTTCTTCGCGTGATGGTGACGTAAACGCGAGCTTGCACGCTGCAATCAAACGCTTTTACACGCAAGTCGGAGAAAGCGCATAATCAATGGAAACGTTTGCAAACATGTCGGCCGAGTATCGTCGATGGATAGTAGATCTATTCACTGATATCACGCTCTCTGTTCTAGGAATTGATCATATTAAAAAGTTATGTTTTCTGTACAGCGTTGTTTCTGCTACGGTGTTCCCATTTTATTTCAGACATAACAATAATCTTGTTCGACACGTTGACTGTTCTACGCACTGACAGATCCCTCAGAATCGGAAGAAATGAGTTAAGGGCCCGGGATAGTCACGTGACTTTTTAATTAATAATTTCCATTCACAGCCTTCAGACACAGACTTGCGATCCGTTTTGGTCTTGATCCGACGGATCTTCAGTCTGTGAATAAACTTGTCACATTTTTTCCTCTGTATTATCGATATTATGCATTCTGACGCCAGAAACGTGCTTCAAGTTTTTCGCTTTATTTTTCAGAAAATCAAGACAAAATATAGCTCAATTTCTAGCTGGAGATTATATCTGGATTTCATCCAGAAAACTCATCCAGTGGCGTAAAAATGCTTGGATTCCACGGCATGCACATCGTCAATTTTTGGCCTACTTCTAACGCTTAAACCTTCATCTTTCGAATAATCCCTTTATCAGCGTCAAAATATTCTTATATAAGGACGAAAACCTGTGGCACGTAAAACCATTTTTTGACGGTAATGTGGTCATCACTCTACCTTATCGCGAATCTACGAAGACCCGAAAATTCGGGGTTCAAGGAGTTTGGGGGTTTAAAAATTTTAATAAAGTTCAATCCACGCAATTGTGTTAAAAATTGCCCCCGCAGATGGATAATTTGGTAGCCAACGTGATCGCACTGAGCTCAAAGAACGTCTGAAGTTAAGGGAACAGAAAATTACGATATTCCTCGAACGGACTAGTTGTGCGACTCATCCATGAAAGTTGCACCTCGAGCGATCGTTGCGCAGTGTCGACTAAAAAATATCGTTGCAAATGCCGTTGTAACTGGTTCGAGGAGATCAAATAACATTCTACCCAAGCAGCAGAGCAACTTACCGAGCCGCCACCAAATAGACACATTCTTTTCCACGAAAGTCCGCTTTATCGAACAGTTACAATCGTAACCATGCCCGATAGCGAATGAATAAAGAAAACGCTTGTTTCTACCCGCGAAACGGTCGTTCGCAATTTAGATGCGTCAAACTAGGAAATTCCGGAAGAAGGAAAAACAAGGCGCGCTTCCCGTTCTACCGGAGAGCGCATTAGTCCTATTTTCGATGAAAGATGAATGCTGCTCGCGATCTATCGGGAAAACCCTGGGAAAAAAAGAAGGAAAGGAGAGCGTATAATGTTGCACGTGGCCGTAAAAAGCAAGAGGTCCGACGCGGCGGTGGAACCCCTTTCTCTCTCTCTCTCTCTCTTTCTCACTCTTTCTCTCTCGTCCAGGTAACAATGTTGGCAGCGCGCAGCTGACGCCGAGCGTTTACGCGATTACGACTGCATAAAACATAAGTGGAAACACGCGGCGCGTATCGTCGTGTCTTCGCCATGTCGAAGACGCGATCGTGTCCTTAGATGTCTCGAGGATGAAGCTTCCGACGGACAAGGACTTTGCTTACGAGATGACGCCGTTAAAAATCGTCTCCTGGCCCTTGGGCACCTGGCCCCTGCAGAAATACAATTTTGCGTCCGGAATCAGATCCGTCGTTACCCTAATTTTACTGGTGAGCGATCTTCAGTCCAACCCTTTCACCCTTATGTCAAGCCTATCTACGTTCGCGATTTGCCTTCAGAATATTGTGCGTGTTCCTGTTCGCAAACAGCACAATTGATACAGACTTCTACTCTCTTGGATTACTCTTTAATCGACGAGCAAAAGATTACAATTTACATTCACTTAGTCTTCATTAGACTTGTGAAGTATACGTCATGCTCGATTTAGAAATGTTCTTCCTTCTTTGAAAGTGATGTTCCATGTATTGCTAGCAGATAATTGTAAATTGATTTACATTTACGCAAGAGCATGAAGTCTGACAGCTGTTAGGTTAGTGCGCTCGTCAATGCTCGTTGTACTTCAATACGGAAACGGATCAGGAACTTTTGTACTGTTCTAGTACAAAATTATTGAACTTCTTGGAAAATTGTAGGTATTGAGATAAGGATCAATTTGTACGTGCTGATTATAGCGCAGACGATTCCTTTGCACGGACGATGTTTCAAATAAACTTGAGACGAAGTCAACTGGAAAAGAGAATTTATATAAGCTAAAGAAGATACGTACAGTGAATTCTCGATATATGTCGACAACACGGGTCTTGCCAGCGTCATGTATCGTCCAGGAAACATACCTGAGCCGTGGGCCCTCACGGTGTACACCCCGCGGTAGTGGGGATAATCCCACGACGTTTATCATGCAGGCCTTAGCGACATACATAAAGAAATCAGTGTATTTTCTATTGAATCATCTGTGCAGACGCTGATGATGCTGATCCTGCACACGGAGATCTACCTGGACCACGGAAACGCTGAGAAGAATCTCGAAGCGGTGATGATCATGGCCTGCGTCATGCTCGCAATTTCCAAGGTGGCTTCTTTCCGGTTTCGTCCTGCGGGCTTGATCGCGAATTTCGTCTCCGCTGTGAGGGACTACCAGGAGCTGAACGGAGAAGAGAAACGGGCCATTATGAAACGGCACGCGCACATGGGTAGAATGGCGTTGATCAACATACTGTTCTTCTCGTACTTCTGCGCGACGCTGTTCATGTTGGTGCCCCTGTTCACCGGTGAAGAGGACCCCGAGGACAATTTCAATCAAACCCGGAAGTTTCACCTGAACTACCCCATGCCCAGTGACTGCATTATGGAACTTCTGCAGGTGTCCGGGAACATGTACACGATCATCTACATCGGAGAGTTCTTGCTGCTGGTGCTGTTGGCTGCTGGAAATCTTGGTAGCCATTTATCCTGTGATTCGGTCGGTGTAAATACTTGTTGCAATAATGATTTTTAGACAAGATGTCTGCCGACTAGGTAGCGACACCTTGTTCTTCGGCACCGTTTTTCACCTGTGCGGGCAGGTGGAGCTGCTGAAGCTGGACTTGAGTAGGTTCCTCGATGACAAAGAGAACGGTGCGAAACGTTTCAACGCGCTGATCAAGAGACATCGTCATCTCTTGACGCTGGTCGATCATTTGAACGACACCATCGGATCTATTCTGGTCCTGCAGCTGTTCTCCAGTTGCTTGCTCATCTGCATAACCGGTGAAAAGTTTCGCAATGATAATTTTATCTATGTTCATTCGATTGTAAACGTCCATACCTGATTAATATGCTGGATTGATAAGCGAGACGCCATTGTCCCCAGGGTTCCAGTTCATCCTGTCTCTGCACGTTCGCAACGTCGTCATGTTGATGAAGACGTTCATAGTGGTTATCACCCTCTTGTCGCAAATGTTCGCGTACAGTTACGTGGGCGAGTACTCGAAGAACCAATTCGGGGGCATCGGGCACTTTGTCTATAGCAGCGATTGGTACAACGCGCCCTGCAATCTGTCAAAGAACATCCTGTTTGTCCTTATGAAGACCCAGTCGCCCGTTCATCTGAAGGCTGGCAAGTTCTTCCTCATCAATCTCGAGACGTACATGAGCATCCTGAGGACGTCGGTGTCTTATTTGTCTGTCCTTCAAGTGATGATCGCCGAGTGATGGTAACGAATGCAGTTGCTTTGTCGTTTTAACCAACGCTTTCCAGTGCAAGTCGGTGAGAATGCATGAGTAACGGAAACATTCGCAACAGAGTCGGTCGATTATTGATACGGTGGATAGGAGATCTATTCAACGATTTCACGCTGTCTGTTCTACCAATTTGCTGCATTAAAAAGCCATGATTTCTGTACGTTGCAGTGTCATTTGTATTCTAGTAGTCTTATTTTATATGTATATTAATAGTATCGTGCCACCTCTTGCTTAACACGTGGACTGCTGAATTACCACCTTGGAAAATTGCACGAAATCCAAGTTACTTAATTAATACGTGCTTCCTCTGCAACGATCGGTGCAGAACTAAAGGCAAAACAAATTCTTTGCAAATAATTGATTTCTTATGAGTACTCCTAACATATATTCAAATTCTTCAAATGCTTTTACTGTCTTGAATTAGGCCTGCCCATTTTTATCGTAAATGCATAAAATCAGCAGTCTATAGGTTAGTCAACGAGACCATAAAATTAGAGTTAAAATTTGTCACCAGAATTATTTCTTTCAACATTTTCGATCCCACAAGTGTAGGGATTTTGGGTGCATAGGGAGTTTTCTTTCAAAAACAAAAATGAAAGCAATAATATTTAATAAAATAAGATAGAAGATTAAGAAAATAAAATCACGCAACATAGACTCGCTCGACTGCTTTCTCACTCTTAACCAACTGTCTCTCTCTAAACTCGTCACTCGACCTCTCGCACGACTCCTCACGCTCTCAAGATCAGAAAATGATCTCGCCACACACACACACTCATTCATAGCGATAACACAGACACGCACTTCTTAGGATCTGCAGTTCGTAGGACCCGCGAGTCAAGGATCCCACACAAGCTCCAATAAAATTTCATACAGGGTAGAAGGTGTACAAACAATTCTATCACCCGCACATAGACAGTCAACGTGTTGCAAATGCATTCGCTCGATCAGAGAACAGAACCGAAAAGAATGGAAAGTTGCAACAATATTGCTCGAACGGACCTGCGATATTAGTTGTAAAAGTCCCGATTCCAGCCATCGCATCGTTCCGGGTGGCCATATTGTTGCAAACGCCATCGTAACAGATCGAAGCCGAACAAGACTTACCGAGCCAACAGCAGGTACCAAAGTGGCATTGCTCTCCGTCACAGTCTCACTATCAACGCGCGAACACTGCTACGAAACTCTCCCACTTGATCGAACAGTCGTTACGATAGCGAATGAATAAGGAAAACGCTAGTTCCTTCCGTGAAATAGGTTCGTAATTTCGATTGGTCTACGAACTTGGTGAAAGAAGGGGCACGTAACGTTTTACATTTTATCGAAGACAAGGGAGCGCATTAGTTCTATTCTCCGATAAAAATTGAATGCTCCTTCGCGATCCATCGGGAAAGCGCTCGGTGAAAAAAAAAAGAAAAAAAAGGGGGAGAGAAGTTGCACGTGGCCGGATAATAAAAGCAAGAGGTCGGCCGTTTTGCAACCCTTCCTCTCGTTCATGTAACAATGTCGGCAGCGCGCAGCTGACGGCGAGCGTTTACGCGATTATCACTGCATAAAACATAAATGGAGGCGCGCGACGCGTATCGTCGCGCGCGCAAGTCCCGAAGTCGAAAATGCGAGGATCACCGGAGGAAACGGTGTGCGATCATGTCCTCACGTCCTGCGAGGATGAACCTACCGAAGGACAAGGACTTCGCCTATGAAATGACTCCCATGAAGATCGTCTCATGGCCCGTGGGCACCTGGCCGCTTCAGGAGTATGATTATCTGACCGGCGCGAAGACCGTCGCCGCTCTGGCCATCTTGGTGAGCAAGCTTTATTTTACGTTAGGTCAGTGCAATCATTCGTGCCCAATTTTTCACCTAATATTTTCCCCCACTACTTCTATTTCAAGTAATAGCATCTCAACTTCGCGCTAGATCACGTTAAAAAAATTACACTAAACGGGGAAGTAGGTGGCCGTGCTTGGAACTATTTATTCCATTCCACAGCCACTTGGTTCTCCATCTAGATTCACTTGTACGGATAAATAGAAGAACAATGCTTTCCGTAACACGTGATGGTATTTCTCAAAAATGTTCGTCATTGTATGAGAGATGTGAATCCGTTCCCGCAGATGATAATGATGTTGATCGTGCACGCGGAGGTCTACTTGGACTTCGGGAACGCGGAGAAGACTCTCGACGCGTTGGTGATCATCACGTGCGGCATGCTCGCGATCTCGAAAGTGGCTTTCTTCCGGTTTCGTCCTAAGGGGTTGATCGCCAACTTCTTCTCTGCCGTGAAAGACTTTTTGGAGCTGAAAGGAGAGGACAGACGAGCAATCGTGAGGCGACACGCGCACATGGGTAGAATGGCGTCCGCGAACATGCTGTTCTTCTCGTCTTTCAGCGCTACGCTGTTTTCCATGGTGCCCATGTTCGCCGGGGACGACGATACCACGGAGAGTTTCAACCAGACTCGCAAAGAACAGCTGAACTACCCTATACCCAGCGAGTGCACTCTGGAGCTTCTACGCGTGCCAGGGAACCTCTACGCGTTGATCTACATGGCGGAGTACATGCTACTGATGGTGACAGCGGTCGGAAACCTTGGTAATGATTCGTCTGATCAGATTACTCGTGTATACACTTGCTGCAATAAAGACTCTTAGCTGAGGCGTCCGACGGCTAGGTAGCGACTCCTTGTTCTTCGGCATCGTGTTTCACCTGTGCGGACAAGTCGAGGTGCTGAAGCTGGACTTCAGCAGATTCATCGAGGACGAGGAGGACAGTGCGAAACGATTGCACATCCTGGTCAACAGGCATCGTCACCTGTTAGCGTTGGCCGAACACCTGAACGACACGATCGAATACGTCCTGATCTTACAACTGTTCTCGAGCTGCTTGCTCATCTGCACGACCGGTGACAATTTGCTTTCTCAGAAACAATATGAATTTTATCGGACGTCTACACTTGACCAATGACTAGACCGCAGACTTTATTATGCGTTTATGATCAAAAAGAAATTATGCGTTACAAGATTTTAACACTTTATCGACCGCTAGCCTATTAATAGGCTTTCCGATTGCCAACGCTATTTATTTTATGAATGTTAGTTCCCAAGGTCCTTTATTATATAAAATAAATGCAAAATAAAGTATAAATATCAATAAAATTACACTCCTTTGAAACAAAAGGAATAAGCACAACACAATAAATAGCGAAAATTTAGCCGGTACTGGGGGTAAATGCGCGGCGGACTAAGCCGGTACTAGGAGTAAATACGCGCGCGACTAAGCCGGTACTTGGTGAGTGGCAGCCTCAAAAACAAGCGGTCGATAAAGTGTTAAGAATACTATTTTCGACTGATTTAAATTAATCGAATACATTGTCATTTACCTCGTGACATTTTTTATTTTGCATAAAGATCCGCGGTCCACTAACGGCACATTATCGTTTTTAGGATTCCAGTTCATCTTGTCACTGCACGTGCACAATGTCGTCATGGTGATCAAAACGTTCATAGTAATGAGCACCCTGTTGATTCAAACGTTCGCGTACAGTTACGTGGGCGAGTACTCGAAGAATCAATTCGGCAGCGTTGGATACATGGCGTACTGCAGCGATTGGTACAACGCGCCTTGTTATGTTTCGAAGAACATCCTGTTTGTTCTGATAAAGACCCAATGTCCCGTTCATCTGAGGGCTGGCAGGTTTTTCCTCGTCAATCTGGAGACGTACATGGGTATCCTGAAAACATCGATGTCTTATCTGTCGGTCCTTCGCGTAATGATTACGTAAGAGTCTACATTGTTGTTGCAAACAACTCTTTCCTGTGCGTGTCAGAGAGAATACGTGAGTAACGGAAACATTTGCAAACGGGTCGATCGAGTTTCAACGATGGATAGTAGAACGACAACACGTTTGTTTGTTCTAGGAATACTGTATTAAAAAATTATGTTTTCTGTACGTTACAGTGTCATTTATAACCTACTTTCCCTATATTAGGGGGACCCATAAGTAATCGATTATTTTGAAATCTAAAACAATTTCTTAAGTCCCTCATGAAAATGAAAAAGTATGCAATGACGAATATTTTCCTTGGAAGGTACGGACGCCGTCATTTTATTACAGGGTTGTAAAAAAAAATTATACTTTTTAGAATGAACATAGGTTGCTTTACCGAAAACTGTAGAGGAATACGTGTTTCCTCTTCAACGATAGGCACAGAACTAAAGGCAAAACAAATTCTTCGCAAATAATTGATTACTTATGGTTACCCCTAATACTATGCCAAAGCGATGGAGCAACTCACCAAGCAGTAAAGAACATTCCTCCTCGACGAAGCGGGACGTTCTACGAGCGAAGATCACCACGATGTGTCCGTGCACTTCATCGAGTAACTACAGTCGTTACTTTACAATAGCGAATGAATAAGAAAAATGCTGATCTCCTTCGCGAAATGGTCGTTTACAATTTCGATGTTTGAAACTACAAACTTTACGAAAGAAGGGGATCGGGCTTTTCCAATTACGACCGAATGAGGGAACGCAGTAGTTCCATTTCCGATGAAAATTGAATGCTCATCGCGAACCGTCTTGGAAGCGTTCCCTGAAAAACAGGGAAAGCTTATGACGTTGCACGTAGCCGTGCAATAAAGGGCCCGCGGTATGCAACCCCTCTCTCGTCCTGTAACAAAATTGGCAGCGCGCAGCTGACGGTGAGCGTTTACGCGATTATCACTGCATAAAACATAAATGGAGGCGCGCGACGCGTATCGTCGCGCGCGCAAGTCCCGAAGTCGAAAATGCGAGGATCACCGGAGGAAACGGTGTGCTATCATGTCCCCGCGTCCTGCGAGGATGAACCTACCGAAGGACAAGGACTTCGTCTATGAAATGACTCCCATGAAGATCGTCTCATGGCCCGTGGGCACCTGGCCGCTTCAAGAGTACAATTATCTAACTGGCGCGAAGTCCGTCACCGCTTTGGTCCTCTTGGTGAGCTAACTTTATTTTACGCTAGGTCACTGCAATCATTCGTGACCGATTTTTCACCTAATATTTTCCCCCACTGGCTCATATCATAGTGCAGACTTACTTTCTCACCAATACTTCTGCATATTGAACTGTCCTCTGCCGAGAACTCGCTTGCTATACTTTGACAACGCTTGCTTCTATTTCAGGTAATAGCATCTCAACTTCGCGCTAGGTGACGTTACAAAAATAACACTAAACGGGGAATTGGGTGGCCGTGCTTGGAACTATTTATTCCATTCCACAGCCACTTGGTTCTCCATTTAAATTCACTTGTACCGATAAATATATGAACAATGCTTTCCGTAACACCTGATGGACAGGATATGAGAATCCGTTTGCGCAGGTGATAACGCTGTTGATCGTGCACGCGGAGGTCTACCTGGACTACGGGAACGCGGAGAAGACTCTCGACGCGTTGGTGATCATCACGTGCGGCATGCTCGCGATCTCGAAAGTGGCTTGCTTCCGATTTCGTCCTACGGGCTTGATCGCCAACTTCTTCTCCGCCGTGAAAGACTATAAGGAGCTGAAAGGAGAGGACAGGCGGGCAATCGTGAGGCGACACGCGCACATGGGTAGAATGGCGTCCGCGAACATGCTGTTCTTCTCGTATTTCAGCGCGACGCTGTTTTCCATGGTGCCCATGTTCGCTGGGGACGACGATACCACGGAGAGTTTCAACCAGACTCTCAAAGATCAACTGAACTACCCTATACCCAGCGAATGCACTCTGGAGCTTCTACGCGTGCCAGGGAACCTCTACGCGCTGATCTACATAGGGGAGTACATTCTACTGTTGGTGATAGCGGCCGGAAACCTTGGTAATGATTCGTCTGATCAGTTTAACCCTCTCGCTACTACGGGCCACTTTAGTGGCCTTCCACAAGATGCCACTGAGGTACTACGGCCCACTATAGTGGCTCTCCACAAGATGCCACTGAAGTACTACGGGCCACTATAGTGGCTCTCCATAAGATGCCACTGAAGTATTGCGGTCAACCGTTTTGCATAAGTATCTGACTCTGGGCATGCAGTGATAGTGTTGGAATATTCTTTATTTATAAATACCCTTTGGAGAAAAATTTTTTCGTCCGAAAACATTCAAGGGTTCTCCGCCGCGTTACTCTCGCTGACGATCTCGATGTCGCGGCGCTCCGTTCAGCGGAAGTACCGCGGCGGAGAACCCGCCCGTAGCGAAAGGGTTAATCGTGTATACGCTTGCTGCAATAAAGACTCTTAGCTGAGTCGTCCGATGGCTAGGTAGCGACTCCATGTTCTTCGGCATCGTGTTTCACCTGTGCGGGCAAGTCGAGGTGTTGAAGCTGGACTTCAGCAGATTCATCGAGGACGAGGAGAACAGTGCGAAACGATTGAACATCCTGGTCAACAGGCATCGTCACCTGTTGGCGTTGGCCGAACACCTGAACGACACGATCGGTTACATCCTGATCTTACAACTGTTCTCGAGCTGCTTGCTCATCTGCACGACCGGTGACAATTTGCTTTCTCAGAAACAATGTGAATTTTATCGGACGTCTACACTTGACCAGTGACTAGACCGCAGAGTTTATTATGCGCTAATGACCAAAAATGACTGCGATAAGAAGCTATGCACTACAAGATTTTAAGAATACTATTTTCGACTGATTCAAATTATTCAAATACATTGTCATTTATCTCGTGACATTTTAGCGCGGTCCACTAACGGCACATTATCGTTTTTAGGATTCCAGTTCATCTTGTCTCTGCACGTGCACAATGTCGTCATGGTGATCAAAACGTTCATAGTAATGGGCACCTTGTTGACTCAAACGTTCGCGTACAGTTACGTGGGCGAGTACTCGAAGAATCAATTCGGCAGCGTTGGATACATGGCGTACTGCAGCGATTGGTACAATGCGCCTTGTTGTATTTCGAAGAGCATCCTGTTTGTTCTGATGAAGACCCAATGTCCCGTTCATCTGAGGGCTGGCAGGTTTTTCGTCGTCAATCTGGAGACGTACATGAGTATCCTGAAAACATCGATGTCCTATCTGTCGGTCCTCCGCGTAATGATCACGTAGACGTCTATATTGTTGTTGCAAGCAACGCTTTCCTGTGCGTGTCAGAGAGAATGCGTGAGTAACGGAAACATATGCAAACGGGTCGATCGAGTTTCAACGATGGATAGTAGATCTATTCAGTGACAACACGTTTGTTTGTTCTAGGAATATTGTATTAAAAAATTATGTTTTCTGTACGTTACAGTGTCGTTTATATCCTACATTCCCTACATTAGGGGGACCCATAAGTAATCAATTATTTTGAAATCTAAAACAATTTCTTAAATCCCGAATGAAAATGGAAAAGTATGCAGTGACGAATATGATCCTTGGAAGGTACGGACGCCGTCATTTTATTACAGGGTTGTAAAAAAAATTATACTTTTTAGAATGAACACAGGTGACTTTACCGAAAACTGTAGAGGAATACGTGTTTCCTCTTCAACGATCGGCACAGAACTAAAGGCAAAACAAATTCTTTGCAAATAATTGATTACTTATGGTTACCCCTAATACTATGCCAAAGCGATGGAGCAACTCACCAAGCAGTAAAGAACATTCCTCCTCGACGAGCGAAGACCACCACGATGTGTCCGTGTAGTTATCGAACAACTAAAGTCGTTACTGTACAATAGCGAATGAATAAGCAAAATGCTGATCTCCTTCGCGAAATGGTCGTTTACAATTTCGATGTTTGAAACTACAAACTTTACGAAAGAAGGGGATCGGGCTTTTCCCATTACGGCCGAATGAGGGAACGCATTAGTCCCATTTCCGATGAAAATTGAATGCTCATTGCGAGCCGTCTTGGAAGCGTTCCCTGAAAGACAGGGAAAGCTTATGAAGGGATAGGTCCGCGGTATGCAACCCCTCTCTCGTTCAGTAACAAAATTGGCAGCGCGAGTGAGCGTTTACGCTATTATCAATGCATAAAACATAAATGCAGAAGCAGCGACGTATCGTCGCGAGCACGTCGAAGTCGAAGAAGCGCGATTACCGGGAACGGACCGGTGCCGTTGTCTTGTCCCCACGATCCGCGAGGATGAAGCTACCAGAGGACAAGGACTTCTCCTACGAGATGATTCCGCTGAAGATGGTCTCGTGGCCCGTGGGAACCTGGCCCCTTCAGGACTACAATTTCAAGACCGGTGCCAAGTCCGTAATCGCCCTCGTGCTTCTGGTGAGCAACGTCATCTTTTCCATCTTGTCATCTTTTTTCACAGTCGCCTGTTTCTCCAATTGTCAAAGTAAAACGTTAGGCCTTTTTACTGTACTCTTTGGAAAACTCCACATCCTAGAAATATTGGGAAATACCTGATTCCCCTTCGTTTTACAGTATGCCGTCCTCCCTTCAGGTATCCGATGCCCCTCGTGTTTGGGCATCAGTTCTAATAGTACATCTCTGCAGTTGCTGACGGTGCTGATCTTGCAAACGGAGTTCTGCCTGAGCGACGTGGATCCGGATAAGACCCTGGACACCGTCGTGATAGGCTCGTGCGGTCTGCTCGCGATCATGAAGGTAGCTTGTTTCCGGTTTCGTCCTTCGGGCTTGATCGCCAACTTCGTCTCGGCCGTGAAAGATTATCAAGATCTGCGAGACGACGAGAGACGAGCCATCGTGAAACGGCACGCGCACATGGGAAGAATGACGTCCGCGAACATGCTGTTCTTCATATACTTCAGCGCGACAGTGTGTGTCTTGGCCCCCATGTTTATCGGAACGGATAACACCATGGAGAGTTTCAATGCAACGGAAAAAGGTGAGCTGAGGTACCCCATGCCCAGCGCTCTCACTCTGGAGCTTCTGCACATGCCACAGCACATGTATAGTTGGGTCTTCATCGGCGAGTACGTGCTATTGCTGACGATAGCGGCTGGAAACCTCGGTACCGATTCGTTCTACCATTTTATTCGTGCGCTCATTGCCATAAATATTCTTAAACGAGACGACCGGTGCATAGGCAGCGATACCTTGTTCTTCGGCATCGTTTTTCACCTGTGCGGACAAGTGGAGGTACTCAAGCTGGACTTCAGTAGATTCCTCGACGAAGGAAAGAACAGTGCGAGACGCTTCAACGAGCTGGTCAGGCGGCATCGTCACCTGTTGGTACTGGCCGATCACCTGAACGACACGATCGGATACATCCTGATCTTTCAACTGTTCTCGAGCTGCTTGCTCATCTGCATGACCGGTGACAAGTTACTTTCGCGAGTATAATTAGATCTGTATTAATTTAATTAATTGTACCGTTAATACCGTTGTTCCCAGGATTCCAGTTCATCTTGTCTCTGCAAGTGCAAAATGTCGTCATGATGATCAAAACGTTCATAGCGATAAGTACCCTGTTGACGCAAACATTCGCGTACAGTTACGTGGGCGAATACTCGAAGAACCAATTCGGCGGCGTCGGATACATGGCCTACTGCAGCGATTGGCACAACGCGCCTTGTATTCTTTCGAGGAAGATCATATTCGTCATCATGGAGACCCGGACTCCTGTTCAGCTAAAGGCCGGCAAGCTTCTTGTCCTGAACCTGGAGACCTACATGAGCATTCTGAAGACCTCGATGTCCTATCTGTCGGTTCTCCGACTGATGATCACCGAGTAAGACAATCATGAAGCAGCTTAGTTTGCCGGGAGCACGAGGTTGCAAACGTTGGGAAACGATTACTTCGAGAGCTCAACGAAACTGGCAAGTGCAGTGTACTTTTCTGTCGAAGATCAAAGTTAGTAGTTTGTACTATACATATGGGAAGGGTTGTGATAGTAAATTCTATAAAATATAAAGATATACGAAAATACATTGCATACTGGTAGCGCAAGTAGTTGCAAGATTCTCGGACCACACCACGTAAGAAACTCAGGGAATGTTCAATTATTATTTATTCTTTACAAATTTAATGGGAGCCATGGAATTGCGTGACATCTGCGGCAGAACGCCCAAGCTCCTTGCCGATTTATTTCCCCACACTTCTGATAGGTGGCGCGTCAGGTATGAATTTAAGATGGCACCGTCGTGGCGCGACGGTGGCGCCATCTACGGTGGCAAGTTTGTGAACTAATTTTCCCTATCTTCCCTGTGTGTAAGACAAGGACAGAGATAGTGTGCGACAAGGACAGCAGATGTCTCGCTCGTGCCACCTACTTTCATGAGGCACTTCGAATCCCCTGATATGTACCAGGCAAACACGACGAGCAAGGAGGTATCCGAAGAGGTATCCAAGTCGGAACTTGTTCTAATTCATGGAATCGATGGATAATTCGTTAATAAATCGCTACCCTGTAATTGTTTATAAACATTTGTACTCGGATGTTCTAGAATGGACTTTCAGCTACTTTCACATTGCATTTTCGATCCGAATAATGATTAACAATTTTCGAAACCCTTGTACTAAATTACTCATAAAAATTTAGACCTATTCAGAATCGAAAAATTAATTATTAACTTAATGGACATAATTTCTGAAGATTTATGATTGAAGAAGCTAGACGGAACCTTCAGCAACATTCCTGTAACATTTTTGTACACAGGTTGTGTCTAATCAATTAGTTATTAACAATTTCTGGACGGCCTGTGCCTCTTTCTAATGTCCGTAATGCGTAAGACAAGGAGAGCGCGACTGAAAGACAAGGAGAGGCATATACGCCGGGCCGCCTCTTCGATAATAGTTAATAACTAATTGAATGGGAACGTATCCACTGTAAAAACAATGACTGGAATGTAGCTAAGACCTCGCTCTAGAGTCTTTAATCGGAAAAGTTCAATAATTAAATCGGTAGAGAAGAAAAAGCTAATGATTCACTGTGAGCACCTGTCAAATTATTTGAGGTTATCTTAGAACATAGCTTGGAATAGTTATTAATAACTACTTAATTAAGAACAGAACCTGAGCAAGAAATATGTGTGAATGTTGCTAAAGGCTCACTCCACATTCTCCGACAACAAATGTTTATAAATTCCTGTTAAACAATAAGGAATTTGTAAATATTCTAAGATAGTGCATAGGTATCAGGAGCCCATGATGCCACTTTCAAAGTAGGTGGCACTATTTGAATCTCTCTATCCTTGTCCCACAGTTGACTCTCCTTGTCTTACACATTACGGGTATTAGGCGGAAGGGACAGATCCTCCAGAAATAGTTAATAACTAATTAATTCGACACAGAATCTGTGCGAAATAGGTACGAGAATGTTGCTAAAGGTCCATTTTACATTCTTCCATCATAAATCTTCATAAATTATGTCTGTAAAGTTAGCAATTAATTTTTTGGTCCGATTAGTGCTAAATTTTTAATAAGTTATTTAGGACAGGGATTTCGAACATTGTTAATAATTATTTAACGACGCACAAAATCCGATCAAAAACGCAATGTGAAAGTAGGTGGAGGTCCATTCTACTATATCGGATTGCAAATGTTTATAAACAATTATCGGGTAACGAGTTATTAATGAATCTTCCATCGATTTGATGGATTATAGTGTCCCGTTGGATACCTCTTCGGATACCTCCTTGCTCGTCGTGTTTGCCTAATACATATCAGGGGATTCGAAGCGCCGCAGAAAAGTAGGTGGCACGGGCGTCGCGTTCTCTGTCCTTGTCGCACGCTATCTCTGTCCTTGTCTTACACACGGGGAAGATAGGGAAAATTAGTTCGCAAACTCGCCACCGTAGATGGCGCCACTGTCGCCACCGTATAAACTGTCTACGAACTTCAAAGTATTATCGCCAGATGGCGCCACACAAGTATATCAATTTTTTGCGTTTGAAATGAACAAGGAAATGAAAGAAATAAACAATAGAGCATGATATAAAATAATTATTTCATTTAGCACGATATAATGACACAAACAGCACATGATACAATAGTAAAACATTCATGAACACCATTAGAAATCAGTTCTTTTACAATCTGTCGCGTCCATTGACAACAAAGGCTATCATTTGAACGTGTCTTTCATTAGGTGACTATATATAGCATTTAAGTAAATAGTCGCCATGCGATCGTGTACGATTAAATTAACAATACATACTTCGATAAAATCGTTATCAAAATGTTATTTAAGGATGTAACATCAATACAGTCGTAATACTTGAATCATTATGACATATTTATTAATCGTTTGTGAAAACGATCGCACATAACCTTAGCGGTAGTTTTAAATAGATGCTTTCTCGAAGAAGGAAACTGTACTTATGTACATAGTTAACTGACGCCTCTTATATTTGACAATGGCTCGAAGATTGAGTGGCAAAGATAAACTCAAGTCACTGTTGACGGTAACCAGCACAGCTGTAACTTTGTTCGGTGGTATATGTATATACCAGAGCAATGAGAAGTTTTACAATAGATATGCTGCACCGTTGATTCGACTGATAGACCCAGAATTGGCTCACAATGCTGCCGTTAAGATTCTGAAGTGGGGTCTTGTAGGCAAGCAGACCACAAAAGATCCATCTTCTCTTGAGACGAATGTATGGGGTATAAAGTTTAACAACCCCTTAGGGATGGCAGCTGGATTCGACAAGCAAGCAGAAGCTGTAGAAGGCTTGCACAGGATAGGTTTTAGCTTCGTAGAAATAGGTACCACACCTTACAGTCCTATTTTCAACTACTATTGCCGCTAGTATCTTCCATTTAACATATTTAACTATGTTTCAGGATCGGTTACTCCAAAGCCACAGTCTGGTAATCCGAAACCAAGAGTGTTCAGGCTAGTAGAAGACAATGCTGTTGTAAACAGATATGGCTTTAATAGCGAGGGCCACGATACCGTGTGGCACCGGTTAAGAAAGCTCAAAGAAAATAAGGACTTCCATGGTATTGTTGGAGTAAACCTAGGCAAGAACAAGACGATGCAAGATGCAGGTCAGGACTACATAGACGGCATTAAGAAGTTCTCAGATGTAGCCGATTACTTTGTAATTAATATCTCCAGTCCAAACACGCCTGGCTTGAGATCTCTCCAGAGCAAGAAGGAATTGGAGCAATTATTAACAAGAATAAACGAAGTTAGGCTGAAAATAGAGAGCAAACAGCCATTGTTGTTAAAGCTTGCTCCGGACTTGTCAGAGTTGGAGAGGCAGGACGTAGCTGATGTAATACTCAGGAAGGAAACTAAAGTGGATGGTTTGATACTGTGCAATACCACGATCATGCGGAACAATCTAAAAAGTACGTTACAAGAGGAGGATGGAGGACTCAGTGGAGCTCCACTGACCGATATGTCAACCGCGATGATCTCGGACATGTACAAAAGAACCAATGGGAGCGTTCCCATCATTGGCGTTGGTGGAATTTTCACTGGAGCGGATGCTTACCACAAAATCAAAGCCGGCGCGTCTCTGGTCCAACTGTACACGTCTTTCGCGTACCTAGGACCACCGATAGTGACAAAGATCAAGCGAGAATTAAACGAAATGCTCGAAAAAGACGGCCTAACGTCCATAAAAGATGCGGTCGGCAAAGATAATGTCCGCTGAATTGTGCTAAACAATTTTTCAATGTTTCTTTTTACACGTACACGTTGGTCCAATTGTATTTTAAATTGTCTTTACTTTATAAAGGCGACAAGTGTTACTATATTTATAGAAGTTACGAGATTGTTATGTATATACGGATGATAGGAATAATAAAACAATTTCTATTGTTTCAGCAGAACATTTTTGTAACACTTATTCGAGTAACTGGGTTATATAAACGTGTCTCTCTATTCGTGTGCTCTTGTACACCCGTCGTATTAGTACAACTATCTAGAAGCATCGACGTGTAATCATTAGACTGTGAATCTCTACGCGATCTCCCATTTTAAAAACATCGACGGAATAAGCAGTCGACCAACAGATTTTCTTCGAAGAATACATATAAAAATACTGGGTATCTTTATATCGCTTGTTTTATCAGTGCATCGAGATCCGCAATCTAAACGATTACGGTTCCTGTTCCGCCGGCGTAACGTAATTAACCGGATTATACGTCAAGTAACGCGTACCGCTATGATTAATACTCGCTGGTAATGTCATCTCCGCAAGGTTACATACAATAGTTTTAATTACATTATTCGATTGTCCATTGCAACCGCCCGGATCGAATCGCGAAGGGATCTTGAAATCCGATCGCGATCACAATATGTAAATACAACGGCGAAGATAAAAAGTTAAAGGGGAAGAAGCTGTTAACAAACTACGACTATTGCACCGTCGCGTTGCTTTTGGTACCGTTTCTGGCGAACGCTTCGCTCTAAAAAATAACATAAATAAAATTGTCGCGTCGGCCGGTTTTTCTCACCATCTCGCGATAGTCGCGAGGCTGGCGTTACAGATCTCTACTACGCGAAATACGGTCGCTTTTAAGCTGAAAGCAAGAAGAATAAATCGTTGTCGGTTCGCGCGGTTCGTATACGAATTAAAGATTTCAGGTACACGGGTACGATAACGTTGAGTCGCGACGCCAGGCATCATTGCAGACGCAGGTTTCCACCCAGGCCCTGCTCCTTCCTCCATTGAGCCAGACGAATCGCGTACCAGGCCTGGAACAAACGGAAAACATTAATAAGTAAAGGGATTAACATTCAGACGGTGGATTCATTATGATCCGGACGCGCAGTAAGATTGGTTTTGTAAGTATACAGGATGTTCACACGTTCTCCTCTTTTATTCTGTCTATATAGTCGGTATACGAGCTTAAGCGGCCTATCTATCATCAGACTTAATAAATTCATGACAAAAATCAGTACGTACAATTTAAAGCAGTGGACATATATTAAAAAGATTTAAGGACATTGGTGTATTAGTTTCAGCTTAATAAGATAATTAAAAGAAGAAAGATATTTTATTTGATTCAGTCTAGTTATTGTTGTTTACGAGGAGAAAACGGTGACTCGTTCAAGACGAGTCTGTATCAAGTTGGATAGAAAGATGATCGACTTGTGTGCCAAGGATGTGCAATCCGAGGTGTATTTAGAAAGAAAAACGAGAACGGGTCCAAGCGGGCCCAGGTACCGCTGTAATTAAATAAGTGTAAACTTTCAGATGCAAACCAAGTCCAACGACTTGAAAGATTCTACGTGGCCCGTTTTTGCGATTCGAAAGAATTGGCAAAAGCAGCGTCCGTGTTCGAAAGAAAGAGGAGAAGAATAGGAACCTCAACATCGGCTTCCGAGAGTCCTGTCTCGGCTGCGAGTAGGACGACATCCGCCGTGTGCGGTGCTCTGGGCCATCGATTGAACTGCTCCTGAAGAACAGCTTCCTGATCAGCCGTCAGGCGAATCACCTTGATATCCGATCCACCCCTGCTGGGGTACTGCGGCGAGGCCGATTTCAGCATTCTTCCTGCGAACAGAATACAAGCTTCCGTTACTTCCCGATGGTCATTGCTGCCCAGCAAAGTCGCTGCAAAAATTTCTAATTCCCAACACTTCCGTTCAACAATATTGGACAGAAGGTGGAAAAGATGAGATTCAAAGCAGATTCTAGGTCCCAACGCTTTCGGCACGGGTGATTAAATATTGGGCAAAATGTGGTAGAGACTAAATTCAAAGCAAATTCTAGGTTCCAGGACTTCCGGTACGGGTGACTCAATTTGATTGGGCAAAAGGTGGAAAAAATGAGATTCGAAGCAGTTTCAAAAAATGGTAGACACGATGTTTAAATATGCGAGACCGTTCGAATTGGTATCAAGTCTCCGAGCTCGGTTCTATCACGTGAACAGGTGTTGGAAAAAAAGGCGAATTCGAAAGAAACGCGTGTCGATTTGCCTGCTAGCGAGGTGTCGCGAAGCCGCGGCATTTGTCGGCGACAAAAGACCCGTGAATCAGCGCGACGTGCCGCGAATATGGGTCTCGGATATTCCCTTTTACGGTGGAGGAACGCGCGCCGCTCCACCATAAAGGCGTGAGACTCGACGGCCCGGTAAACTGACATTCGTTACATAAGTGCTACTCCCATTATCAGCGGCGACTTGGATGCTGCGGAGGCGTGCTGATCGTAATAGTTGTATAATAACGCGCGTTATTACGTAATTAAGTGGAATCCTGTTTTACATTGAACGCCCGTTACGCACGAGATCGACGGTCGCCCGGCTAATCAGCCCGGGAGCGTCGTTAAGTAACCCTTTTGCGATCGTAGCTGTTTTGCTTCGAGGATTCAGACATTTTATCTGATCTAGAATATTTTCGTTACATACGACACCTTTTTCAAACTATTTATGGAACACGAAGACAGTTAGTAGCTGTTTATAAATGTAATTTTAATGTGGTGCCTTTGGGGACTCGGGGAGATTCAGCGGTAGATTCATCGATCTATCGATCAACGTTAAAAACCACGCATAAGGACTTTCTTTATCCGGAAGCTCGGTTCGAGCTGTCAGCGTAGTCTCCAAGGTGCCAATAACGAATGAAACCAAGCCCGTCGAATTTGAACACCGTTGGCAGCCTGCGAATCGTTCGATTCGCTCGCGTTTCAGCCACGAGAAACCGACGTCCTCGGGCTCTCGGGTTTAATGGCGACGCGCGAACCAGTGACCAGAATAGCTCGACATTGACCCGGGCTCAGGGTCTCCGCGCTTTTGGATACGATTCAAATCCCCGATATTCCACGACAACGTAAATAACGGAGCTGGCAGCAGTCGAGATGAGGCGTCTGCGTCCGTTTTCCCCGCGATTTTTCGAGCGAAAACGAAACGTCGTTGTATTTTCCTCGTGATCTCCGAGCGCGAAATGAATGGAGAATGACCAGTATGAGGATTCGATTCTGTTCCGGATCCTCCGGAGTGACTTTGTCGCACTTACTCGGCTCGGCGAACGTGAACGTGACCCTCCGCGGCGTTCTCTTCGGCGGTGGAGGGTTCTCGGGGTAAACGGTGCGTCGTTCGCACAGGTAGCACTTTCTCTCGTAGAAGTACGAGGTGATCGGTCTCGGTGTGCTCATCGTGTCGAGCGGATGTCGTCCTAGCGCGATAAGATCGGCAGTTTCTCCGCGCGAGGTCCACTGGCGACTGATACTGTGCGATCCCCGGTGTCGCACACAGGTAATAATGTAAAAATGTAAATCGATGCGTACACGTGGGAGAAGATCAGCCTTGAGGGGGAGGGAGGCAAGTGCATTTCCGAATCGCTTGCCAAAATGGTTAATTATACGGGGCCGTTTCCGCTTCTGAATCACCGGCCGATTAAGAGCAAAGATATTTGGCCGCTTTCTAAGTCACCGTAATCGCAACAACGCCGCCCCCCTTTCTCTATTTAGTAGTATATGCTCTGATACGAATGCAACTATGTGTACAGCCGTGTGTTCGTTTGCCTTTGTACAGCCCGTGGAACGCGAGAAACAAGCCGCTCGTTCGCGGCGCGCCGCGCGTGGGCGTAAATTGCGATTGATTCGCTTCTTTGGCAAATTGAAACGGATCGTAACGCGTGCGTCAAGAGTTACGGCCGTCGTTATAATTTGCTCGAACCCCTGGGGGGGGGGGGGGGGATCCTCGGGATAGGCAGACCGCTCGTTTATGCGCGGCGATAAATCTCTAGATCTCGCGAAAGAAAACAGACGAAATACCGCGGAGCCGAATAGAAAGCCGGCCGAGCTCGTTCTCTCCGTTGAATTTACGCTCAGACAGAGTAAGCACCGCCGGTTCTCGCGATCCTACCGTCGCAGGCCCTTCGCGTTTTCCAGCGAAGGTATTGCCCTCGGGTTGCTACCCAACACTAAAAGACGAAATTTCTGTTAGGTACAAATTGAAGCTGCATCAGGCTGCTACATATGCAATAAAACCGACTGAAAAGTAAAACTAGATATTCCGATAGAAACTGAAGATGGAACCTGAGAGATTCGCTTTCTACCTTATAAAATATATTAAACTCGAAACGGTTCATAACATTTGCATTCTGAAAGCCGGAATTTCATACGCAACAACCTAATATTATTAGGCCGTCCCATAAGTTTATTCTTGTACCATTTAAATTCTAAAAATAAAATATGTAATCACCCTTTATATACCGTCACTATAAAATTTCTGCGGTTTTCCGCATTAAAATACTTTTCAATGGTGAATAATATGAACATATCCACGGCACGAACTTATGGTACGACCTAATATAAGCTGTGCAGCTTTTTCACAGAATTGAATAAGAACCATGGATGTAGAAGAGACTGGTTTTTCAGCTGATCAAGACAATAAACGATAGATTGAATTGCAACTAGGAGCTCTGTTGCTTTTTCCATAATACTTTGGGACAAGAGAATAAATGACTTCGGTCTCTTGTTGCTACCGTTTCAGAGCGATCGTCTTCTTGCGTAAGGAGAAGCCGATCGCGACCGAGCACCGGACCTGATAAGCCAAAGGCAGCAAAGAGAATCGGTTCCGCGTTAACCGTGACATTTCTGTGGCGCGGTGTTTATTGTGTTTGCGCGTGCGGCCGCGTGGGCGTCCGCCTTGAGCCGCCTTTGCGGGGCAGCTTCGTGGAATGTTAAACTTGACCTACAGATCGGATCGCATGCAAATAAAAGTAGCCGCGAACGCGGACGAGCGCAGGCGAACGGGGACGAACAGTTTCCGATCGGCCGAGTCTCGCCGTCACGTCGGTGACAGAAGAACAAGATCGGCGCCGAGCCGTAACAAGATCGGCGCTCGTGTTCGCGGTTTCCTCGGACACGCGACGTGTATCCCCGTTTACCACAAAGTTTCCCGCAGAATCGGAGAAAATCGCAGAAATCACGTGGAAAAGACAGGATCGCGTCGTCGTGTGGTTGTTTATTTCGCGTTTTTCGTTGCTCGAGAAAGCGTGACACGATCTGGATCACAGCTCCGTGTACAGGGGACTGTCCTCCAGGTCGGCGTACAACTCCCGCAGCTTGCCAGGCGTGCAGTAAACTGGTGCATCCTCTTCGCAGAACTGCAGGAACTTCAGCAGGTTCTCCTCCAACTGTTGATGGTACACCGAACCGGCGTACTTCGCGACGATTCGTCGACGATCGGCATCCTCCATCTGAAGACGCGTTGCGATTGCGATCGATCGTGTAAGTAAGAGTTAGAGGAGATTTCGCATGGTTCCCGGTAACGTACTGATTTCCAGTTCGACCTCTTCAGAGCGCGAATGCAGTCCTCGATCAACGACTGGCCGGGCACCGCCTGTGTTCGCGAGAACGTTTCAACGTTAGCTGATATCTCTGCGAGTGACTCTCTTTGTCTTTATACCGTTTTCGATAAAAGGGTCGCCCGGTTTTCCATCCGGAGGCAGTCGAATCGGTCGATGAAGAGCGCCGTTGCCCACGGTTCCCGAAAGTAAGCGAAGAAGTCCGAGATCAACGAATCCTGACGCATCGGAATATCGTTAGGACGGTGTGTCTCGAAGAGAGACGATGCAGAGATCGACGCAGGACGCAGTTCGCTTACTTGAAACCGTGTTTTCAATTCGTTCAGCAGGCTCTCGTGCTTCCCGTACAGTCGGATCATCTGGTGGACCTCGAAATCCTGAAAAGGTACTTCAACAATAGACTGAAGGACACGAATCGTATTAAGAATTCCCCAACTCGGCGCGCCCTACGTTGGACACAGGTATCCAACTACAGTAAAGATTCTACTGAAGTCAGTACCGACGTTCCCTACTTATGACAGTGGAACACCTCACACCACTCGAGAACCGTCGTGTCGAGGCCACCACATTGTCGTCTATATCGGTGTGAGACTAGAAGACCAGTACTAATCCAATTACAAAACTTCTTTATTTTTCATTATTTTTTTATGAAACTTTTACCAACATATTCGTGGCATTTTTCTGATTAAAATGATACCAAATATTATATAATTCCGATGTTATTTACTTGTGTTACGAGCGATGGAAGTTTCGAACGCAGAGGAGGACAGCGTATGGGAAAGAAAGAGACGCAGAGAGTCGCGGCCGGCGAGTACCTCCGACGTTCCCTACACAAGTCAGTAAAAAAGAACCAAAAGACTGACTTCAGTAGAATCTCTACTGTACCCTCTCTTTTGTTATTTGCCTTATTTATCAACGGAAGGATTATCAGGATCTAGCCTTCTACCTTTCTGCTGAAGCAAGTGATCGTCTCCACGGTGTCGTAGCGGTTCAATCGTAGACGAAAGTAGCCGATCTCGGAGTCGCAGCTTCCAGTGACCAATTCCGTGCCCTAAACGAGATCGTTCACGAAACCGTTCGCACGAAACGACTAGAGCGCGATCCGCTGGAGAGGACATCGCGAGAACTCACGGAGGTGTCGAGCGGATGCGGATGTTTGCTCATCGGGATCTTGCCAGGTTTGCGGACGTGCAGGTACCGGTATCCACCGGGCAGAGTGCAAGCCACGATGTTCGGTACACGAAACGACGAGAAAGGGAAGTATTTCTTGCGCTTGCACGGCTTAACGGCCTTCTCGCCGTATCTTTGTTGCTTGACGATTATCGATCGCAGCATCTTCGCCAACTTCGCAAAGGGAATTACGTTAGCATTCGTCCGAACAGTTAGCGGCTTCGCTGTACTAACTCTCTCGCCAATTTCCACGCTGTTGTAATATCTGTGCTGCCAGGACGCCGCGTAGAACTTCCGGCTGTACTTGGTGCTGTTCCCGGCTGCGAATACGAACGGATCGTTGGTCCGGAACTCGGAGTCTATCACCAGCAGGCCGTCGTACATCAAGCCAGCCTTGCAGAACGCTGAAACGCATCTACGAAGAAATTGCCGGCAATACACAATCGTCGGTAAACTCGTTCAAAGACTGCTTCAGTCACCCAAAAATATCTTCGGGTCGATAGTCTTCTCGTGAAACGCAATCAGAGCGTCGCATCGCACTATCTTTACTCTGCCCTTCGACCGTAGGACCAGTGCCTCTATCATCCCTCCTTTCCTCGAGTCCTGCATGTACCAGTCGATCAGCTCCCATTCCTGAAGAATGCTCACACCGCTGTCCAAGATATGAGTCATCGCCACAGCATGCACCTTGAACGGCTCGAATCGGTATCTTCGGGGAAACCGATTATCCTCGCGTACTTTGATTTCGTACCTCGCAGTCGTTAAAGAAGACGCTTTCGTGGGAATCGCACGAGTGCATCGGCGGCTCGATCAAAGAGATCCAGGAGCCGTCTATGCCAGATTCGAGGAGACCCTGGAGAGCGCAGTAACAGTCGATGCTGCGTCCGTAGAGGACGATCGTCTCTGAAAGAGTTTCGCAGTTTCAGCTGTGTTTTACGAAGAAGAAGAAGACGAAGAAGGAATCGTCTCACTTTCGTCTTCGAAGTTGTTGGTCAACATGCGAATCTTCTCGAGGCAAGTGACCGCTTGCGTGTCGTCGTTGATCGTCAGGCAATTCCAAGGCTGCTCTTGCTCTGTCCATTCTCTGTTCGCAAGAGATGCGAGAAAATTGATGAAATAAATCACTGCGATTATATCGAGGATATTTGTGTGAAATGGAAAGAGTCAATTGGTCAGTGACCAGGTATTCGTTTCGATTCGAGGGTTCTCATCGCTAGACTGCGGAAACAGAAATGTATTCGATTCTTCTTACGTCTCCAGAGATTTGTACTCGACTAAACGCCATTTTTCTCATAAATGCCATAACACCCGCAGTCTAGTTCTCGGTATGCTCTTTACCCTCTTTTGATCTTGTCCAACTCCTCCTTGAACTGCGGCTTCTGGTACTGTAGCCCGCAGGTGACCACCAGGTAGTCGTACACGATGTTTCCTCGATTCATCACCGTCACGTGCTTCTCTTTCCTGAAGATTGTAAAACGACGAAGTTGAAGCATGTCCAGGTATCAAGGACAGAGCGGGATTTCTACAACTTTGCCGCTGGTACTCTCGGCGTTGGCAGTAATTCGTCGAGGCAGGATCTACCTGTTAATCTCAACCACGGTGCCGTAGACGACGTTGATCCAAGCACGCGCGGCAACCAAACGACGATGCTCGTGGCAATAGCGGCCGTGAAAGGGAATCATGCTTGCAACCGCCGAGCTCCGTTCATTTTCGAAAGGCAGCCCGCGCGGCGATATCAGCGTGACGTTAGCGTACCGAGTCGAATCGTGCGGAGCCCTGTAAAAATTCCGATTTTCCAGACTCCGATCACAGCTTACCGAGAGACTTCTGGATCCTCTGTCTTCCGCGGTTACCCGAAAGCTAGATGTTCTAGAAGGGCCACGCCGCAGTCCGAGGCTCCTATCACCACTATCTTCGTATCGTGCACCAAACTGGTGTCGCACATCATTCTCGGAGTCGTCATGAACAACGAGAATGGTTCGCTCTCGGTTTTCGGCTGATCGGTTTCCACGAGACCTCGGAATCTGTACTCGATCCTTCTTCGAGGCTGCACGTGGACCATCGAGTTCAGACAAATCGGCAGAGGCTGCGAGCGCGTCTGAAATCGGGATTTTACACACAGATCTTAAGGAAGGTAGAATGAACCGTTGTCAGGGCGTTTCCATGTACCAGAGCACTCATCGAGTTCGGAGTTAGGCGATAGTAGAAAACGATCAGGCCACTCTGGCGGCTGACTTCGCAGAACAATTGGCGCAGATGAATCGCGAAGATCGGCATCAGGACGAATTGCATGATGCAGCCGTACGCGTCCGCGGCCACGTCCTTCGTCGAGATGTAATCCTCCACGTGGAAACGCCTTCTGATGTACGTCACGTCCTTCTCCACGCTGATCGAGCAACACGAATATTTTCCGGCACGATAAACGCATAAAATCCGCAGTCGAAATATCGATTCCAAATACCAGAAGATCGCCACACCGACGATCCTGTCGTTCCAGGTAAATACATAGCAGAACAAATCCAATCTGTCCTTCTTAACTGCCTCGTCGAAATCCTGCAAAATGGTCTGCGCTTTCGGGATCTTCTGCAACAGCGACTGAAGAGCATCCCGATCCTGAGGACCAGCCCGACGCGTCCTAATGTGTCCCAGAAGAGCAGCTCGATGCGTCACGTACAGGGCCATCGGAAAATCTCTGTTACACTTGACCGGCACTCTCTAAACGATTTCCGGAGACGTTGAAACAATTGCAGACATTCATCGGTGGGATAGAAAATCGTACCACGAAGTTCCTGAGGAAGGAGAGCTCCGGATGAGCGGAGGGCACCAGGATCGTGCAGTAATCCATGCCTGGGAAGCACTCGAACGCAGCCTCGAGGAAAATCCTGCTGCATCCCTGTTCCACCTGATCATCGATCGCGAACACCTCGACGACGAATGCGTTAGGCTGGCCTCGATAGATCGGTTGCGGAGGCAGCTGGATCTCTATGTCTTCCGTTTTCTCTTGCACCGAATCTCTCGAAACGCCCTTTCCTTTTTTGTACAAGCAATTTCGATTATAATTAATAATCCGTTCGCCGTTGAAGTTCTTGTTTCAGGAGTTCTAGAACACCCGCTCGAAAAAGATCACAACGGTCAGTGACCACACATAGTACCATTGACCGTTTGAAATAATGGTCAGTGACCACATAGTACATAAACGAGCATTCCGTTCTCCCTTGAATAATTTTAACGCGTTGGAAATATCGATACCTTTCAATTGTGAAAATTATTCTACTATTTCAAGTTGTGCATTCTCGAATCGGAATAGTCCGAACGAAAACTCACGGGGAATATTGTCTGTAGAGTCTATTATTCCGTGCACCAGCATGCTCCACCGGAAAAACGCTCGATAATCATCATCGTTATCAACAGCAGACTCTGACTTTTTCGTTGTATCGACATCGTAGGAATACGAACTGGAGGAACTACTTTCTGCAACTCCTTTAAGGTCCACCGTGCTTCTATCCGAAGAGATCGGAAGCTCGCCTTCGCTGCGCAGGAAACATTGCGGATACAGCGGAGGAGATTAAATTTGAAGGTTGGGTCTTAAGTTGCCAAGTGTTCTTTGCGGGCTGTACAGTGCTTCCACAGGCTTCTCGGTGAAGACGGAGCAGAAGATTTTGCTGGCGGGCTCGATGCTTTCGTCAGGGATTATGTCGTGCATGTGAGGCTTCCTCAGGCCGTTGTACAGGGCTAGCTCGAAGTTCTCGTTGAGCATGTCCACGTCTATCCGATCGCTGAGGAACATCACGCCGGTGGCCAGGCCCCCGTGGTCCTCGGAAACGATCAGATGCCGGAAATCGTTCGGGTAGCGAACCATCTCGCTGACGTAGTACTCCCCGTAGCGCTCCTTCAGCAAAGTAGACTCGGCGTCGATCAGCGGGATCACTATATCGTTGTCCTCCTCTCTGCTCCGAGTTTATGCAGTTACGGTTCGACCGAATTGTGAGATTCGTCCAGCAGTTATAAAACAACAAAAAGGAACTTTAACGTCTGTACCGACTCTGAGGAACATTTCAAAGTTAGAAGAGGTCGAAGAGTCGATTAGGTGAGATGTGTCTTCAAGCATTATTTTGTTCGCCCTTTCTAAAATTTATAGACTACATAAAATTGTGATTTTTTCTTTTGGTACTTTCCCTGCTGATCGAGCTTTCTGCAAACGGATGAATCGAAGAGCGAAGGGCTACTCACACGACCCTCCGGATCCTCTGCCTCTTTACCGTGGAGTTCCTGAAGGCCACGAACAACGACTGCGACGGGCACGAGTTCAACAGGCACTTCGGCTGAATTTTGGTCATCTGGTTCTCGAACACGTCCTCTGGAACAGGTCAGCGAGAACAGTTTTCCGCTGACTGTTCGTCGTCGGAATCGATTCGATCCGTTCGAGAGGGTCACCTAGTATAATCCGCGGAGGTTGCACGAGGATCACGTGCAGTAGACGCGGGGCGACGTCGAACAACCCGATCATGAGCTCCTCGAAGAAACGGCCGGTGTACCGAAGGTCCCACGCGAGGAAGTGCACGAACAGCGCGTTTCTTTCCGTCATGTTCTCAACCCTTTTTGCGGTGAGCGTAGGTGAGACGCCCCGAGACCCGACCTTGATCCCCGGAGAGCTCGCGCATACGAGTATATTTGCATAAAGATCGGTCGAAGCTTTTTAAACGCGTTGCACAAAGGAACAGCACTATTCCAGACGCTGGCGTTTCAAATCCAAATTTCTTAGCCGCGCAACAAGCGATTATTCGACAAAGGATTTGATGCATTTTGTGACAAAAATCGGTAAGCGTAATCGGTAAAGAAAAGTACTGTTATATTATTTTGAAGCTACACAAATTACTCGGAAAGAAAATAAATTTCTATTTCACCCGAGTTCGCGTTGCAAATCGGGTAGGAAATATTTGTTGTTTGCTTATTAGCGATATCGCCGAATGCCAACGTATCGGATAAAGCAATTTAGTCCTTCTTCGAGCAATACTCGCATGCGGTCTCGCGGTTTACCCGTATAGCGTTTGTAGCCAGCTCGGCCAGTCCTCCGGAGTCACCGCCGGCACATTAGGATAATTGCACAGACACATGCCCGAGACGAGGTCGTGTTTCTCGTTCCACTGGACCACCGACAGACAGCTCGCCTCGCTGGAAACGCAACGTTTCCTGTGATCTCGGTGGCAACCAGCCGTCTGGTTGATTATTCGTTCGGATAGGCATTGGATAGGCACTAGATACGTCCGAGGTCTACGTCGCCGAATACGCTGCACGTGGACGGACACGAGAACTTCTCGAGGAACGTCAGATCTTCGTGCTCCATCCTCCTGACGCCCACAATGGCCGGCAGCGGGTGCCGGTCATCGTTGTGTCCGGTAAAACTTGTCTCGGGATCGCCGAGCCACATGTCTTCTTACTCGGGAAGATCCAATCGACTGAAATGTGTCGCGGAACTCCGATCCGTGACTCTTTTCAATTCATCAATGATCCCAAGTGACGTATACCGCGGTCGTCTCACTTGTTTGCGTCCGAATCGTTCTCGAGATAATGCGCGCGGCTAGACTGCTCGATCGTAGCGAGACAAATGGAGCGATAACTTTGTTTGATTTTATATACCTACACTCTCGTCCATAAATCACCGGACACTTTGCTAAAAATTGGTGATATTTAAATTTTAAATTATATTACAACTTCGTACACCGATTTGTACAACTCACCCACGCTCATTTTCAGTCTTTTAAGCTACAACAAATTCTGAAACGTTTCTACGAAAGTGGAAGAATCCATTGTTGTGGTCTATCCGATTTTCTTTTTTCAATCGATTCCAAACGCGATCTTGCCGTTTGTCCGATCTTGCCATTGCCCCGAGAACGATTCGGACGCATGAAAAACGCATCGAGACAAGTTAAAGGATCGATGTAACGTTGCATGCCGATCGAAAATCCCAGCCTGACAACGAGCGTCAGTCCGCAATCTTCTCGAGAGTATTGCGCGATCGTCTCTGTGATCCAGCTCCGAGGCAAACGGTGATCTATCCTGCTCGATCTTTTAACAATCGGTCCAGAGTTTGCCGGACATTAGCGGTGGAAACGGATGATCGATGAAGCAAGGAGCGGTGAGCCGCCGGATGCAAACGCTCGATCGCGAGAGATCGATCCGAGGGAAACGCACGATCGAATTACCCAGGAGTGCAGTCGGGTATTCCGACCGTGGGAAAAATCGCGGCTCTAGGTATACGTATGGGCCCGACAAGGCGACCGACTTTAACGCCCGCAAAAAAGGTAATAACGAAACTCCTCGAACGATTTAAACCGGAGGGGCAAAGTAATTGCTTCGCGTTCTCGCTCCGCGGCTATTCCCCTGTCTCTCTCTCTCTCTCTCTCTCTCTCTCTCTCTTTCGCCCTCGCCTTTCTTCACCGGCGAATCGCCTTTGGGCTCGTGTTTCGCTGCGCAGATTCTCTCGGAGCGCCTCTCCAAGCACCCGGAGCTTCGGCGAGGAACAGAAACGTCCGGCGATTGCACCTGGAGCTATCCGAACTAAGCACGACTCTTTAACCGATCATTTCACGCCACTACTATGTGAATGTCCTTCTCGAAAAAGCAGCAGACGCTTTGCGTCTCGTTTTATCGTAAATCGGTCGTAAGCAACGATACAGAAATTTCTTTCCCTCCTTATCGTAATCTTATTAGGTTGAAAATAGCATATCGACATTCTCAAGTTCTTTTAATCTTTCTGCTAAATTGCAATTACTCTTTTCTCGTATAAATTAACAAAATCCGCGGTCCAATTTTTCGTTCGAGGCATAAAAATATTTGCGTTGAAACTACAGATAGTAACGTCGTAGAATACCGTAGAGAATCGTAGAGAATATCGATATCGTCGATTATCTACAGAAGGGTTAAAAATAAGTGTAGCAGCATGTAACGAGCGTGGCTCGACCGGAGAGTTTAACGTGTTAATTAATGGCGCAGCCGGTCGATTATTTCTTATAGGAGTCACCTGGTTGGCGACATCCGGGTTTGCAGCGCGTCGGCCGGCACGGCGATTACTCTTTGGACGACTATGGCTCGCGGAAATGTCGGGGGTGCGAGCGAACGGCGTGTCACGATCGTCGCGATGGCTTTTTCTTTTGCGGCATGCCGCAACACATATCGCGGAAGCTATTTACGGTGGAGCGCGGTGCGTATAGTACCGCGTAGAGCGTGCAACGCGGTGAACACGTGCGCGCGAGCGAGCGAACCGATAATGCAATCGTCCCTCGAGCTCTGCACTTTTGCACCGCGAGAGACCACCTTCTACGTTTCGTTGTTATTCTAATTTTCATCCAATGCTCGTTCTCTCCCCGGCGCGCGGTATGTGCCCGCAGGGGAGAACAAGTATACATGTGGGATACGAGGTTCGAGGTCTGCTCGCCGCGTTTCCGAGAATCTTTAATGATCCGCGTCATGCAACGCCGCTCGCCGTCACGAGACGCGAGAACGGGAACGCGAGCTGGCACGAGTGAACGTTTTGGCAATCCGGTCTGTAGAACTTGTTGGGAGATAGGTCCGATTAGCCGGATACCGCACCGAACAACCTCTTTCATGCTCTGTTCCACGAGGATATTCGAGCGCCGTGAAACGGCCTACGGTTGTTCGCACGTACACTGTGTCGAGAAAGTATTCGTTGTCCCAAGTTCCTCGCTACGAACTCGACAGAGCCCGCGGGAGCCTTAAAGTTCTCGTTTCACGAGTTCTAGGACACCCACTCGGAAAAAATCACAGCGGTCAGTGACCGCGCATAGAGCAATGACCATTTGAACTAGTGGTCAGTGACCGCATAGTACAAATGACCATTTGAAATAGTGGTCAGTGACCCTAACGAGGACCTTCTGCAATGCTGAAATGCTATAAGCGGTCAGTGATCTCCTGAGAGCTTCGAAAATCTTGCAAACCTAGTTGTCTCCTCCAAGGAAACAATACCGTATCCAGCATGCGCAGTCGTGTAAACGAAGAAGCAAGAAATTTACAATTCGTTGAGAAAATATATGGACTTTAAAGGTTTAAAGGATTGTTTAACGTTACTGTGACAAGTCCGACGTTTCATATGTAACAACCTAAGAGCGTTAATCGATTTGTATAAACGAGGCTCTATTGTACTCTCTACGCACTGCACCTGCAAACCCAAAGGTCTAAATCTAAACGGTTCTCCGCGGAAGTATCTTTCGAGCAACAGTTCGTCCATTGTTCTCGTTCCTGCGAGGCGAAAATCACAACGAAAAGAACAGTCGAACGTTTTCGCGAGCGTTACGGGCGTTGCGGTTGTCTGTGGTTCCTGCGAGGCAATTAAGTGAAACTGGAGACGAAAAGCGCGCGAGAACCGATCGATTACGGTTCCCAAGCCGGAGAGAAGGGTTTCCTGCTCGAGCCGGGAACGATCCGAGCCAGAAGTTTCTAATTAACTCGCCGGAGATCCGTCGGCCGATTACGTGGGATCGTGAGATCGCCGCGAAGAGACCAGACAAGACGAAACGAAACGAGACGAGACGAGACGCGATCGGACGCGGAAGGAACGCGGACAACGTGCGAACAACGAGCTCTTATTGATAACTCAAGCCGCAAAGTGTTTTCTCCGGTTGCGCTCCCCTTCGGAGTTCTTCGAATCTGTTTGACCAGCTAAATCGACCCCGGCACTCGGCGAGCGACCGGAAATTTAGCGAATCCCGTTGATCCGATATACGTACATCGAACGAACGAACTCGACCACTCGCGGCGCGTTACGTCAGAATCGAACACCGTACGAATTTCCGACTTGCGAAACGCGGCGGCTGGCTTCTTGTTCCTTTACTTTTACTTTTACCCGGGTTCCCGCAATCCCACAGTCCTCGCCGCGCGGAAACCAGAGCTAATCCATCGGAACACTAGTATTGTTTGTTTCCTCGATCGCGCAACACACGGTAGAAATTCCGCCGATTGAATTCAGTTATGTCACCCTCGCGGACGAGCTGCGACGATTTATTTCCCAGAACCGCTGTGTAGCGAATCGGTCGCAAGTAAGCGTGTTCGCGTATGTTTCGTGACGCGTGTAAACCGCGAGTCTCTAGAGTGATTCATTAGGCAGCTATTCTACAAACAACAAACATCTGCGCGACCTAGCTACCTGTGATGTCTAAGGAAACACATCCGTTAAAATTTTCTTTGCTTTATGGTTTCAGCACGCAGTTTCGTGACCGACAATCAAACAATTTCACCGTTTGTCGATAACAGACTTTAACACTAGGTTTACGGGGCACTAAATGTGCCTACTCTACATTACTTTATAAAAATAACAAAAATGTATGTATCCAAATTTATAGCCGTTTCTTTTACAATATATACCCAAAGAAACCAATTTGTTGAATAATATCTTCTTCATGCATCCTTACAATTTCGATAATTGTGAATTAAGAGGTACCAGAACCCGTCATTTTGACGGGTCCCGTAAATCTAGTGTTAAAAACAAATTGCAAATTGGAACGTTGGCATTACAAACAGCATATTCGATGCAATGCACTTCGAAAACATGTGTCTCGTTGCTGGAACGGAATTGTAAAAATGAGATCGGTGGCAGCTCGTACGAAATCGCTTGGTGGTCGAATTTAGTTTCTTCCGTGGCCATGATCGCGAAACAACAGAAATAGAAGGCTCGAGAGACGCCCGAGCCTCGTTCGAAGAGAGAAAAATGTTTTCTCTTTTCTCTTGGCGACGGATTGGCTCCGCGACAATCCTTGACTCTCGCTACTCGGTTGTCGTGACAGCGCTCAAAGTACACCTCCGATCTGTTCCACTTCTTTGCTGCGTCGCAAAAACCGCGAGCAATCTTGCACAACGGGTCGTGTGCTCGCGCTAATCAGCTATTGTTTGAATACCATTATCGTCCTGTTATCTGACCGGCGAAGGTATCGCGGCTCGTTAACGGGATTAGCGAAATTAGCGTCGGAAACGGCTTCGATCCACGGGCAAACAATCGAGCGACAACCGTGCACGATTTTCCACGGACTTTTTACGGAAGAGTAGAGTGGATTTCGGCATTGCCGCGAAGCATAGTGCCGCGCAGAACAACGACGGCAACAGGAAACATAAAACTGCACGCGGTGTTGCATCCTGCATGCATCTCTCTCTTCACACGGTGGGAAAAACGCGTCAGCGCCCTACACTATCACTGTTCGTTAGCGAAATAGATTGTCTTTCGAGTCTAATAAATTCTAATCTAGATTTGATGTATTTGTAAGAAAAAAATCGTCAGTACAATTCCACGTATCGCGACTCTGGGAATTATTTTGCATAAAGATCCGTCTAATCTTGGACAAGTAAGAAATCGTAGTGCAACTGTTTTGGACGTGTTAAGAAGATTCAGATACAGGCTCGAATGCAACAGCGTGCAACCGCTATGCACATCGACCGCTCGATATTAAATATGCGATTCGAGTTGCCTCATCCTCGCCGCATTACGCTTCCAAAGTGTTGTAATTTTCAGGGTGATTTCGCCGTCGAATGGACTGGCTTATCATCGATCGGTCAGTCTGTTAGCGGTCAGTGGTGGAGGAGGGTTACGAGGAGAATAACGAAGGCTTACCTGTTGCTGCTTCGAGGTTTCGATCCGAAGGTAGAAGGTGTCTCGGTGAAACGGTGCAACACCCTCGCTCGACGACGGTGCGCGCTAGACTGGGCAACTGCGATCAGCCGGCGGACTTTCGAAGATGAAGCGAATCGGCGGCAGCCTGCAGCTGCAACGCGAAAGAGAGTCGTGACGATGAAGGTGGGAGGTAGGGGAAAGTGTATACCTGACGTGTGAGCTACTCGCCTGCCTGTTCGGCCCGTTATCGAAAAATGGGAAGCGAACGAAAATTGTCTATCGCGGCGTCGGCGTCGGTGTCGGCGTCGTCGTTGTCGTCGCGTCGTCTACATCCTGCTTTCTCCTCGCGCCGCTGTTTATCAACACCGAATTTCCAGCTGCTCGTTTTCTCGCAGCGTGTCTTGATCGCTCGATTGCTCGCTCGTTCCCGTGCTGCTCAGCGTTAATTTTGATAACTGGTTATCATAGTGCAACGCAGCCTGCGAGCGAACCGCTTCGAAACTACAATCTCCTCCCGCAGGTTTACCGTCGATCCTGCCGATCTGAAAACTCGACAATTTTCGAATCTCGATGTTTGCACAGGGTGTTCGAGCATGGTATTGTTCTCTTGTTAACGGTAAACACGCGAAAATAAATGGAAAACGCGGTATAGCTTCTTGGAGTGATTCTTCGAGAAACGAAGGCGATCTTTGGCAACCGCCTGACAATGAGTATCGAGCTTGTTGTCAACAGACTGCGGATTTTGTGCGTTTATGACAAAAACGAGTTGATACAATTTAAACCAGGATACATTATTTTCCATTTATTAAGATCATCAAAGAAATCAAGAAATCTGTCTTTTGTTTCTTGCAGTTGGTTCGAACAATTTTTATTTTGCATGAAGATCCGCGGTCTCGTTATCAACATTTTTCGCCGCAGGCTCAGACCTTTGCCATTTTCTTCGCGGTTCAGACCAGGTGGAAGTTTTTTTAAGATCCTGTTGGCTCCTCGAAAATATTCGAGTCGTTTGGTCCAATTAAACAAAAAAAATTGTTACGCGTCAGGAGGTATCCCATCGATTTCGTGAGCCACTGTGCCAGTTACATAGGGTATGAACACGTGTGCCAAGATTTGTGCGTGTGCACTTATCGTTCACGAGAGAGAAACTGTGCCGGTGCGATGCGTCGTGCGCATAATAAAAGAGTGAACTTATATGTTTGAGCATCGAGCGCAGAAGAAGAGGAGAAACGCCGCGACGCCTCCGAGCGAACCGCAACACGCGTTAATGAATCGAAAATCCAACACGTGGCCGGCGCGTCGACCACGTACGAGATAATACAACCTTCACCCAGTTACATCACCCACGTTGAAATTGCTCTAATTACGCGACGGCTTGCTGTACTCGCTACACGCGCATTCCGCGAGCAAACGGATTCGCGAGCGGGAGCGCGCGCGAGTATCGTGTTTGATTTCTACCACGCTTTAAAAATATAACATTTATTGCACATATATTATATAACGTAACAGAAAATTTGTCGGCGGATTACTCTCGTCCATACAAATCAAACGTCTATATACATGTATGTATACGGTTGCCGTTGTTCAGTTTTGTTTCCATATTTTTTTTTCCTTTTCGATCCAGGTAAATAAATATATCGTGGTACGCGTTCGGCGCGATAAATTATAGCAGAAGACTTGGATAATTTCCGCGATTAACGAACTAACTATCACAATGGCTTGTGGAACCGAACTCGAAGCGACGATGGAGAGAACAGCGGAAGTCCGATGAAGAGATGATCGTCCGAGTGATGATCATCAGAGATAAAACGAATCGGGAATAGACTGCGGACGTTTATGCAAATCAAAATCCATAAATTTTGCCGGCTTTTGACGCCAACTTTGAGCATAAAATAATAATATTATGGGTATTACCCATGTCTTTCAACGATTCCTCCCTGTTTACTCTGTTTGCTCTCGTCTTCGTTCATTTCTGCCACAAATGCATAAAGTCCGCAGTCCGGAATCAGGAGAACACCCGCAATCCGCAGACTACTAGGAATCAATGATTGCAGTCTTACGAAGGATTAACCTGTTAACCAGGGAAGACGAGCGATCTCGTCGTTCGTGTTCATCTACATCCTTCGACAGGGTTTCATCTCGCGAATCGCGTCGCTTCGGATCGTTATCATCGAACTGCGGATCTTTATGTAAACGTAGCTTTCCGTCGCTTAATTAATAAGAATCGGAAATGAGAAAAGATTCATTCCCTTTCGTCAATACTATATATCACGTTTCAAAACAGATAAAAGTCCCGTGAAACTTTTGTAAATATCGTTCGGACGCTGAGCTTCAGAGCAGAGACGCTACAGATGCATAAAGATCCGCAGTATACATACTTATCGTCTATCCTCGCTTACGTCTACGTGGATTACCATGGTAGAAAAGTCGGCCGGTTAACAGGTTAAAAGAAACTGTTACCTCGTGCACGGTCAAGTTTGTATCTTACAATGAGAAATCACAGTCGCTGGATCGTCGATATTAATTAAACTTTCTCCGATGAATCTAGAGCAAAAATAAGCCGATCCATATTTTACCGTTTTCGTCAGTACTCGTCATTTATGAAATACTTCACATTTAATCTTTATAATTTCCACAAACACTGAATCGATAGAAACATATTGCAATAGCTAGGATAACTAAGATTAGAAAAAATATTCATCTTCCGGAATTTGAACCATCGGTACAGTGATTAAAGAATTTACCACTTTATTACCTTGCTACCATAGCTGTTTCGATAAGTTTCCATTAATCCAGTATTTGTGGAAATCGTGAAAATTAAATGAAAAGTATCTTCATAAATATTCACGGATTCATAGAATGGATTGGTAGGTCCAAATATCCAAATATAGATTCTAGAGTGACCAGAAAAAGTTCTACCAAAACCGATACCCCAGCGACTGTGTCCTCTCTCTTTGTTAATGGAAAGAGCGGCGTAAGCTTCGCGAGCATAAACGCGAGGGAATTGTGGGAGTAAAGCCGGCATCAGAATGGAAGAGTAAACTCCCGTGATGGAAGCTTGGGTGTAAACGCTTGCAAAAATATAACGCACGGTTACGTGGATGTGAAGAAACTCTAAACCGAAGACTTTTTGGTACCGTAGAAGACACGGTGTCTGCTGCACGCGTGTACAAATTGCAAAACGGAAGAATACGCGTGGTCATGTTATAGTACCACGATCCCAACACCAATTTTGGACTTCTACAAATTCGAACGTACTCGGTACATCTCTTAAGAAGCGAGATGGTCAAAGGAAAACTCTGTAGGCAAAACCGGTGTTGGACAGTGCAATTGTTTTCTGTTAGACAGTCTGCGATCGCTCGATTCGAGTGCTATTGGGAACTGAGAAGATACCGCTAATTAGGCAGGACGAGTTTCAGAACTGTATCAGTACTATGTACATGCTAAGTACACTGTGCCTTGTCCAAGTGCTTTGAGAGCGTCAGAAATGTTATAGAGGTGGAGCAAAGTTTTCGGTCCTGCCAACTTTTCAGTTACCAATGGTACATCATCTCGAGATGCTTAGATTCTAGCGACGCCGAGAGAGAACGAAGGAAAAAAGGCAGAGAAAAAGATAGAGAGAAAAAGAGGAATGAAGTATCCTTCCCGGCAAGACTATTCGAATATCGACACGCCTTACGATTTAACTTTGTAAAATTCTCGATAGTTCTTCTCTGTGTGTACAGTCATATATCACAATCGGATTTTACACCCGGTCGTTTCACCTGGTCTCCACTTGGTCCACTTGTTGGACAGCGGTGTTTTCGGTCTTGTTCTGCGTCATGTTTTCGACTTTGTACAGTATATCATGGCAGAGGGGGCATCGGTCCTGCACGTAGAGCCACTTGCGCAAACAGTCGCCGTGGAAGTAGTGGTTGCACCGTGTGATCTTCGCGCTGTGCATTTCTTGATAACAGATCGCGCACACGTCGTTCAATCGGTGCAGCTGCTCGGCGTTTGCCTCGGGCAGAGAGTTGATCTTGTTGACGGCGGTGCGCCGCTTCATGAACTCGCTCCAGCCGGCCTTGGCCTCGCACCAGATGTTCAGGTAAGCATGGATACACATCATGATCGCGCGGATCGCGCCGCCGGACTCGAATACCAGAATCCAGAACCCGTTAAAGAACAGTATGATGCCGAACGCGAACTCGACCGTGTTCCCGAACGAGCGTATAATGTAGACGAAATCGTCGAGCTGCTCCCAGAACGCGCTCCGATAAGCGTTCCGGTATGCGCTACGGTACGCGTCGATGAGGAACAGCGAGTAGATTGCTAACGAGACCAGAACCTTCACGACCACCTCGATGTTGAACACTGACGCGGCCAACAACCACGTGCTCAGGGTGAAGTGGGACCACAGGTAGATCAACAACGACACCGGGAACAGGATCAGGAACGCGCAGACTACCAGCGCTCGGACGTGCCGGTGGAGCGCGGGATTGTGCGAGGCGCTCAACGACATCAGCAACGGTTTCTCGATGTTGTGCACGAAGTGCAGTATCGCGGTGACCATCAGACACAGATTTCGGCACAATCTGGCCAGACGCTTGTCCTCGTCCAGCCTGGTCAGACCGCTCTGCAGTGCTAGGACGTAGAACAGAATTGCGGACACAGTGCCGATGCTGTTGGCGCCCTCGTCCTCCGTGAGCAACACCCACTGGAAGAATCGGCCGATGTAGTGGCAGATGAACGAGAGTATGCTGGTCATCCCCAGGACCGCCGTCAAGGTCTCGCAGCCATTCACTAGCAAAGTCTTCAGCATCAATAAATAGGTGAATGTCTCTTCGCTGTATTCGTACACGAAGAACTGGATGACTTGCCGTCCCGCGCGCAATATCCAGAACATGCGCAGCACGCACGGCACGTTTAGTCGACTCCACTCTCTCTCGGCCAACGAGGCGAACCCGAAGTCGTCGATGTAGTTCTGCGCGCCCCGGTACCCTCTGCGGATCGTACTCCACATCGTCACGCTGTTATAGCAGAGCACAAAGTTGCATACTATCATCGGCAGCAACGCTGCGAACATCGGAGCGTGATGAAGCACTTGCATCTGGAAAGATGTTTCGATTTTAGATAAATTTTTTTTCCCTGGAACTTTAGCTGATTTATTATGATTTACTCACTGGTAAAGGATAAATTCCCAAGAAAGACGGCGCCATGAAAGACAGCACCAGAAGCTTCTGCAATATCGGGTGTTTAGGCGCCTGATGATTGTAGCAGAAAATGCTTGCTAGTAAACATTGCAGTATGTAGTTCTGGATCATAAAGAATCCAGGTCCTTCATTCAGAATAGCCCCTATGTCAAGAGAAAGAATATCGTCCAATATGCTGGTTCTGGTCTCGTGCGTAGTCATGTATGCTATGATAGCTTTCATTGTACTGGTGTTTGCCCAGTGAGACAGAACTATTGCACCCACCGATATTAAATACAGATACACTTTTATCAAGTGTTTTGTCCATAACATGAATGTAAACGTGGCGGCTATACATACTGGAAAAAATGAAAAACCAATTAAACAGCAGCATATACCTGTTATTTTATTTTTCAATTGAATCTATCAAAGCCCAATGTTGCGCTCGCAATTTTTTTGGCAAATTTACATTGCTATTTTTTGCAAAGTGTAGCGACCCAAAAATGTATTCAGTTACTCTTATATTCCGTCTTATACACTTCCATAATGAGCTCAAATATTGACGTAGAGGGAGTAAAGTACAAATACACATTAACTTCGAATACTTTGGTGAATATATATCCATAAACAAATGCTTTGATCGCGTAACAAGACGCGTCACCTCCTGCTTATATACAATGACCCCCCCAAATTAACCTTGCCACTTGGAAAGCACTGTTCTACCATTAAACATTCTTCAATTATGTTCCCTACAGGGCTAATTAAAATATAGTTGTCTTACCTAAACTGCTGCATAAAAATTTCAATATGATGATCAAATATATCTTATAGGTAGGGTTCCTAATGTCGAATGGCCCTATTTGAATCGGAGTAGGAGTGCTGGTCGCGTCGGTATACGAAATAATAGTAGAGGGAAGCGATACCGTGCTCTCTTGCGACAATCCAAATTCAATTTTAAACAGTTCATCTATGACGAACAGGGGTGGAACCCTAATTATAATGTCCACAAAGTTAGAAAGCCTGTTGTGTATAGAGCTCTCCATTTTTCCCGTTGATGTTTCCCTTTGGATGAACTGCAAAAACAGTCCCTCACTTTTTGGAAAGCTATAGTGGAGTTGATTTACTTGGATTTGTTTAGCACCTGAATCAAAATTATTGGAAAAAATCCTTAATTAGACGAACCATACGATTGCAACTGCGTTATCTCGTTGTTAACTGAATAATGCAGAATCACGTGCAAGCTTACCTTTGATACAAATTCTAGTTTATCACATTCTCGAGTCGCTGTTATCTCGTCCACGCAACCAAGGCGATTGTTGTCACAGAACCGGTTAAATCGAAATCGGGTATCCAGGACCGTCGGTTGCAATTTGGAATTACAATTAATGCCGTGGCGAGAAACACAAAGGAGTTTCAAAATTTTGAAAGATCGACGCGGTCGAACCCGATCCAGCCGCACGAAAGAAAAACATTAACCTCCTGGGATGGAGCAGTTGACTTTCCTTCGCCTAATTAACTAGATCACGACGGCAACCGTATTTTTTTTACAATACTATGAAAAAAAAGTCTTCTGTTATCGTGCGAGAATATAGCGACAACAGGTAGCAGCTCGTTGAATTTTCGGTCCTCGAACTTCTTTCAGTATTTATTTAGTGTTTTGCTTCTATCGATGTTGACTGCAGAGTCGTCCTAACAGTTGTTCCGTCGTTTATGCGAATTAATCGGAAACTGCGGACACCTTGTATGCGACCGACACAAAATTTAAACGAAAATTACGTTTTCCTGTTACCACGTAATTTTCCCCGATGGTAAAACTGTCACGTATTTCTTTGAGGTTACAGGAAGAACATGCACGAAGAATTTAAACGATTTGAACAGATGGCGCTGCGCGCAACTCATTCTGCGAATACGTGTACGAATGATAGACAATGATTAATTTAACGGCAAAATATTTAGAGCGATTTCTTTTCGAAATGAATCCCTTGAAGAACGGTTAAATTTCGCTACTACGGATTCCCTATATTTTCCAACGTCTTTGCGACTTTTTTCGTTGGGTCGACCTTGGCGACGAGTCGTATCAAAATATACATACTTACTCGTATTAATAGAAATTTATGTATGTACATATCGTTTGTGTTCATTGCATAATGAGTTAGATTGTTTTTAATTGAACTGTAATAAGCTCCAACGCTGCGGCCATATTAAGAGCAGTAAAACGAATGGAAAAAAGAGGAGAGAATGCCGTACACTTCTGCCTTTCTTTATTCTTAGTTTGAATATGTTTAAATGCAAATTTTGACGCTTGCCGCTCTTTATACGGTCGCACCAAAATACGATTACTTGAAATCACGATCGAGTTTCTAGAAACGGAATCTTTCGAAATTGAACCGTTATAGTACGGTCCTTATTCAAACGATGATTTGAAAGTAACGGTTGCCAGAGAGGAAATATAACTCTGCCGCAGGGATTTTCGAACGGATCAAGGCTACAGAGAACACAACGTGCAAAACGTACACGATGGAATCGATCGACGAGGAAACTGTTTGCCTAAATGCATTCAACCCGTATCGATTCAACCAACGAAACTTTCAGAAACTGTAACCGCGTTAAAAAGAACAAGTCTTACTGTCTACATATAACACTTGCCGGTGTTTCTAAAGCATTGTGCCGCCGATAAATAAAATGTTGAACAAACGAGGGTTTAAATGAATCTAATTATCGGCAGTTGTGCAATTCTCTACTAGAGTAAGGAACCCAAATACCGTGCCTATATTGATTACACTTATTTCAATGAAAAAAATTGAATATCTCTTTTTCAATATTCATTATACTTTAAAAATAAGTATAATTAATACAGGCACAGTAATCGGGTCCCTTAACCTATCTGAGAGTTAAAAAAAAAAGGAGACACATCAACGTTCCTTCTAAAAAAAGAAATTGAATGAATACGATTCTCGTATTGCAGTGAAAAACTAGCATGCGACGAAAACGTATATACACGTAGACATACATATACATTCTTGTAATTACGGAGTCAATATCGTGAATTTTATTATGCAAATTCATAATTTTATTCGTTAATAGTATCACGTACTCTTCATCGTTCGCTCGCAGAAACAAGAAACGGTAAAAACAGTGACAACGTTACAATCACGAGATAAATCTCGAGAGGGAACGGGAATTAGGAGATAGAAAAACGAAATTTTCAGCGATTTTTGGAAGCATACGTTCGATCTCGGAGCTAACCGGAAACGCGTTGCTTTTCGAACTGTCTTTGCCCCCTCTCCTCCACCCCCTCTCCAGGCGTGTGCGATCGTTCTCTCGCAAGAATCTCCATAAAAAGTTTGTAAGGACAAAAAATTTACATTCCTCATCGTGTCCGCCTGACGTAGGTAGTCCAACATCCAAACGCGTGTAACAACGTTTCGTCCCAAACACAAGACAATAAATTAAACAATCGTACTCGAAAGCAACGGTATACGCACAGCAAGCCCAGCAAGCTCGAACTGTTAAATTATATTATAGCTTGCTTTTAGCTCTCGTAGTGTCAACTAATTGTAGCATTCATATTTGGCAAATGAAATTGGGCCAACGTTGAAATTACTTGACAACGTTTCGAACTACTGAAAGCGTTTACACGATCTCGCTGGGTTTGCTGATTAAACCTTAGAGTGTCCTGTTAGGGTTGCAGCAGAGTCCTGATTTATTTAGAATGATTCTTGAATGTTTAGAAATTAGACTAATCCTTTGTTATCTTCTTACATTTTTGATAGAGGGTTGATCTTAATCGATGAATTTGATAAGAATTAACGTTAAATAAGTGATCCACTGAAGGGACAATATACCGTTGCCGCGAGTACACCGATTCCTCGTCCCTTTAAGGGCATGCAACGACACAAACGTGCAGAGTACAGAATAGTCATACTGCCATTCGTCCATTACTAGCTACCATAGACCTCGTTACTAGATCTCAGCGCATAGTGCTCATTCGCGTCTCCGTTAATCATCGAAATAAATCGTTAATGCGCTTATACTGGCTATCGTAACGCTACGTAATAGTACAAATGTCTTTTTAATTTCCAGTCCGTTAGCTTTTTTCTCGCTTCGCCTCCGTACCATCTTGGCTCCTGAACGAACGGTTTCGACGATCTACGAACGATCTACAACTGTCCGATCTCTTTCTCTCTTTTCCGTTTACCATTCGTTTCCGGTTTTTCGTTCGTCGTGATATCTGTTTTGCGAACCGATCCGAACTCCGATAGCTCTGTTTCCAGACGACACTGACAATATCTCTTGAAAAGCACATTACGTGATACAAAATTAAGTCCGAGACGACCTCGAAGATTCTGTCGGACCCGCGAACCGGAAGCGGCGAGGCTCGCGGTCCTCTTTTTCATTTTATCGATCGACATTCGACCACGATCAAAGTGTGAAACCGTGAAACTCAAAGATAAAGGGTCTGCGAAGGATTTCAAAGGCTTTCGGTGCTCGTTTTACATCCGTCCGGGTTTTTCGTTCCTTTTTTTCCTTTCTTCAACGCTAAAATACAAGCATCTCGTTGCGGGCTTCGTCTCGCGAGTGAAACGATCTCCGATCTCTCTCTCTCTCTTTCTCGCTCGCTCGCTGAAACGCTACAAGGTACAATGTAAAATGGAGAGTAAAAAGGGTAACGTGTCCGCCGTGACGCACTATGGCACGATTACTCTTACATCGACGTTGGGAACACCACGGTTCTTCTCTCTACCTGAGGCGAGTCGTCAAATAACCAATGAAAAGAAGACGAACAATCTCGATCTTCTCGAGCACGTTCGTTTGTCTGATTATGCTGATTATTATCAAATTTGTAGCGGTTCAATTTACACCGTGCTACGCTTGCTATACGTTTCGATAACCCACGGATGATGTTTCGTAGTTTCGCAATTTCGTAGACTTCAATCGTCAAAGCTATACGAATGTTTCCTGCGCGAAACGATTCTACAGATTCTCCCGAGTGCAACGATATATCTTTTTATAACATTACAAACATTTAAGCACGATTAGATAATGTTCGAAGCGAGCGGTGCACCGTTTCAGTCTGAAGACGAAGGGTTATCGGAACGGAAAAATTAATTGGACAGTGTTATTGGAAAATTTCCAATGATCAGACCATTGCACGTGATTTCATCCGTTATTTGACCAGCTTGCAAGACTGTCGCTCACGGTACTGCCACGATTCCCGTTTGGATTTTCGTTTTTCGCCGACGCGAAATAGGTAAAAAGAGTCCCGCCTACGGTACTCGCTATAAAAACGCTGGTGTATGGACTAATAATACATGTGGTACACGTTAAGAAAAATAGAGCTCCGACATTCGGCTAGTAATACAATGACGTTTATTATCACAACGAGACAGGTCCTGCTTGCCAGAAGTTCTACCCCGCGGCGGCGTTTCTTCTGTTGCTTCTCTTTCTTCGTTCTCCCTCTCTCTTTTTCTTTCTTTCTTTTTCTCTTCTCTTCGTTAGTCTTTAATCTGTTTCGTTTTCTTTCTCGCGTCGACTCGGATTGTCCGATACACGAATGCAGCGATGATATACGAGGTGTGTCGTAAGGCATTTTCGTTTCGTTTTCGTTTCGAACAGTCAGAGCAAATAATAATGCTTCTTCTTCGGTCCGGAGGAATTTGTCGCGCGCACATGCGAATATTCTGCACCGAGCTCCGAGCTCTTCGTTGCACGCGCTTTGTTGAACGTTTCGAAAGTGCAACCGGGTGTACCGCATCCATCGTGCTCCACCCTCAGCAGAGATTTTGTTGTTTACTTTGCGAAAAGAAATTATCGTTATATCCGAATTCCGATTTACGAGAACCAATCGTCACCGGGACTAAACCTGCGCAGAACAGTCAACAAAACAGACTAACGCAGATTCCCTAGATTAATATTAATAATAATGAAAATAGCGATAATAATATTAATCGTTCACTTATTCGTAAAAGTAAATCTACGTTTCTGTTCCTCGAGCATGGAACGTATTTTCGCGGCATCGTGCGCGCATTCTGCAGACTGCATCGAGAATCGCGATGCACACTGAGAGAGAAAACTCATCCCCCCTTCCGGAGAGTACAGTGAATATTCGCTGTAATTCCCTTGCGATATCAAATTTAGTATCATTTTCATGAGTAAAATGCCACGAATATGTTGGTGAAAGTCCCATAAAAAAAGAATTAAAAATAAATTAGTTTTGTTGTTGGATTAGTAGTGGTTTTAAACGCGAGGCTTGTAGGGACTTATAGCGGATATTCACTGCATTCGGTTGATGCGCGAGTCATGTCGCTTATATTTTATGTGAAATTTTTATCTTGAAAATAAACGTTTTTAATTTCGTTCATAGTTTCTTTGGTCTCAGTCGTCAAAATTCATGTAGTATTGAATCGAAAGGGCTTTGAGTTTAATCGAGCAGTGTTGAGGATTAGCGTGGGAGAGCTCAAAGATTAATTACGTTTAAAACACGAGCAACAGGACACGCGCGTCGATGTAATGGCACAGTTTTCGGTGCAGCCTGCGCATCCTCCCTCGGACAACGTGTGTTACGGTTTCAGCAATATCGATTATGATTTTGCGTGATTTATTCGTGTGTCTTTTCACCTCCTTCTTTCTCCATGAGTACACAATCGCTTGAACGCTCCGTTACAAAGATAATCGGGTAACAAGTCATGGCTTGGTACTCGATCATTACGTTTCACGCGTTGCTATGAACATTCACCGGGACAGATCGGAGCGTGGCGGATTTTTTTTTTTTTCTTCTGTCAACTAAATGTTTCTCGCCATATTTCTCTTTCGCGCGTTTACATGCTAACCGAGTTTCCGAAGCTCCGCGACCGAGACTCGCAACAATAAACTCTCGGTCGCGTGTCTTTTTTTCTAATAGTGGTGCGCATGAAATTCGCTAAGCTGCACTGCAAGAAACGTAATACGATGCAACTTGGTTGGACCAACGAATCCGACGCATAGATCGTTTCGAATATGATCGGGAATCTTCTTCGCATAGAACTTAAAAACGACAGCTTAAACGTTACAGAATGGTAGAAACTAATCGAAGCGCATGAACTTTCAGAAAACAGAATTTCTTCACGTCACGTTTTATTATTTTTTCCTCTTTTTTTTTTGTGTTTTGTTCTGTTTTTGGCGATGTAGCAGATCTTTCGGAGTATTTATACGGAATCGACGACGGACGATCGGCAAGTCCGAGAGTGCCTTCTACAATAATCTTTGTTTAAAATAGCGGCCGTATATACTTCTTTTTTCTGTTTTTTACAAAACTATATGATTGTTTATGTACCGGTAGGAAACCTCGAAAAATCGTTCGTTAACCTATGTCTTGAGAATTCTTCTTTGTACACGTGAAAATCGTTACTTCTAATTCTCAATCATGTACGATTTAAGTCACCGATATAGGGTATCTTGGATTCATGTGTATGTGTGTGTGTATGTGTACCTGTTCCTTTGCGTGTAGGTGTATGACCAGGTCAAAACCACCGCTACTTGCATCGATAGAAAAAGAAAAGATCTCTGAATCGTATTCACCTTGATCGCGATCGACGATCCCCGCGCGTGCAATGTTTCGGTTCTTCTTATTTGTTACGAGTTCGAAATTTCGTCCCTATCTGGTTCCGCGGATCTGTTTAAAATTACGTTCTTGCTAATATACATGTTACTCAGCGCATACTTAATTTACATAAACTCTGCAAGCCCAGCTCACCGTCATCAAATGCACTTCTTTTCTTTTTTTTTCTTCTTTCTCTTCTTTTGAAACGTTTACCTTTATTTCGTGTACGAAATCGCTGCTTATATGTGTAAGTGTATAAGTGTTAATAATTTATCGATAAGAAATATTTAGAAAATCTGTATTCCGTTTCTATAATTACCACAGCTCTCAGTAATATATATTCTCCTGGCCGAGGAAATTTCTCGTTAGAAAGCGGCGATTCGACGAACGACACGTCGCACCCGTGCTGTTTTATTGCTAATCGTATGCAATTTATATATCGACAGTAGAAGTTCTCCTTCCGCGAGCTTTTTGCTGGCGAAACCGAACGACTCGTATCGGCGAATTTATTACTCATTGTTGTCAACTGACCATATATGTCACGCGAAGCTGTACTTGATCAAATCCTTTTATTCAGAAAATAAAAATATGAGAGAACGTGTAGGCCTATATATCTGTTTTAACATTGGCTCTTTCGCTAAACAGTGACAATCGAAAAGATTAAATTCAGAAGTATTATCAAAAGCTCTGCTTCCTCCATAGATATTGTTAACTCTCCGATGCAACAACTGCTAAAAAACGTACGAGAACGTGGCGTGTACCCTACGAACAAAGAAAGTATCTTTTGCTTGAGAAGAATTCGATCTTATAATTCCGATTCGACTATCTACCGCGCGCGCGAGAAAAAAAAACTTACGAAGAACAATACTGAATTCCGAATAAAATAGCGACAATTTATAGACACATAAATCTCATTGGCACACGCGACCATAAAAATTACCGTTTAATTGCTCCGCTTGTTTAGGCGTTCTACGTTTCAGCGAATAATTTAATTAAGTCAATTGATCGTGTGCTACGCGCACGTGTGTTTCCCGTTCTTTCGTAATAGTTGGTCCTACTGTGAACGCGCTTCTGTTTCGCAGACATTAAATGATCGTCTCCGTTTGCTAAAATAGATCGCATAAGTTAGAAACATCGTGGATCGTGCGCGCGTCAGCATAATCATTTTCAACGACACACAACCGAATCGAGAGAAAATTCATTGACAACGCGTTATTTGGAAAAGAAACCCCCGTGAAACAATAACCGCCAACACGAGTCTGTTGATTGGTTGAACTGTACAATCTCTTCTATCTGTGGGCAAAAATGATTCCACTGTGCAAGCGGACTTTTTAGTAGTCTGGAGAGTTATGCATATGCATCTGCTTGCATGCATTTATATATACACATATACGCGCGACAAGGTGTTACGTGCAATTCTGTATGTTCGTGTATACATAGTGTGTATGAATATGCGAGCTGCGTGGACGGCGCTACGTACACCACTCTTCGGTCAGTCAACCATTGACGTGTTAATAGTCAACTTTCGTCAGCATTATTCAGACACTCGTTGTTCCACTGGTATTCTTCAGTTCAACGTGTCTTGCTCACGTCAATATATACCGTTGAATAATCTACAAAACAGAATAGAACGTCATTCTCCATCCAGTAAACATTTTACCATGCACCACCATGCCTTCAGAAAGTTCCCTGAATTTTTCTCAAATATATCGACAGTAGTATCTTTAATTTAACAATTGGTATAGTTACTGTGAATCATTTTCTTCCCCCCCCCCCCCCATTAATTCTATCCATCTTCACCGTTTCAGCCATTTAAGAGGATCGTTATTCTAATGTCCATCCTTTAAAAAAATTATTTTTTAAACTGCGACTAAATCTTATGTAAATTATGGTCAAACAAAAAGATTGAATTTCAAAGGCTGTTTTCAGAAAGGTGAGACGCATGTTCAATAACACCAAATTTCGTTTATATAGAAGTCTAGATTTTATTCTGCATTTGTCCTGGAAACTTTTTGAATGCGCATGCTTCTTTTCGCGTTCTACAGAGTCTCCGATGAACGTACTTGCATACAGATGTGCTAGAGTTTGTCTTGGAATAGGAAGAGGTTGTTCGTAGCAGCCACGGCTACGACATTTTCAGATGGATGCCATGCGGTGTGCAGTATCTTCTTATTAAAATCCAGGCAGTCGACGCTAATTTCGTCTTTCTTTCGTTTTCCACCGGTACATACCTTTCGAGCAATTTATATGAACAATAAATGGTTGCATTATACATTCCGCGGAAAACCGAGGGGCAACCAACGACTAGCTGCATCTTGCACAAGTTCAGATGATTTATACCAACCTTGCGCGGTTTTAGAAGTGTTCTTGGTCTGGCAATGTCACGTGCTGCTTCCAACGTAAGATCACGCTTGGTTGTACGATCGAATACTCTAAAGAAATTGTTGTACGAGCCCGTCATGATAGCAGAATCGTTGCCGCTCCAACAACATTCGAATTTGTCAAAGATACAATCGTTCTCATATAGCGAGCATAACTTTGATCTTAGGTATTCATGTACCTGTAACAATGCAATCTAATGAGTTGTCTGGGTCTTTTCTTCCGCGGCCGTTGATTCGTATATTCGATATTAAACCATTCACGTACAGGGTAACATTCAACAGGCTTCGTTTCCATTTGCAAGTCCCATACTTTCACACTGAGGTAGTCTCTACTGATCATATATCTTCCTGAATTACTAAGCTTTACATCACTTATACTCGAGATTATCTCTGAGAAAAAACTTCTATTTGTTGGGTCCTCTGGCTCCTCGAAAAGCTTACTGTGTTGGTCGCATAGCGCAGCAGATCTCATATCACAAAGTCTAATCGTTCCTTTGCTACTACTGTATACCAGAATATTACATTCCGCCGGATGGAACTCCGCGGCGGTTATAACTTCTGTTAATTCCTCCATATTAGTTGGCTTAATGTCTACTATATCTGTGTACCAAATGGTTAGGAAAAGCACAGACATTTTAAATGTGTACGAGTTCATGCCGCCCGATAGGCGAACGCGACTAACAAAGGAACAAGAAAATAGTACCGAGAAAAAACGATTATATGAGACAGAAAAAGGATACTATAACTCTGGTCTGTGACCTCAAGATTCCAAAGATTAATTCTGAGGTCATCAGCACTGAGGTATGTCTCCTGATCACTGTTAACGCTTATACTGTTTATATGATAGGTGTGCGCATTGGCAAATATTCTTCTCGGTGATGCTTCCACCATTAGCTCCATTGGTTTTATGGTTGGTACCTGTGCAGTTCAACAGGTAAACATAAAATGTAAACGTGCCTCGCTCAATGGGACGCTTACGAGGATTATGAATAGTTTACATTGTCGCGATGCCAGTCTGGTAATGTTATGTGCATATTTGAACTCTGCGACCATATCTCTATTGTAAGCATTTTTGTTAGAAATATCAGGTCATCCCGCAAGTCGCGTCGTTTGTTATCACGCTTCATGTATATAAATGTCTGTATTTTGTTTAGGCGATCTTCTTGTGTCTTTTGAGAGGTATCCTATCGGGCTAAAGTATGCACTCTAAGAATGCTGAGGGAATCGCGTGCTGTACGAAGTTAGAAAGGGCAAACGAAATGGAGCTTTTTACACCAGAAAACGGCGTGACCTAAATTGGGACGACCTAATGCAATGTTGCCGCGGAGCACTCTACCATTTACATAGCGTTTTAGAACGAAGAATGCTGTTGTAAATGAATGCAGCCTTCTCTTGTGTTGAACACTCACCCTTAAGGAAGTGATACATGCCGGATCGCGGATCGAGCCATTGTCTTCCTTCGTGTTATACCCTTCTACTTTCTTATCCCGCTCGCTCACCTTCCACAATTTGATCGTTTTATCGTTTGTGGAAAGTAAAAAGTGTGCAGGATTTTTCCTCTTTAGCCACCTAATTTTATTAATTTTTTCTTCTATCTCTAACGATTTCAGGTAATCGAACTCGGGTTCATGACTCTGGAAGGTGCTGTATACATTGTATTCACCCCTCCGAGGTATACTGTTTTTACTCTATGGAAATGACAAACAATATTACTCGATTATTCCATGTTCCTGTCTCATTATCGAGATTTTTCGTTTACATTCATCGGAGCCATTCAACTCAATTAGATTCTTTACATTGTGCTCAGCGATTATCTTTAGAACTTTTCTAAAGATAGAGAAATGCAATGTACGTATGAAAGCTGGCAGTTCTCCAATAGCATGGTATAAACACAATTTTTATTCAAAGGACATGTTTCTGTTTATTTAAACACGCAAGAATTAGCATACTCTATATAGATAAACATACATCCTATTAATATAAAAAAATAAGTTCCATATTCATCTGTGTAAGACCAAATTGAAATGGATTTTTGCAAATTTCATTTATGGATAGAGGCAACGGAGTAACTTACAATGGGGTCTCTTTGAAAAATAACAACCCGTCCTCCTTTGTCCCCTGTCGCAAGGAGATCTCCATCATGGTTAAATTCTACGCACGAGATTATATCGGCTGAAACAAAATAAAACAACACAGGTTACAACGATCTCTACTAACCGATAAATCAATCACTTACTTAATTTCAAGCCAAAGATTTAACTCACCTTCGGTGGCATCGTCTTCCAACGTTCCTTTCACCTGCGAGAAACACCACTGTATGTCGCCATTGCCTGTAACAGAAACACCGTACCGCTGACAATCAAACAAGACAGAAATCAGACTCGGAGCGAATGTGAGCTGGGATAGAAGCGGAGCGCCTAGTCCCCGACAACAGAATTACATCCCACGTTAGTTTTTTTTATTTGCGACGTGCTTATATAGAAACGTCATATCGGTGGAGGAGATCAAGAACCGATAACTCTCGTCATCCGAGCGACACTGTTCCCGGCGAGCAGAGAACAACCGGGTTCGCGGTGTGCAGTGGCAAAAAAGCGATGCGCAAAACTCCGCTACGAAATTGCAAGTATATTTCGGTAGGCGGTCGTTCGGTACACGATCGCTGTTTCAAAAGAGGCCGAAAAGCGTTGTGAATCAATACAAAGAGTATAACGTTCATCTTCAATTCGTTGGGATTCAGGGGAGAAAGGTGCGAGAGGCAGGTAAGGGTTCCGCGTGTGTGCACCTGCGGGCCACGGTAACGCAGAAACAACGTGGGGCAGCAGCGGGTTCTATCGGTGCGTGTAGCTGGCGAGCAAGGGAAAAGCGTGGTCTCCGGGCTGCTCCGTACAAAGAGAAAGAGAGAGAGAGAGAGAGAGAGAGAGAGAGAGAGAGAGAAGGTCGAAAGAACGCGTAGGAGCGAGCAAGAGACGAGGAGGAGGAGGAGAAAAGTGCGAAACGGGACCTGTAGAACGGGAGAAAAGGTAAATGCAAGCCTACTTGAAGTTCCGGTGCAATCCATCGTGCTTCTAGGCCGTCGCCACCGCCGCCGCCGTTGCTGTCGCCGTCGCCGTGGCCGGCGACGGGCGCATCTGGCCCCGCGCACGGCAAGTATCCAGAGTGTGGGTACGGGTGATTATATTTGAGGATGCGGAATTGACGAAGAAGAACCGTTGCGTGTGTACCGAGAGCGCTGCGGATATACCCGTGAACCCGTGGATATAGTGTATCTGGGTCAAGGTTCAGGTTGCCGCGGCACAGCGAGGCGGCCAGCAGGAGCGACGCACCGTCCCGTACTTTATCGTGACCGTATCGTTATGTTCGGTTCAGTTTCGGTTTCGGTTTCGGTTCGGTTCTCGGTCCGTATCGTTTCGTTTCGCACGTTCCTATCGCGTGCGGATAGCAATGCGCACGGGATGCCGAACGGAGCCAGACACACTCTCGCTCTCGCCTTATCACGCTTACTTACCGGCCATCTCGCACATCAGACACTACCGCGGTCAGAGAGATATTTCGCACGCGCGAGCTTACAACACCCGGTGCGAGGTCCAATATACACCGCGATCTACCACTCGATCAGAGAGACACACGACACACACGCGCGCGGCGCCCCACGCCGGCCACCACGGACCAGGCAGAATCCTCACGATTTAACAGGACACTTTCCCCCGAATCAATCCTCGTTTTAGCCTGTCACATATTCGTCCGTCTAGCCCGCCATCGAACTGAACGCGTACACCGAGGTTTCAATGGCGGAATTCACGAACGCATAACCGCACAACACTACTATGCCGTGACGTCACACCGCAGCTAGGTTTCGCTGGCTCCACGAGAACCGCCATCTTGCACGCGAAAACCGACCGCCGACGATGCTCCACGAGCTGATACGATCGGGGGCGAACCTGTCTGCCCGCGAAATTCGAACGCAAATTTTCAGTCGATACTTGACTCGCTGCGTGCCGAGCCGGTTTTCTTCTACTTTTCGTACAGATCATTTCACGCTCTCTTTATGGACTGATATATTATCATAAATTATTTCGTTTGTATTATCGATCGAGAAGGAATTAGCTTGTGTATACTAGTTTCCTTTAATGAAATTGAAATGAAGTTGTTTCTCAAAGTGGGAGTTCGAAAGGTTCTTTTAAATTCAAAATATTATTTCCTATTGAAATACAACAAGCAATCGGGCACGAACTTTTGCGATGACTTATTTTAAGTATCTTAACCCCTTGACCCTTGTGCAGGCAACCAAAATGTATACATAACTGAAAGCTGAAAAATTTGTCTGGTTCAGCCTGATTGCCTGCACAAGGGTGGAGCGAGTCCCTCGGTTTTTCCACGTGACGTACATACTTTTGCGCCAGGATCGTAGTTTTTGCAGTAAAATGTGATGAACGTTACCTAAAAGTTCCGTCAGTTTCTCGTGCAGGTCCTCCAGGGAGGAAAACAGGGGCACGTTCCTGGATCGCGCGAAACTCTGCGTCGAGCGAAAGTCGGTCATCGACCGATCCATTTTCGACGAGGCTGAACCGGCTCCGACTCGAAATGAGCTCGTTATCCTTTTTCGATTTCTGGCCGTGACCTCCGGTCGAAGTATCGCGCGATACGTCGTCGAACCGTAGAATACGTGACTCGCCTCGAGCGCGTTCGAACGTTGAAAAGTCTCATTGTCTCGCTTTAAACAGATCTCGCCGATACATTCTCGATACGGACCCGACGTCCGGCGAGCATTCAACGTCAACCCTTTCGGCGGCGAATGCCTTCGATAAACTAACCGCGAGCATTCTTCTACGATATTTCACCAGCTGAACGAGTACCTTTATCGCGTCGGATAAAACATGTTTGAGAACTGGACGCGCGGTGCCGTTTATAAAACGCGCGATCAAATTAGTTATTAATGGCAGGGTGTGCCATTCGTCGGAATGCACGCCCACGGCTCGGAAAAAGTTAATGCTCGTTTCCTCCGACAACAATTACGCTCCACGGGGATACGGCAAAGACGTTACGATCGATTTTCAATTTAACCGGGAACACATGTCTCGAATCAACCAGCGATCCTTCTTTCGACGAAGATTACCCGCTCATCGATCGCCCTCGGCTGTTTTTTTGAAACACAAATTTCCTGTACGATTATCGAGCTAGAAGTATCTTTTCCGGACCTGTTAACCCCTTACGATTTATTCCGCGGATAATTAGAATTTTCTCGACTCGAATAATTTCCTAGAACGAAAGGGAAATTTGTGTTCAGCGTATTAGTTTGTCCCGAAGGTTCGTTTCACTTTCCATTAGTATTTTTTTTAACACTTTAAGCCGCCACATCCGTCGAATATGACCGACACAATATTTTTACTAAACTTAAAAATCACTTTCGACTACAACCTATTAAGTAATCCGAATATTAAAAGGATTGTTATGATTAATTTGGCCTTTTCTGTTCTCTATTGTTAAATAAGTTGTTTTGATTTCGTGTGACTTTAGTGGGCACTCGATGTGTTAAAAAAGCGAACGTATGATCGCGTTGTTTGTACACGCTCGCGATGTCTAACAATGTTAAGTGTGCACGCATCGAAGGCAGCTTTCGGGACAACATAATACATCCACGTTTACTCGAATACTTCGGTATCGATAATAAGAATGCACGTTCGAAATCTTCGTCGCGAATCTGACTCGACTTTGCGTGGCAAACGGGTTACTAAAAACAACGGGGGCTGTTCGAGGCTGGGATTCAAAAGATCGAGTGGAAGAATCGAAGCCCGACGAGTCCTTGGGCCAAGAGGACTGTAGGGCGCAGTTTTGTCGAAACAGCTGATTCCGATTCCGATCACGACGAGAGAGGAAACGAGGGCCTTCGTACGTGACCCGGTCTTCCGACTGATTTTTCGAGCGGACAAAAGTCTCGCGGCGAGTCGCGTCGCACGCACTCTAATTGATTAATTGATCGGTTCTCCGACTCGACCGGCACCCCCGTCCCCCTACCTCCAGGCCCGTCTGTCAACAAACGATCGATTTTTCTGTCGTTCCGATCGACCGGGACAATTAACGTGGACAGATCAAACAAATGAACGCGAAGAAGCGGCGCGATTGTTTGTTGCCCGGCACGGAACCGCGTACGATAGAGGACACCGTCTCGAACTGGTACGGGAGTGCACGGGAACCAGTTCGAACGACGCGAAACTCTCGTTGCACGAACGCGTTAGAGGCTCCGTGTTAATCAGCCCGCTCTAACGAGTCTGCACACCAGACGTTCGCTGCGTTCACCTCGCTGAAATGTTTGCGGTCGCAAAAAGCATGCCAATGGAAACAGAGAGGGAGAGAGAGAGAGAGAGAGAGAGAGAGAGAGAGAGAGAGAATCCTGCGGAGAAGAGCGACGTTCGACTCGTTAGCAAACCAGCGTGCAACAAACGGAAACTTCCTTCGTCTCTCTTTTCTTCTCTTTCGTCTCCAAACGACGCTTAGAACCGGTCCGAGCGGAATTTCGAGGGACTCGCGGCCACTTGAGATCGATCTTCCACTGTCAATACACAGGGCCTATTTGTTTGGCAAACTCACCGCGATATTATCGTTAACCCGTTGCGATACGATATCGTGTCCCACGAGGAAGATTGCTATCCACGAAATATTGTTCGCCGCTAGGGAATAGAAGCTTTACTTTTCTTCGGGGAAGTTTCAATCATCGCAGCGAAACACCGTGACTCACGTCGGCTAATTGGTAGAGCGCTAAATCAGAATAACTTCTTTAAAAATTGGACTAAACGACGTCACGTTGCCAGTTTCTTCTCGTTTAGCGCAATCTTGACAAAGTTATTCCGATTCAAAGAGTATTCGAGCAATTAACCGAGACACTGTGGATCGTTGCGAAGGTACCGCGGATACTTGTACAAAAGAAAAATTGCGTAAATTGTACGAAACAGGAGGCAAATAGTAATTTTATCATTTTTTTAACGGAAACTAGCATATTTTTTAAATTCTTTCAATCTGTCGCGATAAATGCATCAAATCTAGTCTAGTGATAAATTCGAATCGATTTGGCTGCGCGGCACGAACAGCGTAACAAGATGATGGATACATTGGATCTCGAAACGTTGACAAACATTGACGTACGGGTACAAGGGTCTGCTGGATGGTTCCGGAAAGTTTGAATTCGTCGGACAGCGGCGTTGATCGTCGGAGGGGAGGTTTCTTTTTACGGCGGAGGCGAGTTTGCCAGGTTCCCGGATCGTTACCTCTGAATAATAGAGGTAACTCGGCGTCCGAACGCGAAAAAGCGCCTCGAATTCGGAACTCGCGTGCCTTGAATTCCTGGCTTGTCCGTGGTGAATCGATCGGATCGCAACGCGGGTCCGGCATCGACGAAGCCCCTCAAGAAGTGTCTCCGACCCGTGGAAACGCAGCCGTGCGCCAGTCAAGCACAGCCGGATCGATAACGAACCTTTTGGGGGGGGCTTGAAACGATCCCCGAAATAACTATTAGCACATTATGTATCGTCGATTATTCTACAATTTTTCCGATTCTATACACACCACCGATTTCTAGGACCTTCGATTAGGTCGTCAAGGTCAACATCCTGAACATACTTTTCTCATACGCGTGCGGTCGTATCGGTCGACCTTGGTTTTTACAGATATTTGCAAAAATATATTCGGGCGTAATGTAGAAATGAGTTGAAAGGAAAGGATGATACTTTCGTTTTCGGGAAAAGTAGTTTGAAAATTCGCCGCGCTCGCGAGGTCTAGTGTTTACATAAAGTAGAACCGGTAGGTCATGGTCAGACGTATCACGCGTGTTCACCGGATTTTCAAATTCAATGTTATTCGACTTATCGACTTGCTTTTGCATGTAGAGTCACCACCGTATCACCGGTCTATCGTTTAGGATATATTTTTGTATTGGCTCGGAGCTCCCAGCCGAAACCTTTACCGAGGAACACACAATTACAATCAGTCCGACGAGCCGAGTCAGTGGAGACAAACAAAACAAGTCATTTTGATCGTTTCTTTCGGTCAAGCGTAACTGTCGCTCTCGGCCTCAGTTTCGAAATACGCAGAAGAATATATTTAACGCTGCATCCGTTTGATACACTGGGCTATTTACCGCGTTGTCTATGGGATGATCTACCATAAAATGCGGACCCGGTTATAGGACAACATTCGTCTATTACTCGCTACCTTCCTACCTTCCTCATCGTGACTACTACTGCTCCCTTCGATTATAGTGTCGTCCAAATCGGCGATGCTGTGTCTTCGGCACTTGATACGGCTCCTCATGCTCATTCTGATAGATCACGATGCTCGGGAACCGTTTCTCGCCGATAAACGGCTACGACAACATACTGTTACTGGCACGTGACACCGGGTCCCCGCGAGTTTACCAACTGATCGCCTAACCGCGAACGATCCGCGGCCCCCTTTGCCGATAGCGATGTCCTCGATATTTGCGAACCCGCGGAACCGAGCAAAACAAATATTACAAGGTGTTACAGGTGCATATTAGTTTCTCTCATTCTTCATTAAAACTTCAACTCGACCGTGCAGTATTCATAAGCAGTTTCACAATAAAAAAAAAAAACAGTCCATCTGATGAACAAAAATATGTTCAGGTACCTTAATAGTGCAGTAAAACGTCCCCAAAATTTTAAAAAGATTGTTCAAAATAAGTTCCATAAACCATAGAGACTTAAAATATCTTGTAGCGATTGCAGGATCGTAGTATCTTTTTTGAATAGGTGAGACACGCACGACGGAACATTTTGTAGATCTGCTCGATCCCATCGCTAGAGGATCGTCGATCGTCGAAGATCGATCTCGAGGGGGTCTTACACCGAGACGCTTTGAAAAAAAAACAAATTCACGACGCTCGCGGGACCTGTTATCCAGAAACGTTTAATTTACAACTTGTTACGCGCGTCGTAAAAGGTATCAGCTGATGCACGTGCGTGTGCAAGTGTAGAACGCGAAGAGCGCGGCCGCCCCTGCGAACAGGCAACCGGTTCGACACGCGTGTACACGCCCCGCGGCGCAGCGAACTCCCAGGCGCCACCGAATTTCGCGCGCGAGTCTCGAAGAACTCCGTTGCCGTCCATGCGAGTCAAGGATTTCTGGACGGGGGATTAGAACACCGAGAGGCCTTGAGACTTATCCGAGTCAGATAACCGTTTGTTTGTGTTACAAATAATATATTTGCCCGAGCAGAGATTGTTGCACGATACCGGGCTCGGGCAATCTTTACTTGACAATAACAATGACAAATAAATCATCCGCAAATGCTTTCTCATCTGTGATAATATTTACGCAAGCCGAACGGTCTTTCAATTTGTGGCTAAATGATGCAACGAGCCAGAGGAGAATGACTTCCTTTTTCAAATAGAACGAGAGACGATTGTTTTCATATTCCAGATACCGAACGCGTCAACAAACCTAAATGTTTATTTGATAATCGGTTACGAGTTTTTAACGCTTCGAACGCCATCCGTCTATCAGCCGTAAAAGTTCCATAAAATCCGTGAAATTTATTGAATCAAATAAACATTGAAATGTTAGGATTTATTTATTTATTTTTGCATCTAGCAGATGCTAAACAAGTTTGGTGACACTCGATTATATTAGCGGAAAAATTTATTTGTGAATATCCAAACAAATAATTCCGGCTCACGTTTCTGGAAGTCGCGGCACTCAAAGCGTTAACTAGTCTGTCGTTCTTCACATATGTTCCTTTAACTTTTGCGTCGCTTAGGAACATGTAAGTAATAGGTAGTCGGAGAAATAATAGGATGTTATTCTAGAAACACACGGAAGAGTATTCAAGAATGTTATGGAATGACACAGAGAAAGACGTAAGACAAGATGGATGGACTTTGACGACTCGGTGTGCGGGGTACTGCAGGTAAAAATAAAGTTACAGACGATCGGTCAACGAATTAAAATTTGTTAAACGTTTCATGCAAACGACGTCAGCCGTCGGGCTGACAGACGCTGCTCGACGATAAATAACATTCTTAACTATTCGAGGGGTGCTCGCCGCGGTGGCAGTCGGTCTCGTTCGAAGGCTAATAAATCGTGTCAAGAGACTCGCGGAAGAAAATGGGGGACGTGGAGGAAGGGGAAGGGGGTGAAAGAAGGGCGTGAGAAGAGAAAAGAAAGGAAAATAGAACTCACCGACTCTCTTGTTCACGGCGGTATTGATCATGGAGCCAAGCTTGGTGAGGCTGGACTGCCTCATGATGTTGGAGGGGCTCTTCATCCGTTTGGACGGTGGTACCGGAAGCGGGGCGGTCTTGGACCTTGCCAGGATGGCACCGTTCCGGCAGCTTCCGTTTGGACTGGAGCCGGGGGGCCGCTGGGGCGGTGCCCCCCATAGACCCACCACCCCTGCGTGACGCGTGGTGGTATCTCGGGAACTTCAATTATTCTCCACCTGTTAACCTCGTAATCGTTCCCGACCGGAGCCTCCACCTTCGATTCGACGACACTGGAACACAATCAAACGATCGCGCGTGCTCGATCAGTTCGTGACGGTATCGCCTCTTACAGGGATTATGGGACACCTTCACACGCCCCTCCCCCCTTGCGAAGCTGCGTTTTAATCGTGAGGATTTCCCCCGTGGTTCAAACGCTTCCACCTGTTGGACCGTTGGACCGACAATCTCCCGTGAAAATCCTCTTTGCGAGCAACCTCGAGAACACGCAAAAACGTGTGCAAGCTGCTCCAAAGATACACTGGGGTGATTGCATCGTTGCAGCTTCGCGCTAACTATGGAAATCGCTCCGTTAAATTTTGCACGAGTCCCACGCTTCGCTTGTCAGTGCCTCGAGAGCTTGGCGCAGCTATCTCGGGTAGATACGGATCATGAAAAAACACAATGTAAAGAAAGGAATGACGTCCTGCTTCGCGAGAATTTACTAGCTCCCAAACCGATGTAAATTTCACACCGAGCACGTGATTCCCTAATAAGCAATGTCGTTTCAATTTCGCAATATCGATTACAAGCGATTCGATGGAATTTGTACGAGGAACCGGTGCGTTGCCATGATCTTTGAATCGCCCTGTACCCGAGGGCTGAAGGTCCATGGTCTCTTTTGATCTTTTTCAAGCACGATATCGCAGCTGTGAAAGCGGTGCTCGACCGACGCGCATGAATGCGTTCGCGTTCGCGAACAGGGTGTGGGGGTGTGCACCCCCGGAGACGGTTGTTCGACGTGCAAATGCATAAATATCGCCCGGAGGACCGGGAGAAAAGTTGAAAAGGGGGCAACAGGTAGCTGACGCACGATAGAAGGGCAACGCGAAACACGCACGGGTTCAAAGATCCTGCTCGCTGCGTCGACGCCTATGCACGGTTAGGTTCCATTGCCCGGTTGACGCTCGGAGGGGCTGCGATTCGTCATGCGACCAATTGATCGATTCGACCTGCTTGCCGATGCTTATTCGATCTTTCATAATAAAGATAATTGATCGAAAGAAGTTTCGGTATGTCTACTGCTTTGTGCAATCGATGGAGACGATTTTAGATTGGCATAAAAAGACGCAGTCTAATATGTGCCTGAATATAAAGGAGCGTGTAGAGCCATTTTCGATTGAAGCAGTTTTGCAAGTTTACGAGTTGTAGAATTAAAAATCTGAAACCGGTCGTTTGACCGACAGTGGTAGGTTCAACGCGGAGTAGCCTAATTTCAGCTCACTGCTATGTAATTTAACCCTTAGCAACTGTAAAGCGCCAGTAAAAATTGCTCAAAATATTTTTTACATTCTTCAATTTATTTGTATTTAATAAATTGCTAAACATTTCAGTATTGTACGAGTAAATTGCACCATTTTCGCACGTATAACATGAAAATATATGCAGGAATATTCTAGGTCGGAAGAAATATTTCGTTTTGGAGTTAAAATAACTTCGAGTACAAAAGGGTAGTTAAAGCTGCCATAGCGTATCTTGAGAAAGAAGAATACCCGTAATATTATCAAGGGTACTAATTCATTATGAATTACAGTTTTCAGCCTGTCGTTCGTGTTCCTCGTTACAATTTGTAAGATTCGTGGACGGTCCCAGCCGTTTCCAGGCGATTATCGCTATCAACATAGACAGTGTCCACACGGTCATGATCGAAAAGTGGTCGAGGGGCGAGGAAGCGGAGAAACGTCGGATCGATCGGTGAGTCACACGGGTGGTCTCGTCATCCTCGAATATTTACAGTTTCATTTGCGAGCGACCGGTGTTTGCGGGCATTGTGCCGGTTCGCCGCGATCGGTGCCATCGCATCCAAGGTGCGTGGTCGTCAGATGTACGGGCGTTAAAGAGGAAGGCAAAGAATGCGCCGAATAAACAGCCGCGGCGGAGGATTTGAATCGCAAATCGCGACCTTGTCCGAAAGAACGTTTAAAAGACAGAAAAAGACTGGGGGAGACAGAGAGAGAGAGAGAGAGAGAGAGAGAGAGAAAGAGAGAGAGAGAGAGATATCAGCTCCGATGCATGCGAGCAGAGGCCGATCCACCTGGCCTCGGATAAGCGACAGCCTCGACGCAATCCTGGCCGGATTATCGGTGCTCCGTGCATCAGGCGTCCCGCGATCTATTTAATCCATCGGAATCGACTGTCGCGTCGGTGGAAATTGAAATTCGGTTAATGCCAGGCATCGATTCGCGACATCATCGTGAACGATGACAGCTCAGTGTCGGGCAGGAGATTGTTGCCTAATGGATGCCACGATGTAATCCGGCCACCCCGCATTTGAATATCTGCATATCGAGCTTTTCAATTAGAGGCGATGCATTCTCGCTGATCGGCGATTGTTAGTGGAGAGGTTCTGCTCCGTACAATTTTTTTTTTTTTTTGCTGCTTATCTTGAAAAGTTTTTAGAGACAAATCAGGTAGGTAGATCTTCGAGGATCTTCTCTTTTAATGCCAACATAGATTTCTATCCGGGGACGAAGTTCCTTTTATCGCAGATAAATTATCGGATTCGTAGGAATCTTCCGCTAAAAGTCAACCAGCGGACGATGCAGAGCTGCTTCCTAGCCGAAAGAGGACAGCTTGATCATCGCGGATGTAGCTTCTAGAGCGAGTTAACACAAGGAGTAGAGAGCAACTCGCATCGCCGTTAACGCCGATTTGATGAATCGCGTTAATCTCGGTTCGTCGTGTAAAATTAGTCACCGAGGGGTGAAATGGCCACGCAGCGATGAGAGTATCAATGTTTCAGTGCGGTGCACTAGCAGCGAAGTAGCGGTCGCTTTATCTGCCGGCGTGTAAACAGCGGTCTCGCGGCTCGTGATCGGCAGCAGCAGCAGCAGCAGCAGGGCGCGACGCGTGTTCGAGAGAGGATGATAATGAAAGCGTTTCGAATTCGCGTTGTTTGATCATCGTGAGACCGATGCTCGTGGCACGGTACGTGACACGCTCGCGAATAACAAAAGACCCGTGCTGAGGCCTCTGCCTCTGCCTCTGCTGCTATATCCCTCTGTGTCGTTGCTGCACCGAGAGAAGTAATCCAGGATAGTCGCGTGCGCCGGCAGTCGAACGCGACACACGTATCGTTCGCATAAATTACGTCGTAATCGGATTACGTTCCGTGAAGCTGGTGTAAGCGGCCAGGCTATTGGTGGCATCGCCTCTAACTGCGTAACATATTTGCCGGCGCTCATGCTCGCGCGCGACTTCGGGCCAGTTTGTTCACGTGGTCGCTGTGATAAAGCTGATCGTTCGGCACGATGACGCGCGTGCACGCAGACCCCGACTGTTAATACCTTTGTTTTTCACCGGGAGAATTCCTCGTTAATGAGGCTACCAGTTGCGTCTCTCGCGAACCAATCATCAAAACGACGATCCATTCCGGGACCAATTGCTCTCTCGCCAATCATCCAACGCGATTCTACGCTGCTGCTCTTTCGGAAAAACAACCCTCTCGACCTCTGGAATCCTTCTAGTTCGAATAGGCTCTCTAGGTTGCTTCTATTAGATCGTCCCATAAGTTCGTGCCGTGGATATATGTTCATATTATTCACCATTGAAAATTGTATTTTAATGAAAAACCGCTGAAACTTTATAGTGACGGTACGATGTGTTTGCCAAAAAGGTCAGAAGAGGTTGTGGAATGAAAGGATGATTAGGGACGACCTAACATAGTTCAGCTACAAAATTCTTTTCCACAGAATCGCGTAAAAATAGGATTGTTTCGGGTAAGGAGACGAGAGAAATTTTGCACCTTGACGGGGATCAACACACCTGTCCCGAAAGGGTTCGTCGAACGATTTGCGAGGTCAGCTCGATCGGAGTCGCTCTCCGCGCACTGAAACGAACGCGACGGAATTAATGTGCCTTCAGGAATGGCGCAAGGTTAAATCTTTACCGCTAATCACTACTGCCGGTTAATCTCGCAATTTAAACGCGCTCTAGGTCACCGAATGCAATTTGCTCGCGGCGCGGATCAAATTCTCACGTTAAACGATCCTCCCCTCGTCTCTCAGGAATCGCTACGCCACGGCTGCGAACATCTTTGTACCGTTTCAATGGTGAAACGGTGTACCTGGACGATGGGGGTTGGAAACCGTTCGATCCGGTCGCTAGGGAGACGAGACTCTTCTTCGGAATCCGACTTAGCCCTTTAACAAAAAACTTTTACGAATTACCATGTCAGACTCTGCTTCTGCTAGTTGACCCAGTGCCTCGATCTATCGGTGATCACTCGACGGGAGATTTTAGGCATTGAAAATTTCCAAATCTCTGAGAATCGTTAATTTCCATTTGACTCCTGTGTCTCGGCGCAGTCGATAACGATTGCTATGTTACGCGCAGGAATCAAGAGTTCCGAATCTCACGGCGTCTAAAGCCTCAGCGATTAAAGCGAAATACGGCAAATTCGAGACACTGCGCGCTTCCTTTTCCTTAAGTTTCCCAATTTAAATCAACCACCGCGCCTGCGAACGTTATTCGTTGCTCCCCAAAGAACGAGGGAGGTAATTTATTTGTGAATTACCAGCGGGGAACGTCTATTCGTTGCCCTTACAGGCCGGCCAACAACGATTAATCTTCGAGGGTAGTAAGATTCGCTCATAAATTATACGAGCTCGGAATTTTTAGTCGTGGTATGTCCGAGAAGGGTCGGATACTTAAGGGAAAATTCGGTGGCAACGTGTTTCGAGGACAGTCTCTCGCGACTATGGATTCGGGAAGAGGGGTGGCTACAGACTGACGGCAGTCTGTTGAACCGGCACCGAGCTCTGCACACCGCTGGCTGGAGGTCGCTGGCGTCTGGCCAGAGGATTTTCCGAGTGTTCCTCAAGCCCGAAAATTCCTTTTGCGTGCGAGACGGGAGCACGCAGCGTCTCCTTCGAGTTCAACGTACTCGGTGGTTCAGGGTGGTTGGGCCACGCGGTTGGGACGGTAATGATCGAATCGAGACAGTCTTCGACACCCCTCGCCGTCGATACGAGTCGCTGCATTCCTGGATTCTTCGCTGGAAAATATTCTCCTAGTCCGCGGAACGATGCTAGAAGGAATACGTGTTCTAATCTTCTACAATGAAAGCTTTCGCCTTCAAGACGAGACACGGCTTTTATCGACGTACTCTAATTGCACGAGGATCTTCGAGAAGACTGACAATAAAACGAGGAAGCGCGCCGGGCCGCAAGATAATCGTCGATGCATCGCGTTTGAATTAAACGGACAGCCCTCCAGAGCACGCGAGGGCAGGGCTCCCCTAATTGCGTGACAATTAGCCCTTCCGGACAGACGTCGTCGAACGGCGACGCCGGGCTCGTTACGCGGCAACGAATGTTGCGTAAAAGAGATTCTCAAAGAGCTGCCAAAACTGTTTTGCATTTCGCCCACGAATTTTTACGACCATTTTGGTAAGTCACTTTGTCATGACATGAAAGGAGAATCCTACTCTTGTGAAAACCAGGCTCGCTTCGAAAAATGTGGAATCCTTGCACCAATCGATATCAGCGATGTGTGTATAAAAATATGCAAAACTTGAATGAGTAGAATTTCAGGAATTAATATAGACTCGCCGAGCTCTTGTACCTAGGTCTCCTATTATTGTTGTGTTATTAGCAGTACTAATTCACTGTGAACTTTTTGTAGTCTTCAGTTTTCTAGTCTGGTCCATGTAGGCTGAGATTCGACAGGTTTTCTCGCACGTTCGGAACGTGGAACGCAGAATGAAATTTTTCTTGGCGAGCGTCGCGACACGCGACACAGAAGACTAGTTACGGATTAAGTAATTGCGGCGTGATCACCGGAGGGAAAAGACATTTCTCGCGCCCCGAGGTCGGGGACGCGTGTCTCTCTCTCTCTCTCTCTCTCTCTCTCTCTCTCCCGGTTTTATATCTTGATTAAAAATCCGCGCCGGGGAAGAATGGGAGCGACGACAGCTCCGACGAGAGGGACTCTATTCGAAAGTCTGTAATCCGCGCGCGGTCGTGTCGCGGCGCGTCGCTTTCGTACCGATCCGAAAACGCTTCGGAGATCTTTCGAGTAGGTCTGGGCGAGTTCGCTCGACGCGTTAATGAGATTTTTCTGCTCGCGATCACGTTTGCCGCGCGTGCCGCGGCAGAATTCGCCGCCTCGCCTCAATTCGCGTCGCCGAGCACGATAAACGGCACGAAACCGGTGTGTGCGCCGATGTGCCTGCCGAGGATCAAAGCGATCATCACAAAAGGCACTCGAACCTCCGCGCCACGGCCTGCACAGTCGTTCGACCGTGACGCAAAACGAATTCCCGGTTTTCTCATCGACGGCGAACCCGTCACGATCAATAATCGCGCATGCACGCGGTTTAACCTTTCGCCGTGCCACTTTAATTATTGCCCGTGACGAGAGCTTGATCCCGTCAAGAGTCCGATCAACGTTCTTGCTCTGCGAACGCACACTTTCTTTCTTCCTGGCTCTCTGATACCAGCCAAGCCCTACTGTCACAGTGCGGAACGTTACCACTTTTTCTTTCTACAAATCCCCGTTTCCCGCTATCTCTCTCTCTCCCTCTTTGTCTCTCGTTTCTCATTCCGTCGCGAGGAATCGTGCACCGTAACCAACTTTCTGGTTAGTGCTTCCAGCTCGTTACTGTTCAGTGTTTTTCGGTGCATTTTTCTAATCGAATCACCAGTCAATATCCTGTCATAGTTATGACAAAAATGTGTGGATCAATCAGTAAAAAATTTGAACGATTTTAAAATACTGTAGGACTGCTTTCAACTCAACAAAATTATTAACATTAAGTTTACGGAACACTGAAAGTGACTATTCTGCATTACTTTATAAAAATAACAAGAATATATTTTAAATAATATATAATATATTAATATTATACTAAATAATATAATATTTTTTAAATAATATATACCCAAAGAAATAAATTTGCTAAATAACTCACGTATACATCCTTAGAATCTTAATAATCTTAAATTAAATATATTAGAACCCGTGAAAGACAAAGAACCTAGAAGAGAGAGAGAGAGAGATCTATGAGCAGATCTATGTAGCTCCTACATCTTGCAGGCAATACAATTTTTATTTCGCACGAAAATGTGCAGTCTACTAGCCACGAATTAATATGCGGCTAGAACCACTGAAATAAAGCATAAGACGTTCCCCAAATTTTCTACGTCAGTCTAGACGCCTAGATCATAATTCTAGATCATATTCGAGACTCGGGAGTACATTTATATACTTCGTCGATATTACAAATCACACGATTGATTTACATTCAAGCTGTTGAAGTATACAATATGCGCGTTACTTGTACGTCCATCATAAAACGTAGGCGGGAAGTGCGTAGACGTGTACCGTCGATATTAATTCGTACCGGAAATTGACGAGCTCCGTTCACAGTCGTCTTTCACGATTCAGGTTCGCGAGTTACGCGCAAGCTCCGTGCTCGAGAGAAACGTAATCCGGTTACGCGTTAATAATCGCCATTGAAACGTAACTGTTAACTCGATCTCGAGTCACTCCCCGCGATTGTTAATTGCGACCCGCTGTAATTACCTTGCTCACGGTCGCGCGGGCATCAATTAACCGTTGCGAAACTCTTGTTTTATCCAGTCGATGAAAGAACCGGTATTCACGCGTTTCGTAGATAGAAGGTAACGAACCTCTCAAAAGCTGATCCGGAAGTGTAAAGGAAGGTTACTTCTTGGAACATCTAAGAGGAGGTACATGGAAAAATAAGTGGGAAATTTAGAGTAACATTTTTTTCTAAATTCGGGCTCCGTTTTTTAGAAAATCAGTGTGAAAGTTCGTATAGAGGATTTAATAGAGCACATTCGCGAGGAAGTAGAATTAACCAGACATGGTCAGACGCGTCAAAGGACTGCTATTCAATAGCACGTGATCTCGAGAGTATTTTTATATATTTCTATCTTCTCTATATTTCTGTAATGTATTTTCTAAGAAATAGCGTGCGTAAAAATATGAATATTATTGAAATAATGTAGTTAGATTGTAAGCAAAACTCACATCCGGGAATGTCGGGGCGTCGGCGCGGCGTCGCTTTGGCTGTTACAATGTAACAACGCGAAAAAGCCATATGGGATGTGTGCGTCATAAATCGAAATGACGATCGGGAAGATGAAATGACGATCGGCATGAGACGCGGGTGGGGCAGACGTTAGTTGCACGTCCGCCCAGGTCCAGTTCGACAAAAGAGTCGGTTTAGGCAAGTTCGACATAAGAGTCGGTATAGGCAGGCCATACCTGGTACATATTGTAATAAGTTTCCGGTTAAAAATTTTTCTATTAAAGTTCCTTTTATTCGCTAACGCTCTGTGCTTTATGATAAGAACAATAACATTCCTATCATATATCCTCAACAAATATGAATTTGATTGTGTAACGTGCGTGAGAAAAAGAGAAGAGTGCGATATGAATTTACAATATCAATTCCACCGTGCCAGGCCAAGGGCGATCTAAATTGTGTGATCACGAACAAATTATTATTAACCAGTCCTTACATTTTAATATTTGTCCTCAATTCGAAGAGTTGAACGCAACGCGCGTTTCGTTTTTATACGAATATTCGTTTGTCCATGTTTGTCGAGCTTCCAGCTTGTAGACCCGATGATAAGCAAGTTTCCATTGGGTCCCATTTCAGTTTCAAAGTAATCCGAGAATATCTCGCGCGAGACGTGTCTAACGCAGCAGGTTTTCAGGTTTTTAGCGACGCGGCAGCGCGCATACTTTTCTTGTCTTTATTACGATGTCGAGCAGGTTGCCAGACACCGCGCCGGTATCATTATTCCCGGCTCGCGCGCGTGTCACCCGCACACGTCCCCCGACCTTGGAAAAGGGTCAGCCCCGAGAAGACGAAGGCTGGCACTCACGGGGGACGCAATCTTTTCCCGGAGAGTTGCGTCGCGCGTCGGCTCGCCAGTAATTCTCATTTATTAAACCCGGGAATACCGCTCCGCCACGCATACTCGTCGTGCGCCGGATTCAACCGGCGTAGATCGATCTGTCCGCCCCCGCAATTCCTCCGAGAAACTGCCTTCGCGATCAAAATCTCCGTAAAGAATCGAACGAGAAACGTGCTAAAGAAAAATCAACCAAATCAGTTTAACTTATCACCGTGCCCTTTTATCGTCTGCAACAGTATAATATAGCAACTAACGGATATCGTTTCGAGCATTTGCTATACAAGAAATTTTCTTCACTGATTTTCCTCTCGAACTTCGTCTAGCGAAGGTTACACGACGGTCACGACGATGTTACTGGTCGTTGCCAGTTACGTGACACCGATAAAAGTATCTGTCTAGCTTTGTTTCGAAATCATTGATAACCTTGAATTATCGCAGAGTAAGACTTCGAGAAAATTTGGTTTACTACCTAAATATTTCTCCGGAACCGTATCATGTTTTTCTCTGATACTGTTTTCTATTGTCAACAGTACGTAAAACATTTAAGGTGTTCAAAGTTAAACGAAACACTCTGTGTATCAGTGAACCAGCGATCATAGTACAAAACTAATGTAGTACATCCTCAGTTCGATCGTTTCGCATGCAACGGAAGCTGCGTCTCCGAAGAGGATGCTCCGACCTGTGGCTGAACGTTTCGCCGATATTCGTTATTTTTTTTTTTTTTTTTTTTTAATAACGGAGAACACGACGGCATGGTTGGTTCCGCGCAACCAACGTGCACCGTATTAAAAAATAACGAGGGTGGGGTAGGGGGATCGAGCGCCCCGAGGCCGACAGACATAAACGTCCTCTTCTGGATTAGTGGGTCAACACTCAATGTTAAAGGGATCGTAAAAGCGTACCAGTAGGCCATCCCGATGAATCCGTACGACCGCTGGGCGTGCGTTTTTGTAGGTTTTCCAGAAGCAACATACACACACACACACACACACTCTCTCTCTTCTACTCTCGATTCCTCTCTCCGCAGATTTTTCCGGAAGCCGAAGAGAGCAGAAACGGTGCCGAAATCGCGGTCAAGACCTCTCTTGCGTAGCGATCACAGGAGAATCCGAGTGAGCCATAAGTTACTGCGTCCTTCCATGTACCAACATAATAATTCTTGTACCGATCAAAGTTTGGACTGCTGACTGATAATAAAGATGGGTTGGTGGTAATTCGAAACGGGAGAAAAATCGAGATAATTGAAGGGTAAAGATACGTTATTTTCAACGAGTACAAAATTTTTAATTTGCAGCAAGATCCGTAGTTATATATCGAAATAGTTGTTGAAAGCAGTTGAAAGTCGTACAGTTTTCGACGACTCTGTTTGAATAAATAATTACCGTTTCGACACGCTACATGACGCTTAAGAAGCTGTAAAATGATGCGTCGCGCAGACAAATCGAACAACTCACTGCCCGACCCAGCAAACAAAGGTTGTAATACAGAAGTAAATCAACGTCTTACAAATAAGAGAACAAACGGAATCTTAATGTCCGCTATCGAAGAGTCTAGCCTCGTCTGACCATGACTCACCGTTTCTACTTCAACCGGCGCACGGAACCGCCTCTCGATTATTAGAAAAGCTGCGATCCGAGAATCGAAACGGCGAAAGGGGTTTGGAGCGGTTCCAGAACTGATACCCGAGAGGAACTGCGAGGGAAAAACGAGTCCATTAAGCGAGGAGAGACTGTACTAATCGTGTACACGTCGAATTTTAGCAGCGAGTGTATCGGTACGAGTGCATTGTTCGCAACCGGCCGTTTCCGGCGTTCAAAGCGTGCTAGTAAAAGTAGCTGCTTCTTTGAACGCGGCTAGTTTCTCTCGATTTTCCTGCTGCCCCGCATACCGGATTAGCTCTCATTGTTCAGCGTGGAAACGGCCACGTCCGCTGATCTTCCAACGGGATAGCAGGCGAGCCCTGCACACAATGCCGGTCTGGGAACCTCGATCGAAGACGAAAGTCTTCGTCCAAGTAATCCGCGCGAACTTCGCCGGCGTTCGGATCTGAAACGAACCCTTTTTCACTGCCAAACCGGATATTTCCGCCGGAAGTAAAACGCCCTAACATCAACAAGGATACTGGGCTGTGTCCATCGTTTTCAATATTTCTTCATTTTTCAGCCGAGCAATTTGAAAGCGTTCCTTTTTTTTATTGGCGAGGAGCAATGAAACGGAACACGAGCTAGCAAAGCGCCAGAGAATTGACGAAACCAGTTGCAATGCTTGCGAAACGTTGGGTAATTAATTCCGAGAGAGAATTCATATTTTTCGGTTCTTGAGGAATTTGCTAAACCACCTTGACACGAGCAAGGGTCAATTGATTCGCTCGCCGGGGGCTTGTCCTGTAGCAACGCGACCGGATCGATCCACCGGAAGGACCATTAAACTGTTCCGAGGAAGATACACCAAGTTCCGGGCGAAGTAATTTGCGGAACGCTCATAGTATCGCGGACTATGCCGCCGCCACGCCCTTGCAACTCTTATGAGTTTTCCTTCTGACTTTCTATTCTATTCCTGTCCCCTGTTTCTAGCATGACAATACGGGCGAAATTAGGGGAGGTGGTGGGAGGTTAAGTCATTTCTTAGCTATTCTCGAATTTGTTTGAATCTTATAATTTGAATTTCTTTCTTATGGAATTTTGGCTCGAAGGACTCGGTTTAAAAATTGAATGATGATACTATCCCCGTTTCGCAGAGCCCACAGCCAACGAAATAAGCTTCGATCCAGGACGGTGTGATTAAAACGAACGTCGCGGCGAGCTGTTTTGGCAGCTCTTTGAAAGATCGCAGCTGCGCCCGGTCCTTTCGGCACAGAAAAGCGGGCGGGCACTTTTCTTTTTTTCTAATTTAATGCACATATCGCGCGATACATAGCGTGTACCTGCGTACAACGCTCGTGTTATTTGGGTCAGCAGCTTGCGCGGTAATTGGCAACGGGCTAATTCCCTTACAATTAGCTGGTTGACAGCGTGGAGAGCACCAACCATACGAGCCGGTTCAATTTCGCCAGCCTCTACGCCCTCGTCACACCGGAAATAGCTCTCGCCTCTTCCGTCGAACCTCCTCGAAGGATAGAGATCATCCGTGAACATTTAATTTTAGGTCGATATTAAAGCTGAATCGCCGGACACTACGCACCGATGATCTCACAATTATATTTATCCTTCCTCGATCGCTCAAAAGTTCCGAAAGAAGCGATTCGCACCGGAAATACCGGACAAAAAAGACTCGGTTTGTCCTTAGTCATTTCGTAGAGGAAAAAGAGAATGAACCTGAAGCGAATAGCGTTCACGTTTAATACATTCCTTGAGAAATTTCCGACATGGGTGTAAATGTAAGAATAGCGTAACAAAGGTTCAAGTTCGCATTTCATTTGGCAAGCCTGCGAGCAAAGCGCGAGTCGCTGTACTTGGCGAGAAAAAAATTTTTCTGTTGCAGGTGCCGAGCGCGTCGTAAGTGGACGTGAAAGCGGCGTGTCAGCTTTTGTAGGGGAATAATGAAAAATAAAGGGGTCAGCCGCAGAGGTCGGCCGACACTTTTGGCGTAGACTGGACGGAATATCGGCTCGGGAACAATTTTCCTCCGTCGGCGTGGCAGGTGGTAATGACGACATTGTTTACAGAGTCGCCTCGAGCGGCGGCGAGGTGTGCAAATCGATTGGCCGTCATTAACCGAATTTCAATTTCAATCGCGCGTTACGCTTATCGCTCGAACGAGCCCGTCGCGTCGGGAGCAACAAAAGCTTCCGTCGGAAAGCTTTTAATATAAATCGCGAAATTTGCGGTGTCCCCCTTGTGTGGGTCTGGACTTTTATCCCCGACCATTAAGAAATGCATCAGTCGCGACATCGTGTAACGTTTACTCGCGCAAACCGCGCGATCTAAATACAATAGGCAATCGATGTTAATACGCTCCGGGTCTGACCACACGAGGTACTCTCTCTCTCTTTCTTTCACACGCGTGACATTAAAAGTCGCCAGGTGTTTATGCAAATTTGAAATTTTGTAGCCAGTTATAAGAGCCGCGTGGAAAGTAACTTTTACTCTCGGAACGCTTTACGGAACCTGCTCGAAATCGCTCGGTTATCGCGCGTTCGGCTTGGAAATAAGCGGTAATCGCGTCAAATCCTCTGTCCGGTAAAAGTAACGACTTACCGTCACGTGAAAACTGTATTTAGCCTCCGCACAACAGGTTGGCAACACGCTTCGCAGAGCCAACCGAGAAAGTTAACGATTCATCGACGAGGTGGCAATTAGACTGCGGACTTTGTGCATTTCTGACGAAACACTAGAAAAAACACTAGAACTCTAAGAACATCGAGGGTATGAAACTTCTTACAATTATTAAATGACTGGACAAACTTATATTTAAACCTTTGCACTCGGCGCTATTCTAATTCTGAAACTAAATTTTTGGTTAAACTCTACTCTGGTTAAATTCCCGACAGCCACGGAAGAATCGAATAATTGGTGAAGCAGCACGAGTATCGGAGAGCAAAGTAAGCGCGTGTGCCACCTGTGGGTGTCGAACCTAAATGCCGCCCCTCGAGTAGAATCGTGGCACTCGCACCCGACGATCCTGCACACCGAACGGAAGGACGAGGAATAACAGGTGGGTTTCGCGGTTACTATTAAAACATCGACGGTTAAAGCAGCTGGGTCGACACGAGCAACGCGATTAGGGTACTATTCGACAGGAGGGGAGGGTTGGTTACGTTCTCGGCAGCTGACGTCCCGTGGGCGCAGGTGAAAGAGGAAACACGAATCTACGAGAGTTTTCCTCGAGGAGATCCGCTGGAAATGACTAGACGCTAACGCAAAAATCCATAATTAAAAATCCTGACAAATAATTCCATTTCTCACTTCTGGAAGACGCGGTACTCAAAGTGTTAATCATTTTGAGCCCCCTTCTACCTGCCTCCTATTATTCGATTCATTTAACCCTTTGCACTCGAAGCTATTTCCGAACTCCAAAACGAAACATTTCTTCTGAGAATGGTGCAATTTACTCGTACAATACTTCCAAGTGTTTAGTAATTTATTAACCCCTTGCCCTACAATATCGAGTCAGACTCGTGATGAAAATTCTGAACAGAGTCTAATAAATATATTTCTTATTAATTTCCTTAACATATAGGCATACAATAGATATAAATTTTCTCCTTTTTTTAGGAAATTATAAATTACAAAAAAGTTCTAATCACTGAAACCGTGAAATAAATCGTAGTACAAGGGGTTAAATACAAACACATTTAATAATTTAGCGGCGTCTTACAGTCGCCATTCGAGTGCTAAGGGTTACATGGTTCCGTTTCGATGCTGTTCAGGGCGCAGCCCCGATTCCTATAATTTCTGGGGTCTCTTAGAATATCGTCCAGCAGCGCATCTTCCGCCTTCCGCCAACCGGGAGATAGAAGCCGACTCAGACTGGGGAGCAAGGGAAACAGAAGGAGATGGCTTCCGGATCGATAGGTCGTGGGGTTTATCGACTCGCGAAACCGCGTGCCGAAGAAACGCAACGCAACGCCACGGCACGGTGCGACAGGTTCGCGATTACGTCGAGCCCCCGTTGAATCCCGGAGCCAGGTGGCTCGAGATGAACTCGAGAAATTTACCCTTTGTTGCATTTAGCGCTCGGCTTAATTGCCGGACCGCTCGCGGGCACGCTCGGCCAACTTCTAACTCGGAAATCTTCTCGCTTCTCCCTCGAATCTCGCCGCTGGGCTCGCCTTATTCTTGATCGCTTTCTGGAAAACGATCCGACGAATATTGGCAAACAACGCGGAGAGGACAGTTGGCCAGGTGTCTTCAGAGGAAGATAGAGAGAGAGAGAAACATTTGCAGCGTCATTGATCACTGAACGGAAATGTCTGCATCGATTGCAAGATACCGGAACTACGACATTTATTTCTTTGCTGAATCGTTTTTAACCCTTAGCAGTAAAATGAAGACTAAAAATTGCTGTATCATTATTCAAAATATTTCTTACATTATTAAATTTGTTGTGTTCGATAAATTACTAAACATTTCAGTATTGCACGAGTTGATCTCACCATTTTCGTATGCATAACACGAACAAAAAAATACATAGAAGGAAAACATTCTAGGTCTAAAGAAAAGTTTCGTTTTGGAGTTAAAATAGCTTCGAGTTCGAAGGGTTAAATGAATCGAAACTGATACAAGGGTATTTTTCAATTTTTTTCAAGTGTTCGAGATCGAGCAAAATCATCGAAATAATCATAGTCAGCTGGTGTTCGTTGCTGGGTACCATGGAGTAATGGTCTGAAGCATTTCTTTGTAGTTTTGATATTTGACATACCGCGAACGGATGTCTTGCTGGAGCGACGTCTGTCGCTTGTTTAGCTCTTGCCCGAGCCCACGTGTTTGCAGTTTCGAGCTTTGATAGTCCAAACACGGATCCCGCGTGTTCCCATTGCACGCGGGTGGCGGCCACCGTGTCGGTTACGCAACCGGGGCGCAAATAAACGAGCCTGTCCGCGGTAAATACGGGCGGAACGAGTCCTCGTTTCCGATAACGCGCTCGTATCGTTTCGTAATAAACTTCTCTCTCCCTCTCCCGCAAGACGCGTTTGTCGGAAATTTCCGAACTGCCGCGACAACACCCTTCCGAGCTTCTGGGATAAGTGGACCCTCGCAAAACACACTTGTCCACCCCTTCTCCGGGGCCCCGATCCTCCAGAAACAATGTCCTCATTCTCGAGACAGCGTTTGGTCGCTTGCCACTTTCACTTTCCCCGTAAGTGGATTGCGGATTTTACGCCGATTTGATGACAAAACTGAACAATTACAATTTGCTTCGATACAAAAAAAGAATTAAAAGAATCTAATAATGTTACTCCCAACCTACTGAAACCTTATTAAAGAAGATATTCTCAAGCGTCTTCCGCTCCTTATTTTGCAGAAAGATCCGCAGTCTACTTACAAGAATAGCTAATTAATTTTTCCAGTGTCTGGGGCTCTGTTGGCGCATTCTGCAGGATTTCACTAAATTCCAGAGTTGCTCGCGCCACGACGTACCAATCGTACGGATTGGTTTCTCCCGGAAAACGCATCGCCGGGGGAACTGGTTTCCGATTCGCGATCGAGGACCTTGCGAGGATCCGTTCGATAGCTCGCGCACGGCTCGCATAACAATGTAATCACGTTACGCGTCTAAAATAGCGTCGCGTTAATTGTCCTCGAGCGTAGGACAGCCGCTCGAAGGGTCTTGAACGGCGACGTCGCCGAGGAAATGTATGCCGGATCACGCGCGACGCCTTTCACGAGCTGTGTGCTCTCTTCGCCGAATGAAAGTATTATCAGCGCCCGTTATTTCCGTCCCTGGCTCATTTTCCATTTACGAACAGGAAAGGCAGGCACACGCGGCACGGCGGCTGATCGTAAAACCGAAGTCGTCGGGACACGGTTTCGGAACGTGTCTCGCGTCTCCTCTGCGAACACACGTGTCGAATCGCTTCTTTTCGGATATGTATCGTTTTTCCTGTTCCCGAGTCTCGCCCGCACCGCAAAACAACGCTCTTGCGTATGTGGCTCGGAAGCGCGAGTTGAATTCGGAATGTAGCCGGCGCGGCGGCGTTGGTCTCCTTGACCCACTGATTAAGTCGGCTTACGCTCGGTTTCGGCGCGAGTAACCACTCGCAACTAGTTTGCCCTCGCGCGGACGCACTTCCCGAGGTGAGCTCTCTCTTTCTCTCTTTCTCTCTCTCTCTCTCCCTCTGCCCCGGAGAGCAATAGGTCTAGAGTGATCTAGAATAAGCTGGGACCCTAAATCTCGCGAAAGTACCATCGAAAGAACGTTCATTTTGTTCGTTCTGTGTGGAGGAGGCGTGGCCTGCCCCTAGTAGGCGTAGCTCTGTTGCTCCCCGTTCCAAAAGACTAGATCGCAGTCTGTGTCTAGGTCTAGACTGATCTAGAAGAAACTGTACCTCTGAATCTCGCGAGAGTTCCATTAAATTCTCTCTGCGTGGAGTAGGCCTGGCCTGGCCTTAATAGGCGTGAAAAAATCTTCGACTCCTCCGCATTGAATCGGTACTAAAAAAAGTCCGAAACACTTCCTGAAGATTTCCTATCGCGTTTGAAGCATTGCGCACAGAGGAACGAATGCATCTTTCTAACAAGGTTCGCCGAGCACCGGTAGCTAATAGGATAGTCCAGCTGGAGGCGCGCACAGGTTGTCGCCTAATGGAGCAACTCACGGGTAGCCGCCGACGCAATCATCGAGAGCCACTTCCGAATGCTTATCAGGGGCGAACAGGAAGCGAAAGGTTTATGAAAATGTCCGTCGACGAATCGGGGCTCGCGCCTAATTAAATCGCGCAGAGGGGAACGGAGCGCACGCCGTTGCGTCGCAGTTCCCAGTTGTCTGGTCTTCGCTGACGTTTCTCTCGTTTCTCTCCTTATTGATCTCGACGGGGGCCTCTTTTGTTCAAATCTCGCGTGACCGTCGATCCTCGCGCGGAAATAAAAACAACCGTGGCGGAGCCGGCTCGGCTCGGCGCGACTCAACTCGACTCGACGCAGACAGTTATTGCCGAGCCAGACGAAGCTTAATACGCCGGCCGAAAAATTGGAATATCTTCTTCCCATTTCACGCAGCCTCATTGTTACCCGCCGTATCTTCCACCGACGAACGCAGACCGCCCGTGGGAACCCATTGTCTTTCTGCGCATCGCTTCCCCCCCCCCGCGGACCATTCTCGATTTAAACTCTCTTGAAAAATTCAATTTTACTACTCCGGGCCGAAACAAAATGCTACCCCGTGTACCATAAACGTACTAATCGTATTTTACGCGATAGTTTAATCCTTCAAGGACGACGTTCGATTGTTGTTCTCTTTTTGTACGATTGCACGATGTTACCGATGTTAATCATACTCTGCAGGCCATTTAGACTTCTCGATATTTTCTATAGCTATCTCATAATTCGAAAACATCGGCAAGGATCAGACCGTGGATTTTGTGGTTTGGATAAAAATAGATAGGAGAAACACAGCATCTTGCATCGGTTGTAACCGATGAAGCATATTAAGAATCTGACCACGCGTAATCAAATTTTGAAACATGTTTCAGAGTCAGTACGGTGTACCGATGTGCCGAAAAGATTATGAAGTGAAGTGAGATTTAACACAGACGCGTGGCCCTCAAATTTCCAGACGTTAAATCAACCAGAGGGGCCCAGCATTTCAGTGAAGTTGAGTCTCCCAGAAATTGCAGGATTTCAATTCGAAATTTGATCAAATATAATAGCATGCTAGTTCAATGTTACGCCAAATAGATACGTCGCCACAGTTAGCTAATTTTATTAGAAAGTTTCTTTTTTTATTGTGTGCGTTGCCTTGAATTCGCGAGGTCGCGATTCCTGCGATCGCGTCTGCCAGGCACGTGCTACGATTCTAGGGTTACGATTAACGACGTCTTCGAGGAACGATCGCAAGGTCGACGAGCGATTTAGAGGCGACACGATCGAGAGAATCAATTGGAGACCAAGGACCTGGGCATGCTCGATACCGAGCACCGAACTCGAGATCCGGATCGAGACTGTGTCAGTTTTTCCGGAGAAACGTTTCTGCGACCGACGCCGAATAGAAACGACGATAGTCACCGATTTGACCGGCCCGACAACTTACATTAGTTACTCGATTTTTTATTCCGTGCATAGTGTCGCGCGGAAATACGTGACCGAACTGAACGCGCGCACCTTCCGGCTGGTTTCCACCGATCAGCTGGCTTCCGATGCTCGTGTACGCCGAAGGGATCGCCGTGCTTGACCAAATTTGGCTTCGGAGAGAGGAAGAGTACTTTCGATTCCTTCGTGTATGTAACTCCCGCGACCGAACGGAGCTGGCCACCCACATCTTTCCTAACAAAGGCACGGGGAATCGTTCCGAGTTGCTATCCGACTCGAAGTTACTGGATCGAGCCATTGGAAACCTGGGCTGAAAAGGATCCCGTTGCGAACGGTCCTAGGAGAGCAACACCGTGTTCCAACTTAACTGATATCCGACCGGTCGGAAGTCCCGTCGAACCCACGACAAATTCCATTACGATTGGCCTCTCGCATTAGCGATCGCATCTCCGATATTCCCTTCAGGAAGAACCTCTCTGCTTCTAGCTAACCGATAGACACGGCGCGTCGCGTCGCGTCGTCCCGTGGAAATGGATCGAAGATCCTTGTGGCGCCTACACCGGTGGGCTGGGCTCCATTATTTAAGAAAGGCACGCGTTAATCGCGTCGCGCGCTCGAAACGACGCGGAACCGATCGACCAACCAAAGAAGAGATCATTCAACATTTTTCCCGAGAGGTAAATCTCAGATTCACGAAAAAACGAACGCGGTAGAACTACGTGTACCATTTCGCACGAATAGATCCAAGGATAATGAAGAATTCGGATAACGGAGCTGTTCCACAGTAGCAGAAAAATCGAAGAAAAACCTTGCGTTATCGAAACAGTTTGGGCAAAGAAATTTTCGGGGATACGAACTGTTTCCCTACATTCGGTGTAAAAGTGAAATTCAGCTGACTGCGCGGCTCGCCGAGCCGTGAACGGAAAATATCGTGAGAATTTCTCGCGTCTCCGGGTACCAACGACCCGTAAATTCGTTTCATCTTGGCGACCCTTATCTCGAGCGCCTCGCGCCACCGCGCCGCGCCGCGTCGCGCAGGCATTGTTCGCTGCCGATGACGAGTCAGTTCGAATCTCCGCGATAATTCAGAAGCAACGGAGAAGCAGCAGATGCGCTCGAGTGTCGGGAACGCCGAGGAATATCCGTAATGCGCCGTATAAACCCGTCTCCTCGGTACGCGTGTCTCGGTAACCATGCTTTAGACCGAAGTGTTCAAGCGGTATCGTACCTATCAGCTAAAAGATTTAGAGGGTCGCTAACCTTCAGGGCCGAAAAAAAACATAAAGATCATTCTCGGTTCCCGAAGTTCCGGAGCACTGGGGTCACGGGTCGCTATCAATCCGAGTTCGGAGAGGTTGTAGCAATTGCCGGTGGTATTTGAGAACTGTGAAACTCGTCGGTGTCGTTTGGAAGTTTCTCGATCGGAGTAGAAGAAGAAGAAGAAGAAGAAGAAGAAAAAGAAAAAGAAGAAGAAGAAGAGGAGGAGCTGGAGACCTCGGCCAAATAAAAGAGACTTTCGCGGAGAACAATCGCCTGGAAACTAGACAGAAACCGCGGTAACTAGTTTCTGGGTGTTGAGACAACTACTTGGACGCGCCGGCGAGGATTAACGAATGAACGTTGGAACGCAGTGTGGCCGACAGAGGAATCCCGGAGGATCGCGTCCGCGAGCTCGCAATTATATTCGCGGCTCGGCTCGGCTCCGTGGATTTCCGTCAATTGGATAACTACTCGTCTGGTCCCAGGTCGCCTTTGTACACTTGTCCGATCGCGATTCAACTTTGCCCGGTATCAAGAGGACGCTGCGAATAGCCTAGCCAACGAGCAGATAGAGAAACGTCGACGTTCCGCAACCGGAAAGAACTCTGTGGATAGTATTTCTCTCTCTCACTCTCTCTCTCTTTATCTCTATCTTGGGTTTCTCGGGTTTCTCTCGCGCACCTTTGAACTTTCACGAGTTTCTATCCGGCTCCTAGACGCCATTAACGGATTACAATGTTAATGGGAATTCGATCGGCGTCGACGCGACGTCGATAACGGAACAAAGCGTTAGGTTCCAGAGTAATCCTTCTTATTTCGCTGTTTCCTCGTTGCACGATGCGACTCAGCCCTTCGTCGCTCGTCACACCAATTATTGCTTTCAATTATCGTTTATTATTTCCGATATCCGTTTACCTGGAAATATAAAATAGTCTAAGTTTCAGAAACGCATCGAGTCTTCCGTCCCTCGCAACACTAATTATCGTCTATTATTTGCAGTCTCTATGTCTAGTACCTTCAGACTCGATATTAAATGGACTTATTTGACTAATTTACGGTGCATTCAGTATTTCTCAGTTATTCTACCGTAGGGCTAGCAAAGCCTATGGGAATGTAATTGAATTATACGAAAGTTCCAAATTAAAAGGGAGAAAACAGTTCAGACGGCGAAGGGTTAATTCCGGGATTCCCAGGTTTCGGAAAACCGTGACCTTTCTCGAGCTATGGAATTTATTTAACACTGAACTCTGTCTCTCTCTCTCTCGGGAAACTAAACCAAGGACTTTACTGGAGGAAAAAGAGGACGAAGGGATCTAACTCTCGGACCTGGACACGGCCGCCTCCAGAGAGTATAAATCGACGTCGACTGTTCGCGGGCTCGAGGAACACTATACATGACCATGACGATTCCAAGGGGGCGAGAATTATTCAAGGGATTGGAAAAAATTGCAATTACTGCGACTGGCTACGGAAATGTGTCCAGGCTTTCGGTCGGAAGCTGCTCCAGATTGCAGTGCAGTGGTATGGCGCGGACCAAGAGAAAGAGAAAGAGAGAGAGAAAGAGAAAGACCGGACACGGCGGCGCGGCGAGATCTTTTCTCTTTTTCTTTGTTTGTCGATCGACAAACGAATGGGCGGAGGGGGATTGCATGTGCTCCAGGAAAGGGAGCAAGGAACAGGCCTTTCACCTTGAAACAACACACACATCCCGAAATAGACGGGGCGCACTCTATTTTCGGGCAGCCGAGAGGCTTGGTCCTCGAGTGCGCTTTACTCCGATGCATCGTGTCCCGGTTGACACGTGGACACGAGACTTTCCTTTTAGCGGAGAACGATGGAAATTCGAGGCGTTACAGCGTAATGCATTTTCTGCTCTCTCTCTCTCTCTCTCTCTCTCTCTCTCTCTCTCTCTCTCTTGTCTCCCGTCTGTACGGCCCTGTTGCGGAACGCTCGCAAAATGAAAACCGGCCAATAACTAGGGGTGGGATCGATATGTACTTATAAATGCAATTTCAACAACCATCAAGTTTCGTTTCACGGTTATCGATCCTTACTCGAAAACAAAATGTTCCAACGAGTATACGAATAGCCTGTCTCTTCACCGGCTTATATTGAACCGGATCTCGGGCTGGTTAATTAAGTATTTAAACATTACATTTCCGAGTCTCGAAAAATTGTTGACGTCTAAATTGCGATCATTTCGTAAATAAAAATAGGACAACCAGGATCCTGGACTCATTTCAAAGTTCGAAGACTCTACTTTCGCAGAGCTGTGTCCATTTTCCTCCAAGATATTTTCAGAGGATCTGGCAGGTAGGAAACTGAAGACCCCATTTTTTTCCTAAAATTGCAGCAAAAATTTTTTTCATAAATCAATCTATCCAGTCGGTTTCGAAGCTTCTTGTAATATACTTGATCCCATCTCTATCAATAACGTACCGATCGGTCGGAGGAACGTCCTCGAGAAATGGTACCGCGCGATTGGGGTTAGAGGCTGAGCAATCCTCCTTCAGAACGTGGTAGCGAGTCGATCTTCGAGTAACCCGATTTCAGGCCGGTCGCGGAACAAAGGGCCGACACGGAAGAAAAAACAGGCCACCGTGGAGAAGAACCTAACCCGTTGCTTCGAGAGACGGTCGCGAAACGACGGCCGAGCGTCCGTGTTCTGTGCCTGTGTGGGTGGCTTTTATTTTTCGGCTGACGCTCGTAAGTGCTTATAGCTGGCACTCTCTCGCGTACGTACGCACATACACAGACAGGCAGAGAGGGACGAGGATCAGCGCTCTGTCAGCGAAGTAAGAGGCTCGACGTCGACGTCGACGTCGTCGTCGTCGTCGTCGTCATCGTCGTCGTCGTCGTCGCTGGCTGCCAGTTACTTCGCGAGCCGGTGGCCTAGATAATTCGAGTGCCAGGTCTTGTACCACTGTGCTCTCGAGTGCCGTCTGTTCGTTTCCGTAACCGCGGCATAAATATTTCGTAACCGACCCCCTCCCCCTCGAAATTTCGCTAACAGGCTCGCGATCATTCCCACGAAGCAACGACGCGCCGAAACAATTCGTTCTCAATCATGGAAACCAAAGTTCGATAACCCTGGATAACTCGAGAGCCACTTCCCTCGCGATTTACAAGTTTGGAAGAATCCGCAGACTCCTTGTTGGATCGCTACTTATCTCTACTGTTGGTGCACGGCATACTATTCGCCGAGTTAACTCACTATGGATTTTACGCATTTATCGGACGAACGAGTAGTTGAAATTTAAAGCAGCGGACAGATCGAAATTTTTCGGAAAATTAACGCATCGGTTTCAGCTTGTTAACGTTATTCGAAGAAGAAAGGAAGTTTTACTCGGCTCCGGTTACACTTGTAAAAATCCGCAGTCTTTATGCGAAATAACGTTACAAGAAGTAAAACAGGCAATTTTTTATTTCTATAGATTTATGAAACCAAACTGATTTAATTCTCACCGTCTAATTCTTGTTATAAATAAATAAAATTAACTCGCAGTCTAGTGGTTATCTACGAGCCGAGAGGCGAAAAATAAACAGCGAATCGGTGACAAGAGGCCGACGGAGGTGTTCGCGCCAGGGGGATGCAATTATAGAAGTTTCGGGGTTGAAGTCGAGGACAACGGGCGAAATTGTTCGGTGTCGTCGCTCAACAAGATTGTTGCCAATGGTGTGCACGTGACGCGAAAGCCGTAGTAAACGATTCGGCGACTCGATGCATCGCGCGTCGGCTCGTTTAACCGGTACGATCCACCGATAACTGCCTGCACCAATTAACGGAGAACCGTCCCCACCAAGATTTTTCCGGGCAAGATCACCGACGACGAGAGACGATGCACAACAATAGGGCGCCGCGCGTTACCGTCTGTTTGTTTCCCGAAAGACGCGACGGAACGATCGACCCGCGTGTCGCCAGACTAAATATAAAACGCGCCGGCCCTTCTGTCTTTTGTTTTTCCAACACTCTCGCGTGGCGTAATCTTCCGCCTGAATATTCATTCGCGGAAATTTTGGACCCCGGCCGCTCGATTAACAGCCGCGTCGGTAGGAAAACGCTCGTCGAACTGTTCCAGACGCTAATCGTGACAATAGATGCGAAGAGCATAATCGACCACCGGTTACACTCGCATCGTTATTTATCCTAGCGAAGAATGAACGTAATAATGTTTTATGCCCGTAACCATTAATAAACAGAAAGAATGAAACAAGAGAAAATAATGTTCATTTGGTCCCTGCTTCCGGTAATTGCTGTTGAGAAGCATTGTAGGCAGTCTACTAATAATCTGTTCAATGGAATCTGTTATGTAGGTTGTTTAGAAAATTACCTATTATATGCTGACTGAAAAGCAAAGCCGAAGAGTTTAGGGGAGTAGACAAGTTATGTGTTTGTAAACGCTCGTCTCTTGTTTTGGGTCAACCGCAGGAACCGGGAAAAAATGCAGAGTAGCCCGCCGCGAGCCGCGGCCACGTTCATCTTGTTAACAATGTGCAATCGATGATGCATGTTTGTCGGAACGCGTGATCGCTCGTCGAAGGGAACGGTTCGACGAACCGTTTAACGGTTCATTACGCGTGGAACGATACTTTTCAATGCGCAGCCGACAAGCCCTTCGCCGTTCCATTCTGTTTTCGCATCGTCTCTTTCGTTGCTGGACACTCTCGTCGATTAGGGTTAGGAGATACTTTGCGTTTGTTTCACTGCTTACCTTCCCCGCTAAAAAGTTTTATTATTTATTGCAACGTACCTCATTCATGTGGTACATTTCTAAAACAGTTTATCAGAAGAGAGTCGTGGATTCTCTGGATATTACAGAATTGGAAAATTTCCTGTTGACAAAGTTCATCGAGACGTCGATTTCGTTCATAATCCATTACCAGAGTATAATATATCTTACTTTCCGTTTCGTTCCGGTCCATAAGTATCGGAACTCTCGAACGAGCTTCCGTAGCCCGACCATAATTTTGTCGAGAAGGTCGCAGCTTACGATCCGAAAGCCCCGGACAATAAGAACTGTACCATCCCCGGAATCCAGGAAGCTTCGAATATCTCCGATTCGACGTTGTCCCGTGTTGTAAACTCGTTTGTTTCTTTATACACCGATAGAACGGTAAAAACGTAGGATTGAAGAGCGAAGGTAGAAGTGAAATTGTCTTCTTTACACGCGACCTCGTGGATCCGCTCGAGAAATACAGCCGCCCGTTTTTGCGGCCGATTGTCACGGTCAGAAAAAACTGCGATACGCGTCCGAGGGGGAAATAGGGAAACGATTTTGTAAGTCGTTTCCTTCGGAGGATGCCGCGTCAGGTGCTTCCGACACCTTTTTTTTTTTAACAATATTGCACATAGCTTTTCACAGGTACGGTATTGTTAACACTAAACGTACCACCACCGGTCAAATGACTGGTTCTAGATTTTTTTACAATTTGTGAAATTATAAAGATGCTTTAAGAACCGCGCAAAGGGTAAATAAATTAAATCTTGTCATTTCTCTAAGGCAACATGTACCTGTTATATTTCTAGCTCGGTACGTTTAGTGTTGAATATTTATCCCACGACAAGTATCGCCATACGGTGCACGCGGACGAATATGTTAATTGTTGAAATCGGGAGAACGATTTTCCGAGAATAAAATGGAAAAGGGTGAAACGAAGTTCTAGCGAGCAATTCGTTTTCAAAGAACGACCCGCCACGCGCGCACTTCTGCCGACAATAAGTAGAAACGGGCCGCGATGACCAGACACGATAGCCGAGGCGCATCTGCTATCTCGCCTACGTGTCTCTGTGCATTCACAGGGCATGCAAACCGGTAAAAATTCCTGCATATTTCTTGATGCTTTTTTGTAACAAATTCTGCATAAAGTTCCACGATCCATCGACGCATAGTGTAACACGTAATACGGTAAACCCTTCTAGAACGCGGAGCAAAAATTGCGATTTGTATCAAGTTTAATTTAATTCTGAGTTTCTTATAACGCGCCGAGAATGAATCGCGTTATAGGAGAATTAACTGTATTAGATACGACTGATGCTTGCTTTGACATTGACCAACAGGTTCCGCCAACGACATCAATAAAATTTGTAGAAGATTCCCTGTTATGCTTTTTCAAGGATGACTACCGGCGAAAAAGAACACGAAGCTACGATACGTTCGATTCGCCCGCGAAATATAATTCGAAAAAGACGAAACACGATGATAATCGAATGCTTATGTGCTGTAAAGAGGGATCGATGTATCCGACGCGCCGCGATGTAACGCGATTAATACGAAGTCAGTTCCGAGGGGACGACGCAACGTCGCGAATTACGGGCACGCACTACATCCCGTTAAGTAACCCTAACCACGTTCGAAAATCTGTTGTACGCGCTCGTTTTGAGTCGCACGGACTAATCGTATATCGAAATACTGGAATGTCAAACGACATCGTAAACACTCGATGTCCGGGTCCATTCGAATCCTTGTCTATCTCCTGCTTCAAGCATGTCCCATCGACGCCCATTACACGATTGCATAGCAACCCCTTTACGTCGCATTGGTAAATAACGCTGACAAGATACTAACCGGAAGTGTCACTGGGCATTAATGAAGTAAATAACTAACACCCTGAACAGTTGACTATCGAATGAGATTTATCGGACCTGGACACCATCGTGAATTTAAAACAGATTTGAAATAGACTTACGATGGCAGGAAGCGGAGACAGCGCGGCTCTCTCTCGATGAATGATTGCCAGGACTACGGGAGAGCAGGTGTGACGTCGAGTGGAACGAACCCGCGAGAGAGCAAGAAACGCCGTGCACTTTCGGATAAACTCTTGATAACGGGGAACGTCGCGAACGACAACGATGCCGACCAGCACTCCGGCACCACGGGAATCAACTGTCTTTCACTCGCAAGTATGCACGAATATCCCGTGCGAGTTCCTCGAGAACCGATCGCCGATGCACACGCGGCCGGATTGTTGTACTTGTGCACAATGCTGCGTGATCGTACACACGAACCACGTACCGTGGCGGCGAGATCGTGGAACGACGACAGCCATCCGACAATGCCTCACGCCAGCTGGTGTGTTTACTACTGGCGGAATGGTCCGTCGTCCCTCGAGCCCAAGGCTCGCTCGGGACGAAGAACACACACACACATCGGGAACCGCCGACAGGCCCTACAAGAGAGTGCAACAGTTGCTCGATCCCCATGCCCACCATCGGCCAATCGCTGCACTATTACCACTCGAACCACTCTTCCACCGCGGTCGGTAAAGCAGTTTTATAGAACTCTAGCACCGACGAGGTATAGGATAGACCACAGACGAGGAATAGGAATAGACCAATCACCATATGGGATTTTCTGTCTCATACAAAAACAACTTGTTTACTTGCGCCCTCTACGCTGACAAACAATAAATGTTGGAACTAGATCCACAAGAAGCTTAAACCATATACCTATCATCACAGACGGGATAGGATAGACCTAATTTCGAGGCCAACTTTTGTGGGGTCACGTAACCCCATTACCATTTTCGTATCACATCCTCAAATTAGTAGATATTTGAAATTTGACCACCAACTATTACTATATTTGTTAACACTAAATAAAAGATTCGTCTTAACATCCGCTACAACAATATGTAATAAAAAATACTTAGTTATATATTTACTTAAAAAATTGGAAATTGCTTGTTATAATGCATGATTTGAAATTATTCTATTTGGAATAAATAAAGTAAGACAAGACAAGTAGATCAAAAATATTCTTAATATAAACTATCTGCAGGGGAAAACTTAAACTGCTTCGAAATTCTTGTAAAAAACAATTAGTTAAGCAATTATCTTAATACTTTGTTATGTCGGAGAAGCATTCTAATTTGTCTTGATTTTAAAATTTCTTGCGAATCGTTCCTCGTCTTGCCTCAGGCAAAAGTGCCTCGCGAGGCAAGGAGACAGAGACTCGTAGAAGTAGAAAGAAGAAGAAGAAGAAGAAGAAGAAGAAAAGCATGATGATGATGATGATGATGATGATGATGATGATGATGATGATGATGATGATGATGATGATGATGATGATGATGATGATGATGATGATGATGATGATGATGATGATGATGATGATGATGATGATGATGATGATGATGATGATGATGATGATGATGATGATGATGATGATGATGATGATGATGATGATGATGATGATGATGATGATGATGATGATGATGATGATGATGATGATGATGATGATGATGATGATGATGATGATGATGATGATGATGATGATGATGATGATGATGATGATGATGATGATGATGATGATGATGATGATGATGATGATGATGATGATGATGATGATGATGATGATGATGATGATGATGATGATGATGATGATGATGATGATGATGATGATGATGATGATGATGATGATGATGATGATGATGATGATGATGATGATGATGATGATGATGATGATGATGATGATGATGATGATGATGATGATGATGATGATGATGATGATGATGATGATGATGATGAGGATGAGCATTCATCCAAAAATTATGAAAAAAAATCTCAGTCATGTATGATATGTGATTGAATATTCATGAATTTTTTCGTAATTTTTTGTTGAGCATGGTGCGATTAAAAATTAATTTGGTTCGCAGGCACTTTTGACCATCTTATCCGGCTTTATCTTAAAAATCGACAAAAAAAATGACTTAAAAAATATAGAACCGATCCGATTAAAAAAAAAATTTCTTGGTCAAATTTCGCAGATCTTTTTTAAATTAAAAATTGTAGCAAACTGTGCCTTTCGCCGAACCGGGAATCGATTGCGGTTCAAGCGCTTGAAGTTTTGTTGGGCCGTTCTGGCGGAGGAGTTCACCCCCCCCCCCCTCGTGCCGCGTGGGTCGGCAACCCATGATTCTTGCATCACGACTGGAGCCTGATCGAGCTCGATGAATGCGGTAGTGTTCGTACGAGTCGTACTATTCCGTTTATCGTTTATTTTCTCACTACAAACGCGCAAGAAATTAATACAACTACGGTCTGAGTCAGTAGTAAAATAGATTGACATATCGCAAAAAACGATCAACTACATAATTATTGATTGATTAATTTTTAACTCTTTCGAATTTCACAATTAATATTTATTGATATTTTGCAAGATTCTTTACAGGCAAAATTTATGTTGTTTAAATGAAACATACATGAAAATGTATAGTAAATTTCAATTTAATTCTTTTTTCAAATTCAGTTACAAAATACATTCAAAATGGATGCGTATTAATAGTGTTAAAAAATTATAGAAATGCGAATAATAATTATACGTATAAAGAAAATGTATAAAATAAATGTATGCGTAAAGATATCCATGTTCAAGATTTATGAAAATTGTTTTTCCATAATTGGAAAACGTGGTATCTACATTTATTAATATTGTATTGATAAAGATAATTGCAGATATATAACATAATGACATCAAATAAAAAAGTATAATTTGAACATGTAGTCATAACATCAGATACATAACTCGTCAATAAGATTTGACCATTCTTGTAGATCTAGTTCCAGCATTTATCGTTCTACAGCGTAGAGGGCGTAAGAAAACCATTTGTTTACATGTGAGACAAGAAGCCCCATATGGTGATTGGTCTATCCTATCCCTCGTCTGTGACTCTAGTCGCTCCATACCTTGCCGCCGACGAGATATCTCGTCGGTGCCTTGCCCACGGGGCAGGACACTGATCGATTTAAATTTTTTATTCGATCGAGCAATTAATTTTTATGATTCTATTCATTATTGAATATTTTTGACGAGGATGTCCATAGCACAGGCAATTGATCGATTCAAATTTTATTACTTAATTGAGCAATTAGGTTTTATGATCGAGAAGACTTCATTGTCGAACGTTTTGTATGGAGCTCAGGTCATTTGTCGTGATACTAAAATTTTTAACGATGCAATTAAAAATATCGATCGTTAATTTTTATCAAAATTTAATTGAAATTAGCGCCGAGTTTGAACGAAAGAAAGGAGACATACTGAAACATTTTTAATGCAGTCATTTAGAAAGATGAGAATAATGATTTCATATATATTTTTGTACTGTACGTTACAACTTATCACTGTTAGTGTTACATTGTGCAAAACCGTCGTCCTTATTCGTCAAAATGACAACCTGTCACCATTTCTTCAAAATAAGATTTAATTGATTTTTCGATACCAAATTCGCGTCGCTGCAACTGTCTTCATTGGGCGAACTCTTTGAAATATAAGTAAGATACGATTCTATTAAACATACTTCTTCGTAAAGATCTTCCGCAGACATTTCCACGGCAAGTGAACACTCGTTCAACAGCCAACGAAAGCTTCGTGGTAAAGATTTTTCGAATACTGCGAAATTCTTTGGTTTCACGCGGCTGAAGATGCAGTGGTACATCCAATAGTCTTTGAAGGGTCTAAAAAATTGGTGTCTGCTATTGGTGTCGTTCACGCTCAGCTTACTCTCTGTTTTTGGTGTTGAGACGAAATTGTTATCTCGGAACAAGGAAATTTCGCTTAGATTTAAGGGATCGATCAATTTTAGAAAATCGTTGTCTATGTCTATATTATCTATGTCTATATTGTTGATATCTATCTCGTTCGACAGAAATAAATTCTCATCCGTGATACTTATTTGATCAAAGCTACTAAAACTAAAATTTTTTAATTCGGAGAAAGAATTATCTCTTCGTTTTTCCGGTTTCACAATTGTGGCAGGTCCTTTAACGAATTGACCTTTAGGATTTCGCATAAATTGCAATTTTTCTTTTTTGAAGCGCATCCTCGAGCTAAGCTGTGGCTTCTCTATGGCTTTCTTTTCCGCTGTAGTTAAGCTCAAGTTGTGTCGACCAGAAAACTTGCTTTCTAATTTTATATCTTTTTTGTTAATACCGTGGAGTAGATCCGCGTCTTCATCCTTCTCTTCGTCGCCGTTGTCGTCAGGAATTGCTAGTCTACCATCCGGTAGCGTTTCCGTGAATGTAAAATCCTGTGATTTAACATTACAATCTTCTACGGTGGATATAATACTGTTATAATACAATTCCTTGGAAACGTCAACCACCACTTTACACGGTATCTTCCTATACACGTAGTCGTTCACGTTTGCATTTCTCTCCACGTGCTCGTTCTTCGTATCGTCTTCTACGTCGACGAGCTCTTTCATTTCTTCTACACTAGGCATTCTTGGTTGCTCAAAAGGAGGCATGATCTTGTCGATAAAGTGCAAACGCGAGTCTATAATATCTAATTTAATGCCGCACTGCATCGCTAATTGTACAAGACTGAAAATTAAACAGATTATAGAATCTTTCCGATAAATAAATTATTTGTGACTCGACGTAACGATCACCTCGGACTACTTACGATTCAGGTTTTGTCATGTGGCCTACTTTCGTAAGGAAAAAATCAGTTGTCAAGACAGCGGGTATGTCGTGCAGGGGATCGTCCAACAAATATTGCAAATACGAACGAAGCGGAGTTAAAGAAGGTGGGAAAATGTCTATCGCTTTCGGTGGGCCGTCGTTGGAACTTAAATTACAAATATATCTGGTCATGGCGTGCACGAGCTCCTCCGATAAACAGTGTTTCGAATTCTTAATCTCTGATTCCTTCTTGTCCGCTTTGGAAGTGATAAATTCCAGAAATTTTATGTACAAATCATCTATGCCGTGAGTGTTTGGACAATACTTAATTTTCGTCGGAAAATGCGAGAGCGTTAGAATCGTTTTCCTGCCCTCGATATACGCCTGCCATTCTCGAAAACTAAACAACTTTTCGTTCAGCAGGCCCCGTGGAATAGCCATGCTGTAACATAAAATATAAACACGTTCTTAAAACGCGCAAAGACTTTCTTGTTTTCCGCAATGCAAACTTAATTACAACAGGACATTCGCAGCCGCAATTTTGGATGGTATCAGCGTTGTACAATTCTCTTCTCTCTTCGTGTATTTTGGCCCCGGACGTGATTACATCGTTCTCTATCACCGCGTATGGCATTTTGTCGGAAGTGAAATAAGTCGCCCAACTACCATTCGATTCGAGCACAACCGCGCCACCGGTTTTATCAAATTTCTGGGACATGAAAGAGAAGTGTTTATACAGAGCCTCCTCCCCGGTGAAACCGTGTTCAATATCCTCCACGATGGCTCGCGATAATCCCAGTTTCATTACAGTCTCTCCGTGTCCTGTCACAGAGCACCCTGCGTTTCTAGTTGCATAAAATCCACAACCCAACATCGGAGTGTCCCCTACTCTTCCTACTAATTTTTTGTTAAGACCACCTGTCGTACTGCCAACAACAATGCTGCGTCCATCGTACGCTATGCAACCGACGGTGTCATTACTGTCTACAAATGGTAGCTAAATAAATATACTGTCTCTCCCAAACAGCTTGTCCACCCTTCTTAAAATGTAGACGAGTAGTATATCATTGGCAATTTATTTACTTGTTACCATATCGTCCCCTAGTAAACTTAGATTGTCTATGTCATTTTTTTCGTCCTCTTCCGACGACTCTAATCGTGCCAGCGGTGCTACCATGTTCCCATCGGATATCCAATTTAAACCAGCGTACTTTGCTAAATTCTTGGCTCCTTCACCCACAAAAATTGCATTCGGGAAATTGTGTAGCACGTATTTTGCAAGCGATATAGGGTGCTCTATGTCTGACACGGCTGCTACTGATCCACACTTAAACGATAAGCCGTCCATCAAGCTTGCATCCATTTGCACTTGTCCTGCATCGAGTGCATTGGTATGTAAAATATACATATCCGATGTTGTATTGCAGCTACCGCGTAATTTATAGCTCTAGGATTATAATACCTCTTTCGTTTAATACAGACCCATAACTACAATTGTAAAACTCGTCGCATTCCAACCACCATAGAGCAGCCTCTACGGCGTCTATCGAACTCTCGCCGTGTAGTAATTTCTTGTATCCATTTATGGCAGCTTTTTTACAACCTGTTATTTTTTCCATGATTATATCATTATTAAAATTCCCTGCACCCCCGTGTACGATTATGCACGGATAACTGTTCTCGTAACATCTGCATTCCCTGGTCCCTAATCTTCTATTTACATTAATTGATCTATCACAGTGCAGGTTGTGTTTAAACGGTTCTAATTGAGAACAATAGCTTTCAAGCTGCATTTTGTTACGAAATATACAAAAGAACCGAAAATATTTTTTACAAAAGGGGCTGATAATATAATTCTGGATTTTGAGGTTCGATACATGAAATATAATCTGTCAGAAAAGTAGACATTCATTTCTTTTTTCACTCACCTATTGATTTTTTCTGATATCTTGCTAATCTGATACTCAGTTACGTCGTCCAATGCAAGCAATGTTTTCATCACAACGATGATGAATGCCATTGTACGTCCCTCGTAGTTTGGAATGTATGATTTCTCTATGGTGAATGTCATCTTTGGAGCAGTGAGAGCTATCAGTCTTTCAGTGTACAGCAGTATACCTTCTAAAAATATAAAATCGTTAAAAACAAATTATACATTAAATGCATGTAGCTAATGAAAATATTTTAGGTACTTGGTAATCCCATCTCTTGACAGTATCTATGAACCAGAGGCAAAAGATCTGGACACGTTACATCCCAAACATGAAGAAACTTTGCTATACCCGCGGTAAGACGTCTCATTCCTTTATGAGTAATTTCCACATTTTGTGTCAAAAAATTTATCTCGCTCTTCGATAAAGAAACTTCTGGTGGCAATAAATGGTCCAGTTTATAGTAAGATAAATGCCCCTCCCTACCATATCTGTAACCGGAAAAAAATGTGAAAATTTGAATATTTGAATATAAAATGTGAATATTTTGTATTATATACCTGAGCATGTCTCCTAATTGAATGGGTTGATTATGTATCCTAAGAGCTAGATATATGATTGCCCACAGTCTCATAGGTGTGATTACATGGGGTCCTATTTTGTACTGAGTACTTATGTGTTTTGCCTTATAACTAACTCTTTTGTTCCTAGGTACATTTTTGGACAGCTTCTTAATTTTCCTTGTTTCCTCTTTAGCATGGGAACTGAACTGCACTCTGAAAAGATACAACATTGTACAATTGTTGTTAAGAACAATTTGAGGAACACTTACCTTCCCTCATTGTCCGAGGACTTTACTGAACTGGATTGAATGCTGTATGCACTCTGAGTGAACGTACTAAGGCCATCACCTTCAGAACTAGCTTGAGATTGAAGAAACCTATCATAATCTGCATTTATTAAGAGTCTCTGAAAAAATTTGAACATGTATATATATATATATATATATATAGTATAATGCCTATACATACTATAAATACATAAAATCCAAATTGCTTACTTTATTTTTGTTAAGTTCTCGCATAGAACTTCCCTCGCTTTGACCAGATACCATAGAAGTATTTGTACTGCTACCAGTCTTTCTACGTTTTCTCTTCCTTTTTTGTAACTGTATTTTACCATAAATAATTTCTGCATCCCTTTTGTTGTATCTCTTAGCCAATTTCGGCACACGTTTCCTTTTTGTTGAAATGAATGCAACTTCTAACTTTCCTAAATATGTTGCCCATAATTGTAATACTGTTAGTTTCAGATCTGCTGGAACCCCAAGTTCTATAAGTTCGTTTGTTAGTCCAATTAAAATGAAATTGTACAACTCCCATGAGGTCCATCCAAGCTCCTCACCTGGAAATCAAAATATATGTTAACAACCACTGGTTAGTGAGTTAAAAAAATATATTTTACCTGAGCTCTGAGATCTCAGCTGTCTGATCCTTGTTTTTCGTAATCTAGTTGAATTGTCTATTCGTAATTCGAGAACCTCCTCCCTGATATCCTGTGCAAAGCACCATAGTTAAAAACATAGCCTTTCAAGAGAGAAAATGACATTGTCATACCTCGTTTTGTGTTTGACACGTTTGGCAGAAAAAATATCCTGCTTCCTTATAAAAATCTGCACTACCACAAAGCTTGCACTGTTGCATTCTTTCCGTCAAACTGTTAACACGTGCACGAAACCATGCTTCGCAGTGTTTTTCCGCCAACAGGTTATATTATTCATTTCAAGTAAAACGCGCGTGGTGAATCAAACTATGGCGGCTAATACAAAACTATGAAGAGTGTATCTATGTAAATTACATTATATTATATTATATTTATACGAGGTATCGTCGGTGATTATACCGTAGGTGGCAACATTGAATATTTTAAATATCCAAATTGTCAATGCAAGAATTACTAATTAAACGCGTTATGATTTGAAGTTGTGAATGCACAATGTGTATTAAAGTGCATTTGATAAACAATGCAGCATTATTAAAATAAATGTTCGGACACAAAAATTATGACGTCATCATCATCTTTCTTCACCTTTGTATGTATTTAGTATACATATTCCATATTTTGGCGCGAAAACAAAATTCAATGTATTTGCACAATAGTGCGGCGTAGTTCTAACAAAATTGGAGAAAGCATTTCCTTTCCAATTTTTATTATTGTTATTCCTTTTGTGCTTTATTTCATTACTTTGTATTTTATTTAATGTAACAATCATTCATGTTATGAAATAATCTATCGCAGTAATTCGATCGCAGATATTTTCTTGTAATTCCGACCGAAAATTGAATATCGTGTGATCTGACATGAATATACCAGGGAAAATAAAAAAATTAGATGAAGTTGTGGTAAATAGAATCGCAGCTGGTGAAGTAATTCAAAGGCCGGCAAATGCTCTAAAAGAATTAATCGAGAACAGGTTAGACATTCAAAACCGTACACTGTCTCGTATTATTATTCGCTCATATTCATTCGTTATAAACATTTTAGTCTCGATGCAAAATCGACTAACATTCAAATCCTTGCGAAGGAAGGCGGTTTGAAATTATTACAGGTATTTGTTAATACAATTTATGTCGAAAAACGATTGTAGAAAATGTATCGTTTGTTGTTGTTATCAGATACAAGACAATGGTACAGGGATCAGAAAAGATGACATGGAAATTGTTTGCGAACGATTTACAACGAGTAAACTACAAACATTCGAAGATCTTCAATCTATATCAACTTTTGGATTTCGAGGAGAAGCTCTGGCTAGTATCAGCCACATTGCACTCTTAACTATTACAACAAAAACAGCCAATGAAAAATGTGCTTATAAGTATGCAGATTTTATATATAAATGGTCACACCTAAATTGTTCTTTTATTAAACTTCTTATCTTGAATAGGGCATCTTACATTGATAGTAAACTGAAAGCCCCACCAAAACCATGTGCTGGAAACCAAGGAACCACAATAACAATAGAGAACTTGTTCTATAATGTTGCAACAAGAAGGAAGGCTCTATCAAATATAACTGAGGAGTTCAACAAAATTACAGATGTAGTCACAAAGTATGCAGTCCATAATCCAACTGTAGGATTTGTATTAAAGAAAGCTGGTGAAATTACACCTCAGGTATTATAAACAGAAATCAAATATAAATTTATATGAACATTATCATATTAATATGATCCACATTATTAGGTCCGAACGCCCCATAATTCCACAAAGATGAGCAATGCAAGGTTACTTTATGGTAACCCTGTCTTCAGAGAGTTAATGGAAGTTAACCACACAGATGAGGCTTATAAATTCAACATGCAGGCGTTAATAACAAATCCGAATTACAACAATAAAAGGATGATGTTACTCCTGTTCATTAATAATAGATTGGTCGAATCCTCTTGTAAGTTTCAGAATATTGAATCAAGCCTCTTTTGTGCAATGAAATTTATAAGCATTCGGTTTCAGCAATTCGGAAAATGTTGGAAGAGCTGTACTCTTTCTATCTTCCAAAAAAGACACACCCTTGGTGTTACATCTCTTTGGAAATCGATCCACAAAATGTTGATGTAAATGTACATCCAACCAAACACGAAGTTCGATTTCTACACGAAAATTCTATCATTGAAAGAATGAAATTTGCTCTGGATGAGAAATTATCTGGAAACAGTGCTTCTAGAACATTTTATTTGCAAGCAAGATTACCAAAAGCTGATATTACTAAAGAAGTCTTGAAGGAAATTTTGCCAGAATATGAAAAGGAAAGCACTGATAAAACAAAGAAAATTCGTCCCCAGGAAATGATTAGAACCGACTCGTCTGATCAGAAATTGGATAGGTTCAATTTTACTATTCATACAGCAATGAAGCATGCTAGAAACGATGATACTTTACAGCCTGATCAGCTTGCAAATAACTCTCTACTTGACAAAGTAAACGATTTGAAAAGAGATAATAAGGATCTAGAAAAGACAGACGAGATACAATCAACGTCAATTAAATTGTCATCTATAGAGGAATTAAAAACAGCAGTATCAAATACACCATGGAGTGATATAATAAATGAACCTAGTCAGTCTACATTATCAGAATTAGTAAAACCTGATAATATAATCTCCACCACATTTGACAGTAATGAAAATCAAAGAAATCTAGACAGTACTCTTGTAGATAGCTTTGAAGATCTAAATAATACAGCAAACGAGTCCATACAACAAGAAAAGTGCATTGATGAAATTGCAGACAAGGCACGTAAACAAGTATACCAATACTTCGGAAATAAAACTAAAGAAAAACGTAGCCCTTCTAAGGACGAAACAGAAATAAATAAGACTGATAATCAACCTAATGTAGACTCACTAGAATCACACGAACCAATGGAAACTGGTAGTAATAAGACTGCTAACACTAAAAGTAATCACGAGTTCAAATCTTATTCGATAAATAGTTTCAGAAGAGAAGTGAAACTAACGAGCGTGTTAAAGTTGCGGCAAGAGGTGGAGAACGAATTGCACGAAGGATTGAAACAAATCTTGTCGGAACTAATTTTTGTAGGTTGCATAGATGAACATTCTGCGCTCATTCAAAGTGGAGTGAATTTATATCTTTGCAACACAAAGAAATTAGCGTGAGAAAACTTTTAGAAATTATAAAACTGTAAGAAATTGCAAAAATAATTATATATACTCCTGTATTTTAGAGAGGAGCTGTTTTACGAAATTATGCTGTATGACTTTGCAAACTACGGTGTTATTAAATTCTCTGTAAGTGTTAAGAGCATGCTCTTATTATGGGATCTACGAGTACCCACATTAAAAACGGTTTTGCGTATCAACTTTTACTTATTTTTAGGATCCAATCCCTGTGTATGATTTAGCTTTGTTAGGACTGGAGAGCAGTGAGGCTGGCTGGACGGAAGATGATGGGAAAAAAGAAGACCTAGCAACAAGCGTTAAAGAACTCTTGTTTGAGAAGGCAGATATGTTAAAGGAATACTTTTCGATTGTCATAGATAAGAGGGGGAATCTGAAATCTCTGCCAGTGCTATTAGGTATAAATACTTTGGTAAAACTACCGTCGAAATATAATCCATCGTTTATTTTCATTTTTTTTTTTCAGAGAAATATTTTCCGTATGAAGCTGGCCTTCCTCTGTATATACTACGTTTGGCAACCGAAGTCGAATGGTCAGGAGAGCAAGTTTGTTTCAAAAGTTTCTGCAGAGAAACTGCGATGTACTATAGTCAAATGAATCCCATACATAACACTCACGACTGGAAGTACATTACAGAACATGTTTTATATTCTGCGATCAAAGAGAGTTTACTTCCCCCTAAACATTTTGCGCACGACTCAACGATATTGCAGATAGCCAACTTGCCCGATTTGTACAAAGTTTTCGAAAGATGTTAGACCATATTCGTAACTTTAATTTTTTTTTTAATGACATTTGTATAGTTTATTTTACAAATTAAATTACAGATAACTATTTCTCTTGCTTGCGAGACGAACGTGTGAGCAGTACTAAAATGTTTGCGAAAATAATTTTATCCTTGACAAGTGTTATAGTCAGCCTGCAAGATGATAATTTTAATTACTAATTAAACTCACAGATCATTTTAGTTATATTTTCGTAATCAAATGTAACAGATACAAAAGACAGTACAATAAAAGGAATGATGCTTTTAAGTATGCATATAATTATATATATATATATAAATCTATGTGCAGTAATCAAACAAACATCAAAATTATATATTACATTTATTTTTAAACGATCAATTAATAACTAGATCTTAGTGAGAACAAATATACTTATCAGGAATTCAGTATATTCTGCCCACTTTCAGTATTCATTTATAACATTCACTGTTTGTAGTTTACATTTCAATTTTAGTTATCATATTGCCATTAACATCTTAGTCAAATGGATAGTGTCTGGATGCTAAGGATTGTGTCCTTTTTCCTTTTTCTCAATTAATTTGTATAAAATAATAATTATCCTTTAGCAACACCAACTAATGCTGGTCTCACTACTCGTTCGTGCAATTTATATCCCAATTTAGATACAACTACAATTGTCCCTGGATCTTTACCTTCAACTTCCTATGTAGAAATGTTTTTCGTTAGAACTATAAATATAGTATCAAAGAATAAACTAAGATCTCAATATATGTGACAAAGACTATTCTTACCTGTTGAAATAATGCTTCATGTTGATTAGGATCAAACTTTTCATTTATTGGATTCAGCGATATTAGACCATGCTTCTTAAACACCTATAAAGAATCATTTCATATTAACACATACAATATTTTCTTTTAATGTACATAATTGATGTCATTATAGTTTCCTGTTTACTTTATGTAGCTGTGCTTCAGTCATTCGTAAACCCTCGTACAATGTCTTTAAATGTGGATTCTCGTTTGTCAATTCATTTTTTGGTACACTCTCTGTAGCTTTGCCCAAGATATCAGCTACATCTAAGAGATCTTTACAGAAACTTTGAATACCAAATAATTTCGCATCATCGATTTGTTTCATTAATCTAATCCTAAGATTCTCTCCATCTGCAAGAGCCCTTTTGTATTTGTCCTCTAATTCGCACTTGTTACTTCTCAACTCTGTCAATTCTTTATTAATGAGTTCCAGGTCAGCTCTCAATTTTTTTTCATTCTCCGAGGACTCCGACAACGGGCTATTATCAGACTTCTTTTCTTCTGTAATCGTACTGTATTCGTGTGCTTGCCGCGAAATATACGATTGTTGGGATAACCTATAAATCAACGCAGAACGATTATTAACAATTTATGTAACGAATATAGGAAGTTATGAACGATAAAGAAGTTCTAATTACTGTAGTTGTAAAATAAATCATAGAGCAAGTGTTAATAAAACATTAAAGTCGCAGATTTCCATTGCGACAACCCCGTAACAATATTTTGCAAGATAAAACGCAAAGAAACAAAGATAGATTTCGTTATTTATATCACTGTTTTATTATACAAATCTATAATAATACGATCAGGAAGAGAATAAGCGTTACTTAATAATCCTAACCTCTACATGCAAGTTGCAAAACGTGTGTCGAATTGTACACGCGTTTTGGCATCATAACAAATTAAGGAACGCTATGCCTTACCTAAGTAAAATATTTTTATTGATATTGTGCAAACTGTCAACCGTGATACGAGTAATTCTTAGTGCAACCGGTGCCACAATCGATGCCATTCTTCGGAATTTCACGAAAAAACAGCGAGATCGATGAATGATGAAATCGCTGCGATCCTCGTGCTTTCTCAGTGGTTCTCAAACGTTTTTTCCTGCTCAATGAACATAGCAATACGACGCTACATAACATTTCTCCTGGTTACGTAAACGTATTTCAATGTTCAACATTTTCACCTCTAAGAATACGAATTGTAAAAATATTTACTGTTCCTCAAAAGTTTACGGAGCAAAACGAAAATGAGATTATGTACGTTTTGATTTCTTACGAACAAATTCTAGAAAATTTTTGTTTCATTTCCCCCATATATATACACACTATAATAATGTAATTATATTTCCTACTGTATATTTATTAACGATTGTTCATTCGACTCGTGATATTTTCAATGTTTTATTGGAATGAAGTGATACAATACAATGAAAACTGTTCGCGATTGTTAATTCTGTGGTTTCTGTATATGCGTATTCTCTTTTCAATACCTGTGTAATTTTTATTTACAAAAATTAAAATAATCACTGAATACGTTAAAACGAGCGGAACCGCATCTCCGGTAGCAAAGAATTCATTTCACAGCGATTTTCTGATACTACTTGAATTTCTCGATGCTGTAATAAGTGGACTGCGAATCTTTATGCTAAAATATATGTTTACAAGCACAAATTTATAGAACACGGAATCAGAAAAATTTTCTTTACTGTGTTAGGCGTATTATGTCATATTCCAATGATGAAACATTTTTCTATTTTAAGTTTCAAAGGATCAAAAATACTATAAATGCACCAAATCCGCAGTCTAATGATAAGCTGGGAAATTCAGAGTTCTATTAAGTATGCATACATTCTTAGAAGTTGGTCAATAAAGTTAATTTTCTTGAAGAATTGGTTTATCATTTCTATTATGCTAATATCCATAAATAAGAATAATTTGATTCGCTTCTTGTAAATCTATTACGTGTAGTTCTTTTTAAAATATCTGTTAACATCACGATTTCTCTTATCCGTGTTTCATCGTAATTACTTCCTTTCTTCATTCGGAATATCGTTTATTTTGTAAGGAATTTTTTCATGTGAAATCAGAGTAACGGCGTTGCTGTGTCGCTTATAAACGAAAATGAATGCATGGTGGCAAGTCGTTTAGCTCCATTACAATCACAATAAATATATACGATGCACTTGACTGTACGTACTTATAAAAAAAAAATAAGAGTGGAATACGTAACACGTAAAACAGCACTATCTTTGTTTGTTTTTTAAAATGAAAAAACCTAATTTGTATCAATAATTCTGTGTAGTCTTTGCCCTTCAATTATCCGTGATCAGGCATTGTACGCGTCTTGATTAGCGTATAATGTTCAATATTTAATACAAAAATTAATCTATTTTTATCTAGTATTACATTCCAAGTGTGCAAACGTCGATTCAACAAACTCTACTGGTAAAATTACTTAACCGCTACACATTTTTTTTAATGTACATAAATAAATCATTTATCAACCAACTATATATGTCTTTCGCGTGCCTCTAGCGGATTAAACGTTAATTTTTTTTCGTCTCGTTTGCATTACGTTCGGGGGATAAATCGAGGTCTACAAATACTTTAAGAAGTTCCTCGGCACACGAGCCTAAAAAACGTACAAGTCTTTGAAGCTTGTACAAAACTAGAAATGTTCATTAAGACTTGTCTTTTATCTTTACATATTAAAGTGAAAGTTGCGGAGTAGTTAACTACCCTTTTCGGATGTGCCTCAAAACGTTCAGTATTTTGGCTTTCTGTTCGAAAAAAACTGTTTGTCTGTTGAGTGAGTGTATGCGTGTGATGGTGTTGTACGTATTATATTTATATATATATATGTGTGTGTGTGTGTGTGTGTGTGTGTGTCAGGCATAATGCCAAAAACGGAGCTGATCACACATTATCAACCGTTTGACATTATTTTTGAAAATATCTAAAATATATAAGGGTTAGAATCCTTCTTGATACTGTTTCGAGTCTAATTTCGCTTGGATCACCTCCAATTGTCTCTTTGCTTCGCATTGTGGAAAGTTTTGTAACTCATAATATTGCGGTGCTATTTTTAGCAACCAATCAGCTGAGAAGAATAAAAATATTAATGTTTATTTGCAGTCCCGCGTAGGATACAACAGCGATTTAAATACTCACGTTTGATGTCAGTGACTGTTCTAATATAATTTTTAGTCGTAAGCACGAACTCGTTATAGATCACCCACTCAGGCTTGTGATCTAAACAACTGCTCGGATGAAGCTGTACAATTTGATTATCTTTGATGGTTAAATAGTGACCAGTTCTCTCCAAGTGAGCAACCTGTATGCAAACAAGAGAAAATAAATAGTAGCGTACATTTTATCCCGTTGAACACCACACACCTGGCAGAATTCATTTAGGCAAATCATCAACCATCACATACAAGATTTCGATCGCATATTTTCTGCCAGAGCTAGTAATTACAACCGAAGACGATACCTGCATGAAGAAGCCGTTCACCAGTGCTTTTCTGATATTAATATAATAATCTTTTGATGTAAAATCCGTGGAGGTACGTTTTAAAGAAAATCTATCCATGATTCGGCTCAACTGTTGCCTTACATTGTCGCCGCTTTTCAAAGATCGGTAATTGACGAAGTTATCGTAACACCATTGTGGGTCTTCGAAGTCTGCGAGAAAGAAGGCCGTTGAAGCCAAGATTCAATACACACGTAGGCTTACATAACTTCATTATTCACTCGATACTTACTTTGCTTGAAAGCGTGATACACGTTCAACAGCGTCAAGTGATCACCGTCTATGTGCGCGAATCGCATTTTCGCATCGTCCGCAGCCTTCTTCGATTCATTTGGCCTCACAAAACACTGTGGGACTAATACAATATCAATCATCAATATAAAACCACGTTACCTTACCACGAACCTGACTTTTTCTTAATAGCTTTTATTGTATTAACACCATTTCAATGTAAAAGAAATAAATACACAAAGCGGATTACGAACCTAATATTGTTTCTCGAGAGAAAAAAATATAAAATACAGAATATTCTTACTCATACGTTACCTGAAAGCATAGCAGTAATGCTAAGAATCTCATTACTGCAGTTATGATTGCAAGATGCGATTAGCATTTTCGCTAATTGTGGATCTAGTGGAAATTCTGCCATCACAGCCCCCAAATCTGTTAGGTTTCCGTCGTCGTCTAATGCGGCCAAATAATTCAAAAGTTCCAGAGCTCTCATAAGTGTTTCAGGCGCGGGAGGATCCATGAAATCAAAGTGAACCTACAACACATAGTATCTCTTTTATTTAGGTGATTCCATTTAACATCTTCTGCAACATTGGAAGTTAATTTCCATATGTACCAGATCATCGATACCAAGCTTCTTCAGTTGCAGTACAACACTGCCGAGATTCGACCTCAATATCTCAGGATAAGTATTTTCTAGCATCTCGTTCTTGTATGCTTTCTCTGTGTACAGTCGGAAACATTTGCCAGGTCTTGTACGACCGGCTCTACCCGCTCTCTGTTGAGCAGAAGCTTTGCTAATAGGCGATACTAGAAGGGATTCCACACGAATTCTGGGATTGTACACCTGTTAAAAAAATATAACAATTATTACAAGAGAAGAATATTTTTCTCGCAAAGCGAGATGTATGCGAACGTTCACCTTCTGTTTCGCGAAACCAGGATCTATTACGAAGACGACACCGTCGATAGTTAACGATGTTTCCGCAATGTTGGTCGAGACTACTACTTTTCTACCGATCGCACCGTTTTGTTTTACCGGCGGTGCCGGTTCGAATATTCTCTGTTGGAGATTCGGAGGCAGTGTGGAGTATAACGGTATGCATTTTAGCTCGCCTACTTCCGGACCTAGATTATCCATTTCTCTCTTGATTCTCTTACATGCTTCCTCGATCTCCTCTTGACCAGTTAAAAATAGTAACAAATCTCCTGCTACATCCTCGCACATGTGTATCTGAATAACAGTCCTGATAGCCGCTTCTAAATAATCTCTTTCAGGTTCAGGTGTATAAAAAATCTCGACGGGATGTGTTCTGCCAGGTACATTCATTAAAGGTGCATCAAAATACTGTTGGAATTTCCCAGCATCTAATGTTGCACTCATAATCACAAGCTTTAAGTCTGGTCTCTGTTTAATCACTTCCTTCAACACACCCATCAGCAAATCCGTGGCCAAAGTCCTTTCGTGAGCTTCGTCCAGCAGTATCACTTGGTATGCGTCTAGCATTGGATCGGACATGCCTTCACGAAGAAGCATACCGTCAGTCATGTACTTCAATACCGTTCTTAGAGAACTGCAATCCTCGAAACGAATACTGTACCCCACTTCCTGACCTGTTCAAAATAATTTGTAGTTTAGGAAATTGTGAAATATTTATTAGACCATAGCTTCCGGCAGATTTCTCTGCAGTCAATTTACCTAATGCAACATCCATTTCCTCTGAAACTCTCTGCGCGACAGACATAGCTGCCACTCTTCTTGGTTGTGTACAGGCAACACCCTTGATGCCGATACACTTTGAATACTCCACGCACCATTGTGGTATCTGTGTTGTTTTACCTGATCCTGTTTCACCGACAAGTACAATACATTGATGCTGGGCCAATAGTCTCATAAAATCAGCACGGTACTCGAACACTGGTAAGGTGATTCGCTTTTTATAAAATTCATGAAATCTTGGTGTATAAGGCAGGCCAGTGTAAGGGTTCAATTGAACCTGACTTTTTGGTGCTGTTGATGGTGCGGTTGTGCTGTTGGATGTTGAGCCATCTCTGGGACATAAATATCCAAATCAATATTTAACAAGTTTCAACGGTAAGGACAATTATTTACGATCATTGTCTTGGTATAATGTTTACACCACCATCATGAAATCGAGCGACGATAGTTGAGAACACTTGATTGGTTAGATTCACGGAAAACAACGGTATTTCAGTTTTCGACGTAATGTCATCCGTACGTAATTACAATCGATTTTTCAACAGGTAAACGATACGTATAAATGTTCGTTAAAATCGCTTAGGTGGAATACTTCGCGTAAGATTGTTAATCGTAACACTGAATCACACAGTAGGAAATTGAGTTGAGAACCTTTACACCTGAGTTGACCAAACAAGTCAACAGCAACAGTAAAGATTCGCAGCACGATATAGAAACGTGAATTCGAGAGAAATCTTCCATTGCATTGCTGTTAACAATAAATATGATCGTTCGAGAGGAACTATTTCGAGGGTGCGAGAGTCATTGAATAAGATTTCCGATAGCATTGAAAAAACTTGTAACAATGCACATGGCAGTATATTTTGTCGAATTTCTCGAATTCCGTAATTGTATGTATGATAATTCACTCACGTCTTCCGTTTAACGTACGGATCCACAACCTCGATCCTCCGTTTTGACATAATTCTTGTCTGTCCGCAAGCAAGAAAAGCAAAATCTGTTTACGAACTTCCACACACGGCGTCACAAAATGGCAAACTGGTTACAGCTTCCTGTAATCGTATTCGGGAGAATTAACGAGAGATGGCGCGTCCGGCGTTACAAAGAATCATGGCGCCATAACGTTCTTTTCACGCGCAGAATTTAAAAACGTGTATAAATTTCGCGTAATCGTATCGTATTGTGTTTAAAATTAATTCATTCCGATAGATTAAATTACTTGTCTATGGGTATGAATGTAGAATAAAAAACATATTTATTTTTCGATATATTACAAATAGAAAAATGCGGTTAAAATTGTCTAACTATTAAAGAGGTATATTCCGGATAATGTACATAGCTTCGTTATCACATCCAAAGAGTAAAGTTGATCTGTTTATATCAATACTGTTTATTGGTTTATGCATAGCGCTGCAAAGCGATGTTACATTCACTTTGCCGTTTGTTCCAATAGTATTCAACCAGTGCGTATTTGTAGGATCTGAAACGAGTGTAGAATGTTAATACGAAGCAATGGAATTTCCGATCGCATAGTTCCCTAATCATCGAAGTTTACCGAGACTCAATTTGGAATGCTGAGTGTTATTCCAGTGCCACAATTCGCCGCTGTTTGAACAGGTAAATATATTTTCAGGTCTGTCAGGGTGAAAGAGGATTTCGCTAACAGCCTTGGCATGAGCATTTAGTTGAGACATTGGATACGTATTGTGTCTCAAATCCCAGACTGTCAAGCTACCGTCACCACCACCGGCAACAACAATATGCTTCTGTGTTGGATGATGCGCGATGCTCGTGGCTTCCGTCTATTAATGCAAATTATGTCGTAAATATGTTGGTAAAAGCTACTAATTAAAAGCAAGAAAATATTTGTCATTGTATTAGCATTCATACTTTTGCTTGCTCCGAGAGCATAAACGTTGTTGCAGGAAGATCCTGATTGTTTCTCAAGTCCCACACTTTCATGTGTCCTCTCAGATTTCCTGTAAGTATCTCGTTGTGTCTTAAGAAATCGACACAGTACAAGGAACAGCTATCAGCCTCTTCTAAAAACAGATTTGAACATTTTACTACTGAGTATAGCATTTCTAAAATGTTATTCTATTTACCAATGACTCTAACTGGCTTCATCTGTCCAGCAGTTAGAAGATTAATTCTTCCATCTTCGCCTATAGAAACTATATCTTGTTCAAAGGTAGACAATGCTGTGCACGATGCATAATCAGATGTTTTACTGTAAATATATGTAACATATAATATGCTATAAAATGGTATAATGATAGATTAATAGTTCATGAAGGATGTATACTTGAATCTATGTATGAATTCCCAAGACATGTGTTCCTTAAATTGTGCATATGGATTCTCATGGATCTGTAATAATCTTACATTGCCGATGGATGAGGATACCACAAAGAAGTCTCTCGAAATAAACTATAAAAAATGACTGGATGATAAATAAAAAGCGAATAAATAATTACAGTTATTAAATAAGAACTAGGTACCCTAATTTCAGTTACGTTCCCAAGAATAGCGTAGGAGGAGACCACTGCTGGGTAAGATTCGCCGACATCGTTCACTTGGAAAGTCCAATGGGTCACTTTGTTCACCTGCATCAAACATTTACTTTTTCATTGATGACCATAATGTAAAGCAAAGTCCACAATGAAATTAAAATATCAAATGTTTTAATTGAGTATCAAATATTAAATGTGTTAGCATTGCTGTAGGAATAAAACGAGCACGAGGATACAGGTTATGTTTGTTGAAGTTAACCTCACCGGATCATCCCAACTGCCGGTTAAAAAGTTCGTAGCCTCCTCGAAATCCTCGTGTTTCCATCGGATTTTAGCAACTTTTTCCGACACGAACGTTCCTTGGACATTCTCGGTCATCTTGTGTCATTTAAAACTGTTTAATTTAAAAATGAAAAAACCGGCTAGAAGCCAGATCAGCGTTAAGAGACGCACGCGTTCCCACCACGTCTGTCAAAAAGACCGCCAAACGCTGCGCGGGCGCCACTTTCAAAAATCCACGTGCTCGTCAACATCTATTTTTACCATTTTTATTGATAGTTAAGAGCACACGTTTTAGAAGCTTTTAAGTGAGATTCGATCGACTTTAAACTCTACGGTCTTTTAACATTTTTAACGACTCTTTGACGGTATCGTTTTTAAAAATACAATTTCTTTTTAATCAAAATTTGTGGAGAGAGACAGAATCCTTCTGTTCAGTACTCTCTTACGAATAAAACAAGTAATCGTCGATGATCATCGGTACACATATAATTTATAAAAGAGAAACGATTTCTATAGGGAAGTTATAAAGGAGTAGGGATCAAGCTATAATTTATAAGTCACAGAAGACGCGGAGGACAGTTACGTGGTGACCAGGTCTTGAAACAGATCGTGTGTAACAAAATCTTCGCTCTCAAACGTTTCTTTATTTAAAATTGTTTGCTGAAGTAATCGTTCATCCGTTACACAAGATTACAGATAAAAAGATTGTTGTCTACTGCTCGAAACAGTGGTAATATTAATTAGACGACGGAAGCGATTTGTAATAATTGCAGGTCCAACACCTTCAAAGCAATGACGCCGTACGTTTTATTGTTCTCATACCTGAATACGCTCTATTTAACTTGCTGTGTTGCAAGCGTTGCGTTCACGCCGAAACTCAGTAAGTATTTATAAGGGATCGTACGATAGCAAGTGATCTAGAGTCTAGATTCTAGATGGACAAGCAAGGATTTAGAAATTTTATAAAATCATTTCAGTGTTCACGGGTGTGAATCTAACGAGCGATGAAAACATCACAGAGACACAGCATGCAACTTGCAAAATTGCTAGCGAAAAATTGGTTGCAAGCGCGAAAGCCACTGTCACAAGAGTGCTTACTGGAGCTTTCAGCGCGAGTAAGCAATTATTTATGATTAGCAACTAAAGATTTCTTAATAAATTTGTTCATGCCACTGTAATTGAATAATTTGAAATAATCTTTCCAGAGGCGGTCGACGAGAGGCTTCGATCCTTCGAGAGTAACTTGACGCGGGAACTGGAGGAGATCAAGATGATGCTTCGCAGCCTGTTGGACGACAAAAGGCACAAGCTCGACACCAATAGCCCAGGAAGCTATCGAATTAACCACGAGGATGATCGAAAAATCATCGCTCGATCCCCGAGGCAAGCCGAGATCGACGCGTTCAACAACACCGTGCAGAGAGTTTCATCAGCGAACGGTTTCTATCTTTTCTACGATTTACTGTCAGGCCACTCCGCAATCGATTGCATTACGTATTCACTGAGGACACATGCTGCTAGATGCAGAATCGAATTACCCCCTCGTTCCGCATAATCGATAAATTAGGTTGTTCTTCTCAAAGTGTCCTCGGTTCTATCGGCCAATCCGCGGAAATCACGTGAAACGCAATGATTGGGAGGACGTCCTGACTACTTGCAGGGTCATCGAGCGTCTTCCTCTACTACTGGCAGATAAAGGACTTCGATAAGAAGCTGGCAAGCTGGAAAGTGGCTCGTTTCGAGCGCAGTCCGACTTTTTACGCGGCTCAGAATGGTTACGCCATGTACATGAAAGCGACACCACGTTATTTCCCCGATGGCACTGTCTTCATGGCCGTTGGACTAACTCGCGGTGCTTACGACTCCGTTTTAAAGTGGCCGTTCCCTTATAAAGTTCGCCTCGAGGTAATAAAACGCGAGAGAGAAACCGCTCGAGAAGTTACTCGTGATCGTACAACGCATGGATCGTTAGGTTTTAGATCACTCCGGCGAGCAGCTGCGACAAGATCGATGCTCTCGAACCTGGGATCCGAGCACCCTCTGCTCGGAATATTTTTGGGGCCGTCCAAAATTAACTGGAGAACCGGACAGTCCAGCGTGCGTCGGATTGAGTGTTCCCCGCCAAGTTCTGTTCACCAAGCTACCGTTCGTCGGCGATGGCTCGTCGAGGAACACCAGATACCTCTGGAACGGCAGCGTTACCGTGAAACTGACGGTGCACCTTTGAATATCGGAATAAATAACTAGACTGCGGATCTTTATACAGAATAAAAATGTTCTGCATTTCTTTGTCCATTCTTTAGTAATTCTACTAGATCGAAAGCAAGATGCTATTCAATCCTTTCAATCTTTACACTCTGCCAAACTGCAGCCACTCATTTCTTCTCACAAATGCATAAAGATCCGCAGTGTACAAATAATCAAACAATTAGCTTACGATAACACCGACAGTAGCGTCACATTTTATTGGGTCTGAACGAAGGTACATGCGACGTGTCTCTAAATCGTACGATCTATCTTGCGTCGTTCGGACTACGAATTTTGTCGGCGCGGAGACAGAATGACAGAATCTCTTGTTATATTCATCTTAACTCAACATATAACGGGTATAAATTAAATTGTTACATTTCGAAAGAGTTAACAAAGTCCGCCGGTGTTGTTTGGTACCCGATAGAAGTGTCCGCTGAAGTCCGGTTCGTCTGAGTTGGTCCTCGAAACTCTAACAGCACCTGCGTAAGGCAGCGTGTCGATAAATAAATGATGTTAAGGGGACAGGTAATTAATGCAAGGCTCTTTCATCTTCACCCAGTCCGGCGCGACGAGGTTTCCCATCGTCGGCGCGTTTAGGCGATCGAATTTAGTCCGAGAAAGTGTACGGGGACTCCAGCCTTTTGCGAAGAGGTGTCCTGCCAGCGAGATACACCTGCGGAATTTCCGAAAGCTGGTACTCGTTCGTCTCTCGATCGGTTTTCATGTTTTGCGACGCGGCCCTCAGCAACGCTTTATACACAGAAACCGGAAGTCGCACGGTCCCGCCGAGCTCGTACTCCTGCGCCGGAAGATTCTCCGGGAAATTCCTCTTCCTTCCGCATCCTACAACCAATTCGTTCATCGGTAAACTCGTCTCGTTACGTTCTAATTACCGGTGCAAGCTTCCAGGTTTGAGCAACATGCAATGGCCTCGCAATCCCATATTGTACTTGAGCTTCAAAATTTAGCCTACGAGTGGAGCTTTAAAGATAAGCTCGAGAAATGACTGTGGATTTTATGCATTTGTGAGAAAAATGGACGAGTGCGATTTAAGTGACAAATTAAAAGAATATACAAATAATTTAAAAATCATTAAAGCAAGAATAAAACGACTATTTGGCTAACGTCTCGTGCAATTTATTCTATTTTTATTTTATTATATATTCTTTTAAGTATATAAATAAATTATAAGCGGATTTACCGGTGAACGCGTTGCAAAACGGTCTCTTTATCTTGACCGACTCGTCCGTAGCCAACACGTCCAGCAGCTGTTCCTGAACCTGGAAATCGAAAGATCTTGAGAGTCTCCACTGAAATTCGATTTTGTGAACCTCTTCAAGGTGTTTCCGCAATGATCATTGAGCTTCAATGTATGCACTGTTATCCTTGAAGAGATGCAACGCAAGTATTCTAACGTCATCACCTTGTCCTGTGGTTGCTCCGTTCGTGTTGCATCCGCGAGGAAAGCGAGCCCCACGAAACAGGCAATCCAGATGATTATCTGAAATGATTGATCGACCGTCGATTCACCGCCAGCTAGTTATAGTATACATATATGTGTATATGTATATACATATATGTAAATATTAATGAACAAATTGGTCTCGTTATTCCATAAATGTTAAACAACCAGACGTCGAGATATCTCGATAATTACCGGGCCACGTGTAATTTCTAATAAACGCGTACAACGTTTACGTAATAAGTGTTGAGAAGCTTTCGAACATGTGAACCGTTTGTAATCTGCTTACGACTTTAATCAGGTTTGTACTGCGGTTAATTAATGTCCAACTATACTACCGGTCGATCGTTCCTACGAGCGGTACGTTCGTCATCCGAGGAAATAATTACTTTTAATGAAAACGGCGGCCAACGCGAGAGAGCTACAGATAAATAATGCGACAGCGGTGGACGCTGAAAAGCGCGATTATTTCGACCATTTCGGGTGGACAATTATTAGAAGCTCTCATATTTGTCAAGGTATTATTTCTTCAAGTGTCGGACAGACTATTTTAAAGATCAATGCAACAGGAATTCTCGTTTAAAAAAAAACTGTCCACTGTAAAAGTACAATGATGTATCCTAGTTAAATAAACTCAGCATCCATAGCTTTCAATTGTATTTTGTTGATCTCTATCGAGATTAGAAGTGGATAAGAGCATAAATAGATAAGAAATAATTAAAAGTCTGCACTCGCAAGATCTATACTGACTCCCAAGAATATATCAGCAATTGAATCAATCTTCGAAACACTCGAGCTGGAATTGTATATTCTGGAAAGTAGCTCCGCGCAAGAATACTTTTCACACTTTACCATGAAATTTCCACGAAAGGACTCGAAAAGGAATGAATTTCGATGAAAAAGAAGCTTACCTTCATGATGTATCTTCGCCGATCAGATTTACGCAAACAACACCGCTCGAAATCCTCGATGGAACTGTCCGAAAAACTCGATCGCGTTCTCCGGCAAAGGGTTGTTGGTCGCAACGTGCAGCCAGGTCCACGTATGAGGGATGAAATCGCGCGTCGCCTCTTCAAATACAATCCCCCTCCTTTCGTCATGGTTCGAGGGCGTAAATACATGCGCCCGAGAAACGCATGACCGTTCATAATGGTCCCCGCGACGGAACATTTTCCGTTCTTCAGCGGGGGATGCGGTTAACCTCGTGCGTCTTCTACGATCTGCACACCCTCCGGAACTGCATACGAATGATGCGCTTCGTCCCTGTCACACGGCGAAGAGTCCTCGAGTTTACTGACGAACGACAACCGTGGACTCTTAATACATTATTTAAACAAACGACCGTGTCTGACATTTCCTTGTACCGCTAAATTCCCCATGTGAAAATGCACAACTCCGAGGACTGTGTTTTCACCCGTAAAATGTGGACAACGGCAGATAAAACAACATACGCGTCGAATATTTAAGAAAAATTGTTAGTACCTTTTTTAAACATTTTCAGAAGCCCCAAGTGCACAAAGATCGGTATCAAAGTTCAGGAAGTGTTTTCAGAGAGCAACGAAGCGTTCTTCTCTGAAGTCAATTAACGTTCCCTTTTACTGCAAAAACTTGTACAAGCGTTTAGGGATGTAAGTGCTTAGGGAACACCCTGTGTAACCCCGCGATGGTTTTTAACCACCCGCGGTGTTCGCACGTTTCCGTCGAACGAAGGAGAAGGATGGGCGAAATCGGGAAAATATGCAAACGCCCCCGAACAGAAGGTCAGATCTTCGATCCGAGGATCGATTTGATAGCATGAAAAGGCGGCACAGAAAAGGCTGACCGATAAAGGTCTCTGTGTAAATCAGAGGAAAGCAGCCGGGGTTAAGTACTTACAACGTTCGCACATCAGAACCCGCTGAGTTACGATAAGGTCGTTCAACCCTTGTCCGGCAGTCCCTCCCCCGATCATTTTGATCATTTAAATTTTTTAATCTTGCGCCTCGTCCATTCAGCTAACGAACTATTATATTTCTTCTCGTGTTCTGGTTGTTTTATATACATATATTATTAATTCCCTTTAAATTTAAGTGAAATTCTATTTTATTGTAGACTATTGCAGTAAATTTTCTTTTTTCCTACTAAATTACAAACGCCAAAGAAGTTGTTCTGAAAAACTTGCAATTATAATACTGTGCTGCGTTTAAAAAAGAGGCTTAAAAATCTTCTTCTTCTTCGTAGCAATCAAGACTTCTTCGTACAAGAAGTTAAATTAAAACATTATGGAAGCTAAATTGAAAGGTTTGCTAGGGAAATTCTTGTTCGATTAGCACTGGATTCATCTGTAATAGATAAAGCAATAATAAAGTGAGACGGGATGACCTCTTGTTCAAATGAGGAAATGAGGAAAAATGAGGAAAGTATAGTATATTTTTGGACGCGGAAATTCCGTCTTTCCGTAGGCGGTCGGGTCAGGTCATAAAAGAGACGATTGCCAGAACCTTGGCTCGACCGTTGCAAAGTCCGTGACAATGACATTACCAGATGCATCGTTTTGGGGGAAGAAACTTTCTCCATGCATTTGGGGGGTGAAGAATTTCTCCCCTCATTTGAACGGTTTTGGGACAATGCGCCCACAGAAAAGGTCCTTCAGTCAGTCAAAAAGCTGCTAACGTTCTTACTGAACGTATTATTCTTCGTTTGGGACTAGTTGGTCTCTCGTTACTTTTGTTGTAGTATTTTTCAAATGTCATATTACTAAACGGATTTTAATACAACACGTGGTGTTTGGTCTCCAGTAAACCGAACGTGAGATATAAACACGGTCGGCTGCGATAGCCGAGACACTCGACGCGACGCGACAGTCCCAAAATTATTTGGTGTCATCGGACACCACTTCGGGACCTCCGTGAGCGAGCCCATTGACAGGGTAATATACAAAACATTTAGTTTCCGGACCCTTTTCCCCATATCTTTCGCACCCAATTCATTGTATAAACTAAACAGTTTCACCAAAGCGCATCCCTACTCCGACGACCAAAACTGCACCACCCACTCACCAATTAGGAACCTTTTAGTCACCCCATACAGTTTTAAGACAGCCAATAGGAAAATATTAAAGTTAACGTTATACACGACACGACACCGAACCTCAGAAGACTAAATTCTCTCGTATAGAACACAACGATATTCTCAGAGAGGTTTTAATATTTTCGGGATACTGAATGTAACTATACGTGTAATATTATTTTTCCACCCACGTGTGATATCACATTTTGCTCTCCTCCATTTCGAGGCCGTTCTCGCGGCTTTCAATAGTGTAGAAAATATATGGCCAATTTTAAGTTAATCGACTTAATATTGTAAATCACAACCGGGTTCATACCTTATGAATAAGACATGCTGCGGGAGTAGTATTACCGTTGATATATAGGTCTCCGCGCGTATAAAATGAATGAACGTTGCCGTGAGATATTCTCCCTCTCTCTATAAAAAAAGTCTTCACGTGTGAATTATTTTATGAAAGTGCAACAGAAACGAAGGAATGTGTAACAAAAGAGGGGAACAGTTTTCAGTGACGGCTGTGTTACATCTGTTCGAATAAAAAATGAAAATAAGTTCTTTATTGATTCTAAAACGACGAATGAAATAATCGATAATATTATTAAATAAAATTTATTAAATAAATGCTTTATTTATACTGCAAAAAATCCGAAGACATCAATCGCCTGGATAGCTCAGTCGGTAGAGCATTAGACTTTTAATCTAAGGGTCCAGGGTTCGAGTCCCTGTTCGGGCGGATTTTTTTTTTTTATAGCCAGGCATTTATTTCATAATAAAATAGTTTCATCCTTCGTGGAAGATTACAGAAAAAAATTGCATAATGCTGTTTATTCAAAATAACTGAGCAGCGATAAGATAGAAGGCAACGGGATCATATTCTGAACGTTTCACAATTAACACATTATCTACTGGCGGCGATTATCCCATAATTTCTGGAAGCATGTGGCCCATGGCTAAAGATTTTTTTAATAGATCTTTCAACAGCTAACAGAATCTTCACAATCATAAACCAACGGCTCACCCTAAATAACACATTCTAATAATTTCGTTCGGGATTATTATGTAAAAGATTTTTAAGAAAAGCCTATTAAAGGCTTCCAGTAGATAAAGTCTTAAAAAACGTTTAGAAAAAGAACTATTTGAGATGATATAAAAATTTTATCTTTAATATCTATTCAGTTTCGTCTTACAAAATATACTTATTATATTTCTATACGAACAGCACCGTCTATAGCACACCTACAAATAATATTTGGTTGGAACAGGACGCTCGATACTAAGTGAATGCGTTAAGTACGTCAAGCGTTCCGTTTTACCTTCCTCGAATCAATGTATAAATAGGTACAACACAAGTATAGAATACATTCAGTCTGTATAACTCAATTTCCTTGTAAATTCGCTTGTAAAAAGAAGTTACGCATACAAAAATATACGAAAGCAACAAAAATGTATAATGAACAATTAATATACATGAGAATGTAGTTATCACTTCAGAAAGGAGTTCAATAACCTTCTAGTCAACGATTACATATCATTAAAATCCCGAATATTTAAGATAGCGCGAGTAAAATGCGTTAAGACTGCTCTTTCACACTGCCATCTTGCATCCCAAAAAATATTTTCTTCGCCATTTTTATGAACAGACCCGTCTCAACAACTCCTGGTATCATTGAGATCTCAGTGTTGATTTGATCCCAGTTGCTGAAAGCTTCGGGAAAGTGCCAGTCCAGAATGAAATTACCATTGTCTGTTACAACAGGACCCTAATCATAGAATATAAACAATGTGAGTAGAATAGTTTCAACAGCTTTCATTATTAATACTATAAATGAAGAAAGCAAAGTATTCTTACAGCTTTTGCTAAAGCCATTCTAATTTTTACTTTTCCCCCATAATTGTCTTCTATCCGTCTTTGAACGGCGGTGTATGCCATAGGAATTACTTCTATAGGAATGCCTTTCTTGTACTGTTCCCCGAGTTTTTGAGAATTTTTCCTAAAAAAAAAACTAGAATTATATACAAAACAGTAAACGAATATATGCAATAATTAAAGTTATACCTACGTGTAATCGGCTACTATAACAAGCTGATTCGTGCAGGATGCAACAATTTTTTCTTGAAGCAAGCATCCTCCTCCACCTTTGATGAGGTTCATGTCGCAGTCAACCTCGTCTGCTCCATCGATCACACAATCCAACTGTCAATATTTAAATAATTCAGTACATATTAATTTTATGTGTAATAGAATGCAAGAATTTTGTATTACTTTTGTATAGGTCTCCAAATCGCCAAGCGTAAGGCAATTATTTAATGTTAGCTGACGGGCTTGAAATGAGGTTGGAATACAGATAACGTTAAGGTTTTCTTCTTTAACACGTTCAGCTGCAAAACGCAATTATTTGATTATATATTACGACTGTAATGCAAGCTCAAATAATCGATGATATTGTCTACAATAATCAAAATTAATATCTTTGCATCGAAATACACTTACTGCATTCGCAATAAGAAAAAAATTTCACGTATGTTGCGATGAGATCAAAGATCGTTTCCTAATAGTGTTTCATAATAGGAATGTGCAAAATTAATGATAACAGCATAGCAGAGCGTAATTAAAATTAATAAACAATCGTATTTACGTGTGAGGTGAAGTAACATTACCCAATCTGTGAACAGCGTGTATTACGGTAGATCCACTACCAATTCCTATAACGCTGTTATCCTGTAAAACAATTATGCGAATGATTCAAACTGTACATAGAACGCCGCGCCGGTGCATCAGTGTATAACCTTCTACATACTATTTCTTGATTTGCAAATCGAGGAGGAAATTACCTTTACGTATTCGTCAACTGCTTTGTACGCTGCGATTTTCTTCGCATTTTCCAAAGGTCCCATCTTCAAGAAATTCCTCGAAATAAAGGCACAAGCTTTCGTTAATGCACCGATCGGTTCGCGTACAACTGTGGCGAGCACCATGCGTGCACTCTACGCCACCGCCATTGTATCGTTCCATTATTTTCAAACTCATTCTACGGTGACGAATGTGAGCGGCGCCAATAGCAAGCCGAATTCAAATCACGTGTTGGGGCGGCAAAATTCAAATTCAAGTAATTCGATTCCGCGGCAATCACCAGGTAGTGGGATTACAGACGAGGTATAAGGATCCTATCTATTTCGGATACCAAGCCACATATTAGGAATCGTTTTCAGATTTTTCTGTTGCAAACTCTGGTTGTAAAAAACGAAAAAAATCGAGAAAATGCAGATTTCGAAAATATCTGTACATACACGTCTCAACACAACCTGCAGTAGAAATTAATGGAAACGGTCGGGAATATATTTGTTAAACACAACATTACAATGTTTAAGTAATGTAATTTTCTTTAGTCGTTAAGGAACTTCCTTTATTTTCACATAGTATATAATTTTCCCATTTTACTATCATGTACAATCAACTGATAGAAGTTATTGTCATAATGTAAAAGTAGTCGGACGTTTTTCTCGTGTTGCTTTCATGGAATGTATACAAATTTCTACCAGTACACAATTCATTCAATAACAATTATAAAATATATCGATTTTGCCACTCATAATACACATCACTCCCTTCCGTAAAGACGTGGGAAATGGTCTATTATTATACATTTACAACAAAATATATTACTTTCTTTCTGGTAATGTACATACATAGTGTACATACACATATACATGTGCATACACATCACAGACACATACGTATACATATACACCTTCACGTACTCGTATACTTATGTATACATGCATATAGATACACATCTATATACACATATACAGGCATATACATATGCATAAACATATACAGTGTTTCCGCATTTAAGTGATCAAGTCCATTTTTTTGGTAAACTATTCAAGATTCAATTTATTTTTAAATAATTGGAAGAAAAAAAAATCAAATCAGTATCGAGTTCAATTCTGGGGTGGTGGTTGTTGTTGATTCGATGGTGGTTCCATGTCATTGTACAGTATATTTGCTTGATGAGGACAGATGTGAAAAGGCACGAGCTCAGGAGGATTACCGTTTTGCTGGGTTGGTCCTTGCGGTTGTGGTTGCGGTTGCGATTGCGGTTGCTGTTGCTGTTGCGGTTGCGGTTGAGGTTGGGCTTGCCTTTGCGGCTGTTGCTGATGCTGCAACTGTTGATGCGGTTGTGGTGGTGTTTGGATTATTGTAGCCACACTTCCTTGAACCGTGGTCGACACTGTTTGCACTGGACTGACTGGCAAAGAGTGAGAGAATAATTCAGTGGGTACCAGAGGTACTGGAACAGTGATGGGTAGAGGAAGAACGTTCACGCTCTGTACATTGTTCGATGCGGGAAGCTGCACAGTTGTGTTATTCGAGTTACAGCGGTTCATCTGTTGACATGCGTTCGTTGCGCTGTATGACATGCCCGCCTGAAGTAAAAAGATAGATAGTAGTACAGTAGTATAATAAATATAGATTATAATGTAATAAATCGTGATCGTAACATTGAAGACTTCGCTTCTTGAAAATAAGTTATTGAAGGTTTTGTATCTTGAAGATATAGTATTATTGATTCAGGCAGAAAAGTCCAATTTTAATTTATCCCCCTTAACAAGAAGCTGAAATTGGTGAATATTTTACATAATAAGTTGAAATCAGAGGTACTTGCATTCAACAAAGGCGATAAGATTCCATATCTAGCGATAAATAGTTGTTCCGACACTCTTCTAAGTTCTTCCTGCTGATGCACTATGAGCTGTTGCAACTCCTCGTGTTTACGCTGCAGCTCGTCTTGAATTTGATTCTGCTGCGGTGTCATTACGATACCTTGCTGATGTAACATCTAAAAATATTCCGAGGCTTTCAGATTTTGATCGAATAAATTTCGAGTGTAATTATTTAGTCTACCTTAAATTAAACAAAATGAAGGGACAAAAATATGATTCATATATGTTTAATAAGAAAGTATTTAGAGTAATTATTAGTATTAGGCTACCAACAAATGAACAAAACTCGACAAAATTATACGAAAATTATTGTATGTAAGGTATTTAACAAAAGTATTAAAACAAGTTTGAGGAGCGATGATCCGGAAAGTAAGTCCAAGATTATCTCGTTTTCTCACCTCATGAGTAGGAACGGTCGACAGAATTGGACCGGCAGGTGCAGCAAAACCAGTGGTAACGACAGGTTGTAGATTAACCGTTGCATATTGCGTCTGCTCCATAAAATTAATACAACTCTGATCAACCTCTAATTGAGATTGCTGCGACGGCTGTTGCTGCTGTGATCTGCTATCGATCTGAGGTATCTGAGTTTTCGAACTGTTAACCGAAGCGCATTTCGATCGCGAAGCGTGCGTTATTTGCGAGTGCGGCGAACTTTGCATGGAGGCTGACATTGAAGAACTTTCGGAGCCATCGATTTGATGTCTCGGTCTAGTATTGGAAGCCACTGGTTTTGAGGATTTTGACGATTTCGATGGCCATTGTGTCGATGGAATTGAGCAAGACGTCGTTACCTGCAACGTTCAACAAAAATTTATCCAAACAAACAAAATAGTTCCAATGGTATATAGAAGGTTCACTCTGTCGCATGGTATAGTTAGATTTTGCTGTTGGCCTTTAATTTTGGAAATACAACAAATTTAAAAACGCTAGTGAAAAAAAGATACGTCGAAGACGTTTTGCTCTCTCTCTCTCTTAACGTCGTTTAAAATAAACAATACACGATCGAAATAAACACAACACGATCATACCTGCTGTTGTTTTACTGTCATTAACACATCTTCGTTTTGGTCTTTATCAAAAGCTTCTGACTCCTTGCGTAATTCTTTAATCACATCAATATAACTAACTACGTAATGGGTACAGACGATAAATTCGGGCTTTGAGTTCCACTGATTGTAGGTAATATAAAATCTCGTTTGTAACCATATCCATTGCTGGCCCTTTGTGAGGAATCTGTAGTAGCAAGAAGTTCCTTCTCCTTTTTGCATCACTGCGTAAACCACTCAAATTATTCAGAATCTTCAAGTTATTCAGAATACAGTGATTTCTCTATATATGTCGCAAAGGTTTGGCTGATAAACCCCGCGAAGCTATCCCCACTACCGCGGGGTACACCCGCCATCATGGACTGTTACTGTCAGACCCGTGTTTTAGACATATATCGAGAAATCACTGTAATTGTCTTTTGATTGGGTACTTACGCGATTCGTGGCACATGACGACCTTATCTAAATCATCCACATGATAATAATCGTAACCGGAAGTACCAAGAACTTCGAATGGTAGGTACCCAATAATGGGAGGCGCTCGATGGTCCAGAAAGAGAAATTTCCATTCAAGACTATGTCTAGAAGTGAACTCTGATTTGGTGTTGTCCATCACGGATAACTCACGGATCAACTGAGGCGTTTGAAGACGTCCCGTTCCGACGAAAATCAATCTAAGAGAGAGTATAGAATGGTTTTATAAAAATTGGTAGAAAATATTTTTTATCGTACGCAAAAGCTATTACTTCGTGTCCATTCCCCCTGTGGTCCCGAATTTTGTATTTGGGAGAAGATGGTCCACTTCTGAATCGACGTCTGAACCTAAAATAAATGAAAGAATTAACAGATCAAATAAAGACTGCTGGTTCCATGAACAAATGAAGATATGAATTTTTCGCAAGTATGAAACTTACGAAAATATCCGATAAACTGCACGAGCTCGTATACAGGATTTTCTGGGACATTCAAGCCACCCCTCTTAATATGACACGAAAAACATATTTGATCCTCTACGAAAGGGAATAATATACATTATTAACGAACGTTGATTTTTTATTCAATTTTCAGTCGAAGACCTACCTTTCTTAACGTTTCGCCGGTCTCTTGTGTCGACAGGATTCAATAAAACGTTGTATAAAGGTGACTGATCCTCTTGGTAAGTTATGTCATAAATAGTCGTGTTTTCCAGCTCCTTTGGAAGGTAGCCAAGTAGGGATGTAACACTTTCGGACACATAATAAATGCGCCCGCTTGAAGAAAATACCATTATAAAACCGTCCAGAGCCTACATTGAAAAAATTGTTTCTGGTTTTATCGATCAAGAAATTCGTACGGATTGCACTGTATTTTTTGGTTGCTTATGTATGTAATCTGTAGGATATAAGTTTCAGGCTCGATCATTCTAATCAAAATATCAACTAGTTTTTACTTTGGAATCGTTACTTATAGTTGCCAGCCTCGTGTACAAGTTACCGATCGAACTCTTATCCTCTTGTACAACAAAAGTAATAAAAAATAGAGATAATCTTAAGCATATAGCTGGTGAATTAGTTACATTGGCTAAAGTTCCGAAAATCGGTCAAATTGGACTGAGCTCAAAATTTGACTTAGCCTCGGTTTGCATTGAAAACATGTTACTATCATTTTCCACCTTACCAACATAACATTCCTATGTTTTAGTATATCTATGGTAGTTACCGAAGTCACTGATAACTGTTGTTTTAGCAACATTGAATGTGTTTTAATTTAAGGACATCAAGAACAACATAAGCCACAGACAATCTTCCACACGTTTTTTTTACAACTTATATGTGAAGTAGTCGTTAAAGTTCGCAAGGTATTAGAAATTCGTTTAATTTACTTTATATTGATTACGTTGATAATACCTCTAATATCAGGTGCGTAAATTCTTCGTTCGATAGAAACGATGGCTTCCAATCTTCTTGAATTTCATGCACTCTAGATCTGACGGCTATTTCTGCAGTATTTACAGAGTTCAGATAACATAACACAAGAGGAAAATAATCAAACGAAATAATAATTTAAAATTAGTTAAGCTATACTCACCGTTATGATTTTTTAAGAATAATATCGTAGATTTCAATACAGTTGATTTGTCCATTTTTCGCGTATTTGAACCAACCATACTCCCCAGTTCGTTCACCAGCATGTTGAACTGATCGCGTCGCTTCTTTTCACTTAAATTCCTCGATTTCCTAACAATCGGAATCATATTGTGATAAACAACAGTTTAAATGGAACTTGATCGAAGAATACGAACAAGGATCTTCCAATCGAAAACTTACCTCTTCGTATCATCTTTTTCATCAATGTCATCTTCCATTGTGTCACTGAACATAATTTTAGTTAATAAATCAAAACTTAGAATAATGTAATCTATAATTTTGCAATGTACGTATCGGATATGTTAGTTTCGTCTTTGAAAGGAAAAGTTCCGAGGAAAAGTACTTTTGAAAACTCACGAATATTCGAAAAATTTTTAATTTTTAAGTTATAGTATAGTATGGTATAGGCTTTGGATAACTACTGTAAATGATTTTTGCTTAAAACGATTGCATAGCCAATGTCTATTTATGATAAAAAGGCAGCATAATGATTCGAATCCCTATGAGCAACTGTATACGTGTATATACAACGACAGTATACAGTAATATGTGTTTCGTGATCAAATCAATAGTGTTTGAACTAATAGGAGGACCGTCTGTTGTGTAACACGTGTGGTAATCAATATTGGCTATACGCATGTATGTGCTTTGCAAGATCACCGTGAAAAATATTAACATAGAGTTATTTTTCTTCTGTATGAAATTTCACAAATAATTTTTAGTTGACACAGCAGAGAAAAAGCTAAAAGTTGGAGGATAACTTTTTCGAACAAAGATCGATTTCAATTCGATTTTATTTTACAAAATTCGACGATGATGAATCGTATAGATACAATTGTAATACACATGCTGAAAAATACGATGCTTCGTAGTCCATAATCCATTCTCGATTCCAATCAGTTTACTACTCGGCCAATCGTCTGAATTCCGATGATCGGTAATAATAAAGTTCCGTAACCGTGCAACACAAGAGATGTAAAGGATGCAATGATAAATACTATGCGGTCAATGAGTCGTCCAGTCAATCGGTCGTGGTAATTTTAAGTTAAAAGAAAATTGTTTGCTGGTGGATTGCTAGTTGGCAATTTTTGGAATGTTATGAAAACTCATTGATATGAAATGACAATGCAGCCGAGCAATTGGTTGACGCGACCCGACGGAACGCGACATTTCAAACAGACGATCGTTTACGTTCGAAATTGGGCCTTGTTAATCGGATCATTGCACTCACTCGGATTGTCGAGAGGAACGTCCTCGCGAGTAACTCGCCATGTAATTTGGTCCGTGTTTGTTGTCGTTGTCGCGCAGCTGTATGTATTGCGCTGACAAGCGCGTTACTCCGTCGATCAATGCTCAGATCGTGTGATCTCAGCGGTCCGTGCGATCCTCGCTCTCTCGAGGCTGTCCCTGCTGACTGTAGGCAGCACGCGTGGAATTCACTTGTTCGGGGTGCCACTGTCTCCAACGACATACACACATTTTTCACCGCGTATTCGAGGCTGATTCCGCACGCGCTAGGCATACGCACCAATCGTCAATCTATCTAACGATTAGCCAAGCCAACTATGCACTTATGACGCTTGCGTACCAGCTTGCAATGGAAGATCCGTCTGCACGGTCGTGCACCGCCTGAAGTTGCATCGATTACAGAACTAGACGGGAGAACGCATGCTCTCGATTCAAACTCGGTACTTATGTATCCTCCGCATGTTCGATACTGATTCCCTTTTACGTGTTCCAATCGTTTCTTTTAAAGGTTTCTGCTCCCCCAATTCGATTTTTGTCTTTGCTCCGAAAAAAGGTGATAGAATTAGGAGTGGATCGAGCGGAACAGAGAGATGATACAGCGAATATGCTTGGCGTATGGAATCGTAAACATTAGTGCTATAATACAATTTGTAATACTACCCACAACTATTGTTAAAACTGAAGCGTAAATTCGAATATAAAACCCGATATATTCCCTGAAATATGTTTACGCGATCAATCTTATTTCACAATTTTATTTAAAAAATTCTTCTGAAATATCAATAATTTGTTCCAATTTTTCATGCCACGTTCTTATCGAGTTTGTTACATGTTTTAAAATAAGTACCTCAAAAAGTACCTCTGCACCAGCTTCGTAACGTAGCCCGTTCACCTGATAAAAAAATTTCAAACAAGAGTTGGTCCTCAAATTACACTAAAACAGCAAACAAAAAGCATTTTGTTTAGTAAAACAAGTAAAGATTACTTCATTAAAATTGTATTTTATTTTTCATTAATCGATGCACCTTCGTGTCCTCTTTAGAAAAGCATTAGGAGTCTTATGTCGAGAAGGGATCAGTTTAGAAGTTTTCAATTTTCCGCCGGCAACCATAACAGGACGAACACTGTGTGACGTAGAATATTAGGAAAACTACAGCTAACTTCAAGCAAGTTTTCCGCGATCTGTGAATGTGCATGATATGCATGGGCACAGAACGCAGGGAAACCATTTGGTGAGAGTGCGCAGCCGCGGCTTATCATTGCATTGCCATCTCGGAATTGTATGCGTCGAGGTGAACGGGCGAGGCGTACTGTGTATCGTTCGGTACGGTTGATTGGCCTATCGTAATTTATAATCCGTAATCCGTAAAATCTGCTGTTTCGAACAGTACAACAACGCTGCTATACGTCGAGCATTTTCTATCGAGAATTCTCGAAACACGCGTAAACTGCCCGCGATAGTAATCCACCATTCAAAAGCTAGGATGCTTCCAAATTCAAATTAACTAAAAATCATTTCGCCTTGAACCACAGTTCTAGTCTTTCCCGCCACTAATGATTTCACTCGATGGCTCGACGATCATGATGATTCGCGCATATAACAATAGAGAGTGATTGCTGGTGTTATTCTAAGAAGCTTTTTTCTTTGCGAAAATGTTATATGCGGCATCGTTTTCGAGTTATTAACGAAAAAGACGGGCCAATCAGAGTTGACGGATCCTGGCTCGGCGCGGCGCGTTATGGCGGCTTATTCTACTGTGGAATGTGCGGTAGCGTTGCTGGCGCTCAAATAAAAATAATTTGATTGTACTGTCGAGTCAGCATGCATGTAACTATTGTTCGGTATTAGATAAAAATAATTCGGTATTGCTATATAAGAGAATTCCAAGCGCATTTATAGTTGAATATGCGAATTTTATTTAAATAAATGACTACCTCTTCTCCTGCTCGATTCGAGCATGCCGCGACAGCAACGCGACTGCTCAGTAGAATCAGCCCGCCGCGCCACGCCGAGCGCATCAGCTGGAATTGGTTTGTCTTTTCGTTGTTAAGGGCTCGGGATAGTCATATGACCCTGTGCCTTCAGACACAGACTTAAGATTTGTCTTGGTCTTGATCCGACGGGTCCTAAGTCTGTGACTAAACTTGTCACATTTTTTTCTGACGCCAGAAACGTGCTTCAAGTTTTTCGCTTTATTTCGCAGAGAATCAAGACAAAATATAGCTCAATTTCTAGCTGGAAAAATTTTCTAGCGCGCGCTACTCTCGGTAGGGAGAGGGCAGGAAAATGAGACATATTCACGAATAAATTTTACATAATGTTTATTATTTATAGTGTACTCAGAAATGTCGGGCCTCAACCAGTGGGCCTCCTCTTTTTTGACATATTTGATCAGTAAACATCACATTGTAAATTTTCTTCTAACCCACACAGTTTCTTTTTATATTGTTCCGTCTATTCAAAGTGATGCGCAAACTGTTCGTACGTTAACAGTAAAAAATTTAACAATTTTTGATTGCAGGCTACATGCGTTCATTCGGCGTCGAGGTAATCGATAAAACAAACGTCGGAACGAAAAGATCTCTTCTCTGTCGTTATCTTTTCTCTTATGCGAATATACGCGCGAAACACGCGACAAATTAGTAAATTATATCGATCACGATCAGTTTGCGCTCCGCAGAAAATAGATGATATTCAGCATTTTGTTGATTCTGTTCGATTGATTCAACATGCCAGCATATTTCTTATAACAAAACATCGAATATAACAACTGCATAGAAAAAAGAAAAAAGGAAAAATGAAAAAACAAAACGAAAGTGGAGAATTGTATGTATTATTAGTCGCAAACTGTTCAGGATTACGAATTTCGTTTTTGCGTGGTTCCGATGGCCAATAATTAATAATTATAATATTAATATATATTTAGATATAATATGTGCATGTATACGTATATATACATATATATTTATCTATATATGTATATATAGATATATTTATCTACACACATATATATACATATATATACATATATAACTATATCGATCTATATAGATATATGTATCTATATGTATATAGATCTATATAGATATATATACATGTATGTATCCGAGCACGGACGTATCGTTAGAACGCAACTTAGTATATTAGTTAACTTCGCATTCGTATTACAAAAGTTGTCGTCGGAATTTGAACGTCGATTTGATCGACAATTAGAAAAAATGCATCGGTTATCATTTTATAATCACCCTCTTGATCGCCAATCCTCAACATTCTTCTTCTTTAATTCCATTATCGAGCCGATATTCGAGGAACTTCTAGACGTGACGGGCACAAAACTCGAAGAGAAAAAAAAGGAATCAGGAGTTGGTTGAGAACGGGGAAGTGGGTTCAGAGGGAGGAGAGGGACTAACTTTCCTTTTCTCACTTTATTCATATTATAGTAACCAACCACACCCACTGTACAAGCTTCTGATCGACTATTCGTCCTAGTCGCAGACATTGAAAAATTAGGATTCGCGTGATGTCGGCATCAGAGAATGAAAATCGACGGGAGCGTATCTCGGATCGTCGACGTTTCTCGCGTCGATCGTTGTAGACCGTTGATTTACATCCCCTCGCCCCCTCCCCGCCTCCCTTTCCTTCCTTCCCATCGTTTCACTCTTCGATCCAACGAATTGAGAACTAACCGAGCTCGATCGTCGAAGGGTCAATTATTTCTTCGAAACAACCAGAACTTTCTCTACCTCGTTATTTGACTATCGTCGATTCTGAACGGTTCGTCGGCGAATCAAGAATCGAGAGAAGCAAATCCCTTCGTTCGACGATTTACCTTCGTGAACACAACGAGGATCAAAGTTCGACCGATCGACCACCGATCAAACGGTTGTTACGCTAAGGAAATCAGCGCGGAAGCAATAGTGGCGTGAGAGCACCTTTTTGTTGTCTCATCTTTCACTTTTTTTTCCGTTCAAGATCTCGTCGTATTAGGAATCGAAGGGGACTGAATATTCGAAAAATCTCGGTAAAAATATGTGTAGCGCGACCCGGCGCCACTCGACTTGCCGACGCTTCTGGCCCACCTTAATTAATTCTCTTAAATCTTCGAAATACTTCGTCCAGGCTTGGCGCTATTACGAAATTCATCGTTTACAGTATCATATTATATATAATATATATAATACATATATTATATTCTACATTACGTTACTATGTTCGAAAAATAATATTACAATATATATTTTGTGTCTGTACGTGTGTACGCGCGCGCGCGCCGCGCGTGCGTGTGTGTGCGTGTACCGTGTGTATATATATGCGTGTGTATGTGTGTGTGTGTTGTTGTCGTTGTTTTTGTTGTTGTTTTTACGTGTATTATCATATTATTTTTTTTCCTTGTTATTCTCCTTGTTCGTTCGTTCCTCTGCGATAGTGTACACTTCTGAACTATCGCAATTCCCATCATTCTTTCGTTTCCCCTATCTTACGCGCTGTAGTACCTAAAATGTACAATTAATTAGTTTATAATCGACGACTCGATGCTGCTGAGAGGACCGTCAACGTGCGTTTATCTGCGTTCGTCCCTCTGAACGGTCGTATAAAATTATTATTAATATTATTATTATAATTATTATTATTCTATCTGCAAGTCACGAATACAAATCTCTCGGTCGTTACAAAACTCGAGTTCCATATGAATTATTACGTATACCGAACGGGTAGATCGGTTGTCGATCGTTTCTACCATCAACATTCGTTTCGGTCGAACAAACGAACCACGAGAGAACAATAGTGGACAACCGCTCTAGCCGTTCCTCGCCACGGAATGCCCTATAAAATTTATCATCGACTTATCGTGAAACGTGTTGCTTCTCTCAGCAGTACGCGCGTCACATTACCAACTCCATTTGGTGTGTTCGTGTTGATGCAAAACGCTTCTCTTCCCTTTCTCTTCATTTGTTTTTTTTTTTTTTTTAATTCGAATAACAACCATTTTCCTTTTAAATTTGTTTTACTAAATATATCACAAACTGCCGGCGGCTAACGCAGCCTCTGCGTTCGTACCGAAAGCATCCTGTTCACTCCCTAATTAACGGCAGATCGTCAATCGTTTCCGCGAATTTTCTTTTCTTTTCTTTCTTTTTTGTATTCAGGTAAAAATGAATTTCGGTACGAACACTCAGACTACCGCCAGAAAAATATAACGTTAAGGGATACATGTTAATAGTTACATCACTGTCGGAAGACGCAACGTGCCGGAGGGTCTTCGGCGGCTTGTGTAAGCTTCCGCCGGGAACCTTTCGGTCTCGTTTCCGACGTACGGTTAGTTTAAGTTGTCGAACTATAATAGAAATTTTTTCTTTTCTGTTTATTATGCTGCCACAGAAGATTCTCTGTTCATTTCGTGAAACTGTAAATACATTTTATATTTCGATGACCTTACAATGTTATGTAAGAGTGTAGTTTGTTTTATATTGCTTACGTTGCTCGATAATCTCGCGAATTATGTAGGTGTGCCGAATCGATCACGAATATAAAGAGTTTTTCTTTGTTCCATCGTTCGTTTAATTAAATTCAACTTTCTCTCGTATCTCGTACTTCTCGTGTTCCTTTCGTTCGTTTTATTTGATTTCGGAATTTTTCTCTTTGGAAAACTTGTAGTCAAGGGGGGCAACCGTGTTAATATACCAGAAGGACATGACAGGGGCAGGTGTGGGACAGAGAAGATTAAGCCATCTTTCGACTATACAACGACGTACAGTGACTACACCGAATTATTCTTTTTCGAGGCTACATGCAAACGGTTACTAATACCGCGAAGAGGAACTACTATTCTAACTTTTGTTGGTGACATATCAATGCGTAACCCGAAGGAAAAGTCTTAGAACGCAAGTGCTTTCTCATGGTGTGCAAGCTGCTCGCTATGGCTGCGTCGTTGAAGTGTTAAAAACGTTTTTTTCCTTTTTGTACATCTATTAGCTCCATTTAGTGTGAAGATCGTGTGGCACTGTGCAAACAAATTTCGTTTAAGGTACTTTTAACACTAGGAATTTCTTCTTCGGACGATTATAACTTATAACTGTAACTAACGATCGCTTTAAAGGAATTTTTTGAAGAATTTAATAAAAAAAAAAAACAATACAAATACAATATTATACTTGGATAGGAGGTTAAACTTCACCTTGGCAACCCAGAAACTTTTGACTTTCTACTATATAATCCTGTACATATTCAGGAGAAAATGTTAGAAATCAAAGTTATGTATAAGGCGAGGAATTCACTGGTTCAAAAGTTATGCGTGTTTAGAGTTGAGCGATTTTAATATGTTAAGCGCGGAGCTACGGGGTATGCCCCTCAGTGAAAGGGGCAGGCGAACTGACTAAGATCGTACAGCTCCGACCGGCTTAGATAGAGACTTTACTGTACTGTTAAATGGCAATGACAATGTAATTGTGAATATTCACCGGAACATGTCATTTTTATGTTCGAAAATATCTGAAACTTCTAGCCTTCATTGTGCACAAAAATGGCGAAGAACATGTTTAACGCAACAACGACACGGGAGTCCACTATTAGCGATCAGCAAAAGTGTCATATTAACAACAGCGGGTAAAACTACCTTTAATATTATAGTTCGGATAAATATACGTACGATAATAACACGCTATTCTTAGCATAGCTCAGGCGCGCACGTTCATATAGGATAAAGAACATTTAATCTAATATCAGTATGCATATATATATATATATATATATATATATATATATATATATATATATACATACATACATACATATATGTTGGTTTTTATACGTGTACATGTATAAGGATCTAGAAAAGCGTTTCGAAAATTGCGTGGAAGTTTTCGCTTAAGCGAGGAAAGAACCACGAACTTCGTACGATCGTAGCTTAATATAGAAACAATAGAGGGCTACTATTAGCTAAACAGTCCGTCTAATTCTATCATTCTAACTACGGTCCTGATAATCAATGCGCGATCAACAACGTTTTCCTTGGCGAGAAAGCTAATAATCTTTCGATAAATCCTACGTGTGCTTCACTACCACGAAACAAGCCGAGGGGCTTGGAAAAGTTGTGTGTTGTTTGGATGAACGAGGCTATTCAAATCTTAATAAAGTTAGGGCAATGGGCGAAACAGGTGGGCATTGTACAGGGGAGTTGGAAAGAGGCGATGGATTATTTTTCCTTTCAGAGTTTCGAAAATTCTCCAACGGGAAACCTCTTTTTTGTTGGCAAGTTTCTCCCTCGTGTGTGTTGTTATTAAGAACTGCAGGTTTGTTTTCATGTTTCCAAGGACAGTTGCATTGTATGGGAGCTAGGAAGATCGACTGGTCAAGGTCACGTCCTCCACTTTATCGCTATTCGAAACCAATTCTTTTATGTTGTGGTAGATCAGTGCTGGGCACGGTTGTGGCCCCTCAAACGTCTGTTTCCCCCACCAATTCGCAGGTGTTTCGCGTCTTCGTTGCCCTATAGTAAGGCCGCTTACTGGAAAGGGACGGTGGGCGCTATGGCGGGGATAGTTTTGCCTGAATTCAGGCAAACGTGGTCGACACTATGGTAAACTCTCGGTTTCAGGACCGTGCCGCTCCGATCAATGTAAGCACCTCGTGAAGAACTCAATTCAATTTCGTCTAACGTTCTTCTTCTGCGTTATATTAAGTACACGACCTTGATACAAATACAAGACTACGTGGGGCGGTCGAATGAAATGATTTGACAACACTGACCTAAGGAAGGACATGCCTAGACTGCTCTTGGACAACGATAATGTCGAATACGTGTCGATAGAACCATCTTATGCAAAAATTCGAAGTGGATGTAATCTCACGTTTGAAATGCCTAAGAGGGTGGAGTCGGTACGGAAAGTAAGGCATCGATTCCTCGTGCTTTCTTTACCGCAATTTGACCTTGAACTGTGAACATTTTTAGCTCCCAATATTGTGTGTGCATGTGCACGCGTGTGTGTTTGTGTGTGTGTGTGTGTGGTGAAAAGATTCGCACCAAACAGGAAAGTGGAGTGCGTGTTGTTTTGGTGGGGCGTTTCATTCTCGCTAGGTAGCGACTCGAGTTTGATGAATACGTTCCTACCATTTTCGAAGTGATATATCATATTAATGAAGTTTTCCATTGTTTATTAGTTATGTCTCGGTAATAATAGGATATATTAAACGCTAAACGTTAGTCAGCGCGAGATCAATCGTCCCTTCTTCCATCGGTTTCTCTTAAGTGGGTTAAGAGGAGCAAAAGCTGAAGGAGTTCGAAGGGCAGAAAGAAGAAGAAAAAAAAGAGACGATACAAATTGTATTTGCTCGTTCAGAAGGAGTAATCGCGGTGTTTACACATGACTACCGACTACGAGAAGCTTACTAGAGATAGGATGGATTTCACTAACATGCAAATTACTTGATCCAGTAAAAGTTTCTTCTTTTCTTTTCTGTCTCTACCTGCTAGAATCGTGTACGTACTACGATGTACTGCTAATGTTAATAATCTAAGTTCAAAAAATACTATTAGTCCTTGTTAGCTTAGTTTCAAAGAACGTTTAATTATTGAGAAATCTTTAACATCGACAGCTATCAGTATCGGATAAACGCGTTCTAACGTCTCATTATCGTCTTTTTCTCGTTTATCTAAGAAAGATTCGTTTCGAAAACTTATTCATTGGTTTCATCTTCATGTTTCTTCGGTTTTAGCTTTTTCTTTTTTTCTCTTTTTTTTTCTTCAATGTTCATCTAGATTTAATTGTTCATTGTGTGTTCTTGTACTCGAAATCGAAGAGACACATGCACACGGGGTATTTCTCATTCGTTGGCGATCCGTCCGGCCGTTGCGCGTCGCGTCGTTAGATGCGGCCATTTTCTTTTTTTTTCTGCGTCATACTGTTTCTTGTTCTCCAAGAAAATCAGCCACCTATTCGCGTCTATAACAATAGTTTGAATAAAAAGGAACTCTCTTGAAGTGGGAGCAACTGTGCTCGAACGATATATGTATATATCTATCTACACCTTTTTTTCTTTTCTCTCTTTCTATACACTTATAATATATGCGTTTTATTTTGTGTACGCGTGCGAACGCGTGTTCGCACGTGAATGGCGTTGTCACTATATGTATATGTGTGTATGCACGTGTAACAAAAATTCCAGTTGTATTGTTACCGAACCGCGCTCGAGTTCTTGTTCTTCTCGTCGCTCTCCCCTTTTTTTTCCTGTGCATCAATCTGTTTTCTTTTTTTTTTTTCTGTGCATCGAAGCCACCAACAAGGGAAACACCCCGCGCAGCACGCGTGAGCACTTCGCTCTGCAGAGGAAATCGGTTGCCTTCATTGTCAGCTTTTCTTCTTCTTCTTCTTTAATTTTTCCTTTTTTGCTTCTCCCTTCTTCACATTCTTTCCAGTTTATTCCATTTCAGTTTCTCCCTTTCCTAGCATCGACCGATTACGTCGAATGGATTTCAAGTCGAACTTCTGCGTCTACTCTGACAGGGATTCGAGGACGCTTAATCCTCGTTTATGCGACGGAATCAGAATGTTGACCACTTGGATCCGTAGAAGGAATTGAAAAGTTGTCAAGCAGCCAAAATTCGTGAACGCGATTCTAACGTATGTTTGTAACCAAGGAGTCTTGTCCGTTGTTTAGTTTTTTTTTTTAGTTTTTTGTTTTAGTTCATTATCATCGTACCGCTTACGAGTTACTGTAGAATATAAGTCAAAAATATATTATATGTATATTCATATATATATATTCGTTCTGTTGTACCACTAATATGTGTATATAACATATTATGTATAATATAACAATATATATGTATATAACAATGACATTGTACACATATATATTATATATACATTGTGTGTAGGTGTGTGTGTGGATGTGTGAGTGTGTATCTAGTGTACTTCAGAAGCATATACGTCCGGGCTCTTTCTCTTTTTTTTTCTTTTTTGTTAAATCTGACTATAATCTGACTGCGGATGCTTATGCAAGCCATAGTATATAGAATTAAAACAACGAAGTACAAACGAAATGTTGAGGAGAGTCGAATAACGTTCGCATCGCATGGTCGGGCTAATGCAATGAAACTTTGTACGAGTATACAGTGTTTACTCGATATATGTCCAAAAGAACGGTCTAGCCAGGGACATATACCGGCCAGGAGATACTCTAGAGGCCACTAGAGGATAGTTCTGGGACTTTTATCGGCTAGGCATGAGACATATATAGGGTAAGCATTGTAATCATGTTTGTAAATTAGCTAATGAAATTCTTAATTCGCGTAAACATCCGCAGCATACACACGCTGTTCTAGAACTAAGGTTCTACAATTCGTACGCTTCTTGAAGAAAATCATTGTTGGTCTTGCAACACATGCTTTCGTTCTGTTTATCGGACAAGCTTGTCCCTGGTGTGGACGGTCTGTTAATGTATCTATTTCGGTACAGTTTCTATTCGTTTGTTCTCTTCTAATGTTCTTCTCTGAGCCAACTTTTGCTTTCGATCGTCCGACTATCAGCTCTCAGATACGAGTCAACGATAACCGTTCTCGCGTTCTACCGCGAATCACATGGACGGGTTATCTGAACGATTCCGATCGAAGTTTCTCGTCGACGACAATTTCGGATGAGCTCTGGTGCAGTCGATAGTATACAACCCGAATTAAAATATACGAAAATATCCAAACGTACGGCCTCCGCCCATCGTTTAAGTGGCAAACTTAAGCGAGCAATTCAATCCGTAGTAACCGATGCTCTGCAGAACGAGTGCGTGCTCGTTGAAATTTTTCGTTCGACCTCCTACTCGGTCCACTGACATTGTCCACATTTTTGTCTCAGTTTTGTAATAGTGTTCACCGGGACTGGCTGTTCACTCGAACCTTTTTCTTCTATTGTTCCATTCTCTCGGTAGAGTCAAAAATGCATTGCACACAAAAAGCTAGATAGGTACACGCGAATATATGTGTATATATATGTATATATATTTTGCAGCCAAAGAAATGGTAGTTCGTATGAGAAACGGGGACGTGGAACGAGACACTTTAGAATATTTATTCTTCTAATATTTTTGCTCGCGACTCTCCCGTGGTCTTGCATTAGTGGTTCTTGATTGTATGGACAAATTTGACGTAGTGATCATTTTTTTATAAAAGATTTGAACATGAATGTAATTCTTGTAGTCTATGCGATTTGAAATTCTATCGATGTGGAGGAATGTAGAGAATTTGCAAAAAAATCGATAAAGGGACAATGGACTCATTCAAATAATATGTCGAATCGATGAAAATTTTCTTCGAATTTTGTCGTTGAATTTTGATTTCAAGATCGAATGGAAATGTTTGAGGATTCTATTTTGAAATATTTATAATTAACTAGTCGATAATCATTAGATATCATAAGAAGACACTAGAATATTCGAGGCACATGATAATATGACGCAAGAACCGGTGGTCAGACTTGATTTCCGATTTTCATTCGGAATCCCCGTTTCTCCTGCTTATCGGTACCATTCAATGGCCTGGCAAAGCAGCACTCTTTGTCTCATCGAAGCGACAGCATATACAAATTGTCCTATGAACCCGCCGTCGCCGAACAATTATTCGATTCTTCATCTAGGCACAGGACAAATATCGATTTTGTTAGTACAGCGACATGGCGTTCAAGCGAGTGAACTCTTTGCTTGTTTTACAAATAATTGATTTGACTTTTTGACCGCCTTTGTAATGGCTTGCTTCAGCAGCTAAAACCCTTGACTCAAGTTGGGAAGCTCAAACTCCAGTGAATTCATCGTATCGTTTTCGTCGAGTGTTACCTTTCGTTTCGTCTTTTCTTATTAGTTTAATTCATATTTTCTTAGTCCTATCTACATATATTATATCCTACACATATATATACATCCTATTCCGAGAACGGAATTTGGTGTCTCCGCTCTCGCTCCGGGTTTTCCCTATCATCGATTCTTCCCTCATATTTCGTACTGGCATAGCTATGAATTATTTAGTTGTAATACTTGATGTATTATTTGCGAGAACGTTTGGTATTGAAGGGAAAGACGGGTTACTGCTACTCGATCTTCGTTCGTTCAACATTCTACGCATGTTCCGTTTCGCTTCGGACAGAAATCAGAATTGCTTCGAATGTCGCGCGTTCACCTAACAATAAAAAAAGGGGTAGCCCTCGTCGGACACGAGTCTACGAAACCTGCGAGTCATGATTATAATCTCAACGATAAAAACAGTCATTTAATTGAGAGTAAAATGTTAAAAGAGGTATGTATTCTCAGGACTGTAGTCATTGGTGAAGTTTTACTTTCAGGGACAAGTATTAAGCAACACGTTCACGCGAATACGTAACACAAGTCGTCTCGGGGCGAGAAAACGTTCTCGTTCGTACGATCATTTTAATTTTCTGGTTGTCTCGAAACAACGGAAAACATTGCTTGACGATTGGCAGCGATTGGGACGAATTCGAATATATCACACTCACGATCACCTCGGTTTAAAGTTTAAAAAAAAAAAAAAAAGATTCGAACAACGCCATTGTAATCCGAGATTTCGCACAGAAAGAAAACATCATCCGAAAGATATTCGAGCACGATAAAAATTGCAATTAAAAACGTTCTCATCGTTCTTCTCGGCGCTACTTAAATGGACATTCGTTAATTATTGTACTTATAGTTTTATACAGATATATCGTACCGACGAATATCTCGTCTTTTCTTTACATAATCCTATTTATGAACATAGTGGCAGAGACGGGCAAAATTTCAGATAAGGATCTCGAATAATCATAAACGATAAAATGTTGCTCTTGTTTTCTCAATTATTCGAATAATCAGCACAAAGATCGTGTAAAAGGTATTTTCGATGATGTAAACGATTAGCCGGTATAATATTGTTTCCCTTCGTTGTACATTATTCGAAGAAAATTTGTCCCATCTCCGCATCCTAGATGCAGTCACGAGGAACTCGTCCGTATTTTCTTGCTCTGTCTACTTTTTTCGCTTCTTTGCCATTTTCTTGTTGTTCGTTAGTATTCTACCAAACGGTTTGTTCTTACGTGAAACGATAGTAACAAAAGAACGCCTCCATAAATATCGCTATATTCGTGTATTTGTACTGTCTGTGCCTCGCAAAAAGCCTCCGTTGACGCTCCAGTAGGCCAATGCCTTAGGCTTTCACGTCACACGTTACGTAGTATGTGTGACCGCTTTAGCCAATAGAGCAGCTAGAGGCGTGCCTCTTCCACTCTGACCAATCAGCCCCGCATTCCTTTTACGAGACTTCTTGTGTGGCACGCACAGTACGTACCACGCGTTATTTTCTTTTACTGTCTAATATTGTTCGTGTCAACGATATTTTACGTCATTTACACGCTCCCTAACAAGTTATCTACGATGTATGAGAACACGAACGAATTTCTTATATCGTAAAGTAAACCTCGAACGTGTCCACCTCTAACTGTGATGTATCGTCAATCCGCCAGTGACATTTGAGGAGGCAGCCCTTTATCTTCAAAAATATATTCGTCGAAGAGAAAGAAATAGCTACATGTTCGTGACTAGATTCTCGAATGTCGAAACAGTGAAATTTCACGGCGAAGAAAGCGCGGTAAAATATATATTTTTATATTTATATATCTCACTGGTAAAAAACGTTCTCCGTATCACGTTTGCGGAACCACGAGTAATTTTGGGATTCTACGATGATCTAAAATTCTTCAAAACATCCCTCATTATCTCGTCATACAGTCTAAGCTATGTACACGAATAATTTACAGCATTGAATTTTCATTATCTTTCCCCTCTAATACCAAGAAATTAAAATTAATAGAACAAAAACTGAATGGAAATTACAACAAATTAACATCTGGAAATTGCTAACCTTTTCTCGTGTTTTATTTTGTATGCATCGTCTCGATATAAGTATGTTCTTTGATTCTTAAATGCTGTACAGGAACATTTACTTGTGTAATCGTTTAATCACTCGTTTAATATTTCTTTTTGCCATTTTGTCTTTATTCAATTATTTCGCGTCGATAAACCTATAGTTAGTTTGTCGTTAAATGTACTTCGTTTATATCTACATATATATTTTTTTTTCCAAACAATCGAAGATATCGTTGGGTTGTAATCGATGAAAATAATTATCGTTGAATTTTGAATGTGTTTCTGCGTGTGTATCGCGCGTGTGCCCGTTAATTAATCGATCGTTCGTTGATAATTAATTAAACGAAATTCTGGTCGTTTGTGGTCGTCTGTACAATTAGTAGAAGAGCGCGCAAAGGACCCGGCCTATCGCACGACGAGTTCAACAACACGGTTCTTATTTGCAATCTTCAACGAATGAAAAGACTCGCTCCTACAACACTTGGTCGGGGAAGTGATTGAAAGCTTATCCTGGACGGTCGTATTCTCTCGTTATTTTTATTTATTTATTTTTTCTATCTTTATTCGGGATCAACGGGAGACTGTTCAGAATCGAAATGATGTCGCAGCATATCGATAATAGTATAAAAACAAAAAGGATTTGTATCAGGCGTACAAATTCCACCAAACGAAATCATTTTATCTACAATGTGCTATAGTGTGATTCCAACTTCTACAGTAGATTCACGAGATGATCCATTTGCTACACAATATTCAGTTCTAAGGTTTACGCTTTGATACCTTGAGAATTGTTGATGTTTTTTTTTTTTAAGAAACAGTTTCTAAATATTTAAAAGAGTTACCGCGCTTTTAAACAAATTATGAGAATTTGAGATTCAGAAATACGATTTGAAATGCAAGCAGTTGAATCTTCTCAAATATTCGTAACGCCCAGATCTGCTTTCGTTCCACTTTACATTGCCAATGAAACTCTTTACGTATCCGAAACAATACGTATGTATATATCACGTTAAAATTGCGTTTATGCGTCGATTGCATCAATTACTTTCATTTCTCAAATACGCTAAAAAAAAAACAATGAAGTGTTGTAACTATAGGGTACGAAATAAAAATATCAAAGGTCTAGAGGTGATGCAGAAATGAAAGAACGACGAAAGGCACAATCGATGATGGGTCCTTCGCGCGACAAATCGGGGAAAAATACTGCAACGTTCTCGAGAACGCTACACGGTTGATAAACTAAGCAATCGGGTCTTGTTTGAATCCGTTTACGCGAGTAGTACCCAATACAAAATGATTTCCATACGAATATGCTTCCGTGTCACTTGTTAATTGTTTTCTGAATAATTTTTTTTAACTAACTCCCCCCCCCCTCGTCGCCAATCTTTTCTTCCTGTGCTTATCATATTCATTCGTAATTTATTTCTGTCGTATAATAACCTCGCATCTTCTCCAAAAATCCTATTATTTTAATTAAATATAATTTCTTATGTAAGTATACATACATATGTATGTGTATGTTTATGAGTACATATATATGTACATATGTTTATATATATATGTATATATACACATGTATGTATATATGTATATTTGTCATATACATTCGTCGTGTTAGTAATTAAATAGCGTTTACTTGCCTAAAGTGTGTAGATTTTCGGCGTTTTCTTTCCGCGAATGGAAAAAACAAAAAATAAATCGTTCAAAACGAAAGAGCCGCCGGAAACCTTGATGTAAGGCTTTGTTCCTCCCACGGAAGAACATATTTGTTTATTCATTTATTTAATCATTTGTTTATTTAATAATATATTTATACTTATATTTATATGTATGTATCGTTTCGTCCTCTGATCACCGGTCGTTACCTCTTTTTCTGTTCTATTATTTCTCGTCATTTTGTTTTTTTTTTCTACTGCGATCGAATACCAATCGGTTGTATCGATCGTTCAGCGTCCTGTAACGTATGTATATACGTACGTTCGTAGATCAACCCGAACGTATATGCATGCGTAACAATATATTGATATAGAAACAAAATATAAGTGGAATTTGTTTAATATATACGTGTATAAAAACTCCATTAGACGTTAAGTTATCTTTATCACCCGGACCTCCTTAGTCTCGTCTAGGTTAGAAGCTTCCTCGATTATTTCATCATTCCAACATCTGTATGAAAATAACGATTCTGTAATCCTCGACATCTGAACCCTCGTAATTGTAGGAAACGAAGAACATGTTTCAGCAGAGTGTGCTTGTTTGGCCAAAGTTAGGCGAACGTTTTATTCGCGTATTCTCCACTCTTATTAGGTTTTAAAATTTGTTTATAAGTTGCAATGTTATATAGAATGAAATGATGCATATTAGTTGTTCAACGAAAATGCATTATTTCAATCGTATTATTTTGAAAAGTTTATAAATTAAGAAATTTCTGGTCCAGATAGAAATTTATAATTCGTTAGCGTTTAACCTCCTAAAGTTCCTTAATTTCAGATCCACTTAGATACAATAATTACACGAAAGTAGAGGCAACGTATTAAATTGAATCTCGTATATTTGTTATCCCCTCCTTAAATTTTGACGGTTTACCTCTGAATAGGCTTCCCCCTAAAAAGAATCGAATCAATTTATATTTATTATTTCTATTTCTCTCGATGTGTGCAAATTATTCAATTCCTGAATAAACGTTTATAGTACTTGAATCCCCAACTGTGTTGTTGCCTTTGAAAGATGTATTACAACTATAAATATTATATAATCTCTATAGAATAGAAAAGAACTGAAAGAAAAAAGTTTTAATATTCGGCCCGAATCTATTATTAGTGAAGATATCAAATTCGATTACAATTTAATATTATAAAATATTGGTATCGATACAATACAAAAAAAGTAAAGGAATATTTAAAATACTATATATTTCTATAAAATATTATAACATTATCGAAACAGTTTATCAAAAAGAAAACATTTACCAAACCGAATCTTGTTTTCTAATAACAACTTCTGCTAATCTGTATAGTTTTTTTTTTTTTATCTATAACTGGCTCTCCTTTTCTTTCTGTTCGGATCATGGAAGAACAGAAACAGTATCATCTCTCCGATGGAAGCGATAATAGAAATCAGTCGGTGGAACAAAGTTTACGGTGTAAAGTTAAACAAAGATCTTGACGAAACACACATGGAGATTAATATGTATGTACTAATACAAATCGGGACAACTTAACCCTATGATTAATCAAGTATTTTTTCCGATGTAATATTATGTTCAACTCAGTATGTTCTAAGAGTTTAAAAATCCAGAAGTATGTACACATAGTTAGGGATTATACTTAATTATTTCATCGTAGCTGCAACCCACTAATTTCTGATCGTTAGAGTACACAGTTATAGCCTATCAACCAGAACTCAGGGTGTAGCTAGGCGTCATTTGTGCAATAGTATTCAGAACAGATAAATATTACGCTCAGAAGTATACAGTTACAGAGTTAGCGTTACAGAGCCCGTCTGCAGAAGTGTTGTAACGCAGTATTAAAGAGCGTTGTCGGTTATGCAATTTCCTCGTATTTAATAAAAGAGGGAAGAGAGCAATCATACTAAATACAGAAACTCGACTCGATTTCATCGGATTTGACGATTTCCAATTTTGTGCTTCCTATCTCCTTCTCTCAGTACTTGACGCGAACCGAAGAAAATAAGAAGGCAGGTTCAAGGAAGACCTCGTCTAACGATGCTCGATCGTTATCAAGCATCCTGGGTGACTGTTCTAAGTTAATGATCACTATCCGTCTTGCTAAAGACAAGCGACTAGTCAGTGAAAATTATACAACCTAGCCTAGAAAACTAAACGAAACATAGTGTGAGTATTAACACACAATACTATCGATAGTGTCGTTTATCTAACAAGCCGCAAGACGTTTAGAGACAATCAACCTTTTTCTCGTCAAACATAACGTGGCTCGGTTGATCTGTGATCTACAGAGATTTTTATACGTATAGCCCTTTCAACGATGTAGAAATCTTTTCTTGTCAGGGCCACCTCGTGATCCACGAGATCTGGAAGTCGGAGGAATCGACCTCGGGTTAGTCGATTGTCCTAGGAATCTCGTTGAAATCGTTTAGTTCCGATTGAAAGAAAGAAAGGAAAATAGAATCTGTATTGGTTCTGTTCTCTTCCCTTTTTCTTATATCACAATTCGGTTTCTGGGCATGTTCATCTTTCCCTACCCATTCAATGGTCACGTATGGTCGTCGATGGAGATTCGCAGAGCAAAATGAAATAATAATCGAGTTCGGTTCTTCCGATGTGGACGACGACGTGAACGACGAGGACGAAACAGTTGGAACTTGCGACGCTGCTGCTCTATCCTTTTTTCTCTTTTCCTCGATCTTCTTTGGCGACCAGGTCGATCCGACGAATCGCGTATTCGAGAGGCTCGTGCTCCGTTCTTTTGTGATACTTTCTCTCGTCCTCCCCCCACTCATCCTCGGTCTCCCCCTTGTCCCTTTATTTTTTCATATTTTTCTCTCTCTCTTTCGCTCTTCGTTTCTGTTTTTTTTTGTACCTCTCGTTCGTATTCCTTCTTCACACTTTCTCGCTAGGCGCTTCTCCTCTCCAGTTTCTCTGTCTGCCTGATCGCCTCGTCGTATTATCCGCTAAACGAGAAGGAGTAACTAGGGCGTCCCAGGTGATGTAATCGCCATCAGGGGCGCTGGCGGTAAGGCGACCGGTATGTGATAATATTTACACTGGGGTCGCATGCACGCGCCCTTCACTGCGTCCCTGCACACAGTTACGCGATTCTCGATCACCTCCACGTTTCCTGTAACATCCAGAAAAGAGATTGTTTAGAAACTATCAGCGTGGACGATGGCCGAACAACGATACCACTTACAATTCAGTTTCTTGTATATCTGGGGGTTGCATTTGCAAAGACTGATGACTATAGCATGCATGGAATAGTCGCTTTCGGGTGTAAATTACATACAAAAGGGCACGCCTCAACAATTTTAATGAATTCGAGATATGTTGTGCGAAAAAATGACAACGAAATTGTCGCGAACAAAATTAAATGTCACATAGGTTAAGAAGGGATCCGGTAATTATTTACATTAGGGGCTTCCTCACCGATTTTGATGACTTTGAAATATGTTGTCGAGGTCATCATTCTGAACAAATTTTTCCTATACATGTTACCGCCGCTCAACTTTAGTTTCCGAGATATTCGCAAAAAAGTTTCAACATCTCAAAAAGTGATCGGAGTAGGTGTGGGTTAGATTTGAAAGTAAATATTTACATCAAAAAAATCTACATTACAAAATACAAACTTAATCGTGTGCGTGCCTCGAGACAAACGAAATTTGACACTAGGTTCACGGGGCCTGTCAAAATGACGGGAATGGGGAATTATTCAACAAAATTATTTTTTTGGGTAATTTTTTTGGGGTATATTATTTAAAAAAATGATACAAATGTGGATAGACACGTTCTTGTTATTTTTGTAAAATAATGTTAAGTAGTCAGTTTTAATGCTTTGTAAACCTAGTGTTAAAGGGACATTGAAGTTGCAAAATATGAAAGAAAACCTTGCATCCAATATTCTACATACGAATAATAAAATATAATACTAATGTACTACAAACTACATTATAAAATACTAATGTAAAGTGTACTTACTTCTGAATCTTCTGTACCTCCGTCGGATTCACAGCACGCAATTGTAGACTCACGAGGATAGGTCCGAACAACAATTGAATAACAATCACTAAACAACACACACAACACACTTAACGAAATCGTGACAGCAGACGAGAAGATGTTACTCCGACCACGAATAAAATAATACTGCGATTTTAACCGCCCCCCCCCCCCACGAACGTGTGATACGAAAACAGGGAATTCCGGGAAATAGGGTCGGCGCCCCGCCATAATTTTTTTACCTTGGTTTTGTATCTAGTGTTTATAGACCCTCAGCGTCTAACCTGCCTAGGATAACCTGACCGTACCACCTCCGTGGAAGGGATCATTGTTAAAATCGCAGTATTATTTTGTTCGTGGTCGGAGTGACATCTTCTCGTTCGTTGTCACGATTTTATAAAATGTGTTGTGTGTGTGTGTTTAGTGATTGTGGTTCAATTATTCGGACCTATTCTCGTGAGTCAATAATTGTGTGCTGTGGATCCCACGGAGGTACAGAAGATTCAGAAGTAAGTACACTTTACATTAGTATTTTATAATGTAGGATTAGTATTCGTATGTGGAACATTGGATACAAGGTTTTCTATCATATTTTGCAACGTATATTAACGATCATTAATGATTTGGTATATAGTATAATTTAATGTGGTTCAAATAAGATACTACTTTAAATGAAATATTTTTATTTTGACAACCAGATAGATAAAATGAAATATTTTTATTTTGTATTTCAAATATTTCCTTACAATGAAAATAAGTTGAGCAAGTAGTTAATATTATAAATTATAATTTTTAACATGAGAAGCTATAATAGTTAGCAAAGTATTATTTGTAGTTTAATTACGAATATGTAACATGTTGATAAACAGACTACAATATCGTAATAACATTACAGGTAACAAAATATCATAAAAATATAAATTACTGTCAACTATTTGAAATATTATTTTACACAGTCCTACACACACCTACTCCGATTACTTTCTGAGATGTTGAAACTTTTTTGCGAATATTTCGGAAACTAAAGCTGAGCGGCGGTAACATGTATAGGAAAAAGTTGTTCAGAATGATGACCTTGACAACATATTTCAAGGTCATCAAAATCGGTGAGGAAGCCCCTAATGTAAATAATTACCAGGGATCCAATTACCGTGGGGATTCCAATTACTATGACTGTATTAATTATACTTATTTTTAAAGCACAATGAATATTAATAAAGAGATGTTCAATTTTTTTTCATTAAAATCAGTTAATATTTATGTTATACATCTGTTTTTTTTTTCTTGTCATTATCACTTAGTAGTCATAGTCTTTTATGACTTGTAGACGGCCTCACACATCCCCATAATGCATAATGAGCGATTACCACCACGATTAAAAAAAAAAAAGGGCCGATCTTAATGAGACCTGTTGTGCGAAATCTGAATAAGTGAAAATTAGAAGAAAGTGTGTGGTGATTTTAGCATTCGATTTGTTATTCGTCTTCTGGTATATGAGTTACTGTGGATCATCCTGTGGAAGTTCAGACAAGCCTGATCTACTAGTTGAAAACGAATGAAGCTTACCGTCACTGAGATGGATAAACTTGCACGCGGGACGGTTGCACACTTGTCGATTAAAATCTTGGCACACCGGGAGGGTGTCCAGTAACTGAAAGAAAATGTGCCAGGTACTTTTATAACAGATACTTGCTAAGTGTTCGCGAACAGTAGTTACAACAAAAAGGGGACAACTCTCACAGTATCTCACCTCAAGCACACGGAACACAGAACCACCAGCATCCATTCATTCTCTCACACCACTTTCAAAAGGAGACAAATGAATTTTGTCTCTCGAACATCATCGAGCACATTCAGACAGTTCAGTGTTAGAGCATATGCACGGTACATTACATGCTCTAAAAAATCGGATCGTAATACGAATATTTATTAATTACTACTGGTGCACGAATAATCGACAGTGTGTTTCACTGGAACAAAATTTCTGCGAATATCTTATCTGTGCGAGGAGAATTGACATTGACGGGTCGATTGTTCGTGCAGTTCGAATTAAGAGGAAAATTTGCAGTAGAACTTTTTCATTTTCAAACAGGGCAATTGCCTAGCTTCATTATTCGTACTATTACTCGTCGATTGTATGATTGTTTGGTTCGGTCCAATCGACGCAAGCTATTAAGCTCGTTTTCACTGATTTTTTTTTTTGTTTTTCTTACGATACGACACCACGGTTGTCAGACTCAAAAGAATTGATTTTACAGAATGGGCGAGAGCAAAGGATTCTGTTTCATTTCTTGACGATTCACGCGTGACTATGTCTTCCAAATCACTATTTCTTTTGTTTTTTTTCTTTGGTTTTTTTAAATATAAGTTACGTATCATTCCCGACACTCTGTGTGCAAGGAGCGTGCCTGTAAACAAGGATCTGATTCGCAAATTTTGTTGAAGCAACTAAGATATTCAGCATAGTGATTGTCTTATTAGTGTCAATTTCTAGAAAGAAGATGAAACATACGTAAACATCGTTAACAATTGAAACACAGTTGGATTTGGCATAATTTGCGAATCACGTGACGGACAAAAGCCCTCTTCTCAGCGGGCCATTCAGCACAATGACTAGACTGAAATTTTAGTGTTAACAAAAATCGTGGGAAGCAACGTGTCGCGGCTCGTTCGAAACGTTCCGCTGTTGGCTGAAAAATACGGTTTTGCTAAACAGTGACTTAAAATGTAAGACTTGACCAGTAAGAATGAGAAACAATAATCGTATCACTCGTGTGCATGTATAAATATAATATGGCCGCGAATAGAACGTCGCATATCGATCAATCTTTCATTTCACTCGGAAAAAATGGGAAACGAGTACTCGATTTTTCATAAAAACAATTGATTTGCATGACGAATACTTTGGACGTCGAGAAGCAGCAAATTAAAAAAAGGAAAAAAACGTACAGAAATTATACTTGGGACGTATTCATGTGTAGGTATGTATTCACAGGGCAGTACTCGAGGCACGAAACTTTAGTATAGACGAATTCAAAGAAGAGAAAAATGTGTAGGACAAATACGTTGAATACCGAGGCATGAGATTATTCTACATGTACGGATAAATCGAAAGTATGGAATCAAATTTGTTCGAATAATGTTCCGTTTCCGATACAATCAAACTGTTGAACATTCGTCCCATACACGTGCTAAAAAATCAAAATTCGTTAGCAAATCAGACCGTACGTTACCGACTCTACTTCTTTCAAACGCTAGTATGAAAAAAAAACTTTGGAAATCAATAGTCTCGTAGAAAAGCTTTATGTAGACAAATTTTTAGACCGCATGATTTGTACAATCCAGATAGATATATACGAAGTTCTTTTTTATAAAACCGTGGAAACCCGATCTCTCAAACCAATTGTAATTTAAGTTAGTATAATTCAAATTACAACAATAGAATCTTAGGTGACGGGTTCAGAATTTCGAATCACATTTATCAAGCGAGCATATAAAATGGTACAACTTTTCTACGTGGTATTTTGCTAATAACAGTTCGTTTCATTGACTCTAATTATATGCTATATTTTTCTATGTCCGTGCTCAGCTGACGTTACTCCGAGTGAGTTGCAAAAAGTGGAGAGATGACGAAGCAACATACTAATTCGGTTGGTACTAACATTCGAAGCTAGAAAAGTTACTGTAACTAGAATATTGTTTGAATTATGTGTTCTACACATTTATCTCGAATTTTGAATCCAATGAACGTTACTAAAATATTCTATTCTTTATGGCTCACCCAGTATACAATGTAGCAAAATGTATGCAAAACTTGCGTACAATACTCCAAGGCCAGCTACGCTATCGTCCCGTTCCTCAGATTAGCCCCGAGCGAAAGATGTATGCATATTATATGTACACACACACACACAGAGACACACGCGCAGACAGCCAGAAACACACACGTACACTCGTATTTAGGAAGATCGAATTTGAGCGTTCCGAGAATATAATAGACAAATGCAGCAAATAGATGAAACATTGAAATCGTCAAAGAAAGACAGAGAGACAGAGACAGAAAGTGTGTGAGAAGGAGAGAGAAAATGAAAGAAAGAGAAAGAATGAGTGAGCGAAAGAGAAAGAGAAAAATTCTGTCTCGACGGTTAGCGGAAAAAAAAACGTTAGATTGAAAAAGCATTAACAACCTACGAAAAGAGAACCGTTAAACTAGAAAATAACAAAAATTTCATTACTCTTACAGTGTGTACGTACGATGAAACGATTTGCGAAACCGTATCGCGCAAAAGTATAATACCATAGGCTCACCATAGAAGCGTGCAAAATATATGGATGTATTAAAAACAAATAAAGAAAGAGACAGGTATACGTCTCTGAAATTAAATCATCTTCTTTCTTTGTCAAGCAGTCACCGGTTCTACCATGTGTTATGGCGACAATGTATTAGAAACACAGCAACAGATCAATAACTTAATAATACGAACAACCGTGGTAACGAGAAAAAGAGGGAAAGAAAAAATGACCAATGATATACACAATATTTATATATTATATATTATATATGTATATAAAACATAATATATAAATATTCATGTAAATATCATGTATAATATTATACATATGTATATATATATTTATTTATTTATATATATACACATATATATACATATTAAGAATAAGAATAATGATCATAATAATAACAAATAATTCTTGCAACTGCTTAAAGAGATAATTTGCTACAAACACAGAGTCTGGTCATGCAAATAATGGCCCGGGAGAAGGGGGTGGTTTTCTGCTTGGGTGGTGATCATACGCGTTTAAATTATCCAAGATGACGTTGGCATGTCAAATCACTCAATAAGTAATTTTTTTCTTCGCAAGCAACTAGAAAAAATTAAACAATCGTATATACATATTAATCAATGACATATCCATTAATGTTTTAAGGAGATATCGTCTAAATCGTTGTTACAATACAATATTGTTCAGTACGGTATTTGCCGTATGAAAAATGCCAGGAATATGTTGGTGAAAGTCCCATAAAAAATAGTGAAAAATAAAGAAGTTCTGTTATTGGACTAGTAGTGGTCTCTTGGTCTCATACCGATATACCCGAGCCGTGGTATGTTTATACTACTTAAGTGCCATCAAGACCCGTATTGCTGACATATATCGAGAATTCACTGTAGTTCCTTTTGAACTTGTCAAAGCTGGAATAAAGTGTATGTATTTGTTACTGAAATCCGTAATGCATATACATGTAATACATACATATGAAGACGACATTACTTATAGAATGATTTAACTAGCAGCGGCGAACATATTAAAAATAAAATTAAAGAAATTCCCTCGTTTGACGTGATGAACGATCGTGAATCATAACTATTTGTTCGATTATTATTGAAGGTGTCGGAGCTCTCCTCTCTTCATCACCCAAGCATTCGTGTGCTGCCAAAAGCCGACTTGAGAGAACCGCGGGGTTTTGGTTCGCGTGCGTGAATTACAAGACTTGAAACACACACATCCACTCATTACTAAAGCTACGGAAAATAGATAAAGATATAGATTCATGGGGGTATTGTTGGGGGGGCGGGTGGGGGGTTGATCCACGCCTGCGAACCGAAACTGCCGTAGGTGGCTGAACAAAGTCAGCGATTATTGGCATTCGTATAATGTGGATATGGGATGTCGTAAGCTGTCAAATTAATAATATTCTACTGCAAATAAGTTCAACACTATAGCAACTGCGACTCCGCAACCATAACAAAAGAGCTGATTATGCTCACAAAGGACAGAAATAAGTTAAACCGTTCATCCGACCTGAACAGAGAGATTATGGAACGCAATAAAATGATTCAGGATGGAGGAAAGCTTTGTCAATTGTTTCGTAGGCGGTTCGTTAATGAAACAACACGAAATCGTTACTAATTTGCACCCTTTCTTGTCAAGTTTCTTCAGCTTTTTTCCCGGCTACAGGCATCATAAGCTCTCTATGTAAGCGATAGAATTTTCGTGTTCGTTTTCGTGGTAGCGATAAATTAATAATGACCTGGGTCGAGACCAGACAAAACGGGATAAAAGGTGATGGTATGTTTGGAATTCCAATCTCTGAAGGACAATATTAAATCTGTTTCTAGAAAGTCTGAAAATTCGAATTGAAGGAGAACATTATTTATAGTATTTATATTTTCTTACAACGTTATTATTAGCAATTTTAATATAACTTTTCTTTCTACGAATTCTGTATTCATGATAAACGAGTGTGAAGATCCTTTTTTAAGTAACTATGTAGGTAGAGCAATACTCTCTAATTCTGATAGTTAAACGTCATTTACAGAAATTATTGTACGTTTAAGCAAAACAATGTCCTGGGTCCTAGGTAACGGTATCCTTTATCAACTATTATTGTCACATTCTTCTATTTTAAGAAATATTTTTACATTATTTTTCTCTCTCAATAGCCACAACATTATTTTGGCCGAAATCACGCCATTGTCATTGTCATTATCCGAATAAAAAAAAAATGATAATAATATATAATCGACTTGGAGGGATCGCGAATCGAACGGAAGCATTGTGACGCAACGATTCTATTATAGGAACATTAATATCAATATACATGCAATACATATCGGACATTATTTAACAAACAGTCTATACCGTGAGGAAATTCTAGTGCGATAAAAAAAGATGCACAAAAAAGGTAGGATACAGAGATAAATTAATTTCGATATTAAAGCATCTGAGAATAAACTAAACAAAATATACATACAGGGTGTCTCATCCAAGTTTATTACTTGAAACAGTTCCTCTAGTTTTATTGCTTCAAAAACGAATTTATTATATATTGTTATGTTGTATTTTATTCAGAGACCGAACGAGTTATGAATTTGTACGAAGCAAGGAGATTAACATTAGGGATGATAGCATCCATAAATTTTTTCGTTTATTCTACAGCGAACTTACAAAAATATGTTTTCATTAAAAAAAAAAAAATATTTTGCAAACAATAAAAATCTGAAAGATGTTTCAAGAAATTAGGATATGTAAAACTTCCTCTATTCTTGCTTTGTCAGATCTATCAAACGTATCTCGGTAATAAAAGGATCCACAATAAACGCGCAATGTTAATGTAAGAAGCGTATATATCAAGACAATGGCATGATAGATATAATAGTAAATATGTAAATAATAATAAGGATAGTAGTCATAATAATAATAATAGAAACAATAATAACAACAATAATAATGATAATAGTAATATACGTAGTATGTTTTCACTAAGTGAATAAAAACCGATTATTTAAAAACTATTGAAGTTACAAGAAAGTTTTTAAATGGAAATTAAATAATGTAAACCTTTAAAGTTCTGGCTGCTGGTGAACTTTGATCAAATTTCGTTTTCTACATGACAATTTTATTATTTTCATTTTTTTTTTTGTATGCATGTGTGAAAAAAATGTAACAATCTATAAAATATACACTTGATTTTTAATGGTGTTCAAGACGCTGTACGTACAAATTTCTAAGATAGTGGAGCCAATACTGTCAAAAGGAAAAAGAGGTTGATGACAATGTGGATGGGGATCTTGAGAGTCACGAATTAATTGCCATGTCTAGATAGGTAGAAAAATATTTGTTCTGTGTATCACAAATTTGTAGTACGTGCAACTCTTCAAAACCTGTTTATCATAAAGACATGTGTATATTTCATGGGCTGCTGAATTCGTTCTAAAGCACGCTCTCCAATGATTTAAAAAATATACAGAGTGTCCCAAAAATGTTGTATTTCCTTGAAAAATGAGTGTTTCTTTTTAAAGAAATACAACATTTTTGCGGCACCCTGTATATACATATTTTCGATTGTACCAAAAAGGTTTGCTCTTCGTATCATCCAATTTCCATTGAAAAACTTTTTTCTTGGTTTCAGTAGTTTTTAAACAATCGAGTTTTATACATTTAGCTACAGATATACTGTATATGAATGTATTTACCATCTACGTATACATAGTAGCCCAAATAAAGTATTACAAGCTGTTTTCACCAAAAGAAATAGCAATTATCAACTTCATCTTTTTAGTTACATAAGGAGGTAGATGGTTTTTTTTTAATTTGATTTTATCTACGAGATCAATGAGGACGTCCATGAACATCATTCCCTATACGTAATAATTCAATAATTACTTTTAGAGCTGCACTTGAATAAGAAAACTCCATTTTACTGAGTTAAAATCTGTTAATATATATGTTATATGTCACTTTTTAAAAATATTCATTATACTTTAACAATAATTATAATTAATATAGGCACGGTAACTTGTACCCCCACAGTAATTGGATCCCTTAACCTATTTAACGGCAGGACGAAAGCTGAAGTCGATATTTGCTGAGGCCTGAGAGAAAGTAGCTTGTAACACTTTGTTCTGTTCATGTATGCATACGTATACATATACATATACATATACACATACATATACATTTACGTATGTAGCAAACTGCTCAACAGCAAGGTCTTGCTAATTACTGAAGAAGAAGCGTGCATCTCTTTCTTCGTGAATAGGTCTGTCTGTAGGGGGAAGGAGAGAGGGTGACGACAACGCTTTCGAAGTAGCATAATAATAATTATTGATGTAATAATAGTAGACAAACACCAGATAAGGCAGTGGTTATTCGCAGTTATAGTTGCGGTGAGCAGTCGTGAGGGAGATGCCCCCAAAAGCTACGTGTTAGCCAAAGTTACCGAGGGATCGGAACAGTGCTTCATCACCCATTTATTCTTCACAATTGATAATCGTTAAGAGCTCAGTTAATGTACATGCCTTATCGACAGTTAGGTCGTGGCTTTACGCTAAACATTGAGATCGTAGGATGATCAAACGCGTTCCTCACCCCTGTTAACCTTGAAGGTTAGCAGCATTAAAAGGTTCGAGCTTGCATTAAAGCGCCGTAACGATTTTCCGAAACTGCGAAATCTCGAAATCGAATGAAACTGTTCCACATTTGAAAGAAGGAAAATGAAAAAAAAACAATATTACGCCCTAGCATACGATGTGGCAAATCAATTTCTTACCCATTTTATGAATGTCAGGGCGCTTCTAATGCAGATTCGAGACCCAGATAAAAAACTGGTTACAATAATGAGTCTACCTGTCCGCAGCTGTCTGTGTAGACGACACAGTGAGCGTTTTGGGGGACCACTTGGGCCCCGACAGTGGCTAAGGCTGCTAAGGCGATCCACATGCAGCAAACGAGGCAGTGTTCGGTACGGTTTTTTTTTTTTTAAGTATTGGTAGCAGTTTTATACATATATTTTTTCAATTCGTATTTTTTTTTTTTGTTTTTTTTTTTAATGATATCGTCATTTATCACCAGTCGATCGAATTCGGTGGAGAGGGCACCAAAAATCAAAATGAAACACGTCGAAACGTGTTCTCGGGGCACCCAGGTACATGTACGAGAGAACAAAAAGAGTTCGAGTATGTTCGTTGTTATTGTTTTTCAATATTTTAGGATGATTTTTTTTTTTTTTTTTTTCGTTGTCGCATTGTTGGTCGAAGAAATTTCCATTGGATGCACGGTTTAAGAATGTAATTTTTTTTTTTTATCGATCGCAACGGATTTTATATTTAGTATATATTTTTTTGTCATTTTGGTGTACAGACGAAAAAAGTAGTCGATGCGAGGGTAGGGTACAGGAAAAAAGCCGGGGAGGGGGGTGGCGTGTAAATCGCGTGAAAATAAAAGGGTACACCATGCGGCGACATCGTGTTGTTGTTTACGGAAATCGTGTGTTGTTCCCATGTAAACGTATGTAATTTTCGTTTTCATTTTCATTTGTAGTTTTTTTTTTTTTTTTTTTTTTAAGTCCGGTGACAAGTTGATGCATGTACCAGGGTGTATTCGTTGCAACGTTTTGCCGTTGGCGTTGTTTCCGAGTGATGGGGCGAACATGACGGCGATAATGCAGTGCACACATACCAAGCCAGCATTTATCAATAGATTTAGACGTATGTGTGTACGTGTATAACGTGTATAACGTGTAATAACGTAGATCGATTACGTTTACGTGTCACGGTAGAGAAATCGCGAACGCGTATACGTATGTTTAAAGCAAATTTTGTAAGGAAAAAAAATAGAGTTGTATTAAAACCAATCCGTCACCAAAAATTCGTTGTTCAGAAACGATCCGTAAATCCGTTAATGTGTGATCACAAGCAAATATACGTTGTGAGCGCGTGTGTGCATATATGTGTGTTCGTTTGTATGCGCAATGGCGACAGTTTGTATTTAGTGTGTGTGTGTGTGTGTGTGCGTGTGCGTGGAGATCATGAGAGATCCGTAAAAAGAAAAAGGACGAGGAGAAAGGATAATGATTACAGGGAGAATGATAGTTAACGGTTTACGGTGATTCGTTCCCAGCGCACGGGACGGTGGGAAATATTCACAATCGCCACATAAATGTAATCAATCGAAGATCGGCGGATCGAGGTTCCGTAGTATGTCGTTGTAGATTCCGAAGAGCGGGGAATAATTCAGGGGCGTGTGGCGTTTCAGGATGAATTTCGGGATTGGAGAGTGATTCGGGCACGTGCGTGGCGGACCATGACGGATTGTGGGGATGTTGCGTCGGTTCGTATCGTGGATGGTATACCAGGGATGAAAGCGTTGACGGGACGAGATCAAACAGTATGCGTGGTAATTTTCGATCGAAAGACGTGCGTGGTGGATATCCAGGCAGAGGGCAAGCATGAAACAGAAAGTTGAAAGAGTGGTTATGAAACGATCGGCGAGTAAACGTGCAGAGACTGGTATGTGGATCATGTTTGGAACCATTCACTGTAATTTGTATAGCTACGTGGCTAGAAAATTCTCATTCCATTTTCATTCGTGTCAGCTAATAGATACAGTTGTTTCTTATTCTCTATCAACTATATAACAATTATAAAAATATGTATTTATAGAGAAAGAGAGAAAGACAGAGAGAGAAAGAGAGAGAGAGAGAAAGAGAAAGAGAGAGAGAGAGAGAGAGAGAGAGAGAGAGTACACACAATAAACAATCTTGTTCGCATGCGCTTAAGTTTTGTCGTTCCCGTGGGATGTCGTGTGTTCGTGTGTTGTGCGTGTTATTCGTTCGATATTGAGTATGCTGATGGAAGCTGAAAAAATTGGACTTTAATAAGAACAATCTTGCTAAGCGATACATCGGTTCCTCGGTCATTCTTTTCCAACCTTGTGTAAGATAAAAAGTGAATAGCCGGTTTCAGAATATGAGGGCAAATTTATAAGAAGGGCTCTCATACAGATAGTGTACATACATACACACACTGTCACATTCATAATGTAAACCTATTATTTTATATTATCCATTTTACAAGCGAAAACAAAGAACCAAGTGCTGTGCTCTAAACATGTACAGTGTTTACCCGATACATGCCCAAAACACGGGTCCTAGCCAGGGACATACATCGCGTAGGAGATATTACTCTAGCTCCTTGGCCCCTCACGGGGTATACCCCGAGGCAGTGGGGATCTGGTACTTTTATCGGTTAGACATTTGGGACATATATAGAGTAAACACTGTATCTACACACTCGAATGACTCGACACGATACAAATTAAATCTGTTATCGACAAGCATTTCCATGACTCAATAAAGAGTTGAGAATAATCCATTGCGAACTGAAAATTTATATATTTTATTCGTATTCTTCCGGCACAGTATAAAATGAACAACAACGATATTAATAATAGTACTAAAAATAGCAATAATGACGATGGTGACGATGATGATAAGTTCTTTGTGATAGAAATGATTAAAACACACAAATTCCGTAGAAAAAGAATCACGTCCACAAACGATGAAATGCTAATTTCATTTCAATTTCTCCTACCCGTTCAGCCCAATTTCTTCAACCGCCATTTTTAGACACATGCGTGAAGAAACATCGTGACGTCGACGATTGTGTTACAATTGAATGCACGTACAAAATTGAAAGAGAGATTACAAGAAACAAGACCAGGTATAGAGATAGAATTCACAAAGAGATATTTATTTCGTCCATACAATAATAGCGTGGAAAGATACACAAAAGAAATGAATGAGAAACAAGCCAGTACTATGTACCTCCTACGAACATTTTGCGTGGAAGCCGTAAGTGTTCTACGTGTGTACTCTATAGAGAAGCGTTTTATCGGATCGAGTACCATTTATTGATCGTGAAGCTCCAAGTGTTCAAGCTTGCATGTGCGACAAAATAAAGTGCTACTGCGATACTTACATCGGAAAGAGTGCTTCACATCGGTTTCTATAACATAGGTGTACATAGATAAGACAGAACTGCGAGGTACCCAATAGAAATCGATCAGAACTCGAAACTTAACAGCTCGTTGAAATTAATCGACAGAGTGATTTCTCTTGGATAAATTTTGCTGGATACCGGAAGTCAGTTCTATCTATTCATATTCACCTATCGGCCGTCACACGTTGGACGTTAGAGTGCGGCGATAAACCATCGGTCAAATAGTCTTGGCCATTTGAGAGTGCAGCTCCGGCTTAATTTGCTCCCTGTTCGTGCGGTGCCATGAACATGTATTTTACGCATTTACAAAACGTAATGGCATCGACGAGTCGTGCTCAGAAACCACGTGAGACGGTGCGCGTTTCGTGTCACTCGCGCATACGTCTCTTTCGCCGTCCATCGACACGAATGGGCAAATCAAAATTCGAACTCCGATTGTAATCGCGTATTCCCATTCGATACTCATGATTTCATCACTTTGTTTTTTCTACTGTATATATACACAGAATTTTATTCTGTGCGTATATACATGCATGCATATATACATACAAACATACATATTTTATATGTACATATGTGTATATACACATATTTTATATATATATATATATTTGTATGTATGAATATGCAATTACCGACCTTGATATATTGATATATGTACACAGTAGTGCACGGTTGTTATAATTGTATCAGTTTGGTGGACAGCATAAAAATTCTCATGAGCAGGACACGTAATTGTCGTCTCACCGTTATGATTGTAATAGCGATGGGTACCCGAGATTCTTCTGATTAAAATAAGTCCAAAGACGATGTAAATCGGACTATTTTTATCGATTTAAGCACTGATCGTCCATCACGAGATGACAATGATTTTGCACCTCTCACTCTTGACGTCAGGCAGCCGGACCCCACACTTTTTCGCCTAGGTTCTTGTGGAAACGGTCAACATGGGTGCACAGCGTCACCACATCTGTTCCAGTCACACTCGGCACGTGCTTTGCTGTCTTCGTCGAGCGATTCGGCCAATAGCGGAAGACGTGTAGCGCGAAGTGGGGATATCACGTGGTACCTACGAGTTTTTCACCGCCATCTCCCGTTGGACGAACAGTACATCATTAAGACGTGAATTAAATTGGCAAAATTAGTCCGATTTACCTCGTGTTTGGACTCGTTCTAATCGGACGAATCTCAGTCATCCCTTGGTACTACAAATTTAAAAGTAACACGATAATTACTGATTACAATGATTACATGTTCAGTTTTTCCAGTCGTGGCATTGTGTATATTGTATTCGTTCTCGATCCTCGTCTATTGAGTGAGTTTGTAGCGACGCCCAGCTCGAGGAACTGACAAGCGAGCTTGACTCGAGCAAATTGAACCGTGTATTTCTTCTGCAATTCTATCCGTGCACTACTGTACGTAGAATATTTACGAGTTTACTTTCTTGACACAGAACGTCAGCAAACAATCTGCGTAGCACTCTTCTCTCCTTTTTGAATCGCAAGGCAGTTTGAAAGCGATCAGAACAGGTGTAGGCCTCGGCGCGATACTTGATGCGATCAGAAGCGTGGATTATTTGATATGAAATAGAGATGCATGTACAGCGTTTTTTTTTCCGGCGACACTGCCTTTGAAATCGCGACTCATCGGTAACAAGTGCGACGTGGCTCCCGGTTACCGAGACTCGACGTGTTGCAAAGGTCTTTGTCCATGTGCCAAGCAGTTACAAAACAATTCAGTAGGCACACGCGCGAATATAAGAAAATTCTTACGCAGGCGATTAGCGGCGAAATAATATAATTCGAAGCTTGGATATGAAGCTGACCGAACGCAGGATTGGTTAGTTTTGGGGACTGGGGGTTCTTTTTGAAAAAGATCGACTTGCGTACTCATTTTATCGAATTATTCGGAATCTTCTCGGTCATTGCCGTAAACTGTAATTTAGCAGTTTGGAACAAAACACAAAATTTTCTTCTCGCGACTTATGCTGTTCTACAGGTGCATCGACGCAATTCCGATTCTTATTTAAATTATAATAAGAATCTTGTTGCTCCTTTGCATCGTAGTGGAATAAAGAAAATTATTCTTTTTTTATATCCAATATTGTTATTATCAGTTTTAAGCACTGGAAAACAAAATTAATATCAGATAGACACAATAGTCGCGTTGTATTCGATTATCTTTTGGTGTTTTTTTAACAAGGAATCAAGCTGCTCAAGATTTCTCATAATAATTTTATAATAAATTTGGAAGCAACGAAAAATGTATTAAAATGACCCCTGTTTCGTTTATCCTTCGCTACAGTAATTTTAGAACCATAAAAAATATTCTCTTGCACAGTTTGTACGTATGATGGTGCAAATGAACAAGAGCAAATGGCTGATTTGTTTAAATAAATACTAACTAATAGCATCGATCTTTTTCAACGGTTAATGGAAACGGTATTGGAAGTAAAACTAGATATAATGTGGCGATTGTTCGTAAGAATTATAGGATGCAAATGGGAGAGTCGAAATGATTTAATACGGGTAAACCTAAATATTACTCCTTCGTGCCTCCAAATTTCGCAATTAAAGCGCAACTAAAGCTGCGGCACGGGTGTGTGAATAGGGTTACGTACGGTGATGTGAGGGAGCTGGTGGTGGTGGTGGTGGTGTAAATGACATAATTTTTACGATCAGAGAAACGAGAAAGAAGTAGAGAAGTAGAGGAAGAATAGAGAAAATAGTGAGTTGTACGCCCGTATTATGGCGTTCCTCGTAATGAAAGCGGCTAACATCTACAAGATTTCAAAGACGACCATGTGCTTGGTAATGTCTGGGCGCGCTCGGCAAGTACAGAACGATTCCCGATGAACAATGAAATGAGTGCGTACAATTTACTATTATCTTGTTCACCGAAAACTCTTCAACTGCAATGTATTGGAATCTGTCCGAACAAAAATATATAAAACAAGAATATACAACAACATTTCATAACGGATTAAGAACAATGTTACCAATTAATTCACAGTAAAATAATTAGAAAATGAGAAAAGGCTAAAACCAATATTACGTAGAGGAGCGAGTAATGATACAAGCACCAAGTCGACTAGATACCGTCAAAGGATATGTATAAAACAAGGGAAGCAGGAAGCGAGGCTAAGACTGTGAGCAATAATGGACGCAATATCGAGTAATACACGAGTATATATGTAGTATATATAATATATTATATAATACTATATATATATATCTTTTTTTTATACATATATTTATATTTTAGAACTTACACACACACACACATACACACACGCACGCACACACACACACACACATGTATGTGTACATATATTTATATTATATCCCTATATATACATATATATATACAAACATGTATACATGTATATGCATATATGTATACATATATATGTACATATATATACATACATAGGATTGCATTACTAGGGATTAGCGAGTTGTTGGGAAGTTCTGTTTCGATAGAAAGAGATGAAATAAGAAGAAGCATTAATAAAACAAATATTCATGCATTTCTCAAGCATTATTATTACAAATACTGGCTGACTCCTTGACAAACCCCGTGAGCGTGCACGCGCGAAAACGCATTCGGGACCTTCGAAGACTCGTTTCTTAGTTGTTCCTTAATTCTTTTCTTTTCGTTAATCTATCATCTCACAATCATTCAAACTTGTTGCTGAAACTCTATTCTGTTATTTCCTTGAGTCGATGGCGCAGATTACACGTGGTTAGATCTCCTATACGATCTATTTTTTTTCGATTAAATGGACGACGTGTCAGTCTCGTGGGACGTCTTCTCGCAACACGCAGCTTTCATCACGCTGTCTACGTGATATCGTGCAACGTGTGTGTAAATGTGAATGTGTATATGTGTGAGTGCATATGCGTCTACATGCATACAAGAGTTCAAGATTATAGATAAATCTCTTTAAACATAATTATACAATTTTCAAAATTTCGTTACACTTTGAAATCTTGTGCACACTCTTTCTTATTTTCTTTTTTCTTTTTTCTTTTTGTTGCGCGTATGTGCATGTATGCACGCAAGCATGGTGTTCACGCGTATCCGCGTTTATGTGACGTCTAGACGAAAGATTCAGGACGAAACGGTACGCAATTATAAATTACTATTTATACGCGTGTAATATACGTAGTTTCGTCGTGAAACCTGTTTCTTCTCTTATTGTTTATAATCCTTATTCAACAGTTTAGTACATAATATTATCATTATTATTATTATATATGCTTATTTGTCTATTATTTCGCGACTTATGGCTACTTTTCTCTTTTCGTTGCACGATATCTATATGCAACACTGATAATGTAGTTAGGATTTTTGTCGTATTTATATGTACGTATGTATAGATTTATATATAAATATAATAATGTGTGCGCATACATATATGTATATATATATTTATTTATTTATATATATATATACATACATATATGTATACATATATATGCAATGTAAGTAGATCAGACGTTGTGCTTTTTACGTGTTCTCGTCGAGTTAATCGGCTACTTCAGTACACGTGTGTTCTTCGTGTGCGACGGTGTATGAGTGCAGGGGGAAGGCACTTCTGCTGTTTTTCGTTCGATATTTCGCCGAGAAACTCAGATCCGCTGTTCATCTTTCTGACTGATTGTCTATCGAACTCGATTTTGATCGTGGAGGTTATCAAATAATAATAATAATGTTGAATTTTTATTGTTTTATAGACATGGTAGAGCGTAGCTGTAAATATCTTTTCGAACGATAAATTAGCTCATTCTAAACTAGAAATGTTTGCGCAAGTTTATATCCTAAAAATATGTATAACAACGACATATTACACTTTTCAGAACTACCTGAAAGATTGTGCAAGATTGTGGAATCAGTATAATCAAACAAAAAATCCTCGACACATTTATACCTATAGGTAAAAAGAGTCAGCGGGGTCTTGTTTTCCGGGGAAAATCTGAGAAAAATCAGCCACCCTCTCGATAGTGTACAAGAGTGAACAACAAGTCAAGGAACACTGGTGTCGTCAGTTCGTGTGCACGAGTCTTTATAAGCCGAAGAATACGTGTCACAACTCAATTTGTCTGTTCTAGGAGGCCAAGGAAGTATGATCGTCGAGATTGTGTACCTGTATCGAAAGTGTGTGTGTGTGTAAGCACACTTGCGAATGTGAGTACCGGTTTTCGTCGTGTCTATAGATGCATCCGGTTGTTACACATTGAAAACTATCACAACGTATCGCCTTTAGAGGTATTTCAGCTAGCGCGGAACAAAGACAGCCTCTCCGCTCTGTTTCGTTCGATAAACGATACAAAAGTAACCGTCGTATACTCTGCCACTATGGAAGACCGTGTTTCTGAACAATGTTACGCTCAGAGGATAGTCATATGGTTGCCACAAATTTAGTACTTTGTGCGTGTGAGCGCATTCTGCGAAATACGCGATCTATCTTCGCGATGAAGGGGGGAGAAGATGCCTTTGCCACTCGCGAATGAACAAAGGGAACCGTGACAACACGTAACAGAATTTATAATAGTTTCTAACAGCGATGGTTCATTTTTTTTTTTTCACGATGTCGCTTAAACGCGATGCATTGCATTGTCGATTAAATAGCAAAAAGATTGAATCTACAATCCAGTTATATTAGGCCGATTCCAAGATTTTAACTTACGGCGAAGGATTTCTTGAAGCTCAAAAATCTTTTCTTTAATCAGAAAATATTCATTCAATCAGAGAAAATTAATTAGATTTGCGTGCTAGCATGGTTCCATTCGTTTTGTTAATGATATAAAGAAAATTCTTATTTACACGTACATGGATCTACATATACATATGTATATCATATTACATACGTATACGTATATGTACTATATATATATATATGTATATATATGTATATATATATATCATGTATATCCATCTTCGGTCAGTTTTACCATCTCGGCTAAAACAGGCTTTCAAATCACTGGCAAACACGTGTACGAATACAAAGAAGAGAGCAATTAATTCTATACGAGCAACTGTACTCGTGACATCATTATTCCGTTCGAACGTTATCCCCTTCTCCGTAAGAAATGCACAACTACTAAAGTACATTGACACGTATGCGTGTGTATTTGCTCTCTGTAGAGTGTTCGTGTGTCAGTTTTTGAACCGTTTGTGCGGTCGTGTGTCATTTAATGCGCATGTGAACTCGTTTTCATTTTCTGTTATCCGTTATTAGTCTTATGTTTCCTCTATCTCTTCTCTCAAAGATCAGCCTCCTGGTTCTTTTCTTTTCGCTTCTCGTTTTTTTTTTTTTGCTTTTCAGTTTTGCAAATTCCTGTCGATACATGTAATATTTGTCATTCGTTTACTCTGATTTCCGCTTAGGTTCGCTCGTAATCATCTGTTCGCTCGACTAAATGCATAAGCTCGAAAGTTGCAATTGACGAGGTTCACTGTGTGCAACAAACTCCCCCGAGTTGAATCCACAAAAGGACACGAGGATGACCCCTCGTGTTTCACATGCTAATTACATACTATCTAGATAAATATACTATTATCAATATTACCGTTATTATAGCCCTAAATAAAATAAGATAGGACGATGTCTCTGCTAAATCTATGCATATGTTAATTAAATTATACACACACACACACACAAACACACGCACACGCACACAAACATGCGCGCGCGCACACATACATTCGTATATATATATATTTATATATGAATTAAAAGGACTGCCACGTACACGGCGGCATTTCCATTTCAATCTTATCGATGTGCAAGGTGTTTCTAGGAAACATACGTTACTATAGTTCAGTTAAACCCTAAAACTAAATAGAAGGGAGAGAGATCAGGTCGGTGGAAACTCCATCTCGAGAAAGATTGGAGGTCTACAATAAGAATAAAAATAATACAATATTTAAAAAGTACGATCAACAGGAGTCTAAGACCTCCTACAATTAATTTTCTCTGCTTCCCTCTTTCTTATTTTCCTCTAGTCCTCTCTCCCCCCTCCTTTTTTTTTTAGAGTAAGCTATACGTCAAACGATAAAAATTAAAATCTGAGAAATCGATAAACCAACAATATATATATATATATAGTGAATAAAATCAATCGATCTCGAATAATTCTCGAACAATCGATTGAGAAACTTAAAAATGTACGTCGAACCAGCCAACTGGATTTAAATTCGTTTTAACTTCTACGGATTTAAAAGGCAAGTGTCGCGCACGTGAATATGTGACTTAGGCCGAGCGTGGTTTCCGTCCATTCTGGTGTATGTATGTCTCTATATATATATACATATATTATATTTGTACAATATTTATATGTATATACACACAGTATCTTTCAAATATATTCAAAATATTTTTAAATATAAGAAGAATACAGTAAAATTCTGAGGAAACATTTCTTTCGAATAATATTCGTCGCAACAGATAAAATAATGTACACTAAACAAAAAAGAAAAAAACGGAACAAATCGCGCGGTGGCGCGTCGCAATAGAAATTTTTTAACAAAAGTAAAATTACTGCTAGGTAGGCCAACTAAGATCGACGAATTTTTGACCTATAAATAAAATTGTGATTATGAACTAGGCAACGTTAAACGTTATGGGAAGAAAACGGAGAAATTATTAAGAAAAATCCCGATGACTTGTACGAAACGCAAAGTTTTAACTCTGGCAAGTCTTCATAGATCCACTTTAACAGACGATGACACGTAGAGATTAAAACGTGAAACAATGGATAAATACGCCTTTCGTGAACGTTGTTCAAAAGTACCCCGCTAATCGTCGAACAAAACGAAGAAATTGAGAGTGACTTAAAATAGTCTTCGCGTTGTTAGTCATTACATAGTTCAAAACGCTTTAAAGTGGAATCGGGTCAATAAGGCACTGTTCGCCGACAATGTCTGACTAGAAAATGAATCTATTTTCGGAACTCTTGTTTATTTCTTAACTTTTCTTCGTCTTTTCTTCTAACAATTCAATTCTCGTTTTGCATTCGCTCTCGGTTGGTATTCTCTCTTTCGTGGACGGGAACCGCGTGCAGTTTCTACAGTTCGCTCAATTCCTCATTATAGTATCATGTATTTAACTAACAGTCTACTAGGTATTTCAATCCCTCTAATGTCTTTAACAACAGATATAAGAGAAATTTCCTTTTAGATCAATTGTTAATTTTCGCACGGTTCTTGGGGAAAGACTAGGATTGCTATTCGCCTCGGTTTCAGTCGGTTTGTATAGTATATGCGATACTTATACTATACAGATCTCCTTTTGCTGCATGATTATTTGATCGTTCTGTAATGAGTAGGTATTGTATCGAGGAAAACAAGGATTTTTCTTTTTACTTTCAGCATCACAAACAGCTCTTTTAATATTTTATGATTTTTCTCTACTTATCTATTGTAAATATATATACATATATTTAAAATTGACAACAAACAAAACTGAAGTAAGTTTAATCGATTCTTATATTTCCAACAGTTTAATATCCTCGATCTAGTTTGATCGCCCAAGTTCCGAATCAGTCCTATTCAAAATAATTATTCCGCACGGACAAGGCAGAAAAATGAAAATTATAATACTGTACGTAAAATACAGTTAGAGGTATGCTAGTTTGTAGTACTCAGCGATCGATCCTTTTGCTGTCAACCCTAAATAAGCGGTGCATGCGAAAACTGCATCCACTGACAGCGAAAAGGTTAACGGACAGGCTTGCCCGCGTTGATTCTGGCACTCTCCTACCATGAATAATTGTCAATTTCAATATAAAGATTCTGACTCTTCGTATAACAAAATGAGACCAATACAACAGCAGTCTAGTGTCGTAATTCCTTAAATTTTTCTCAGGACAGATCTTTCTTGGGAGACATCCACCGTGCGAGCGTTATATGTACGAATAATTCTGTCGAAGTCGAAGGGAACGCTGAACTCGAAGACCGACGGGCGCCGTTCGTGACCGAAAGAGAGAATGCAAAGAGCCCAGAAGAAGGAACCAGATATTCAGCAGCAAGAGAAGAAACTCTTCGCTCGCGTTCCTCAAAAAAAGAAATAGTTTACGAAGTCTTCATCTTTTTGTATGGCTGCATGATCACACCGGAACTCACGGGGATAGCTACCTGCGGCTGTGCCGCTATGGTAGCAGGATTTGGAATTTGAGGGATTTGTTGGACACTCGGTACACCGGCTGTCGGTACACCAGCAGCGACTCCAGGAACACCAGGAAGAACCGTGTACGGGTTTTGTACGTACGGGCTACCTTGAACCGCCGCGCTAGGTATCGATGCCTGTACGTAAGGATTTGGTAGGATCTGTTGCCTCATCAGAGAATAAGGATTGATGTGAGTACCCGCCGGCGGTCTCGAGTACGCTAATAGTCCAGCAGACAACGGAGAAGTCAAGGCCCCTGGAATACCAGCCAGGTTAGGAATTACCTGCCTGGGTGTCGCTGCTGTAGCTTGTAATCCAGCCACCGCTGGATTCCCTGCTGCAGCTGCAGGATTTACAAGGGCCTGTTTGTTTAAAGCTACCCCGGTGTAATTCAGCGCCGTCAGCTGGTTAATAGGATAAGATTGAGACGCTTGCGACAGTTTAATAGCTTTCGCGTAATTCTTCTGGGCAACCTCTTTCGCCAGAGCTGCTGGATCGAGATGACTTGGCAACCCGGACGCCATACCCAGGCTGTTCAGCATGTTCAGACTGGCAACGTTCGAGGCGTTGTAATTCGACATCGAGGCCATGTTCGTCACCGACGGTACATTCGACATGGACGCCATCGAAGCCATAGAGGCCATCGAGACCATATTGACTACACCTGGCATCGAGGTTAAACCAGCAACCGAAGTCAGCGGGCTCATCGCGGGCTGTACGGAGCAAGCAGCGGAATATGCCAATTGGTTCTGTAACTGTTGTTGTTGCTGCTGCAATTGATGCTGTTGTTGCAACTGGTGTTGGTGTTGCTGTTGTTGCTGTTGTTGCTGTTGTTGCTGTTGCTGTTGTTGTTGTTGTTGCTGTTGTTGTTGTTGTTGAGCCTGCTGTTGTTGATGATGACTTTGCTGGTGCTGCTGATGCTGAGATTGCTGTTGAGTAATCGTCGAAGGACTCGAGTGATTCAATTCGGGGGAGTTATGCACGTTTTCGGCATCGTGATTTTGCGTAGTATTCGGCTGCTTGTTACTGCCGTTACTATTATTACTGTTATTGTCAGCAGTTGGAGGTGGTGGCGGTGGGTTGTTGCAGGGATCCATCAGCACGCCATTGTTGGCGTCGGCGCAGTTATTGACTGTGGCGCCACTGGTTCCCTGGGAGGAGGAGGAGGACTGAACCACCACCGCGTGGTGGTTGCTTTGCACGTTCGGGGGTTGCACGACCGATTGGTTAGAGGTTTGGGTGGGTAGGGGTGGTGTTCCAGTGTACTCACATGACACAGGCACGAAGGGCTGCTGCAGCTGCATTAACTGTTGGTAGGTCGTCGCACTGGTAGGCTGATAGACCGGCATGCCGGACTTGTCGCCCGCCGGTCGTTTATACGGAACCATTCCTGGGAAGGCCTGTAAAACGGAAGCGCATATATCTTTACAGTTAGCGGGGGCAACTTTGGTATTCAGGGAGGATCGCATGGAAATTTTGTTGAAGGGTCTCGACTTTTAATTCGTTTTTTTTTTTTTTTTTTTTTTGGTTCTCCTTCTTTTCGTAATTTGTTTGCCTCTTGGTCCAGGTGGAGCGGGAAAATTGGTTCGAGGTCTTCCAAGGTATCTTCCATGAAAAAGTAGCTTAACGTCGAAGCGGTTCGATACTGAGAAGCTTGGCTATAAAAATTCTGGCTCGACAATCATTTGAAAAGTATCCCCGTGTATTTTCGTCTGAACGCGACGCTTCGCTACAGCGGTAAAATTAATTTCAAATTGTAAAACACTGTTTTCCTTTAGCAACTCCATGCACGAGTGACTCGCGGATCTCTCGAAAAGCAATACATATATGTACAATTGGTGGAAACGGCGTAGAAACGATGTATATATTTTTTATTATTCTTGCTCTATAATAGGCACGCGACTGCGAGAGAAACGGACAAACAACGTACTGAGCGAGATTGGTATGATTCAATGGTTAGATTCTGCACTTACAAAGTTCTCGTAGTAGAACGATCCGACAGACTTCACGTCCATCTGCAACAAAGACAGGATTGGTTTCAACTAATTTCACGGAGGAGGCTGTGTTTGTATTATCGATTATTGAATTAATAGGACGATGGCAATTGAAGGAGAAGGTCGATTGGACTGGTCACTTTTCCAGAGAAACAGAATAATTTGGGGGGATTGCACACGAAAATAGTTGGCTTGTAGTTGTAATAAGTAGTCAACACAATAAATAATAATAATGATGATGATGAGGATGATGACGACGACGACGACGACGACGACGACGACGATAATGAGATAATGATGATGATGAGATGAAGATGATGATAATAATGACGATGACGATGTCGATAATAATAATAATAATAGTAGTAGTGGTGGTTGTGGTGGTGGTGGTGGTGGTGGTGATAATAGTAGTAGTAGCAGTAGTAGTAATAGTAGTAGTAGTAATAGTAATAATAATATAGTAGTAATGGTAGTGTGTGAAAGTTGTGCCGATGACGCAGCTTGCGGCGACGTTCCCAAATGACGACGTTCGTTGTTGGATAACTGTAAAATTGTTCAGTATGTTTTCTTTCGCTTCCCTCTGTTTCAACTATTTGAGAAAAAAGTGAAGCGTGCTAGAAAGACCAGCTACAGTTTCGATTATGGAAGAAGACCGTCACAGGGCCAATTAAACAGAGAATCGTTGGTCCTGTTTTAATTGGAGAATCAAATAAATCCATTATAAAAGTATCACCGACGAACATGAACACGGAACGTGACCGTTCTCCGATTGATGGAGAAAAGAAAGATTTCATTTTCATTCGGTTTTGCGGATGGCAAGTTCCCCGTACTATTCGCCATATTCCGTTCGTTTGACGCAACAGTCGTACTATGATCGTAGTCAAAAGCAAGAGCCTTCGTGAAGGCGAAAACAAACAGAAGAGGAAATGAAAAAAAAAATAGAGGATCAACAAAAATTTGATTAGACGTTCCTCCATCGACTGTATTCGTCGATGACAGTCGCGGGGAACAGAATGCGATAAACGAAAAGTTGTATAGGTCGAAGTGAAAGTTAGAAGCTGCATATGTAGTACGGATGCAAAAGCTGGAAAGCTAGTAAGGTCCGAGTAGAGTGGGGGAACTGTGTAATTGTGAACTGTTACGACAAATGATTGTATGTTTTGTAGTATAGTATAGAAATGTCGGGGTATAACACGTCGAGAAACGAAATACATACAGTGTTTACTCGACATATGTCCAAAACAGGGGTCTAGTCAAGGACATATATCGGCCAGGAGACTATTCTTTGATCCACGCCGAACGTAGAAAATGACAATAGTGAAAATAGGAAATAATGAAAAACAAGTTTTATAATAAGAATAGTAGTGGTATTCTAGTTTCACACCGATATACCCGATTTGTATTTTGTTACACTAATCGGCGACCGAGGTCATATATAGAGTAAACACTGTACAAAAGTACAAATTTTATTAAAAAACAATTTGCTGGTTACATAAGAGGAGCATTGGTAGATAGGGAGCATTGTTGTAAGCTCGGATGTAGTGGAAAATGATCCGACTAACTTTACGGTTTTTCCGAGACATATGTATACAAGATGACTTAACGTTTTATGTTTCTTGATATTGTGTGCTGGAATTATTTGAAAACGTTTGAATATTCCGTAAGGAATGAACGAAAGTCACTGTGAAGCTTCGTGATGCGAATGATGGTATTACACGCTGTCTATAGTTTTTCTAGGTTGAATAGTGCGATAGGTTTGAAGCCGAGATTAATTGTTTTCTTAGATGAATGTTATGCTTTTCATGTAGTGTTGTTTCAGAGTTCAGTTGTTTAATTCGGTGTAGTGCAACATGAGGTATTTCCAATTCAATAGAAATCTTTCTTGGTCGTGTAACAGGACACAGATTAACAATCTGTCTGTAAGCTGTCTACTTGTGCTCTTAGCAGTTCCGACGTGACTCTGAAATCGACAGACACATAGAGTTTATTTCGCAAATAAAAGAAAAGGAGACCAGTGAAGACACGACGAGACGAAAAAATCAAAACCCCGGTGAAAGCTGAAAGAAAAAAGATCGCGGGAGTACGGTAGATCGCTGGTACTATAGATAAAAGACAAAACTTCCGGGTCATCGACCAGAGCGTCAAGGGGATGACATATTACACCATCACCTCGGTAGTCGCTTAAGCACAACATGCATCATCGGCGCAAGCTCGGAGTTTACACAGATCTATCGCTCCGTAAACGCAGTACCAATGTCTTGTCTCAAACGTTTTATGTATACTCGTGCGATTCTATCGATCGATTCGTTCAGTTTTATTTGTCTCTCTAACAACATGGTCCTAACGTTTGGAGATCAGAATTGTTATTCTCGTCACAGTACTTGCGTCTGATTAAATTACAATTTACGAGTTGCTAATAAAAATAGAGTAAAAACTCAATTAAGAAATTACGTATACATATATTCCATAGAATACATGCATTTGAATGGTGTATACTGCAATAGTTGGTTAACCCTAACAATAAGTCGAATTGTATTTCGAATTTTACAGAAATGTGCGCGCGGCTTAAACTGTCGAGCGCAGCCGTCGATCGGACGCGTCGAATCGATGGATCTTAGATCGATCACGAGCTCTTTGTGTTGTTGGCAAAAGAGTTCACCATGGAGTGAGTTTATATTAATCGTTTGAGTACCACGAGTTTTTGAAGAAATCGGCGCGCAATAACGACGGAATACAAGTACGTGCGAGCAACGGTAAATTAAGAAAAAGTTGATTATGTGCACGACCGTTGTAGAATTTTCTCTTGAAAAGGAATCGTTATGATGATTGCTAAAAGTTACAATACCTAACGATAGAAACCGAATGCATCGTCAATTACACATCGTGATTCGATTTAACGTTGTTTTTCGAAATAGAATGAAAGCAAAGCGATCGCGTTAAGTGGTGCTCAAACGGATCGAAATAGTATACTGATATCAGCAACCACGAATATTGTTCGTTTGGTACCGAATGGACATTCTGTGATTTGGAATCGAATTGGCTAATTCGTGGCTGATGATCGAGAAACCGATAATAAGCGATCTATAAATACATTACGAGGCGTAAGCTCTGATACAAACAACATTGCAACGAACGACAGTACGAAGCAAAATCAACAAGAAAAGTTTATGAACGAAAATTAAGAAGAACATATTGACAGAGACGGATAGATCTTCGAATATTTTGTTTTTTTTGTTCTTCCGAGAAGTTAATGATACACAGGTGTACGCGTATCGTACGTTGTAATTATTACAAGCGTGGTATCGTGAAAAGAATATAAAAAGAATGAGGTTTGAGGAAAATATGTGCGGTGCAATTAAAAGTATCGTCTCGAATACTGCCGATGCTCGAATTCTACGGAGCGTGTGACCGGAACACGCGGAAAATGTCCCTCGAGGACCGTGTACTGTTGTTCCGAGGCTAAATAGAAAAATACAGCGGGCCTCTTGTTAGAAATATTTTAAAAAAATGAGAGACAAGAGCTAGAGCTCGAAGCGCGCTCGGCAGTGTATTCACAATCGCAATAACCATGTATTCGTAACTTAAAGATAGGGCTACAAGGAACTTTCGAAAAATGGCCCCTGAAACTCCACGATATTTGTTCCCATTCGGCTTATGTCTATCTTTGGCGAACTAAATGAAGATTATGAAACATCATCTGGATGTTGATTACGAATCTGCAGTTGAAACAAATTTTTATACCATGGATTTCCATTATTCTGCTTGAACGGTATCGAGAATGAACATTTGTCAATTCGAATAGAACCAATTCAAGTATAGTTCCACCTCTCCCGAGGCGGGAGACGATCGTGATTCAAAAGTTATGACAAAAAGATAATAGTTGTTACACTACATTTACTCTAATATCGGCCAAAGTGCACGTTACTCGGGACTTTCCCCTCCAGAATGGAAAGTCTGCAGCATATCAGCGATTCAGCAATATCGCATTTGAGGTCCCGATTTTCTGCATAATTACCACACAACACCTAATACTTAAAACGACACTGTACGATTCGAATGAATAACCCGTCAATTTTGTACATATATAGTATGTGAAAAATGATTTATACAAATTCTAATAAATCCACGAAAGATTTCAAATGATTTGTATTAATGTGTTCACACAATTTATACAATGATAAACCAAAATCGAAATAATGTGTTTAAATGATTCAAAGTGAACCGAAAACATGAAATGAAATTGAACGGACTAGTTGCATCCAATATTATCAGGAAGTATAAAAGTGAAATTCGTAATTCTTGGAACATTTTCTAAGAAAAGTAAAGAAAACAAAGATTTTAATCGAACGCGACACAGGTACACAAGACGAACGTAACAATTACATAAATGGAGTGAAAAGAAAAAAGAGAGAAGAGAAGTTCAGTGGTCTGTTTCGGTGTTAAGCAGTTAAGAGCCGACGAGTAGAAATAGAATAGAATAGATGGAGTTATATGTTTGTCGGCTAGAAGAAGAAGAAGAAGAAGCATAAACGGAGGGGCCATTTTCGTAAGTTCTGGCTACGAAAAAAAGGAAAGTGTACACCATGCATAAGCCGTGGTACCATTAGCAGGTCATCATTGGAGTCGCGCATCCGCTTCTTGCCGAGTTCGATGCTCGCCATACTGGCACTCTGAAGTCCTCCGGGAACCGCAGTCGCGGGAACTCCTGATACTCCGCCAGTCAACGCGCCCATTCCCGCCACGTTCGTTGGCATTGTCGCCGTCTGCTTTTTATTTTCATTTCGATATGTTAGATTTTATGCGATCGTTCGTCCAAATATCCCCGTATATAATCCAAAGCAGGTATCGTTTTCGTTTTCGTTCATCCATTTGTGATTTTCGTCATCGTGGATACATCACGCCAATAAGGGCAATCGTTTCGTGTGTACATTGTTTCGTTGTGTGCCGTTGGCGATGACGGTGTTGTTTGTACACACAGTTATTTTTGGTTATGTTTGTTTGGTATTTTTTTTTTTTTTTTTTTTACATGCGAGTTTTGCATTCGGCCATCAGTTAATTTTCATTTTTAAGTTTTCGTCGGACCGGCGTCGTAATCCGAGCGTATGGATATTTGGTTGGCATAATTTGTTTGTCGGCAGGCGTTAATTGGCAGGTAGCGAAGCGCACGGAGGTTTTGTCAGCAAGCATGAAGAAGCATCGTCAGGCGGAAGAGGGCAAGATAAAAATCAAAAAAAAAGAGAAACAGACCAGTTGAAGCTAAAGGCATAGAAACGACAGTCGCGATCATTTTTTTTTTTTCGATTTTTGCTTAAACTAAGAAGAAATAGTATACATATGTATATGAAATATCTGTACATACATATATGTACATGTGTATATACATAGATATGCATTTACATGTATAGTATACATATAGAACGTATATGTATATGTATACACATATGACAGTAAACAATTGCGTTTGTGTCGGCGCGCCGTGCGCCCCAAGTGAACGCATTCGCGCGCACAGAATTCACGGCGAGGGAATGTTTTGTGGTAAAACGACACGTAGATTAATATGCACCTGTATAGACGTAACACACTTCTCGGGTTGCTCGCGCGAGTACCGGTACCGGGCTGACGTAATTACTCGTATCTATCTTGCGATTCGATCGCTTCTCGTTGGTCACGATCTCGTTTTTCATTCACCGAGGAACCGGAGAGGCGTGTGTGGTACAGTCGAACCCGCCGTGTCTTTTATCGAGTAAACGCACAAATGCACGGAATTTTAAAATTCCAACGATAAAGAATACGTCCTTTTCCGATACGAAATATCGATTTCTAAAAACGAGTTATACATATTTACTTACGTATAGTAAGAGACAACGGTACTCGTAGACATATTGTAAAATATTTCAAGTTCGGGCTATGTTACTCTGAAATTATACAATCTGTTCCAGACTGTGGAACACACATAAATATATTCTTCGTTTTAGTAATGCAAAAGATGTTTAAAAGTTCTAAAAGAATAGATTTTCTGATGAAACGATCAGCGAAAACGGTAAAATTAAAATTACGGCCTAAACTTACAAGCATTATCGGTTCTCGTTTCCTATTAATAATAGATAGTTGTGGTTGGCCGCTAAGGTAGACAATGATATGAATATGAGATAAAAAATTTTTGTTCGAGTCGCCATAAATCCTTTTGGGAAACATGTTATTAGTACAAAATGAGGGTATGTGAAAAATTTGGTTTATAGAATTATGTGATCAGAGCAAATTGCAAATTGCAAGTCTGATCTTCGGTGAACGATAAAATATTACACGGCCAAGTAATTTTCGAAACCTGGAATATCCTTCGAATATGACGAGAATATAATTTTCCTAATTACTGTTCTTATTTAAGCATGATTGTAAAAATAGGAAATGTGGCTTTTACTTTTCAGTGCCAGTCTCTTACTGTACGAATACCTCTTGTAGTCGTCGTTTCGGATTGTTAATTATTACGTCACATCGTCGATCGAATATGAGAAAAATTGTCAACATTGCTATTTATCCCGAGCAAATATCGTAGATCGAAATAAATTGCGTTTACTCGGATGAAAGCGTGGTTCGTAAAATGAAAGCTGGTAACAGAAATAGTATAAAGAACTAAATTCTGTTGAAAGTAATGGTAATTGTAATAACGATGACCCATAATGGTGATAATAGCGATAAAAAGGCCAATAGGTAGGTTTCTGGACGTAATCGGCAACAATCTGCGAACTAACAGTGCTAATATGTAATTCCATGAACGCCCGTGTGGCTCCGTTGTAACACCTCTAATGGAATCGTAAACGATGCTGCTAATAATAATTAAAAATGAAGTATTCACTTGTTGGTGGGAAGTGCGCAATTGAGGACGGACAGGGCCAGGGGCAGGGTGGACAATGGCGTAAATGAAAGAGGTAAGTACGGTAAAAGAAAAACGAAGAATTCCATTTGATCGTCCATCGAGTTATCGGCTGGCGTTTCTGACTCTGGCAACACCTGCAATAATCGGGACTATCTGTCGAAATTTATTAGTTTTCCCGCGATATCTTTCGTTCCAGCCATTTTCTCCCTCGCTGCTGCTTTTCTTCCCTTTTTTTTTCATCGCGAGACAAAAGAAAGAGAGAGAAAGCAGAGCAACGGTGTGAGAACTAGGCAATTTCGTTCCTGAAAAATTGAATTTTCAGATTATTTCGTGTCTCCTATGGTCCATGTCCCATTGTTTCCTGCTGGCATCACCGGCATTATCCGTCGGTCGTTGCGTTGGTTCACGGTACGTGCGTATCGAGACGTGGTACGTGTGCGTGTACGTTGCGTGTGCGTGTACATGTGCGTGCGATGAATCGTGTGCGTATATTCGTACGAATTGATAGTGGACAGACTCTTATCGGCTGATCCATGTGTCTGCAACGCCTGATCCGTTTTTCGTGTTCGTACATTTGACAAACATTCAGATATGGGCTAGCAATTCCGAAGAGTGCATTTCATTGCATTAATTTGATTAGACCGATCAACGATACTAGGCGGCGAGGTCGAGGTTAATCGATCTAATGGAAAATCGCGAACGAGCCCGAGAGAGAATGAACCAATGCCCGGCCCTTGAAATAGATCAAAGAGTGCTGCCGGTTCATATGATAAATTCGGATCTCTGGTTGCCATTGTTTTTTTTTTATGCACGTAAATTGTTATCAAAAGTTGCATTTACTCCTTTTTCTCATAAAATCCATTATCTTCTCTATTCAAGATAGAATATTTGATATAATCTGCGAACATTTATATTTCTTTCTCATTGCCCATTATTCCAATAATCTTAGGACAGAGATACAGGACTACCACAGTCTATAAACATTTGGGCTAATATTTACTTTTCCATTACTATATGCGACTATTTTTTTTTCTTCTTCTTCTTTTCAGTAAGTTCGACTTTGAAAATTTTAGTTTAGCAACGAAGTAATTCAAGCCACCATAGGTTAAAATCTCTTCTTAACCCCTTGCCCTACAATATCTTGCCCTAATAAATATGTATGTTATTAATTTCCTTTAAACCGTAATAATTTTCTGCCTTTTCTAGGAAAATGCGAATTACAAAACAGTTCTGATCACTGAAACCGTGAAATAAATCGTAGCGCAAGGGGTTAACCAGGAATATTCGTGTTGTTCAAGACATTTGGGCATAGAACTTTGAAGATATTTCCCGAGCAAAATTCTGTAGTCACAGTGAAACTTCGTCTCGAAAATGGTGGCGCAATGGGCCACAAGATTGAGGAAAATTTGACCAAAGGTTACATTTGTCGGAACGCGTTATGCACCCTTGGGAAATTGAAAACCACTTTTAGAGAATGAGACTTCCCTGCCAACAAGCTGGTCTGCCGCAATCATCCATGTGAGACTTTTTCTTCCATTGTGTCCGGGCGTGGCTGCAGGTCTTCCGCGCGACGTCGCTGAAAATGTCTTTCCCGCGTATTCTCTTATATTTTTTTTTCTGTTCTTGTATTCTTTTTATTTTTATTACTTTTCGCTCTCTGTTCCCCGGACAGTGGATAATTTCGTTCCTCGAAGACAACGTACGGAGCGGAGTGTCGAAACGAAGTATATAACGTTTCTCACCGTGCAAACGAAAAAAAAACACACAAAAAATTGTCTACTTTCGGTAACAGAAAGTTGTTTCTGTCGAACTGAATTTTTTAATCGTCGTGTAACATAGAAATACATCACTCCATACAATTGTCCCTCGACCGCTTGTCAAAGCAAGTCCCAAACGGGAAAGTATACCAACAATATTCGATCATACGAATTTAAAGACTAATAACTACGAGAGAGAATAAACAGCGGTCGAAGCAAGATACATCCGGTCTTTGAAGTTTAATCGTTATTAACGTTGCGTCACGTGGAAACAGTAAGTTCAGTACAGTAATCGTCTCTCGATCTTTCGTTAATGTTGTACAACGTATAATTTGAATTTTCTCGTTTGGTTCCACTTGATCGAATGTGTTTTTCGTAGTAATTATAGACCACAACGAAGCAAAGATTAACTTATGCGAAGTAAGAAAACAGCAGTTGAGGGAGGACAATTGCGAAGATTCGACGGTTGCTAATTTCGACGCTAATTTCGTTTAACGACCAGTCACAGTCAGTCACTCGAGCAACGTTCCACTAAAGAGAAGTGACGATGTTCGTTCTCCGATCGTCGTGATGAACACGCGGAATATGAACGAAGATAAATTCCCGAGCACACTCTTCTTATCCCCGAGCCCATATCTCATAACAGACCCATCGGATGTGACTTTCTCGGCGTACAATGCATCTGCACGCTTTGTTCTATTTTCTTATTTTTTGCTTTTTTTTTTTTCTTTCAAGGTTTGACAACTTTCAGTGTAGCGTTTTTGTGTTGGGCAGCAAAACAGCAGCGAGGGTTGATAGCCGGGGTTCGTGCAGCACAGCTTGTCAGCAGAGTGGTGTACGTGTCATTCGTAAAGATACGTGTCACTTTTAACTACTTTCTTATTTACAAAATCGCGAGCAAGCTCCATTTCTGGTTTCCGAAATTATCGGTTAAACTGAAACACTGCTTGACCAAGAAAATTTCATTACGATTCGCGCGTTTGCGTTTACATCTACAGTGTATTTGAAAAGTGTCTGTCGTTCTATCTTGTTGTATATAATATTGAGTTACAACATTTAGAATAATTCGATCGACATGGATCTGCACTGTAGTCGCATACTTGACTGATAATGGCAGTAAACTCCGTTCGTATCGTGTCATGTTATGTCATTGACTAGAAAGGTTGCTAACAGCGAATAATATTGCGTTAATATCCCAATAATCTCTTAATTGTCATCAATTTCGTTAGGTAGACATTTGTTTTGGTTAAACTTCACCTTCCGAGACCAAACATTTTGTAATTTTTTTGTACAATCCTATAGATTTTGACGAGAAAACTCTAGAAATGCTAGTCTTAACACGAGGAGTTCACTCGTTCAAAAGTTATACTGTCTAATGAGCAGAACCGCTAGGTGTAAAAAACGCTAGAAATCGCTCACCTTTATGCAAGTATAAATTCTCAACGAGTGAACTCTGCGCTTCAAAACTTGCATTTTTGGAGTTTTCTTGTCAAAATCCACAGGATTAGCCGTTGTTTTTCTTCAACTAGAAAAATATTCTCTATTTTCGTCTTAATATGGTTAATTGTACACATAGCCAGACACTTTTGAAACTCACTGTAGATGTACCGACACCGAAAAGCTTTTCGGAAAGCCCAGAAATCAGATTCGATGCTCAGTGATCGGAAATGGAAATGGAGCGGTCGCGCGTGTAACTGCATAAATATCTGGTACTCGTTACAACCTATGTACCGAACAGGTAATTGGTGTATTGCAACTAGTTCTTTGCACCTGGATAGCTGCGATAGGCTGCTAGAAAGAGAGAAAGAGAACAGTGGTGTTTGGTGATGTTAACAAGAATTTTGCCTCGTGTACTACTTACTACACGCTACGGGAACGGGCTGAACATCATACAGGAGAATGTAAAAACGGACGAACACAAAAGCGACAAACATGATATACGATGAAATGAGGAATAGGAGTACCTTGTACAATCCAATGAACAAATCAGACAGTTGAAAATTAAAATTTGGGAGTGTAGAAGTCAAAGAAAGTAAAGCTTGAAAGAAAGATGACAGGATAATGAAAGAAACAAGAGATTTTGGGAACTAATATCGTACACAAAGTCAACAATAACCGTAACGAGCGAGACGTCTCGTTCGTTTCGTCCGAAACAAATGTGACATTGACAAAATACGTACGATCGACGTTTAATCGAGTCTATCGTCGTATTCGATCACAACTACATTAGTATTTTGTGTACAAGTTAATTTGGCCTTGACGGCTCGCCGTTACGGTTATCGTGTAATTCGAACACTGCGCAGCTATTGGCCAATTTTACTTGTGTCTCGGGTCCCTGTCTCACGTGCCATAGCGTATACATACGTGTACAGTGTGTCTCAACCGAAGGAGGCCATTTAAATATCTCTTTGCATGATTTCAGACTTTCGAATGGTTTTACAAAAAGAGTATTCTACATACAAAAAACAACGTTTCAAGGTTCTTGAAGGGAAGCTTCTTTTTGGGAATATAAGAAATATGATCCGGCTTTAAGGTATTCTTGAAACCATTACAAAAATCTGAAGTGACAATAATAATATCATTAAAGGGAAGAAAATATTTTTACGCCCTCCTTCGACTACGATACTCTGTACATATATATCCTATCTATCTACACATAGTATAGTATAGACAAATATAGAGAGAAAGAGAGAGAGAGATATAGAGAGAGACTGAGAGAAAGAGAAAGAGAGAGAGACTGAGAGAGAGACTGAGAGAGAGAGAGAGAGAGAAAGAAGGGGAGAGACAAAGGTAGATATACAGAGATAGAGACCGATACGTGTGTAATATAGCGTATACAGAGTACGTATAAGGGTCTACTGCGTTCAAGGGGGAAGCCCGACATATATATATACTCGACGTAGATTGGCGAAAAGCAGCGCAGCAACGAAAGCTTCTTTCGATGCAAACCCAAGAAACTGAAGGGGCTGACATGATAGACTGAAGTTAGAGAGTTTGAGTGACACAAGAGATACAGAATGAACGGGAATCAGTGTTGAGAGAGGGAAGAGATTACGTATGTATACAGTCTGGGATTGTATGCGTGCACTTCGAGTTCTTCCTTCGCTGGTGAAACACGGTTATCTCAGTTTTTAACATTACTTTTGGGTAAACTAATTTCGTTTGCTGTGGAGCGAACAGTACGGTGGATTAGTACCATTTTAAACTTGACAGGACTGAACAAAATTGTCACATATATTTTTCATTTACCTGCGACAGAAATTTATTGCTACTTCTTCGTTATAATCTATAACGATGTTGCAAGCAAATCTTCGGTTTGCTGATGTATTCGGTTTACTCATACTTTACCTACTGCCTTTTATTGCACATCGAGAATGCGTTTCTGTTTTGAATTCGCACATTACTCGTGGAGCGATCAATTCTAGTAGTAGATGTGGTCTGTAATAATTTTTATGCGTATACGTTGTTGTTTAACGTTATCGGGTTCGAAAAGTGTTCATTTCGGTAGTTGTTTGTTGGGAAAAAATATTTGATTAAACTATACATCTAGCCCACTCCTTGGTGCTAGATTCAAGTGCAAGCAAAATTTTGATCCTTCGTCGGAACATGAACTGACCCAGCTCAAGCGTTTCGTTCTTCCCCTATTCACCAATTAAAGACACGAGACGAACATATATGCACACGGTATATGTAAACTTTCATCACCACCGCACCTTTTCGCAAGCTCAGCGATCTAACAGTCATATAATGTCCAATTTTCAGCGCAGATAAAAAACACAGGAAGTACAAGATATCAAATGTTTGCACATGAAGCACACGCAACATGGACCGAGAGAAATAGAGTGATAGAGAGACTTGGAAAGCGTCAGAGAAAAAATAGGGGCCAAGGAAGTTTGGACTGGTTAGGAGTTTCGTTTCGGCAACAACATAAATATTCCTAGATCCGTGCGATTATATTTCCAAAAGATTTCTCAATAAATTCATCGATAGCGAACACGAGCTCGGCGATGGTTCAAATCTAAAACTAGAATGAAAACTAACTTAACGAATCAACATTTAAATAGAGAATATCATCGTAATAAATATTATAGAACTTAGTCATAGTTCTTTCATCTAATCCTCGTTCGACGGTGCCTAGGTTTATTTCTTCCACGTTTGTCCAGAACTTTACTTACACGTACTCTTTCATTGGACTAATTTCGCGGGATAAGATACCGACGAATCTCGAAGACGTAAGTACGTTTCAACAAGAAGGACACGTTAGGTTTGACTGAATGCAGGTACTGCTACACATGTGTAATCGTCGGCAGTGTTCGCCATCTGGGAATTAGTGATAAAGAGAACACATTCGTCGTACAAGATTAACGGAATAAGAAGAAGTACAGAATGTTTGAGTAAAATGTATATCTATGTGGTACCGAGGTTTTCGTCGACAGGTGGATAGACAAGGTATCTTGGAACTCTTTTTGTGATGGTGAGTAAGGAGTACAGATTACAGAACAGAAAGAAGGGTAAGATTGTGAAGTGTATAGAGAAAAAGAAAGGGGGTTAGACCAAGGAAAGAAACAGCAACGGTAGAGAGTAAAGTAAGACTGGTAAAGGTGGACAGAGAGTCAAAGTTAGAGTTAGAAGTGAAAACAGAAATAGAGAAATTCAGGTAGAGGAAGAGATAGACAGAGAAAAACAGATAGACAGACAGAGAGAGAAAGAGAGAGAGAGATAGAGAGAGAGAGAGAAGAGAGAGAGAGAAGAGAGAGAAGAGAGAGAGAGAGAGAGAGAGAGAGAGAGAGAGAATGCATTACCGCAATGCTAGCCCGAGATTGTGCGGCCTTAATGTGGGCTTGAAGGTGCAGAGGGGGGTGGAAATAGCGGCAGGGGTCCCGATTGCATCGGCCCTTGACAGCGTCCATGCAGACCGTCACAGAGCCGTCCTCGTTCGCCTGCACCGTCTCGAGGGGGTGCGCAAACCGGCACTCCGTCTCGCCGCGTTTGCACGCCCCGCGTTGAAACTCGCGACATACCTACAGCAAGAGCGAACACGCATGGCATGGCACTCTATCTATGTGGCCAAAGGGGGCTGGGGCCGGGGGAGGGGCGCAAAACCGGGGGCAGCTCTGGAATTTGTTGGCTGAGATGGTGAACTAGTGTGTGACCCATTCTTTTTTTTTTTTTTTTTCTCCAGCAAGATCTCTCTCGCTTTCGACGACTTTTCTAGCTGACTGATTTGACGTTTCATTCGATGAGTTGGATACGGAGGCGGTGGTCGTGGCGGGGCAGGGTTACGGTTAGGCGAGGCGAGGCGAGGAAACTATGGCAGGAGCTGCTGGAGCAGGTTGGAATGAGTCCTCGAGTGAGAATAGAGGCTGGCGGCGAGTGGTGAAGACGTTCAGATTTGGTTGCATGTGAATAGCAATTGTTTACCTCGGTGCCGTGAAGAAATAGCGGTGTAAATCGGATCAATTGAGTAGCTTGCTCTACAGGAATTCTAGGGCCTAGTTAATGTTTCTATATCAACACATAGTTAATTCATTTCTTGCAATGCTTTAATGTACAATATACATACAACTATGCATTTTTAAAATAGTTCAGTTAACCAATGATTGTATCGAATGGAGTTCAAGTAAAATGGAGGAAACATTGCATGCAAAATTAAAGATACACATTTTTTTTTTCACGTAGAACAACGGGGATAAAATTCTTCGATAAAAGAATCGGAGGTGTTTTATGGTAAGAAATAGATTGGCAAAGGCAAAACCAGTATGCGGAATGGAAAAGTGAGTAGAAGAAAATGCAAGACATGAGAAAAGGATAGAGAGGGAGATGGAGAGGGAGAGGAAAAGAGAGAGAGAGTGAGAGAGAGAGAAAGAGAGAGAGAAAGAGACAAAGCAGCGATGAAGAGGATAGTAGGGGAATCGAATGATACGAAAGAGCGCCACATTTCCGCAAGTTGGGTCTCAACAGCCAACCTGACTTTGCTTCAGTCATCCGTTCTTTCTGATCGATAGTATGACACTCCAATCTGCCGACATTATCCAATATGATTTCACTTTTGATTAAACTCTTTTTTTTAATTCAACGAAAATTATGTAGCAAGTGAATTAAAATGATTTTGTAAATCCAATTTGTTAGTGTGAACTGTATTACTGGCTCGTAACTCGAGTACTAAAATGTAAGATTGGAGTATACCAACGCCCAGAAGAGAAAGGCATAATAATATCTAATCGCTACTCTATTGGTGGATCTCAATACCGTATCCTATCAAATAGACGTCGCTTGCTGGTTTCGGTGTACCATCGCCCCCGCCCAATAAGGTCAGAGGACACGGAATTTCGGACGGCTATTTGTGAGTGAAACAAAAGGGGTAGGGGGAGTAGTCACGACGCCACGACAGAGGGCATCCTCTCAGTGTCCTACCAATTAGATTTATTCGCACAAGTGTTAGAGGATTCCTGGCGCATGCATCAGTTGCTATAACCGACTTGCTGTTTGTCTTCCGTCACTATGCACAGGCATTCAGAAAAATGTACAATAAATCGGCAAGTCGACAATGCAAAATTACGTTTGATTTTTTATGTCTTCATTAATTGACTATCAGTACATTAATTAAAACAAAAAACAGAGTAGCCGAATATTGCCGAGAAAATTAAAAAAAAAGTTTGAATATAGGACCGTATCAACTGGCTTGGTCGAGTTACAAAGTGTCCCAAAAATTTTGCACTTCCTTAAAATGGATGAAACTGCTGAGGTGATTTGAAGTAACTTTTTCCTTTGCGAACATATTCTCCGCGGCTTCGTTAAGGATTTAATAAGGAAAAACACGAAAAAAAAAACAACGGAATCTGTTCACTGTAGTCTCGCCCTGATTGGTCCGTGTTTTTTCGTTAAAAACTCTTTAACAAAACCGCGGAGAACGTTTTTCGAAAGGAAAAAGCTTCTTCAATCGACCTCACGAATTACCCCACTCAAGGAAATACAACACTTTTGGGACACCCTGGTATAGCTACCAAATGCGCTTTACAATTTCCACTAGAAAATTTGGATGATTTTGAAAAGAATCTATACATTGTCAGTTGTAAATGAATTTAGGATACAAAAGACCTGTCGGACATTTCTATGATGACTGGAAATAGATATACGACCATTATAAAAACCGATGAACATATTGTTTAAATAGTTCCAACTTCGTCATACCCCAACTAAGGTGGTAAGTAATGAACAAAGTTTTTTTATCTATCCAGGAAATGCGACATTTTTAAGGTCGTATTAATCGATGATTATACATTTTTCTCTGTGCACGATGAGCCACCGAATTCTGAAGAAGCATGCGAATCTTCTCTGTATAGCATTCAAGCGTACACAGAAAATCAAGCGTGGATCAATTTACCTCTGTCATCCTCGCTAGCTTAACTGCCGCTGGTGTTTGTGTGTTAGGAAAGGATATATGTACATATATACATATACATATACACATAGCCAGGCGAGCGGGTGTAGCATGCGCAAAACGCTCGACAGTGTTCACTTTCGTTTTGTTTCCTTCTTTTCTTTTCGTATCCATTTCCATTTCCATTGCAATTTTCTTTTCGTTTTTTTTTTTTGCTTGAACGCGTGAACACTCTCGAGAGCACGCGGTCTGTCGACCTTTTCGCCTAAGGGAGCGCGAGCTTTCACCGAAAGGCGGGAAATGTTAGGAACGTATGCACAAAAATTGAACGATTAACGAGATACACGCGCGCGCACACACACACACCCACACACCCACACACGCGCGCGCGTGCGCGCGCGTACACAAGCGACATACGGATTGTATACGAAGATCAAAATATTATAAAATACGCATAAATGTATATAGTACAGACATATACGAGAAGCAGAAGGAGAAAACGAACAAGGGACACGGGAGAAAGTGGCTAGAAAGGAAGATGGTAATATAAAAAGGAAGAGATTTCAATACACGAGATTTCAAATAATTGCTTATGCAGTTGAAAAGAAAATTTTCTGAAAGGATACAATAGGTATCCTTTAGGTAATTTAGGTATGCGTAACATTTGATTCGGAATCCTGTATGTAGATACTGTGGGCTGTTGACTTGTTAGAATTGTTCTTGAAATTTGTTGTGACTTTCAAATTGGTCCAGTAGAGTGAACAAATTTTTACAAAGTAGTGTACGGCATGTATCTACGGAATTGGTTTTGGCCAATTAGGCAAATAATCGAGAGCTGCCCTTCAATACGAGATGTGCCCCTCACTCCCTTGGCATCTACATCGGCGGGCGTTAATTAGAATCAAGGTGGGAACAACGCCAAACAATCCAATTGGGCAAGAAATTCGATACATATTGTTTCTGTGTGAAAGCGGTTCGATTGGAAAACAAAATTTCTTTGGATCTATTTCTCGATTTATTTATTATACTCGTGAAAAATGTTCCGGGCTAACGATAAACAATAAAAGTATTGGCTGAAGTTCCGAAAATCGGCCAAATCGGATTGAGCTCAAATTATGCACATAGCCTCATTTTCCATTAAAAACATATTTCCCAAAAGAATTTTTGACAACTCGAAAGAAACAGTTTTATCATGTTGCTATAATTTTCTACCTCACCGACATAACATTTACTACCGTACTGGCGTAACGCTTGGATTAGGTGCCGCTTCTGAACCTGATTTTGCTTTACGCGGGTTGGGTCAAGTCTGGGTTAGGTCTGGGATAGTGTTTGGATACGACTATGTTTAATTTTTATTGTTTTATAGGCATGGTTGAGCGTGGCAGTAGATATCGTTTAGAAATGTGTCCAGACAATAAAAGGAACGCAAACAGATTGATTGGTTTGATACAAAAACATGTTGAAGTTGGAACGGAAGTGCCGGCAGGGCACAAAATGTTATGTCGGTATGGTAGAAAACGACAATAAAATGATGAATTTTTTTCCGATCCGCCAAAAATCCTTTTGGGAAACATGTTTTTAATGCAAACTGAGGCTGTGCGCAAAATTTTACCTAAATCCGACTTGACCGATTTGCGGAACTTTAGCCAAAGTTTTTACTGGGCACGGCAGTGCTATAGTTGAATTTTTCTTGGTTTTTGACTCCTTCCGCGCGAGACGCGGCTTGCAACACGATTGTCCGCGTACACACTCACCGAAGCGTTATCGCTGCTGTGTGCGTTCGTGTGTGCTCAAGTTATGGACTATAGATTATTCGGTGCACTGGCGAATTCAAACGGAAACGGATATACATACATAGGTACAGCTGTTCACACTGATGTAAGTAGCTCCCGGAGATGAACGACGCGCGCATTGTCGCGTGGCGTGCTCGCGTCGTTCTTATCGAGACTGTTTAATTCCAAACGTTACCCAGCTATGTATTAGCGGAAATATGAGATAAAAAGTAAAACAAGTTAACTGGTATATACTGCTCGCTGAAGCATACGCATAAAATTTAAAACAAATTAGTGTGGAGAGAAAAGGAATTATGCTGTTATGTTGTTGTACGTGAATTTTCTGTGTCTTTCTATGTTGTACTAAAGGCAATGATCTGTGTACGTGTGTAAGCGTGCGTGTTGCATGTACTATGTACGTATTGCGATGTCGTAGTCTTGTATTTGGTGTATACGCATATATTATATATATACATATAAATACATTTAATATATGTATACGTACATAATATATAATATATTGGATACAATGTGTGAATGCATATAAAATGTCAAAAAAATTTAGCATGCGCTCGTATACATAATATAAAAGCACCTCCTCCTAGCTGTAAAAGTAAACGCAATAAGTCGCAGATCACGTTCAATAATTAATAGAATTAGTAAACAAGTGTTTTCTTTTGGTAAAAACAGAAAAGTAACAACAAATATATAAATATAAATCTGGCGCTGAAAAAATTAGACACAGGTAATACGTATGTATGTATATATATATATATATATATATATATATATATATATATTTACATAAATACATACATATATATGTAACAGTAAGAAGATTACGAAAGCTGTAAAGAGCATTAGCTTTGTGCAATTACGTTGCCAAATTACGTCTATACGATCAATGCTTTCCCAGGATTGTGTACCGATTACGATCAAGAAAAATAAAGGAGCAACAAACTGTCGAAACAGCAGACGATATAGATCATACGATCGCCATGGATCGGACTCGAATGATACGAAAATCTGTTGACTGGGAAAACACTGTGGCGCCAACAGCGGGCTAGCCAACAACAGAGTAGAAATATGTTACATGTACCGCTACAGAAGGAAAAAAGTCTTCCGTTGCCAATTATGGATTGATAATAAATTAAGCGATGTGATAAGAAGTAAACGAAAAGGGGGGGAGAAATATGAATCGACTTGAATTTCGAAACAAAACATTTAGTTGATAGTAGTGTCGATCGATTGGCCCATTTATCGTGCCCCTCTACCGATCGATTACATTCTCGGATGTGAGAGCATAATCGAATGTATAGGGGACACCTGCGTTGTCATTTCTGCGATTGCATGTTGATGCGAAATTTTTTGTTTCTTATTCTGGCAAATTAAAAGAACTTTTTGGAACGATAGCAGGTGGTCTTGAACAACGGACAAATAGACGGACACCATTATGTTTAAGGGGGTAAGAAATAGAACACAGAGGGACTTCTAAATTGAATAGTAAGTGCCGGCCTGTAAAAAAGAAATCTCACGGACTATAATATGTAGGTATATGTACAACGAAGAACGTTCTGGTAAGTCGTTCGCTAGTGTGCTAGTGGCGTAAGAGTTCGTTAACACCGATGCAGATAGTTTTAAAGACAAAAAATAATATTAAATGGACATCACTACGCTTCAGTCACTATGGTCATGACACTACTAATGGATTATAGGATATAAAAATGTCGTTTGGCTTTCTACTGCTTCTGCTTTCTCCTTAATTGATCAAGTCTTGTCGTAAGGAATTATTTGGCCAAGAACATTTTCGTTTCATAGTAAAAAAAAAAAGAAAAATGAAAAGTTTAGTCTCGTTCGTTAACACCTTTGCTTCTACCACCGAGACAGTCTCGACCAATCAAGGGGTTGGAGATTATATTAATGGTGTCTAAGTAGCAAAATGCAAACATATTTATATCGAATATTAATAACATTATACTTAAACAGGCAGCAGGCAATTAATTTTAAAACCATCAATGATAATAACGTTCTGCGGGAGATATATAAATTATTTTCTTTCCTTCTTTTTCTTTTTTTTATTCCTCGTGGATGATGGAGTTGGAGATTGGGGAGTATCGAGATATCCAGACAGGATTAAATTGAGAGACAGAGTGAGATGGGCGTGACACGGTGTTTGCTCGTCGTTCGACGAAGAAATTCGTTAATACAGAGCTATCGGAAGTTTCTCGACTCTGTAGATACAATTCGCCTGACCGGTAGCGTTGCTATTTTATCACGGTGAATTAGCAATCGAAGGAAAACCAAAAAATAAAGAGAAATAAAACAGAGGAACTAAAAGCCAACGGTAACAAAGAAAACGTTATTTTACACAGAAACTATTTCTTTTTCTTTTGCAAGCGGAATATGTGCTATGGAAACGTTCGTATTCTTTTTTTTTCCAATAAGGCAAATATTACTAATAACGATATAAAGAAAAACAAAACAGAGAAATAGTAATAATACAGTTTGAGCATACTTCGCACAAGTTCGATCAACTAAAAGAGCATATTCACATTACACCGAAAGGAAACACAAGATAAATATATATATAGATCACAATAGACTAAAAGAGGTGAAACACAAAAAGCGCACACACACTTGATCTGCTTTTTTCCTTTTTTTTTTGTTCTTTCTTTTATCTTCGTTTGGTCGTTGAGTAAACATAAAACAAAAAAGATTCAATAAATGTAGTCTGTGCGTTTGTTTTTAATTTCAATTATATTTCTTTTATTTGAATTCATCACTCAATAAATTTCGTTGTGACCCGAACTTAGTGCAAGTCATCAAGTATTACATCACAAATAGGTTATCATTTTTACGATTACTAAATATCATTTATTATCGTATATTTACCAAATATTATAATAATATAATTATCGTAAGACCAATTGTGGTTAGTTGATAGATCAATCGATATATCATCCGAATTCTATTTGTAATAGTTAATAATTAACGACATTACAGTGCATATACTTTTTCCTTTTTTTTCCTTTTCTTCGCTCTCTGATTTTACTTAATCATTAATCCCTGATCGTCGGCAATTATTCCTCAGACTAAGGAAACCAGAAGACGTACGAAAGTTCCGAAGTATGTTTTATGGTGTAGGAATTGTAACAGGGTGGGTATAAGGGAAAGTCGAAGCGCGATCGATCATCGAGTTTTAATGCAGAAAGAAATTAAAAAAAAAAAAGAAACATATTTGTGTGAAAAAGAAAGCAGTTATTTCGTTTTTACCCTAGGTTACCCTAGGCTGGAAAGTTCTTTAGACTAAACACTTTTAATTACTTCTAATCTTCAATCAACTATCGAAGTAGTTATCAGGTATTAGGTATATATAAAACGTAATGTAACTAGAAGTAACTTTGATCAGAGATTTGTCCATTATTTTCGGCTCTCATTCTCCGCAATACGAAACACAATTAATTTGTTAACCTACCTACTATGTACACGTGTTACTGTGTGCATATGCATGACTGGGCTCGTCGCGTAGAGCCATATGTTTCTGCATATGCACACGAACGCATAGATTCTTTAAAAGGTTAAAATTTTTGGCTTCAGAAATGTGCAACCAACGTCGAGAAATCGAGGTAATCATTATTCTCACAGAGTTTGTCTTCTATCTGTTATCATTTTTCTAGATAAGTCTAAAATCTCAAACAGAATAATTATTACGTTAGCTTGCAAACATTCGTATCATTATTATGTTTATAAATAATTTTTTTTTATTATGGACCGCTTTTACTGAAAGTGTATGGTGACCAGACATAATTGTCTAGATAAGTATCACAGACAGTGAGTGAATTCTTCAGAATAGATGCATGAACATTATACTTTTAGTTCGATATAACGTATATGCAAGATTATACAGTAATTGTAACTTTTTTAATTCTGATCCTCCTATATTTATTGAATCATTGCTCATGAAAGCATTTTTATAATTTCAATAATTGTCAAATAAAAAATCTAGAACCGGTTATTTGACCGGTGGTGGTACGTTTAGCGTTAACTTTACTTGTCCTTATCTCGTTCAGGAAAGAACAACTCTGTTTTGCAAAAGGAATCGTAAGAGTTTCCCGAGGATACCGACGCGCCCGCGTCCGTTCGATTTTATTCATTTCGTTGTGGAACTGTTGTGCGGAACTTGTTAATTTCGCGAAAGCTACGCGAAGAGTGAAATGTGGGGTCGGGTAGGGGATAACGCGATACAGGCTCCGGGGAAATTTGTGAACTCGAACATTAGAAAACTTATAGCGGTTTCCGCGACAAACCGAAAGTTTTCGCCGAAGCTGAACTTTTAGGAGACCGGCAAGAAACATTATTGTTGCTACTAAAACGTTTTCTTACGCGAATTCGGTACACTTCTCGTGACATCGTCGGGGAAGCGTTCGGCGGAGATAGAGGTATTAAAGTAATTTAATTAAACGAATAGAACGCTGCTGGTTTCTTTTCGAACTGCCGAGCTGCTCTTTAATTTGGCACGTGCATTGACTGTGTACACGAATGTACGAATAAAATATTTTATTTATACTTGCACGTTGAAATATTCGTGTCACGGTGACATTTACTTTGTTAATATTTCGACGACAAACAGAAGATCATTAATTGAAGATTTTTCTGTTAATTCAAAGATACGCAACATTGGCAGCAATATGTTTTTTCGTGCATCAATATTCCAAGGCATAAGTATTCTTTAATCTGTTTTCTTAAACTTTATTCACCATTACGCACCGGAGCAAAAGGATCAAAACAAGCTTCCGAGTATTTTTCATTAATATTTAAGTGTGAAATCGTTCGATAATGCACAACTTGGTTTTGCTTGAGAGTTAAATGTTTAAGTTTAAATAGATCTTTACGCAGGTTGAATATATTGCGCCAAATTGCAGCAAATTTATGAAAACTTTAACAATCGGTTTGTCTTCCGTTCGAGCACTAAATATGTTAACAACTTTAGTAAAAGTGATTCCAACCGATTGGAGTGCGAGTACCATTCAATTTTTGAAGACTTATCTCATTTGGAAGAACTAACACTTGACCCGAAATTGATAAACGAATTAACCATGAAATTCTCGTAAAGGACTGGCATCGAGTATGTTGCACACTTCTGAGCCGACGTCTTGCCACTCTTGCATTCTTTTAATAATTTAATAATATAATCATAATTATCATCACGGTTTTGTCGTTGCCATTATAGTATGAGTTAATCATATAGATATACAACCTCCACAAAGTTAATCTCCACGATTAGCCCGGAGCTCTATTCCTACCTCGTGTAATGGTTTCTCTTAATCGAAACGTTTCGCCGCATCCTACGTTAACCACAAGATAAATTACTATGAGTACCTACGGAATCTTGTAGCTACACTTCGCGTTTCTTTTTACACGATTCCAATTTCTCTCCACCGAGAAACGCGAATTTGCTGTTTTGTTTTTTCTTTTTTTTTTGCACGCCGTTAGAGCTCGCCGTGCTTCGTTTTGTCATAGTTCGCTCGGTTGTAAGCGACTCGTGCGATCGCAAGTTTTACGCGGTTCGTCTTGTACGACGACGATATCAGCCTCGTTAAATATCGGTGCGTTTTCGATAAAATGATTGGACTCGTACAAACGATCATTCTTGCGACACGATTCGTACGAAGCATCGACAGCGTTCAGAATTCGTATAATTGATGGAACAAGTTCGACGGTTGTGCCGAAAAGTGTGCAGGATACAGGTAATACTGCAAGTATAAAGATACAAATCTGACGAAGCTTCCTCCGCTCTGTTACATTGTCAATCGCAATGTACGATATTTCGTAAGCGCCTACAGTGTTCACTCTATATACGTCCCAAATTCCTAGCCGATAAAAGTCCCAAAACTATCCCCATTGCGAGGGGATTATACCCCGTGAGACGTCAAGAGGCTCGAGAGACCTTGGTCATCTCTAGAGCTTCGTTGTCCTTTTCTGCGTGGATCAAAGAATATAGTGTCTGCAGGCCGATATATGTATTTGGCTAGATCCGTGTTTTCGACGTATATCGAGCAAACACTGTATACAGTATGTCCAACGAGACGAGTCAGTAAACGTAAACGTGTTCCAGGGATTTTTGTCTCGATCGAGACAAAAGACCATCCTCGCTATGGCAATATAGTGATTAGATAAAGTTTAAGTTACCCTTCTCGGATAGCCAACAGAGAACGCACGCTGGTGCTTCACTGTCTCGTCTCGTTGGATAGAGCAGTGGTGATTAAAACAAATAAAAAATAAAAAATAAAAATGTAAGGTATTTTAACATTTGTTGGTACGTCTTTCGACTCGAGGAAGAAAAAGAAATATTAAAATAATTGTGATCCATTGATTGCGTTTCCACGACTAAACGGATAGTTCTTTAACACGGAGAAACGCGTGTCTCTTGTTTTTGTTAAAAACATTTAGCAATCGAGTGAATTCGAGGAATATCATGGGCACCTGTTTCAGCAAATATACGCGCATTATGTCCACTGCCGTGAATAAATGTGTAGAAATATATAGCTTTTCTGATAGATGCTCGTCCCTGTATTTTCGAGAGAATCAACGAGAGCGATCACTGACTTCCAGCCCAGGTATTTTCCTGTTTGTTTTTTTCTTTTTTCTTTTTTTTTTTTATTAAAAACGCCTGACACAGATTCTCAGTGTTTTCTTTTCTTGTTTTATTTTTTTTTGTTCTTTACCAAATCAACTCTCTTTCCTTCGAAGTCTGAGCGGTATCGAATAAATACTTTAATCAATGCACATATTCGCGCGGCTAGTCGGCATAAATCACTTGAAAATAATGTGTTTCCAGCGCGCAAAATGGACTTCCGAGGAGACTTTTAAGGTGATCCGATGAATAAGGTGAATCTTGACCTTAAGTGATAACAAACTGTTGAATATTCTATGTATCAACGATATGTAAGTAGAAAAATATGTTAGTTTAGGGAACATAATCAGAGCATTGCATTGTATTTGCAAGAGGTATATAGAATGTTTGTAACACGAAGATATTGTCCTGATAAAGAAAAAAAAAAAAAAAAAATAAAAGAAATGGTTATACATTATTTCCCGAAAAATTGGGTGTTCACAGTTCTATACACGTCGTTAGGCATTGAACGTTTGTTGACGTATTCGTAGAATGCGGTAGTATACTAGCATGTTTTAGCATGCTGCTTAGTATGCTCTGGTTAGTCCCGCTACCATACTCAAAGATACAATTCCTATCTATTTGAAAATCGAGAGAATCATATTCACAGAAACCGAAGAGCGTAGCCAAATAGTCTGCAGAATATCATCACAGAATGTCAAGCCTGATCGCTTAAAATCTCACAATCTCCTCTCGCCTAGTTCTAAAGTCGAATGGTGAATAACCGGCGAAACGAAATAGTCCCGGCAGAAGTAAGAAATGAGAAAAAAGAAAAGAAAGAAAGAATGGAAAGCACCGGTCGACTTCAGTAATACGCGTGGACGTAGATCAGATTATGGATCGGGTGATGATGGGCATGAGGGTTGTGCAAGGGAGTACAAAAGGAGGTAGTCGTGATGGTGGTAGGGGATGGTGGATGATTGACAGATTGCATCGTGGAAACGGGCGACACTTGATTGGGGGGACCGGCCGGCACTTGGTACACGGTACTGGGAGCGGCCATCGGGCACCTTGAGGCCCCGGCTGCGCCTTGTTGGGCCCCATGCTGTTGTTGTGACTGTTGTTGTTGCTGTTGTTGTTGTTGTTGAATGTAGTTTGGTGGTAGACATACCTCGAGGCGGTCGGTACGTGGCATCTTCTGCGGCATCGCTACTGTCTGCGGCACCACGCCGAGAGGGCTTCCTACTCCGGTTGGGTCCGCCGGCCCCATTATCGCCGGCATGATGGGGCTGGGGGCGAAATACGGGCTGTACGTGTTGCCAACCTGCGGCATACCGGTCAGGTACGGGTTCGTCGCCTGTGAAAACACACCCGGAAAATATCCAGGTAACACAGATTAGAACGAGTCTGGTCCCACCTTCGCTTCGCATGAGTCGTCTTCGTTAAGTGCCCCTTTTATTACGCTAGCCTTCGAACTTCCTCTCGATCGTGATCGACCAAGCTCGTACAGTATGTGACATAGTATCAAGATCCAAATTGAAATCGAAAGCGGCAGACTTTGACACTTCCGCTTCCACGTCTCTGACAATCGGTGTCAGCGAGTGCAAGAGGAAGCGTCAAAAGCTGGACTTCACCGGTTGATTTTCTCTCGCACCGAAAATGATTTTCTGTCGCATAGTGCCGTGCTGTCCAGGGCTGACGCCCCTTACACATTTACACCGCTCTCTCTCTCTCTCTCCACTGATTGCTTCTAATAACAACGAAAACAGCCGCAATAGGGAAAGACTCGAATTCTCGTCGTCGACGCATACAACAGTAGCTGAGTCATGCTTAGCTTCATGGTATCCTTGAGAACATAGACAGGGTAGGGGTAGCCGAATTTACTCGCGAGTAAAGCTTGGACAGCACAGGCATCGTGTACTTTCGGCTTGTTAGCTTCCGCCCTGTTTAGAACCTCATGTTTCACACGAACGTATCAAGACCCTGTGAGTGCCCGTGAATCCTCTATCGCGAAATATCTAGATTATACAGGGGCCGTTTCAAAAGATAATCAAACAATTATCGAGCGCACGACGATCAATCTAGAATGTCAAAAGAGGCAAAGAATGTTCAACCAATATACGTCCACAAAGTCCTTGTATTCTGTTCTCCCAACATTGGAGAAAATCACATTGGACATACCGTTCAGACCGTTTCAGACCGGAGAAAAATATTCTCATATAACGACGAAAAGTTGAGGTACGTAAAACCATTTTTCGCCCATTTTTGTAGGGTAACGTGGTCACTCCACCTTATCGCGAATCTACGAAGACCGGAGGTTAAAATCTACTAGAAATATTCTGGTCAAGAAACATTGAACCGTTGAAGCTATTGATTTGTGAAGCGACAATACGAAGAGAGATCGAATCGTTCTTGAAAACGTAGCCGAGACAATTTTCAATTTGTGGGGTTCAAGTGAAAGCACCGTTACTCACAGAGTCTCGATCGTTCCTTCTTTCTCTTTAGCCCTCGTTTGAGCAACAAGCTCGCGCGCGTTCCTGTAAGAAGCGTTTCGATTTTGTGGGGAACGAGGTTTCCAGAAGGGAAGGCAGGTAATTTGAAGGCAGATAATTCTTCTTTCTAAAGGATTTCTGCTCTTATGCTTCGAGCTTTCGTTTGGCGTATAGAGAAAGCTTTCGGACGCGAGTCACACCGGCTACCCGAAAGGCATCGCCGTTGAATACCGGCACGCTGACGCAGCGGTTAATAAAAATTGAAATAATTATTTTTCTTTCGAAAGACGACGTGACTCGCGCGCAGTCGCATCCTTCGCTCCCAAACCATTTCTCGTCGATCGGATTTTCGTGAAACAGATATGCAACCGATAAAACAAAATTTATTTGTCGCGACGTTCGGAAGGGAAGAAGCCGACGCGATTCGAACTTGGCCGCAGAACTCCATGCTTTACTCCTCTAAAAGAAGGAAAACTTGAGAACTAGACGATTCATCGCCTTGGATATTGAAACGGAGCATCCCGTGAGGCATGCAATTAAATTCCTTCAATTTACGGTGCGGTATTTTCTTAAACAAGTCGAAGCATTCGTACAACCGCTTACTAAACTTACAGGCATACTAATTGTAAGTAGCGCGGCGGAGACGGTAGAATTGAACAATTCATAGTTTGATCCTACCGGATATGAAACTTGAGCGCGCATGGCTCAGTGTGATTCGCGTAATCTACAATGCTGGACTGTACAAGAGCGCTCCTTTAAAACAGTACAAATTGAAATCATTTACGAAAGTTTCTTACCTATAACCGGTCCTTCGCAATAGAAATAATTTCAGTTTGTTTCATAAAATAAATGTATACACGTAACACGTATGTATATATACATGTATAGTCATCGTGGTTAAAAAGTCTCATCGTTGTTAAATAATACGTGTACGCCAACAACAATTACTGTCACTCATAGACTGCAGATCACACGTAGCGATAAATTTTATTTTCGTTGTCGAATAATCAAAGAACACAACAATTTTTCTTAGCTTCGTCCGGCAGTTTTGTATTTGTACAACGGACCGTCGCCACCGCGCTTCATTTAATTTAACTAAAAAATTAGTGGAAGCCAACCAAAACCAGGAGTTACCATAAAGGCGTGGGTAGCGAGAAGTTGCTGCTGGATTTGCTGTTGAAGGTGATGGTGTGGTGCCGGAGGTGCCGGTGCCTCCTGTTCACCAATGACGTAATTGGAGAACACACCAACAATCAACCACAACCACGAGAGCCACAGCGGCAAACATAGGGGACAGACAGGCAGTCATACGAGTAGTATAGGGTTCGATGTCACGTAGCAACGACTATGAATATATGTCATGAATAAAAAGGCATGTGGGCATTTAAAATGATGTGACTTGATTTTCCGCGACCGAATTTTTTCTTCTCTGTTCGCCAATATGTCAGTGCACATTTGCGTGCGAGCACACGATACAAAAAAATAAAAATAAAAAAATAAAAAATGAAAACAAAAAGAAAGAAAAAAAAACCCAATTGATCTATTGAACTACTCGGTTTCAATAGACGCAGCATTTCCATTTTGTTGATTCGTCAGAGTGATAGAGTATTTGTGATAGATCGAAAAACAATATTGACGAACCGACAAAATTGTTTGTTTATCAATGACAGTTTCGTGGCAGATCTAGGTGGACTAATGTAAGGCTACTGTTCATTGATATTGACTGTCTATCAATATTTATGGATACAATTCAGGAGAAAGGGGATGACACTGACCAAAAACATGCGGCGTGCTAGTTTTTACTCGCGGAGGTTTCATCTCTCGATGCAATGCCCGCAATTTCAAGGCGCTGGGAAATTGAGACGACTACGTATTTATACAGACTTTTTTCGACAACCGTTAACCTGATCAACTAGAAATTAGACTATCAGGTATACAAATGAGTAATCCAATATTTCTTTTCCGCGATGTAACCGGTGTCGGTTACATTGAATCTCTAATAATTGTTCTTACTGTTTTCCACGTGATCATTGAAATGCGCAGGGTCATTCTTTCAAAGAAATATTAAATTTAGAAATTTCAGACGCAAAAGTAGCGTAGTACATACTCATTATAATACTTGCTAATACTAATTTCAGAAACTTTCGAAAATATGTGATTAAGAATGGACCATGTTATCTATTTGTATATACGTATTCTATGTATAATATAATAAGAATTCAATCTATTCCAATCGGTGCAATTTTCAAACGAACGAAGCTTAATGCCATTTAGAATAATTCTGATGTTGCATAAAAATGAAATATAACAAAAAAGAAAAGATTCGGATTGTCGTTCATTTACCCAGCGTAGCCTACCAATAAGGGGTAGTCTAGTGGTAATCGTCGACTAACACAGACAAAATTAGGAATATGTCGATCGTGATAAAAGAAAACCAAAATATGTGGATGTGTGAACAGCAGAAGACATGGTGCAAGTATGCATGAAAGTTTGGACGTACCACTGCCGGTACCTGGCCAGGCACGAGCGGTTGGGCCGGTGTGAGACCCATCTGCTGCATCAGCGCGTTCTTCAGGGCCAAGTGATTGCGGCCGTTTATCAAAAGCTGGTCCTTTAGGTGCTGTGGTGGATGGAAATATTTGCAGGGTGGCTTGTCGCGGTTACATCGGCCCTGAAACAAAAAAACTTGCCATTACAGTCTGAACCGACTAAAAAAATCCAACAGAACAACCAATACAATTAACTCTATTCGTGTTTCCAATTCACTTTCCATGGCTTCGAATCTTTAACACGCTTGATGTCGCGTCAACGCTAAAAAGCCAGTGATTGAGTAGCAATAACTACCAATGCATCCTCACGTGACCGGCAGTCAACCTGTTAATAAATCGGTAGAGAAATTTCTACCGTTAACCCGGACAACCACATTTTAATTAAATTAATTTCAAATCCATAACCGAAAGTACTAACTACAGCATCTACTCGATAAATGTCACAAATATATAGCCTATAATTGCAATAAGAAACCTTCTTTATTTTTTTATGGGACCAACATATTCGTGGAATTTTTCTAATCAAAATGATAGAAGAAGTCTTGTTATTAGATTAGTAGTGATCTCACACCGATATACCCGATCCGTGTTAGCTTCGACCTTGGCTGTCCTTTAGAATAGTATTTTCTAGCCGATAATTGTCCCTAGCTGAATCCTTATTGTGGACAATCATCGACTAGACACTATATTGCTATCGGCAAGTTACTTAAACGTGTAATACGAAAGTTTATCTGGTATACTCTTTATTTGTAATACCGAAAAAAGCGTCAGTTTTCGTGGTGGTTCTCCTACCTTGTTACCGTGCGTCGCGTCGCGTTGATGGGTATGTGTGCGTAACGACGCGCGCGCGCGCGCTGTGCCCTTAAATCGCGTTAAAGCTCGCTGTAACGACCGAGTTACGAGAAGGCAGTAGACCTTCCGATATTAGCTGTATTATAAACCACTTGTACGCTAGTGAGTTTCACTCGCAGGTAAATTGCAGACAGGTTGCGCATACACTTTGAAGACTTTGTCCTGCTTCTAGCGCGGTACGCGTCTGTGTACATATGTTGTATGTATACAGAGACGATTAGCGGGAATATTGTTAACGGGTGAAGGTTCCGTAATTAAAGTTGCATTTAATCGCACTTCCATGCCACTTATGCGAGCTCGATGTTCTACCAAGTTCCAGCAAGATTTGCCTTCGGGTTTTCACCGTGTGCTTTAATACAGATACGTACAGAAATATGCGAGCCAATTGAAAAACTAGGAATGTAACGTTCCATACAAAAATCTTGTTATTTTTGTAACACAGGTTATTACTAAATGTAAAAAAAAAAAAAAATAACAACAGATTATGAAATTGTGATTTTAAAATGCATACACATAATTACTTACTTTTTGAAAGGTTTTATAAAACACAGCAACACGTAGACGTTTTCTAATCTACAATTTCACCAGATCAACTCTCAATGCATTAATAGCAATTCTTACGCGAATTTCTTTTTTCGTGTGAGGATGAAAGACAACGCTGTAACTAATTCGCTCGCGGCGACGCTCACCAAGCTTGTTTTTCTTTTTATATATTTCGTTATTGTATTTTTAGTGTTAATTTTCTATTGATTTATAATTTCGTCAAAAAATTTTTCTGTTGGTTTGCTCTTAGCATTTATGACGTGTTTGTCCGTTGTCACTGATACAAATTGTTTTAATTGTAAAATGTTTAATACCGATCTCAGCTTTGTTTTAAATATTCCAAAAGACGTATCAAAGGTCAATTGGAACGTTGCGAAAGCTGAATTGTCCTCAACATTTTCTATCTCACAGATCCCAGACAAAGTAAAGTGGTACGCGTGTCTGCCAAATAAGCTACGTTTACCCGACTAAACGGGTCCACAAAATTTCTCCCATAATCTAAGTGCACCCGCGTGGCTCGTAATAGCACATCTAGGCGTCCGTTGGGTCTTATCATTTTGGACACCGCCTGGCACTTATGTAACTCTCGTGGCTGTTGAAACAAGGCATTGCAGGGGCTGAAGGGTGTAAGCTGGCACACGTAAGTCGCAAGAAGGGACTAAACGCAAGGGATGCTTCGTAGTCGGTGTATAATCAGATAGCGGAAGGAAGAAGGAACGGAGAAAAGTTGAAAGGCAAAAAGCCGACAAAAAGAAAGGAAGCAACGAAGGAGAAACGGAGGTAGAAAATGTCTGGTGCACAATACGCACGTAGGGGCGAGGGGGGAAGAGAGAAACCGATACGAGGGTAGCCGAGAACGGGCTCGGAAGAGGATGGAAGAACAAGATCAGACGGTGTCAGGATGGTACTAATTAGACCCTAACAATATTAGTTCAGGTAAGACGCCTACAGGATAGAGGGGATAGCAACAGCCGGTAGGCATGCTTTCTTACGAAGATCCAGTGGCTTTCCGTAATAGCAGCTTGCGAGCGTAAAGCCGACCTCGAGAGGATGGTAAAGAGATACTTCCTCAAATATCGCCTAATTAAGCACAGTCGTGAGTTTCGAGGAATAATGTGTACCCGCCAGGGAGAAACTTTCGACCCACTGAGGAGAGCACAATTGCACGCTGCTCTGCACCGTTTCCTTCTCCTTCAACTTTCACTCGCCCTGGTACCCTTATTTACATCATTGCTGCCCCCCCCCGCCCCTTCAGTGAGCTCGGTCCTCCGCAAATGTAGACTTGGTCCTTGGTGCATGAAACATGATAGCTTACATCTACATGCCCTCGGTGACGAGATTTTCGATCAAAATCTAGGTACATGCGATTTTTCAATGAATTTCCAAAAAGTCGTATTATTCTGCCGTCTACGGCAGAGAAATTACTCCAATGTCGTATGTAGTAAAATTGAAGAGCTATCTTTTTTCATGATAAGCACCCAATTCCGAGGAATCTGAATAAAATTATTCGTCGAATATGATACACAGGCTTCTTCAGGTGATTCTACACCTTCGAATCGGTGGACAATTGTTGAAAAAAGATGTTTGTTTTCCATTCAATCGTTTGGTACTCGTCGCGAGGAACAAAAGTCTCGGAAGAACCAGATTTAAAACGTTTGAAAACTTAAAATTGTTACGACCGTTTGTTATTAACATTTAACGATGTATCAAAATTTGGAATAAGAACCAGTACCACGGTCGTAAAACAATTTAATTAAGATCGCCACGGAAACGAAACTCGGCTGCTTGTCAGATGGAAGCGCCAATGATTACCTTGAATAGGGTGCACGAGATATTATGTGGTCGGGAAGCGAGATTTATAATGGGTGCCTACGTCTCCGGAGATCCTCTAAATATCATTAAAGTTTCATTAAAATTAGAACGAAACATTTCGCATGGTTCCCCAGGGAATGCTGTTTCTTATCAGTAGACCCTGTAAATCAACTTTAATACTACGCTGCTCGCCAGTTAATGCGACCGAAATATATGTTACTTTAAATTCTTCGAGACTGCAGTTATTTGCACCCCAACTACATAATATACACCTCGGCCTGTTATTAAGTTTACCGTGCACGTGTGTCGCGAAGAAAGACATGACGATAATTAACTAATTAAGTGTCTATTCTAGCTTCGATCGATGAAATTCTTTCTCATCAAGGATGGAAAATATTTGATCCTTCTGATTCCTGTATCCTGCAGCCGGGCAACACACGAACCGGCTGACTTTTACGGAAGTTAACACGGTTAATTCAGCGACAGACGAAGAGACGAGCCGAAATCGGTGTGAAACAAGCGTATTTAAACGTAGCCACGAGGCTAATGTCGTAGGCACTTCTGTCGACGAAATTAAGGGACATCACGTGCCGCTTGGCGCCATACGACACCGTTCCAACGGGAAAATCGATATGCAAATCTACGTGGAAATCCTAGTAATCTTGCTCACCCGGTCTGCAGCTCTTGCAATGGCTGTGTGCTTTTCTACTATGCTGTCTCCTCGCACCATTCTCCTTTCCTCGACCCTACCCTCGATGCTGGTTCACCTTTCGTTCACGCATTCCTCTTACACTTTCTCCCCTTTCGTGGCGCTTTCGTCCCTCGCACGTGCACCGATCTTCCGTTTTCGGTAGCGAATCTCCACCTTCCTCCGCTATCCTGCGATTCAGAGATCTGTCGTGTCACGCGAACGTGTGCACCGGAAGTGGGAGAAAGATGTGTGCGAAAGGTTATAAAGCAGGATTAAACCCGGTCTGAAGGATCGTGTTCGTAGGCCACGTTCGACGACAGAGCTTTATCAAGGTGAAAAGTCTATAACCTTTTCTGACATCATAAAACGAGTGCTTCTTCGATACCTTCTTCACATACGTCGTCCTTCTCTTTCGATAGTAGTTTTTGAAACTACTTTTTCTATTTTTTTTTTTTTATTTGGAGAAATGTGGAGAAAATTTTCTAGTTCTCTGGAAGTATTCTACCTTACTAGCATGTCGCGAGCATGTCGTTTCTCTTGCTCCGATCTTCGACACAACAAGGCTACGAATTACGATCGATTATTACCCATTTAGAAGTTTAGGAATGATTTCTGATAGCTAAACAAATTTTTGAAATATTTTAGAATTATCTCAAGTACAGCTTTCAAGTAAACTTCAAATAATTTAAATTACAGAATATGTATTTAAAAAATGTGTCGACTTTTGCAATGATTTGTTCTAGAAAGAGATTAGGTGTACTGTAGATTTAGTACTGTAGATAGACCAAACTGACTATAAGCTTAATTAAATGGACCGAAGGCTTAGGACCCCCGTATCAGAAACGAAATATTAGGTCATCATATAAAATACCATTCCTACCTGAATTTATATAAACATTTATACCATGTTTCGGCCCCGGAGTTCCAACGAAATAAAAATCTACGTTAAACGCAGTAGTAATAACCCTCCTAGTATGAAGTTCTGAAATCTCTAAATTTTCGATTTTTATACAAAATGTCGAATTAATTAATGTTCGTCTCGAATTAACATTGGTACAGAATTTGTATGATTACCGGTGATCGTTCACACGTTTCCCAGATACACAAGGGAGCAGAGAAAAGTAAAGGGCAGCAGTTCTTTCCGTTGGCCAAAGGTCAGAACAGCGGGAAGGAAGACAATCAATCTTGATCCCAATTATCGCGTCATTCAGTAACTGTAATTGAGTCGGTCGCCACCTCTCTTTCACCTTCTTTCACCCTTGTTCCTCGAAATGCCGGAAAGTCGAAACAATGAAGGTGGAAATTCCTAGACTACAATCGTGTGAGCGGTAACATACTTTGCTCCTAGCACACATGCTCTTCTCGAAACAATAATTTATCAACAAACGACTTACCGACGGTTAAATGTCACTTATCTGAAACTCCTTCGATTTAAACGGATCGTTAAAGAATTAAATATATTTTAGCTATTAGAAAGCACGTCTATGAATTTTTCAGAATCTTTAGCTTTCGAACCGTCTTTTAAAAAAGAACTAAATTATACTAAATTTATATGTTTACAGTTTCAGCATCTCATTATGGCTGTTAACATATAATTTTTTCAGATTTTTCAAAGTGGATGCACATAGTTAAAAAAAAATCGAACACCGCCATTTTTCACCGTTTCTTAAAACTTTTCTGTTGACGGAAACAAAAAATATAATGAAATCGTACGAGTTGAAAGTTGAAAACACATAAGAAAGTTCACACAGAAAGGTCGACAGAGGTTTTTAGCGTTTTGGCAATTCCTTAAATTTGTTATAGGTTATTGCACATACAAACATGTATATGTGGCATAACAAGGATTGGAGAACAACGCCATGTTTTTCTATTCCCCTAAGTAATCTAGATAACAAAGTTCCTCTCAATCTGGCCTATTATCATGCCAATATCCGTTGGCTGCGCCGCTATCTCGATATTTCCTCCGAGAACGAGTCTCCGCTGTTGATCGTATTACTCACCCCCTTGCAAGGATATTGCAGAATAGAAAGCCTCTTCGATAACTCTCACTTATAGACAATTAATTCTCTATACGTATACACAATTAACACGTCGTCCTCCCACGAGCTATTATTTACTAGACACGTCTTATCCGTTGGTTCTCTAATTTTTCATTATCAGTGAGTTACTTCAGAAATAAATTACAATTCCCTGGTGTCAGTTAATTTGATCAGTTTCCACTTTTTGCGTAGCATATCGAGAGAAAAATACTTGTCACTTGTAGTTCGACTCAGATTAGAAACATACGGAAGTGAGATCAAAAAATGTCAACAAGAACCTCCGACCCTTACAGTCAAGGGCCACCCCCCTAAAGGACACTTGTGATTCAGGCTAGAAGGTGTGACTTTAACTATTCATAATTCGAAGTGTTATGAGTAGACATCGGATCTTTATGCATTTATGGCTTATGGAAATGTTAAAAAAATGCTATAATATAAAATTCGAGAGAATTTAACACGATTTTTATTTGCTTTGGATCTACAAAGGCTGTCCCCATTAAAAATAAAATTTTATTTCATTCCACTTTCTTAAAATGTTTCTATAAAAATTGGAAATTGCATAAACATCCGATGTCTAGTTATGAGTCATAAGAATCGTCTTTTAAATTTTCTCCCACCTGTTACCAAGCATCTTGTACCATATTTTCTCTCAAATATAATTTTAGCACCCAAGTCAAATATAAAGTAAGCATGTTATTGATCACATATTCAAATGGCTAGAATAAATCGAATTAAAAGTCTTCTTATATTCGAAACTAATTTACTCCAAAAAATGGTAAAAACTTTGTATACCTAACCGTTTCCTAGAATATACAAAAAAGCGTGAACATTTGTGAAAAAAAGGAACAATTACCTTGAATTACGTGTGTAAAGGGATAGATAGGGTTGGCAAAGGATCGGAACGCGGTTCATATGGGGAGCAATAATTATTCGCGGTGTGCAGTGAACACACCACCGACCGGTCGCAATATTCTGCTTCGAGGCTCGCAGAATTCCAAGGAATATCAGGGAGCTCCACGAAAGATTGTGGAATGAAATCTTAGTCGTGGTGGAATTTTGAGTGGTATCATATTCCTGCAGTCATGCGGGTGCGTCGTCGTCGTCGTCGGCGTCGTCGTCGTCGGCGTCGTCGTCGTCGGCGTCGTCGTCGCCGTCGTCGTTACGTGCGCGCAATATGCAAAAGCATTCCCGGTGTCTTGAGGTTCCATTTCGGGCGGGCGAGGGTGGTAGAGCACGGATAACGACGCGGAATTATTAACGACACTCTTGCCAGGACGCAACACTTTCCAACTAAATTAGAGAACAAGTTGGCCATGCGCGACACCAAGCGTGTGTCCCTCATTATCCTGACAAATTTCGTCGCGAGCGACAGTGAGACATGGACCGAATGTTTCGTAATGGGGGCTTCGCACGGTACATATTAATGCGTAAAAGTTAATTCCGAACACGGCGATACGTTATGTAGATCACGAACATTATTACATTCGGTCTATATGTATGGAGGTCGCATTGGATCTATCAGCTCTCGGTACTCCTTTGGTGTCTGTATTGTAGACGAGACGCTGTGAGAAATTCTTAACTACGTTTACTCTGTCGGGACGGAAGTTGGCGTATTCAAAACACGATTTCTCCGACTTCACGGCTGCCTGGAAGAAGACTGTATCGATCAGACTCGAGACCCGATGAGATCGCATGTCCGTTATGTTAGACAAAAAATTTATAATTCTCAAAAACGGCATTTAGTAAGTGTACACGGTGGCCGACTACAGGTTACAATTCCCTTTAGGGGGTGAGTCAATAGCGAATATTATATCAATCGTAAAACTGAAAGAAACGGCTAAACTTCCGAAAATCGATCAAGTCGATTTCAGCTCAAATTTTGCATTGAAAACATGTTTCCCAAAAGGATTTTTGGCGACTTGAAAAAAATTTTGCATCATGTTATTGGCATTTTCTGCCTTACCGGCATCTTCGTACCAACTTCAACATGTTTTTGTACCAAACCAATCAACGTGATCGTGTCTGTTTTATTGTGAGATGTGCAAGGGATGATATTTGCTGATCGAACGTAATGTATATTCGTATAAAATTTGAAATCTTTTTCACAATATTTCGAACCAATTTAAATTATCTTTTTACTTCTATTAAATGTAATAATAAAAGTTCCAGTTAACGATAAACGAATTCTATACAGAGTCATTGGGCAATCGAGAGTAAGGAAGAAATATTGTGTGTCTAGGTTCTTTAGTTTTCAAATAATACTCGGACAACGATCGTTTATTATTTCAAACAAATTCGTGATCGAATCAGCGTCTGAGGTTCATAGATAATTGACAAGTTTCTCCAGCTCATTAAATCGACAGATTAAATTCTCGTTCTCACGGAGAACGGTATCGTACGAATCCATTACTCGGTGGGACGATGGAAAATGGACGCGAATAATTATGCGGGGAGTAAGCGGGCTCGCGAATCTGTTCGGGATTTGAACGAGCCACGCTCGAAATGGGACAGAATTCACCGCGTGCCACACGTCTTTGAGCCGATCTTGAACTATATACACGGCAGTGCAGTGATTGTCGGTGGATCGACGATTTAACAAGACATTTCTCCGAGTGTGAGTTATCGTTTAATGAACGCCTCTTCGACTTCGGGATGCTGAAGCACCCTAGAGTCTAGTGCAGCGTGCGAACCAGGCCTCACCACTTCAGTTAAGGACGGCCAACCCCCGATTTGCTTTGTCCCTCCCATTCTTCCCCTCCTAATCTCTCTCTCTCTTCCTCTTTCTCTTCCTCCATGTTACTGCACCATCCACAGACTCACACCAGTTAACCGGGCCTGAGAATTCGTGATAATTCCTACAGGAGCGAGAAAGAACGGCAGGAAGTCAGAAGGAAGATGGATAGAGGGGGGATAGGGGAGAAGGGAACTAGAGAGAGAGAGAGAGAGAGCGATTCTTAGCGTTTGATTCGTCAGCACAATTAAACAAATTAATAGGCGTCGCTCGGCTCGTTCAACTCCCCTTCCGTGGCCAGGTTTCTTAATCTCTTCGACACTACGGACTCCAACGAACGCCACTTCACCTCTATGGCCTTTCGCTTTTACCCTGATAACAATCAAAGTTCACTTGGAAACGTACCGATTTCCGCCGCCACAAATGGCTACACTCTCACGGACAACAAGATAGGACGCTCTACGTTTCTTTGTGTTTCCCTATATATATATATAATATCGGAGAAACTATACATTTTTAGTAAATCAGCTATATTGTAGCCGAGATTTTTTAGTAAATCAGCTATATTGTAGCCTGCTAGCTGTTTTCTTTACACCTCTTCTGATCTTTATAGTTTTCGCCCTTGTTCTCGTGTTCTGCGAGTTCTCGATGTTTCATCGAGCCCGCGATCACCAGCCATGCTAACAGTGTTGCCCGAACATCAAAGAGCTTCGTGAATGCCTCAACATGTGGAATAAAACAGATACGATATACCAAAGCAAACCACTAAGTCCCTGGACCGGGAGAGCCCCGATTCGAGTCGAGCTCGACGCGCCACTGTAATTATTGAGCTTCTCTCTCTTCGTCCCTTCTGGAACAACGATTTTATCCTTCGTTCGATACCGACGACGCGAACTGATCGTATTAAAATTGCCAAGCAGTTTTGTAATTTGCGAGCGGAAGTTAATCCCGGTATCGGCGAGGAAAAACTTTCGTGCTCGGAGATACTTGGAAACCGATGGTACATCGGACTACTTTTTCCCTTACAAAAGATTTGCTTTTGTACAACAACTAATTTGCTATCGCTTGTTCTGATTTCGCATTAGGTTCGTCCGCGCACCTAACCAACCCTCGCGTCCCTGGCTCGTAACAGTTCTCGCATAGAGTGCGTTCACTGACCCAATTATCAAGATTTATTCGACCCCACTCTAGCTAATAAAATTAGAGATCAGGTTGGATAACAAGGTGACCCTTAGTGTGCCAGACGAACGAGGCCCACACCATGAAATGTCTTTTCATCTTTGTGAAGTCCATCAGAAAAAGTTGTTCAACCAGAACAATCTACTATCATCGTCTTCTACTATCTTCGTTCATCTATTTCTCGAAAAAATGCCAGAGGCGTCTTGTCACTTTTAAGGGTCACTTTAACTTGCTTGCTATCGTCTCACCCCGATAGTAATTGATTTTTTGTAGAACACAAGTTTATTACGTTTCCAGTTAACCAGTTAACTGTGATTGACGAGTATACTCGTCATGGAGAAGTGGCACGATTTTGTGTATTGACGAGTATACTCGTCATGCGTAAAATTTTAATTCTGGTGAAAACTAAATTATATTCGTAGAATTTTAATATGTTTAAAATGTTTAGAGGTCAAGACGAAATGAAACAAACAAATGAAAATTATAAATAATTTGAGTTGGATTTATAACTATAAATATGACGACTATACCCGTCATCGCTTGAATATCGCGACACACACTGGTGGGCGCTTTGCAAAGAGATCGCCACAGTTAACTGGTTAAAGTAATCGCCTACCGTCCTTGTTTGGCTTTCGGAATTAATCTGTACACCACTCGTTAATGTCAAAAGGAAAACGATGAAATTAAAATATGCATCGGTATTTATGCATTAGCATTAGTTTAGCCGAAACTAAGTACTGTACGATAAACGGTAAATAATTCTGAATGTCGAAGATAAAATAGATGAAAAAGAACAAATTCCACGTTTTGTGTAGGCGCTATAGTTGAACTTCGATGGAAAAAATATCGGTTCGGTTTAACAAGATGAAGCGTAGCAATTTGCGTTTAAAAGGTTGTTCTTGTTCGTTCATCAGTTTAACAGATTTGCATCAGGATACGCCAACTTTAGAACGGACAATCCCGATTGAAAGTCGATGACGGAACAGCAACCCTTCGATTGGTTTTTTTACGCGGCAACGATATCCACGTGGCGGTGCGGCCGATAGAGAATCCCGGGATTAAATCAATGTACCGTGTACGCGATATGAACTCATTGAAACGTATGTAATGCGTTCATGAGAACGGTCAGGGGAGGCAACGTGCCGCGGATCCCGGAGATTTCAAAATTTGTTTTTGTCCTGTGAAATATGCTGCGCTCGCTGGCCGTGATAATGGAAAGGGAATTACACGAAATGGTTATTTTAATTTCGGACCGTTAAAATCCTGAAAAACGATCTATTATTATTCCAGTATACGTGTCCGGTATGTTCGAGAATCAATCGGCAAGAAATCGCGAACACAGCCTGTATAATTAAAAGCTTGGTCGTCCTGTGTACGCATATACGATATTATGCTTACGATAATACCTACACGCGACAAACAAACTAAATGAAATAGAAGCATCGTTGAAGACTTATCGAAATCTAGATCGGAGAAATGGCGAAGAAATGATATTCGTATCGTTAACCTGATTTCGACTCGCGTATTTCGAACGGATGTAAACCCAGAAGCGATCCAGTGTACTCTTTGCTCTTACCACGACGCGACGACGCGAAATTGCATTTCAAAATCGAGTTCAGCGTGGGGCTACATTGTAACGATGCGTTCGCGGTGCGAAGGAGAAAATCAAAGAAACCGGTTGAGATGCGCCGCCGTTGAGCCGATGGACAGGGAAGCGATTTGCGGCTGGAAATTCCGGAACGGCTTAGGCTAATAATATTAATGGATGCCGATGCGACAATGCCGTTTGCGCGGAAACGCGGACGAAGGAAGTTTCGTCTGATACGAATTCGTAGGGGCGCGTAAGTACTTGAAGTAGATTGCGTCATGGTGGGAAAGACATTCCGTCGCTATGGAACCGAGTTCTCTGAAGCTAGAGGTGGGAGGAGACCAAGTGGAGAGGCTACCAAACGTTCAGTTTACCATACTTTCCCCTCACCCCCACCCCCACCCCCACTCCCGGTCTCCCACTTTCCCCTTTCGCCGCCATCTCCAAGCCTCGACTGGCAGGCAGGCACAACGTGCCTAAGCGCGAGCTATTAGAGTAGATCCCGGCGAATTTGCACGTGGTCGAAGTCACGGACGGTGAAGTTCTTGCGAAAGCAAATCCAGAGCAAATCGACTGCTTAATCGAGTGACGCGAAATTTGAATAAAGACTCTGGATTCAACGCAGGCTGTGCCTTTATTCCGCACTTCGCTCACCGCCTGAATTACATTATCATAGGAACCACGGCCAACCGGACGGATTATATCTAATTAACTGTAGCTATGGCTGCCTCGTACCCTTATGGACAGTTTCTTAGAATCAAACGTCAACAATAAGTCGTTCAAACGTTTACTACTTTTTCATTACTAACGCTGTGTCTTTCAAACGTACCCGTGTAATACCAAAGCATTTAATCTCGATGCCTATGCATCGACGCGTTATGGAACGGCTGAAATTTGGCAATACGTACAACGCAATCCACATCGTCAATTTGTTGGCCTACTCCTAACGCTTATATTACCAGATGTTGGCATATTCTAGGCGCGCATTAGATTGAACCTTCCTCTTTCGAACGAGCCCTTTCCTGCACCTGATGTTAGGTAGCCCCGAAATTCGCAGCGCGATTTGCAAGACAGGCGAAACATTGCTGGCCGGAAACCGGCGAGCAAGGGGTTGTTAGACAATGCCGCCATTTCCGGCCACACACAGTTGCTTTGAATCGCTTCGTTTGTCCTGGACGCTTGAGAACACACAGCTACAGGTTTAATCGAAACGAAATATACTAGGCCACGGATTTACAACGTACCCAATTCACATTTTTCTGGATTATCTTGGTAAGACGAATGTGAAAAATTGTTCTTTTATTCGGTCACTTACTCGAAGTCCATATTCGAAATTCTGCTATCACTCGAGATACTAAATTCTACTATCGATACAAGGCGAGTACGTTGCGTTAGCTGATGATTATTTCAATTTAATAGCGTTACAAGATCTTTTACTTTCTAACGATTCCGGCTGGGATAACAATTGAAGTTATTTCAATATTCACACTGGTGTAAAACTGAGTAAAAGTAGCAGCGCATTTACGAGCAAGTCCCTCTGAAAGAAAGGGTTAATGGTAATTAGTCTGCGAACTTCATGCGCTCGTTACATTCGAGAATGTGCAACGTGAAGTCAAATAGAAACTGTCAGTAGTATATTGAGCCAGCTCGAGGTATTAGTTGTAAGTTGTTCTTGGTGTTACAATGTTACACAATGGTACCGTCTATTTCTTGAAGGACCATCTAATTTATAGTTTGGAAAACTACCGACATCGCAGTTAATTCCATGTACCGTGATACATACAGGGTGGGTCATCACGTATTACCACTTCGATTTACATCAACTTTTTTTTTTTTAATGGAAACATATATTTTGTATTGCACCACTTAATGCATCTTGATATGTAAATGATCGTCACGTTGAACTTGTCGTATCTCCTAAATAAATAATTTTTTCACATAAGTAGGTTAACGCTTTATTGTAAACAATATCCAGATGCAATAGGGGGCAAGCATTTTTGCAGTGGTGCAGCACAAAATACATGATTCTTAAAATGGAATTATAAGGAAATTAAATTCTTAAAATGGAGTATAAAAGCTTTTCCAAATGCTGTTAATTATGCACATAATTATGAAAGTGGTCTGTCAAAATTAAAAAAAAAATGAATTTATCACTTATTTCACACGACATGATTTTAAACTAAATTTATTCAATGTAAAAAAAATGAAAGAAATATATGACTTAGACCATTTTCATAATTATGGGCACAATTATGCACATAACACTCTTTCGTACAAGTATGCAGAGTACTAAATTTTCCATCTGCATAGATGAGTACCATAGAAAACTGTTGAAACAAGTAGACATTGTTTTCAGTATTAAATACATCTGAGAAACGGTCATTCTTTTGAAGACAATCTAAAACTTTTTGTAGAGGTTCCGTTATTTTGATAAAAATCATTCGAAGAAAAATAGGGAGCCACAAACAGCCATTTGACTCGTTTCATTTGGCGAACGATCGCGATATCTTTCAGTCGTTGGAGACGGAAGCCAGTTTGCCCTTTTCTGGCCCTGGTAACCACGCAAAGGGGTGAATAGACAGAGGGGAAAAATCAGAGAAAGGGAGTCGAAATTGCTAACGACACACGCGGGTAACCGCGTTGACCCTCCACGCGGAGAAGTGCCGTCGTCGTCGTCGTACCCTTTGCCGACAATTTCAAAGTGAAAAGGGCTGCAACGGGCCAGCTTTCAACCATTGTCCTGCCGTTTTGCCTCTTCTCGCCCACTATTATTCATTTTGCACATCAAAGGAGGGCAAACGCTACTGCTTATTAAAACAATCACAATCAGGGACGACGTCGTGTTTATCGAACATGTTTCTATGTCTCTTCCAATCGACAGTTTCGGTATTCCATTGGTTCAGTATCATTAGCTACAATCGAATCAACTATATACTCAAGAATCTTAACCAATGGATCATCCAACCAAGGTCATCGTCATCTTTCTTTGTTGTTGTTAACCTGGTCAATTTCAATGTTCTGCCATTCTGCGAACGTTTGAACAAAATGATCCATCGTCTATCTTAAATTATCGTCTTGCTCGATTTGATGGACCCATTTTTCTAATGAACGCATAAAATCCGCAGTCTGATTACCATGAAAAATAATCCATGATAAAATTCAAAAGAAAACGAAGTCACGATTTTCCTTCTTTGAGGTGCGGTTAAATCGGTTTTTCTAGAGAGCTATTCCCATGAAATATTCACAAAACACGCATGCCTCAACTATTTCGGCATACAAGCACCGCCGCCGTCTCTAAGTCTTGCAAAACTAATAACTTTAATGAACGCCCAGGCGCGGCATCTTCTTTCGCAAAAGCCACGGAGGATAAGAAAGATATTTGCATGAAGCACGTCCGCATGTGAATTCGTGGGGACGCATTCGAAGTAGATTGCGCCCGAGCTAGCGAGACATCTGGTGCTCTTCTTGGGTAGGTAAGATGGCTGGGTCGGTGCCATGCTATTGACGGGGTCACGGGGTCAATAAAATTTCGAGAGAGTGCATACAATTTCCTGGGAAATATTTATCAAGATACAGATCTGAAAATTAACGAGATCATTTTTGAAACACAATGTATCAACCAGGTCCGGTCCTAGTACACAATTGTAGAATAATACTAATAGACAATTGCTTTTATAAATAATAATTGTTCGCGTCAACTCCCAATATCATCTAAGAGCATACGCTAACGACGCAAATAGGTTAAACACGAAGTTCTCGCATATTGAAACCTATGCTAGTGATTGTCTACGCTCTGTACATATATATGTATAACATGCAATACAACAGTAATACATATATATGTATAACAAGATAGTGTAGATGTCATCCGTCGAAAAAGATAAAATTTTTAATAAACTCAGAGTATGAACGTTAATCACGTATCCTGGTCTAAATTCTCGTTTCATATAATAAGTTAGGAAGGCAATAAAAATCAATCGATATCGATGCTGTACGAAATTGTGAATCATTTTATTTCCCAGTATAGACAATTATGTTTTAAGAGAAACAAGTATGATTACTGTAATTTTGCAAGGTACATCTGTCCGCTGAGAATGGAGACATCTAAAGCCGGCGAAAACTTGTTTCCCTGCCCAGCTTCCCTTCAAGAATTTGTCGTGCATGCAAACGCTCAATCTATACAGGGTGTTCCAATTTATCTGTCCGAAACTGTTGATGATACTAAAAACTATTTCCAGACAAAAGTTAAACGGTATTAGAAAGCACACTTTCCGATAGATATATCTTTTATGTTTTATCTGGTAGATATCCTTTTCTATGCGGACGCGTAGAGGTCATGTGAAGGTCAATTTTATATTTTTAAATAGAATCATATATTTTTTTCAAGCTCTGTTAATGATTTTCGCCGGAAGCGATTCAGTACTTTCACGTAGAAAATAACGAGTAGCATCGAGCAATGCATTAAAAAATATACGATTCCATTAAAAAAACAAAGTTACCCTCATATCACCACTACGCGTCCTCATAGAAAAAAGATATCTACATAGGAAAGTGTGCCCCCTGACACCGCTTACCTTTTGTCTGAAACAGTTTTTAGTATCAGCAGTAGTTTCGGGAATATTCTCGATTTCCAGATAAATTGGGACACCCTGTATAAAGGACCAGATGTCCTGCCAGCTCGGCGCAATCAACCTCGAACGTTTTCTCCGGAATTCACATGCGACCATAAGAAACCCTAGCCCGTCTGTTTCCCTCGGCATGATAAAACTAGATTTTCGGAATTTTCAAGCTATAGAGTTCGAGACATAAATAGAGAAGGAACGATTCTCTAAAATTTTGCTCGCTACACGAACAATACAGTGTCGTCTTCGGACAGAGATCGTACTCCGTAGCATCATTATTATTAGAGTTCACAATTTTTGGTTGAAAGTTTTCATTCAATGTTAAAAATGGCGGTAATTATTTACATTAGGGGCTTCCTCACCGATTTTGATGACCTTGAAATATGTTGTCAAGGTCATCATTCTGAACAACTTTTTCCTATACATGTTACTGCTTCTCAGCTATCAATGTTCGATGAATAGAATTGTATTTATTTGATTGGTTTAAGAATTATTTCACAACAATAGTCAGAAATCGACATGATTGTCGAGAACAGACGCAATCTTCCGATGATATTGTTTTATTCATATTGTTTTTTGTATTGTAATGACCAAGAAATGAGCAGTGACGATAAATCCATTGGTAGTAATAACAAAAAATATACGATCCGACTTCGAGGCGTTTAGATTATATTGAAAAAATTATGCAATTTATCTGTCGAAAAATCCATAGGTTCGATTTCTTGAATTTCGTTGAAAAGGACATTAGATTATAAGTCTTTAGATATAGTCTGTTAGATTTTCCATTGTACGCATACAGTTACCTGCAAATAAATTGTATTATGCAAAGACTGTTGTCCTCCAATTAGTTCGTATAACGGAGGTTCTACTGTACTACTATATTTAATCCGATAAAGACTCTTGACGACGCGTCAGAGTATGATAGACGTCAGAGTATAGTTAACGCTCGGTCGACGCGTTCGAGTCATCTGTGTTCGAAGTCCTCGTCATAGGCACGTCAAACGCACGTTAGGTCCGGTATATAACTATCTCGGCATAATCGGTACTAAACAAAGCTGTAATTCTCAAGTGGTTGCTTATTATCGCGGGTGGCAAGGCGATCGATTGTCAAGAAGAGTAACGAGCTTCCCCATGGCGAGCAGAGAAACCATGGCCGACCGACCGGTTTCCGACGCGACGCGACGCGACGCGACGCTACGGCTCGTTTCACGGAAGGTCGACGTCGCTTGTCCGGCCGAAGCTTCTTTCAATGAATGTTAAATTACTGCGGAGTTATTTCCATTTGGTGCTGACCAGTTCAGCACAGTCCAGTCCAGGACTTTACCGGTGCTACGAGCAGATGTCAAGCCGACTGTCAGCGACCGGTTAACATATAGCGCCCCTGCATGCAACCTGCCGACGTCTCTGCAACATGCAAATTTTCCTCGGCGACGTACGCGTAACTTTAACTGCCAGGGACTACCGGTCGCCAGAATGGATGCGAGTTTATATCGCGATCGGGTTCGGGTTCGGATTCGAATTCAATTTTACAGATCCGCGCGGACTCCATTAGTCTCACAACACCAAGGTCGGATCTGCTACCAACTTCATCTATACGTGGCTTTCTTTTTTTTTTTGAATGTTGTAATAGAAAATATAAAAAATAAAGAAGGTTTGTTACTCGGACCGGTAGCCTATCGGTAAGAAGTGCAGTGAATTCTCGTTACGAGTCAGTTGCGCGGTTGTGGCGGCCGACTCTTAGACGAAATCTGAGGAGCATTTGAAATGCGTTGAAACTGATAAACAATCTTGAGCCATATACATCATTTAGACTGTCAATCACATTTTAAAACCACAGGGGAGAATTGTAAAATCAGCAGGCGGGTAGAGTGGAATGTAACCGATAACAAGAGATCGTGGAAGAAGAATAGGTTGCGGAGAAAGAAACGCTGGCAACTCGAACACTCATAAGCAGATCAATAGAGATCGCCTTGAGTCACTCTTCTGTTTTCTCTCGTGGTTGACATCCGCGAATTCTACTTGCAACCTGTTGCTTTCTATCTCGTTCACCCTTCCTCCGTGGCCGGATTGCAACCCCTCTCGTCACCCTCCACGCCCCAACTGGCATCATCTCCGACCCATGGCCGAGTCCAGAGACGTAAGTGTATCCTGCGCTTTAAAATCTTGCCTCGCGTCGTTCCAGCACCGTTTATAATCGCCCCAAGAAATTCCTATACTCGAGAGCATGCTCCGCGAAAGCGAAACTCGAGAAGCACAGCCGCCTACCTACACTTTCAAATCTGCTTTCGGAACTGAGGCACTTATAGCGGACCTAGAGTGCCACTTATTTTCGACGCTTGAATTTTTTTACGGCACTCTGGATTGTTCGGATTAATAAAAATAAAATCTGGGCAAAGTTTGAGCATAACAGGGAAACGTGCCCTTGACCCTTAAACGATAAAACGATCAATCACTAATGGTCATGAAATCGTTTTTGTCGAATACTTTCTAAATTATTGACTGTATCGAAAAATATGTTGCACAAAACGTGAACATCTGAACAGGTTGCATTTTTTATGTTGTATTACTTTTTTCGTAAAGCGAACGGTTTTCGAGAAAAATTTAGAAAATGTTGGAACAATTTTTTGAAAACTGAAGTGTGTTTTCACTATTTTTTTTTTATCACTAAGCATTAACGAAGCACGTGTATTCTTTTCTCTGGAACTTGCAGAACTTACTTTCTTGGGGTTTCATGGTTTTTGACATAAAAAATTTCATTTCTGGCCACCGTTTTTCGGGAACTTCAGCTTATTTGCTTCTAGTTAGAGTTAAAATGGAAGCTGTAAACACAACTTCGTGTCCGTGCTGGTACCAAACACCAATACGAATAAATTGGACTCTGTTCGTCTTTCTAGATTTACTAGACGTTCTAGATCTACGAGGATCTCGAACTGGAGCAGTGAAAGAGGACTACGACTATCGGACATAGGGAAATTCTGCAAACCGTATCCACCACTTCTAGGTTCCGTCGTTTCTCCCCGAGAAACATTCCACGACCAAGGGGGTGGTCACCCCGTCTCGTCGGAGGCAGACACGTCGTACACTGGTACGACTGTACAGTAGTATTTATGGAAATGAACCGAGGTAGTTTGAACCCACTTTTCGTCCGGCTATGTTCTCTGTAAGCTCACCGACTCGAACCATCCGCCAACTAACCCCCAAGACCCTCCTATCATTTTGCTTCCTTTTTTCTTGTTCCGTTAACTTCTCTCTCCACCGCAAGCCTCTCCTTGTTTCTCGGAAGAAAATCCAAGCGCAGCTGCTGCCACTGTTTGCCCACCTAATTACACGGAATTCATAAGTTACGGGGCACCACGAGTCCACCGTAGTCCATTTAATACATATTACTGTAGTATACTTTCTCGCCGGCAAATAAACTGTAATGCACGACAATCTCGAAGAGATCGTTCATATCATTCGGTATCACAGGACGGTCATGACCGACATTTCAGGGTTCGTACAATAATGTCATTGTACGCAGAAATCAATGTATATGCGACAGTGATTAATTTCCGAGATTCGTTATTAGAGTAAATTTTTCCGATGGTGCAGCCGGATAAGGAGAATAACAGATTTGAATTTGTTACAAGCCATTCGATAGCTTGTCCAAAGAAAATACTTTGTGCCAATTTTCAACCCTATATGCCGAGATGGGGGGTAGTAATGGGGGGAAAATTCTGAAAAAAATGAGGCATATTTTAACTATTAGGATGCACATCTATGAATTTTTTCAGAACTTTCTAGCATCGAAACTGAATTTAAAAAAATAAAAATGTGTACGAAACGAATTACTTGTAATGTTCAAACGAATTTTAAAAAATTAATTCTCTTGCAGTTCATCCCGTCGCTAAAAAAGTCAGTCACGGCATAGGACAGCATAAAAATCTGTTTTATGAAACTTTAATTGTTGCTTGGCTTTTCTGGGTTGAGAATATATCGCGTGAATCATCGTAAGATACATATTTTTTGAAGAATGAGTTGTATCAATTTCTCTAATCGGAGTAGCCACGCTTTGCATGTTAGCTAAAATTATATAAATATTGAGTTACCAGAAAATTATCGAGTATTTTTCGTATTAACCTTTTTTGATAGCACTTCAAGTCCTCATCAACGCACAGTCTTCCTAAACGAACAAAGTTTATAAACCACAAGGGAACACCGTTAAATTATAAAATGACGTCTAAAGGGCTTCGATCCCATTTCTACCAAGCTCCTCTCCATTCCCGTTCCCGTTCCCGTAGTTTTTCTGTCGAGTTGCACGATGCATTTTTCCTTCTATCTCCCGGTAGCTATGCTTTACGTTCCTTTTTCTTTCAAGGAATTCTCTCCTCCTGGCATTCGGCAACGGCTCGTTATCACGGGCACTTTATTCTCGGTAACGTTACTCTCGAATTCACTGAAATTCCGCATTAATTGAGCCTCGAGTTCCGCGAGTTTACCTTTGCGATAAATTCGCAAAATCGGCTGGGAGTTTTAATGGAAACGCGAGCACGCTAGCAGTTTCGTTTAATGACCTTCGGTCAAATAAATTCGCCTGATTTTACAAACGAGCCTGCATGGCCCCGGGTTAGTCGTCGTTCCGCGGAACGATATAATTGAATCGAATTATTATACGGTCCGCGTGATCGCCGGCCAAGGACGCAAATCACCGACAAAATTTTTCCGATTGTTACATGTCCCCACCCACTTTCTCTCTCTCCCTCCCTCCCTCCCTCTCTGTCTCTCTCTCCTCCTCTACCTGTGGGAAAGTTCGTTAATCCGACGTTACAAAAATATCGAGGAATGCTGTTTGCATAATTAACCTCTCTGTTGGAAGAGCGTTGTTTGCGACAAATCGTGGGAATTGCGATGCAATTTCGACGTGACAACTCACACTCGTTTTATTAACCGACTCTCCTTTCCTGGACCACCTTGCCTCTCTATCCTCCCCTTTGCACAAACGATTCTATGTTATGGCCGTTCGATGGATGTTCACAAGACCACGCAACACATGTTATTTTCGTCAAATAAGACCGACGCAAAAGACACTCGTATTTGGACGTTACTGCTGCGAACAACAATGGGGAAAAGAACATTTCTTTCGGGTGCTTTGCTCTAAAGCTGTTTACGAATGATTAACAGGGGTGTGCGGGATCCCGGTCGGGACGGGAATTTTTCTCGGGATCGGGATGCAATCCCGAGAATTTCGGAATCCCGAAAACATCCGGGATTCCCGCGAATTTTCGGGATCCCGAAACCATTCGGGATTCCCAAAAACGAACATGAACATTCTCGATTAATAAGATATGTAATCTTCGAGAACACAATTGCTTTCGGACTTTCGGATGCTGGTAATTGTTGGAAGTAGGGAGAAACTTAAAATGTCGGGAATCACAGATGTTTTTGGGAATCCCGAACAATTTCGGGAATCCCGAATGGTTTCGGGATCCCGAAAATTCGCGGGAATCCAGAATATTCTCGGGAATCCCGGATATTCTCGGGAATCCCGGATATTTTCGGGAATCCCGCACACCCCTAATGATTAATAAAAATGAACCCACAAATGTTCACAGTCATCTGACGCGTCTGGTCATCGTGCTATATCTACTTCGTTTATACAGTGGTTACTCAATATATCTCGATATATGATAGGAGATACTATTGTATACTATCGACCCGTACGATGTTTATACACCTCGGCGACCATGGTCACTCGAACTTCGGGCCTCTCATGGTATATACATACCTCGCGACAGTGGGGATAGTTCTGGGACACTTTTATCGGCTAGATGGGACATATATATATCGAGTAAACGACTGTAGCAGGCAATTAGCTCAACACGAAATAGCTAAGCACAAAGAGTGCAAAGACGGATTCGGTCCGACGAACGAATAGAATGCGGATCGAAAGTGGCAGCTGAAACAAACTCGGGAAGAGTATACGAGTATTATGGCAGAACGCGATATTACGGGCTCTGATTTACCTCGAACGAGGAGCCCCGAGGTTCGAAATTCTCGAGGAGCGAAGCATGAAGGGATGAGGGTACGGCCGGGACGAGGGAAGAGGGACGGGGAGGGACGGGAGAGGAATATGAAGAGCGCGGAGGAGTTGAGACGGAACGCGATAATTGCGGGGAAGGATAATTTAACGGGCGGCTCTTTTCCGCCTCGACTTCTGCTCGCATCCATTTCTCCTTTCCCTTCTCATCCCCCTAGCTACCACCCTTCTCTCTCTCTCTCTCTCACTCTTGGCCACCGTTTCTCGTTTCCACTCTTCCTTTTTTCCTTTCTCCGTTGTCACGGTGCGGTGCGGCGCGGCGCGCGCCCCGTGGCTGCTACGAGAACGATAAAGTCCACTGTGTTATGGGACTGAATGGATACGAGATTTTCGTGGTAAAACGATCCATTCGTTGGATTCATTTTTGTTTTTCTACCTTCCTCTGTTTTTCGCGGGGATAGCTACGTAAAATGTATATCTATGTACATTTTTAACGTATTGCTCCGGCAAAAGAAACACACCGATATAAGTGACGTTTCCATGAATACGATAATTGTGATCTTCTTGGATTTATAACGGTTTTTACTGTAGACAAAATAGCAATCACAGGTCGCAGAAAATTGACGGAACATGGTACAGGCTCAGAAAATGAAATTGCTAATGAATACGGACCAGTCAAATTACCTGTAGCATGTTTCTCAAAAGCGAAACTATGCCTCAAGATAAGAACAAGTCTCGTACATAAATAACCGTTTAAGAATTATCGGTTAACCTCTTGAGTGGCTTGTTTCGTAGACATTACGTCAGAAAGTCTATAGTTTCGTAACGTTACGTAATAAAATAACGTTACATTAAAATAGTTATTATTATTATTGTTACACGGAAGCGAATATATTCGCTTGGGCATACTGCTTACGTCTTAAAAACGAAACGGTTATCTACCAATATTATATTTTATTTACTTTAATATGTAATTGAGTATGTACACATTACGATACAACGAATGCGTTTTCTCCAAGCCTATAAGTAGATATACATATGTATTTACGTGTAGTGAAATTTATTGGTCTAAGCTAACAAATACATAAACAGAATGGAATCTTGGTCGAGAGTTACGAAGTTGGTAATTTTGAAACAGTTCCCGAGAAGCTACAACAAATTATAGCACTTCTGCAACGGCAGGTGCTTCCAAAGTTTCGAAATTTCGTAGGTCTTCCTATGGAAACGATCGTATTACAGAAGGATGTATGTATGTATGTGTGTACATGAGCTGACTGCAGTTTTCATTTCAATGATTATGTTCGCCGAAATCAACTTTCTTCGGTTTTGATGATTATGGGAATATATATATGTATTATCTTCTTCGGTGGTAAAGTAAATTTCATCTATCGTTTTCCATCTTTCATGGTTTACGCATATCCTAATTATTCTTTACTGGTACAGTAAAGAAGTAATAATTACAGATGTGAATACTATATTAGAAACTCTGTTATTTTTTTTAAATACAGTGCACTTTCATGATAGTCATGTTTCAGCTGACAGGAAGATAAATTCGACCATGTGCCACACACTATTCCTATAAATCATGAGCTATCATAAATTTCAGTGGTGCTCCAAAAAATATGGAAACGCCGCCCTCAAGTCACCCTCTAGCGATATTCACCATTTGAATTTGTAAAAACTTGATCGTGGCATAGCAACGAGATTGTGCCGAATTGTTTAACGTTTTCTTCCGTGTGGAAGATAAAACAAACGTAAACCTAATTTGTTTCTTTTATCTTCTAGGTATAACTTTTCTCACTTCTATAAGTAGCATCTTTCGAACGGAATTCTACAAAATAAAAAGTTTGGAGGTGACATTGAAAAATAACGACAAATACGCAAAATGTCCAGTAACCGATTGGTGATCACATTTTTAGTGTTCTGTACAGAGGATGAACAAAAAATATTGAATAGAATGTTTCCATAAGAATTTTAACACACGAATCAGGTTTTTATATTAATTACCAATTACCAAAATCCGTTCCTTAAAATCTGGAAAAGGACGCGTACTTTTTCTGAAAAGCAACTGCTATTTACGTGTATTTTCTGTATCATCATTCAAGGTCTTTAACCCTTTGCACTCGAAGCTATTTTTACTCAAAAGCGAAACATTTCTTCTACCCTAGTGTATTTCCCTTCTATATATTTTCTTTTCATGTTATACATACGAAAATGGTGCAATTGACTCGTACAATACTGAAGTGTTTAGTAATTTATTGAATACAAACAAATTTAATAATGTAAAAGATATTTTGAATAATGGTATAGCAATTTTTAGTGGGGCCTTACAGTCGCCATTCGAGTGTTAAGGGTTAAATGCCTCGCTAATAGAAAATCTTTGTCCGATCTGAGACGGTTAATGCTCCTAAATATTCAGAGTCGCTCGGTGAATAGAGCTCGGTACATGACAAACGACCTCAATTTTCATCCGCATTTCATTTCTCGACATTACGTAATTGGAAGTCACTCGAGCAAAAATTGAGTGCAACGAAGATGAGTGGCTTTCGCGATTCACTCCGATTACCAAAACGGAGAAAGAAAAAAGACGCGAAGACTGACGTATAAGAATGATTAAAACCGCGCGCAATACGCATACGGCATATCCCAGTGATACGTAGCCGTTCCTCGAAGGATCGGTTTCTGTCTCAAAGTTGAATTCGAATCCGAAGCGCCAAGGGAAAACCGTATAACTTCCTAATAAAGTATTTAGCCGACGGATGGAAGCGCGATGTGCCTCGGCTACGGAAGCTGAAGGAGGAGAGTTTGGTACGGTGCGGCGCGCGGCGGGAGTTTCAGTTTCCGGGTGATCTGTGGCTCCCTCGTCGTGAGAATCGATGCCGCCAGCCGCCCAATAACCATACATCGTACGACTATCACACCCCTGGGGTATATACCCACGCACCCTGCCGTATCCCGTTCTCTCGTTCCACCACAGATAGTCCGGAGGACTCCTCGACTTCTCTCGCTCCTCTTCTCATCTGGCCGCCTTATTACAAACAGTAAGACGGTGCCTGCAGTCGTTTCGACCGGGAAAAATTAGCCAATTCCTCGATCTGGATCACTGTGCGATCCGACGGCGCGCTCTGCCAATAATTCGTTTACTATGGAAACGCCATTTACAAAAAATGTGTCAAACAAAAACACAATCTGACATTAAAAACGACTGTGATATATCTTCGTAATCGCTATTAACTGAAATCAAAAGCTTTTCGCGAATATCTCGAAGACTAGAGCCAAGCGGCGGTAATACGTACGGGGAAAAGTTGTTCAGAATTATGAACTTGACAATATATACATATATACAGGGTCATCCGTTTTTAAACGGCCAAACGTCAACCAGCTATAGAGGGCCCCAAATGGAACAACTTTCACCCCTAACACTTTTTTTGATTCGGCCTTGATTTCTTGAAAATATTTTAAACAATACGTACCCAAAAGATGTATTTAAAATCATTCTTAAAACTTGAGTCCCGTTACATTCCTTGAATATTTAGGTATTGCTGTAAAAATTTTGAATGGGATAATTAAAACCAGATGTAGATTTTGTATTTTAACTTCGAAACTTCGAAATTTAAATTCAGTTACTTTCGTGAATGGAAAAATGCCACACGTATTTTCAAACAGTGAATATTGTGATATCCATTTTATTTACGGTTTTTGCAATTATCTAAAAATCAAGACCGAATCAAAAAAAGTGTTACGGGTGAAAGTTGTTTCATTTGGGGTCCTCTATAGCTGGTTGACGTTTGGCCGTTTAAAAACGGATGACCCTGTATACAGGGTGTTTGGTAACTGGTGGTACGAGCGAAAAGGGGGTGATTCTACATGAAAGAATAACTCGAAAATATAGAATAAACATTTTTCGTTTGAGGCTTTGTTTTCGAGAAAATCTGTCAGGTTTGTGTGCTTTAGTATATGCAGGAAGTAGATTTGGTTGGTCATGGTCAGACGCGTCAGAATAGCATGCTGCATTTCAAACTCGATTTTCTCGACAACGAAACTTCGGATGAAAAGATTTTAGTTTATATTTTCGACTTATTCTTTCATGTAGAATCGCCACCCCTTTTCGCTTGTACCACCAGTTACCAAACACCTTGTTTATGTATGTATATCAAGGTCATCGATATCGACGAGGAGGGCCGATTTCTAAATAATGTTACCACGTATTCCACGTAAACGAACTTTCATCAAATTCTGCATTACAATTTCCATAGTACGGAGACAAATATTCTAGTGCCTGAGCCGTTCACGCATTCGCGTAATTTTCAGGGCCAAGCGCACCGGGTCCAATCTTGTTCCATCTAATCTAATATCATAGTGGGTAATAACGGCTGGATATGAGGTCAATTGCGCGGCAATAGTTCCGCCACGGAGTGTACAGAGTTTGTCAATCTTCTCGTGTTTGCGGATCCGTAAGTAATGCGAGGAGCAGACTCGAGGGGGCTACGTGCATCGGCAATAACGACGGCCAGGGAACACATACACACACACACGCACACACACCAGCGCGGCGCGTCGCGACGTCGCGTCAACACGAAGTTTCCCAACGTCCGCATGGATCCATCGTCTTCCGTTCCCTCGATCGATCCGATTGCCTAATTGTCCGTGCTTTAGGATCGTTCTGGAACGTCTTAGAGCGTGCAGTTTGCAGACAATCTACTCAACTACCTTCGTCCTTTTGTCTCCGTCCCTCGAGTTACTCGATCAATTCATAGTCCCTCTCTCTCTCTTTATCCTTCCCCTTCTTCCCTTCTCTTTTCACCTCTTTCCATTATGGGAAGGTTCGCAGTCTTCTCTTTGAACTCTCCTTTAAATTTCATCCGAAATAATCACACAGGTATGCGCGAACCGTGCTACCTCGTAGTAAACATGCACGAAAACCGGCCGCAGATTTCATATTTTACCTGTGAGCGATTCATTCGACCCGACACTGACTGGTACGCGCGATTTTTAACTTTTGCGATTTGCAGAAAATGTTTGGTGGAAAATACTGGACATCAAGCTCTTCGAACCGGTTGCGTAAACTTTGTTTTCGCGTTCGATACGAGGTTCCGTGAAAATGCAGGAGCCCGGTACTTTGAAAAATTGACGAAACTACAGACAAACCAGGCTATCTAAAATTTATCCGTTTGCAGTACCGTAGCTGGAACGTCTTTGAGAAAGGTCAATGAGAGAGAGAGAGAGAGAGGGAGGTTCCGTAGGATCGTGGTATAGGAAAATAACAAATTCATTCCGAAAGCACCATAAACGATTCCCGGTTCAGCCATCTAGTAGGAGGGCCCGGGCCTAAGGTTCCTTAATTTATTAAAACGTCGCAGACGCGAAATTCGAAGCGATCCTTGGCGCAGGAATGTTCTCGTTCGTTCCACGGTACGGTCTTCTTCTTCTTCTTCTTCTCGAACTTCATCCTCTCTCGTTCGTTGCGTCTGGCGTGAAATTTTCAAGAGCTGTTGCGCGAACGAAAAGCGTACCCGGGTGGCTGCGCAGAGCTCACGTCTGCCATTTACACACGTTTTCCCCGTGTGTAAACGTGTATTCGCCACGTAAAACGATCCTAGCGGTCGGCATGCAAGAAAGAAGGTCCAGGAGAAGAGCCGTAAAAGGAAGGAAGTGGATGGGAGAGGGGAAGAGGCGTGGGTTACGTGGAATAAGAATCTAAAAAGACTGCGGCGAAGACTCGACGACGCGACGGAACGACTCCCAAGGGTTTTCTCCAATCAGCCAAACTCAAGTCTGGCTAATACGAATATTTCTGATGTACCCGAGGAACCGTATGCACTCCCATTTATAGGTCGCAAATCAATGCGACGTTTGTCATTGTTTTCACGAGTGATCAAACATTTTTACCGAACGATTCGAAGAAGCTAGGTCGACGAAGAATGGCTATCAACATTTCAGAAAAACTAAGCATCCTCTTCGGAACCAAACGAAACTTACAGAAAATTTACTGATCGAAATGATTACCCGAACGCTAAACGTACCGAGCTATAAATGTAACAGATACATGTTGCCTTATAAAAATGACAAGATTTAATTTATTTAGACTTTGCGCGGTTCTTATTGCAATGCGTGCTCTACTAAAGATATGTATTTGAATGGTGGGGAGTTACACGTACAGTGAAAAGCCTACTACTACAGTCCACCCGACCGTGTCGACGTGACAGACAATAATCGTGTGCGTGCCTCGAGAGACAAACGAAATTTAAAGGGACCTTCGTCGCTGGGCTCGTACTTAATCATTGTCACCCTGCCCATTCGGACCATAAATTTCAAGTTGCAAATATGAAGGAAAACCTTGTATCCAATGGTATGCGTGTGAATACTAATCCTACAATAGAAAATATTAATGTAAAGTACGCTTACAAATTTTTCAGAATGATCCGTTCCTCCGTCGGATTATGCCTAATCTGTCAGAGGGAATCACTAATTGACCAGATACCTTCTTTTTCATCCGGCAATCTAGCGTTAATAAACCTTTCCTTTCATTCTAATGTGCGTATTTTATTTGCGATATGAACGTATGATTAACGTAACAATTATATAGAGACATTTAATTTAGATAAGAGAAGAATTCTACATCGGTTCGTAGCCGATATTTCACCAAATTTTTTCATTCTAGAATTTTATACTATTTTTCGGTTTACTTCGCACTCCACGAGTGTTCCGGACACGCTTACAGATGGAAGGTGTACGAAGTGTATGTGGTAACTCGCTAATGTACATTGCCAATGGAATATCCAACCCCTATAGTGTTTCGGCGAACCTTGGCTAGCGGCAAACAACTTTTATACGCTCGTATGGATTCCATTAGTAATCTTTATGCGATCTGTTAACGCGCTGTGAACAAAAAAAGAAAGAAGAGGAAAAGTCCCCGGGGAGTCTTTCCGTTTGGCACGTTCGCCGTTCCCCAGCTTTTATACAATTTTCAAAGGCCTTACGTTAAGCGTCAAGTAGACACTCGACTCGTTCGTTCAGCTCGTTTCAGCGAGGAAATGGACGCGCTATCGTTTCGCCTGCTAACGTTGCAAGAGGGAGGAACCGTGAATAGCTTTATCGATGCGACCATGTAGGTACCATTCCTCTGCATCGCTGCGTGCGAATGTTTTTAATCTTTTGTTCACCTCCAAAATTAGCTTCGATCGTTCTGCACGAAATCAGTAATCGCACATTAGAATTGTTTTACTTTTAACCGTCACCTGTTGTTGGGGGACAGTATTGTTCCGTGGTTCCGATGGATTGTGTTCGAACAGGTGTAAGAATGTCGATTTAAATTATTACACGATACTATATAGTAGATATATCCAGTAGTAGATGTCCCGTGACCTTGTCCCTTAATCGAAGAGCTCAGGGAAACAAACGGTCAACTCGATTTAGACACTACTGCCCACGTGGAGTCTGTAATCGTTCGGGACAATAAATAGTTACACAAATGTCTCATGATATAATGGCGTTTGTTGCACTTTTTCTTATCGAAAAGATTGGTTCTTTTACAGTCACATCGAGATCGTGCTGACCGTTTGTTGCCGTGACCTCTTCAATCGCTAGTGCACCTGGAAAAGTGACAGACCGAGGGTGAATCGAAGTCTACCATCCAGATGTTTGCATAAGTAAAACATCTGTTCCGTCTTGGGATGGGATGGAACAAATCATGCTCACTTTTACGAGCAGAACTGCGTGGCCAGCTTTAATACGTAAGCCTGATTTCTTTTATCGATCGATCCCTCCCTATCGTTCAAACATGACGTGACCATTTTACTCGAAGGTTATAGGCGACCCTTTCCAGTCTCTTAATTAACTCGCTGTCGTATACAATTTGAAAGTATAACGCGCTATACTTCGACCAAAGTTGCAGTTCATTATGCCAACGTTTATCGAATACTCGAAGAAACTGGGTAGCTTTGGCCTTATTTGTACTGGATGGTCAAAATGATTAACATTAAATCCTACCATTTTCCGTTTCACAATTATTGGGAACAATTATATTAATCACATATTTAATTAAAATTTAATTTAATAAAGTTTAATTAAATCCAATCTTTTCCCATCTATAAGTGGTTTCACTTTTACATGTTTTGTGCTTGGTAGGTTTAGCGTTAACATCCCGGAGTTTTGATATTTCAGGTGACATGTATTCGAATTCTATACAAGACCCAATTATCATGATTAACACGTTGACTGCCGGACGGACTTTCCATGATTTGTCCCAGGCGCCAACATGAACTTTTCATTATGCGATGCATATTATGATGAAATATAGTTCCCAGCAAATAATATGAGTTATAAAATCATGTTTGAAGCATTTTTTTTGGTGGGGGTCACCGGTGCCCCCCACGGCGCTGTAGGCAAGTATTACTTTTTTTTTTAAACAATCGTGCTTCGGTTGCTAAGTGATTACTCTCAGTGTTTCGAAAAAAAAAAAAAAAATTATTTTGTATGTTCTATATTGCATTAATTTCTTGAAACCATTATAGTAACAATGGTATTATTGAAAAATTGATCAGTATCCATATTTACTATAATTATGTACTTTTAGTATTGACCACGCCGCCGGTCACCGGTGGCCCCCACGGCAATTAATGTGTTAAGGTATTCAGGTCGAAAGAAACGAGTTAGACTGAAATCGATGACTAACTTTTGAAAACGTAAACGTTAAATTCTTTTCAACAAATTTTTCGAACGATTAAAACCAATTGACTCGGCATGCGACATTGAGAACAAACAGATTTCACTGCATACCGGACGATATCGGATCCGATAGTTTGCTTCGTACGCTTTTGTATTCTGACTGGCAACTTGTCCTTTTTTACGTCTCCATGGTTTCGTTTTCCCTTTTTTATATTATTTGTACACCGATCCAAGCCAAGATATTGCAGTAGCAGCAGCAGTAGCAGCAGCAATAGCAACAGCAACAGCAGCAGCAGCAGTACCGTCGTCGCCGACAGTAGCAGTAGCAGAAAATCTCAAATAAATCCTTTCGTAATCCCGCATCGCTCCTTTCAGCCAGTCCGGATTTCCACTACTCGCTTTTATGTCACCTCCGTACCCTTCGAAAACTCTCCACCCCGTTATCTGCTGCCCTTCTTTCCTGCATCCCTTTCTCTCTATCCTCCTCCATTCTCCGTTCCTCTGCCCGTACCCGTTTGCGAATCTTTGTCTCCGTATACTAGTACCGCCCGTTCTCGTTTCGTTTACCCTTTCCGTATGGCCGTCAATAGCGACTTCCTGCCTTCCAGCATTCACGGCCGCCGTCATTACGATATCTGGCGACGCAGAGCATTCGAAACAACCATCGCCCGGTCGTTCCGAAACAATTTTTGCTCGCGACCGCTCCCGTCGGAATTGGATATTGTAAGCGCTTTACCGAAGAGAGAGAGACAGACATAGAGAGAGAAAGAGAGAGGGGGGGGAGACTGGAGGGTGGAGCGGATGAAAAATCCTGTATTTATTTCCTGCAATGCAACTCTCGTTACAGGAGCACCGCACAAATTTCTGGGTTAGAATCTCTGGGGCTCCACGATGTCCCCAACTCCGCAGCCCTCCGAATAACCTCGGTTTTTCCTGGCAAAACGGCAGAGACCACGAAATGAACATATTTTAGGGAACAAATTAAAAGTGCTCTCCTGGATGAAAGACCGAGGGTTGCCATTGACGGCGGATGACGATGAATTGTTCGGGAAAATATGTTGAAATAAGAGTCCTCGAAGAAGAGATTCGTTAAGAACTGGTACGCGGGCAAAGCATCGTCGTTTTCTGTCATAAATTAAATAACAGCGCTTGTAAAATACAAGCACACAACAAGCGATCGCAGTGAGCACATAATGGAAAATATGGCATTTCATACGAATATAAATATCGAGTTACCGATGTTGTCGATCTCTTTCAACAGAATTCTAAGCGGATTTAAATAATTTCAGGAATCTTTAAAAACATATTGTCTCCGTGTTGGAAATAAAAACCAATTTCTTGGAGATATCTTGAAAACTGATCGAAATCGAAGAACTAATAAATCGTTGGTCTTTTAATAAAGAATGAAGAAGTAAATAAAATTGTTTTCTCGTGTTTATAAGTGTTTTTCGTTAATAATTCCTTAACGAAGCCGCGGCGAACATTTCCGCAAAGGAAAAAGTTACTTCGAATGACATCAGGAATCATCCCTTTCAAGAAACAGAAGCTTCGGTTTACGTATTATAGAAGAAACGAATCGAGCAGTTAATAAATTGGGATTAGCTCTATTCGAAATCTATCGTGCATCCGAGCGTACTCAGGGAAAAACAAATTTCGTCTGCGTTCCGCAGTGCATATAACACGGAACGTTTACGAAAGCGTTACGGTGGTGTATTGGCTCTCCTTAAATCGTTCACAAGCCTATTGCAGTAATATTTTTGCTTCTTATTCGTTTGGTAAGCACACGAAGAAAACGTGGAATTTCTTTTTTCCTCGTTCTCGTCGTCTCGAGAGAAAAGCCGTGTTTCTAGCCCCGCGTTCTGTCACTTCTATCCGGCTTACGTTAAGCCACTTTTTATGCTAGCCCTTATTCGAGGCTTATCGTGACAAGATGAATGCAATATGATATCAAAAGAGGAAGGAATTCCATAACGGAGTATACAGTCCGCTTCAAAGGGCGCTTCTTCACTTCCGCGGCGCTCGCTTTCTTCAGTTTCTCAGTTCCTCACCGCCCGCTCCGCCTCCTCCTTCCCTCGGAAGGATTTAATTCAAAATGGAAGTTGCGATTAAGTTTATTGTAGCTCGATTGCCTGTGATCAAGTTAGACGGCTCTTCTTGCTGATCTTAGTAAGTAAGGAAAAGATATTCAGTGATTTTTCTCTATATATGTCGCCGAGGCCTCGATGATAAACGTCGCGGAATTATCCCGACTACCGCGAGCTATACTCTGTGAAGGGTCACGAAACTCTATAGAGGCCTCTGGCACCAACGAGTCTAAACATACAAGACGCTGGCAAGACCCGTGTTGTCGACCTATACCGAGAATTCACTGTATCACAGGTTTTCGAATTTTTCGAGTCATACTTAAGGGCCCTTTCCCAGCGAAAAATATTCTCATATAAGGACGAAAAGTTGAGGCATTTTTGTCGGTAACTTGGTCGCTCTACCTTACCTACGAAGCCCTTAACAATGAAAATATCTGCCAAAGGAGGAACGATCGCTGTGGCATCGTTAGAATCTTAAAAAATTTCGTATACTATCGAAAATACGTCAGCTCGCATCGTTGCTCGAACGGGTAGCCGTCGTCGTCGTTACGGAGTCACTCGAAGACGTTGTTGCATCGCCGCAATTAGTTTCATTCTTATCCGGCCATAACGACTACCTTTTTCCGCTTTTACGGATCGTCTCCTTTTGCCCTTTAAGGTATCGGGAAGGTGTGAACTAAGGAACGAGGGAGATATAAGGAGAGGAATCGAAGAATCGTCACGTCGGACTCGAAAATTTCATGGTTCTCATCTGATAACTTGGAACACCGATTTCGAAACATAATGAATCTGTCGGTTAACTTCAAATGCTTTTCTGTTGGGTTGCTGCATATAAAACGTCCGATTATGAACACCGACATTTCAATCAACATATTCCACCAATGAATTACAAGTATCTTGATTGTGTTACGACAGAAATTTAATCGTTTGGTCGTTCTTCAATTAATTTTTCCACTCATATAAAAGGCACACGACAATTTCGTTGATTGACAGTTATATCAACGCTATTTCATAACGTTGAAATGTTTATATAATAATAATGTGGCAAAACTGAAGCTATACTGTACAGTGTTTCGTCGGATAGTGGCTTCAACTCGATAAAGACTATGTAAAGAAATACTTCAATCTTATCAAAAGTCCTTTAGAATATTCAGAAAAATATTTGGTAACTTGCGGTAACTTTACTAAATAACTTCTTGTTGTTAATATGCATCTAGTAAATTCTTAGCATTCTTACACGGTATAATGTTGCGTTGGCGAGCACAGCAAGGGATAGAGGTTAGTTCTGAAAACTCGTATGACATTAAAAGGGATGACGTCCAGGACCGCGACATTCGCAGTTAGTACGGATAACCTAAGGCAGACCGCATTAGCCGAGAAGCTTATGTCTTGCTTGTCGACATGGCGGCAACTTCGGAACAACAATTACTATTCGCATACCAAGATGTATATTTGTTGAGAGACCTTCCAAACGGTCGTCCCGCCGCTAATAAAACTGGTGCAGTTGCCAGCGGTGCGTTCGCGTGCACTGAATATTGTCAGCGAGGCAATTAATAATCATTACATTAGGCGAACGGGCCCGAGCGTGTGTTAAAGTTTACGCTTCCACCCCATAAAATCTATCTGTTTACGATCCTCCTGGGGCCGAGAAAACGGCAGGACGTTATTTCTAATTCCGTGGAAATTGCGCCAACCCTGCGTAAATATTCTAATATCGATTTATCGTGAAGCCTGCCGCTCTTTTTGTCAGAGTCTGAATAAAGAAGAGCTTCCTGAGGGTACCCTGCCGAGGGAGACGGAAGAACCCAGAGATAGATGATTCTTCATTAGAATCCTATATCGGGAATACAACTTAACGTTCGCATCTCCTTTCCCTTAATTTATCTCTTTTAGGAGGAATTTTCAAAATTACTTTAGTGCGCCATTAATTCTATTTTGTAGATTTAAATGTTACACATGTGATTGTCAAATTTCAATGTTACATGACAATTAAGTCCACATACGTACATACACGTAATATTATTTAATATATCCACGAGTTCGCCTGCACTTTTATAGTTATTAGAAACAGAAATAGTGTTCTTTGTATATTAGAAAATAGAGATAACAAAGCCTAAAAAGAATTCTTTCGAGTAATATTTCAATGTTTCACAGTCGGTTTGCGATCGTTCACTTAAGACTGATCGCATCGCGACGGATTTAATATTCGATTACAAAGGCACAAAAGCCTCGTCATTTATTTATTTATTCGTTGACGGAGGGAATATCTCGCCAAATAAATATGAATGAAGTTCCTGTTACAATGGACGTTTTAAGATAGTCGGGCAAAGGAGTATTGCGATGGAACATTCAGAGACAGATGAATTACATTTCAATATAAGTAGTCACAGTTGCTCGATTGGAAATATTATTCATTTCGTTATTCAATTTTCTATAATAATACAAATTTTTTATAATAATACACGTAACCGTTCGTATATTAAGTGAAGTGATTCAGTTTTTCTCTCTAAGAAGTAAGGTAGCAAAGAGATGTCGGTAAGAGCAAATACAAACTAGCTGCTTACGCGACGTTACAGAGGAAATATTTTACATAACAAAGTTATGTACAGTGATTATCGTTTAATGTTTCCTGACTCAAAAAAACAGCGAAGTGTCCCAAAGCAGTGAACACTGTTTTTGCTTTGCTCTCATTGCCTAATGGTGCTACTTGCTGCTGCCTCGCGGCTGGTAATGAAGAGGGGCTAGTACCGAGCGAGTGAAGGGCTGCGACTATAAGCACAAATGTTTATTTGATTTACCAAAACGACATGGGCTCATGTATACATGTAACATACACTGTACACGTGGATTTTTTTGCTCTGCATCTGTTCACTTCACTAATTGCTCTTTTTCTTAACATTTTTTCCGCATTAGACTACATAAATGTGTACAATCAAACAAGCACTAAATTTTTAGGATATTCTGTTTCCCCTAAATTGTAAGGAATGGCCGGGATAAAAGCAAACAGTTTATTATTTAATTACACGTGCTTCTCTGGTGTCGGACCTGACGAGACTGCTCGTCTTTGTTTCATTCTGTTCGTTTCTTTTTTCAACACATTCGTTTGTCCGATGAATCGTTTGTCTTATCAATAACATGAACATATTTGTTAACAACATGAACAATATATACAGTGGCGGATACGTTACAGCTTATCTTACAAAATTCTTGTTTTACCATTATTACAATAATAAGTTACCGTAGAAATAGTCTGTAGAATTAGTTCTCCAAAGCAGCACCATTAAATGCATGGTCTCATTTATTGTTTCATCGCGTGATTCGATTGCATAAATTGTTTCTGCCAATAAACACCGTTTCCACATACTCGCATGTATATTTTTTATCGGCTCTCGAACGGCGTTTCCCGAGATAGGCGATCGCGTACGCGAATAAAGCCTGCCTCCAATTCCTGGTGAAAACACCGGAGCTACCGCTTATCAATCCCACCGACCCTTTCACCGACCGCAATCGATTACGATCCATTAGGCAGATACTAATCGAGTATTTGCACGGGGAATTCATCCGCGTCGGCCGCTCGGTTCTTCCACCGCGTTCTTTATACTCTTCATTGACGAAGAGGCACGTTCCTAGAAACTCGCGTGCGAGCATGCCACTCGTTCCTCGCCCCTCTCGCTTCTCGCAGCTTGCCGCTAGGACAGAACGGCGTGTTTTATATGACCAGTTAGGCGCCAGGATGGCTGCTCCGACCCCGTGGAAGTCGTCGTCGTATCGCCGCGCCGCGCCACGACGCGCCACGACGCGACGCGACGCGCCATGCCCGGTTTCTTTATAACTGTTACCACAGAACCCTATAACCGTTCTACTCCTACACCAGTAGCGTGTGCTTCCGTCCCACGATTACGTGTACGCGGGGTAGGAATTATAATGAAACCCGGTCGAGGTCAGGCTTGCGAGATTAAGCGTTAATTTTGAAAATCTTGCTGGCCATCGACAGAGAAAGAGATCGAATCTCAGCATGACTTCGAAACCGAAGTTTTAAGCTCCACCCATTTTTGAGAATCGTTTATAACGTCGAGGATTTCGCACGGCGCGTCGCAGAGAGCGTCCGGTATTTCAAAATTATGTGATTTAGTAAGTCTCTGTGTCGGCCATTAATGAAACATATGGATTTACTTAGCTTTTATGCCCTTTCTGTGAAACTTCCGCGAACCCATTACGCTTCACGAGAATGACAAATCACCATAATTTTGCACACGATTACGTACACAATATTTCCAAGAATACATTGTTGCTATCATTTGGTGGTTAATTTACGCGTTACTATATTAACCAGTTAACTGTGTCGACCTTTTTGAACAATGTGTACCTCAATTGAAAAGTCGTGAAAATGAACCGTACAGCTGTTTTGACGAGTATACTCGTCGTGACACAAAATATTGCCATTTCTTCATGACGAGTATACTCGTGAAAAACTGCTTAATATGTTTTGCTGTTACTCATTGACATACAATTCTAAGTACTGCGAGTAACACGAAGCAATAGAGCTAGGAATAGTCTGGATAAATACACGAAAGATTAGTGTTGCCAGTATGTAAAAGTATTGTACCAGTAAATTGCACCATTTTCGTATGTATAACATAAAAAAAAACCAAAAAAAGATGGGCAATATTCTACGTCGGAAGAAACGTTTCATTTTCGAGTTGAAACGGCTTCGAGTGCATGGATTTAACAATTCCACATTTTCGGTTCAAGTTTGCTCAGAGAAATATGCCCCGTCGTCGATTATTATCCGGTCGCGGTTATAGCACTCGGCTGTTCCACGCTTGTATTCGTGCCGCCAAGTGTGCCCGGCGTTATTTTCTCGGGGGTAATCGTTAAGTGTCACGAGATCCAAAAGATGTCCAAGATAATCGAACGACTGCGTCACATGTCGCGGGAGCTCAGCTGATGTCTCCTCCTCCTCCTCCTCTCACCCCTCGTTCTCCGAAGAGGAACATACGAGGAGAAATGCCTACCTCTATTCTCATGCAAACAACGAGGCTCGATTACCCCCTACCCCCGTTCCGTTTCGCGAGCCCTATCCGAACCTCCCCTCTTTACCAGGACGGGGGCGTCACTGTTTGGCGCAAGAGTGTCTCTCCGTTACGGTGTTAGCGGTCGAGAAAGGGTCGGTGTTAGTTGCACGAGACCTTCAGGTTACCGAGTGTACGGGGCATTGATATGGGTCTGGTAGGGCGAGTGCGGGAGGATGCACGATCAGCGTGGGCGGGTGGACGGACGCGTATAGTGCGTTTCCATGTGTGTTGGATGCGTTTGTGCGCGGTCGAATGCGCGGAATAGGGGACTAGTACCGTGTGAGTGGACTAGTAACGGTGCAGGAGATACGTAGATCGTAGAGCGGCAGTCTGCCGTTACCGCGACCGTTGTCGCTGTCGCTGCCGCTGCCGCTGTCGCCGCTGCCACTGGGCGAAACAGGGTGAATCGGGGTGAAAGAGAGGAGGCAGTGGATGGTCTATACGGAGTTGGGGGTGGAGGCGGCAGGCAATAGTCGGAGCGGCGCCGCGACTCCCGTGACGTCTGTCGGCGCGTCGGCCAATCAATAGCATCCCCATGGCAACCACAGATAACATCGGACACACACCGTGCCGCACAAGCACGCCGCCTTTCGGGTACTCGGTACTTCCTTCCACCGATGCTCGGACGAAAGACCGATGCAAGCCTCGGCCAGGGGCGAGGGGCTTGCTTGCAGCCTCTATCGGAAAGATTCCTTTCAACCCACACACTCATCCCTACTACTCATCCACGTGCCACTACCTTTTTTGGCTTTCCTCGCTTCTATCGTTCGCTCCCGCGCACCTACTTCTCTTTCCTTTTTCCTCCACGTGCCTCCATCCCTCTCTCTCTCTCTAACTCCCGTGTCTTCCGTATCCTTTGTCTTTGTCACTACTCTCGAGTTCACTCTCCCATCACCTCACCCGCAACCTCTCGCGCGTAACCTATTCTTTCAATCTCTAGGCGGTTTAAACGAGAACTCTAACCAACGCGGATCCTAACGGTTTCTAGCAGCTTTGCATTTATCCGATTGCCGGGCACTCCGGATAGCACACAGAACTGCCCCTGGTAAACAGGGTATGTATCGGGTGTCGATTCGACGCTCAATCAGCCGCCTGCTTGCGGGAATCATTAAACAGAGAACACGCTCTGCCGGTTTAGGTTTTTCTGCGGTACGCCAGGCTTTTCGCGCGTTGATTCGAATACCTTCGAAATTGACGCGGCACGATTAGAAACGATCGACGCAAACGGTTCGCGCGTCTTCTTCCGAGTGGTAAAGTACAGGAATGATCGGTGCAATTTTTCAGGGCAGGGCGACAAGAATGAAACCGAGACGGGCTGATGGAGCTCGTATAGTTCCGAGTTAGTTTTTTGGGCAACTCAAGCTGGTTCGAAGTCGCAGCGTCAACAATTAGCTAGGGAGATGAAATGTTAGCGTGATCGGTGCAAAACTATTTCTCGTGTATTCGCCCGCGGGGTATGCCTACGTGTGGCGTCGACAAATATTCACGGATATATAACGGTCCCGCGGACGTTAGAGGTGCAGCAACAGGAGGAGTATTGACGAGGAACCGGAAGAGAATCATTGGTGCATCGGTGCGGTAGGGGTGACTCCGTCTAGGGAACTTTTCCTCGAGTAAACGCAATTAAACGATGGAGCAGCGGCGCAATTTGCCCGGAACAGCAAACGGAGAAACTCTCCTTATGCACAAGTGGAATAATCTTGAGAGGAAAATCGAGGGCCCAAGCACGAAATCGATTAGTCGAGGTACTCCAACCCGAGACGGTTCGTTATTTGCGGAAAGAACTACTTAAGTTTGTATCCTTGCTGAATGAAATATACGGAAAGGCTGCAGTGTTTGCCCAATTGACTGATCTGTAACACTCCACGACTCACAAACTTTATACACGAAACGAAAATATAAAACGCTCGGTTAAGTGAAACAGGATAATTGTATCCGGTCGTAACATAAATGAATTCTCTTGTACTCGATACTTGACTTCTTTTTTTTTTTAATCGAACATCGCCTTAATTATTCGTTAAAAGCGCATTTCCCATCTAGAAGGTTATAAGCGGTATTTTGTTAACACGTTGACTGCCGTGGGGGTCACCGGTGACCGGCACTCGACTTTGCTACAGCGCCGTGGGGGCCACCGGTGACCGGCGGCGTGGTCAATACTAAAAGTACATAATTACGATTTAAAAAAAAAAAAAAACAATCGTAATAATTGCCTACAGCGCCGTGGGGGGCACCGGTGACCCCACCACAAAAAATGCTTCACACATGATTTTATAACTCATATTATTTGCTGGGAACTATATTTCATCATAATATGCATCGCATAATGAAAAGTTCATGTTGGCGCCTCGGACAAACCATGGAAAATCCGTCCGGCAGTCAACGTGTTAATTGCTGTTACGTGCATTCGCAGTGAGTCGTTACTATGTCAGAGCAGATATGTTCAATGTATGCAACTGAGCTTATATTCGAACGAAATAAATTAGTTAATAATTCAGAAAAATTTACACGTTTATTCAAGACTCGAAAATATACAAAAAAGGGTCTAGCCAAATAAGGAGGTCAAAAGTGCCTCCAAACCAAATTGAATTTGCAATAGGCCATTCGATAGCTTATCCAAAGAAAATACTATGTGCCAAATTTCAACGTTATATGTCGGCATAGGGGTAGCAATGGGGTGACAAATAAAATCAGGTTTTTCGGCAATTTCTCTTATTCTCTTAAATTGAAAATTCTGAAAAAAATCCGACCTACTTCAGCTATCAGAACGCACATCTATGAATTTTTTTTAGAATTGTTAGCTTCGAAACCGAAGTAGAAAAAATAAAAACTTCTGAAAAAATATCTGAAATAACAGATTTCAATCATTGAAATCTTAATACTGTACTTTTCACCGGGCTGAAGCAAATAGCAAAGGGAATTGGAGAGGTGGCAACTGATCTAACGAGATGTTTTCGCGAATTGCACTCGCACGGTGGCAACTAATAATTCGATTTTACGAGCGGTCGCGTCAAGTGGTTTCCCCCTCCCCCTGCCGGTGCAAAGCGACAAGCAGTCGGCGAGCGTCGCGGCGCCACTTGGGCTGGAGTCCCATTCTCACGCGGTCCGCAGCATAGTTTGTTCGTTTTCGTTCGTTCGTTTCTTTCCTCGTCCGTTCCATGCTAGTCGATCAGCTGGTCGAAAACGTCAGGACTCGGTCGTTGGATTTCGTCCAACCGGGTTACTGCATCGCTTCGGTCGCACCCCCTCGTCCTCCTGATCGTCCCCACCCCCCGTCTCCTCACTCCTCCTCTATCTACCGAATCGTTACCCCTCCCACCGCTTGAACGTCGCTTTGAGACTCATTTAATCTGTATTTTTGAATCCCTCGTTTTTCTTCTTCGTTAGAACAGGAGATGGTCATTAGTTGCTGAATCTAAAGGAAAACTCTTGACCCGTTCGATTCGAAAGTCGGTCATGACGTCATTCGGAAATTCCATGGTTACCGCGACCGTCGATTGTCGTAGAATTTCGGGGAGAGTTTGTCGTTAAAAGTTTCATGTCCACCGGATTCTTCTGTGCATTATCCTTGGTGCTTGTCTGTTGCGACTGCAACGCGCGGGCTCACCTAAGCAATATAAGGGAATTTTCCTTCGAAAACGGAAGGAATGGAACATACGAATACGGTAATAATTCGGTTAAGCGAATTCGTTGTTTCCGATCGGATACATTTGGAAACACTTTGAAACACCTTACCGGCCGACTATAGCGAACCAGAACTGTATACATTTGTGAGGATTCGTCATTATGTGAGGAGATCCTTTCTGTCACAGACAAATTCTGTCCGAGTTTCATATTGTAGAAAACTGTTCAGCATGCCCAATCGTCGGAAGAAAATTAATCGTTGACATTTGCATTGTTAAAAGTGTAGGTTTAATTTGATAGCTGCATGCGATGAATATTTTACAAGGCTCAAAAAGATACATATTGCAAAGTTTCGCACAAGACTAAATACTGAACTGTTCTACGAATTTTCTTTTATTACGACTCGATCTGAATATGTAAAGACAAATACTATGCAATTGTTTCCGATAATAATTAATAATTCCGACATCAACGCGCTGATTCGTATCCGCGATCGGGGTTAATTAAAAAATGTTCATTAAGTAATAATCATTCGAATCCGTCGAGGGGCTATACGACCGCCGATCTGTATCAGCATTCATCCAAGAGTAGACACGTTTATCGCGATGCGCAACGTGGAGCGAAATTGTTTAATATTTATAATTGCGGCTAATGCGTTCTTGTTGGTTGTGCGCAAGTCGGAAATCAAGGATCGCGTTGGTTCGCCGCAATATATCGACGCGGCGCCAGCTGAAACGGGAAAAACACGGCACCCGCGAGATAGCCAGTTTCTGAAGTTAATAAATCATGCTTGTAATTACCAGTAATTTCGCTGGTTCCCGAAGCACATCACTTCCCAGCCGAACTTTTCGTATAACTGGCGCAACTCCGGCAAGATCGCTGCCGCCGGGCCGCGTCGGTTTCATTCTTCCGTCGCAGAGGAAGCGGCAGATGCAACCAACGAGAGAAAAAACAAGACGAACACTAACAAACCACGCAACGGATTAATGTATACTGTCTTTTAGTTACTTCTTTCAAACCCTTCGCCCTTCCGCTCCGCTTGGCTCTGTCTCAAGTTTCTCGCAAAAAACTGTTAACCCTTTGCACTCCGCTGTCCCCTCTCAGGGGACATTAAAGTTTATTAGCGATTACGGGGAATTAATTTATTCCAGCGCAACTTTAAATAAAATATTGATTTTTTTGCAAATATATATTCCTCGATGTCAACCAATTCATATAAGTCCAATATCATTATAATACGTTACTTGGTTCCAAAATTATACTAAATAATACGAGGATTTGTAAATTTCTGCCAGAATTGTTCGGAGTGCAAAGGGTTAATACAAAAAGGCAGCCGCTCGATTGCACGGATTTTTATTTATTTTTCCTTCTCTTCAAACGGAAATATACTGAACAAATTGAGTCAATTTCAAGCGACCACAACTCCGGCAAAAATTGTTGTACCGATATCGTTGAAAAGTCATTTGAAAGCTTGAAGTCTCTACTTTTAGATGCTCTTTTCAAAATTTCAGCTACGTTGTTTTTTTAACACAGTTGTAGCGTTACAAAGAAGACCTTAACACTTACAACAGACATCGAATAGGGGGAGATGTTCTCAATCAACCGTTTCAAATCTTGAGAACTCTCTTTACCTTGGTGGATTCATTCTAGTCAAAATTTGTATTATCATTGCAGTTATTCCCCTTCTTATTTATCCGCTCCTTCAAGCATAGCGAAGGAACATATCCAACCCAGAAAGGAAAATGCGTGAGAAGTACATCGAACAAACACTGTGAATTATCAGCGACGCGCTTAAGGTACTGTGCGAAACGCGTGGTCCATTAAATTCGCAAAAAGACAAACTGAAAAAGAAATTCTACAGGCAAGACTTTAATGCGGCATTGATCGTGTGCTAAAATTCGCGGAAGGAACATGTTTCCGTCTTACGCGAAGGAAGTTTACGCGATTGGAAGATGTACGATGCAAGAACGGTGCATGGTGGAGAGGAGAGAGAGAGAGAGAGAGAGAGAGAGAGAGAGAGAGAGAGAGACAGGAGAAGGAAGAGGACGTGGCTATGGTCGGGATAGATTAATTATCAGCAAAAAGTTCAAACCGGATGGGAATTAAATCGAAGCCGAACGCGATCTTAATCGTTGACGGTTAATCACTCGATTCACAGCGTGGGAATCGGCAAGTTTCCGGAGGTACAAAACTTGCGAATCGTCCAACACCAAGGGTAGACAAAACGGAACGAAGTGATTGATACCGGGGGAGGGGAGGGGAGGGGGGCCAGAAGTTGAGCGAGTTCGGAATCGTTTAGAAAATTCGCCGGCTAACGAAATTACCGTTCACCCCTGCAGAGTACAGACCGGTGGTACGGACGCGAATAAGGGGGTGGTTCGATACTCCCGAACCCTTTCACAGTTTTACGAAACCAATGCCTATCCGAAAGTTTCCTTCTCTCTGTATCAATGCAGCTGGTACCGTACCAGTCGCGTGCTACTTCTACCATCACGATTGATTTCCGTTGTGGCACATGGGCACGACTACTCCAATTAATGTTATTTTGGTTCGTTAGGAGTCGCAGCGATCATTGCACCTCGTTAGAATATCTCTTGTTCTTCGTGTTGAATTGCAGAGACCGCGTGCGAAACAAAAACGAATCTCTACCTTACCGATTTCCGTTTAGGTTGAAAAAAAAACATTTAATATCTGGTACGCACCACTTGTCCTTGCACACTCCTTTCATGGTATTGTAGAATCCAAGTGAAACTGGTTATCAAGAACACTAAATCTGTTTAACCCCTTGCACTACGATTTATTTTACGGTTCTGGTGACCAGAACTCTTTTGTAAAAACTCTTGATTTTTGAACTCTTTAGTTCGTCATTTCCTAGGAGAAGAAAATTGATATATACAGGGTGTTTGGTAACTGGTGGTACAAGCGAAAAGGGGGTGATTCTACATGAAAGAACAAGTCGAAAATGTAGAATAAACATTTTTCGTTTGAGGCTTTGTTTTTGAGAAAACCGACTTTGAAGATCTGTCAGGTTTGTGTGCTTTAGTATATTAGCAGGAAGTAGATTTGGTTGGTCATGATCAGACAACTGCGTCAGACAATTCCTATCGAATAGCATGCTGCATTTCAAACTTGATTTTCTCGATAACGAAACTTCGGATGAACAAATTTTATTCTATATTTTCGACTTATTCTTTCATGTAGAATCACCCCCTTTTCGCTTCTACCACCAGTTACCAAACACCCTGTATATACTGTGCCTGTATGTTCTCCAATCTCTGTACATTAATAACAACATAATAGAATTTTATTTCGGCTTGAAGGCAGTTAATAACATACAATGTTTATTAGGCTCTGTCCAGAATGTTCATCATGAGTCTGACTCGATGTTATAGCGCAAGGCGTTAATGAAAATGTAATTGGTTAAAACGTTTTTGTTGTTGACTGCACCCTTGCGCAGTCGCTTGCTCACAAAAGCAACCCCTTTCCCTTTTTCTCGCGCCGCATGTAGGCACATATGCGCTCCATTCTCTCTCTCCCTTTTTCTCCTTACTTTCTCTCTTTCTCTCTCTCTCTCTCTTACTCTTTCTGGCATGCTCTTTGTCTCACGTCGCTCGCATTCCTACAGTTCGCATTTCGTTCCGACAACAAATTCGGCCTTCCTAGTTTGTTGTCTATACTTTTTGCCGCTTTTAATTGTTATTAACTCTGAATTTTTTCTTGGAATTTTGTGTAGACCACCCCGTAGCATTCACCTACGTCAGCGTTTCACGCATACACCTTCTATTTCTGTTTAAGGGATTTATTAGGGTGTACAGGGATATACAGGGTGTGCCGAAAATCGTGGTACAACCGAGTGATTCTACAGGCAAAAATAAATCGGAAGAAAGGAACAGAAGAGAAAAATCAAGCGAGTTTTCCTGTAAACTGTAAACAAATTTGAGGATGGAAGAGTATTAGATGTTAAGTAGATCGATTCGCTCGATATCTATCCTTTTTTGCAATATGGGTATGAAGCGGGCAGGCGGGAGGGGATCGAGCCCTACCGTGAGGTCGTGCTATCGGAGCCCATTGCACACATACCATTCCTGAGTCTCAAGAAATTTTCAATCAAACGTTTGGAATGCCCGGGGCTATCTACATCGAATGCCACGACAGGAAATAATGCGTGGTCGCGGCCAACCCCTTTCCACCCCGTCGCTCGCCGCCTACCAAAGACGTCTGACTGCCGATCCCGTTGGTAATGCCTCTTGCCGTTCGTGCCGGTGAAGAAAGCACCCTCTTATTCGCGACGTACCAATAATGGATGTGGGATTAAAGGGGCGCAAAGGTTTACGGATTCGACTCTCGTATATACGAAGTGCAGACACATTTGATTTACGAGCTTGTTCGTGTTTCTGGATTCTTATCCACGTCAGCCATCCGCCGCGGGATATAAAGCAGCCGCAGCCGCAGCCGCAGCCGGGGTGCAGGATTCATTTTTGTTTATTCTGGAATTCCAGCAAGACGATGGCTGCTGGCTTGCCGCAGCAGAAAACGACTTTCGACTCGTGAAAAGCCCCCGCGCCACCTTTAACCCTCACACGCGATGCACACACTTTTTCTTTCAGCCCCTCTTCCTTCTCCTCCTCCCCTTCACTTCGAGTCTCACCGTAACCTCTTTCCCGAACTGCGCTTATTTCCTTATGGTCGTCATGAAACGCTGCTGTCGGATGAATAAAGTATGGCGACAGGTGAGAAAAGTTTTCCCGAACTGAAATCCGCGGGCTTTCGCTTGTCTCCTTCCCGCATTTCCGTGCGAGAAAGTATGACGCCGGCAGGGAATGGAGATCCAGCCAGTTCGAAGCAATGCCGTCCCGTTCGCCACTCCCGACACAAATAAACCTCTCCTTTCCGCCGCCATCCAGTAAATTCGGAAAAACTGAATTAGCCGCACGCGTATGCAGCGAAATTAAGTGTTGAGCGGATCGCGGTACGATTCTCACGCGGAACAATTGAATTTCAAAGGCAATTCCGAACGTTCTAGACGAATGTAACGGGCAAATTTTGACTGGTAATTCTAGACATAGGAGACAGAATTCACGAATTAACCTTCCTTTGGTCCGGACAGGAACGAATGGAAATGCCTTTGTTACGTTCAATAACAGAAAACCATATAATTTAATGTGGAAACTGTGTTTCATTTTGTACGAAGTATATACTTTTTTTGCGTTTCGTAGTTAAAGTGCACGGTAACGTTGCGTAAATGTAACATTCTTTGTAATTTCATTACCTAATTTATTATACTTGATTATATACTCTTATCAATATCCTTTGTGCATTACTACTAAAATTAAACTGACATACAACAGGAATTGTTTTATCGTTCGTCGCCTTCAAATTAAAACGTTCCGTTCCATAATTTAAACATAAGAAATGCAATGTGGAAACACTTTGACAACAACGTTTACTCAAAAGCGCAGCATCAAACGAGAAAAATGTTATTCCCTTGTTTCCCAACTTGTTTCTGCATGCAGAGTCATGAACCTACGAAGATGAACATTATCATAATTTCAACAATTATTACGTGCTTTTAAAAACGTATGTTCAATATTTTATGGCAATTTTGTTATTTTTTCTTACTCGTTGATTTTATCACACGGAAATCACGTGATTATCGAGTTTCTGATTTTTAATTCCATTGCGTATATTAGGTATCCAGAACGTTGCAATTACGCGATGAATGTTGGAACAAGTTTTAATTGAATTGGTCATACCAAACGAATTGCAGTTTAAATATTTTAGAATGTTAACTAAAGTTGAAACTCATCTACAGAAAATTTCATGGAAAATAAAATCAGTACAGGCTGCTAGGTGGCTATTCATTTCATTTCATTCTACAACTCATTATCGGCTAATTTCGCCTCTCTCTCTCTCTCTCTCTCTCTCTCTCTCTCTCTCTCTCTCTCTCTTCCTCTCTTTCAAAGAAAATTCGTGATTCATTTCTAGGACTGTAATGATAAAAATAAAATAATGAAAGCAACTTCTTGAATCGTCCAGTCTAGAAAACATTTTTATGTAAACGTTGGTCGTGCTATCCCATTTTGGAAATCATTAAGCAGCTAAGGTTCACACTGCACTTGATTTAATTGAACACACCGGGTTTAATTGCGAAAATGTATAGACCCATCTGTCGTCAAAGCGATAATAGTATCGATGATAACGTAATAATCGATCTCTATAGGCTGCGGGTTAATAGAAAATTAAATTGTGGTTCGAATATTATCCCGAGAATTTTGGATTATCCTCGCGCCGTAATAGAACGCTTATTAGTGTCAGCATATTGTTTCTACCGACAAGCCGCGTTCAAGATTGCCCGATATGCAATTAACGGGAAAAGTAGCAATAATTGCTATGATTAACTACTCTATTACCAAAATTTACGTTAACACGCGATTAATAACGAAAGTGGCGCGACCGCGGTGAACCGTGTCCGTACTGGTGTTCATGCTACGAGAAAATACCGCATCAATTTTTCAGTTAATTTTGGCGGCTGAAATAAAGAGGAAAGGGTGTAGCTGTATAAGGAGGTCAAAAATACTTTGTACCAATTTTTGGAAAAACCTTATTTCCTTTGCCACCCCATAAAAGTATTTTTTTTTTTTTGGACAACCTATCAAACGGCCTATTGCAAATTCAGTTTGGTTTTCATTTTTGACAAGTTGTGCCAGTTATGCTGGAATAGATCTCGATAATGTCAGTGAATTAAAAAGAAATAAACAAACAAGAAAAGCAAGCGATTATTTAAGAGATTGTACAACACAGTGACACTTTGTGAACGCTTTTCTTAAATTAGTGTCGGTGTAATTACAGTTTTATTAGTTTGAAAAAAATATAACATAAGCACTAATAATATAAGCTCTTAAGAATTTGACTTTCTTTAATTAAATTTCTCGAATGACTCGTCAAATTGTAATTATTCCTTCCCCCCCCCCCCCCACAATGTGATAAATCGTGATATAACGATGAAATGATAAGAAACGTGGTTTTTCTGGAATTAGGTACAGAGAATTAGCTACATTGCAGATTCCACAGACAAACTCGACAGACTTGGATGCGAAACAGGTCAGGTACAATCACCCTGTCTCAGTGTTAATAACGTTCGCGCCTTTAGAAAGACCTTAACTTGAAGGTTCCCGCCTCGAAGTACAAAAGAGAACACGCCGGGCATCAGGGGAAAATTGGGTCTGGTTCCTTTGTAGGGGAACACTTGGAGAATACTTAATGGTTGGCTAGGACGCGGGTTTACCCTCGCAGGTGTGACGATCAAAAGTTTCCGCATCGACGTGGCTCATTTACCCCGAGCCCGTGGCTTTGACGTTCTCCTCCCGCCTAGAAATTTCATTCCGGAAGACGTTGATGACACTTACATTATCATTCTCTGCCTTTCTCTCACCGTAAACAAAATTCAGCCGAGGTACGGCTGTTGTCTGTTGACACGGTCGTAGCGATGGCGACTGATTATAGTGAAATCGATAAAGCGCGGTCATTGCGAAGGGGTACATCAAATTAACATCATCCAACAGATACACATCGGTTTTATTCGGATGTCGTCGCTATCATACGCGGTAGAGGCAATTAGTACCTCTCTTTACGACAATGTTAGAACTTAGGAAACACATTTTGAAACCAATTGTAAGGTGCCAAATTACTGTGCCTATAACGAATATTAAAGTAGAGATGTTAAATTTTTTTCCATTAAAATCAGTTAATATATATATGTTCTATATCTCTTTGTTAATATTCGCTATGCTTAAAAATAAGTATAGTTAATATAGGCACAGCAAAAATAGCAAAATTGTAAGAAATTGCGGTTTAAACACTAAATTCAACGAAATTTGTTACATCTTACAATGCCTACAGTTTGTTTAACCTCTACTGTTTTCATCGCAATTACGACCGATAGCAATGTTTAAAAAACATGATTTATGCGTTACATAGCAAATCAATTCTTCTAACATCTCCAAAAAATTCAAGCCGTTTGCTCCGATTTGTAAAAAGTTATTAGAGAGTGTATGTACAAGTACTTTGTATACACCGACTGTATGTAATATTCGCGGCATGAAATTCATTGACGAACTTTTCCGAGGCTCGTGTCACGTAAGTCACAGTGGCAAAATAATGGCCAGTCAATTATACGGGAGGTCACTGCGGCTTGTTAGTCGGAGAAACGCACGAATTGGTAGCTTTTTTACCGGCTCGCGTGAAATGATTTATCGCCGGGGAGTTTTTAGCTATTTCACCCGGGGAATGACAGCCGGGCTAATTAACTTCGCTATTGTTGCCCTCTATCCACGTAGTCGCGAAACTATTATTACTTATACGCCGTCGTTGCTTCCCGGTAATTAACGAACACAGTCCGAATATCTGACAGGGAAACGGGATGGCACTGTCGCCATCCTCTTCATCCTCCCTTCGGCTGCCTTGGCGAACGCACCCTAATTTAGTGGGCTACATGTAATACGCGAACGCGAACCTGATACGAGTCAATTTTATCACGTTTCGAGAAATTCGTGCTTGGACTGTTCGGTGGAGGAAGTGTACGAGGGTAATCTCATTTTTAAACTACGTACAGTCTTTACTCGTTATATGTCCCGAATATCTAGCAGATAAAAGTCCCAGAAGTATCCCCACTCCTGCGCAGCATACCCTATAAGGGGCCGACGAGTGCTCCTTTTTCATTATTTTTTATCGGACCATTACCAAAACATTCAGGCAGTGTATCAAGGAATAGTATCTTCTAGCCGATAATTGTCACTGGCCTTACCCGTGTTTTGGACATATATCGAGTAGCCACTGTATTTTGATTTGCGCCACTTGTACAATAGACTTAGGCGCTCGTTTAATGTAGCAGGCTTGAGTAATAGTCAGAGTTTACCTTCGCATAGGATTCGACTGCGCATCTTTGTTCGCCATTAAAAAGGATGACATTGAAATCTTACCTGAAACAGAAGGAAATTGTGTGTTAGATTTTAACGAATGACACCGTGTTTAGTCGTTAGGTTTAAACATATATAGAAAACCGGCGAACTAAAATAATTATTTCTCTGGATGGAATGTATGTATTATTCGCGAAGCCTTAGACTTTTCCTTACTTTCTTAACGAGCGACACGACTTAACGATGATTCATACCTGCCGGACGTAACTAAGTGCACCGGGGATTAATGTAATGTGCCGTTAGGGGATTTAAATAATTAGTATAATGAGGTGAGGCGAGGATACCTAACCGACGACACCTTGCGTGCCTCGTCCGAAAATGAGGCAGGAGCTGCAGGAGCTGCAGGAGCTGCAAAAGGGAAGGCAGGGGCGCCAGGGGCGGCGAGAAGGAGGCGGATGGGAAAGTGGAGGGTGTGCAAGGTACTCCAATTTCAAACTCTGATATCAAGGCTCGGGAGCCGGCACAGAAAGCACCGAAACCAACCGACCGTTAGCAAACCTTTCTCGTATTACTAATTAATTATTTGCGGGTTTACACCGCGATGAGAAGAGATTTATGTACATCCCCCGTATCCGTGAATTCCATTTCTTGCCGTTTAAAATCGGTTTTAGATTTAACCGTGTTTGCGGTCCGTGGTCCGGTACGAGAGATAAATGATCTCATAATGTGAGGGCAAATGGTTCATTCATGGAATTTTAAATCCGTTTTGGTTAGTAGTAGCGATGCCTAATAGTCGCGTGGTTATTCCCGTCTATCCCCGGCATCCTGGATCTATTTGTGGCGGTGGAAGGGATCCTATGTGTGTTCACGCTCATGAATATTAATCCGAAGAAGTTGGGACACATTATTTCTGAGAAACTAATAACGTTTCTACGAGAACTGATTAAATTACCGATCATTTTCACACGATTAGCATATTGTTGCTCCTGCTCGGGTTCAAATACCCAATTTTTTCATTGTTTAACCGGTCCTATGTCGAGTTAGAGTCTTTTACGCCCATAGTTATTTTACTGATTTACAATACAGTCATCGATAACCACACAATTTCATGGTATCTAACAGCAATTGCAGTATTATTGAAGCAACTTCTGACATGTGATAAATTTCGTAAATTTCCGTTTCGAATAAATTTATTTCTATCTTGACCGAATAGTGATTTAAACTCGTTGCATTATACGAGAACATTCGAATTTTTCGCTAGTCGTTTATAGTTCAGTATTGCACTGCCGATTTTGATCTTCTACCATGGTTCTTTTAACCGTCGTTTTATTGCTTATTTTATATAACGTTTTCAATTTTAGTTCGCGGGAAACGATCTTTCATTCAGTTTCCATGTAATTTGAAATATTTCAATCGCGAATCGTAAGTAATTTCCGAAAGTGCAATAGAATTAGACGATGCAGAAAGCAGACACCGGATCTCCAGACGAATGACGAATGACGCGCGTCGCGTCGCGTCGCGTCGTGGCGTTTTGAGCAATGGGTTTTCCAAGTTTAATATTCACGGTAGACGGATACTATCAGCAAATTTACACGTCTTTACCTATCATTCGTACGGTGAACCGAAAGAAATATGCGAAATTGCGGATCTTTATGCAAAGAAAAATTCTCTCGGTCAATTAATATGTTGAAAGCAATGTGTGTAACAATAATTTTCAATTCTTCCAATGCTTCAATGTTGCAACACTAATATCGTTTGAAGTTGTTCGTTTAATCTCCTTCTAACCAAGCTTCGTGTCAATAGCACTTACCGACTGAAATTTATTGAAAAATGTCAGTATATATTTTTCCATCCGGACCACCAACACCGCACCGCAGCATAGAGGCACCGAGTGTCGAGCCCCATTGCCAGCATCGTGTGTTTTGCCAAATTGTTTCGTTTTTATATTAAAAACAAAACATGACTTGTAGCTGTATTGAATACTGCACGTGAGAAATAACGAAATAACAGATTCGTGTATTCAGCGGGTACAAAATCTGTACGAAATTCAAACTGAAAGTTTCAATTGCAAATATCAGTTGTTCGGCGAAGTTAACAACGACTGAGGCGTGTAAACGTAAATAATTCATTAAAACTTCCATTCGAACAAAAGTTTGTTACACATGTTTCTTTCAAATTCTTTGACTATTAATTTAAAAAGTGAACTGTACACCTTCGGTGCCGGTGATCGTGAAAGTGGTGCAAGAAAAATTATTATGTAATATAGGTATGTTATCATGGTATAATAAAATATTTTTTCTTATAGTTTTTTCATCATTAACATAATATATCATTAGATGGACATTTAAAATGTTTTCTTCAATTAATTTTAGCTTTTCTCTAGTGCTTTAATTATTATTATAAAATCATTAATCCCAGCGAAGTTTCCCAAAAAAGAGAGTTGTTTATCTTTTGTTCTTGCAATTGATCTGATTGTTACGAATAGCGTATCGTTTTATCACCTACTTGTGTTAAATGTTACTGAACAAATCATATCTATTGAACACATTTATTGACCTAAAAACGTCTACTTTCGAGTTATTCAAAATATAGGAGAAAAAAAAAACGAGACAACATCCAGGACTCACCCCCTGTCCTGCTAACACGGATAACGCAAATAAAAGAGCGTATTCGGTGGACGTCGAACGGCAGGAAGCTCGTAAGACAGTGTCGGAGGCGAAACGTGAGGAAGATACACGCCGAAGGGGTCAGAAGCCACCCACTAAAGGTTCCGCAACCCCCTTAGTTTCACATGCCCGGCGCATTTTGGAAAACTCTAGTTCAGCCGGGCTTATAGTTGAAGCTTGATACGACGTTGACGGTATGCGCGTTTAGTGAAACGGGTGGGACTCTGTACGCGGCATGAATAAAACATTCTCAGCCTCGTAAAACCGTTTCTTCCTTCTCCCTTTCCTCCTCCTTTTTTTTCATTCTCTTTCACCCTACCCCTTCCCTTTTCTCGAAGGGTTACGAAGTCTGGCTCGTGAGACCATTAGTACGACAGCGTTGGACCGACGCGACGCGACGTCTAGCGTCTGTGTAGATCCACCGTTTCACCGAAGGGTCACAATGAAAATTACGGAGAAGCAGCGCGCGCCTGCCAGTGCAGGAAAAAGGGGATGGTTCAGCCCCGATACCTAGAAAATACCCTTTTCCCGGACAGATTTCCTACTTTCATGTTTAATAAAGTCCCTCGAAAATGTACGGTATAATTACCTTTTATTCACACAAACACAGAAACTCGTTTGTATGCATAAGCTGTTCAAAAATATTCAAACTGAACGCGATAAAGATGCGTAAAATTCACAAACAACAACGTAACGGTCATCCGTCCTAGAGGTGAATCTACACCTCTGGATCGGTGGAACATTTGCCATAGAAACTTGCCGCAAAATTGTTTCTAACAAGGAAAATTGTTGTCAAAGTTTTTCCTTACATCAACGCCTTCTATGCATCGAGAAAAGGAAAAGCTTGAAAGGAACCGTATGTCCGAACCTTGACCTATAGAGAAGGTTTTGATATAATAGAAACTTTAACACCAATTTTTGTTTGTTATAAACAATTTTGCGGCAAGCTTCTTTGGCAATGTTCATGTTTCCCAAAAGGATTTTTATTTTACGCTTATTGTACACTCGCTACAGCGAATTCTGTCCCGTTTTAATTGACAGAACCCCAAATGTAACTCGGACCTAACCAAAATTGGTCGGTAAGGTAAAAAATGCTACGAATATGATACAAAATTTGTTTAAATCGCTAAAAATCCTTTTGCGAAACACGCGTTCGATGCAAAACGAGGCTATGCGCAAAATTTAAGCTCTAACCGATTTGACCGACTTTCGGTACTTCAGCCCAAGTTTTCTACGGAACACAAGTAGATAATATTCCTGTATGTAATCCTCTTACTAGGTAGAAAATGTATGTCCATGTTCAATGTGAAATCGATTTGATCTTCTATAGGAAGCGCGTAAATCTTATCAAGTTATTGACTATGAAATTGATCGCGAGACGGCTCTTTTTAGGACGAGAATAAACAGAATCTTTTTCATTGATGAAAAGTGTTGGCAGTTTAATAAAATCAAGTTAGTTAATAATGTTTTACGAGTTACTTCGTAGCATAAAGGCGAACGAAAATCCGGAGAAGCGCAGACCGGGCAAACAGGTGTTTCGGCGGCATTATTAAGTTTGATTCACCGTGTTTCCCTTGCAGCTGCGGCGGCGGTGAGCTGTGCGCCGGCCATAATTTCCATTGTAACTTCTCGTTTCGAGTTGCCTCGAAAACTTTCAATCGGATTTGTGAAACGATATTACGGAATATTACATGAACGATTGAACCGAATCGTTATCCGCTCGAACGGGAACTTAATCCACGGCTTTGGATACACGCGGTCACTTTTTAGGGATTCTTTTACCCGCTTGTTCTACCATGGCGTTCACGATTTAATCATGTTATCGATTTTTCAGTTATTACAAATACCATTATGTATCGTTGTAAATATTTAATACCGTACTTAGTGTGTATAAAAAAAAAAAAACAATAGGTAAATAGTAGGCATTGCGAGACAAGAGGCATTGTATAACATGAATATGTATAATCATACTCACTGCATCGTGCAAACGAGGTGTAGTCCAACTCGACATTTTTAAAACTGAAACGTTCTACAGTAAAATTACCCTTATTTTTATACGAAAATGAAAGTTAAAAATATATCATCTCAACCTATTTGATGGTTAGAACGCTTTAGAACGCTAAACAGCTTGAATTTCGAAGTAGCACAATTAGAACACCGTGAACGTGTACTGAACTTTGAACTATAACGAGTCTAAGTGTATTTTACACTGGTTAAATTTACGCTGGTTAAATGCTTCGAACCAGCAGCAATAATGAAAAGAACAATGCTCGAAACACGAGTATTACGTTTCTTTGCGTTGTTTATCCTAGTTTCGATTTTTATTCTAAACGGTTTTTTCCACTAAACCCAACTTGCATCACGGTGCAAGGCGGAAAACAGTCGAATTAGACATAGAAAAACGAAAGATTGAATGTAAAACTTTAAGAAGAATTAAAAAACAGGAAGTAATAAAAGTTAGTTGGAAAAGAAGAGAGTGAAGAAGAAAAAGAAAATGAAGAAGAGAGAAGAAGTGTGCGCGCGCGTGTGTGTATGAGAGAGAGAGAGAGAGAGAGAGAGAGAGAGAAGCAGAACTCTTCGACTGATGCATTAACCGCAGCCGGCGTAACCGGTATTATCCGGGACGTGCGGTCGTTCGCGAACTTTGAATCAGATTTTAATTAAACGAAATTGCGGAATGATATTTCACGGCCAGTTACGTGGGTGGGCGAGCTAAGGTTCGCCGGAGATACTCGCACGGCCTACGGCAGTCAGGTGTCTGTGCAAAATTAAGTTTGATTCCGTTTCTTTAGTGGCAGCTGTACCAGCGAAATCGTTCGTTCGTTCGTTCGTTCGTTCGGTTTCCCTTATTTCGGTTTCCCTTATTTCCCCGGTTAACTGCCACGAAAACCCTTGCAAACTTTCGTACCGGTTCCTTCCGAAGACGGGATTACGTGATATTTCAATGGTCTGGCCTAATTGAATCTCTTCTCGCGATACCTTGCGCAGAATAAACACTCGAAAGACTTGGACGATATCGTAACAATAATCGCTCGTAGCGCCGACACGATGGAGCAATCATAATTTTACAAATTAATTGAGCGACACGTCTCTTACAGAAGATAGTACCTCTACTTTTGTTTTTCTGTCCGCAGGAGGATAGAACTTTGAGAAATATTCATTGAAATTCGTCTACTTGTTAATTGGCTGCTGATGTACATGCAAATGCATATTTCTTATTGATAAATCTTTAATGAAAGACAAAGATGAACAGGAATTAATTTTCTACAACAATAGTGTTAATTCTCTATATATGTCACCGAGGCATGGTCGATAAATGTAGTGTTGACTTGAATTCGGAATTAAAAATTTGCAATTGAAGAAGTTTTCACCTTTACGTATGTGCATGGGTAGGTATATTAAATGTATGTCGAACCACGTGTACCGATTTTAGTGAAGACTTTTTTTTTATACGTAGTCGAACATGGATAAATGTATATTATAATAATAATATTATAGTTATTGTACATATAAAAACTACGTAATAGCCAAAAACCAGAATGAGAAAGGTGCTTTTTTAACCGGACGAGTATATTTTAATAAATTTAAACGAAAGGTTCGATCGTACTACATCAAACGTTCTACTTGGGACCACGACCGCGTTAAAGTTTAGTCATAAGAAAGTACTGTGTCGTATAATATGTATAGGTATTGGACACCGGTGTAAGGAAATATTCGAGGTTATATTTCAATCCGTCGTAGTACCCGCTTTATGTATCCGCGTCCTATCCGTCGAGGGACCAGGGATGGATAACTGATAGGGAGAAGAAATGTTGGTGACGATATTTTATGAGACTACAGCTTTTATTGCGTAAGACATTTAGGACATCTCTAAAGGGAGTCCGGTTTCCAGTAATACGAAACATCCAGATATATACACTGATGTTACTTTCTGTGGGGGATCGACATATTGCACGCCATATGATCAGTAATTTTTCGAAAGTGATGGTCACGATATATGATTAATTTGCCACATCTGAAATTGCTTGTATATACAGGGTGTGGCCGGACGGGTGGTACAACCGGACAGGGGATGATTCTACATGTAAAAATAAGTCGGAAAAAACGAATAACAATTTTTCGTTCGACGCCCCCATTTTTGAGAAAACCGATTTTGAAAATGCAGCAAATCGTCTGGTGCGTCTGACCATTGCCAACCAATTCTACTTGCTGCATATACTAAAGCACGCAAAACCGACAGGATCATTACACTCGATTTTCTCGAAAACCAGGCGTCAAACGAAAAAATGTTATCCCTTTCTTTCGACTTAGTTTTATACGTAGAATCATCCCTCTGCCCGGTTGTACCATCCGTCGACCACACCCCGTATACATAGAAACTTCTAATACTGTCTTTTATTCCGCAGCCGAGTTAAATCTGTCGTTAAAACGTTTCCATAAATTTTTTACACAAATATTATAATACCTTTTCCATAGGGAATTCAAACGCAATAAAACACACCGAAATGTACATAGTTGTTTAAAATAATAATAGTGATCAAGGAATTTTCAAAATTCTTTATTTCCAGAGTGGATACGCGTATTATACGATACAATATTGGAAATCATTTAATCTTGTTTAATAAATTCGTTTCGTATCTTTTACATTTGTGAAGCTTGTTTCGGTTGCGCACAACGTTCTGTTTCAATGCAATAAAAATTCCAACGGAACACTGTACCGATTAAACGGGATAATTGCAAATTCTCACCAGTGTTTGTGCAAGTTCTCTTGCTCGCATACCGCGATATAAAAACCGAACTGAAATGGAAACGTGTTTCACTCATTCAGAGACTCCAAATGCATTTTATCTCGTACCGAACTTCTCCGGTTAGATTTAACATTAGTGCTTTCTAATTAATATTAGATAAATTGCCGTGCAGTATCGTACGTAAAATTAAGCGAGAAATAAAACAAACAAGAGATACAATAGGAGAAAAATCGTTCTTATTTTTCTCTTATTTCTCTATTACGTGCAACAAAAAAGTTTGTATGGAGAAACTAAATTGCTTCAGCGATGCATCATCGCACTCGAGCCGCGCCGAGCTTCTTAAATATTTTATAAAAGCCAAGTATTCGGACGCCAATACATTTTTGCAAAATCGTCGATCGCAGATAGCTCGGGGCTACGTATTAAAATATTTTGCTACGAACAGTGGTTTTAGGTTCGTGTAACGTGCTCTCTCCTACAGGATTTCTAACCGAGTCCGCCAACCCACGATTGCGAAGGGTGAGTTCAGCTGGGTATTCGGGCAATAATCGTATAACAAAGGGATGGTCACCTGATGGTCCTTCCGGCTGGAATATGGATGCGTTTGTTGGGAGAAAATTTGTCGAATCTTCTCCCTAGTCTTTCGGTGGATTCGCGTATATGACTTCTGGACCAAAGTTATCCTACAAATTGTTACGTTCCAGAGATTTTCCGACTCGAATACATTTATACGATTATTACAAATCGCAGGTTTTCTAATGTACAGATAGAATAACCAGGTCTCTTCTAATTTTTCGAAAACATCAGAAAACGCCTTTGCCTCGGGTAAAAGAGAGTTTACAAACAATTGTCGATTCACATAATTTTTTTACTAAACAATCCGTGGGGTATATCCAATTCAGACTTCGGTATTATTACAAGTACAGATAATAATATCATTGTTACTATTATGTGCATTGCGCGTTTCTTATAATTATGGTAGAATAAAGATAAAGTGAAAACATTATTCGGTGAATTTCAAACGACAGATTGTCGAGAGAGAGAGAGAGAGAGAGAGAGAGAGAGAGAGAGAGAGAGAGAGAGAGAGAGGTTCGTAGTTGTCTGTATTCTGCGCACAACAACGTGATCGAATCTAGTCAGAGTCCCCAAAGAGATAAGACGATAATTGCCACTTTTTCTTCTTCCGTCAGGGTATCGAGCGAAACACACGAAGCCCGGGCCGAAGTAGGAACTAAATCTTTGTGACTCCATTATTGGATCCTCATACCTCCGTTGGAAAGGAAGAATGAGTGGGAGGGAGCTGGTAGCACTGGCCCGATATGAAATCCGGAAAGTGCAGCCCCTCGTCGGTGCAACCGGGACTACCGTGCGGTGAAACGGCACCCGGATCGAAAGTTATTACAAATTCCAATCATAAAGCCCAATCGATAAGCCACGAAGCTTCAAAGAAAATTATAAGTTGAGCATCATGGATCCGCGGGATAGGGGTGCAGGCGGATGACGGTTCGACGAGAGCGACGGGGGGGGGAGGGGAGGGTACAGGCCACGGTGGGGATAGCGGGGTTCGAGGGGACTGGTGGAGGGGCGGGAGGGGAGGGAGGCAGGTCGTAAAGCCATGAAAGCGCCTCCAACAAGGCGGTATTGCAGGCAGCTTTTAAAGTTAATAAATTCGTCGGCTTGCTTCACTCTTCCAACGGTTTTCCCTTCCGCTTCTCTATCTCTGTTCTTCATACTCTTCCATTTCAATCCCCCCTCTCTCTCTCTCTCTCTCTCTCTTTCTCGCGTTCTTCTCCTATATCCTGTTACTCTATTTTTTTTTTTTTACCAACGACCGGGTGAAGAGATTCAAACTTAGTTTGAACGGGAGAACGAGATAAACGGATTTAATAATATCTCATAGCAATAATAAATGAGATTTATATTTAGCGATATCGCGGTGTGCGAAGGATTCTGGAAAGATTGAACGGTCCTTGAAACAAGTTCATGATTCCACTTACTCGCTCTAAATGTACCTAGCAACGTTCGTCTACGATTTCGACTGCATCGATGTACGGAGGGGTCTGTAATTCGATGTTATGGGAGATCACATGTCTCGAAGTTGGACGAAAATCAAGAACAGGGCTTTGTAGAACATTGTAGAAGACTTGGAAAAAAATAAGTTCGAGAACCTGTCGACATTACGGATTTTACTAACAGACCGCTGCTGTGGCCTTTTTGCGAAATTAAGCTTTAGTTGACGGTCGCGTTGAGTAAATTTCGATCAATGTGAAATGACCGCCTATAGGCGTCCAACGGTACACAAAATGCAAAATTTCGAAGGCGCCGACAGTGATGCAAGGGTTAAACGAAGAAGTGACGTGGCAAACAATTCCGTATGAATTGTCGCGGAAGAAGTTTTGAAGAAATAAGCATGGATCATTGTAAGGGATCTAGCCTAGCGAAATCCGATTCGAATTCGCAAAGAGGGCCAACGCGGACGGCCCCGGCAGAAGGAGGCAGAAATGAAGGAGGTGGAGGAGGATCGTTGGCCCCAAGGCTCATCGTTCATTCATGGGGCATTTACTCGGTATCCCCGTAAAGCCAACCCTCTCCTTCCTCGTTGCCATCCTCTTCTAGACTGCCTTCCTCCTTCAGACCGAGCCACCGGCAACCCCTTGTGCCTCCTTACATCATTCTCTTGTCCTCTGGAATGGATCGGGATCAAGCGGATATAACATCTTCCTCAAGGATTCATTTTCGAGCGCGGCTGACCACGATGCGTTTGCTCATCCCCAGAATTTTCAAGTTGCAATTCGTCTTGCGTGAAATATTGTCTTTGTATCGGGACTGGAGAAAGTATTCCAATTTCATCCAAGCCATTGCGTTGCTTTTCGTTCGGATATCTTAATTTTCACGTGGCTAATCAAATACGAAAATAACAAGTGGGTTGTCTGTGCTAATCAACGTTAATCAGAAGCGAGTAGAATTAGGTTAGTGAATAACCTATTTTTGGAGACGTCTTGGGAATTGAAAAGCGTAGGACAACGAACTTTGTTCATTCCGTGGGTTTTCAAACTGGGAAATTTAAAGCTTCTCACATTTTTCGGAAATTTTCTGAAGCTACTAAATTTCCAGTTCGAAAACACGCAATCTAGAAAAAGAGTTTATTAAGACATCCGAAAAGTAGGTTTTCGTCCCTGATTTCGGGGGATGTTCACCCCAAACTTCAAAAATCTAGACACGAATCATCGAAGGCAACAAATTGTGTGCCAGTTATTCGTCAGAAAACTATAGAGGTAGGTATTAAAATCGGTGTGTTGTAAGCGATATCAAAAGATAGACCAAAGAAAACAATAAAATCAGTTTACGGAGACCGAAGCACGGAACTTTATAAGGATCCTGTGAAGCTTGGGAAGCCTCTCAAACTAAGGACGCCTGTGAGAGAGTTCACTCTAATAACCAATCTTTTGTGGCAGTTCGTGGGTGAATCTAAGGGCATATCGAGGGATCAAGGTCGGAAAGAATAAAGAAATATACCATGTGGATCGAGGAGCACGAGGGGGTGAGATATCTACGCTGCCGCGAAAACAGCAATGACGGCGGGTGGAACAACCGAGATAGAGTAGAATACGTTTACTCCAGCGATTGACAGATTCTGCTGACTGATAACTAGAAGAAGCGTTGACTCGCCGGGATTCCTCGAAAGGGACTCGAAGACCTTACCAAGGTTACGGATAGCGAAGAGCAAAAGGGGGATCGAAACGAACGTGGAAAGAAGAGGGGAAGAGAACGATTGACGCATGAAAGATTCATGGCCTGCACCGGTGGCCACATCAGAAATGCCGTAGGGCGAGTCTCGACTCGATTCTCCTTTTCTCCGAATCCCGAAAGGTATCTCGAATTACCGTTGCTGGCTTGCAGCTTCGGCTGTACCGTAGCTGCTCCCTGTTAACTGACCCCGTTACGTTCATTTTCGAAATCGCGACGCGTCCTTCTTAGCTGATTAGCCCTGCGGAAATGAGAATCGTTCGTGAAGAAGAATGAAGAAGCTGAAGAAAGAAAAAACAAAATAAATAAACCAATTGGCGGAGCAGACTGGAAAGATTGAAAGATAACAGTGAACTGTTTGTATTGTTAGTATTAGAACATGAGGTTAAATGTCCTGTTCAACTGATTTAGCTTTTACGTGATGACAATACGGTATTTAGTCGATATGTGTCCAAAAAATGGGTCAGCCAGGGACATATATCGGCCAAGAGTTACTATTTTGATCCACGCTGAACGTAGAAAAGGACAGCTAAGCTCTAACCGGGTGGTCACTCCGTTTTTGTAAATATTTAACCGGATTAGATAATCGTTTCGTTGTACAGGATAAAAGGCGAAAGAAATGTCCTTTCTCCTTGGCTCCTGGTCTCTTACTCTGTAAAACGAAATACCTATATCGAGAGAGAGAGAGAGAGAGACAAGCGGGTGTGCGCGTGTGAGCTCTCAATGTGGAACGTACATCCTCGTGCTTCTCCTAGAATTACGTGCGAGGGTTTGAAAATGGCCGACGCTCTTATGAATTGGTATTAGAGGATAATTACGACGGTGATCCCAAGACGGCGATATATTACGTCGTAACGTGAGACCGGCAAGGGGAGCATCTACGTGCGAAGCAATAACCAACAGCAACTCGTAATATCTCCGCTTTGACTCAAGATCAATGCAACTACAGCGATAATGTAAGAATTCTTCGAAATTTCCTGATTTAATGAGAAATTAATCATTCTCTTAATTAATTAAATTAATATTCAATTGCAATTGACATTAAGATAGAAATCTCTGCAAAAACCTTTAAATTTGAAAAACATTTAGATATTTAGATATTTATTCTATTTTGTTTTATTTTATTTTATTTTATTTAGTTCAAAAGACAACACAGAGTCATTCTTGAAACTACTATCATAACGGAAAGAAATGAACAATATATATCGTTCAATGTTGGCGATAATGCGTTGTATATAATGTGCGAAGTTTATTTATTTTGTCTGCGTTCTCGACAAAATCAGTTTTTAAGAAATAAAAATTTTCATCATTGAAAATGTTTTACGCAGTGACGGTAATAGTTGCGATTTTAAGAGTTCTCGACTGTTAAGGGCACCGCCGTATACGTATTAAGCACCTAATCACGATCTTTTCTGAGATCAACAAATTTGCAACACAATGTATGCATTCACGTTCGTAGTACAAGATAAGCGGAGGGATGAAAAGTAGTCGGAAGATATAGTCAGTGTCAGTCATCAGTGATCAGTCATCGATCTTTTCAGTACTCGCGTAACACAATCCGGGGATCTATAGTGTGTTCGAAATGATCCACGACGCGACTTCTACCCTCAAGAATTCATCGGGGTGGTGAAAAGCATCGCCTTCTTAGGCGAATCGGTCCGAGGAAGACAAGGAGAGATAGCAACGTAATAGTTCGACGGTGATTTGTGGAAGGTGCAAAGTTGATTCAGGGGTGAGAACGGGACAGCTTTCGGCCGACGAAAATGAGCTCTAAATCAGGGATGCCTGGGAAAACGAGTGTAACAAAAAGACCTGCGGGACCAGGCTTGGCTGATAGTGGAGGCGAACAGGAAGAAGTATCGGTGGAACTAGGCAAGTAGGATGAGTTTGAAGTATGAAGGAAAAGAAAGGAGCAGAGAAAAAGGAGGGAGTCGTAAGACACGGTGATTTCTGCGACCAATCAAATCAAGAAGTATTTATGTGCATGTGTAATGTATACACAATGTTTCGAATAATTCAGATTCGAACCGGAATAAATACATTTTTAATTGAGGAAATTTTCAAACTTGATCTTTCGTATCAAAACTTGATGATATCATTATTTTTAAAAATATATATGTTAAATTCTAGCCATATGTAAAATAAACGATAACATTATTTGACGTACTTAAATAAATTAAGCTCGTTCTCGCTTATAACGTTTATTGTTAAAAACCCCGAGGTAACAATATAGTGGGACACCATTTTCCATGGAGCCTTCAAATTTTATAAATTTGTTCAGTAGTAATAATAAAACCGCGTATGATTTTATTGTTATCTGGCCTAAGGATTCTGGCTAACGAAAAGAATTTCTAATTAGTTACGGTTCCGCTGATTTTATCATCTCACTGCATCGATACTTTCAAGTTTACTTGTCATTAAAAAGACCATTAAACGATTAGAAGTAACGTTAGAATGAAATTTGTAATTTTTACAATTCATACAGAATCAATACTATCGAGTCTGTACAACCATTCGAGGATCAACTTGTAGAAATTCTAAGGAGACCATACTTTTTCTGAAGAGAAAATTTCAAGGAGGAGCGAAGACGATGGAGAAGAAAGTAGGAAAAGGGTAAAAGAGAGAAAAGAGGGCGTTGTAGCGGTCCCGTAATCCGCATCGAAGCGAAAAATACGGTTTTTATCTTTAACCGGGGCTGGATAATTGCGTAATTAATTACAGCTTTTATCCCGCGGCCCACGTCCGTTCTTGGAATCCTGGGCTAAGGCACCTACTTTGCCGACGGAGCACCTGGGCGATCGTGATTTACGTTCACCCCGGTAATTAACATAGATAGAAACCGGTGCCTGCTTGCGCGTCCTCTTGGCCAACTCCTCCTCGGCACGCTCTTCCTTTACCCTTCCTTCCCTTAACGCTTCCACCCCCTCGAAACTCCACCGCGATCTTCTTATCGCGAACCGCGACATCTAAAGTTGAAGATCGCACTCCTGGCTGCTTTGAACGGGCTAGAAGTAATTTTCGAAATTCTGGATACGTAATAAATTCCTGCAACCAGCCAGATAAAGCATGAAACGATCTCAACGAATTCGGGTTGGAAGAGAAAAGGTGCCAGCTATCGGACAGAACACCAAACATTTCATAAAATTAAAAGTTAACTCATAGTTTCTTGATTTCTAATTAATGTTGACTCGTAAAATCCAATAGACTAAATGTATTTTCTCATTTCGTAGAATAGCTCAAAGCTCCATCGAATAAACTAAATATTGAAAAATGTGCAGGTTAATTGCAATTTTGTCATTAATTGCCGACATAAAAACTCAATTATCGGTAGTAAGCAATGCATAGTAACAGTAAATTTCGGCATAAAAGTTTACACGAATAAACGAATCCGCAACATTGTTCGTCAATAATCATCATGTTATTAAATCAACGATACACCAATAAACTTCAGATGCTATTCTGTATGCACACATACGTGTGCATCTGTTTATATAGGTACACTACCGTGCACAAGTATTTGGACGACACATTTAATAATCGCATAATTGTCTGAAAATTGAACCAATCGAGTTGATATTTCTTGACACGTTAGAAGACTTTGTTTACGAGTAAACGAAATTTTGAAAAAAATTATTCGGAATTGCGATGAAATTTTTTCAACTGTTTTATTTGTACCTATATTTTCATTTATACATACGTGAGAAAAATGATTTAAAAAATCCAATTTTTTAAAATAACGACTGTTTCGCTCCTTCAATATGGATGACGACCGATAAAAGACCATGTATCGAATATTTGTAAAATAATTGTACTTGTATAATTGAAGAATATTCCTGTGTTAGCGATACATACTTTAAATTCAGCAGCACTCCCAAATTTTTCATTTGCTTCTATGACATTTCCCAGGACGCTTGAAACAAAATCGATACTGCCGACATTTCGAAGGACTTTTCCCCTATCGAGTGATTTCCATACAGCCCCTGCGCCTCGTCCATTACATTGCCTATTCGTCTTCATCGTGGCCTTTGTTCGAAAATAGGAAAAGAGTCGCAGAATCAAAGGTTCCTATCGAGAATATCCTAAAGTTTCTTATCCACGTTCGAACAAGCAAGTTCGGCCCTGACCGACGCAGTAACTGATGGCGGCTCGAGGGGGTGGGGGGAATGGAGAGGGGGATGGGGTAGCGGCGAAGATGAAGTACTCTAACGTCGGCATTAAGAATCCAACTTCTTTCTGGATATTCCCTCGGACACGTAGCATAAGACCCGCCCACCTGCTCGTCGTTTTTCTCCCACAAAACTTTCAAGTCCTGCTCCTTTGCCAGTACATATCGAAAGCTTCCGAGTACATTATCAGCTAAAAGTATGGATACCTTGACTCTGGAATCGCCGAAAATTACAAGCACCGAAGATTTACGAAAATTTTCGACAATCTAAAGCTATAATAATTATCGCCGTGAAACAACTGTAATTCTCACTACTAGACTGTACAAAAAGTAACTGGAAAGTATCAAACTATTGGAACAAAGAAGACGTCCTGATCCAAATCATCCGCTTTTGAAATAAACAATAGAAAGAAAGAAAACGGAAAGCAGTGGAGAAATACAGAGAATTCGAAAATTGCAAATTCATCGAAGGTTGGGGTGGTTTGATGAAAATGACTTCGGTAAAATTCATATTAGCAATATTTAGAAGAACCATCTTGCCCATTTTCATCCACGTGGTAGGGGCAAGATGGTTTATCACTACCTTTTTTTAAAGCTTCATAACTCCAAATTTTTATTCAGTATTAACTTATAATTAACATGTATAGGAATCAGTTTTTTGCATTTTTGCTTAGCTTTTTTTATCATGCCCCCGTCTTCCTGCATATGTACGTATGCACTGGAACTTTTAGTAAATGTTGTGATCGTTTTCTTCTACATGAAAAAGTGTACCTCCCGGGTCGATCGAACGATGAAATTTCCAAAAATATATCTTTCTCTCTGGAATTTGTCTTGTTGGATTCGACGAAACGCGCGCGACAGGAGTGTAAGAAAAATTGAAAAAGCTTTCGGTAAACAACGTGATAAATATCGTCGGTGCGCGACGCGTTTGTTATTCGCGATCGGAATTGGGTCGGAAAAATGGCGGAAGCAACGCCGACTTTCCTCCCCTTCCCTATGCTCTTGTTTTTCTCTCTTGATCGCTTTCAGGACATATTGCAAATGAGATTCGAGTCCTATACTTTCGAATGAAGTTTCAGACGCGTTCCACGGAAGTTAAGTAGATTTTAAATTATAGCGTGGCGGTGTTAATGTCGCCATTATCGTTCCGATCGCTGACCCGCGCCATATTACTTTTTAATTCCATTACCACGCGAAATGTATGCTACGTAAAGTGCTCCAATTATATGTTACGCTGAAAGAAATGTAGATGCATTGGCTCCTTCTATGAAGTTTGCATATACTAGTAAACAAGACAGAAATCACTGTAAATGGTTAGTTTTCCCTTTCATAGGTACTGTTAATCATAAATTGCAACTACGACTTAAATAAGGCGAGACATATAAGCTATTAATTTTTTCAATTAAATGCGATAAATAACCAGAACTGTTTATAAATAAGTTCGCACATTAAAATTCCGCAAACCGATGTTCCTTTTAACAACAAATGAAAATTGTGTGAATAGAGCCTTTTTTTCTACAGGGCATTGAAACGCTGCGCAGCGTTGGGAAGTTAAAAAATTATATGACAGTGTGAGACGATCCCAGGACCAATTGGATTTGCAACCAAGGACTCCACGATGGGCTCGATGCGACCCGGGAGAGAACTTGAAAGGACTTCGAAGGACCTGCTTCTGCTGCTATGCGTTACGGAAAAGAGAAGTCGAGATTCGGAGTAGGAGGGGAAAGGGATTTCACATTAAAAAACGCGGACGAGGCAAAGGTTAAGAAGAGTCTGTACGCGCCGAAAATCTTAAGCAGCCTCGAGTCTCGATCGCAGACCATACTATTTTCTTTTGCTTTCTTTTCGGTCCCTTTTGCTTGCCCCCATCTTCCCGATCTTCCGGCTCTTACTAACCGACGTTTGTTCCTTCGATACCTCGCCGATCCTCGGATTTAAGTTCGTTCGACTAAATTTCTTGACCGCGTATCTTCACTTCGAATCTTCGTTCGATTGCAATTGGTTCGGTATGTCTCTGCTTCATACAGTCAAACCTGTTTTCTACGGTAGATAGGGACCGCATAAAAGAAACCGCACAAAAAAAAATACTCAGAAACTTCATAAATAGCTATAACAAATCATTTTTTACAAGATATTAGAGAAAATTGAGAATCAAGCTCAAATGGATATAACTATTCAATTCATGTTTTAAATTCTTACAACTTCTGTCTGAAACAAAAATACTTTGTTTTTCAAATATTTGACCCCTTCTATACTACCGAGCTTCGGTAATATCGGTCGGAATGATCATAGTCATATTTTCAAATAACAACATTAATTATGAATATCTTCATTAAAATTCAGTACCCGGCACATTAATGATATGTTTTCGTAATCGCGATAACAAAATCTACAAATCTACAAGTTTCTACCTTGCACTCTTTTGGTAAGCAGAAATTTAAATTAAAAAGTCATAATATCTACCGTATCGTTCATCAACCTGTTACCGTTCGTGTTTCAGAATACGGAGGGCAACACATTGTCGGATTAAATGCTATTTGCTTATCGCGACGTATGGTCCGACAATAAACGGTGAGCAGTTTTACATTTCAAGCGGTGCAACTAGTAGATTACTTTATCGTCATGACACCGCCCTTTTTTCGAATTTAAATAATTGAACCGTGGTTACATTTTCCTGTTAAAAATCTAAACTATACATACAGTCATTGTAAAACGTATTTTTCTTCACTTTTTCCTTCGCAATTGCGACCAATATCAATTTAAAAATAATTAATATTTACCCTTTCTAACATCTCAAAAAAACTCAAGTAGTTTGGCCCAATTTTAAAGAAGACATTCGTTTTTAAATGGTGTTCGAATACTTTTTACACTGCCCGTACACTGGCCCGTGAAATTTATGAGTATTCCATGGTATTTAAAATTACATTTGCTTTAAATAATATAAAATCACTGGGATTGTAATTCTAATTAATAAAACCTCATTTACCTGTCTACAAGTCGACCACTCTCCAAATTTTGGGAATATATTTAAATACCATGCGCATCATGAAATTGTCCAATGATCTTACCTGTAACAGAAAAGAAAGAGAAATTTTATAATAAACATAATTGACGAGATATAAATGTAATTCACTAAGGTCTACGGTCGCGCGCCACAACTTTTAATATGTGTTTAATATGTTCAATACTAATATCTTTAATATGTTTTCTGAAATCGATTCAAAATAATAATACTTCCTGAATATAATGCAAACGCCTCTACAAGTAATTTATAAGTATTCACCCGTTCATTGTGTTTCTTCCTCATTAGGCTAAGACAGTCGTGTAGTCGTAATTAAATAATTCAAGCTCTATCTGTTGGATAGAATTGATGCGATTTGTTTATATCTACTAGTAATTAATTGAGAAGGGGATAAGACCACATTGGTAACCAGCCATGTAGGTGAACGAGTCCAAAGAACCATTAGAACAGAATACAAGTTCTTCAGACGAGGAGAGCATTATCGTGGGGAGTTACCCTTACCCTGTTTCGCAAACTTTTAACGTTATTAACGTCGATTTGCCGACGAGTTTCGATTTTATTCAATCGCCCGATGCCCCATTGAATTTAAGATAAGCGCGGCGATCGATCAGCTGTGCCCGGGCCGAGCCGGGCTGGGCCGTATACATATACTCGACGAATAAGAAACGAGGCAAGAAGTCGGACTCGCGTCAAGCCACGAGCTGCTGCCCGATCCGTGTAAAGGAAAACTTATCGGGAATAATAAATTCCGCGGCGGGACGAATCGAGACAAAAGCCTTGGCAATCCATCGGTCTCCAAACTTGGACTCTTTGCAGAAGCTGGTTCTCTCGGAGGAAACGGAATAAATCGGAGGGAGCGCGATAAAGAAACTATGGATGGCCAGGGCGGAGAGAGGGGCGAGGAGATAAACGACACAAATTATATGCTATTCGAATATCTACAAAATCTTCAATAAACGATGGCACTACCGTTGTAATAAAGTTGTCGCAAGCCAATCTCAAAACGTGCTGTAGGTAATCGTTTTTGTTGAAACTTTCGTTACTTCAGGAAATTACATTTAAAAATTATAGCCGAAACTTATTTACAGAAATTAATTAGTGCATGTGATATGTCCCAAACGGCTAGCCGATAAAAGTCCCAAAACTATCCTCACTGTCTATGATTATGTATGACTGTGACCCACAATTTTTGCCGTAATTTCACATATTAAAAATATGATTCTGTTTTCGAATATTGCACAATCATTTTGCTTAATTTTCAAGAAAAGCAAACTTGAAGGTTCATTGTCGTTTAGCTCACGTGTTTGTCGATTACTGGGCTGTTACTACTTCAATTAGCGCTTGTCAATGTGACAATGTTACATCTCAATAATTTAGTACAACTCGATAGTGGAAAAATATTGTTGTAGACAGCGTCGAGCAACGTTGCATAATCATATGTGTGCATCAAACAGAGAGGTATTGTGTAATTGCGTTTACTTTACACGTAGACTCAGCTCATTTTCGGTAGCTATGCTTAGCTCAAGTGGAAACATCGAGCAATGGTCAGACATGCAGTGTTTGCATATTTCAAAAGCTGAACATTTTTTTAAACCGATGCTTCATACGGTAAAGTTTGCTTTTCCTTTCTTTGTTTCTTTTTATTTATACATGTACACAACATTAGTTCCCGTTTATTCAATTCTATGTATAAAATTAAACGTTTTATTATGCATACATTGAACATAAAGATATTCCAATAGAAACCGTGTACTGGTCGAATCGTAATGTTGTTAAAACGGATAAGAAATGTTGTTTTCAACTTTATCCCGTTACAGTTAATCATAATATATTTGTGTAAATGTAGAATCCTAATTTTTCTATTTGAAAATCACGCAGATTAAAAAGAGAGAGAGAGACATATAAAGGGTCTCCCATGAATACGTAAAAGTTAAAAATTCTTATTTTGCAGGTACAGGTTCCCCTTCCAAATTCAGAGATATTCAAATAAATTATTCACGTGATATTCAAGTAAATCTCGGTCAGCTAATCGGTAGGTCACCCGTACACGCACACACAATCAACAAATACAGGGCACCCTGCTGCAATAGGTCGAGTCTAGGGTATTCCTCTGTTTTTTTTCACTTTATGTGCGCGTACGCGTGACTTACCAACCAGCTGACCGAGTGAACGTGCACCGGACGTTGAATCATCAATTTTAACTGTTAACACCATTAGCGTCTTCTTTGCGAACAGTTTTTATAGTTTTAACATTTTACTGAACACAATGTGTCTTCTTACGGAACATGAAAAGTGTCGAACAACTATCGAACGTGTGAATATTACACAAACGAAGCCTTCGCTTGCGAAATGATAATAGAATTTTCGATTTCTAGGTGTGTGTGTGTGTGTATGTCAGGAATAAGTTTCTTCTAACGTTTATTCGTATCCAATATTTTTTGAGCAAAACTTTTGGTGATCATAATATTTGACTCCTCAAATCAAGTTATGTCCTGTTATAGTAGTTTTTCTCGTGTGTGTGTGTGTGTGTGTGTGTGTGTGTTGTGTGTGTGTCACAAAAGGTAACCTGAATATAGGTAAAGTGTCCAAACTAGGGACACTCTGTATACGTATATACGTGTACCGCGTATGTGTATAGATCTATTCCGTTTAAAGGGTTCTCGTAGGGTGTAACCAAGCAGAAGCAGCTACTGTGTCGTCCAATAGTGACGAGAATCGAATAGAAAGGGGAATAATACGATGAAAAAGGGAGGCAAGAATAGGAAAGACTGCAACCTCAAATCCTTTTCCCTCTTTCTACTGTTCCTTCCCCCTGCCCCTCTTCCACTTCTACGTCTATGCCTTCTATATGTATATGTATAATGTATATACATATACATGTATATACATAGCTTGGACGAGACATGAAAAATGCATCTGACGGCCCTCGAGGCTCTCCGCCATTCAAGTCCACGGCTATTCCCTGCCAACCTGCCACCGCTTCTCAGATCAACAGTTACCTGCTGGCATAACTTTGCCCGCCTACCGGTCTATGTCCTCGGAACCTTCTGTATACAATTCGGTTTAACGAAGCGCAGGATACATCATTTTAGAAAGTTGAGTCGCGATCCGCGATTATTCAAAATGTTACAGTAACACATACAGTGTAATACAATCAATTTCAATGCGGTTGGTATGTAGCGATTTGTTTGTGAGTTTAAGTCCGAGGGTTAGTTTGACAGAATCGAGAATTACACTTTGGTAGAACAATGTTAACTATCAGTATTCGCATATACATCGATTCAACAACAGGAAAACATTAAAAGCTAAACCGTAGCCGCGTTTCTCGTTAATAACTCGTTAACGAGGCGAACATTTTTGCAAAGGAAAAAGTTCTTACAAATGACCTTTGGAATCACACTTTTCAAGGAAGTACAGCATTTTTTAGGACACCCTGTGTACAGTTATTTGTTGTAGAACGATCTACGCGTGACCATGGACGAGATATTTTACGGAGTAAATCTGATCCGATGATTTTTTAACAAATAATAAATCCTGGTAGTTTTGCCGGTAGTTGATCAAAAGCTGGAACCCGTTATTAAGGTCCAGTTGTAAATTAACCAGAGAACATTGTATTGTTTCGTTGCGACTAATTTTATATGGTACGCGTATGTGGAAGAACATTCAAAGGAAATTGCAACTTCTACAGTTTCCCATTGTTGATTAATGAACAGCACAAAAAGGTAATTATAGAGCAACGAATAAGGTCGTGTTGTTATTAGAATACGGCTTTCATAATCCCCCAATAAATGCCTATTCCACGTAATCTGACCGCTGTGTTCCTGAGCCAATTTGAATACAAAGAACCGTGATAACTGGCTCTGGTTCTATTGTCGAGGGTATGTGTAACGAGTCGCTCGCCGGCATAATACATACGAGCTGGATCTCTGACGCGCAGGGATTAGCTCGAAAAATTTGAATGGGATTACCGCAAGTTTTACCGGAATTTCTCGACTCATCATACTTATGTGTTCGTACAAAAAAACTGTTAATAATGTGTGTTTACAAATATTACCGACGATCCGAAGACGGCATAGAAGAACCATAGATATTGCAAATACAACGAGTAAACAATTGGAATTGTTAAGGTACCTTTGAATACCGACGTACTTTGATCAACAGGTTAAAATAAAAACGCGATAAAGGACATTCGCAATATTACTACATGTTCATTAGACATACTCTCTCTCTTTCTCTCTTTTCTCCTTTCTTTTTCTCCTCAATCCGACCATTAATTCTACTTTGTCACAGACATTTTTAATGGTGTTGCGATATTGAGCACAGACATGACACGATTCCGAGGTTATCTGTGTACATGCACACATCTCGCAGAATACGATTGGCTTTTTCTGAAAATTGAATCGGGTCAATTTATGCCTTACGTAAACCTCGACAGAAATTACGGAGCAGGTTTCGGGGGCGAACGCGAACCCCTCCGATCAATTTCCAGCCATCCAAACTTTCAACCTTCCAACCAGAGGCTGTACCCCAACCGACAGAAGTGCTCTCCTGCGAGTTTCGAGGACGGTGAACACATACTAGTCCGACCTAATAACTAAATCATGAGGATATAATAATGGCAACTCAGCGCTGAAACAACGCGTGATAATGGATGCTTCCATTAAACAATATTCGTCTCGTTACGTCTCATTCCTATTAACATCTTCAAAGCATACGTATACGTATCAGTAATGATACGGAGAACCAACTAATATCAATTATGATACTATTTTACCGTTTAACGCGAAACATATCGATACAAAAGAAGTTGCTAGTATAAACGTATTGTCTTGTAACGTATTATCTGTGTATCGTAAATTCCTAATTGTCTAATTATTTGTCAAAGTGATTTCTAAAAACTGTAAGGATTCAAAATTGTGAAATCCCACCACTGGCTCAACGACTAATTCGCAGTTAGCGGAAGTATACTCGGTGCTGGTAGACTCTATCTAATTAGCTCGAGTTTGCTAATTGGCAAATTGCAAGCGTGAGTCATACAACAGCAGGTTTGGTGACTCACTTTGTAACAGTCCCTTTATGGTTCGTACGCGATTCCAGTACGGGACGATCGCTATGCGTGCGGCACGTTTGGTAACACCTAAGCATCTTCAGGGTTGATGTTGAACGTGATACAGCATTCAACTCTTTCCTTGCAATATCAAGTGTGAACGCATCGATGCATACGTATGCATATGTATAAGCGCCAACGGTAGATACGTCTCGTCGTGCAGAAGAAAATCTTCAAAGCGCCTTTTTGGGATAAGGTTATAAAAGTTGTTAGAAGAATGAACGTTCTGGACCGGCTGTGTGGTCTCAGGTGTACTCAGAAAAAGAGAATAGCATCGTTATGGAATAAATGAAAGTTTGAGCGGGATTTAACATTCCGCGTGAAATAATGGGGCTAAGTGCAAGCAAGCAAGCAGCGCATATAATTACACCATTATTTCTGCGCACGCTATTGAAATTCCTTCGTGCATAATGAAAAATTTGTGCCAGATTTAGGATATGTTAAACACGTTCACCACTACCCACTCGTACGTATTATTACTCTCGTATTTGTCGTTTGAGCATCACAGTACTATTCAGTTTCCCTTTCTTCTAACTTTAACTAACGTTAATTCTTATTTTAATCTAGCAAATTCTAAATACGTTGTAATTATTCAAGGTAATGGTTCAGAGCGATCCAGCGAATCTTTGCAAAGGAATTCGTAGCACTCGCCGTGAGAAAAACAAATTGCTGGAAGAGTATCGTATTTTATTTCGCGTCGGTAAACACAACAAAACAACAAACAAAGCGACGATCCAAATGAACGTTTGCTCGTTGACATTTTTTTTTTCTTTATCAATGACTTCTATTTTGTGTTAATATAATATTGATCAGATTATTGTCATCGATACAGCACTGATCACAAATTCACAAGGCGTCACAGAAGGAAACTAAATCAGTATTTAATAGAATCTCTGCTAAACTTGAAAGATTTTCATATTTTTAGTAGTTTTCCTGGAAAAACCCGGGACAACCTGTATAATCGTTAGATTTTTTCAGAGGCGAACAGAGTAAGTCAGCTTTCGAAATCATGAATCTTTGAACTTTTCAACATTCTCAAGTTTCCTAATTACCCGTCTTTTCTAGATTGCAAAAATTTTTCCTCTTTTCATACTAAAACTTTCCATGCCTGTGCTATCTAAACATTTCGAAGTTTCCCTTCGACGTCGCCCCCATACGTGCAAAAATGATACGTATCTTGTCATGTTTTTGAGTAGCTACAAATTTTGAAATTTATTGGCCTTCGAGTTTGTTCAAGTTCTGAAATTCGCACGACTTTTACCCATTCTCGTTTTCCCGTTCTATGATTTCGCGTCTCCGTAATCAGTAAACTCGAGGAACGATCTGACCCCGGAATTCTAATCTCACAAATTCTCGCGAATCCTAAACTCACATTTCCCAAAACTTTCAGCGGAATTCAGTCAAGCATTAGGCCACTCTAAACCCCAGGGCGATAAAAAATATTAAGGTTCAATCTCAGTACCATTTTATTCACAGAAATTTAATTAACTCATTCGGTTCCGAGCAGACCGATCCTCCGTTCGCAGTTTAATTTTAACGAACAGTCGAACAAAAAACACCTTTCTGGCCATAAACACGTTCGCAATATGCAACAGGAATACAGATTTTTAGTAACAAAAAAATGTGTCATGAGGACACAGACAGAATACGACCGTAATTGATTTTTATTTAAATGTTATTGTAACAGCGTTAAGTATTAAATCGTGTAACGTGGGTAATAGTAACAAGGATAAGATTTATTCGTTTCGAATTCGCATAACCAACGTCCGACGATATCGTTACCAACGAGCATAACGAAATTTACGACTCCGCGAAATTCGAAAGAACGAATTGCAATATTACAGGGCGTAATAGAATTTATTTCTTATCCACAGTGGCATGCAATCTTCTTTTCCTGCCATAATTTAACAACGAATCATTTGAAAATTCCCATATTTCTTAAATTCACTTTAACGTAGAAACATTCCATTCTCTACAGAAGAATGAAAAATATACTACGCAATTTTATTTTCTATAATTGAAATCTACAAGTAAGTAAATTGTTTCGTTTACATGGTTCCTTCTATCTAAATTAACTATTACACCTGGTTGCATGGAAAAATTTTATATTTCGCGAGAAAGTCAATGAAAAAATCCACTTTGAAAATTCTTTTGCTTTTTCTTGTCGAATTTTCATACGTGAATTACACGTTTCTATGTAATTTTCAAAAGAGTTCTATACGTTTAGTACTCCTAACAAAGTCATTGTTGCTGTTGTCGCGGTTTATTATCGATATTTCTAACGTAGTGACGGGAGAATAATTTCACTGCGATTAACTGAAATATATGTAATTGCACGTCGTACACAGGAAAGTAACTTCAAAAACCGTTCGATCTGTGTCAGTGAATTTTGGTCGGTCGGCGGGAAAGTACAATTTGCCACAGTGTGTATAACTCCGTCAATTATTTTGAAAATGATTGCGAAAAGCGACCGAGTCTATGGCATGCGTTCGGGGGGAGGGGGGGGGGGCGGCAAAAGCTGCTCTGTTTGCTGTTTGCAAAAGCTCGTTGTGTATGAACCAGCCAGCCCCGACGCGTTCAAATTAGATTCGTGTTTACACGACCTCGCGACGCGGAGCTCTGCGTCACGACCAATCAGAAGGTACGTCTGATTAGAGGCTCGCAGAGCTCATTAATTAACATTGCTTCGCGCCGAGTTGATCTTATGCTGCGCCTTTGCCGAAATTTCCTGTCCACAGCCATGAGAACGGTAATTATTTGCAATTAACGTTCAGTCGAGTCGCGCGACACACTTGCATCCATTTACAACTCGCGAGACTTGCCCGACTACATTTACCTACAGACTCGATTAACGAACGGTCGAGCATTTTTCAATAATTATGGCCACATATAACATTCAGTTACGACCAATCGCTCGAACGAGTTTGTCGTAATTTTCTGATTTTGTTCCGACATTTATCTCAATTTTCTCGGAAACCGTTTGATTTTATGAGAATTTCATTAATTATTTTCACGTTCAAGGGTCCGGGGGCACGTTCTATTTTTTAAATAATTCGAACAAACCTGAAGGTTGCTGTAACAAAAATTTCACTATCACCGGATCGTGTATGATACGCTCAATTTATTTTTTCTTACAATGCTGAAATATGAAGTTCTTCGACTTGCAGTCATTTCTCTGCTGAAATAATAAATAAAGGCCTTTTATATCAGATATCACGCCAACGCGGCTCGAACGATACATTTTCAAAGATGCCCCAGTAACACGCTAGAAATTCCTCGGCCGTGAAAGGAACACGAATCTTCTTGGATCTTTTTTCGATCTGTAGGGCCTCGTCAAAGTCGAAGGGGGGTTCCAATTAAACATATCCAATTCAGCAGATATTTTGCACGAGAAATTAAGCGGAAGAAAGAAGTGCCGCTGGCCGCCTAGGGTGTTTGAAAATCACCAGACCCCGAGGCGCTTTTTTTGCTGCAGAATAGTATCTCTTTCCAAGAAAGACCAAGGGAGTAAACATTTTCGTAATGAATTCACCAAAAGAAGGGGAGTACTAATTACGGCGATGCAGACGCTGCCGGACGCCACCGTGCCGTCTCCTTCTCCCCTACCACCGCAGATTATTAATATTTACGACAATTCGCGGTGTTCCGACCCGCGCCTAACTGCGCAATATAGCAGAAACTCGACGACTCTTATTTTTCCGTATATTTACTGGCTCTGCTCGGGCAGCGTTGCCTCGTTTTCGAGCCCGTCGCCGCACACTTGTTAAAATAGAAAAAGAAATGGAACGTTGAACGAGAACAGAAACGGGCCGGGGAGAGAGGTTCAAGAGTAGCAGGAAGAGAAGAACAGTGGAGAGAGAAAAAAAAAAAGAACAGCATGATAAATAAGAATAAAGTGCGGTTATTAAAATAACAAATGCGTTTGCGTGCGGAAAAAAGGCGTGCCGGTGGTTTTTATGCGTTCGCACGGGCCCAGCGCGTGCACAATGGCCCCTGCCAGCGTTGTCCATGTGTCGACGAAAAATTACGTTTCGGTCGACGAGTCCGGATTTCTCCGGCGGCCGTTTATTGTTCCCGGGTAATTGACGACAAGCGATTCCTCGGTGGAAAATACGGTTAAAAAACGTTGTGCGCGGCGCTTCGCTCGCCGGGATGCTTTCTCCTCGAGGAGATTACTTTTGAATATGCGATGGAAACACGCCCGGTTACAGTTTCATTCATTTCCTTTTGCTTCTCTTCTTTGAAACGGTTCGGTGAACGGAAAATATATTCCATCGATCCATGCGTAATAAATGTTTAAACTCAATCTCTTACACCTAGCACTACCTTAGTTCCACGTACAATGGTTTCAATAGCCGAAGATGCACAGTGTGTACTTTATATTTGTCCCAAATGCCTAGCCAATAAAAGTCCCAAGAATTAGAATTAACTAGAACTAGAACGAACAGTATCTCCTGGCCGATATATGTCTTTGGCTAGACCCGTGTTTTGGACACATATCGAGTAAACACTGCATTCTAATCGACTCGAGTGAACATCCAGATGATGGCAAGACAACTTTCGAATATTACCAAGGTCTTTCGTAGAACCACCACCTCGACGTGTGCTTGACGATAAAAATTCCTTAGAAAATAGCTGCGAGTACGTTTCCGAGCAACGCTTTCGACACTTATTCCTCGGAAGAATGAAAGGACCTGATAGCCGTCCGTTGGAAATCCAATTCGTAGAAATTTCTTTGGAGATTTCCGGAAGATCTCTGTGGAAAACTGTTGATACGTAGGGATAGAGGACGTGTTAGGATCGATGGGCACCGATCCGGTCACGAGGAACTCGGTAATGCGTAGTAGCGAGAAGATAAATACATCAAAGAACACGGAAGATACAGAAGCGAAGCGATACGATTACGAGCCGAGCGTAATGAGCGAAGAAAGGAAAACGCGCAAAAAGAGGGAAAATAGATAGTTAAACTTGGTAGAAGTGAAGGAGCGAGGAAAGAGAAGGAGAGCTGAGAGTGAAGAGGGGGAGGGGTGGACGGTGGACCGAAATAAAAGGGTGGAAGGGAAATGGACTAAGGAGCGGCGGAATGGGAACAGAGGCAGAAGACTACGGTAGGTAGGAGGCAGAAGGTTGGTCGTGCGCCGCTCAGCAGGAAACTTTTAATTCCGTAACTCCCGGATTAAATTATCACGTCGAGACGATTGTCTCAGGAAAGATTAAGAAAGGAGTCCTCTTAGCTGCCGGTGGGCGCCACACAGGCGTTGCTTCTTCTTCGGGGAAGCACGCGCAATCGTCCTAACCGGCGAAACGGAGACCGAAGCCCGGAGGAACGGGAAGGCACGGGTTGGCCAGAACGAGATCACGGAGGGAGGGGGGGCGGAGGGGGAGGAACAACGACCAAATCCCTTTTTCGTCTGCAGCACCGGTTGTTGCGCTCGGTTTAACTTGACTACGGCTCACAGACGGAGAAAGAAATAAGGAAACACCGATGAAGGAAAAGGAAGCACAGGGGAAACACGGAAAATCCACTCGGTGGGGCAGGAAGAAACGGAAAACGAGAGAAGGAGACAAAAGAAAGTAAGAGAGAGAGAGAGAGAGAGAGAGAGATTGCGCGGGTCGCGAAGGGCGCGACCAGAACGCGGTACCAGTCTGGAGAGAAGCGAAGAAACGGGGTGAAACAAATGGACACGGAATTCACCCTCCCGTAGAGGGAGCTGAAAGAGGGCTGGCGAAAGTGCCACGGAATTTGTTCGGCGCGAAGCAAGTCGAAGGGAGGGGGAACGCGAGAAAAAGTCTTGACAGAGACACCGTGGAGAACGTATAGGGGGAGGGGGCAAGAGAGAATCAGTTCTCGTTCCATTTTCCCAGCCTGCACTTCACTAGCTGGATGAACAAAGGGCAGTCCCCGTGAATCTTTCCTCGTAGGATTTGAATTTTGATTAACTAGAATCTTGACTCAAAGAAGCTGATAAAGAATCTATTGTCTGGTATCGAGACAGGTAATACAGTTTTACGAAGGATAAACTCGAGAAGCGATCCAATTTAATAAGACGAGAAATGAAAAATTCTTAGTTCGCTGCATTTATTTGCGAATAATCGCTGTTTGGTAACCGACTATGACCATGATATGGTACAAATTGACCCTAACGTTACCTTTCATTTTTATCCTTCTTCCAGTCTGACAATGAATTCCTCGATATATCTCCGGCCTTCACTTGTTAAATTATTATATTGATTAAGTTACAGCAGAAAAATTAATAAACCACAACCATGCTATACTACTCAATTTCTAACCGATAACATGATGTCTACATTTTGGTCAAATTAACAAGTTTTCGAGTATACAGCATATATAACTTGACTACGCGCAATTTCATTCCTGTCTGACCATATACCGTTTGTTCTACTTCATCGTGCAGCTTAACAGAAATACTTGGTTCGCATTCTTGTCGACTTGTGAACTGCATATTCTATTTTTCCTTGGACGAAGTAGAAAGAGGGGAGGAGAAAGTACCCATGGAATTGGTTTGGCGTTGGAACGGAGGGGGTGGGGTGGGGGGTGAGGGGACAAAGAGAAGAAGTCTCGACAAAGACACCGTAGAGGGACGCACAGGAGGAGAAACAAAGAGAGTCAGCTCTCATTCCATCTCTCGAGTCGACACTTCTCCGGTCGAGGGGACAAGGGGGGAATATGGTGAATCTCTCTACGTAGGGTTTGAGTTTTGATTAACTCGAAGGTCGACTTGAATTCGAGATCGAGTTCCGCTGAAAACTCGTCGTTCCTGCACCGACGCTCGCGCGCGGCAGAGGTGCGAGAGCGAGAACAGGGCTGACTGGCTGATGGAATCCTGGATGGAAAGAGACAGAACTTATCACGTTTCGTAGTCTGTTTGATTTGGATACAGTGACGTGACAGGTAGTTACGCGTTTGCCGAGATTCCTCGCCCGTGCCTGAGTACACTTCAGCTCCCAATATTATTATCAGGAACAACGCGGTGAATCGAGAACAGCCGGCCCGGAACTGTATCGCGATCAAACGAGATGAAAATTGGTTTTCTCTGGCCACACGTGACGCGGATCATCGCGATTCGTGAATAGGAATTATCCTGCCGGAGGATAGGCGATTTTTAAACAACAATGTTTCGTGCGAGCTGGACTTTTCGTGCGATCTACAGTTCGACAGAACGAACAAGCAGCGCAAATTTGTATTTCTGTAAACGATTACATAAAACGATTTTCACTCCTCAGAATATGAACCGAATAAAAATACAAAAATTGTCTTTATTTAATACAAATTATTCTTAAAATTCATTTTAATTCCGTTCAGTTTCGTCCGTAATAATCGATTATAAGATTTTTTATTACATACATGGGTACGTATAATAAAGACTATAGATGAACCAATAAGTCTAAATAAACTAAGAAGTTAAATTAAAGATCCTTACATTCTCGCTTAGAAGAAAAACAGAAAAAAAGAAAAAAAATGAAGTAACTTTTCAATATTACTTTATCCTTTTTATTCGAATTTTTTAAAAGTGTAAATTTGTCCCTTTTGAACACCGAAGAGTTAATGATACTTCGGCTAGGAAAAAGTTCTAGCGTGCTATAACAAAACAGTAGTTATTACCATGAACAACGTCTATTAAGTTAACGACTATTCCTTTCAATTGCTTTAGTAATTATCTTTAACGGTAATTACCTTGCCTCAGAAAAAAATTCGATTCTGTACAATGTGTCCCCGTTTTTATCAATTTAGACCGAATAAATGAAATTCTTACAACTTTTTTCGAGCTCATTTATCCAATTATAGGAAGGTGGACGGTGTTGAAACAAACTAATCTCCGTTTTGATAAAGAACAGATTTTTTATCTGTTCTAGCAATAATATATTTTATCTGTTCTAGACATTAACGATTTTGACGAGCATGAAATATCTTCTCAGGACCAAATCACCGCAATTTTAATTATAAGAACGAGATGAAACTTAGCTGTTTTCATACCAATGGCGTACAAACGAGTAAGAGAAAGCTGCGTATGGTTTTTCATGTTGAGCCACTGTATACACACGCAACGCAGTTTGAACAAGTATTAGATATCATCTGGCAAAAGACACCGAAACTTTAACAAATCCAACTTAACTCCAACAAACCTATCGCCTTCGACAAAGCGGTTCCACCATCAAAAGGAATGAAATTTCTCAACTTTCGAAAGGAACAAAAGAGCATCCCTTCGATATCACGGCTAGAACAATGATCGAGTGCCGTCATATCGCTGGATTATCCCGTCGAAAGATCAAGGAGTGCAATTAACGGGGTCTCGGAACCAATAACCGAAGCTCACAAGTGTGTTTGAGGATAGGAAGAATCGATGCTTCCAGACCTAACTCTCGCCCCCTTCCTCCCCCACCCACCCTCCAGATCTCCCTTTTCCACCTCGTTCTCCTCCTCATCCTGCTCTGCTCCTCACCACGGAGGCAAAAGGTGCCGCGAGCCATATTCTCGTCGCGTTTGTCGCGGTCGCAAGAATACTCCTCTTTCTGCTGGATTACCCTCGATCATAGAGTCCTTTGAGCGTCTTTCCGCGCGACTTGCCGCGCCGCCATTGTTTCGGTATCGCGTCTACAAAAGCTCGCGTGGCAACCGCGCGACGTTGCGGCAATTCGTAATCCCCCGAAGCAGCAGAGGCAAGAAAATGGTGTATGTCTCTCGCAACATGGGATAAGAAGAACCCACCGAGAGAACCCGGAGCATGTGAGCCAGGACGGAATGAATCTGGAACATCGAAATTTCCAAAGAGGGAGAGAGAGAGAAAGGGGAAGATGCCGAGTGTACAGAGAGAACGCGAAGAGGATGAAGAGGAAAGATAGAACGCATCGAAAATAAGGATTTCGTGGAAATCCATAGAAGACACGGTTCACCGAGTAAAATATCCTTGGTATACCGGGTTTCAAGGACTCGGCCAACAAGGGCTCGCCGGGAACGGAAACGCAGAGGGTGACGGAACCGAAGAAAGACGTTGACCGAGAAAGAAGGGAAGGCACCAGGAATGGTCCTGCATTGCGACAACTAATGAACCATCTTGGAACGGACCCCCGAAGTCCCGTGAGACGTGACGGCGCAATGCAGTCGCCGGCACTGGCGGCTATGTTTTTTGCTCTCATCATCCCGCACCACCCTTCCAATTTCTCTCCACAGACCGATCCTATCTCTGGATTCTTCTCCCCCTTCTTCTTCTTCTTCTTCTTCTTCTCCATCTTCCACTTCCCTCCCCCCGTGGTTCCCCTTTTCTCCTCTTATTTCCTTAAGACGTCTTCTTTCTCTTATAAAATCTTATTTGAATTTTCTCCCTGGCTGACCAACGTCACCGGACCATCCAGCACCGTCGTCCTTTTCCCTTTCGCTTGCTCGGTTCTTTCGCTTTCATCTCGACACGCCTGACTAGAATTCGAACAAGATCAGAGCGACGAGATTTTTAGATCCTCGAAGGACAACGGCGTTCGCGATCCCGTGGATGATCGGGCGACAACTAACAAGCTTCCGCGCCTGTTGTTGTCGGAACAGCGAAGAACTCGCTGATAGGGTCGTTAGAAAATTCAGAGCTTGTTTAGGATTAGTTTAGAATCGAAGGTCGCTTCCCGTTTCACACGCCAGCACATTGTCCTATTACGATAATTGAAGACTGCCCCCCGACGTCTGTTGACTTTATCATTTTCCGTCTTATTAATGGGGCTGGTCTCTGTTGGCAGAGGGTATCCTTCAAAGGAGAAAATGGCGACGAACACACACACCGTTACGAAGAAGGGACAAGTTCGCTTCGTCGAAGTATTAACAACAAATATTTTATAGCTTAGGCTTCATGCGAACAATGTGTTTTAAACTTGACCGGTAAAGGCGACTCGAATAAAGCATAACTCGAGATTGATTAACTCGAAGGTCAATCTCACCACCTCGCTGTTGAAAGAATTACTTTGTCGAGCAAGTCGTCGACCCCTCAAAAACGAACGACAATGAATAGAAATAAGTAAAGCGTGCCTAAACAAGTTCAATAGCATAGAATAATAGTATAGAATAATTTGTTAATACAAAGTATCGAATTCAAATGTGCCGGAAGAAAAGACAACAGGCTTCGACGAAAATTCAGAAAGAAGGATGCAACAAGAAGTTCTTCTTTGAAACGTCAGGGTACGTTCGAGGAATTTCGTTTCTAGTTTTCCTTCGCTGTCCTTTCTTCCCTTCGCGGGAAGCAACCGGGCACGGAGGCAGTAATTGCGTTAAAGTGGACGTGGGTTACACAAGGGCCGCCCTTTTCGTACGCGGAATAATAAATTCTCAGCGGCGTGGTAACGAAAGTTAGGGCCCTCGGCTTGTTTCCCGGTCCGTTAACGGCGCAACCTCTCTGGCTCAACCCCCCACCCTCCCCGGCCCTCCTCTCCTCTCGCTCCCCTTGCTCACCTAACGCCACTCCTCATCCCTTCGACGACGGTGACCCATTCCCTTCCTCTATTCTCTTCGTTACGGAAAAATCTATAGCTCCGAGCGGACACATAAATGTTGCAATAATTTAAACATTCTTTACTGCCCCCGGGGAATCTCTCTGTCGATAAAGTAAAAAAATACGTATGCGCATCGAAAGAATCGAACCACTTCGAAATTACTTAATAAACGTGTCCATGTCAATTAGATGTTCTGCGCTTACTGGCGCAGCACAGTTACGATTCATTTTCTCCAAAAACCTTCACATCTATAACTGGTCGAGTTAAGCACAAAACAAACATAAAGCTGTCCACAACGCTTCTATTCAAACAGCTATCAACGCTAAACGTACCGATCTATAGATCCAACAGGTACCTGTTACCTTATAAAAATGACAATATTTAATTTCTTATTGCAACGCGTGCTCTATAATATATAGAAATAAGTAAATAGTTATGATTTTAAAAATTGTCAAATAAAAAATCTAGAACCGGTCATTTGACCGGCGGCGGTACGTTTAGTGTAAAACAACTAGTTGAGAGCGTAGAACAGTTTAGGAAATGTAAATGTATTCGTAGGAAGCAGGCGCAGAAACGGTTCGAAACGAATAAATACGCGAAAAGCGCTGTCCAAGTCAAATAGAAGACAAAAGGGAGCGGGAGAGATGATAGATACAGGCGGAATCGAACATATGAAGGGAGCACGTGGTAGAAAAGAAAGATAGAAGGGGAAGGAGGGTAAATTCGACCACGTATGAGGAGGGTGCAATACGGAAAATGTATTTCACGAAAAACAGAGACTCGCTCTCCTCCTCGTTCTGCTGCCGTTGCACTGCGCCGGCTATATGGCGAGCAGGCCGTTTCACGCTACGTTTACCATTTTATTTTATTTCGAAAGATATATGTCTTTAGATTTTATTGCTCGTTCCGTGCTCTATCCTCTGTACAACGGGTGCGCCCGAAGTATCCGCCGTGTCCTTCGTTTTGCCAATTTGTTCTACGTTTCCGGCATAAACGTTCTCGTTTTAATTATAAATATGTCGTTCGAAAGTGTAGAAATTCTTACGAATATCCTCTCGACGCTAAACCTACCGAGCCTTAAAAGTAACTAATACATGTTGTCTCGTAAAAATGACGAGATTGAATTTATTTGGATTTTGTGCGGTTCGTATTATAATAAATGCTCCACGAAATATATTTTTTCAATTATTTCAGTAACTGTGAAATGAAAAATCTTGTACCGGTTATTCTGACCGGCGGTGGTAGGTTTAGTGTCAACCCGTTTGCACTCGAAGCTATTTTAACACCAAAACGAAACATTTCTTATGACCTAGAATATTTCCCTTGTATATATATTTTTTTATGGTATACATATGAAATATATACATATAATGTAAAAAATATTTTGAATAACGATACAGCAATTTTTAGTGGCGCCTTACAGACGCCATTCGAGTGCTAAGGGTTAATAAACGCGGCGTTTAATTGTATAATACAACAGTCGTTCCGCGCTGTCAAGTCTGTGAATTTTTGTCCATTTGTGAGAAAAATTAGTACACGAAACGCACAGCAGTGAAAGTTCCGGGAGAATTTAGGAATACCGTAACTATCGATAACATTGATAAACGAAAAAATATATTTCTAATTCGATTTCTGTTTATTGCACGAACATCCGTAGTACTATTACATTTCGCGAAGAAGAGAAACGATGATTACTGTGCAAAGTAGACTTGCTTCACACGCTTGTTTCAACGAATCTCTGAACACCCGTTAAATCTGCGTACCTACGCTTGGTCTTTGTAAAACCGGTTACCGCAAGACAACAGAACTTTCGACTGACCTAATAGAGGGGTAAAACCGAGTAGGTTCGTAGCAAAACCGAGTGTGATTTATCATCAGCAATTTGTTACACGGTAGAGCCAGCGAAACTTGAACTAATTTCGAAGAGTACCTAAGTAAAGAGAATCTGGGAAGGAGATCGGTTAGGCGGGCTCGGTCTTACTTTTTCGTTAATATTAATTTCGCGGAGACACCAGGAGGCGGCGGAGAAGCAACTAATAAAGTAAATTCATTTCCATTTCTCTAGGAGAGAGGAGAACCGACGCCGACGCCGCCGACGCCGCCGACGCCGCACCGCGCCGGTAGCAGCAATGCAGTACCGAAGTTCCGTAGCAGCCAACCAACCAACCCGGTGGCAAGCAACCCCCTCCGCATCGCTTTATTATCTCGAAAGCTATTTCGCCGGCTGCCTACTCGCTAATAGGATTGTCACTCGCGTGCCTTTTGCCAGGCCAAGGGCGGATAGTTCCAATTCTCGGTATCGCTAACGTTGGTCGAAGATATTCTAGCCCATGCCGCGTTCGTACCTCGTTACCCTTCCACTTCCACCGCCCTTTTTACCCTTACGCGGGGAAATAAAAGATAGAGGAAGAGACGGAAACCGGGAGAGGGAAGATAAGTGAGAAAGAGGAGAATAAAATTTCCTCTGATCCGATGGAGAATTGATGCGAACGTAACACGGTTTGCATAACTTTCACCCTTAAAAAGCTACGTTTCCGAGCCGGGAGAAATATTCCCCCACCGGCAGTGTACACATTTGCTCAAACTGGATTCATTTCGTTAGGGAAATTCAATAATGTCTTTCGATTCTTTCCTATATTTGTCATAATATGCTGTGGCGTTATGATTATTATCGCTCTGTATGCTGAGACACGTGACCCTCTTTTGCAATACCCCGAGCGTACCTGTGCGTTCCTTACCTGTATCTATAGTAGCAAGTCAAAATTCCATGCGCAGGGCTGTTCGATCGTTAAACGTAAATTACCCAAATCCAAGCGTTTTTCGCAAAGAATGATACATCAAATATAGAAAATCAATGATAAGGTATGTAACAAAAGTATTGAGACAAGTTTGAGGAGCGATAATTCAGAAAGTAAATAAGATATTGAAAGATGTTCAACATTTTTAATTTCGAAGTTACCGCAAAATAATATTCACACGACGCTCGGTGGCCCTTTATCCTCGATTTTTTGAAGGATTTTTTTTTATACTGTCCATCAAGGTCTGGACGACAGAAATATCAAATTCTTTTAATATTCTTTTGATTCTGCTCGCCAACATAAAATTTTTCGATTGGACACTCCTGGGGCACGTTTCGAGGGTTGTACCAATCCACTGTTTTTTGTGCATAATGGCTACCTGCTAGGAAAATTTCTAAATTTCGACACGCAGTTTTTGATTATTTCATTATTACTTTGTTTTCGAGAAAGACTAAGAACGTAAATCGACTTTGCACGCCGTTCTAAACGAAAATTTTTGTACAATTTGTATCTGATAACACAATGTACAGGTACATACCTTAGTTTCTACTAGACTGAGCAATCGACAGGAAGTAACACATAAAATTACCGAAAGGTGTTGGAACATTTTTTGAAAATGTAAGTTGAAATCCTGTAAGGAGATTGTGTAACGGGAATGTGTGTCCGTTCCAGGGAATCACGTTTCAGAGGTAGAAGAATTCGTCGAAATCATCTTCGTATGACATAAGAAATGTGCGTCGCGTGACGTCGCGTAAAAAGGAAAGTTGTCCAGGACACATAAGGAGCCGAAGTTTCAGTAATACGTAACAAGTTCTCGAATAATTCTCACAGGTCGCCGTATATTAGTGCCACACGGGGAGTATTTTCGATGAGGTCGGTGTAATAATGGCGGGGGTGGTGTTGTAGGTGGTGCGTGTCAAGATTCGACGCACGATTTCGAAACTTTTTTGATGACTCAATTTCGTCAGCGAGGAAACTCCTGCCCCGTGTCTCTCCCACTTTTCTATTTTCCGTGGCAACCTTTTTCCTCGCGGAAGAGGATTGGGGTTAATGTCACCGAGCAGGAAGAAGAAGAAAAAAAAAAAAAGAAAAATCGCCAGCGATTCACGGACGTGCTGTAGACGCTAATACGTTTCGTGTATCCTACTTTACCACCTTCCCTTTTCCATGTTTCTGCTCTATTTCGTCTTTTCTTTTTCTTCCTCTTACCCCTCCGTCCTTTTTCCCAGAGAAAAGTAAAGGGAGACAACGATGGAAAAGAAGAGGAGTGGGCACGAAGATGTAGAGTGGTTCGTCTGCCATGGAACTCGAACCCAATCCCACTTTCATAAGTTTTCCCAAGTTTTGCGGCAGCTAGTGCCGTCTAATAGCCGGCGTACCGATTCTCTCTCTCTCTCTCTTTCTCTCTGTCTCTCTATCTATCTATCTATCTCTCCCTTTCTACCCCGTTTCTCTCTTCCCCTATTCTCCTTTCTCGTTCGTTGCTTCTCTCTTTTTTTTTTCTCTACTTCGTTTTTCCTATCGCACTTGCGAAACTTCGCCGCGATGGCGAACCGAGCCCGGAGACTTTTCAACGGGCCACGATGTAATTCACCGCGAATATCCCAGCAGACGTTCATGGAAATTGCGGGTAGAAGGACCGAATCGAACCGAAAAAGATCAGTTGAGCCGGGTTTCTGGATAAATTTTCAGATTCGGCTAATTGACCGTGTCTTTTTGCTACGATGCGATATGCAAGGTTCCTCCAAAATCATTTCAGTTCGCTTGGTACATCAATCTCGAATATCGCTATTTACAACCGTGATACAATTTCTTCAGACTTCTTCTTTAGAAATTGTCAAAGAATGGCAGAGCTTTTCTCTCACAATTCGCTTGTTAGCGACTCGAGTACATACTCGAATCCAATACAGTCTTTACTCGATGTGTGTCCTAAACACGGGTCTAGCCAGGGACATATGTGCCCATAATTATGAAAGTGGTCTAAGTCAAAATTAAAAAAAAATTAATTTATCACTTATTTCACACGACATGATTTTAAACTAAATTTATTCAATGTAATTTTTTTTTTTTTTATGACACCACTTTCATAATTATGGGTACATATATCAGCCAGGAGATACTGTTCTTTGATCCAACGAACATTGATCAACCGTAGAAAAAGACAGCGAAGGTCTAGAGGGTTTTGTTCATGGCCCTTGACGGGGTATACGGGGTTTTGGGACTTTTATCGACTAGGGATTTGGGACACATATACGGTAAACACTGTATATAGAAAGAAGAGGGAAAAAGGTGTCCTGCTCGCGAGAATTTGGTTGCTTTTACTCCTCGTTTCATTTTAAAGCCAATTTACGATCGTAACATCGTATTGCCAGAAATTTGAAAAGTCTTGAACCGAGTGTAGCGACGTTTAATATCGATAAGCACTCAAAATGTTCTTGCTTTTCAATGCTGAATCCTTGCTTTAACCGTTTGAGTCCCAAGCGGCGCGATCGCGCTGTTGAGATTTTATTTCGAGAGAAAACCCAGCACATTTCTGTATGTAATGTAAATAGTACATTTTACAATAGCTAGAACAATACTATAATAATGCAATAATACATTACAAAATAAAAATTCTCATTTAGAGAAAGCGCGGTCGCGCTGTTTGGGATTCTTCGACAGTGTTTTTTCAATACCCCCTGGGACTCAAACGGTTAAACCATTGTGTCAGTTTAATATGATTCATTGAAAATCGTATATTTCGGAAAAACATCGAAGGCGGGAAAAAAAAGCGATTATGAGATGTTCTTAGAAAAAACCGGGAAGCAGACAATCTCGCGAGGACTGCAATGATAAATGACACCCAGATCGACGTTATATTGAAATCTTAAGGGACGGTTATATTCTCTTAGCCCTCCGTAACGTTGCAGACACCATATGGCACCGAGAAGACGCGTCATTACCGCTGGGACATCCGAGTATCGAGGAAAACTAATACAGACACTCGCTGGAATTGATAAAGTTCTCGATCGGTTTTTGCGATCTTTCGAACCTGTTCCTGTCCCTAAACGACAAGTTTAAATTACGGTCGAGGAACTTTCGGACGATGGTTTCCGGAAACGGAAGGTTATATCGTGACGGTGACGGTTTAACGAAAATTAATGTATGTACATCGCGAACAGGTTTTACGAAACTCTACGCATAACTGTTTTGGGATTCAATGAAACATATCATTCTGATCCAAACGACTCGTGTCAGTTACAAGTAATGATGCAACCACATATGTATAATTATTTTGGATGAGAGAATCCGGTGTTAACATTCATATAAGGAGGTTATTAAAACATCGATAGGTTCGTAATAAAAAAAAAATTGCTCACGAAATGGTAGCTCATTTAATAATTTCTATAACGATAAAGGGATATTCTAAACAAAACTACAAACTAGAAAAATGATTTACCGGAGAACACTTTCCCCAGTCTCTCTCTCAACACTTCGTAAGGGAGAAAGGTAATCCACTGGAGGTATACGAAGAAAGTAGCTCCGACGGACTCTCATTTTTTATTATCCTCGATTAGCGCGATTCCAGGTTCCTTAAGGAAGCGCCGATAAAGATGAGGGCGTCTAAAGGCGTCACAGAGGGGGGCTGGGGACTTACAAACCGCGTTCAGGCCACTTAATCTTCTTTAGTTACTGATCGACGGCTTCATAATCCTCCCTTAGCTTCGAGTTTTTCGGACTTAGCACCAGCCGGAATGACTGGTCGATTTATCGGGCCACCTAATAGAAAGGTGATCGGGATGGGACAGAGAAAAACGGCCGCGTGCTGTCTCGCTCATTCTGACGAACCTCGAACGACGTTATGGCTTATTCTAAAAAATTAACTAGAACCTCTCTCAATGAAAAGACATCGCTGAAACGGCAGTGATAATGCCGATAATAATCGGTACAGGGAACTCTCGATATGTGTCAGCAACGCGGGCCTTGGTGTCGTTTATCGTCCAGGAGACAGTATTCTTTGAACCTATACTCTGCATGTCAAAGTCACAGTCTGGCAAGGACAAATGCCGCGTAGAAGATTCTACTATTCTTTGACGCAGTTCCGAACGTAGAAAAGGGCAGCGAAGTTAACGCGGTATACGATAATTCCGCGACGTTTAATAGCCATGTCTCGGCGACATATATAAAGAATTCTCTGTATTATAAATCGCCGACACAGTATCACGACGGACAAATTGGTACGAGTAATATGCGATTCCCAGTGACCCAAGACCTATCGATAATCGCAAAATTCATCGTATCGCTCCGGTGTTTATGCACGAATAATATTTATCGATCATATATTTTCATTCCCTCCCTTCTGTGTACACACATTTTTTTCTATCCCGACGAATAAAAGCAATCAGTGTTTGCGTTGCATCATTCGATTACGGGTATTTGTTTACCATTTTCGAAACCGTTGGGTTAGCGAAAGTAGCCCACAAATTTGCAGCTTTACCGATTTTGCAGACGTTGATGAAACTATCACACATTTTTATCAATCAATTGGTCGAGCCGAAAAATATTCGTTGAATATGTAGATAGTAATCCTATTCTCCTGCAGACCTATGAAACTGTGTAAAGCAGGTAAGAAACGAACTACTTTAATAACTTAGACTCGTTTAAAAATCTGTACCCATGCGCGTACCTCAGAGCATTTCGTATTTCATTATGGAAACACTGTTTTCGAGATACATAGTGCTATAAAATTATCATAAACTCGAAGCTGTGAATTATTCATTTTTGTGGTATTCACAATGTGCAAGAAGAAATAGACCGATGAAAAATTTACATTCATTGATATCGAGGAGCAGCTACATACAATAGTGTGCGAATTGATGTGCACACCAATATTTTTACTGTCTCATTAGATTTTTAAAGTTGGCAACAAAGCACACGTGTTGACTATGTCAGTGGTAGCGGCCATGTTACGTTTCATCGACTAGTCTGTGCTGACCCGCTGGAAGGTCAGTGTCGTTGGGATTACAAATTATACAATTTGTTACAGACTTGATTAATACCTCTCGACAGGTCAACACAGACGAAAACGTACAACAAAATGGCAGCTACCACCGACACAGTCACGTTGCCAACTTTAACAAGCTAATAAGACATTAAAAATATCGGTGTGTGTTCGCATTAACCCACACGCTACTGTAAACGTACAATTCCGTTTTTAATAAAAATTTTATTTTTTTCTCCCCCACCCGAACCCCATATAACATTTAAGCGTTACTTACTTATTAAAATAACTAGGCGTTATAAGACAGTATTATACGAACCACCTTCCAAAGACTGTATATCTAAGAGATTCGCACGCGAGCGAACAATTTGATACAATACTGAGTGGTATTTTTTGAATGTTTGTTGTTCCCATTTATAAGACTGTACAAATTACTCCTGCAATAAACATGTTTATAAAAAAAAAAAAAAAAAATTCCGCAACCGAAAGACGTTCGGCTGGCTTTCATGGAAAAAGATAACGGCGGCTTTTCACCGCAAAAAGTATCGTCCACGGAATCGTTCGAAAGAATTCCAAGACAACGTTGTCTGCGTGTATTCGTTCCATCGATAACGTGTGTTACGAGTAGGTACGTCCGTCGACAACAAAGTTTCACTGTTCCAGGAAACAGCTAATCATTGTCCGACTCGTGCACCAGCATGGAACCAGCCGCGTATTCGTAACAATTGCGTCGGAGGTGTTAATGGACCCATGGAGGCAGGAAGCACGGAAGAAAAAAAAATGTAAAATACGCGTCGGAACGTTTTCATTGGTAGGTACTGGCATACCGGTGGAAGTCGGTCGCGTTAACATTCTTCGGGAAGTTTCGACGAGGAAACGTAGTTATGTCGGGCAACGGCGGCGTCGTCGTCGGGGATGGCGACGGCGACGCCGGCGTCGGCGACGACGACGACGATGTTACGCGCGCAACGCGTTGTTCGTGAGCGAGAATTGAAGCACGTTTCGGCTGCAGCGGTACGTGACGAGCCCGTTGCCTTTGCTCGAATACACGACGAAATAGGAGACGCGAGGTACAAATCAACCGAAACGTATTCATATTTCACGTGTCTCGGTCTGGTCGTAGAGTTCGCCCCTTCGTTCCACACCGACCAACTTTTCCGCGTCTTTCTTTCCCTCGGAATCTAATAAACCCGCGTGTAAAACTGTTTATAGTGTCTGACGCGTGTATTTTTATTATGCGTCGGAAAAAGGAATTATCGGCTTCCTTCGTTGTATTCCTTTCGCGGGAGCTCTTACAGTTTTACTCTTTCCGCCGCTGAGCATCCGTCATTGTGAAACGAAAGAAGCAACAGGAAAGGCAATTCGTTTTGACTAGCTTCGAAATTTCAAGTGTCTACAGTAGCTACAGGTATTAGGTTGTCCGGAAAGTTCTTTCCGTTTTTTTAACAGGTATTATACATTGGATCAAACGACCTGACATTTTTTGAGCATTTAGAAGAATTGGTTTTCCAACTGATGTGCAAAAAAGATTTTGAAAAAATTGCAATTGGTACGAATTACATGAGAAATTAAAAATGGCACTTTTCACAACTTTTTTACTTGAACCTGTAGTGAAAATTTAAAATATGAGTTTTGTAGATCTATGTTAATTATACACATGCTGAAAATTTCATCGAAATCGATTAATATACACATGAGCTACGAGTAGTTAAAAATGGTGAAAATCGTGACTTTTGGTCACTTTTCGCTTAAAATCCACAAATTCTAACATCTTTAGATGCGTGTCGTTTTTATCTGCATCAACCGATTTCGATGAAATTTTCAGTATGTTTATAATTAACATAGATCTACAAAATGCATATTTTAAATTTTCATTACAGGCTCAAACAAAAAAGTTTTGGAAAGTGCCTTTTTTACTTGCTCTTATAATTCCTAGCAATTGCAATTTTTTCAAAATCTTTTTTGCACATAATTTGGAAAACCAATTCTTCCAATTGCTCAAAAAATGTCAGGTCGTTTGATCCAATTTATAATACCTGTTAAAAAAACGGAAAGAACTTTCCGGACAACCTAATATTTACTTGACATACACTCCCGCGCTCATAAGTCTTAGGACAGTGATCATATTCGTATTCTTATCAAACAATTTAATATTAATAGCAATACAATCGTGTAACACTGTATTCTTTAGTTACGTTTAAAAATTCACTGGAAGAGGGATCAACGAACCTGGAGCATTTCTCCAGCTATTTCACCGATACTCGATATCAACGGCAGAAATTCATCGACGTCGACTCGCATGGTCGAGCGGTGGCCGAATAATTAAAAAGAATAAACGCTCGGTGTTCGCGATACCATAGACGTCGGGTAACTGCGGGCTGACACCGCAAAGGGCTACCTTGTTAAATGCTGCAGGCTAAAACGACTTACGCCCGTTTAATCTTGAACGCGAATTCTGCGGTATCTCGCAAGGGGTTGTAATTCAGCGTGGCTCGTTCTCCATTCCCGCTCCGGCCGGCTAACCTTCTCCCGACATAAAGGATGAAATGAAGCCGAAATACTACGTCGCTTCGCCCCTCGTCTATTCTCTACGCGACGCTACGCGACGAGACGCGCGACGTCGAGCGAGAGCGAGATCGCCGGCGTATATCTCAGCTCTACTTCAGCATCGCCTTCCACCTTAACCTCGAGTACCGCAAATTCTACCGCCCTTTATCCTTCTCTTTTCATCATTGCGGGAGACCGATCCTCGCGCGCGAGAACAGGTCTCTGGCTTGACCGGCCATTGCTTAGAAAGCGTCGAAGAATTCACCCGTTATTGAATCAATATTGTGCAAACATATCAACGGCGTAGCCCCCTTTTCTTTGTCATCCGTCAACACCCTTCAATTTCTTTTCTCTGTCTCTCTTTCCGTACAACATTCGTACACACGCGGCCATGCTATTTTTTTTTCTTCTCTTCTTTACGCCCCTCCCCCCCCACCCCACCACCCACCATTCCGGTTTCGTCCTCTTTTCACTCTTTCCCCCCGGTGCGTTCGTGCTCCTGTCGGCATCTATGGACTCTGATATGACGCCGGTGAAAAGTATTGTCTACTCGTCGAGCTATCGATCCGTGTGTAAATATTGAACGTAGAAAGGATCCAGGGGTGCAGGGGATGAGGGACCTGGGGATACGGGACGGGGGATGGAGGATGGTGGTGTGGAAAAACGGTGCGCGCGAGGATGGACAAAAAGAAAGCCGCGGGCGGGAGATGGAGGGTGGAGGTGGACGGATTGTCCTCGTTACGGAAACCCGACCGACTACATATAGTCTTTCGAATGCAGATGAATTTAATGGAGTATCGTTCGCTTCGCTACGGACGAGGGGACACTTAGGTTCAATTAAAGGAAATCTCTTTGGTATCGGCCGCCTCGTCCCGTTTCTTTCTATCGATTTCTGCTTCGTCAAACTGATAGAATCGTTATTTTCTTTCAGCTTTACTCTGGCTCACACCGAACACCAGATACAACACGCATACGTGTGTATACATGTATAGAGAGCGAATCACACATTTCATCCGAGATTTATGATCTTCTCGAAGAATATGAAAAATCGAAGTCTGACATCGTGTAATTCAAAATACAAATCTTTACTCGATACACGTCCCAAATATCTAGCCGATAAAAGTCCTAGAAGCTTCGCTCTGCCCTTTTCTACGTTCGGAAGTGCATCGAAGAATGTACAGTGTATCTCCTAGCCGATATTTGTCCTTGGGCAGACCCGTGGTTGTGGACATGTATCGAGACGACACTGTATAATCAGCTCTGATTAGGAATGGTCGAGTTCGAGTGACAATTTTTAACACGAAAGTGTTTTAGAGATGGGGGGTGATTTCAGAAAAGATGTAACGAAATATGCAACGGAAATGTGTTACGGGACGGAAATGTGTTACGCGAGGATAATAGTCCCAGGTAAAATTCCCTAACCCTAGTAATCCGTTACCTGGTACTGATGATTGACAGAGTCATAAAGCGAGTAGAGAAAAGAAAAGGTGGACATAAAGGTAAAGGTAAACGGACGGGCAAAAAGTACAAAAATCTTTCGAGAAGGGACTCCTCGTTCGACAGAGAGAGAGAGAGAGAGAGAGAGAAGTGTTCTACAGATGGGGGGTGATTTCATAAAAGATGTAACGAAACATGCAACGCAAAATCGTCACGCCTATTACTTCCCAGATAGCACAGAGACGTCTTAAATAAATTAAAAGAATGTTTTTCAGCATATCCGCGAACATTAACATTTTATGCTTTATTTATTTATTTAACTTATTTATTTATTTATCTATTTATTTTGATGTATTACTTTTCTGTGCACTTCTTTGTTGATGGAATATTCAGTTTGATAATCAATTACAGTTTGTAAAGCTTTTCTCTAGCAGTTTAGAATGACTGAAACGTCAAGAAATGAAACGTCTTAAAGACGACTCGTAAAAGACGTCTTAAAGACGTCTTTTCAGGACGTAAGACGTTCAGACCAAAAATAGACGTGAAACAGACGTCTTTAAGACGTAGCGTGCTATCTGGGTTAAGTATATGTACAGAGAGCGCACACTATTGAACGGGGGGTTTGCACAGCTGCTCAGAAAACACTTTCGTGTTTAGTACGTGTACAGGAGTACAGGTTTTAATAAACAGAAATTAAATGTTTTAATGGACAAAAATAATAAAAAGTAATCCACGAGAATAGAAAATTATTTAAGCGTGATTGAGACAAGAGGATTATAAGGTGGACAAATAGATATATTTGTAAGTGGAGTTGTCATTCTGTCCAGCAGAGCGTTTTTTCTTTTTTTTTTTTATCCCTTCAACGGGAATCGCGCGACTCTCTTCGTAGGTCAACAAAGTAGAAAACGAAGCTTCTTCGTTCGTCCGAGATGTTTCATGATTTTGCGTTTAAAAGTTTCCATCGACGTTGTTATTACAAACTTTTATCGAAGCTGGAAAATTTCTCTTGTAGGTATCACGACGTGATAAACAAGTTTTCATTTTACATATTTCTTCTAAAAGTGGCAATTTCAGAATTCTTAAAGAAACATAATCAACTCGGGTAAAAAAAAAATTGTTAAAAAGTTTAGACGCGCTGTTTATAATAAAATTGAGAGTACGGTGGGTTATTAATATTTGTGATAAGATCCATTTTACGTAATGGTACAATATATACTCGACCAGATTAGTAACAATATTTATTATTTTCCAGTTATTTTGATGACCGTTTTGTACCATATTTAATAAGTAATTTCGTAGGTTCATCCGAGTAACGAACGGTGGTAAGAGTAACAATAGTTTCGGTAATACATTACGAGCGACCTGAATTCTCTAAAATAATCTATTATTGTGCCAGATGTATGTACCGTACAGTCAGGTGCATAATTAATGGGGACGCGCTTTAAATCAGGATAACTTTTTTTATAAATGGACCAAACGACCTCGGTTTTTCCACGAAACTAGATGTATTAGAGTATCTAATCAGTGTTATATAAATATTATAACTTGTAAAAAAGTGAACAATGGTGACCTTCGCTCTTTTCAGCTTTGTTTATCTAGTAATCTTCCTAACACATAAAAAAAAAACAAAAAGAATTCATGACGTTTGGTCCAATTCTAAAAAAGTTCGCTTATTGTCCCCACTGTATTTCGAAGGCATCGTTTCTGCCGCTACGACGCGACGCGACGGGGAAAATGTCGGAATTTATGCAACAAATCTGTCGAGGATAGCATAACAAAATAACGGGCAGTAAACTGGAGCGGGTTAACTCGACTAATTTCCACGTGTGCATATATGTACATAGGTGTGTATGTATGTATGTATACGTATACAGCAGTCCGATTCGGGGTCCAAGAAGCGACAGTACGTCGCGCGTCGAGCGTCGGTTGTCGCGTCGCGTCGCGCTGGGCAACAGAGAAAGAGAAAGAGAAAGAGAAAATAGGGTTGCGGGCGTAGAGGAGGTTGCGGGCGGTGCAGTTAATCTTTCTGGTCCACTAGACGGTAGGAGAATCCGGCAATTAGTTCGTATCCACTGCATTGTCTTTCCGCCGCTCTCATCCCTTCTGATACTTCATACAGGCTCTTCCGGTTGGAATCTCGTGGCTCTGTGTAACGCGGGAGGACAGATAATGTCTTCCTAACTGTATGTAATTAACAGGTAGCATGCTATTGTTGCCCGCATATCCGCATCACGGTTTTTCATTTCGTTGGAACGACTTGCCCCCTCCGTTCGCTTATCTCTTAGTCGGGTTAAAAAAAAAAAAAAAAAAAACATACAGATTTACCTATTTTCTGGTAGCGTGTCGGGGCGGAGAGACATTTTAACGAGCCACGCGAAATTCAAGCTAATTCGTACGAGTGCGCAAACTTGTTTCGTAATTATATGTACGTGTCGGCGATAATTAATGGCATTAAACATGGTCGGGGCGGAAAAATTATTCGAATTATCGGATGAACGGTATTTAGCAGTCGATTCGACAGAACGAAGTGCCAACACGTGGGTGGAATTAAAGCCTACCATTTCGGATTGAATGGTTTCGATTGTCGAACTGATTCATGAATATCGTGAGAATTTCTGATTTTTCCGATTGGAAATGGAAAAGAGAAAAGTACCATTTTCTTCTAAAGCTAAGTATTGTAGATTTATTATTCACCTGTTAGACACTAGTCTGCTCTTATAAAATTATTGGAGAACAATGGTTTAACGTTGTTTCGACGTTTTTATAACTTTGTCGAGCTTTTTACGTGGCAGTATCATTGAAAGCTTAGATTCACGTGGTAATTTACAAGGTTAGGCGTCAACAATCCGAAAATCACGGTAAATACAAGCGACTGGAATGCGATTTAAAGCAATAAGTAGAACAAGCGACATTTTTTCGTTTAAGGCTTCGTTTTTTTTTTTTAGGAAAATTAGTTTTGAAAATCTTTTGTTAGATACACATATTTACAAGAAGTGGAATCGGTAGGTCACACGTATCAAACGATTCCTAATCAATGGAACACGCATATTCGCTGAATTTATAAATCCGATTTTCCCGAAAACAAAGGGTCAAGCAAAAAAAAGGTTACTTCTTTCTCTCAACTAATTTTTCATGCGTAAAATCACGACGCAAACATCTTGTATGATGCTCGACATATGTACATGGTGTATAAAAAGTAATGGCCATCCGTCTTAGGGGTGAATCTACACCTCTGGATCGGTGGACATTTGGCAAAGAAACGTGCCGCAAGAGTGTTTATAATAAAGAAAGTTATTGTTAAAGTTTTTTTAAGACGGAACATAATCGTGTGTGTGCCTCGAGACAAACGAAATATAAAGGGATATTCGTCGCTAGGCCCACACTTAATCATTGTCATCCTGCCCATTCGGATCATAAATTTAAAATTGCAAATATGAAGGAAAACTTTGTATCCAATGTTATACATGCCAATACTAATCCTACACAATATAAAATGTTAATGTAAAGTACGCTTACGAATTTTGCAGAATGATCTGTTCCTCCGTCGGATCCACAGCACTATTCTTGACTCCAGCGAATACGTCCGCATAATTGTGCCCGTCCTTCGGAGCGTATTTTCGAAGCACGAAGTACCACACTTCTACACAATCACAAAATACTGCACAACACACTTTACGAAATCGTGACAGCTAACGAGAAGTTGCTCCGACCACGATCAAAATAATACTGCGAGATTTTAATCGCTTCGCTACCACGCACGTGGTAGGGTAAGGTTGTACCAAGCAGGTCAAACGCCGAGGGTCTATCAACAAAAGATGCAAAAACAGGTAAATAATTCCCGGTTTCCGGGAGAAGACCCGGTTTCCCGGAACTCCCTGTTTTTGTATCTAGCGATTATGGACGTCCGCGGCAACGAAGCGATTATAATCGCAGTATTATTTTGATCGTGGTCGGAGTAACTTCTTCTCGTTCGCTGTCACGATTTCGTTAAGTGTGTTGTGCGGTGTTTAGCGATTGTGGTCCAATTATTCGGACGTATTCGCGTGAGTCGATAATAGTGTTCTGTGGATGCGACGGCGGAACAGAAGATTCAGAAAAATTTGTAAGTACACTTCACATTAGTATTTTATAATGTACGATTAGTATGTAGTATGTAGAACATTGGACATAGGGTTTTCCATCATATTTTGCAACTTCAAATATATGATTCTAATGGGCAGGGTAACTTCGTTTGTCTCGGGGCACGCACACGATTACGTTCTGTCTCATCGACACGGTCAGGTGGACTGTAGTAGCAGGCTTTTGTCTATACGTATAACTCCACACAATCAAATGTTTCAAAAACTTTGACAGCTTATAATCTCAATAACTATTTGTTTGCGTCCACCGATCCAATAATACCCGTTCGATGAAAGTAGCTTGTCACGATTAAATTTCGATAAATATACTCAAAGCCCAAATCCCAGTTATCAAATCTTGAATTCGTCTATATCGTTCAAAGGCCCGTTGAAAACCGTGGATATATCGAAAAGTTTTGTCGACGGTTGTAACGATCGAACGCCGGCGTTACGTGTTTGCGAAGCAGAGCAGGACGAAGAGTAGCAGCCGATTGAAAAAAAATCGTGCGTGAACGATTCGAGCAGCTCATTCGAAACGGGAAAGTTGATTCTTCGGTCGACCCGCGAACATCCACCCTCCCCTGAATGTCAACATCGCCGTTTTCGCCTCCCACTACCTTCCTTTGTTGATTTTTTACTCCCCCTCCCCTCCCCACTTCCCCCGCACGATCCCACACCAGCATCCAAACCGACACAGTTTGCCAATGTTTCACCGCACACGCTATTATAAAACGCGCCTCTCTGTTTGTTTTTCGCGCATTTCGCGAATCGGTATTTTTCATAGTTCCCTCGTTCATTTGTTACCTTTCGATTAGCCTCGACATAAATTACATTCTACGCGTGTCTGGCCACGAACTATTCAGTATGTAAAAATTTTTGCATAAACGTTTACAAATCTTGTAGTATATAAATATATTAAAAAATTTTCACTTATACGCTTCTTGTGAAAACTTTAAACATTTAGCCGCAAAATCCTTATCTTCTTACGCGCGTTTAAACGAATTCCGCTGACCGTAGCATAGCGTCGATGGTACGAAAAGAAATGGATGTGAAAAAAGTCGGAAGAGGTGGTGAAAAACAAGTGAAAATAAATTGAAAATCTGAGCGCCATGATTCGCGTGGCGGCTCTTTCGAATCGATGCACGCCCGTGACTTCTTGTCGTTCGCGTTTACTTTTTATAGAAATAACATGACCAATTGATCAAGCACTGACCGATCAGTCGTGATACGGTTCTACAACGGAGCTGCCGGGATGTAACGCACCGAAACAGAAAGGGATCAGAGATCATCGGTCATTCGAGACATCGTTCGCGGCTGTGGTTGCTACGGGCAGTTTGATGGAGAAGCACAGAACAAAATACGATCCGCGAACAATGCTCTTTGAGAAGAAGAAAAAAAAACTGCTTTCTGCGCGTTGAAACACGCAGATGATCGATAAACACGTTTGGGGGGCCTAACATTTTCGCAATTCCTCCGAGTCATTTTTTAAGCTGTGTTGCGATTCAAAGCTAAAAATATAGTTACTCTCCGGTTTGCTCAACTGTCCCCAAGAGAATAGAGTGTTCTACTCGATATACAGTGAGTAACGAAAGTATTCGAACGCCCTTTAAATCAGTATAACTTTTTTTTTTTAGTGAATCAAACGACCTGACTTTTTTGAGGAGTTAGAATTGGTTTTCCAAATGATGTGTAAAAAAGATTTTGAAAAAATTTCAATTGGTAAGAATTACATGAGAAAATAAAAATGGCACTTTTCACAACTTTTTTATTTGAACCTGTAGTGAAAATTTAAAATATGCGTTTTGTAGATATATGTTAGTTATATACATGCTGCAAATTTCATTGAAATCGATTAATATACACACGAGCTACAACTAGTTAAAAATGGTGAAAATCTACGTGTTCTATCTACGTGTAATTGTGTTCTAACATATTTTGATACGTGCCATTTTTATCTGCGTCAGCCGATTTCGATGAAATTTTCGGTACGTGTATAACTAACAGAGATCTACAAAACGCATATTTTAAATTTTCATTACAGGCTCAAATAAAAAAGTTGTGAAAAGTGCCGTTTTTATTTTCTCATGTAATTCTTACCAATTGCAATTTTTTCAAAATCTTTTTTACACATCATTTGGAAAATCAATTCTTCTAACTCCTAAAAAAAGTCAGGTCGTTTGATTCACTTAAAAAAAAAAGTTATACTGATTTAAAGGGCGTTCGAATACTTTCGTTACTCACTGTATGTCCTCGAACACGGGTCTAATTAATATTAAAATTACAAATTGTTGATCGCAACGTAAGATTACATCATCCTAAAAAATGTATAGAGCTAGGAGATGCACCGAGTGAAACTCCAGTTAAAAATTTCGCTTACACGAAAATAGATCATAAATTTAATTCTAGTTCTGTTAAATGGTTTACTGCAAATTTGATATGAAAAATTCACAGTAGGTACGGTAACTGAAACATGGATTGTACGATTACAAAATGATGTTAGAAATCCGATGACGGTACCTTTGTGAAACCCCTGTTTCGATTGCACGGGAAAGAGAAGAATATTGTTCTATGATCACCAAAAACAACTGCGGTCACTATTTTTATTTGCAACGCGCCGCCACTGTGCGCCGGGTCGAACGGAACTTCCGTCCGGTATAAGGAACAAGGGGAGAGTTTTCGACGTATAGACGGACCGAGTCACGTAGTATTGCAGCCAGAACGTGCTTCAATCTTCGAGAGAAGTACGCATTGGCGTGCAACCCGCGAGGCCGATTCTTCCTCGAAAGTTTCCGTGAGAATTTTAACCATCGCCACCCGCCACGAACTTCCCCTGGAAAATAAGAACGATCGAGCGGAGGACGCGATCCGAACTTCCGTCGCTGATTAACGCTCTCCCGACGAAATTATAACGAGTCATTTCCGTGTTCGTTGAATCAGCCTACTCAGGGATGCTGCTCGATCAAGGAGAATTTAAATTACACGAATTTAATTATTGTCTCCGACGGGGCCGAGGCACTTTTCTCCGAGAGAGGAGGCGAGTTTTCTTTATCTTGGAGACGTCGGAAGTCACGTTGAACTCCCTTCTTAAGTCTTAGATACGATGGAAGTAGAGAAGAACATTGTCTTTAATCATTCATTTCTAGAACTTTCTTCGAATGCTGTTCCAATCTAATTAGATACGGTAACTTTTCTAATCATTATTTGCCCGGGAAAATCCAAAATTTCTTGTACAGCCTTTTCTCGATATAATGTTTACACTCCTCCGTATCGTTCAAGCCCATGTGTAAAATATTTTTATATTCGATGACTCTCGCGATCGGTAAAACAGTTACATCGATTGACTGAAAGTATCGATAAAAAAACTTTTCACTTTTAACCCTTAGCACTCGAGTGGTGACTCTGAAGCACCACTAGAAATTTTTGTGTCATTATTTCAAAGAAATTACAACAAATATTACAAAATATTTGTTAGATTACAAAATTTGTATTTAATAGATTACTAAACATTTAAATATTATATATGGAAATCGGATCAGTTTCGTATGAATAAAATGAGAATATTCTAAGATGGAAGAAAAATTTAGTTTTAGAATGAAAATAGCGCCGAGTGCAAAGGGTTAATTTCTGGAAGTTGGTTTTAGAGTTCAAGCGTCACCGTTAAATTCCCCGAAGCTGAAAATTGTAAATTTGGCGACGCATTAGCAATTTTCAGCGCGTAATTAGTTTACACCGCGAATACAACAAGCGATAAAAAATACCGTTCCCGCTTCGGCAAATTTTCCATCCCGAACGTGCCGCGACGACGGTGCAATGGAGGCAATGTCGGTTGACGGTAGATAAGGAGTGGCAAAAGGCAGAAATGAGAAATGCTAATGGCATTCCGTTCTCACCGCTATCATCTTTCACGGAGCACAGAACCAGGGTGGGCAAGGGAGGGGGGCAGGAATCGAGAGAGCCAGAGAGAGAGAGAGAGAGAGAGAGAGAGAGAGAATGGGGTGGGGACGAGGGTGGCGTTTGCACAGTCGTAAGAACGGTGCAGCAGCAAGGTATTGGGGGTATTTTATGCAAGGACTCGTGGTTGATACCGCTCATCTTGAATATTTTATGTGACGCGTCTGGAATAAGGTTCGCGGCTCGCCTACCTAGCTGTACTCCACTGAAATCGTATACTGTCCCGTGAAACTACTTTATTGTGGTAAATTCGCCGTATAATCCGTTTTCGAAAAACTAACCTCGTCAGATTTGTTAATTAAGAGAGTTGATACTCGAGAACGGTTCGGCTGAGAATTTCCAGAGAAACCAGAGGTAACTGGTTTCTACATTACCTTCCCAAAAATAGCTATTCCGAAGACGAAAACGCTGCATATTCGCGTTATACGAATATCAACGTATCTAGCTTGATCTTACAACTAGGAAAACTAATTTATACCTTTAGATTTGAAACTCTATAAGTGCTTACGAAATGAGTTTCAATAATTGGGTAACACCGAGTGCAAGCAAGTAACCGATCGAAATCCAACTATTTAATTAAAGAATATTAAAAACTAACAACGAAGGGTGACGCAGCAATTTTCGCCCGAGAAATTAAAACTGGTACTCCTTCGAGAAGGGGACACGAATGCAGATTCCCTTTCAACCTCTTCAACCAGTCGGTAGATTCGGTTTTCTGTATCGGCGAAGTAGCCGAGAAGAAGACGAGCCTCTTACGGAATTATTCATTACGCCTCCCTTGCCCCGCCAGCAGCGAAGCAGTTTCATTCGCGGCACTTTTCATCCCCCCCTTTTACCCATTTCGCGACGCTCACTTTTCAACTTCGTCTCTAAGCCCACGCAGTCTACTGAAAGTTACATCAGTCGGCGGGAAGGGACGAGTTCGCGGGAAAAATTGAATAGTTAAAAATTCATTAAAAAATCTGCCAGCCAAGTTTACAGAACTCGCGGAACGCCAAGCTGCGCGACATTTTAAAACGGATCGCGGACAAATTAACAAAGAAGATGAACTAACAGTCACCGCTGTGCAGCCTAGCTCGAAGAACTTGCCAATTCTAGACAATTCTTAGGCCGATTTGATTCCATCTTTCTATCTTAAACTTAACATTTTTTGAAAACGTGTCAGCGTTACGCAAACCACAGTATGCACGGAGTTGTATGCATATTCTGCGGAGTTGTAAATGTTGTTGCACTTGTTAGCGATCGCGATCGCGTTTCGGGAATGTGTAGAATTAATTACGAGACTGAATAAAAATTGTATCAATTATATCGATTAATTTGTATTTCATAGAGGACAATTTAACATTATTGTTGGCAATTCCACGTAACAAAATTCGTTGAGCACTCGATAAGCGTGTAGCCGTAGCGAATGCTCTGTAGCATAAACTTTGCTTGTGTAGTACTGTCTCTCGGACAAGTTCAGGTATGAGAGTCACAATTGAAATGTGTTTGAAATGATTGAGCCGTTGCGTGTGCGGTGTACTTACTTGCAGAGAATTGCTTGAACCTGCTTGAACCGGTACAGTCAAATTAATAAATCGTCGATTTTGTGTTCTACGTTGTTATTGTCTTCGTATAAAATATTTTTAATGCTCGAGTACCTACCAATCGCGTTCTATTTTTCTCGCTGAATTCTGTCTATCTGCTCTGTTATCAATGATGGGATGAGTGATGCGAGCGTGGTCGACGAATACAGTAAGTATGCGGAAAGTATGTATGTAGTGTGTGTGCCTGGTAAAAGACTCTGTCAGAGCGGAAGTTCATCGATGAAACGCTGCACTATTGGCGCATGTTACGGTATAGTTTTATTGCTATAAAGTTGTTCTTACTGTCGACCTAGCGCACACGGTCACCAAGTATTCATATCTGAATTCTCGCGGCGCGGGTGTCGTAAAATAATTTGATTCGTTGCTCCGCGCCGAGCCGCGGAAACCCTTAATCTCATGTTCGTATTTCACATAACATTATTACACCCACGGAATATGCGAATTATCCTCTCGAAGGAAGTAGTTTTATTATTATGATCCAAATTGAATTTGTAATAGGCCGTTCGATAGTTTGTCCAAAGAAAATATTTTGTGCCAATTTTCTATATAATGGGGTAACGAAAAAGGAAATCAGGTTTCTCCGTAATCTTTCTCATCCTCTTCAATTGAAAATTCGGAAAAAATCGGGCACATTTTAGGCATTAGATTAGAATTTTTAGCTTCGATACCGAATTTTAAAGAACAAACAAAATTCTGAAATGCCAATTTCTTGTAGATGTTATAAGATACTTATATTTTTACAGTTTGTTGACATATAATTTTTTTGAGATTTTTCCGGTATTTCTTACAACACATACATATAGTATCTCTACCCAGTGGAATGGCTCAGCTTTTAATAGATTTTTAGATTATGTTTTCCTGATCTTATCACGAGTAAAATTTTGATTGTTCGACGTAAATTCCATTTTAGCTAAACATGTGAAGGTTATCGATTCGAGAATCCGATTCCCATACGTAGAACTCGCAAGCACCATGCACCGGCTCTCGATTCGCAAGTTCGGCTCCATTAATATGAAAATGGTGGATGACAGGTAGTCGGGTTGCAAGAAAACCGGTCGCCTGACGACCGAGACGTCTGGATGACGGTAGCAAGGTCGGTATAGTGGAAGGTAGCCGGAATAACAGTGGATATCGCCGACGTCGTCGGTATTATGGCAGGCAAACAAAATATTGTGGCGTAACGGGACATGGGATACGGTGCTCAGGGTCCCAAACCAGGAAAACTCGACCGAGTGCTCGGGCAAACAATGACGACGAGGCCAGTATTGTTCTCCAAGTAATTGAATCCAGCCTACCATCCTCCTCTCTGTCGCCTTCTCCCTCCGGCCATCCGATCTTGCCCGTCGCGTTCGCTTCTTCCTCACCTCGTTGCTCTCCCTGTCCTTCATCAACTGACATTTCTTTCCCCCTACTCTTTATCCTTCCCCTCTCGCAGACATCTCCAAGGTCCTTGATCCTTCCCTAGCCTTCTCGCAAAAATTTCATGAAATTTTTCTCCCGTTCTATCGACACGATGATATTTCTAAGGAAAATCGATTCTCTCGCTTTTTCTCTTCTTCACCTTGTATCCAGCTACTTGTCTCTACTTTATCGTTTATCGCGATCGTTCGCCCCTTCTCTCTGCTCTATGTACATGTCCCGGGATGACAACGCTACGTCCCTTTGTGCAGCGCCCGACAGTTATGCTACAATGCCAAACTGAGATTTCGAGGAAAGCCTCTCTTGTTCGATGATGTAACTTTTGTTAATATTATCCTACCGGTGCATTTCACAAGTCTGGAGATACTTCGAGCGCATCCCCTTTGACCGAGCGGCACTGATTCTTCGAGGATAGCATTTATAATATTATACGTTTCCACGACTAGGTTACCCTTTGCAATCGAAGCTATTTCAACTCCAAAACGAAACATTTCTTCCGACCTAGAATATTTCCCTTCTGTATATTTTTCATGTTATACACACGAAAATGGTGCAATTTACTCGTACAATACAGAAGTGTTCAGCAATTTATTAAATACAAACATATTTACACACGGACATTATACCGAATGAATTTAAACAGCTCGAGAGATTTTTCGACGATCCAATTCGAAAATAGTTACATCGGAAACGAACGTCTAGAAGTTCGCATGGTTATGCGAGAAGCATATACATGCATATAGGTTAGGAGCTAGTCGTCGCTCGTTCCCTTTCCCATTCGATGCAGAATTCTACCCGGCCGGAATTCCAGGCGAGTATTTTAATACTTTCTTTACGTACTCGTGTCGGTAAAATGGCGATCGTCTGTTCATGATAAAGTACTCTGCAAATGTCCCCCGATTCGCGAGCATTCGGTCTGTATTAGTCTCCACCAGCAGGTACAGGAACGTCTACACAGCGCAAATATGACACGCCAATATCAATATCTGTTTACGACATTGGACGACGCCAATGTCCGGGGTTAACGTTCCCCATACGCAGCCATTATTTTATATGGATACTGTACACTCCGCGGCCGTGTCTTTTTCCGCGTATCGAGCACGTTTGTCAGGAACAGTCTTCCATTTGTATTTTCATGGAAAACAACCCTCCCCTTCCGGTACCAGTGTCGCTCGAAATATCAACGATACACGCCCGGCATTTCCATGCCGCGGTTCTAATATATTATTATCGTCCCGGACGGAATATATTTTCATTGTAACGTCCTTGTTTTTCCCGCCAGTTTCCGAGAGAGATTTCCTAGTCCGGAATAATCTTCTCTGTGGCAGGAAACTGACAGACTGATGTAGTTAGAGATTGCTGCTTCACCGGTACCTCTTGTATTTAAACAACCTTTTCCTTGGTCTGATTGTTTTCAGGCGTTCCCGACTGTTAACGTCGCTTTCAAAATAGTGCATTTTCTTTCTAGCCCCGTTTACGCATCGCGAGAAAGAACAATTTCGCAAAACTTGGAATAAATAACAATGAAACATTCGCACGTACACATGTGCACGCGTGCATGCTACTCCTAGGTAATTACCACCTTAAAATAACCTCGTTTATAAAAATGCGAAGTAATACGTTCCCAGTCTACAAGAATAGACAATTGTTATAATTGATTTAAAATAAATCTAAATCTAAATAATATACCAGACTGAATTGAAATACAGTGATTTCTCTATATATATGTCGCCAAGGCCTAGATGATGACGTCACGGAATTATCCTCACTACATATATAGAGTAACACTGTACATTGTATTGATTATGTATCTGTAGAACGACAGTTTGAGATTTGATGGATTTTCAATACTATATTTTCATTAATAAAAAGCATGAAAGTTTATTTTCACATTTATGACGTGCTTTGACAATGACAAATCGATGTACAGGGTGTCGCAGAAAGAGTGTAGGGAAACGATAGGAACAGGTGCGAGGAAAGCACCGGCTGAGCAGGCTGAAGAAACAGTGTTTCCACAGCGACAAACGAAGGTGTCTCGGTTTTAGTGGTGTACGTGTGCGCACCGTTCTAATTGTAAACACAGGTAGTGAAATTTGATAGCCGGTCAACTGCAAATCGAGTCTCTCTCTCTCTCTCTCTCTCTTTGTGTGTGTGTGTCTGTACTCTTTTGTAGGGACAACGCAGCGTTCTCCTCGGGCAAACAAAAGAACGTCTACACGCTAACGTTCTACACGCCCTTGGCAAGCAAAGGGCTGCCCGTTCCGTAAGTACCCTCGACGTGTATAATCCGAGCCGGTAGGGTTAGGTCCTCGTCACGGTCTATTACACGAACGCAAGAACTTGATGTGGCCCGCGTGTGTGCTCGCAAGCTATGTACAATTGTTAATCGGGATCATACAAAGGAGTGGCCACCGATGACGTCACGGCGTACAATGACGACGGGTACCTGTGGCCGGCAACACGAGCTTCCACGATATTATCGCCGTTCGTGCTTAATGATCGCGTATATCGAGTGCACGTGCACACGCGTCCCTGTCATATGCGACGGTAAATTAGTGGCCTTATCTGGCCACTCGTCTCTCTTGTTAATCACCTTCTCTTGCGTCGCGCGTTCGTCGATTTCGTGTTTTCATATTGTACTTTTTTTGCTGTTTAGAAGTCGTTAGAACGCGAGTTTCCTGGAAACGATTCTTGGCCGTCGAGGATGATAGCACCGGTGATTCATAAGCCAGGTGGGAAGCAGCCCAATTTCATTATCATTGAAAGGTCTATGAATGTACATCTGTCCGTAAGTAAACGGTCTCGTATATTAGCGAATTTAAAATAGGACAATCCCTTGATATTTCATAAATTTTATCTTGCTTTGTAAAGGATATTAGACATTGTTTCGTCAATACGGTCATTACGTTTCAAACTAATCCAACTGAAATTCAGACAGTTCCTCTCTAACTTACGATCCCCTGTAAAAATGTCTTCCCAACTCTCTACAATATCGAGTCGAACCCGTGATGAAGATACTGAACAGATTCTAATAAATATGTATGTTATCATTTTTCCTTTAAACCGAAATAAAATTCTATTTTGGTTTCGTTAATGTACAGCTATTGAAAAACACATAGGCCTACAACATATGTGCCCATAATTATGAAAGTGGTCTAAGTCAAAATTAAAAAAAAAAATGAATTTATCACTTATTTCACACGACATGATTTTAAACTAAATTTATTCAATAAAAAAAAAAAACAAGAAATATATGACTTAGACCACTTTCATAATTATGGGCACATATGTCAATTTTCTGCCTTTTTTTTAGGAAACTGCGAACTACAAGAAAGTGATCATTAAAACGGTAAAATAAATCGTAGTGCAAGGGGTTAATGTCGTACATAATTAGTGCCCTGGACTCTTGAATAACGTTACACAGTTAGAGTAGGACATTTTTTCCTATAATTACATTTATCACCTCAAATATTTTCTAATGTAAACGAAATATTTCGATTGCTCGGGTTTGATCAGACACTCTGTACACGAAGAATTTGAAATTCCTGGAAAAAATGCTTTTTCCCATATTAGGTAAATCAACGTAATATTCTTGCCAATTATGCTTTTCAGTTTGAGCGTTACATACATTCGAAGGTTGGTATTATCTCCGAATCCTATTCCACGAATATTAACCCTTTGCACTCCGAACCATTCTGGCAGAAATTTACAAATCCTCGTATTATTTAGTATAATTTTGGAACCAAGTAACGTATTATAATGATATTGGACTTATATGAATTGGTTGACATCGAGGAATATATATTTGCAAAAAAATCAATATTTTATTTAAAGTTGCGCTGGAATAAATTAATTCCCCGTAATCGCTAATAAACTTTAATGTCCCCTGAGAGGGGACATCGGAGTGCAAAGGGTTAAGAGAACAATTTGGAATTTTCTTGTCGAGCAACCGAACACTACCACCATCTAGTTTCAAACGAACGAGAGACGCCATCAAAGACTGCACCAATTTATCAAGCGTTATTAAAAGTAGCTCACGGAGACGGAAAACGTAATTGCGTTGGTTCTAAAAGCTGAAAAATTACTCGAAAAAAGAATCGGTTCCGTGGGCATATTAACTATAGAGTAGCCAAGTGTATCGCGTGGAAAAATGTTCCGCACTGATGTGTCGCAGATTAGTCTTCCATGGAAGTCGGCAACCCGCGAATTCAGCCCCATCTGGGTTGCATGTCTTATCGACTCGAAGATGCAAATTTAGAAATACGTGGCGACGTCGTGTCTAGTGGGTCTGATGCACGCGATCCTGGCCATACCGTACAAAGTAGCCGCGGATAGATATTTTTGTAATTGAAACTAATCGATCGCGATGTTTGCACGTTACGCGTTGCAGGGGATAATGGTTGGCGGTCCGACGTTCGAGCGATGGACAAACAGGAATATGAACAACCCGGCTGGTTGATTTCCTTTTGTCGGAGGGGGAACCTCGGGTTTCTCGGAAAATGTAGCTAACGGTTGAATTAATTAATAACTTCATCCATTTACTCACGCGGCGATTGATGGCCGGCAAGAACATGGGAAATCCATTTGAATTACGTACCTGGAACAAAAAACAACGATACACTGTTAGTCACCTGTGAATTAACGAAACGCGCGACAGCGTCGATATTACTGGCTTAATTTACCGTGTGTTCGTGTTATCGTTTTCTACAATAGACTATTCCATTTGTTGTAGTTTTTGTTCTTTCTTCGAATTAACATCATGTTTCAAACGAGAACTCTGTTACCATCTGCCGTACTAACCGACAAAGAATTTGCGTCCGAAAATACAAGTACCAAGCAGCAACTAATTATACTAATAACTGGTTCTTCGACTATTCTATAAGTCTTTTTAAAATGGCAGTTTCCAGGGATCAGCAATTTATTTGCCTAACCTCGAAGCATTCCTAGACCTGATCCACAACTTTGTTTCTTAAAAGTAAAAAAACGCAGTGTAAGTTTTGCACAATTTTAAGTATTTTATTTTAAGGGAAGACACCATGAAAGTGCTATATTCTCCTAACAATCTAGGTCTTTATCATACTGCTTCAATTACGTAACGGACAGAGCAATATGGAAACTATACTCGTGTCCTTGTATCTTGCCATATTACCACAAGACACACGTATATCGTGCAGTAAAAAAATATACTTGCCTGTTTGGGAAATGCCATAAATTTATTCTTTGGCATATAAAATGTATTCAGATATCTGAATGTACAGAATGTTAAGGAACTTAAATACATACGACAATAACGCTTTCATCAATCGACAGTCAGATGAAATATGAACTTTCTATGACTTACATTTACAATTTGCTTCTTACTGTTTCGAGAAGCTTTTGCAAATCTCTATATTTTCACCGTACTGTGACGTACTTAAGGTAGTGAAATTCGTAATAAACAGAAAACTCGAAACTAATACCTTGTCGCTTTTAGAGTCGAAATACAGCAACAACAAATATTGCAAGAAATTTAACAATTCGTATAAAAATGTGCAAATGTTGAAATATTTAACTCGTGCTAAAGGACAAGATCAAGGGTGTATGCGCATACATATACTTCCTGCCTATTAAATGCAACAACCCCACTTCCCTCACCAGCACCGCAACCCTATGCGTAGGTACGTAAGATGATAATTTGTTTGTGTGGTAGATCAAGGAGAAATCAATTATCGAAATATCGAAGTTGCGGGGCTTCGTGTAGCAGTATTTCGATATTAAGCGCCCAGGGAACACAGACAGCTGCAGCTTGCAGAGAGGATAGATCGGTAGGAGCGAGAGAGAGGGAGAGAGAGAGAAGAGGAGAAAGGAGAAAGGAGAGGGGAAAGGAGGGCCAAGCGTAGAAGCGCTCCGGCTAGCAATATTTCGCGTTCATAGCGTTGCTAAGCCGCAACTAACCGCCTTGTTAGGAAGTTACTCCTCCTCTCGACCTCCACCCTCTCATCCTCTTCCACCTGCCAGCTCTTTCTCTTCCGGTTTCTGTTCCCTTTCCCCTCCTCGTCCACTTGTCCTTTTCTCCCCTTACACTGTCTGCGCACGTATGCTCCTTTTCTACTGCATATTAGATTTTTTCATTACCTTTGTCCGGTCTCGATTTGTACGTTTTCCTGGCTAGCTCTTTCCCCGTTTCACGTTTATTATTTCTCTCCCGTCCCGTTTTTCCCTTTGCCCTATTGTTCCCGTTTCGTTTGTCATTTGTACTTTCACCTTTAGCAGATTTTTCCCCGTGTACCCTGGATTTCCTTTGTTTATTTCTACTTTCTTCTTCTTTTTTCTCTTCGAACCGGTACGAATAGATTTCACCGTTTTACGCGATTCCCCGTCGCGTTAGAATTATTATTCCTTTTCCCCTTGTCGCCTGCCTTTAATTGTCCGCGCGCGTTTCCGCCACCTGTCCGATTCCATCCGTGCTCCGTCTGTTTGCTTCGCATCGTCCGTCTTCTTCCCACCCTTTCATGTTTCGACGTTTCTACGTCAAGTTAACTACCTCTTTCTCTACCACCAGCCGCCGCCCCTTACACCGGATACTATATCATAACTTGAGAAATTCACGTGCCGCGCGTGGAACACCTTTAAAGGGCTTAGAGGAAGCTCGCCATAGCACGGAGATACTGCCGCCCATGCAAACCTTTGATAACTAAGTACGTGCTGCGTCTAATCCTGCTCTCTCAGAACCTCGCGATGCGCGCGGGATGGATGAATCCACGGGGCGCAGAAACTGGCTTCATTACGAATTCGTAGAACCATCGAATTGTTATTATTAGGAGGACCCATAAGTAATCAATTATTTTGAAATCGAAAACACAAATTTTTTGTAGTAGCTTTTTATTTCTCAATTTATTATATAATCTCCATCATTATCAAGGACAGTTTGCCATCTTTCCTGCAAATTTTCAATTCCCCTCTAATAGGAAATCCAGGGTTCGTGAATCAAAATATGACTGAAGGTGCCTCCTTATACCTTCTACAGAAGCGAATGTTTTATTTCTTAAATAATGCTTTAACAAAAGCACGTGTGTGAAAATGGTGGGGATTCGAAGGTCACGTTAGTTTTCTTTTAAATGGAATATATTACGCTCTTGTATTTTCCACTCTAAGCATTTTTCGTCGCTGGAAGGTTTACAACCGTTTCGGGACTTGGTCCGCGCATTCTTTCTCGTTCACGGGTGCATTATGTGGATTAGCATTTCCCACAACTTTGTATAACTTTCTGTCGCCGTTCTCGATGCGATTTCGTACATTTCGCATTTTGATTTACCCTGCGAGGCCGTTTTGCTCGAACGCATGCTTAAAAAATTATGTTCAGCATTACAACACCTCCATAATGATGCGAACTTCCTCATGAAACTTTCATGAAAATGTTCGGAATCTTGGAAAGAATAGGTAATTCTTGTTGAAAATTTTCCTTAAGGTAGCATCCCCCTTGCATCATCTACTGTACCCATATCAATGGGTACTATATTCTGGAACCTCTCTTCTGTACTGACTCTTGTCCATATGACACACGCATGCATCTGTGCTCTAATTAAACATATTATTATCTAATTCAGTGTCCAGCAGATCAAGATCCTACCGACTATCTTCCGCAGTTCTTTCAGAAAAACAAAGCACGTAAACATTTATAGTTGAACCGATTGCCGCTCCAGTGCACACAAGCGAACTCATTATTTCACCATTAAAATTAAAAACAGTCGGTAGAATGATTAAAATGCCGCAGTATCGCGATTAAAAAGCTTGCGTGTTCTACGGCTCGAAATAAATCATTATAAAAGTAGTTGGTGCACGAACGTGCTACCGAATTCACCGAATTTCTTTTTTATACTAGAAAAGAATTCCGGCTTCAGATTTTTCATAGATTTTCACCGTACACGTATGAAATCACCTGATCCCCGATCGCATCAACACTATTACGATCCGCGTTGGATCAATGTATCATCTTCAGGTCGTAGGTATTCGGAGGAGTTCATCACCGGCGAAAATAGAGTAGAATTACAACGGGCTCGTTGTAACGGAAGGTCACGTATTTAATAACGTAGCGTATATCGGTCGAGATAAATTGGATAAGACACGTATCAAGATTTATGCGCTCGGCAGCCGAGATGCTCCGTAGACTAGAACGTCCGATCCTTGACGAAACAATGCGTGTTCCCCTACGCTTGCCAATTCTAGCCGGGTCTCTCGTGAAATTTCGATCGCAGTTCGCACCTCGTCGTGTGTACGCGATTCGCATCGATACACGCGCGTGGGGTTGCCCCTTCAGTCACAACTTACAAAGTTGTTGAAACTTTCCACGGTAACCGACGACATTTGATGCCGCGCCTCGTGTACAACGATATTAGATACGCGGTAGCTTGCACCACGTTATCATCTTGTTATGAAACCATGCATGGAGTTGTAGCCGGTTCGTGCTGTGCTATGTTTTCAAAGGCGTTCACTCGTTGCACGGTACGCCGGTAGAATCTGAACGAATATATCCAAAACCTACAGATTTCGTAGTCTTTCGAAATCGCTAATCTGCGACGAGCACATACAACCTTCAGTTTTTTTCAACTTATCGTTTCGATCTAATTTTGTGATCACCTTGCTCGTGAAAGCTGACTGTTTAAGTTTTCAAATTTAAGTAATCTCGAATATTTTTGTCTCAAGTTTTTCCTTTCTATGCATATCTTCCACGTGTACAGAAATTCTCCTGCATTTCTCCCTTTTTATAACTTTCAACGATAATATTCTTGATAGTAGACAATCTTTATTTCTGTTTCGTAAGAATTTTCTATATAATTTCGATTGCTTAGAAGTTACTACAAAATACACAGAAAAATTGCAGAATTTAATTTCATGAAGTACACGGCAGTGGGGATAGTTCTGGGACTTGTATCGACTAGGCATTTGGTACGTATACAGAGCAAACACTGTATTCAGTTTCATCTTGAGGTAAAGATTGAATAAATATTAAACGTCCCGTAGAATTGTACGGGTCAGAACTTTGTTTTCTTCAATCGTTTCTCCGCTTGCAACTTTCTACTCTCGATCTTGACCCGCTCTCGGGACAACGTAGTCCTTCGGTCTTAATTAAGAAGTAATTCACCGAGGGGATAATGTTTAACGCCGGGCCAAGATCAAAGAGAAACGGCCACGAGCGTCGAGGGTTTCCGCGCGAAATACGATTTCTTTGAGAAAGTTCTACGCCTGATTCGATTAAATTCAAATGATACACACCCTTTGACTACGGGATCCAATTATTTCTGACGCTCATCGTAACGGCGGACCGACAATTAAAGGTACGAAAACTTGTCTGTCTTCGAGTCGTTTCCCCGGATTTTCAATCCAATCCTTCATGTTTGTCCTTTCGCCAGACTTTAACCAAATATTTATTACGTCAATTATTCGTACGTTTTTCTTCTCTTCGAAATGTTGTAGCGCGCACGATGCATTTTATTGCAAATCAGATAACATTCGAAGACGTGTCTACGTTTGGGCAAACGTTGCAGTTAATTTGAATTTCTGTAGCAATTCAATGGAAATTGTAAAAAGAAAATAATTAGTACTGTATCGTTATTAAAATCTCCAAGTTGAATCTTTGCGTACTTTTTTTCTTCTCTCGAAAAGAACACATGAGAATTAAAAAATTATTCGTTCAACAGACAACGACAAAAAAGTTAAATACTTGTCGAATATTTGTTTGTAAATTCGTTGGTGTTTTGTTCTCAAATAACGTGGTTGAGTAACATTGGTTGCGGTTGAACTCGATCAAAGGTGACCGGTAAATAAAACGAAGAAAAGTGACAAAAATTACATGCGACGTTTAGAGCTGGCTCCTTGTTTCGAGAAACGAACAAATCTGGAGAAAGAATCACGTCGGTCCGGTTGTCTGCAATTCGGTTCAGATATAATTTTTATTTATTTACACAAGGGTCGGGGCACCCTTAGCCTGACACAGGATCGCAGAGCGCAGGTTGGTTTATATTTTATTCATCCCTTATTGAATTCGAGCTCAATCTCATGAAAGTGTCTCTGCCGTGGCCCTCGGTCTCCCATTCTCTCTTCTCCTCTGTCTGTTCTTTCTTGGATCGTTATCTGTTCTCCCTTTCCGACTCCCTGGCTTCTTCATGGATGGGTATTCCAATCTCCCTATGTTTCCGTCCGCCTCCGCTCCGCTTCCTACTCCTCGACAATCCCCTTGCACTGCCAAGTCTCCGCGATACTCTACCTCTACGACGCGACGTTCTTCTTCTCTTTAAATCTGTGCCCGACATCTTCGCTGCCTCGCCGTCCGATTGTTTTCAGGCCCGAAACCAGTACTCTACCGATCCATCAGTTCGAATCAACCGGGACCAGAATAAAAGGGAGATTGAGATCCAGCGAGCCTCGGGCGAGACAATTAATTTGCAGGAAGTGACTACTCGTGTGTGTGTCGATATCGGATATATCCGAAGTCTGTCTCTCGGAATTTATTCCATCTCGAGAAACAAAATTTTCAGACGGTTTGCTTACGTTCTTTCGATGTTCTTACAGAAGTGTTACTTTTCATAAGAAGTATATGAAGTAGCATTAGAAGAATCTGTGTACGAAAAGAAAATACAAAGCAGGCTTCTTTGAAAGAAATTTTTAATTTTCTGGAATATTTGTGTGATATTTGTTTTCATCTATCAAAAAAAAAAAATACACAAGGAAAGAAGGCCTGATGGAAGCAAACGATCACATCGACTTTTGTCGGCTAGGCATTTGGAACGTATATAGAGTAAACGTTGTATTTACTAAGGATTTCTAAACTAAATTAAATTGCTTTTTCTTTATCTCCGAATTTTGCCTACAGAACAGTGATCCATCCGAGTTCGTGTACACTAATCATTTTACCTTAGAACCACATTTTATAAATTGTTCTTGATTAATAATTCTTTCTAAATCCACTTGTCACCTTTCGTCTCTCTCTCTCTCTCTGAGTTTTGAAAATACTTCTCGCAGAGTCTGTGGTTTCGTGCAAGGGCGTGCAACGCGTGCTTGAATCAGCGCGGGAAAACTTCGTTTCCGTCTGAATATTTCATCGAGCCTCCCTGCCGATCTTTAATTCCTTTATCCTCTCAAGACTCCTTAACCGCCGCGATTCTACTACGCCGAGACAACGACAAATTCCGTTCCCCTCTTCGTCTATTTGCCGTTTCTATGCACTCGATTCCTTCTTGCCTTGCAATTTCAGGAGTGTCGAGGCAGCACTCGTATCCAGACGCTATTAAATATTGAGAACACCCTATCCGCCCTCGTCCAACTATCGGTTCAATCTCTTCCCCTAGAAAGAAGCTTCCTGAAATCTTGAATGAAACTTCTCTACGGAAGTTGAGAAATGGAACCATCGGTCGGTCAGAGTGCCTCCACGGATTAGATGGTTAATCGGAGATAGTGGGGGATGGGGAAGTTTCTGTTCCAGCAACCGAGCAAGTTATTCTAATGTTCGAGCCGAAAGGGAAAGTGAAAGAGACGCGTATACGGTACGTGCAAGGCGCGTCTCGTGTGTAGGCAATGATTCTGTGAAGTGTAACTTGACGACCGGTAACCTGCACTAATCCATGGAGCAGCTAGAGTATCGTATTCACGTCCGAGTATCGGATCGAACACACGAGAAGGATCTGCTTTAAAATTTCGAACGACCAGTAACCAACTCGATCTTTTCTAGAAATTCTATTCGAACAAGTGGACAAACTATCGGTGCAGAAGACTTTTATATTTAACACGTTGACTGCCGGACGGATTTTCCATGGTTTGTCCGAGGCGCCAACATGAACTTTTCATTATGCGATGCATATTGCGCCGCCGGTCACCGGTGACCGGCACTCGACTTTGCTACAGCGCCGTGGTGGCGGCGTGGTCAATACTAAAAGTACATAATTATAGTAAATATGGATACTGATCAATTTTTCAATAATACCATTGTTACTATAATGGTTTGAAGAAATTAATGCAATATAGAACATACAAAATAATTTTTTTTTTTTTTTTTTTTTCGAAACACTGAGAGTAATCACTTAGCAACCGAAGCACGATTGTTTAAAAAAAAAAGTAATACTTGCCTACAGCGCCGTGGGGGGCACCGGTGACCCCCACCAAAAAAAATGCTTCAAACATGATTTTATAACCCATATTATTTGCTGGGAACTATATTTCATCATAATATGCATCGCATAATGAAAAGTTCATGTTGGCGCCTGGGACAAATCATGGAAAATCCGTCCGGCAGTCAACGTGTTAATGGTCCATTTGAACTAGGTTAAGTTAGCTTTTGACGTCTCTCAACTTTTGAAACAAAATCGAAATGAATCGATGACGAGTATGCCTTGAAAGCATAAACTGTACCATATTAACCCTTTGCACACCGCTGTCCCCTCTCAGGGGACATTAAAGTTTATTAGCGATTACGGGGAATTAATTTATTCCAGCGCAACTTTAAATAAAATATTGACTTTTTTGCAAATATATATTCCTCGATGTCAACCAATTCATATAAGTCCAATATCATTATAATACGTTACTTGGTTCCAAAATTGTACTAAATAATACGAGGATTTGTAAATTTCTGCCAGAATGGTTCGGAGTGCAAAGGGTTAAAATATCATAATAATCCCTACGAACCCGTCCAATATCTATTTTCATTCTAAAACTATATTTTTCTTCCGTCTTAGAATATTTTCATTTTATTCATACGAAACTGATCCGATTTCCACATACAATATTTAAATGTTTAGTAATGTGTTGAATACAAATTTCGTAATGGAACAAATATTTTGTAATATTTTTTGTAATTTCTTTGAAATAATACCAGAATAATTTCTAGTGGTGCTTCAGAGTTACCACTCGAGTGCTAAGGGCTAAAATTCTCATCAATCGCAAAAGATGCGACAGTAAAATAATCAACTGATACCAGGATTAGATGTGCATCGTCTGTGCATCGCAAAATTATCTCGAGCGTACGGCGACCGGTAAATGTTCCTTGTAAATTTCTTCAGGCTCGCTTCCAATGAAATTAAAACGAAGAATGTGAGATGTGGGAAGCGCAGAGACAATCAAAATGTATGACGACCGCCTGGTGAAACGCTCGAGAGCCGAGCGGAGGGCATACCAGTACGGTATGCATATACATACACACGGCGTCTGGCTTGCCGGTTGAATATGTTTTGTTTTTCGTCGAAAGACAATTCAAACGTCTATGCGAATGTAGAGGAGGTGGAACGATGAATTTAAACGTGCAAACCGAGAGACAGAGAAAGAGAGCGGAAGAGAGAGAGAGAGAAAGAGAGAGAGAGAGAGCATGGTCGAGGAGGAAAAGGAAGAAAATAGTGTCATCGGCTAAAACGAGCGTAAAAGGGAGACCGAAATACGAAGATAGAGAGGGAGGGGAAGGGAAGAGGGCGAGATGAGAATCGAGACGAAAGGGAAGCGTAAGAACACGTTAGCTTTGGTAGGACGACAATGTTCTCAGGCGCATCCTCGAAGAGTACTGCTACTGGATGGAATCCGGGTTCCCTTAATTACAACGACCCTCTTCTCTCCCATTAATAAGCGGCCTAAACAAACTGCCGTCATATAAATACTTGGATTTCTACCTCGTCCACTCTCACCGTACACGCAGCTTCCTTCTCCGTTGTCGTTCCTCCTCGGTTCCTCTTCCACGCCCACCTCCCCCTCCCCTCCCCTTCTCGCACTCTCTGCCCTCTTCCCTATAATTAAATTTGCACTGCGCTTCGTGAGTTTGGCTCCTCCGTTCGTTTAATCGGACACCGGGCGTTAGTATAATTAAAAGCACATCTCTTTTGGAATTCACCTCGTCCAAATCTCTCGCACTCTCTCTGTCCCTGTCCCTGTCCCTGTACACGAGGTTTCTTTCTCTGTTTCTCACGTTTCTATGTCTCATCCAGCAACCGCCCCTCCCGTCCCCCCTGACCCCGGGCCGACTACCCTCTCTTTTCGTAGATGAGCATCCCCTTGTTCTCTAATTGCGAGGCACTCGGCTGTCTGTACGTGTTTTTGGCGTTTCTATGCGCGAGAAACAGGACCGTTCTCCTCTGTAAAACGATCTGCGAGCAAAGTAGACGCATGAAAACCGTTTGGATGCCATGCCGGTTCGTTCGCGAACGACGCGATGGGGTTAGGGTAAATGCTCATGGGACTTGCTTTAAACGTGGCCGCATTTTCGTATTTTTTCGTCTCGTCAAGATTTTTCTCTGTATTATAAAATAATTGAACGACGGTAACTGACCTCGGTACACAGCAGCGACGGTATTTTACTTTACTTTACGTATTTCTAATGGCAACAATGTTCAGAGCAACATTTTGAAAACTACCTTTGCTGGTACAAAAGTATAAATTCACCCTTTATACAGGGTGTTCTGGCGAACCTGTAGAACAGCTACCCACGCTGCGATTACGATGATTGATACACAGTGTTTTCACGATACATGTCCACATTGCGGGTCTAGCCAGGGACATATATCGGCTACAAGACACTATTCTTTGATTCACGCCGAACGTAGAAAAGGATAGCGAAGGTCAAGTGTCCTCGACAACATAACACATATCGGTGCGAGTCCGGGTGATCACTACTCTAATCCAAAAACAAGACTTCTTTATTTTTCATTACTTCTTTTTTTATACTTTCACTAACATATTCGAGGAATTTTTCTAATGGATATGATTTTACCAAATGCGATGTGTCTGCCGCTCGGCGTTCTCCGTGTACAATGTCTACTTAATATATGTCCAAAACACGGGTCTAGCCAGGAACATATATCGGTTACAAGACACTATTCTTTGATTCACGCCGAACGTAGAAAAGGATAGGGAAACTTAGAGGCCTCGATTCACGGGACCTCACGGGGTATAGCCCGCGGCAGTGGGGATAGTTCTGGGACTCTTATCGGCTAGGGACATATACAGAGAGTAAACACTGTAATCACGACCTAAAACTGTTCGTCCGATGGAACCGTCAAGTAGAGCCACCGCTAAGAACCAGAGAGAAGCCAGTGACAAAGTTGGCGAGAAGATAAAAACCGAATATGGTTTGTTGAATTGTCAAAGGCAACAACGGTATCGCTAATTTCCTGCGCGCACAGTAGTCACGCCGCGTTGCATCTCGGTTACCTGACGGCCGCCTATCATTAACGAAATTCTCCTCCCGTGGCTGGAAACAAAGCGTATTCAAATCGCAACGACCTGTCGTTTATATGCATACAGCTCGACCGTTCGTTGTCTTCAAATGTTTCACGGTGGAATAAAATACTGTTCCCTTATTCCGTTTCACGGGTTGGCGTTACGAACCGAACCGATGCGACGGTTGGGGGGGGGTACAGGGAGAGAAGAGGATGAAGAGAACTTGCCGAGGGAAGAGAGGCTGACGACGGAGTGGGGAGAGGGGAAAGGGAGGGGGTTGGCGGTAAAAGCGGAATTCGTTTAACTGGCATCGAATACATTTCTTTCGACGGTAGACGTCAATTAACCGTGCTCTATTGAAATTGACGTTAAATGTGAAGAGAGGCAAAGAAAGAGAGAGAGAGAGGCAGCAAAAGAGGAAAGAGAGCCGAAACACAGGATGAGTTTACTCCATTCAATTATGCGAGTCAAGTACACACACACACAATGGCTTGGTCAACGTCATGTTTCGCCACGGTTATCGCGGCAATGTATAATAAATGCTTCGCTTTGGTGTATTTAGCCTGGCTATTTCATATTATTGGATTAATTGATTATAGCCTCGAATCTGATGCATTCGTTTATCGTACGTTCACGATCAACGGACACTCGACGAAAAAAGAGGTGTTCATCGAGTGGCTTTCAATCGATTAACATGTGAACATATTTTCTGTTGTGTACAGAGAGTTATTTCGCTCAGCGTGTAAACGATTTTTTCGACGAAGGGGAAAATGCAAATGATCTGCAGTAAAAAACATAGTTCGTTCTGGTAACCAGCCGTAATCGGGTCAATATGTTAGGTTGTAACATATGAAACGTCCGATTTTTAAGATTAACTTTAAATGAACACAACGGACATTTCATACGGTACAACCTAATATATAAGAAAACAACGAAAAAGCTCTCTAAGCTATAAAGTGTCCAACGAATATCATACCTATACCCGCTCTTCCGAAGTTAAATCGGAAAAAATTCGTACTACTTCTTTCCAAAATTGTCCGAAATGCAACAACGAAAAGTCGACGGTATGCATGCTAAACGATTTCTAATTCGCAAAATTTGTGCCTCCGGATAAATACAAACGCAGAGCCGCGTGTTTTCGAAAAAAAATTCAGAACGGCATCGGAGCGCTTCGATTCCGCCCTCTTGAAAATCACTATCGACGCGCAGAACTGTTTTCCGACCGAGTAAACCAGACATCGACCGCTAAATTAAACGCGACCATTAAATCCGCACTACTGTGTGCGCGAGCCTCGCGTGTCTCTAATTCTATAAACGATAAATCCTCCAGACCAATAGGAAAGTGAGGAAGAGAAGAAGGGTGAGTGCAGACGAAGGTAGAGTCGGGGGTGGATGTGGTGGTGGTGGAGGAGGATTCAGAGTGTGCAATTTCCAGCTGTTTCCGATCTCCCACTTCGTTACCGTACAGCCTTTTAAAGAAAGCCTCCTTCAGACTACATCGAAAATGCGATTCTTTGTACGCGCAATTAGCGGAAGGATGGTAATTAACTAGCAACGGTATCGCTCGTCGATCGTTGTTGCGTAACCAAAACTGATGCGGGATTGAAACAGACGGTAACTCGGTTTTCTCGATGCGTGGAGCCGCAGCTTAAGGCGGTCAGCGAAGCGTGCATCCGTGAGCACCGAGCAGTAGCGAGTAGCGAGTAACGTGTAGCGTGTAGCGAGTAGCGAGTAGCGAGCAGAGCACTGGACACAGTCAAACGAACCGGCCGCGGTCGAGGCCGGGCCGGGCGTGTGTAACCGTGAACGTCTGCGTCCCGTTTGCGGGGTTCCGCGTGCTCCCGTCATTATTACGTCTTTCAAGATTACCGCAATTGCGTTGATAAACGCACCGGCACGAATTCAGCTCGGTGACTCTTCCTAAATTGAGGCTTCCCTTTCCGCGATTCCGCGGCGGCGTCTCAGAGTTTCCTTGGTTGAAATAACGCTTCAAATAAAACTGAATAGACCTCGTCAGACAAGGATTATGAGACGTTTATATTTTTTTCTTGCCCGTAATCACGCGTACAAGTTAGCTGTCGTAAACAACATTCGCGGTTAAGTAGATTCAGAGTGTATACGACAATTTTGACAACACAAGTTGTCGCAGTCAGTTCAATAATTAAAACCATCACTTTGAAAGTGGCTTAAGTCCAATCCGTCATTGATAATGGCCGAAGGACATTCTGAAAAAGTGTCTAAAATTGTTCCAAATGAAATGGAACAAGAGGATTTCGTGGAACACCGTTTATTTTTTAAACGGACCGTTTTGAACCGTCTCTGCAAAAATTTTCGTAGTAAATTTTCACAATTTCTCCGTAACTGTACCTCAATGTTTCCTGACACTAATTATTGTCAAAGATTAGTACTTAAAAAAAAAAAAAAAAAAAAAAAATGGCAAGCAATTTAAACTGTCAGGACATTTTGGGACACCCTTCAGAGTCGCTCATGACACCTAGTGGTTATTTACGACCGAACTCCGTCGTCGGTTCGTTACAAAATTCATAGCAGAAGTCATTTGTCCCTATCACCTTCGAAGAACCTAAGATAACAACGCACCTCGCATGATATACCTATGAATATATGTACAGCATGACTCAAGCATAAAGAAATAACGGGCGCGATAAAACGCGCAAACGAACGACACCGAACGGAATACATCGTTTCCAGTGCAAACACTTCGGCTTGTCAGCCAAGAGGAAAATTACTGACCGACCTATGGTTGGATGGACGCGTACACGTGAGTAACTACCAGCGCATACGACGCGTCGACGTCCATTGATTCTAGTGTTATTTGCATTCTCAAAGGTGGAAAGGTATCATCCGTTACCATCGTCGCAGTTGAGCACTTATCTCGACGCGCGTATTTCCCAAGAGACTAACGGCTCCCAAGAGCGTCTACGTACTGTCGTCGGGCGAACGCGTTTCAATGAATTCCTAATTGAAAAACATGCCATCGTTTTTCCATCCCGCGAGCTTCCGACATCGATTGCCAACGAAAATATATTTTTTTTTTTCCAAACATTTGTCTCATTTGTCACGCACGACAAGAGAATATTAATCACCACCTCTTAAGATTACAATACATTTCTACTAATTCAACATACTTGTTCCAGATTCGATATTACACTGAATTTGCGATATATCCAGTACGGTATACCAATCCAAGAACAAAACTTCTTCATTTTTCACTATTTTGAAAGAATCAAATGAAAACGATACCAGACTCGTATTTTGGACATACATCGTGTAGACGTGTACGTTTACACTCCTGCGCGACCGAGGCCTCCAGAGCTGCGCTGTCCTTTTCTACGTTCGGCACTGTATCAGAGAATAGTAGGATCTTTTAATACTAGGACTTTGACCGATAAAACATAGGACAAATTGCACTGTACTCGTTTCGATCGGAAATCATTAATATAATATTAGTAAAATCGTTGTCGTCGGATAAAAATTCTATATCGACGATTATAATCAAGGCTATTCGCATCGCTTAAATTTGCATAGATCGCTGATCGAAAGACGATCGAGTGACCCTAGGAGAATCAATGGTAGGTCATGATCGAGCAAGATTCAGCGAGGAAACGAGAGGACGAGGCAGGCATCCTGTTTCGCTGAACGCTCGTTGTTGATCCTCGAATAAGAAGCTGTTAGAGAGGCATGTACAGCAAACCGCGTTCAGTAAAACTTTCGATATTTTGCGAGGTTTCTTAATTTGCCCACGCAAAGAGTAGGCAAGCTCAAAAGTTTCCACTCTCCCCGTCAAGGGAATCCACGCTAATCAGTAACGGAACGAGGAAAGTCTGGAAGGAGGAACTTTTAAAGGCGAACGTGAGAAAATTCAACTTCATTGACGGCAAAAACGCTCAAGAACGTGTTGCCAAAGTACTTAACGAAGAGGAACTTTGGGACGGCAACAAAGACAGGCAGCGACGACGACGACGACGACGACGACAGGAACTTGCCAAAACCCTCTTGTAAGAGGGCTATGTACACCGTTCCCCATTAAAACGAAATGCTGTTTCGCTATTCGCGGTGCACCATTAGGTGTATGGAAATGGCGCATAACCCGGACGATAAGTGCGGAAGGGGTTGAGAAATGAGGAAGTTCCCCCTCGGTAACCGTCCCGGTTCTTCGGCTTATCTTGGGTGACTCGTCGACATACATGTCGTCCTTATCTCCTTCGTACCATATTACACGCTATATACAGCCTTGGGTGGCTATCTTTAAGTGAGAAACCTAGCACGAGCTTACAATGGAAGGCCGGGTCGCGTTAGGCATAAGGCGGTGGCGCTAACTTTTCAGCTGATTAGATTTTTACCTGGCCGTATTTCACCGCTGCAACATCCCCGACTGTCGAAGCCCGTCTATGAATCACCATTACCGCAAGATGCTCCCGTGCTTCTATTTCGAACGGTAAATCTCCTATTTAGAGTAACGAATAGCATTTAACAAATTACTGAAATTCAAGATGTCCGAGACTCCACGCGTAAAGACAAATCAAAAGCGTAAATTCAAATGTGTCTTTTCCAGAGTCGTCCGTTTCGAATAAAATCAATAAGAAAACCCAATCCTCTGTTACGAGTAAAACCGAATGCAAAGAAAAAAACAGTGATGGTCCCAGATGTATATAATGAATTCTGAATTGTACCGAACAGCAACAATTTGTTATCTCGGAAAACTGTCCGCATTTTTATTTTACTCCGTGAGGCATTTTCTTTCTTTTTTTTTTTAATCCACGGTATAGAATCTAATGATTTCTAGACAATGTGTTATTCGAGCAGTGTAAAAAACGTAGAAATAGGACACACTCGAAGCAAGAATTCACGCGACACATATAAAGTCCTAAATAAGGAAATGTAAATGGCGAGAAGTTAGCAAAAATATTGTTCGCATTGAATTACTATACTTTCAAGAGTAAGGTCCTCGTTATCCTGTCTATTCGATGCTTGTCCAAATCATGGATCTCTGGCCAGGGACAATTATCGGCTAGAATATGGTATTTCTTTGATCCACTGCGGGACGTAGAAAAGAACAGCGAAGTTCTAGAAGCTTCTAGTAGTGGGGATAGTTCTGTGACAATTATGGGCTAGATATTTGGGAAATTTGTCGAGTAGAGACTGTACATTAAATTCGCTCGAACCGAAGAAAAAGGAAGAGCGACAGAACGGGAGAAAGAGAGGAGGGGAGAAGGAGTTGATCGGTGGGAGACTACCTTCGAACTCCGTGTAATTTATTTTGAAAGGTACCTAGGTCATGAGAGAAAACCCGGAGGAAACGTCGAGACGGTTTTCCGAACTTTCCGGCAAAAACTCGGAAAACCGAACGGGGGAGAGACGGTGGTTGAACACGATCAGTAGCTCGAGGTGACATACTTAGGATGGATCTGGTTCTGCGGCGTACGAACTGATACTGCCATTGTCATTGTAATTTCACGGTTGAGTACACAGCCGAGTCGAAGGAGGAACCGAGCGCCAACCTATCCGCCGAGTTGTGATCGATGATGTGCGTATACCTGAAACTCTCCTGACAGAGAGGGACTGGTTTCGTGTTAGCAGCGGAGCGGTTCAAATAGGAAAACTGAACAATTTTGTCATCCGAAAGGAACAGGTCTAGCAGAGCACCGAAGTTTTAATTTATTAGATAAAAGGATATTCGAGATGCAGGATATTCTTTTGTCGTATCAATCGTAAAATTGAAAAAGTCCAATGAAATTTTTCCCTGTAAAATAATTTGACAATAATTTCATCCTTGTGTTGTTGTTGTTGTTCGAACGGTTGTTACGTTGACGCTTTGCATGCTGACACGAATTAATGCTAACATAATTACAAAAATAACTCTCTAACCGGAATGTCATAGGTATCGTTCTTTTATACTGCATTCAAAGAGTGGTAAATAGAATTTATCAAATTATTTATTTTCTTAATAGAATGCATGCTCTATATCGAGGAGCACAAGTCTATATTAAAACAGTAAGTAGGCGAATGAAAGCGTGACACGCGTGATCTGTAACTCCTTAAATTGTAAAAGCAATGTTATGTTTTATATAACCATATTTTTCATACGTGTTGAAGGAACTATAAACGTCGAATTTTGAATGAGTATCCACGGTTTCAGCCATGAACAAAAATCTCGCTAACAGATGGAAAATGATTCGTATTAACAGCGATTTGATCGCTGACGATCCAGTTATTGATTAACATCTGTTTGATTAACATACTAAGCGTATTGGTCGCGGTGGATCCACGGAGCAAGTGAAACCACTCGGGACGTCGATATTCCACTGTGTGGAATTCGGTTCATGGTGAAGGCTATCCTCCGGAATGTGTTTAATTGAAATTACGCAGCACCTCCTGTCATTTTACCTCTATGAAGGGTCGTGGTACGTGGCACAAATAAGAAAATATGAATCCTATTGTATGAAAATATTTTTCAATCCACACGCATAAGTACATAGACGTCATACGTACGTATATACATTATATGATCTTATATCGCATACCATTCCGTTTTATCTATCTAAAAACAGGCGATTCTGAAGTATGTTGTAACACTATCCCATAACTGTTATAAGTTGTCAACAAGTCAACCGATTGTTTCTAATCACTCTAATGTATTTGCTTTCCAGTTGGACTGCATGAATATATTTCGGATCGTTAATCGACGCCGTTTTGCGTTAATCATGGCTGCAATTACGTCGCACCATTATTGCCAGTAATATTGCTTTCATTAATTAGCAGAATCGTTTTGATTTGTGATGGATTGCAAGGGGAATGTTTCCGAGAACATATTTACACCGACACACCGACATTTCGCCTGATCGCCGGTACCGCATTTTCTTCCCCGTAAACATCTCTAGTTCACTCGAAAACAGATCGATACGGTAGTCTCGAATCTCTTTAATCGACAACACATTTTCTCAATGTGAATGTTGAAATGTCACGAAGAAAAAAATCTCTGGAAATACGAACTGAAATCACGATTACACATATAACGATCTGCACAACTGAGATTCACAATTCTAGACTCATGCACACCAACAGACATATCGTTGTTCGTATCGAACAATCCTTGCTTTACCCTGTGCAGCTTTCGCGTTGTCAATGAACTTGACGTATTAGGTAAACCTAATTACCCTAAAACTCCAAAGCTCTTAAAAAGCGTACACCTCAAATACGATCCATCTTGTAGCGATCCAACAAGTGGCTGGGTTTTAATTTTGAAATCAACTGCAAACTAATGTTTAACGTTTCAAGAGCGATCGGAACGTGTGATGCAGCACACGAGAGGATTGTGTTCGTATTGGGTTTTTAATCGGCGCCATTAAGAGCACAGAATGAGAGAAAACGGTGTCACGTTGACGACAGAATCAAGCAGAAAATGCCAGTCGCGCACGGTGTACACATGGCAAATGAATCGCTCGGTTAAACGCTGTAATCACGAGGCAGCCACGATCACGAATCAGGATCTGTGATCCGCAGGACGCATGTAAACGTACGTGATTACCTACGTGAGCCTGCTAGGTACACACGATGAACAGAGTACGAAGACAAAACGAGCAAACGAATCTGACGGAAAACAGGTAAAAAGAAAAGTGAGAGAGGAGGAGGAAAGGTGGTGGAGGCAGGTAGAGAGACAAAGAAGAGATCAACGGGTTCAATAATGAATATACCACGGACGAGTTGAAGGTAATCTACGCAGCTAATATTGATTTTGGTCACCGATGTTTTTGGAGATTTAGAAGCAAACATATGAGCCATAAAAATATTGACGAAACACCATTTGTGGCACGAACCACTGAAGCTCGCTATTTCATTTTTTATTTTTCGAAAGAACAACCAATATTCGAAACTGATGTCAAATAGAGCTTTGCTACAAGTTAGTTTATCGTTGCAGACTTTTAACAAAACACGCGAGCTTCTAGCATTCAATAGCCGTTGACGGAACATAAATCTCTAGATGCGATACACAATAGATAAAGGGTCCGCAATGTAACCGTTCCATAGAATTGCTTGTTGATTCAGTGACCCTGTGAGTTTATTCGTAACTAATTGTCACCCCCGTAACTGTGCAACGAAGTTACGGATTTGTGAAAACGACTAGCCGCAATTTAAAAAAGCAATTTCTTCGTATTTTAGCGACGTTGGCCCTGCGTTGCGCATGATAGTTGACCCAACTGCAAAAAAGGCGACATTTCTAACAGTAGGCCAACCAATACCGCAACGAAGGCCCAGCAAAATGTCGACAATAAATGCTACTAGGGAACTCCTTAAGAAAGCCGAGGGAAAGAGTTACTTCGAATCACCTCAAGAACTACTCCTGCCGAAGGTTTACCGGCATTTTTGGGTCACCCTGTACGTTCCAATGCAGCACGTCACAAGTTGAAGTTGAGTCTGTCAAAATTGAACTATGTTCGAAGTTCGATCATTTTGAAATTTCGACGAACACAAACCCGCCATCTGTAGTTCGACTAAATCAATTTAATTTATTTGAACGATCGTAGATTATAATGATTTGCAACAACGCTGTCTACACCGACTTGGCATGATCCTACGACGGTGCGTCGATGTTGAAGCTAGAATTTCACGACCACCGGTAATTGGACAAATTGTTCGTCATGAGCAGTGCCGTGCGTGCCACGCATTCATTTGCGAAACTTCTCGTTGCGATGCAATTAATTCGAATGAACTGTGCCGTCTCTCTTTCTCTCTCTCTCTCTCTCTCTCTCTCTCTTTCCGCAGCGCCGTTGGTTTCCTCTTTTCCTACCAAGCGTCTGCATCGATTTCACGCGTAGGATAAACCTGATCACGGAAAGGCTCGACCAAACAAGGGTTAGGAACATCGTTCCAAGTTACGGGCCGCTTCTCTCGAAACTTCCAGCAAACTTTAGGAGTTTAAGAATATCAAGGTGTTACAGGAAAATCGCGTGTTGCTGGCGTCCGATATCCTTACTTATTTAGCGGAAGCTTTACGGGGCAATAAATTACCATTTCGGGGGGGGGGGGGGACTTGAGACGTTGTTTCAGGGAAATTGCATTAACGCCCGATCGACTGACAATTCCGATAAATTTTTGATTAAACGTTGTGCATGCGATTCACTTCGGAAACGGTAAGCAATCTCTGCGACGGTACGGTAGAACCTCGATAGTTGCACTCTCGATACTTGCGTGCGAATCTTGTCGGTTGCGTTTCGTTGCCTAGTTACGGGAAACACGTGACACACGATAGTATGAGAAACGAGGATTAGTACCGACATAATGGAGGATTACATACAGTCGATTGGTTACCTCGATAGTTGCAGGAACCTCGATACATGCAGTCTTTTTCACTGTATACAGGGTAGGTTTGGTAACTGGTGGTACAAGCGAAAAGGGGGTGATTCTACCTGAAAGAATAAGTCGAAAATATACAATAAAATTTTTTCATCCGAAGTTTCGTTGTCGAGAAAATCCAGTTTGAAATGCAGCATGCTATTCGATAGGAATTGTCTGACGCAGTTGTCTGATCATGACCGACCAAATCTACTTCCTGCATATACTAAAGCACACAAACCTGACAGACTTTCTCGAAAACAAAGCCTCAAACGAAAAATGTTTATTCTATATTTTCGACTTATTCTTTCATGTAGAATCACCCCCTTTTCGCTTGTGCCACCAGTTACCAAACACCCTGTATATAGTTTGAATAGTTTTTTTCTGAGTCAGCTGATTTCGAAATGAAGGGAGCGAACAAAGAAAGAGAACTTCTTTCTGTATCATTGAAGACGAAAGAGATATTTAAGAGTGCTCCTTCGTCGGTGATACTTTGACAAATTTGGCCAAACTAAAGAAGTTAATGAAAACCAGAGGTGCAATGTTTATCTAAAATGTTGAACTGCTGTTTCTTCAGTAAACTTTCATCAGGAAGATATCTCCGGCAAAGGTTAAAATGAGGGTGCAATTATTTTTGCGATAACGTTGCGAGCAGTAGACATGACATTCGGTTCAGAGATTCATGAACGTTGGAACCGCATTTACGAGAACGCAACCGAGCACGATGTCATGCGAAAACTAGGTTAGGTAATTTATATCGTCCATTTCGTTAGATGTCCGCGTTGCGTCTTACCATGTTTCCGTTGCAGTACTCAAATCGACATTACTTTGGTCGTTCGCGTTTTTATTTTCGATGCAGAACGCTATGCTACCGAGAACTGGGTTTTCCATTGACCGACAAACTTGATGGAAGTTTTTCATTTGTTTACAAGTAGCACTGTTAGTTGCAACGTGTGTCTGCAGCACGACGAACGAGTCGTCAATTTTTATTATTCTTCGCGTGTGATCACTAACACGGTAGAAAAAATATAAATATAAAATTTTTATATTACAATCTATTTTCTCACACTATGCGCTCGTACATACACAAATATAAAGTTATAACCTTGTAAGCTGTAGACCGTAGACCATGTTCGGGCAACTGACTGTTCACGAGCACCGATGCGACGGGCGACGCGACGCGACGCAAATCACTATCACACTATATACTGTATTTACACTTCAGGGGAATACGTCTTCTTATACTAATACTACTTAAAATTTAAGGCTAAAGTTAGGACGACATATTTCTCCTTTACGGTTTGAGTGATTTAGCATGCTAATGGAGATAGCGGTCCTCGAAAGTAAAAAAAAAACTACAATACACTTCACAAAAAATTGTCTATTGACATAATGTGCACATGTTTGAAAAGAAAGTACACACCGTATTGATTGAGGAATTCGAACCCAATAGCTTGTTTCATTCGTCTATGGAGGGTTTAGTTTCATTCAGGATATGTGCCGTTTTTGCGGACAATATGCTACCAAAAGAAGGGGGCGGTCGTCGCGGCGTGGTGCGTCGCAGTATAGCGGTAGATAGCGATATAATTAAACAGTCTCTCCTAAATGTTATAATACGCGCAATTTGCTTGAGAAACGCGCGTGCGAAATTACGCACGGTTCGCAGTGGTCGTGGCGTTCTCAGCGCGCTGCAAAGGGAAAATTAACGAAATTTCATTTCCTCGAATTCAAGCGATACAAGGCGCCGCGCCGCGGACTCGATGAAGTCGAGCTGCTGCTGCTGCTGCTGCGAGCTGCACAGCCCGGCGACTTCTATTTGCCGTTCGAGGCAGTTATTACATCGTTATTCCGTCGCCATGTCCAACAACGCCGTATTAAATTCCCATACTGCATTGTTTCCATAGAACTCCGCTTACTAACAGTAGGGTCCACCAACATTGCCCGGACGCTATTATTTTTATTGATAGGTCGGGCCGGGCAGGTTACTCTCGAGAATGAAATTTCTCCTCCTTCTCAGACAAGTTTATCCGCAATTATAGTTTCCTTTTCTCCGACAATTTTATGAAGATTTTCTACCACTTGCGAGGACACGGAAGAGATTTCAAGAAAAGCACTGTATTTTCGGTTTTTAATTCATTTCTAATCAATTAATTTCATTTTGGTTTGTTCTTTTTTATTTTCATTTATTTTGACACAAAAAGCTTACATTTATTTCTATTCTGCTTTGTTTCGACGTTTCATTTTTGGCAACTTTCTTGTATCGTTTCTGGGGTTGGCTTCCGCGTCTTCTTCTATTTACTTCCTGGGTCTCTACCGTTATTTCCCTACAGATTCACATTTCCCTAAATTGTCAATAAAAATAGAACAGATAGAATAGAGCTCGTACAATAGTGCTCGCTTAAATGCAAATGCAAAGCTTAGGACTCGAAAGTCAAATTCAAATAAATGGTTCAAATAAAGAAAATTTTAAACTCGGTAATTTTTGTCTTACTCTTACAAACGTGGTAGCAGCGAATTGTTAAGATTCTTCCGATCAGGACGAGTCCAAACACGATATAAATCGTTCTACTTTCATAGACTCGACACATAATATTCATACGTATCTTAATTTTGTTATTTACACTAACGAGTCTATAAAACTAGTCCGATTTACGTCGTGTTTGGATTCATACTAATCAGAAAAATCTCAACAACCCACCGGTACTATGTTCGAAGGGGTTGAAATTTTCTTTATCGCATGACTACCCTTCTTCTTTATTAGCCTTATTCTCCTTGTCTACTCGGATAAGGCTCCGTCGAGAGCTCGAGGCACTAAAAGGAAGGGGAAGAATGGGTGGTGCAAATTGAAGCGTTACAGATTTCGTGAAATTTAGACGGGCACTGTTCATTTTCGCGAACGCTTCGGATGCTTCTAGAAAATATATCGAACGTACAATTTCGCAGCGGGAAAACAGTGAACAGCTTCGGGTTAATTTTCGAAAATTTTCCCTCGCAAGGGAAGAGAACAATTTTCTGAATGCTCCGCCCTCGATTTTATATCGGTCAATCGTTAAATCGGTAAGTCGTGAGAGGGTGAGTTCGCTTTACTACGGGAACAACCTCGAGAGCACGGTCAGTTAATTCCGAAACGCGGAGCCTAAGCGGAGGAGGTTGCAGCGTTCCCCGGGAGCGGGAATGCGCACCGGGGCTTAATCAAATTCAAGATTAAACTTTGGAGTTTCGTAAGTCGTTCCGCGCCAATATTTGTCGGGGAGCGGTTTTAATTTCCATAAGTACCGTAATCTCCAAGTTTCCCCTACCTTTTTGCCTCTCCTCCACGTGTCCGTGCGCATTTGCTAATATCGTTAATAACACGTGTTCGCGGACATGACTCCGTGCTCGTCCAATGCCTAACGAAATATTACAATTTTTATTAGAACGCTTATCTACACGAACAACGCGTTTCATTCGAATAGCTTACACTTTGTGTATTTGTATTTACTTGTAACGTGAACAAGTCGTAATAACGGGGGACAAATAAAAGAGAATCGTTTTCTGATTCGTGATCGTACATACAGGGTGTCCCGCATAGAATGGACAACCGATTATCGAGTAATTCTACACTCAAAAGTGAGACGAAACGAAAGAATCAAAAACCAGTTTACAGATCCGTCGGATGTTATCGCTTTATTTCTTTGTAGTATTTATGACAGATATCACTTCTTGCGGGATAATCACGCTTCAATCCACAGTTTCCATTTTTATTTTCGAAAGCGTAAAGCGATCGATATTGCCAGGTTAACTCTGCCCAAATAGAGAGCATCTGTTTCCATCCTGAATTTAAAAAGATTCGAGGGACTTGTCCCCCTATTACTTCTTCGGGAATCCAACCTAAATCTCTTGTTTCTATATCGTCTTGGCAAAATATATTTCATGGGGGGGGGGAGGACTGTTTGTAAGATCAGTTGGGGACAGTAATATTTTACGGTGCATTTGTAAATCGGTCGTAACAGTACATCTGATTAAATTCTTTGCGCTATAAGGCGCACCTGGTGCCCGATGAAAGATCTCCGTAAAAATGAAATGAGCAGCAAAGAAATTGCCGTTACGCTAGATTTATATTCGTACACGTTTAAGTCGTATTTTTTTCTTCCTATACGTGTTCCTCTATAAATTTAAATAACAAGAAAAAGAAAATGTGGAAATATGCACGGTATTACGAGCGAAATAGATTTTCACGTTTCGCAATATTAGCTTTAACGTCGACGCGAATACGAAATGGGAATGATTATGTTATTGAAAAACCGAACGCGATAGATCTTTTCGTTGTGACAAGTCCTGCGGCCGCATGAAAGCGATAGAACCTTGCGGTATACCTAATAATATCTGTAACTCGAGTAGCAGTAACTCGAATCGATACTGGTGCAGCGTAAAATAACATCGACGATGCGGATAATAGTGAAACGTAAGACAGTAATTCACGTCGTTTAAAGAGCCGTCTAATTTTTTGCCTTATTGAAACTGAACAACAAGATTGTTTATCGCGACTATGGAACTTTCTACATGATTTTCAGATTCAAAATTCGAAACCGTACAAGTTGTTACGGTGCCTCAATCGATGAGATAAACTTTTGTAATTACGAAACCTAAAAGTTCAACATAGTATAACAAGAAAAAAATTTGAAGAGTATAAAAATAAGTACAAAGTATAAATCACTCGCTTATCCCTTATATTAGTATAAATTCAAAAATTTCCAATCAATAAATCAATATTAATCGATATTTCAATAAATTTTTATTGCTCATCACCTGCTAAACTAAATTGGAAATTGAAGTAGTTCGGTCCATTTGTGAAAAAGTTGTTCACATTTAAAGTGTACGCGAGCGATTATGCGAGTCATTGTGCAGGTTAATACCTAATGACATGAAAGTTATTTCTGCGTACAGAGAATTGCGGCACAGGTAAGAGTTAATCTAACATTTGTTTTCTGAGCGAGCAAACGAATAATCGTAATCGCTGGAAGACGAAGAGCACTTGAAGCGAAAATTAATATGACGGTTCTTCACGCGGAAGTTTTTTTTCCACCGAGGAATTCAACCGAAAACTGTGTTAATAATGCACGGGGAACGAGTAAGTTCACGAAAGCGCGAAAGTAGCTGTAATTATTCGAAATTTCGACGCAATTGGGGACAGAAGCGTGGGGCGAAGAACGGTGGTAGAGGGAGATAGTGGATAATTTCGGTTCTCGCGCGACAAAACATCGCGGTCGACCCTTTGCGTAATTGGCGGCACACTGCTGTTTATAGCGCCACAACGAACCGTGTGGCCAGCATTACGTACGACCATGCACACGCGCACTCACACGCGCGCACGCACACGCTCGCGAGGACCGTCCACCGTGCGCTGATATACCGTCGGTTTCCGCTCTAGCCGTGTATTTATGCAGTTGCAGACGTTCCTGCACGCCCGAGGTAAACACGTGAACCGCGGTTCACGCAGTTCACGCGAATACCGCGAAGATACGTGACACTCCCAAACTAAAACTGCCTCCCCTCCCCGCCCCTTCCCTTCACTCGCCACTTTTCATCTAATACGCACGTATCGTGTAAATAAGTTAAGTTATGAAAATTAGTGGCCTGGAACATTTATACTTCTTACAATTATACTTCTAATTCTGAATATAAATCATTTGGCATAACAGACACGAATAATGGTGATGAAAATACACCGAGCCAGCAACACGTGTGCACCACGTTGCACCCGATACACGGTTTGTATTCCGGTGAATCTACCCATCTATTTCTCGAACGAACTGCTAGGTAAACGAATGCAAAATCAGGGAGTTATTGGTAGAAAAAGGGATGCAAAGAGCGAGAAACTGGAGTGTACACCCGAGAAACCTGGAAAGAGAGAAACAGAGAGCAGAGAGAAGAGAAGGGGAGAGGTGAGAGGGGGAGAGAGAGAGAGAGAAGTGAAGATAAGGGCAAGAGAGAGGATATTCAAACACTGATAAGAGACTCAATTATCGAACTATCACAGGGAGGCTCGTTCCGTTTGCATTTCCAATTATTTGCTGGGAAACGGTCTGCCAATACCGGGTACTCTCGATAACGCTGCCCTCTCGCTTCTCGGACCGCCTCGCCGGCTTTCCACAATCTCTTTCCCACTTTCCCGCTGTTCGCAGCGTTCTCGCTCTGTGACAATCCATCTGACTTGCTCGCACCACGATCCTCTTCCCCTCCCACTCCCTCTCTCGACCTCCCGTCCTCTTTCGCCCCGCCCCTCTCCGTGCCACACTATGCCGCGTGTTGCTCGCTATTCCCTGAGGCATGTGACTTGCACACACACACACGCGCGCGCGCGAGCGCACTCTACGTTCAGGGAAAATGGCATATAATTACAGCGAATCAGATTAGCGATTTGTAATTGCACGCGTCAAGAGAGATTAACGGATCGAATTCGTAATTCACCAGGCGTCGCCTGTCCACGGTGAACTTTTTACGGGTAGAGGCTTCTGGGTAGCTACACAGGCTAGTATGTGCCATTACACAGTACGCGTTCAACTAACAGCTACTCGAACTTTTCGATACTTGAACCGATAAACTAACACCTTCCGTAATATTTGGCAATTTAGTTTTTACACGGTCTACAGTTGGAAGTATAATACCGTACGGTCAAAAAGTGGAATAGCACAGTGTTGATATATGTCCCAAATGCCTAGCCGATAAAAGTCCCAGAACTATCCCCACTACCGCGGGCTACAGTGAGGGGTCACGAACAGAAACCTCTAGGGCACCGCTATACTTTTCTTTGTTTGGCGTGGATCAAGTAATGTGTACCAAGTAATGTAAAGTAGATTTTTATAATTTTTAAACAATTTTTTTTTATTCCTACGACGTTTCTACCTGGATTCTCGTAACCTATGCCGACGACAGAATTTACAATGAAGCGTACGCTTGTTAAGAATATCACTTTTTTTGTCATTGCGCAGCGGGGAGTTTACTGTATCGATTGAATTAAATTGACGGTCATCAACGGGGATCATAAATTTGACAGTCTGTAATTCCTTTGGTTGGGCGGAAAGAGTTCGTCAACGAGAACGATCGGTGTATCCGTGACGGTCGTTTTGTTGCGTTTACGATGACCCACGAAATAACCGACGCGCTCTCGTGACAACGGTACCGGGGTAAAAAGAACGTTCGATTGACCAATGAAATGCAGAGATTATCTGAAATGTCAGGGTGAAAAAAAGAAAAAAGTAATATGGATCGGTGTTCGCGTTAGCACGCGAATGTCTCATACCCGTCGGCATGCATTGCCGAGCAGGAGGAAGTTTGCAATCTGCAGAATTTTCTCTGTCCTCGTTACTGATGAAATAAGTGGACAGACCGACCTTTAGCTGAGATAAGTACAGGGGTTCTTGCGTGAACGCTCTATACCGCAGCGCACTGTGATTAATTAGTTGAACGGACATTGGTGTTCGTCTTAAGTACCTTCTGACTGCTTCTAACAGCTTTCTATAGCTCATATTATATTTGCTCCCCATGAATTAGCGAGCCTAGGATTAGTAACCATTAAACCTCGTCAGATGCACAGTCAGACACAGTCGCGTGTATAACGAACGTTAGATCAGTTTTCCACAGAATTGCTCTACAATAAAGATTCTATCGTGTGTGATGCAACACTTGACGCTCGCTTATTTGCTTTTTTATTTGTCCTTAGAAAGCTAGAATAATACGTAGTTTTCGGGAGAGAATTAGATATACATTTCCGCTCATAAGTCTTAGGACAGTGATCATATTTTCGTATTCAACTTTGTAAAAACGAAATAATCGTTGAAGAATGCGAACAAATTTTTTCCCATTTAAAGGTTAAACACGTCAAAGAAACGATGCTGCTCTCATATACCAAAATCTTACTAAAAAGTAAAAAGATATATTTTTTCTTCTCTTGGCATGCGCGTGATTAATTTTTTCATACTTTCTGTTGTTATATTATTCCATTCTCGTTCCAAAATATTCCATAATTATTGCTGAACATACGAGGATACTTGTATTAGGTAGTTGATACAGTTAAGAGTTCGTAATCTATACGAAATACCAGAGTTTTACTAAGAGAACCAGAGGTGTCCTAAGACTTATGAGCGGGAGTGTACATATTCAAAATATCAAGTAGGTAATTAACCCTTAGCACTCGAATGGCGACTGTAAGGCGCCATTAAAATTTCCTGTATCATTATTCAAAATATTTTTTACATTATTAAATTTGTTTGTATTTAATAAATTACTAAAGATTTCAATACTGTACGAGTAAATTGTAACATTTTCGTATATATAGCATGAAAAATTATATATAGAAGGGAAATATTCTAGGTCGGAAAAAAGGTTTCGTTTTAGAGTGAAAATGGCTTCGAGTGCAAAGGGTTAAAATAGTATTTATCTAACAAATATATTTTAAAAATTCGTCAGTGGGGAGTTCGACCGACACGCACGTTCGTTAGCAAGATTCTACTTGAACTAAACGTAGGTACATATACGTTCTTTGTAATAATATAAATTGAGCTTTATGCAATACGGAAATGTTCGAGAAAGCATTAACGAGGGTCGAGGAATCAGAGGAGAGACGGGAGACGCGGAAATATTTTCACTTTCGGTGGAGTTAAAAATCATGCAGAATTACGTCATCGCTGCACCGAGCGCGATTTGTCGGGGCCAGTTAAGAGGAGCGAGCGAACAGAGCGAAAACGGGAAGAATGAGTCGAGCAGGGAGCGAGAGATCCCAGGGGTGTACGATGATCGATTGAAACGTTAACGAAATAAAGCGGCGCGTCAGTCGCCGCGGAATCCGTCGTCCTCTTTCTGCCCTCTTGCGCGTCCGCTCGGCGGTGATTAAAATTCGCGTAGGGGAAAAGCGTAGGCGGTTTGCGGACGCCAACGCGGACGCCAACGCAACGGAACGCTGGACGAAAAGTCAGTGTCGTACACTGCTCTACTGACTATGCTGCTCTCTGGCTTCACGCTGCTCCACGCTGCTGCATATCGCGTTGCGTCGCACCCCTCCACAGGGCCACGGGACATTAATCATGCGAACTGACAGGGAGTGACATCAAACGCGAATTTACAGCAGCAGGGGTAGAGAACCGTTCGATTTCATGGGGAATGGACTGGGCAAAAATTTGTCAACCGATTCTTCCTGCCTTCTCTCCGACAAGAGATTCGTTATTGCCTATTAAATTCGCGCGATAAGGCGATCCACTTTGCAAATAGATTCTCGCGTATATCAATCAATAAACATTCCAATTGTCACGATACGAGAGAACACGCATATTGCCTCACATACAGGGTGTTTAGTAACTGGTGCTACGAGCGAAAAGGGGGTGATTCTACATGAAAGAATAAGTCGAAAATATAGAATAAACATTTTTCGTTTGAGGCTTTGTTTTCGAGAAAATCTGTCACTTTGAAGATCTGTCAGGTTTGTGTGCTTTAGTATATGCAGGAAGTAGATTTGGTTGGTCATGATCAGACAACTGCGTCAGACAATTCCTATCGAATAGCATGCATGCATGCATATTAACATCAGCTCATTACAATAGAATAAACGGCGCGCACATAAACTTATTTCATAATTTACAATGTGTCCAATGTAACTTGTTTTGCGTTGACTCGTTTGTTCCGTGATATCAGGCTCAGTGATGTTACGAATGAAAATGTTCATTGTCATTCTTTGAAAATCGCGATGTAATGAAATACGCGGATCGACGAATGGGTTGTATTTCGCGAAATGAGAAAACGATCGTGGTCCTAGGAGAGAATTATCGCGTCAGGCAGAATCTGGTAAAAGGGGGGGCATTCGATGGTCGGCGTGCGTGCGACCTGGCGCGCTTTATCGACGTAAAATTGCACACTGCGAAAGCAAAGTTAATATCTGGCCTAATACGCGGCGCGGCGGCGAAGAATAAAGCGCTCCACGCTCGACCGACTTTTTTATCGCGCCTCGATCTCTCGGCCCTCCCTCGCCATCGATAAAGCCCGACCGCGCGACTCCTCGAGAGCCGAGTTTTCACGAGACGCGCGCGACGCGGTTAGGTGCACGCGACTACGCGACCCACGAGAGGCAAAGCATACTCGTTTTTCGGAATCGAAAGCGTTTCTCAGCTCGAGAGTACCAACCCCCTTCCACACCCCGCTCTCCCATGTATTTTGCCACTTCTAACCCAATTTCGACGGTAAAACTATCGAGAAGTATATTTCGTTTCATTACTCGTCGATCGAGGCACGGTGTATAGCGGTCATTTGCGATTCTTCGTTTAACCCTTTTGTTCATAACCGGAAAAGGCTATAGCCTTTTTTGCCATAGAGAATTCCGAATCATTATATATTAGGTTTTCCGAAAAGTTCTTTCCGTTTTTTTAACAGGTATTATAAATTGGATCAAACAACCTGACATTTTTTGAGCAATTAGAAGAATTGGTTTTCCAAATGATGTGCAAAAAAGATTTTGACAAAATTGCAATTGCTAGGAATTATAAGAGCAAATAAAAAAGGCACTTTCGAAAACTTTTTTATTTGAGCCTGTAATGAAAATTTAAAATATGCATTTTGTAGATCTATGTTAATTATAAACATACTGAAAATTTCATCGAAATCGGTTGATGCAGATAAAGATGTTAGAATTTGTGGATTTGAAGCGAAAAGTGACCAAAAGTCACGATTTCTACCATTTTTAACTACTCGTAGCTCATGTGTATATTAATCGATTTCGATGAAATTTTCAGCATGTGTATAATTAACATAGATCTACAAAACTCATATTTTAGATTTTCACTACATACCAGTTAAAAAAACGGAAAGAACTTTCCGGACAACCAAATACTATACTAATGTGACTGCGAGGATTAGGAAACTTTTTTCAGCAAGATTAGTATCAACGTTTATTTATTCAACTTATTCTCGCTTCGTATCGTCCGGAGATTGCATTCAGGAGCCGCGATACCATCGGCTAAAAGTCTCGCCCTCATTCTCGCAGCTTACAATTCGTAACTTATAAGCCAAAGAATAAAATAACGACAGTGCGGGGTATGAAGGGGAACGGGGCGAAGGGTAGGGGAAACGTGGTAAACTGGATAGTAATAAGGGGGCGACTAATCTCGGTTAAGAAGAGTAAATAATCAAGCGGAGTGAATGACTGGCAATTTAATCAGACGCTGGCCAAGATTTTGAATTAAACCAGGGTACCCATTTAATCTGGATAGCAAATTCCAGCTCTGCCCGGCTGCTAATTCCCCGGGAAAAATTCATTTTACATTTTTAATTTCTTATTTCGGCTCAATTCGTCCGTTCGCTCGCCATTTACCATCCACCGTTCCCGTTTCATCCAACCCTTTCCGACGAAACATAATACTTTATCAAGAGTGTCCGAGACTCGACGAAAAACTGGAATCACTGTGCTTCTCGTTTCTGGGTCACCGGGTAGATGAATTACGGGTCGGTTGAATGATAAACGGAAACTCGTGTCGTCGGCAGTTTTGTCAGTCGCAGCTTTCTAAGTATGCGATTTGTCGGTTCGGAGAATTTTGTCTTCTCTTGGAAGAGTTTTACAAAATTTCGAGCCAATGCATTATACAGCATTCTCTTCCATGGTGTCGTATCCTCGGGGCTCTGGAGTCTCTAAATTCGTGACGCCACAGTTTAACCAGTTAAGTGTGTTTGACGACTATATCCGTCATGGAGATGTGGCAGAATTTTGTGTCATGACGACTATATCCGTCATGCGTAAAATTTTGTTACAATTTGATATTTAAATTGTAATTCTGGCGAAAACTAAATTATATTCGTCAATTTTAATATGTTTAAAATTGTTTACAGGTCAAGACGAAATGAAACAAACAAATGAAAATTATAAATAATTTCAGTTGGATTTATAACTTCCTGAGAGCTACTCGTCATCGCTTGATTATCGGGACACACACTGGTGGGCGCTTTGCAAAGAGATCGCCACAGTTAACTGGTTAAAAGGCTGCTTGTCGACTACAACGCGTCAATGCAAATACAAAAGTTCTGTGTTTTTCATTCGTCTTTCACAGAACTTTCACCAATGTGTTTGCGAGATTTTTCTGATCGAAATGAGTCTAAACACGGTATAATTTGGACCATGTTTACTTATTTAAAGCGTGATCGTAACTCGATATAGGTAAACATGATCGAGACTCTGACGAGTTTGGTCTTTTTTTAACCAGGGAAATCTCGCAAATCTATCAAACTTTCTCGCACAAGTGGAACTAAAAATGAATAAATGAGTAGTTCGCAATTAACGAAACTAACAACGTCTTGTTCAGACAGGATCACGCTTCGGCAATGGTGGAAGCGAACGCGGCACCGGGTCTTTGAAGTGTCGCGTTTACATTGCTCGCTATCGGAGGGACACGAAGCGAATCAGGTGTTTGCGATGCTCACATTCGGAATGTTGGAAACGAATTTTTCCCGCTGCACGTGGTGTGGGTCCCCTGCGCTAGGTCGTTAAAGAGTTTATACCGATCGCTTATGCAGCAGTGGAGGAACATGATGCATTACTAATTTTGATTTTTACTGTTTTCCTAGAAGAAATGCAAGGAACGACAGGAAATGAAAATAAAGAACCAACGAAAATGAAAACACTACAGTGGTACGCTGTACAGTGGTTACTCGAGATACGTCCGCAACACGTTTATAGCCAGGGACATATATCGGATAGGAGGTACTAATCCACGCTTTTTCACAGTGTTTTACAAGAGTGTAGTAAGAGGTACGACTGCGAATTCTTCGCGGAAACACATAACGGAAGAAGTTTCTTCGTCTCTAAATGAATTATTAATTCGATTGGAATGCGAGCGGCGTAGATAACATCGTCAAGAACCAGAAACAAGAACAGATAAGGACAGGCGAGGGGGACGCGGGTGAGAAGCGTACAATTATCGGCTGGTACTATCGTCGTCTTGCTGAACGTACCGCCGGCGCGACGATAGAATTGCTTGAAGATCGTAAACAATCGGGACTCGTTACCAGAACGGTAACTCGATAGCCGTCTCTTAATGAGCGTTTTTAGCGCGTTCCTGAAGGAAGTATTTGCACAAAACTGTGCAGCTAATCGAAGCTTAATTAAATAAAGAAGGACGAGGTACGGGGTAAGAATGAAAACAAACGAATAGCCAGGTAAATACGACGTTAACGAGGCCTTTGTTTGGTCCTACGTTACCGGGAGATCGATATTTTTTATTTCAAGGAATGATTAAACTGGCTCATTCTCGCTGACGAACTACTAGTTTCAGAATTTCAGAACTTGGTCAATTCTGAATTAACTCGAACACTCTACCTAATTGCAAAGCACTCTACAAGCAAGGTTAATGCATTTGCATGAATTTATGTAGTCTTTTCTCGATATATGTCGCGAATGCCTGGCTGATAGCATTCGCAGAACTATACCTCACGAGGGGCCTCAAATACTGGTAAAATAAGACTAGACTCGTTTATCCGAACTAAACGGGGCAATATGGTTATCCACATATTAGAATATGTTATATACTATACTTTCAATTATTTTCAGTAAAATTTATATGAACATAAAACAGAATGTGGCGCATCTCTCCCAAATGACCCGACTTCAAATATAAGTTTCAAACGAAACGTTTGTCGGCCACAGTATCGAAAGGAAAAATCTGCGATTGCAAGTAAACGTTTTAACGCCAATAAATCCCGGATCGAATGGATTTCGCGAAAGGTTGCAGTCGAACGCAGTCTCCTCGGCGCCTCGGATCCTCGGTTTTACGATTTCCCGGTATGTATACTCGGTTCGCGCTCTGCTCTTAGAGACAAGAAGACACGAGGGCAAGGAGGCAAGGAGGCAAGCGAACGGGCGAGGCGTGGGAAGTGTAGGTGGTCTCGGGCAACGTCTGCCCCTCGATTTCTGCGGACGATAACGGGCCGTTGACTCTGCTCCACGTGCACGGGAGCAGAAAGGGCACCGAGGTGCCGGCCGGGTGAGAATTCGGCGCCTAATTTGGGAAGGTTCGCTCCGAGGGTCGTGCTCGAAAGGGCGACCCGATAGAACCAGATAACGCGAATCGTGAGCGCCCGCCTACTCATAACCCTTCCCACGATCTTCTTACAGATCACGGAGTCATTATCTTCGAGGACATTTTTTTTTACTTGGAACACCGGTTTTTATCCTGGTTCGAATGTTATGCGAAACTGTTGTCGACTCGGAATCCGAGGAATTTGACCGGAGGCCGGCGGTCAATATTTTAATGAAACTTGGAATTTTGTGCACCATTCGTTGCGGCTGCATTGCAAATCATTTCCATCCGCGGGTTCATGTTTCTCTACAACTATTGCACAACGAATCCATCGTTATCCTCACTGTGAGGAATTCTTCTATAGAAAACTTTCTGTCTGACCTGTGTTAGCGTTCGCTTGGATCCATCTGCTACCAAGATGTACCAAAAGTATTTCCAAAATGTTTCTTACCTGAAACAGAAAGAGAAAATGTGCGTGTTACCGATAAAGTTGCTTAAGGGAGGGAGGCGAAGATATAAAATAAAAATATTTTCCGAAGCAGTAAACGTAACTGTCTTCTCGATATTTACTGCAGGAATAATATTAGCTTTTTCTCTTTGAAATGTTTTTCAATAGAAGCGTTAATGTTTAAAAACAGCTTGAAAGAGGTATTTAACTTAGTTCCCGCCGCGGCGTTTGTAAATCTCCAATTTAATTTTAAGTTGTACGACGTCATGGATTATTCAAAGAAAACATAATAATTCATCTCACAGAGCAATTTACAGTTCCGGGCGAATTTCTTCGGGGGCCACGGAAGGTAAGAAGGGAACATTGAAAGTCAGGACGCAGTATCGCGCGAAAAACGATCTTCGTGTATCGCTAGGTGACTCGGCAGTCCCAGCACGCTCGTCCGTGTTCGCCGGAGAAATCACGAAGGCCACGCAGAAAGAAGCAAACAAAGAAAGAAATAAGTTTATCGCGCACCACCGCGCACCACCGCGCCGCGCCGGCTGTACGTTCCGCTTTCCGGCGGGAACCAGGAAAATATAATTCGAGTCGACGCGGGATAACCATACGTTCGCCTGACGTCGCGTGTACGTGGGATCATGTTAACTCCGAGTCCTGTCCAATTTCTGAGAGAGCGGTTCCGGAGGAACGGAAGTATTTTCGAGGATTGAATTCGTAAATTTTTAACACTTCGTCTGTGTTAGCCGGATTAGATCTCATTGTAACAACTCAACGAGATTATCATAATCTGCTTAAACATACCAAGCATAGCGTACTTTCTATTTCTACAAATCATGGTATCACAGTACCGAGCACAGTACACAATGACTTTATTGAAAAAAGCTTTATTCTATGATTAAATGATTATTCTATGAGGTTGTACGGATTTCTGCCTGAGGGCGCTCGACAAATTACCGGTTTCCGATTTTTTTTTGTTCTTTAACTCTGTGCCCTGAATTTGATAAATCTGAAAAAATGATATGTTAACAACCATAACCAGATGCTAAAACCGTAAAAATATAAAGTTGTTTGTGTTTGTTTTATCTTTTAAAATTCGGTTCCGAACGAGCTCTCTCTCGAGTTACTTGGCCCCTCACTGGGTATACCCCGCGGCAGTGGAGATAGTTCCGGGACTTTTATGGATTCGGGACATATACAGAGTAAACACTGTACTTAATATATGCGATACACATTGCGTTGTGTCTACAACAATAGTACGAATCTAGTGAACTCGTAAAACCAACGGGGTAACATCGTTCGTTGCTAACCGAAATTCTTAAAGAATCGAGTGACAGGTTCCAGCAGCAAGTTTGCACGCCAGCTTGCATCTTTCGCCGGTGGAAAAAGTTGGGCCTGGAAGGAACATGGAAGCGAAAGGAACGAAAGAGGATGCAGAGACAAAATCGGGATAACTTTATCGGTTAGTATCGCGGCGTGGTACAGCCGCAGCTGACCCAGGTATTATTTTCGCAGAGGGCACGGGATGCGAACGGTCGACGGTCGTCGGAGCAACGGCATCACGTTTTTATCGAAACGATGCGACGCGATGGCCGGAGGCGTCAGCGTGTAGCGGTCAGGTAAAGAGGGTCTGGCGTATACGTGAGCACGGACCAACGAGTCCAAGCCCCGTAACAAGAGGCGCGATGTGATTTGTGAGCGGCTGAACCGCTTCACCGTGATTCCCATCATTCCGTGATGCATCGCTGCGGCACGCATCTGATGACACAGCTACCTCGCTTACGTGCCTGTCTATTTCTGCCTGCATCACTCGGGGACATGTGTTCGCGCTTCTTGATGCCAGTCTATGCGAATAGAGACGATTAACCCTTCACGCTATATACAAGCGGCATAGCACTTTTACTTACTGGGCCCAATGCCGCGGCAAAAATCAAATTAATTAATAATATAAATATTCTCCTTTCTATACTTGATAGAAAAATAATGTTGAGTCCACACAGTTTCCCTTTGTATGAAAAATTGGACCTGGAGGGAAGTAAACTTGAAATACTCTCTTTCGAACCGTTAAGGTTTAACGGAGAAGTTTTGCTCCTGTCCTGTTCGCGAGAATTTCGGTGCAGGCTCCTACACTGAATCTAAATTGAACAAGATTTAGCCCCCTCTTGTTTCCGCCTATACACAAAATTGAAAAATCCCTTGCAACCGAAGTAACCACAGCTATTTTGAAGGAAACTTCAAGAAACGGAGTTTCGAGATGATACAAAAACAGCTTAAAACTGCAAACTGCATGTTTTTATTCTTAAGCCGCGAACTCGTCAAACTGGCCGTGTTATTATTCTCGGGTGTTTATTCAACGTACACGTACCACTGATCCCCTCCATATGTTTATAAACGGTGAACGATTCTCTATCTGGCGATAATTACGCGACCCCATGAAACGTCATAAATTTCCCGTGAAATTTGCCATTTGCGCCTGACCTTATCTCATCGAGCTCTCATATGTTCGTCTGCTCTCTCCCTCCCACGCGGACACGTCTCCTCACTCTGCTGCCCCCTCCCACCCCCACCCCCCGATCCCCGCAAATCGCGGTTTCCATTTGCGTACACACATGTGCAACGTGCACGCGTAATGTGTGTCGATGTTTAAACCACGCGGTAAGCCTCGAGGGTAATTAGACTGCGTCGCGAATGAGACAGTACGGAAAATTGAGGTATCGAACAATACGATGATCACGCCCTGGCTTGTCAGTATGTCCGTCCGTTTGTCTGTTCATCCGTCTGCTTTGCTCCGTGCAATTTCTCTATTATCACCCCTGCGCATCGAAGGCGGCTCTCGAGCGTCAGAATTTCACGTGCACGTTCGTCTTCTGCACGAATCGATAAGGCTCGATCGAAGAATTTGCGAATCGAAGGGTGTTCTCCGTTGCTATCTGTTTCCGAAATGCAAAAGATTTTTATCGTCGTTGCATTTGTAGCCAGTAAACTTGGGATTGTATTTCTCACGAAAACGAGTAGGTGCGATTAAAGATGGTGTAAAGATTCTAAGAGGCTTTGAGAGCATTAATATACACTGCCGCTCATAAGTCTTAGGACAGTGAAAATATTTGTATTCAACTGTGTAAAAATGAAATAATCGTTGAAGGATGCGAACAAATTTTTCCTTATTTAAAGGTTAACATGTCAAAGAAAGGGTATAATCAAAAATCTTACCAAGAAGTAAAAAAATATATTTTCTTTTCATCGAAGAATCCGCCACGTTTCTTTAATAACAGTTTCCACTATCCTTGGCATCCGCGTGATCAATTTTTCTCATACTTTCTGTTGTCATATTATTTCGTTCTCGTTCCAAAATTTTCCTTAATTGTGTTTTCGAAGCAGGACAAAAGAGAGTTCCGCACCTGTCTCTGTCCAGTTCATCCCCTAATTTTTCTATGGGATTCAAATCTGGTGATTGGGGTGGCTATTTCATAATTTTGTAATGAATTATTACGTTGAAGTTCTAATTACTACTGAACATATGAGGATATTTATATATTATGTAGTTGATACACTGAAAGGTTCGTAATCTATACGAAATACCAGAGTTTTACTAAAAACCAGAGGTGTCCCAAGACTTATGAGCGGGAGTGTAGATGATTTTCACTACATTAAAATTGTTAGTGAAAAGTATATATATATTCAGCTGTTACGTCTTGCAATTGATGCGCAAACTTTTTCTTTTGCATAAAGATCCAGTAATCAGGTTCGAGTGTGATTTCTTCATCTATGCCTCTATGGTCAACAATCAGAAGCAATCGATACTTTACATGAGATTATCGCATATCGTTCGTTCAAATTGTAAATGTAACGTTACTTGAAAAATAGTGCCAAGTTGAAGATACGTGTGCCGTATGTTTCGGACAATTATCGACACTGTTAATTGTTAGCCACGAGTAGGAACTAGAACCTCTCCTAGGGGTTAATGCGAAAATACCGGCCGAAGCTGTCGTTCTGCAAACAGGAAACTATTTCCAGTCCAAGGCAGACCACAAGTTTCCACCCGTATATTCCGGCGCGGCGTGACGCCACGTTGCGTGGCGTGGCATGGCGCGGCATGGCGCGGCGCGGGCGTTTTGATCGAAGCTCGTGATCGTCAACTTCTCCACCGCTTTAACGGCCACTCGCGGGGGCGAGAGAGAAATACCGGAGACGTCGTGATTACCCGCATGGGGTACAGAACTGCAAGAAAACACAATATTGTCCCGGGGCTACGCGTACAACCTGTACAACCTTAATGGATACAACGGCATCGCCGCCGTAGACACGTTTTCCTTCGAACTAATGCATTTTCCCTTCCTCTTACTTCGCTTTCGCAGCCCCGGCTTCTCTTCGTTTCCGATCGCCACACGAGTTATGAATTCCCGCGATAGGTTACAAAACTGAAGCTCGAATTAACCCATTTTCATCGTAAGGAAATATGAAAAGAAGGCCTTTATCAGCAAACTTTATTTTTTTTTTACTATATATTTAAGTACCAAAATGACTACAAACGAAAGAACTTCATATTTCAGCATTATAAGAAAAAATCAGAATTACTACCTTCATCTCCAACAACACCCTCCGTTTCTATCGTTGAAATAACGAATAATGACAGTGACCAGGAAAATTGAACGCTAATGATGCAAATGGGTTAATATAACCGAAAGAAAGTAGTAGAGCAGTGCACTGCGAACAATGCATTCGTATGCAAAGAATGAAGATATTTATACACTTCCACTCGCGTGAACGTGAACATTTAGAAAAGGTCACCTAACACGTAAATCGCATGACATTTATGTCTATTTGTGAATCGAATGCGTAGCTGGTGAATTTTCGAAATCGTTTCGTATGCAATAATTTTGTTGCGTACAGATTCATTTATTTTTCCACGCAGAATTACCATGCGATTTTAATTTGAAACTGCGTTTGAAAAATCATACATTTTCCTAAAATAACATCGAATTATTCCTACCAAGGAATCGCGCAGCGTCGGCAGGCAAAATGGCGGCAAAATATGAGACGATCGCGAGCGAGCATACCTACCGAACATTTTCATTTCCACGGGGCCCGATAAGTTTTCCGTTAATCTGCTGGCTGGACGGAAAGAGCCTCGCGTCCGAACGTCTTTGCATTATTCTCGGGAAAGATTCGTAATACTTAATCTATGAATAATGCAACCGGTCCTTCTAGTAAAATCCCACCGCCACATACTTTCAGTTAATCTGACAGTTCGAAGTAGTTTTCAAATAGTTCTGGCGGACGTAAGTCAAGTTGAACTCAATCTTCGCATTATCCACTTCCAGCAGGGTGATCATCGTACCCCGGCTCGGAGAGAGAGACTTTCCGTGTACGGAATCGATACGTGACGTAACCGAATCGCCGGAATTAATAACGAGCAGTACCGGACCACCAGGTGGAAGTACGGAGAGGAATTTCTGGAAAAATGTAATCGCGTTCTCGCCAATCCCGCGAAGCTCCGTTGTTTCCGCGAACTTCCACCGGGCTCGGCAAATTACAACAATTGTTCTCCCTTTGCATATGCCCGGCGCCAGGAAAAATCAAATGGCGACGGAGCGTGATCCAAACCATCGATCGGCTACAGCGGCGTCAAATATTTTTCACGTCGCGTGAATACGTGCGTTCAGTTATTCTAATCAGTGCTGGTTCATGTTGAAATGCTCTTTTTAGACAAAGAGATGTACATGGAAAATCAGTTGTATGGCACATTCATTATCGATCGGCTCATTTTAATTACATATTCAAAAGAGGTTACCGAGCAGCAATAACTGTTTTGAAAATTCTTTGAGGATACACATTATTTTCATCGTATTCTATAACTAGGGTAATGAAAATCTGTTGCACACCTTATTGTTTCTGCAATTCAATAGTAGAACTCAGTTTTATCGACATTTACAAACTATCAGAGTTTCTAGCCTTTCAAGATATGTAGAAAAATAAAACTGCTTGTAGTGTTTCGAAACGTCAGAAGTTTTTGCCGGGGACATACACTACCGCTCAAAAGTATCCGGACTAAATGTAGCATTGATAAGTTCCACACACACACACACACATACGTAATTTTTAATTTAAAACGTTAGATATCTCATAAGAAACTAATGAAAATCGATATTAGTCACTGTTTTAGCCACTGAAATAACAAGCAATAGATTTTGCTTTTATGCAATGCTAATATAATACATATTTCGCAAGTGTCCGGATACTTTTGAGCGGTAGTGTACATCGCATAGGAGATATTATTCTTTGATCCGTGCCGAACGTAGAAAAGGACAGCGAAAGTCTAAAGACCACGATTCGAGGGGATAGTTTGGGTTATGCATATGTAGAGAGTAAACACTGTATAACAATTTCAAGATTTTTAGAGTTTGCAGAGGAACCATTTGGACCAGCGTGTAGATTTGAAGATATTTAAATTGGCGTTCTAGACATTTCCTAATAAAAGTTTTGAATACGTTTGTTTTTGAGAAGTCGAAACACATTCGACGGTTTGAATATTCCGCTAGAATGATTTCTTCGAAATCCCCTAGAAATGCGCCATCGGATGTGTCGGGATTTCACTGTCGAACCGGTTTCGCAAAATGCAAACGAACACACTCAGCGATACGCCGCGTTACTTAATCCACATTCTTCGTCGAAGGCGTCCTGTTTTCCCAGCGGAGGATCGACCGAGGACGAAAAGAGATTCGTCGGAGCAATTTCCTTCGCGGAACACAGAGGAATACGTTCGTCGTCGCGGTTCGAGTTATTCGCATTCGAAGCGAATATACGCGATTTTGTGTATTCTCCCCTGTCCTGCCCCGTTGTATACGTGTGTACGGTTTCATTCCATTGCACGTCCACACGTATAGTTCTCCGTAGGAACGAACGAAGGGAGGTGGGGAGCCCGAGAATAGAATGTATATTTGGGAACAAATACAATTTGAATGAATTAGCAGTAAACTGGAAATGGGCAATTGAGGGTTACCTGACCCGAGGGTTGCCGCTTCCCCACCACCACCACCACCATCGCCCACCACTCACCCTCTCGCTCACTTTCACTTGGGCCGACGGGGTCTGACGGTCTGACTCAACCGTCTCCGTCTTCTTCCTTCGTATTTAGCCGGTACAAGTAGGTTATCTCTTGCAGATCCGTTGCCTCGTCGCTCCCGGTTCCCCGTCTCGTGGTTTCCCTACTACGAGAACTCGCCCCCACCACCATCTCTAGCCGATCTAAACGATATTTTTCGAGGCAAATTCCGCTTCCAACAAGGGGAAACATTGTACTTGGAGCGGTTTTCTCCCGGTTACTTTTGTACTTGGCTCGAAACAGCCTCTCGTACCTCTCTACAATAACTCTGTCTTCTTCTCTTCCCTTTTGAGTCGTAAGAAAAAAATTTCAAGTTGTCCCGGAATTACGAGTTCGTTAAATGTTTATATATATTTCTTACCAGAGCCAAATAGTCAAAGGAAAAAAAAAACGAAAGAGTACTGTTAGAAGAAAAATGAAATCCGGTTGGGAATTGAACAAAGAAATATCGGCATCGTTTCGTAATGAGATAATTAATTTTCAGCGAGGCTGTTACGTCATTCTCCGACGTTTCGTTTTTCCTCTCTTTTGTTTTTTTTTTCCTATACGTATATGCACTTCTATCCTATTACTCGACGATGCTATCGATTTTTATCGGCAAGCGGAAACACGACAGGCTAACAGGGCGTCGCGTGAACAGCATTATGCCTCGGAAGCTGATCAATACACGCGGGAATGTAAAAGAGAGCAACGTTCGAAGGCCGAGTAAGTGCAATTTCGCAGCTGTTATCTGAAGGTAGGACAGCAAACACGCGTGAAGTATACTTGCAGGCGATGTTTCCACGGGCCGAATTCTGTTTACCAAAGACTCGGCAAGAAGTTCAAGTCGGAAAGTCAAAGAGGCTGTTAGGTAGGGCCAGGAAAAAAGTAATCTGGAAAATGCCATCCGTTGTGCAATGTGCCTAGCTTTTTCCACGGAATTTGCAGTTGTTCCGCAATTCTTAAGGGCCCGGAATAGTCACGTGACTTTTTAATTAATAATTTCCATTCACAGCCTTCAGACCGGTCTTAACACTAGAAAGACGGGAGCTTAGTATATACCTATATTGCCTGAAAGCAGTCAAAATGACTGCATTTTGTGAAAAAATAACTAATGCGCAAAGAAATTTGTTTAACAGTAATTTTTAATATATTTTATATCACTTACAGTCATATAACAAGTTATTAATAAGTATTAGCAATAAAAAAAATGTATTTCAGTTCGAAAAAAAATAATTTAAAGCAGTCAAAATGACTTGCTTAGACAATCTAGTGTTAACTTCAGACAGGTCTTAAGATCCGACGGGTCTTAAGTCTGTGACTAAACTTATCGATATTATGAGTTCTGACGCCATAAACGTGCTTCAAGTTTTTCGCTTTATTTCACCGAGGTTCAAGCTTCATACGGTCAACTCGAAAGTCATACTAATATTCGGAGCAATCCTCTGAATCGAGGTAGGAGCCATTAGCCACTGGTAAGAAAAGGTAATGGACGATTTAACCATTCGTACCAGATGTTTCTAATTTCATCTCGGAACGAAGGAAACTCTTTTCTGCAAATCGAGAACTCTGTTTCACGATGTTTCGCAGCGGGACAGTTCCAGTGATTTCCAGGGGACGGAAGTTTCCGGAAGAAAGTTAAGCCCGCCGCGTCCTTCAATTTCGGTTTTCACATAATTTATCCCAAACACGGTTCCAACTTCCGCGAGCCAAGTTTCCCCTCCTCAGGAATTAGTAGGTGTCCCTGGCTCTGTTCGCAACCGTCTGTTGACATTCTCCCCGCGAAAGACAACGTTTTAGAAGCGTTTCTGCATCCGTGTCACGAAGCTGCGGTGAACAGCAAAGAAAGTGGTAAACTCGCCGATCTTGCCTCTTTCGGGATTAACGTTCCAGTTCCTGGCAACAATTACACCCTCCGTGTTCTGCCGACCAACCAACACTTACGCGGACATCTACATGGATGATCTCTCTCTCTCCCCCCCCCCCTCTCTCTCCCCTCTCTTTCCCCTTCTATCTCGCTACTTGCGCAACCCTCCAGATTACCTTTACACAGGCTGATCCTCGCAAACACTCGTCCAAGTAGCCGGGAGAACCGGATTCTCCTAACTTTCGAAATTTCAACCAAGTTTCGCGCTGCCTCGGACGAATCTTCAACCGCCCCATCATCCTTCGTCTTCCAACTTAGTCGTTGCTACTGTATCGGTTTAGTCGAGCGAAAACACTTTTGCGCGTTCACTCTCTGATTGCGTACAAATAGAAGACAATGTTCACCGATGCAATTATACCTAATCGTTGCGACTAAAAACTAGAAGGAGAAACTAAGGGAACCGGGCAGCGCGCTGCCAGCGGGGTTTGTTAACGCATTTTACTATATTTTTAATCTGCTAACCGAATGCAAAAATAATATATAATATTTTGCCAACGTGCGATTGAAACTCGAATTATCTCAGCTTACACTTATTCACTGGCCACGGTTTCGTTGCAACTTTCTATATCTTAAAATGAAGCGTTTACTCGAATACTATTTTTTGATCCACGCCGAATGTAAGAAAGGACTGGGAAATTTATCGGCTAGGCATTTGGGAAATATATATATACAGTAAACATTGTACATAGAAATAGAAGTGTAGTTTACGCTCTAGGTACTTTGACACGATCGTGAAACCTTCAAGGTAGAGTAAGCAAAGCAAGATAAGTAATCGTTGTTAGTGTATGCATCCTGTATTCGGTAAACGGCTTCGACGTCGCATAATATTTTCGTATATTTTAACTACTGTCGCAAAACATAAAACTGTGTTATTCCACTGATATGAATTAGTCCAGGAAGCTAGGATTGACCGTAATTCGGTTTGTGGTGCGGGTGACTGAGACCCGCCATTTTTGAGATAGTACACGCGAGCACTAATTTCTACATCGGTCAATTAACGAAATGAGGGTTCTAAACCCGATTTATCACGGCACGTGCTTTGCTAATGCGTACACTTGTAGTGTCCTGGTTCGAAGCTCGGTAATAACTGAGACGTGTCAGGATCGTTAAGATGTTACACGACTGTTAATATGCCGGCGTAATCTTGTTGCAACACCGGTGCAGTTCACCTCGGGCATAAGAGTATATTTCATTACTATTACAGGGAATTCTCGTTACGAGTCAGTGCCAATCTTACGATTTCGAGTCAGTGGAACTAGCAACACCACCGCGATTCGCTGAATATTGTTTGACGTTGATCAAACGAAACGTTTGGTAGAGGAGAGACCCTTTAATTGTTACGTGGAAGAACGTTGGTGAAAATAAACGGACGAAACCGAACGTTTCCAACTCGATTCCTACGAAAGAAAAGTTCACTGTTACCTTCACTTTTTCACTTTGGTACGCTGCTACCGTATCGAATGAAACAGTAAAATCCAAAAGATATTGTTGGGTATCCCATCAGCATTCAGGGATTTTAGAAACGTTCGGGCAAGGAATGCAATATTATCGAAATATAATACAAAAGGAACTAATAACGGGAAACTCTGAGCGCAAGGTCTCTGTATCGGAACGATTCTTTTGTATCCTGGCGGAGCGAAGAGGGAGTGGGGGAAAGGAGGAGGAGGAGGAGGAGGAAAAGGGCAAAAAATCAGCGATAGCGAAAAGCGTAGAGGGACCAAAATGGAAAAATTCGTGATTCCCGAGTGTTCCGTATCGGTAAGCTCGATCAATGGGAGAAGTCATCGAGATTCGGTTAGCATAACAATACTCTCCTCGACACAATTCTCTCTTCTACCGATGCCTTGCTAGACGGTGTCGAATCAATCAGAGGCACGTTCGGTCGCCGCCAGAGAACCCAGCCGCGAAACCACGTGATAATCGATATTTCAGTCCACCTAGGTGCAGCTCTCGCGAGGTATACCTGTCCTATACGGCCTGTGTAGACACGAGTCCCTACCAATACACCAGCCCATACATATGTAATCCTGTCTGGAGGCATGCGGAAAGTCGTAAAGACGCTTCCACCGGAATAAGATTTCGGCTGAAGGCATAGCCGACGGGCGACCGATAGAAACGAGCGTTGCAGCCAGCAGAAAAGGCTAGCATGTTTTCCTCTGATTCTATCGAACGCGAAATCCAAATTGGTGAGACGTTAAACGCGACCAGGAAACAATGGACCACTATTACAGACCCTGTTACCACCTACATTTCATTCGTCGTGATCCTTCCTGAAAATTACACTCAACATAGTTTTATTAACCCTTAGCACTCGAATGGCGACTGTAAGGCGCCACTAAAAATTGCCATACCATTATTTAAAATATTTTTTACATTATTAAATTTGTTTGTATTTAATAAATTACTAAACGCTTCAGTATTGTACGAATCAATTGCACCATTTTCGTATGTATAACATGAAAAGAAAGTATATAGAAGGTAAATAGAAGGTTAGAGGAAATGTTTCGTTTTTGAGTTAAAATAGCTTCGAGTGCAAAGGGTTAAGGGTCCGGGATAGTCGCGTGACATTTTAATTAATAATTTCCCGTTTACAGCCTTCAGACACAGATCCGTTTTGGTCTTGATCCGAAAATGCGACTAAACTTGTCACATTTTTTGATCTGTATTATCGATATTATTATGAATTCTGACGCCAGAAACGTGTGCTTCAAGCTTTTGGCTTCGTTTCGGCAGAGATTCAAGACAAAATATAGTTCAATTTGTAGCTGGAGATATTTTCTAGTGCGCTCTGTTCTCGATTTCTGCTCTCGATGTATGTGTTCACTGTTGAAGAAACTATGTTCAAATCGATATGTTGAACTGCCCCCGCCCGCCCCGCCACCGGAACATCGAAATATTCCCGTAGAACCCGAAGAACACGCAGGGAGCTCGAGCAAGCAGCAGAATTCTGGTTCTTCGAGGTTCTCTTACGGATTTATGGATTTCATTATTGTCGACCGTGGTTGGTTACACCGTGTGACTAGGACCGCTCACCGACACGCTCCGCAGGGTGGTTCGGAGGACTGACAGGGGTCTGGTAGGAGTCCAACGCGGCGAGGAGAGGGCTGGAGGGCTGGAGGGCTGTCTAAACTTAAACTTGCTGCCCGTTTGCATTTTATGAGCAAGCAGCAAGTTTCTACGGGCCCGGAGGAATCCCAGCGGCATCCAAACCGAAGCCCATACATTCATCCCCCTTTCTTCTCTGCCTCCTTTTCTTCCCGCGATCCTCCATCTCAATCTTCTTCAGCAGCCCCCCTCTCTCTCTCTCTCTCTCTCTCTCTCTCCCCCGCTCTCCCTTTTCTCCTCATTCTTTCTCTCTCCCTCTACGTCTATCTCACCACTAGCCATTTTCCTATCCGTTGCAACCTCTAACCGCCAACATACTCCGGTTGCCGGCTACCAGAAACCCGGCAACTCGGTCAAACCACCCATTACACCGGAGCGTGTAACTTGAATTACCTGGCTGTTCGGTTCTTCCTGCCTCTCTAACTGAATAGTGTAGGTGGTGGGTGTAAAGAAATGACACCGCTGAATCTTCGGGCGTACCTTACAAATCTCTATCTCGGGATGGGTCTTGTTCCGGCTGTTTCGAACAATGCGTTCGAACAGAGTCGGTCTATCGGTTCAAACGGTTTTCATACACTACCGGCCATAAGTGTTTACCCACCTTCAAATTTCGTTACTATTCAAATAATAGGTATTTTATTGTTATGAAAATGTCCGTAGCATTAAATCCTAATTATAAGGCTAATAAAAAACATCCAAAATATTCTGTACATACACAATCAGGTACTGTAAATGAGTTTACAGCTTTTTATGAAAAACGACAATTTTGGAGTTCAGGTAAAGAAACCCATTTTTCTGAAATTTGTATAACGGTCAGTAAGGAATATGAACGCAGGTAATACAGGTATCTTAGTCTTCTCAAATTTCATACTGCATTTCATACTGCATTAAGCTTTCATACAGTAAACAGTTGATTTTCACCTGCCTAAAGAATTTTGCGAAAATTTCAAATAATGTCAGGGAGAAAAGAATTGTCGATTGAAACGCGCGCTCTAATAGTGTCTCATCATAGCATCGGAAAAAGTAACAGAGAAATAGCAAAGTTATTGAAGCTGAACCGTAGAACCGTGGACTACAATGTTAAAAAATATGTGGGTGGGTAAACACTTATGGCCGGTAGTGTATTTCTCTTTGCTGCACGAGAGCGAGCCTTTGGGAGCAACTCGATGAAACAGAAAAAGAAGAAAAATAATGCCGAGAGGGTTCGCGCTAGCAGAAACTAAGCTGTGTATTCGATTCTTCACAAGTTGTTTAGACTTATTCAGGTTTTCATATTTCACACTCACGGGGGAATTGTCAAAGATCGATGGAATCTCAGAAAGTCGAAGCGGGATACGAGATCAGATGTAACGTCGATAAAATATTAACCCGCGCCGGGGGGCCGTGGAATTTCATTACGCAAATTCCACGCGCGCGAATTTTCTTCCGAGAAAGAATCGTGAAATAATTTACACCGGGTTTCCTGGGGACACGTCGCGTCGCGTCGCGTCGCGCGCAGACGGCAGACCCACTCCGAGACAATAATACCGAACAGAATTGAGTCGGTATAGATGTTGGAATATGCGAACGAGCTAAGGCAGAGTGCACTATTCAATAATTCAACAGCGATAGTAGATCTTCTGGGCGAGAGTTCTCTCGCCTCTTGTCTTGTTCCCGATCTCTCGCAGAACAACTCGTCGAACGTGGCCTCTCTCGACTTTCCTGTCGGTCATGAGCGACTACCGAGTCGAACCAATCCACGATACATGTATGCATAATATACAACCCCGTAAAAAAATTCCTTTTCTTCCGCCGATTCTCTTTCGGGAGAAGATGTACCGTTGACGATATTCAGATTAAAGACTTGTTGAATTTCGGTTCTTCGGTCCTCGGGGAGTGCTTGCTGTTTTACGCGAGCAGGCCAGCGTACCTGACACGCGTTACCTTTACCTCCAAATCTGAATTTCACGATACCGCACTTGTACATTAGCTTTCTAGAGTCCACCTGTGGAAAGATCTTCCTAGTTCGACGTGCTGATTGTAAAGGGTGTCCCAAAATGAACCGAAATTTTAAATTGCGCGCTATTTCATTTTTTTTTCTTTTTTTGTGGCGAACATAGAGTACTAATCTGCCGTACTAAAATGCCAGAGAGAAGTTTTACGAACGGTTTAACACGTTGACTGCCGGACGAATTTTCCATGATTTGTCCCAGGCGCCAACATGAACTTTTCATTATGCGATGCATATTATGATGAAATATAGTTCCCAGCAAATAATATGAGTTATAAAATCATGTTTGAAGCATTTTTTTTTGGTGGGGTCATCGGTGCCCCCCACGGCGCTGTAGGCAAGCATTACTTTTTTTTTTTAACAATCGTGCTTCGGTTGCTAAGTGATTACTCTCAGTGTTTCGAAAAAAAAAAGAAAAAAAAAATTATTTTGTATGTTCTATATTGCATTAATTTCTTCAAACCATTATAGTAACAATGGTATTATTGAAAACTTGATCAGTATCCATATTTACTATAATTATGTACTTTTAGTATTGACCACGCCGCCGGTCACCGGTGGCCCCCACGGCGCTGTAGCAAAGTCGAGTGCCGGTCACCGGTGACCCCCACGGCAGTTAACGTGTTAATAAACATCGAATCGCGAAACGACTGAAGTGATTCGTAAAAAGTTCGTAAAAAGTTTTTCACACGCGATAATAGTCGCCACTGTTAATGGATACATAAATATTTACGTGCGTAAAAGGAGGTCATTTACCTGCCAGTATAAGAAATCCATCTTGCAACGATAAAATTCATAACGAACTGCTTACCTGCAACAGAAAACAAATTATCCTATAATAGCGAGAAATATACGAACGAAAAATAAAGCTTATTTATGAAATTAACTAACATCTACTTCGTAGAAAGTTCCGCGTTTAGTTTTCGATTAATCGATACGAGGTATCGTGCCAATTTTGTAAACAGGACCTTTCGCAATGGAAAATATGTTTTTCCTAATTTCATTTAAAGTCGTGGAACCGTAAGAAAGTGTAGTTTTTTAATTAGGAAACGCCGTATATTTTCCGCAAAAGAACGGTACAATTTGTAGGGAAACGAAGGTCTCGCTTAGGAAATTGATGCAAGGTTTCTGTGTATTAATTTACCGCGGCACGAAACCCGTTGCCGTTTATACGATAAAATTTTCCTGGGAAACGGGCCGACGCGACGGCGCGCCACGCGGAAAACTGACAGAAGACGTATCGTATCGACTTTCTCGTCGAGTCATCGCATTAGCCTGTTTTCTGGTTGCGGTTTTACTTCGTGATTTTACTGAATATCGCTTTCTCGTTAATAATCGTCTTAGAGATGTTCGACTGGCATTAATATCCTGGAAAGTAGGCCACTTAGTGTCAACGGAACGAAGAAACATTTAAAAAAAGCTACATAAATAAAAATGAACCGAGCCCTTTTTATGCTCATCGATCCTTAAGTAATTGTTATTCGAGGATGTTACCGCAGGTATATTACGATCCTCTATATGCATATAGCATGTCCTAGTTTTTTCCGCCAAACATTGTCTTATGCGTAAATTATGCTTTTCTAAAATGATAGAAGAGATATAGGAACAACACCTGGTTCTCTTCCCATGCTACGTAACAATGAAATAACAGATATTCGTTTATGTTACATTCCAAAGTCTGTTGCTATGAGCTCTACGAGATTCACTGCTACGAACAATTTAATCAATCGTGTCCGGAGATTTTTGAGAACAGTTTTATGTTTCTATGATTAGCTATGAGAACGGTTTAGAATGCACAAACGTCGAAGAGATAGCTTTCACGCTTCGCAGACCATAACAGAAAAACTGATCCTTGCCCGCACCACATTCTAAGTGCTGCTCGAGGCCTAGTCATCGTGCAACTATGTTAAGACATGGAGTAAGTCTGCTACTATGGAAAATGAAAATGTTTATTGCATCTTTATCGCAATACAGTGAATTCTCGTTACGAGTCAGCGCCAACCTTACGATTTGTAGTCAGCGGAACTACCCACACCACCGCAGTGAAGAGTCACTATAGAATTATTTTCTATCATGGACGCATATGTTCATATATGGACTCGTGAATAAGCTAGACGAAACACGTTCGTTATTTGTTGCGCAAGATTTTGTTTCTTTTTTAATAGCTCTAGTTGTCGCGAAGCAACGCTCATAACCTTAGAAAAAGTTTCGGGAGAATGTAATGGCCACGAGCAACCAGAATATAGTCCGTACGAACAGTTATAGTTTTGCTTCGGGCGGATAAATCGAGCATGCTCCACTCTTAAAGCTGGCTGCGATTCAGTGTGCCGGCTTGATTTGACTCGAAACCCGAATTTACTCGAAGCCAGCAATGCTCGCCCAGTTTGCTCGAATTCCCGCCAGAACTGACCTGCCCACTATACCCACGCTTATATCATACCTGTTCTCTCTCTCTCTCATGCGCGATTTTCTTTGAAATCTGCACGGTGACGTAACGCCAAGCTTTACAGGTGTGTACTCTAATTAATTCAGACTGCACAAAGGGAGAGCTACGATTAGGGGAATAACCCGCTGCTTTTCATTATATGCGCTCTGCATAAGCTCCTGGCAAAAATTATTCAAACGCATTTGAAAATTGAAGCATTTTGCGCGTTTTTTCTTAAAATTGAAGACTGAGTTTAACTGACAAGGGAAGTTCTCGAACCGATAAATTCAAAGAATTATGAACTTTGCCACACAAGTGGAGTAAGTCATGCGTAGCACAACCCTATTTTCTTCGTGCTACTCTTCTCATTAAAAGGGTGAAATCAACCCTTGTAAAAAAGTTTCTCTCTCTTCTCTTCAAAGAATCCTGAACGAGGATTGCGCGACAGGTGTGCAAAAACATAAAACGGAAGAAACATTAAAAGTCCAGGTGGAAGGAATGCAATTGTGTTCGACAGGAGGATGACTATCAACAGATGGCGTTTTAATCGTGACACTGTGCCTTCAGCGGCGAAAAAAGGGGCGAAGAGGGTAGGATAGGTGGAGAAACATGGACGAATCAGAAAGGTAAGGGTGAGGGGCCGATAGAGGGGTAGAGGTAGAGATTCCGATCCTCCCAACTTGCCGGTGGTAGACGGTATGGGAAAGGGAGGAAGAGAGGAAAGGCGGGGAAAAAGAGGAAAGAGCCAGCGGGACACTGGTGTGCAGCCGGATAGTAAATGATTGTCGATTAAAGTGTCCCCCGTCCAAGAGCGGGCAGGACCAGCGACTCGATTGACAAATGGTTTGCGAAATCTGCATTCGCTGCGAAGTATTCGTTTGCCAATTCGGCTGGAAGTCGCGCGCGTACACGTACCATGGCCATTTGTTCGTTGTCCGCTCTACCGTGAACGGATGGAAGAAATAAAAATGCATAGTCTTGCTGGCTCGGGGTTTGTTTGTCCGCCTTGATCCTGATCTTCGCCGATTCTTGCTCGACGACGATCGATCGATCGGCACTCCTCCTGCCTTCCGTTAGCCTTCGATTATCGATGGAAACGCTCTCGAAACAGACGGACTATCGAAAAATTTTCCTAATGCCGGATAAAAATGACAGGTATCCAGGGAATCGGAAACTACTTAAGAAATTACGCTTTTCAATTCTGCAGATATGGAATAATTAATTTCAGCTTGAAAAAAAAGAAAACGTTTTCCTGAAATACACTCCTCAACAAAATTCACCAAAATTCACAAAATTCATTTTTCCATTTTTCTGTTTCCATTTTACTGTAACTTTAATATGTATTTCACTTGGTGGGAATTTTAGACACAACCAATCTTGCACAACCTGACCGAACCGCTGCGTAGGCGTTTAACACATATTGTGGATTTGCACGAGCAGTCACTGAATTGTGCAGCGAGCTCTGCCACACAGAAATTAAGGTTATGAGCGTTTGAAAATGAGCCGGACGCATCGCGCCAAACTTTGCGCACGGCGAGAGTTAATTGCTTCGCGAAAAGAAAAGTAGCTGAAAAAAAGTGCATTACAGAATATTGTGCGTGTTCAAAATTGTAGACCGCAGCTTCTGATTAAAAATTTAATCTCCTTCCTTCGTACGTTGCTTCTCGTTTTAATGAGTTCTCTCTCGCTCGTATGGTTTGATCGGAATGGGATTACTGTGTACGATAAATGATTTAATACATGACAAACTGTTATGAAAGACGAATTTGTACCTGGAACAACCGATATGGTCGATATGCAGAAAAATAACAGTATGGAGATTTGAGATAGATCCTGAATAGCAGTGCGAAGCATTTCACGAATGAATATTGTGGCAGCAGCGGATCGAAACAGTCAGAATAACATAGCGCGTAAACGCTGATGCTCTGGATTGGAAATCGAACCTGCTGAATGCCTCGTCTATCCGACTGATGATTTTTCTATGAAGCCATCTCCATAGCTTGAATATCGGTTTATCATTGTGGGTACTGGCTATTATCTACTGAAGCTGCGTGGAGACTACACACAGACCGTACACATCGTAAAGATTACCATGCTTTTGTGTTTTCACGCATCTGACCTCTGTCAATGGTTTTTTCTGCTGCGCAGAATATTTTCGGAAATTCCAACGTGTAAATCCTTTACCGTTAAGAAACTTTTAATGCAATATTCCTAGTAATGTTTACTCGGAAGGAAACTGTACTTTGGTTAGCGATTAAATGACGGCGGCTGAAAAGTGTTGTTAAGAAGGCCAGGGCTTCCATATTGTGTCGAGATGTGTACCAAACCACAGTACCATAGTGCGTATCGAAGACCGATCTCCGAAGGAGAAGCTTTCTACTTTTCTCCACCGAGCAATGAGTCAGAAAGGTGAACGTTCTAAATTGTACTCTGCGCGGGCTGCAGAACGTTGAACTTTCACCGATATTATGCTCCCATTACAAACGGAAATTTGCTTCCTCATGGTGAATGAGTCGTCCGATTTTTTTCTTCTCTTTCTTTCTCTTTTTCCATCTAAACTGAAGAAAGTCTCATCTGCACGATGCTTTCACGTTGATGGATGCCTAATCTCGATGATCTTTCTGCACGTGTACACTGTCGCGTGGTTCAATACCGTTTGATAAATTCAAATCGTTTATTTGTTTTGGCAAAAACTTGTGAAGCTTTAAAAAAAAAAAACGTGAGATCTTTCTGTTCTCGAAGAGTTCTGTCTATGTATAAATAAAATGGTATTCACGAGGTCGCGAACGGAATTGATATCGGTGTCGCTGACGATCAAACGAGGAACGATAGAGACTCGTGTGATATTCTTCTAATTGGACCGAGCGAAGAAAGACGATTCCCGACATAAATCAGGCCGGCGAAGAGAAATTGGAATCGCATCAGGCGCCGGTTTGCTGGTTTTGTAAATCAGCGCGTAACTTCGAATCGAGTGGCAGCTCGGTTGACGAAGCGGCAATAAAGAAGAACGGGAAGAGGAGGTGTACGGGCAGGACAAGGGTGGGAGGAAGGTAAAAAGAAAACGAACGCACACCTTGCTCAGAACCGCCCCCAAAGCGTCGAAGTGATAAATCCACCGGGCCGCCGTTCGCTGCTTTCGAGTTTTTAACTTCCGCAACTTTCTTATTTATGTGCGGCACGTACAGGAATAGATTTTGCCCGTTAAAGTTCCCGTGCCGTTGAAATAAACGAAAACTCGACGGATCGATCGTTAAGGTCGAATCGACGACACCTCTCCACCCACTTCTTTCCCGAGGAAACTTCTTGGTCGGTTTTGCGGAAGAATCATCCCGGCGCAGGTTTCCAATTTTCTGCTTTTTTCCCCTTTTTCCCTAAGTGTACGTGGTCTCGCGTTTTGCGTCACATGCTGTGCCAATATTTTCGCATATTTTATATGCGAAAATACGTAGGCAGATGGACCACTGAACTGGCAGTTAATAAATTTACAAATACGTTTCGCGTAAATATCAGCAAGCCGCGCTTAAAATCATTCAAGCAGCTAACTCATAAATTATTATTAATAGCAATGGCCCGTGAACGTTATTTAGGGATTAAACTCTAGGTAATTATTTTCTCTTTAAAACGATACAATTTAAATTACAACCACTGCAAAACTTCTGACAAACTGGCTTGTTTCCCGTGGAAACTCGATTGAACGTAGACTCGAAAATTTTAGAATCGATTGAAATTCGAGCAATTATAAGATTTCGTTGGTAATTATATTTCACAATGTGAATTCGTGATATATACACTACCGCTCAAAAGTATCCGGACACTTGCGAAAAAAATACATTGCGAGTATTAGCATTGCATGAAAGTTATATCAGTGCCTAAAATAGTGACTAAAATCGATTTTTATTAGTGTCTTATGAAATATCCAACGTTTCGAATTAGAAATTACGTATGCGAAACTTACCAATACCACCACGCTAAAATTAAATACGAGATTCATCGACGTATCCATCGCGAATGTCCGGATACTTATGAGCGGTAGTGTATGTCTGCAACACGAGTCTTCGTGTCGTTTCTTTAATCCGTGCCGAACGTAGAAGAGGACCACGAGGAGTGTAAATACATGCGTCCTATATTTCATTAGTCAAGCGGCAAATGTTATTGTCGAGATTCTACTATTCTTTGCATTATGTTACACACCTCGGCAACCCAGGCCTCTGGAGTTTCTTGGCCTCTCTCGAGGTATACCACGCGGTAGTGGGGACAATTCCGCGACATTTATCATCCAGACCTCGGCGACATATATCGCGAATTCACTCTATATCGAGGGGAACATGGAATCTGTACACAGGATGTTTTCACAGAGAACATACGTGTATATTTTCTGGCACTTCCACCGGTTTCCCGAATAGAACCGTGTTGAATCGACATAATCGCGTTGCCCGCCCGAATTTGAATCGTCACGTGGAACGGAAGGAGAGTTTTACGATACCGGGGGACCGTTAACACCCGCGAAATAACAAAACACAGCCGCAGAGCCTTGAAGCGTAACTGGAAGAACAAGATTTTACTCGGCTTTATCCATCAAATATCTGCGCATGCAAACCGCGGGGAGAAAATAACCGGGTGGAGGGCGTATCGTTCGGGGGTTAACTCGGTTGAGTAGAACCGGAAGGTGGAGTCACGTAAGAGCGTTATTAAAAACGTGCTAGTAGGGTGGTAGTTTTCGAGGGCAATATGCGGTCGTTTGTTTCCGCGAACCAACCTACCAACCACGTGGGGCAACACTCCCATGCCGAAAAAGGGACGTATCTGGCGAAGGGTGGACCGAAAAGTTAAAGAAACACTGATATCGCATGTAATACAACACCACCGCAAAGCCCCGATATTAACTCGATTGAACATCTACGGGCAATAACTGGAAAAGGATTCAAATAATTTAATATATCAAGGCAAATTTAAAAGAAAAAATACTCGAAGCGTGGAATTCTATATCTCCGAGTGTTACAGAAAAGTTGGAAAACAGTATGCATACTCGCTTACAACGTGTTATTCGTGCCAAAGATGGACCTACGAAATATTGAAGCTTTGAAAGTTACCTGTTCAAATACTTTTGAGGCATCAGCAAAGTTTATGTTTGTGAGAAATAATTCCTAACTATCGTATACATATTCACTTGAAACTTGACCTGTATAATCTAGAGAGTCCATTTACAATGTTAATAATATTTCTGTAAGTATTGTACAATATACAATACTTATTGTAATAAATAAAGTATTTCATGGTAAGCGTTGAAATGCTTTCGCGAGTCATGTATTAACCCTTTGTACTCGAAGCTATTTTAACTCCAAAACGAAACATTTCGTCCGATTTAGAATATTTCCGTTCTATATAATTTTTTCCATGTTATGCATACGAAAATGGTGCAATTTACTCGTCGAATACTGAAGTGTTTAGTAATTTATTAAATACAAACCAATTTAATAACGTAATAAATATTTTGAACAATGATACAGCAATTTTTAGTGGCGCCTTACAGTCGCCATTCGAGTGCTAAGGGTTAAATAGTGGTGCGAAGTACAATATAAAAATGCGTAAAAATCGGTAGGACATTTGCAGGAGGTACGTCCGGTTAGGGGCGGGTCAAGGGGCAAGAGTAGTACGAACAGCCCTCCCCTTTTAGTACTTCTCGAGAAACCTTCCTCCTCTAATTCAACCCTTAACCGCCAACCCCCAATCTCCAGCCGCCACTCGGTTATTACTGGTTGGTCTCCTGGGAAGACGTTATTATCCGTGCGGCTCCTTCGCGATGAGTTTCTCCCAGAAGCTGATTGACGGCGCGGAAAACTGCACCGGAAACCGTCTTACGCACCGACTTTCTCACTCCGTTGGTACGGTGTTATTAGCCTACTGGAATCGATTCTGTTAGGCAAATACGTACAATCTTTCTCGTTATCGCGATAATATTATTATAGTGGTAAACTGGTTTTCTAAATTTTATTCTAAAGGAACAAAAATCGTGCTTATACCTACTCGGAAAAATAATTTGATCGTTATACAGAGAGTAGGGTAAAGGCACCAGTAGTTGACACCATTTTATAGAAAAACATAAAAAATAAGGTTTGAAATGTCCTTATTGTTTTGAAATTTAAACAACAAACGGTATGGCTTCCGAGGTTCACTTTCATCAAAAGTGCACTTATAAGTGCGCTTATAAAAACCTTATTTTTTATGTTTTTCTATAAAATGGTGTCAACTACTGGTACATGGTCAACTACTGGTGCCTTTACCTTTTAGCTGAAGAATTTGTCGACCTCAAGATTTATCGAGCTAGATTTAGTGTTCCTCCGAATTTAACCCTTTGCACTCGAAGCTATTTTCACTTCGAAACGATACATTTCTTCCGATCTAGAATTATTTCTTTCTGTATATACATTTTTTCATGTTACACATACAATAATGGTGCAATTTGCTCGTACAATACTGAAGTATTTAGCGATTTATTAAATACAAACAAATTTAAGAATGTAAAAAATATTTTGAATAATGATACAGCAATTTTTAGTGGCGCTTTACAGTCGCCATTCGAGTGCTAAGGGTTAATAAATAGCTGGTCAGAGGAAGTTCATTGTCCTATCCGAGTTAAAAAAAGAAAAAACGAAACAAGGAAGATCCTCCAGCCATAACCAGTGTGGAGGAGGTCCTCGCTCTCCGTCTTATCGAATTCCCGGTTATCATAATGCACGAAAAATTCCTACAGAACATCCCTTTAATGGATCAACCCTCGCGTATCCGACCAGGATGGGAGAATGCGATACGCGTATCGTGTGTAACTGTGTCTCGTGTTCGTTTCGTGTCTCATCGTTTCCACACATTGTTCCGATGCTCTCTCCCACTCTGCCCTTCTCTCTTTCCACGCGCGTCCGTGGCCAACCTCCACCCACCCCCTCGCCCACCACCGTCGACCCCCTAGAACTCGTAAAAGAGCCATTCGTTTGACTTACGTCGTTGCCCGTTTGTTATTACAGCACTCGTTACAGAGTCAATTCTGGCACTCGTATTCGCGTGTACCGCTCTTTATGGTCGTGTCTGCGAGCTAGAATGGGGGGTACGGAGGAGGGTAAGAGGAACAGAGAAGAGACGGTGATTCCCGAGGACGAGAACGAGCAAGGAACACGAACTGGCCTGGGATGGCCTGGGTTGGCTGGTTGGTGTCGCGGAAGATGATCGTCAGACGGTTCCGCCCAACGATGTCGCATCAATGTTAAAATTCTCCTTTAAAAGGAGCCTTCAAGGGGTAAGTGTATTTGTCGAGCAGACTCTCGGGCTGTTCGCGCGACAAATTCCCGCCTATCCCGATGAAAAATTAAACTTGCGCCACTATTTCACGATTAGAAGACCGACCGTTTACGATGCGGTGAGCGTACCTGTTGGAGCGTTCACGAGGATTTAATGGAGACTGAAAGCAAGGATGAGAGATATTCGCGATGGTTTCCACCGACCCATCAATGTATTGTAACGTGAGCATAAAAAACGAAATGTAAAAATGAACATGGAAAACGGCAAAAGGAGAAAAAAGAATTTATGTTTTGCATATCAATACGAATTCGACGATAGTAATGATTAGACAGCGGATCTTTATGCATTTATGGCTTCTGGAAATGTTTAAAAAATGCTATAATATAAAATTCGAGAGAATTTAACACGATTTTTATTTGCTTTGGATCTACAAAGGCTGTGCCCATTAAAAATAGGATTTCATTTCATTCCACTTTCTTAAAATGTTTCTATAAAAATTGGAAATTGCATAAACATCCGATGTCTAGTAATAATTTATAACGAACAGCGCTGCATAGTTAAGCTTTGTTTCACTGTTGCAAAAAAAAAATGACCAACTACGTTTGGAAAAGTCTGTTCTATTAAGATCTTCTATTTTTTTTTTGTCTGTTCGTTAGTCTGTTCTGTTTTTAATATAATATGTTTACTCTTCATAATTTTTTTTCCTGACATTAGGTCAACCGTGAGGAATACGATTGAAGCGTAAGGTGTAAATTATTTGTGAAACTCACAAGACAGAGAAAAAGAGTAAGGATCGCGACGTAAGTGCGGAATGGTTGAGCTAAAGCAAACGCGTATTTTTATGCGGCCTGCACTATTGTGCCGTCGTTGCGTGTCGTCAGTGCTGGTGATAAAATCGTAAATGCGACGATCGTCCTTGACAATAAGACCAGAAGACACTCCTCCCATGGGCAGGGAAAAGAACGTTGAAACGGTTGAAACTCGACAAACGACACGGAGGCATTTTCCGCGTGACATAATATCTATTATGCTGCAGCACAATGGACCAGATACGTCGCTTAATGTGCCAACGAATGGCTATTGCTATTGTCACTGCACGGCAGAAAGTAATTAGTTCATTGTCTCGATAAATTGCTCGTCGGCCGACACGCATTTCGTATGTTAATTAATGAACGCGACAATGCGGCTATTCTACAAGTATCATCGACGTTGCCGTCGTTTCGGCACATTCAAACCGAATTAGAAATGAAAGAAACATTTTCTTTCGTCGCGTCGGATCGGCTGTCCAATTTCACAAAATTTACAGAAATGCGAATCCGTTGTTATCGTTCGCTCTTGTCAAAATGTCTGCGTTTATCCGTGCATTTTGTATATCACGAAACTCCTCGTTACGCGTTCTATGCGCCATAATTCGACGGTTGAATTTCGCTGGGTTGTAAATCCCACTTACGCTTGATCGCGACGATATAGCGAGTCGCCGGCTAATGTGAAGTTTATAGCTCCTGATTCCCGGTATACGAAGCTTGGAGGATATAAGGAACGTCGCGTTAGCCCGTACTTTATCAATTGTTTCGTTCGGATTATGTATAAAACTGAAACTCAAAGTATCGGATTCGTTGGACCTGTTTAATACGCGATAATTACAATACGGATCGATTACTATCGCGCAACGTGTGTTATGTGTAATCGTAAAAGCGCCCAGTTACAGCTGTTTCACAAACGAATGTATTTTCCCCTCCACTTGGCAGAGTTATTCCATATTTTTGGTCGAGGATATGAGACTGTTGATTGCTCGTGCACGAAGTAGATACCGTGCATCGTAGTCAGACATGCAACAGGAATGCGAAACGCGTGTGGATTTACGTTACGAAATTTATAAATATCTCGAAAGAAAGAGACAACGAACACACGTTAAAAGAGTAAACAAGCCTACAAACAAAACATGTTGCAAACAGAATTATACAATCACGTTAACTTGCTACGTTGTTTAACTTTTGTTCGTTGGAGCGATTCGACAATTTTCGTTTCGATATTTCAACCTGAGAAAAAGTTCGCCATCCGGGAAACAAGATCCCGAATGATCCGCGACGGACCAACACAAACGGAAATAACTTTCGGTAGCGTGCGCGCGAAAGTTCAAAGCTCGGCCGGGAGAGTTTTAATGGACCGTGTGCACCGTCGGCTGATTTTTCATCCTAATTTGCGGTGACAAAGTCCAGAAGCGGAGGTTCCTTAGAATCCCGAACCGAAAAAGGAGAAAGAAAATGGAAAGGAAAGAAGAAGCGAAGAAGAAGAAGCTTAGCAAAAGGACGTAACCGGTGGACGCGGGAGAGGAGGAGGAGGAGGAGGAGGAGGAGGGGGGGCTGGGAGAAACGAAAACGACACATCGACGAGACTCGGGGAAGATAGTTTTCTTTTGTCGTGCTTGGCCACACACTCCAGACGGCCCTCACCGCCGGAAATAAATTACCACTCGAAATCTCCGAAAGCCTTTTACCCCGGTCCGAGCCCCGAACACCCCCGACGCCGCCATCCCCTCGCCGGCAATTCCACGTGACTCGAGATCAAGAAGTCGCGAGGAACAATTTTATTGTATCTGTAAGCCTTCGCGGGGAAAATGTGCCGCCAGATGGACCGAGGAGGCGTCTGACGCGAGCGACGGAGAAAGGAACCTTTTCCCAGTCAGAGAAAGTTCCTCCACCGCCGCTAAATAGAAGCGTACGACGCACCAGCCGGAAGAACCACCGTTCCAGCATGATCGGTGAACGTAGAAGAACGTGGTGCTCCGAACCCGGTACACACAATGTAGAACACGTAGAATCTAGGATAAATGTGCCACACATACACACACACATATATATCGTATATTGCATCGCGCGGCGCTACGTCAGACCAGAATACAAAACGTAGACTGCAGATTATAGATTACCATCTGGCAGAAAAACGACTGCGTGTCACGAACGTCGTAGCCATTTCTCTTCAGAATTGATACTCGTCCGACAGCCAATCTGCTTTCTACAATTACCGGAAGAAACGAAAAAAACGTCTTGCCACGTCGTATTATTCGAATTGATTACCACAAATCACGACACCACCGGAGAACTATTGTATTATAAAGGTCACATTAAGGATAACACACGTCAGAATGCGAAATAACATTGTACCTATTATCTCGACGAGGAAATTTCAACGCCGGGGGAAAATGTTTTCTACCTCTTTGTATGGGGCGTACACAGCTATGCTGCAAAAAGTATATTTCGGCATTTACCACCCGACACAAAGCCACCACAGGCACCAGGTAGTAATGGTTCTAATGCGTTTGGTCAAACCGATGTAACTGCCGAGGGTAAAAGAAAAGAGCAGGAGTGCGAAAAAATGGAAGACGAAGGGGCAGGGGAGGGGGGTGTAGACGGGGAAACGAAACGAGCGTCGTACTGTGGCGGAAAGGGAGTTTAAGGCGCGCTTCCATTACTTCATTAGCAACGCCGAAAGGTACAGGACAATGGGGCACCCTCCGTAGGTTGACATGACCGAGAGCCGCGGGGTGTTTCGATCGTTTCTTATGCCAGAAGAGAAAATGAGACGAGAGAGAGAGAGGCCAACCAGTCCCTTCGATCCACCAAAAACTATTACCTACAACTAGGGGTGTGCGGGATTCCTAAAAATATTCGGGATTCCCGTAATATATTCGGGATTCCCAAAAACATCTGTGATTCCCGACATTTTAAGTTTCTCCCTACTTCCAACAATTACCAGCATCCGAAAGTCCGAAAGCAATTGTGTTCTCGAAAATTACATATCTTATTAATCGGGAATGTTCATGTTCGTTTTTGGGAATCCCGGATGTTTTCGGGATTCCGAAATTCTCGGGATTGCATCCCGATCCCGAGAAAAATTCCCGTCCCGACGGGGATCCCGCACACCCCTGCCTACAACCTTTCTTCTTGCTCTGATTTCTGTCAGTTTCATTCGACGAATTCATTATCACGCGAAATCGTAAACGATAATACATCAACCGTTTAATACCGCGGCAATTTCATTGAAAACTTTGACACCATAACTTTGACAACATAATAGATTATGTTCCCGACATAAACTTACATTTATCTAATAGCAACAGTTTGTGCGTGCAGAATGCCGGCGAACTACGCTCCTCAACAAAGTTAGAAGGATCACTTCTACGAGCCCGAGAAATTGGGTCAATTTCGAGTAATCATAATTCCGGCAAAAATTGTTATACGAGCCTTTCATTTTGAAAGTGGCCCGAGTCCACTTTATATTTAAATTGAGATACTTAAAGGTTTGTGATTCAATGAATTTAAAAATATAGGATACCGATGTGTCATACTGCTCAAGTGTGTCTAAAAGAGTTGAATTTACAGTTTCTATTAAAATAATAACAATTATTAAGCGAACAATATGTGTTCTACCAAATGTTTATCTTATGCGTTCGAAGCAAAAATGGTCTTCTTAACTCTAACTGGCTCTAGAAAACGAAAAAATCATCGTAGAATAGTGGGCAAAAAAGCAATAGAAAGAACATTTCTGTTTTTCTTTTTCAATTTAATTAACATTTCGATGTAGCAGGTCGTTCTGAAAAAGCGCAGCACACAGTTTAAAATATGCTTTCGAATCGTTTTAAAATGATTTGACAATATCGGTGGTCGATAATCATATGTTTAGTCAGCCATCGAGTTGGTTTTGAAATTTGGATGATTCTGCTTGTTTTTTTTTTCACCCGACCAAGCAAATCCCATAAGCCGACAGTAAGTCTGCCGCAGACCTCGTGCATGTTCTATCACGCATTCCTCTGACTCATCCGACCAACATTCGTCTTCCATCCATTTCTGATGCACTTATTATCCGGTGATAGTCGGTTCGTGCTTGTCATCGGGAATTACTATGTCACGAGTGCAACGATTGTCAGACGTTGTTATCTCAACGATCTGTTATTACCGAGGAGCATTGTGCGCGGAATACAAAGTGACAGAACATGAACATGTGCTGGCGTTAAACGAAAATGCTGTTATTTAAGAACACCGCGAGCGCAATCATTTCTACGTTATTTTTCCATTATTGCTCTCGCTTCCACTGTGTAAACTGTCCGGCGTAAATGTGAATATAACTTTTGTTTGCTCGAGCTTGAAAGAGTTTTTCTTCGAACAGGGCGGGAAACTGCTGCACGATTAAAAACACAAACATTTTAATCAAGTTCGAAGGGAATTCAAACTTTGAATTGCATCGAAGTAGAACGAAAACGCGAATTCGATCGTAAAATACATCAAAGAAGAGTTAAATTAATCATTTTTTTATGATACTTTCACCAATGTATTTGTGGAATCTTTCTGATTAAAATGGTACTTAATTCTACGTACGGTACGCTACTATTTCCTATCCGATATATGACCCTCGCCAGAATCGTGTAGTGGACTTATATCGAAAATTTCCTGTACCAGGTATCTCTTAAAGATCGTTAGTTTCGCATGAACCGATTTAATATGATAATACATCTCCAGTTGTTGCTGGCATTGGGTAAATAAAAAGTAGACAACGGATGTATGTATATGCACTTAACATATGCAAAAAACACATGTAATTTATGCACAAAAGATATGCAAACATGCACGGAAAATAGGCAAATATGCAAATATCTGCGGAAAATATGAAAAATGTATTAATTATATACATAGCATTCATGTTCTATGAGTGCGAGAACTCTTCTACGATTTTTTACTCTTATGTACGGAATAACTTTGCATACAAATCAAATAATATCAAAAACAAAATATGTAAAGATATATATTTAACAATACCATCGCAATTATTCAGATACATTATGGTTTGCAGAGTGTGCTGCAATTACAAGCATTTTTCCATATTTTCAACCGTTAATTGGTGACGTTTGTCGGTGAAAATTAATCGAAACTCATTGGTTACTTGAAGTCGTTGCTTCGTTTTCAAAACTTTCGATTTCACGTAAATTAGGTTCCTGTGTAATTTTCTCTCGATGCAAGAAGACATTTGCATGCTGTGCTATAGTTTTAAAAATTGAGTGAAGCATAATCGCAACTCCCTAATGTTGCTTCGTAAACTGATTCAAATTCACGAAATAATTGCTGCACTAAAAATATATCTTTAGAATATAAAAATGACGTTATCTAATTTCCACGCCATTATCTTTTCTTTTTTTTACAAAAACATGCATATGCATTTGCACTGTATAAATATTTTGTTTGCTAATAAGGGACAAAGTAATTAAGCGAATAATTGACCGCTGGTTCCTTCTCTTTCTTTCTATATTGGGATCAGTAATCGCAGAATGTTTAATCAAACGACAGCTTAGTATTTCCGTGATTTTCATCTGCTGATTGATTTCGCAAACACCAGATCTGGTTAATTGTTCGTTTAGCAAATGAAATGAAGTGTTCCTCGTATAATGTTACATACCTGGCAATAATGACAGGCAAACAGAATTACGTACACGTACATCTCGATTTGTTATTTATTCGCGTAATAATAACCGTGGGTGTGCGCGCTACGTCTACTTTTATTAAATTATTTTAATATCCGTGTAAACACGCACTGCGATATATCATCCGGTAATACTCTTATCGCGAGCCGTGAAGTAGGGAGAATTGGATAGAAGAGGAACATTTTTCACTTCCCGAATGATATACTGTCTCTGCTGCTAGGATACCGTTCTCCTCTTATGCAGATAGGAGGATCGCTCTTCGAATTTTACCAAATTAGAAAATCTGACATAGCCCGGTCGGATATAATGTAAATCGAAAGATATACCGTCGCGTCGGGCAGTTATTTCAGTTTAATATCGGACAGAATCATTCTCGCGAAATTCGAAGAAAATATTTTTAAAACCAGTTTAGTCATCTTACTGGCTTGCGGATATGCATTAACTCTACGTTTAAAATAATATTTCATTTATTCGGATAATAATTTCAAGTGCAGGGAAATTCTAATATAATTACTTTTCAATCGATAATTTGGTTAATTCTTCCTATCCGATATATGAGCCTCGCCAGAGCCGTGTTGTGGACTTATATCGAGAATTCCCTGTACCGGGTGTCTGTTTTATCTGAATACGGTGAGATATCTTGTAATGATAGTAAACTACATTATGCAGATAAGAATACAGCATTCTATTTGAAAAAAAGTAAAAAAGATTTTAAAAAATATTTAGTAGCATCATTTGCTTAAACGACATTTCACTGGATAGAGATAAAACAGACACCCTGTAGATGTTGTATTATACTCGATGGGAGAGGTTAAGTCATCTATGACCGCTGGTCGATAATAGATTAAGGTGGGCGAACGTCTTGTGCGGATAATTTTCTTTCGCTTACGAGGATATTCGAAATAATTCCTGGATGGTTTCTGTCGAATGAGTTTTAACCCATTTGCATTTTTAGCCGATTGTTATTGAACTGGTTTTACAAGCAGACTCGTGCGTTTCATAATAATGGAACGAATCTCCAACAATAATATCGTCGAAATCCGAATCCGAAAGAAGCGTAAAAGTCGAATCGCATCGTATTCGTGAACAGTTTCGCGAGGATAAATAACGGCACAGCTGTAGCAAGCTCGTAAGCGGGAAATCGGTCGAAATAAGTTCCCCGTCGAATTAAAATAGCCGGGGAGCTTTCGATCCCCTTATCCCGAGCGGGAACACGATCTCACGTTCGACGGTGAAACGAGGCGAAGTGGTAAAATCGCGCACGTTACGGTCCACCCTCAAAGAGAAAATCACGTGGGAGACATAATAGGAATGTAGGTACTAGCGAAAGCACTATCCAACGGAATTTTCAAACAACATAAGTTAGCCGGCAATATCTGGACGGGCACGTAGAGAGAGTGCCCGGAAAGAAAGTGCTGAATGCGATTCCGTCATTATTTTATTTCGGTCGACGGTATTGGAATATCTAGACGGCATCCGAACGCGCCAAACCACTCGTTCTTCCTATCGACCCCGGGAACAAATAGCACCTTTCGCACCCAGCCACTCTCAGCTCCATATTAACCTTAATTTCAGCTGGCCCCTGCAGAGAATCTAAACTGGCTACTGTGAACGATCGTTTCCAACGATAATTTCGACTCGCTTGCAAGGAATTCTCGGTGCACGAGCTGCTACCATTTGAAGGAAACTGGAGAGAGCTTTCCGCGAGCCGAGCGAGCTCGAATTTTCTTCGATGTAGAATGAAGCTATTCCGGGAGCTCTACATTGACTTTTCTAAGCTAACACGCGGAGACGTGATACAAGCGAAGAATAAAATGTTTCGGGACAATGTTATTTAAAGTTTCTGACTACCAACTACGCGAACACCTCAATGATATTATAGAATATTATAGATCACGGTTCTACAGCCTGTCATTTCTGATACAGGCTGCTGCAAACTCGCGAGTAACGTGTTCACAAAAGTTTCCAGAAATAATATTGTATACACTCATGTTTTTCATGGATCAAGTTAGTTTTCCAACAATTAAAAGGTTGCGTTCAAGGACCGTTCGATTTTCGGAAAAATTCTCCAGCGAAGAAACTAGAGAATGCCAACGCTCTCTCTCTCTCTCTCTCTTTAATCATCTATCGAACACATTGAACGCCATGCGAGTTATAATTAGCTCAAGCTGTTTGGTCAACGGGTTTACGCGAGTTAACCCTCCAGTGTACGGGTGAGATAGAACTCCTCGCAACGTCCTTATAGAAAATTTTTCATCTGCAGTTCCATTAATAAATATTGTTCTTTCCGGTTGTAACGAGGTCGTCTCTTGGTCGCAATACTCAACTACAAACAAAGGGAGCGAATATATTTAAGCTGTTAAGTAATTTAAAGAAGTTTAATAAACAACAACTTTCGTGTTCCAATAGAACTCCGACTGCGAGTCTGCGAGAAATGAAAAATATGGCCCCAGGGCTTAGCCTTGTTTTCCTTCTTTGGCGTTCGATGTGTTAACAATATAACATTGAGGTTATTAAAAATAAGTATGATGTAGCGGATCTGGATGCTCTGAATTCTGGGATAGAGATTTCTCTGTATATAGAAAAGAAAGTTTAGGGTACGAATACTTTGCCATAACAAAACGTTTGTCACTCATGAATTAACCGATACTTGATAAATAAAGTTCAGCAAGAACTGTGCGAATGTGATTCACTGGAGTGGCACAATTTTTCATTTACGAGTTCGCGAATCGGAAAACACAACAAATAGTTTTCAATAAGGAAGTTTCCTTGTAGGGGTGCAGGTGCGCGAAAGTTTCACAGCAGGAGTTTAAGGCACCGAGGGAATAAAACTTCCAGCGAGTTTTTAAAACAGTTCCGCGCTTCCTGACGCTTAAAGACCGCGGCAATTCTTACTGGTGCCTTCCATTCCCGGTAATGTTCGTTCAGGAGCAAATAACGTCTAATCGTTCTTTGCCGGATTACCGACGGTAGGCAGCAAATTAAAAATATTAAATACTATTCGGTTGGGTTCGGCAAGTGATTTCGTTTCCTTTTGTGAAAATGAAAGACGATTTTCTTATAGCGTGTACTAATTATATATTTTCCTTTTTGGTGCAACACCAAAGTACCAAAGTACCGAATTACCCAATTTTGTCTGTATTTTCTTCAACTGCAGTTCCAAAACGTGGTGCCTCTTTGACATCAAAATTGCCGGAACGAAATTTAGCAAACCAGTTTTTGCACTATCAATACATTTTCTCCGTGCAAATCGAATAATTAGTTTCTTGCTTGAACACCATTTTCACAAGCCTTGCTACACCAGCTTATGTTTGAAGCTGGCTGCGAAAAATACAATTACCTTCTCCGTTGGGATAGAACGAAATTACTTTCCGAACATCCCAATAATTAAAAAATATTAAATCGACAGATTTATTAAACCCGAAATATTGCTTGAGCCGTTTATTTTGAGTCGCCTAAGTCCATTTGTCGATTATTTTTTGTTGCTCGTAATTACGTGTACAGCTTCAAGTTAGCTGTCGCAAACGATATTTGCGCGGTTAAATATACACTACCGGCCATAAGTGTTTACCCACCTTCAAATTTCGTTACTATTCAAATAATAGGTATTTTATTGTTATGAAAATGTCCGTAGCATTAAATCCTAATTATAAGGCTAATAAAAAACATCCAGAATATTCTGTACATACACAATCAGGTACTGTAAATGAGTTTACAGCTTTTTATGAAAAACGACAATTTTGGAGTTCAGGTAAAGAAACCCATTTTTCTGAAATTTTTATAACGTCCAGTAGGGAATATGAACGCAGGTAATGCAGGTATCTTAGTCTTCTCAAATTTCATACTGCATTTCATACTGCATTAAGCTTTCATACAGTAAACAGTTGATTTTCACGTGCCTAAAGAATTTTGCGAAAATTTCAAATAATGTCAGGGAGAAAAGAATTATCGATTGAAACGCGCGTTCTAATAGTGTCCCATCATAGCATCGGAAAAAGTAACAGAGAAATAGCAAAGTTATTGAAGCTGAACCGTAGAACCGTGGACTACAATGTTAAAAAATATGTGGGTGGGTAAACACTTATGGCCGGTAGTGTACGATCATTTTGTTCAGCTCACAATCTTTAACGGCAAAACGAAAAGAAAACGAAGAATTTTGAAATATTTCAGACACTTTCCAGACATTTAACAAAATCCCGCGCATCACGGAGGATTTCCAACGAGCAGGTTATATCTCGTTTGCGCGCTCAATTAAAGCTGCTTACGATTTTCAATTTCGGTAACGAGGTAGTGGTCGATCGAAAAATGAACTTTCCCGTCGACACTTGGATAGTTCGTAATAAACGTTTTGGGAAGGGTCCTCGGACAAAACGGGTTCACCGTACCCCTCCACTCCTTTTGTCCTCGAATGTTCCGCGTGCGATGAGTGTGTTCCACGCGCGATCGTTACCTCTCGCAAAGCGGTAACGTTTTGTGTTTAAATTTTTCCCAATTACAACTGCCGCGCGTTTTCAAGTGTTCTCGACAGTTTGCCGGAGTTTTAACGATCCGACATGGGAAATTGACTTCGTTATTATCATTGCGGTCTTTTCTACGCGACACGTGCCGCGCGCCTCTTCCTCCACAGTTCAAACGTCACGCGAACGATTGTGCAAATCGTTAAGCGAGTCGATTCTTCTTGTCGAGATACCGGTACCCGAACGTTTCGAACGGCGATTCGCCTATTGTGAGGAAGAGCCTCGCGTCCTGCCGTTTGAAATTAGAACGCGCGGCAACATTAATAACCCCGATTTCATCATGTGAATTCGAAACGGAAAGATATTCTTAGCGTTGACCGACTTCTGGACCGTGAACTTTCCGGGAAAAATAGAAACGCGAAAGCCGGCGTATGCTTACGCGATGCCAGGGCTAGGTACAGAGCTTGGCTGGAATAAAAACTGACAAACTGAAAAACTTAATAAGCCCCTAAACGACGGTAACAGAAGAACGAATTTTGATCTGCCATGCGGATAGTAACTTTCCACGGATACATACATACCTATACAATTTTCATTCTCGTGGCAGATACTTTCCGAAAGTAATTTAAATTCGCTGCTGTGCTTAAAAGTTACAGCGCCAAGAGAGCATAAAGAACCGAGGGTGAAATTGATATTCGTGCTCGCGGACGTACTGTTATGTATGTACGTATATTCACCGAGTTTCGTGAAAAATTCTAGCGTCTTTAGATAAAATAAAAGGATCTTTTTGTATGAAATCATATTAATTACCTCATTCACAATGTATGTACAAAATGTACATACCTCTTCGGTTAAATTAGATCGATTTGTTTGTTACACTAAAACGTATTTCGATCGAAATAAGCAGTGCACGAAATGCATGAAAGTGTTTCCTTGTGGAATAAATTTTGATATGTTCGTTGATACAGCGCACAGACGTCGTCCCTGAAGCGTTGAAATAAGTTTTACAAGAAGATTAGAAGCAAAATTTAAACTGTAAACTATCGACGTAATAGGTCTACCCATTTAGCAGTGTACAATGTATGCCATAATGATTCAGAACTGTTTAATGTGCAAAATATCAGTCCCTATAACAGGAAAAATTTCATTTTCATATATTGCGAGTTCTGTTCAAACGAGAAATTTTACATTCAAGAATTTTTCACACGATTCCATCGAACCGTACAATGTGCGAGGACGTTTTTCATAAAGTTCTACCACAAAGTGTGTGTTTTAGATTTCAAAATAATTGATTACTTATGGGTCCCCCTAATAGTACGTATTCGGAATAATGTAAAATCATCCTGATGAATCAACAAACCTAATAAATGTCCACGTTGAGCGAAGTTAAACAATTTCGTGAGCATGTTATTCGATCAACGTACAGTAAAGGTATCGGTCAGAGAAGGTAATCGACGAGGCGATGAAAAATCAGCAGCGGCGTCGAGTCTCGTCGCAACTGGCCGTTTCCGGTTTCGTAATAGCTGGCTCGTGGCTGTCGACGCGAAATGACACGGAAGCGGTTGTTCTCGAAACGAATCGCCTGCAGTCGGGTCTAGTTCGTGCTCCGATGCGTGAATTCAATACCAGCAATAATTTCAAAGGGAGCAGAAATTCCTCTTTGATGATCGTTCTTGCTCAGTGAACGAAACAGAAAATATCCAAGATAACTGCTAGGTGTACACGAACGTCATAATCATCATCGGATAAACACGCGCGTTCGATCGTCGAATATAGGTCTCGCAATCGCATCTATGAAACGTACGCTGTCGACGAGTATAATTTAACAGTTCTCATTGAGACGCGTGTTACAACATTCGGTAATTTTAAACGAACGAAACTTTGTTTCTGTCACAAAGCACAAAAGCTGATGCAACGTTGCATAAAACAGAGGAGGAATTTTTATTATTAGATGCCGCATTACGACATTCTACAAGTCTACCTGCAGTAGCCGCTCGATAAGCGTCATCAGATAACTGTCACTTGGGAACACGCCTCTCGCTCACACGTAATTACTTGTACACGCGCGAGTTCCTACTCTGTCGCCTGCATGTAGTCGCGACGACGTGCATACAAGCGACGAGTAAAAGTGCACGTGCCATTCTACTAACTGTTATCTGCCCCGAATGTGGACAGTCGATAAGCGGTTATTGTATTTTGCAATGTTAAATTTGGATATGTCCTACTTGAAGTCTGGCAACGTTCCTTTATATTATAAAACTTTGATCAAATATCTGCTTTCGATATCATCATAATGATCATCGTGTCAACAATACTCGAGCCAGAGCTCTGTACAGGGTGTCCCAGAAAGAGGAATAAGAAAGGGGTGATTGGCAAAAGAAAAATATGCTTAGCATTAAGAATCACCCCTTTCTTTTTCCTACACTCTTTTCGGTACACCCTGTAGACTTCATGATTTATTGCAAGAGTATACGAATAGATTGTAAAAATAGCTATAAAATTAACGAAGGCGCACGCGTACATGCACACATATTTTTCTTGAATAAAATTTAACGGTAGCAAAATAATCAAATTGAATACGAGAGAGACTCGTCGGTACTTTTATGCGATAAGAAGGAATTTTATGGTTGTGCTTGAGTCTGATACACTTAAAAAATTCAACGGAAAAGTTCCGCCTTAACAACCGCTGTTCATGGGCTTCGTTTTCAAGGAAACGAACAAAAATATTCCGCGTGCGGCTGTTGCAGGCCGCCGACGCGAAACAGTTCGCAAACGATGTCCTTACATCGTTGGTCGAAGTCCTCGAAAGGTTACGCTGTCGTGGGCAAATTTACTATGCAAATTAGAAGATGTATTTCTGCTCCCTGGCGAAAATACCGGCAAAAGATCGTAGTATAAAATTAAAAAAAAAAAGGAAGAACCAGTTTCACCGTCCGGGCGGAACGTCTGCCTCGCGAAGAATAATTACGTAATCACGAATGAAACGCTGCTCTGCCTTTTCTTCCTCTTCGTCCCGTGAGACTGCCGCAAAAAGTGGCCGGCACACAAAGCCCGGCCGGACTTTAATCCGAGTATTTTGGCGTGACCAAACGGAAAAATTTCGGTGCTAGAGAAATGTCTCGCGCGGAAACAACGAAATGACCCGAGTCCATCGAAGAAAAATCAATACATAAACGCTGCGAGGAAATCGAACGAACAATGGAGGACGGACTGGGGGAAAAATGGCGGTGGGTTTGCGGAAACGGAGAAGAGATCATCCGAAAGGCGTGTGTTTCTTGCATTTAAAGGAAACAGTAAAGTGGAAAAGGGACAACTTCCTCAGTACCGGCGTAAGCCAATTTATTATAATATTCGTGTGCACACAGATTGATTCTACGTATAAAAACAAGTCGAGAAGAGAGAATAACATTTTCCCGTTTGCGAATTCGAATTCGCGTGCTATAGTGCCTACCGCGGTACATTATCTGCAGGAAGTAGAACTGGTAAGCCATGAACAGACACACCAGCCGAATCCTATCTTAACGCTAAACCTACCAAGCATGAACCATATATAAAAATGAAACGTCTTATAGGAAATAAAGAATAATAGGAATAAAGAAGTTAATTCAGTTGATTTCCTATGGAAACGTTTTTGTAATTTCAATAATCGTGGAACAGAAAAGAAAAAGAATGTCATTTCTTGTCGTTCTGTTTCAGCATGTGGATCTACCACCTTGACGTATTTTGGGCCAACAGACTGCGCAAATATCGAAATTACCTGATGAGAAATGTGTAGGAAATGTGAAAACACTTGGCAGCGAGAAAACAGAAAGCAAATAGAAAGCCGAGTGATACAATCGTTGATAATAGATATAGACGTAGAGGAAGCGGCGAAGGATTTTCGAGAGAGGATGGTCAACGGTGTTGATGAACTGGCGCGGTCCAATAGGACGCACAGTATAATATCGCGTAGGCGGTGATTTCAAGAACGATACAAATTTGAAATTACGGTGCGCCGAGACGCGGCGCGGCGCGGCGGCCAGAAACGCCGCGGATAATATGCAAAAGAGAAGCTTAAAAAGTAATTACTGGTGAAGAGGGCGCGGTGGTTAAAAATTGGCGTACATAAAAAGTTTTCTAATTTCAGAAGCCAAGGATGGTGGAACCGCGAGGAGCAGGGGTGAAGCGGAAGGCGACGCGATGGTACGTAGTTATGCGCTTCGGCGCGGCGTGTACGCGCGATCGGGGAATAGAAGCGGACTCCTATCGCTCCGTATCGCCTAATTTGTTTCGATTCTGAAAACATTTCTGAAGCGATACAGAGTGAATCGCTCCTAATCCTAAGTGTATAATACAGCGTTTTATCAAATATTCTCGTTGTCCAGACAAATTGAACGTTCTACCTATTACGAAGGTTACAACGAGATCTTGCCTTTTAGCTAACAATTGATGTATAGCGAACACACGCTACGGGTACCGTCCCATTAACCTAATTAAGTACGCGATTATGAGCTATACAGCGACTATGCACACCGTCAAACCGACGCGACGCGACGCCGCGCTGCTGCTAGTAGGAAATTGTTAAACATACGTTGCGCCCGTGCTTCCAGTTCTACGTTATCTGGCAGCCGCATCTGACAATAACCGTGACAATCCAAACATCGATTTATTCGGTAAATAGGTAATGCTTGACTGTCATAATTCTTACGTAACATTCATAACGAATCTTTCGATGCAACAAATTCTACGCGTTCTATTCGATGATAAGCATGCTTGCGCGATTCTGTCCCTGACGGGGAACATGTTTAGTCGATCCAGATATTTTTGTGCAATTGTTAAGCAACCGGAAACTATTAGTAGCAAGTAAAATTTCGTTTCTTACTTGACGATAAAGATGTAAGATTCTGTAAATACGTCGAATCTCAAAACCGCATACTAGTATATTCAAATAAAAGTTTGACTCGTTCGAAAGGATTTAACCCTTAGCACTCGAATGGCGACTATAAGACGCCACTAAAAATTGCTATATCAATATTCAAAACATTTTTTACATTAGTAAATATGTTTGGATTGAATAAATTAGTAAAAATGTCAGTATTGTACGAGTAAATTCCACCATTCTCGGAGGTACAACATGAAAAACAAATATATAGAAGGAAAATATTTTAGATTGGAAGAAATGTTTCGTTTTGGAGTTAAAATAACTTCGAGTGCAAAGGGTTAAACGAACGATTGAACTATGCCTGCCTGTACTCTGAACTACTTTCAATGAAGGTTTCATAACCAGAAAAGAAAATGCGGTGCATCGCTCCCCGAAATTCCTCTAATAAATTTAACAATAAATTGCTCGGTAAAGATGAGAATATCCATACGTTTTTCGAGATTATTTAATACGTTTCTTTAGAATCGGAAGTCACAGTCCCTCTATTACCAACACGCGCACCGACTGGCAAATAATTGGTCAGGCAGCGCGGTGCCCTTTGGTTCTGTTTGATCCGTGAAAATTTCACTGAACACGTAACGTTCCGAGCGGCCCAACTGGGCTGGTCATCGAGTGAAAATCCGATTACCCAGCGAACACCGCTGGAAGTGTATCGCGAAGTTTACATCAGCAAAACATCTCGAATCCAGTAAAGTTTAACTGCAATTCCCGACGGCGAACTCGACGGAACATACGGAGGTACGCGCGGCGTGATTCCATTAAACCGGCTGCGCAGCGTCGGCGGCGCGCATTACCACAAATTTTCAAGACGCTGTTTGCGGTGACTCGAGTACCGCCGGAGTGCATTTAAACGTCTTTTCGATTCACAGGAGTCGCGGTGCACTCGACGTATCGATTCCGTCCGTGCGCGCCGATTTTATCGATAATTGCCGGGTTGGTTCGTGCATCGATGAAAACTTTCGAAGAAAGTATCTCGACGTACCCTCTAATTAGCGTACAACTTTCTGCTGTCTACTCGTGAAATTTTTAATGCCCCGAGAAAGAAGAAGCGACATTCCGATTCCTTCTCTGCCGTGGAGTCGTACCTGTCGCCGAGAGTTCAACGAATTTATAACAAAATTTCCGCCAGTAAGTTGTTTGTGTTGCACCGTTTCCGTTAAAGAACATTCGCTCTCGGGCACAATATACAGTGAATTCTCCATTGTGCTAACTTCGATTGCGACGCTCGGCGACAACCTCAGATTTCGGCTAAGAGTCAGTCACAAGAACGGCGCAACTGACTCGCAACGAGAATTCACTGTACTCACAGATGGGAGGGAAAGTGTCGGCACAATGGAAACCGTTTATTTACAAGCGTTGTTTTTGTCATTTTTCCTTAATTACAAGGACTAACTTTAAGTTCGGTTTGCTAAAACGATAAAGTTTTATTGGAAAAGAAATGATATTATTTTATTCTAATTCCCTTGAATACCATGATTTCAAAGGATAAATATTCTGGCACTTCCTAGCCAAAATTGTGTGAACCTATACGAGCTTGTTTTTATAATATTAGGGGACCGGAAAGTAATGTCGCATTTTTCGTCAAATTAAAGTAGAGTAGTTTTTTATTGGCATTTTATATTTAATTTGTGACGTATAAATACTCTCTTACGGTTGACCATGATGAACGAAGCTTCCCCGAGAGTTCTACAATCGTCTGTCCAGGTAAAATGTTATTATCGAGTGCCACAGGCCTTCCTGATAAGGTGCGTCAAAAAGATCGAAATTGCCAGATTCAAATTCACTATCGTTGGCACTTACGTGCAGTCAGTACTTCCGGATAAACATGATAAATGTTTCTTGTAGCTATTGCGACATTGCTGCCCTTTCGAAATTAGTATCCAATTCAGAATGTGCAACTTTTCTGGATTTGAATCGTTCATTTCAAACATAGTCTATAAAAACACGATATTTTTGTACAATACAGTACTAACTAATCTCCCGAACCTGTAGCCATGTACTGAACAACGTAGGTGTACCAAAGTTAGCTGTTGTTATTAGTCAAATATTGACTTGCGCAAAAACGACATTACTTTCCGGTCCCCATAATACTAATGTTGTCAAGAGACTCGGTCGATAATCTCGCGATTAAATTGAAGAATCCGGATGATGATAGTCGGGATGACGACGAAGCACGCTCATCGTCCCCCGCCATTTCATGGTTCTCGTTCACAGGCACATCTGGCGTATCCTCAGACCGATGGTTCGCTCGTGAGGATTTTTTAGGATGGCTGAATGTCGTGGGATCGCTTGATCTCTCCGTCCCGTCAAATTTCTACTTCGGCGAAGCGACGCGCGACGCTCGAGGAGAAATGCAACGGGAGAAAGGCGAGAGAAGAAAGGAACACGCGAGAGACCTCTCGAATAGCGAACGGAGGAGTCTGTGACGCAGTATTTCTCCAACTATTGTTCAAAGTGAGAAACGCGTTTTGCCGGATTTCGGCGAGCGTTGTCAATGTTGAAAGCCTGGAGCGGAATGTCGAGTTCGCACGCAAAAATTCCTGAATATTTGCGAGGCATTCTTCCTCAAACCGAATCGATTTCTTTAAACTACCAACCTCGCTGTGTGTACCTCGGTGTTTCGAATATAGGAACGCGTTCAATCGATAGATCGACCTGTACTTTTACTTCCTAATGCACATACATACAGTGAGTAACGAAAGTATTCGAACGCCCTTTAAATCAGTATAACTTTTTTTTTTTAAGACCTTAAAATCCTCAGATTCTAACATATTTTGATACGTGCCATTTTTATCTGCATCAGCGGACTTCGATGAAATTTTCAGTACGTGTATAACTAACAGAGATCTACAAAACGCATATTTTAAATTTTCATTACAGGCTCAAATAAAAAAGTTGTGAAAAGTGCCATTTTTATTTTCTCATGTAATTCTTACTAATTGCAATTTTTTCAAAATCTTTTTTACACATCATTTGGAAAACCAATTCTTCTAACTCAAAAAAAAGTTATACTGATTTAAAGGGCGTTCGAATACTTTCGTTGCTCACTGTACATACATCGAGATTTTTCCTCGAGAACCAACATAGACACGGTTTCGATCAAATTTTTCCTACTTTATCTGATGGGATCCAGGCGGATTACATTAATTTCCTTTCTCCTGTGTGTGTGTGTGTTTAGCAAAGGTTCGCGTAATTCATTCCAACGTCAAAGCTCGGCGTAGAAGAAACGCGAAACCACATTTGCCTCAAAGACTTTTTCACGAGCGTAGAATCCAGTGTACGCGCGCGGTAAAGCGGGCAACACGTAGTGCCTTAAGACGTGTCTCCGAGCTAGCCTCGCGACAACATAATAGGTGCTTCATTTTGCACTGGAAGCAGTTTCTCCCTTGGCTCTTATTTAGTCGTCGGAATTCCATGGTTCTTCGTTTCATGGCTCGCGCTCTTGGCAACCGGCGACTCGTGCCCTATTGATTCACTTTGTCGTCGCATCATTTTTGAATCAGCAGATTCAATCGAACACGGTGCAATTATGTCGATGATCGTTTGATTTCAAGCCGTTCTACGAGTGTCCTTTAGCAATGAAAACTGGTTACGAAATAGATGTTAATTAATTTAATAAATAAGCTTTATTCTTTGTTCGCACATTTCTCGCTATTATAGGATAATTTGTTTTCTGTTGCAGGTAACCAGTTCGTTGCGAATCTTGTCTTTGCAAGATGAATCTCTTATACTGGCAGGTAAATGATACCCTTTCACGAACGTAAATATTTATGTATCCACTAATAAGTGGCAACTGTTATTGCGTGTGAAAAACTTTTTATGAAAAAGTTACTTCAAACGACACCAGGAATCAGCCATTTCAAGGAAGCACACAATTTTTGGAACATCCTGTACGTATATTCTTGCGTTTTTTCTCCTTATTGATCGACCTTCTTATTAAACTTGCATCGCATTGCAGTTGAGAACAGCGTAGCAATGAAACTCTTGCTCATCAAATTCGTTTCAACATTCCGCGTTTAATTGTAGACGAGGAGCGTTTCTCTTTCCCTTTCATTAAATACGACTAACAGTACTTTCTGCGATTTGCGCAGAGTAGCTACTTGCAAATGTTCGGTAACGTGTTTCATTCCGTGACAAATGATTTCAACTTTGCGAAAGCGTTCATCGTTCATGTAATCGGTGTAACGATAAATTACATAAAAATGCATTCACTTGTTACGTTTTAGCTAACGATTAGTTTTTATCGGCAACATTCCTCTGCACAAAGTTTATCTATGATATGTAGTGGCATGTACATATATGTATCTATATTCGAAACGTGGAATTATCGCACTTTGATGCCGTTCGTGATTTTGTACACAACAAGCACGCGGTATAAAATACCCTTGCAAACGATCCAAGGGCTGTTGAAGAAGTCTGCCGGTAGTTGTACAAGTGTTAGGAGAAATATTCGTCAAAAATTGCATTCATAGCAGATGAAAAGCTTTATATCGAGGAAAGAACAAGTTCTCAAGCTTCGTCTTTAATTACTGCGGGGCGAGTTGGAATTCTTTACATCTCTTGTGCAAAGTTCTCTCGGATTTTATACTATTATTCAACACATTACCGGGAATCTCCGCATCGAATAAAGGAACTTTATATAGCAATAAAGCGGCGTGTAACGGACCGACCAGAAGCTCCGCTAATACATCAGGGATAAAGCGAAATCCTTCGATGAATAGCTTTGTCTCGGAGCCCCACTCGCAACTGATCCCATGAATTAAATCTTCAATACTCTTTAAATTGATTCGATTAACAGGAAAAATCCTTCCCGGCCGGGTGAAAGCAGGTTTTCGCCGCGGTTCATTATGATTTGATTACGATTTTAATTATCGCAGGCCGTACCGGATCGTTCCCTGCGAATCAAACTGCCCATTCGAAGAGAAAACACTTGTGGGCAATACAACGCGACGCGGTGTTTCTCGTCCGTTCTTTGTACTCGATATCTCCAAAAACACTATATATACCCACTGATAAAGTGTCAAATATATCATAGGCAACAAAAAAAAAAAAAAAAGAAAATGAAATAACAGAATAAGAGAAGAAAAAGTGCTGGTTGGTGGTCGGTCGGATAGACAAGCGTGAAGGGACGAGAGAAGTCTCCTTTCCGGCGAGGTGAACAATAGAAGATGAGGAAACGGGAAAATAAACGGGGGAGCCGTAGGAAATTAGGAATGAGTATCTAATAACTGAAAAATGTGTCCTGGTATCCCGGGAGCGGCGCGGCAGAGAGAAGAACGTGCGGGGAAAGTCAATGAGGGGCTCCCACGAACGACGAGACGGCGCGGCGCAGGAATGAGAGTCGTACGAGAGGAATGACAATGGTACAAGCCATGGAGAGGGTTTAAAACTTCAACCCCCCCGTGGAAAATTTACAGTGGGCTGGATCCAGCGCGTCATTAAACACGTTGTTTCATAATTCATGCTACGATATATATCCGCACCCTCGTTTCGCAAATCCTTCTCTTCTTTCCTCTGAGCTATCCGGGGCCGAATTTCAAGGCTTCGCGAGGCCATTTTTTTTTTTCACAGTGAATAGAGTCACCGGTCGATTCCACTTTTGCAATTAGTCGGCCCGCAATAACCTGTGGCTACACACATTTTTCCCCATGTTTATGTTCTAGTTTTCTTCTTGACATTCTAGAGGATTTTACGTAATAGTTATAGTAACGGTAAGAATGTCAACAATAAAGGAAGAGGTAGTAATGCGGCCCTCTTGCAATTTTTTATATTATAACAGAAACATTTTGCGAAGAACGGTACAATTTGTTATGTCCACCGGACTTGTATAAATAAATTTACCCTGTCTAATGTATTGTTTCTGCTAATAGTAAGCATAACCTGAAGAACGAAAGTTTTTCGTCATCTCGTGAATGAACTGTTTCTTGCAAATTAGATGAGCGAAAATTCGTAGAATTATATTACCAAAGATAAAGTTAAGACATTCCCCGGTCCTATAACGAAAGACAACAGTTAACACAGGTGACGAGTTAATTCGTGTTCCAAAGCAGTGATTGACATAACCTAAATTTAATCGTTAATCGTTAATTACAGGCATTAAACAGTGATCGTCAATTGCTCATTAAAGACATTAATTATGGAATACTGTCAGTTAGAGTTTAATCGGAATTTAATTAAACTTCTATTTGTATTAAATATTTCAGAATTCTATTCACCATTATTATGATTCTATTCATTATCTTTTTATCGTGATTGAGGAACAATAAATGAGAAACCTTATTAGTGACTCAAATTGTCGAGAAAATAGCTGATTTGATTGCCAATCCGATACACAATTAAATGCCTATTTTAATCATTACCGTGATCAGTAATTAAATATTTCAATTGTAACGGTTGATCCTCCGATTGCATTAAATGTTATCTAATACCGCACAGTACCGTAATTGAAAGCACACATGGGTAGTAGCGCACAGTGAACTTTTGTCTAGATTCATTCGGTTCGGAATGTTCTACAACATTGAAACGCTACATTTGTTACCAATTCTTTTAAGTGGATTCATTTGCTTTTTTATGGGTGCTGTTGGAGATGAAAGTAGTAATTCTGATTTTTCTTATAACGCTGAAATGTGAAGCTGCTTTTGCTTGTAGTCATTTTTATAGTTAAATGTCCGAGGCCCCTCACGGGGTATACCCCGCGGTAGTGGGGATAATTTCGCGACGTTTATCATCCACGCCTTGACGGCATACATACACTACCGGCCATAAGTGTTTACCCATCCACATATTTTTTAACATTGTAGTCCACGGTTCTACGGTTCAGCTTCAATAACTTTGCTATTTCTCTGTTACTTTTTCCGATGCTATGATGGGACACTATTAGAGCGCGCGTTTCAATCGATAATTCTTTTCTCCCTGACATTATTTGAAATTTTCGCAAAATTCTTTAGGCACGTGAAAATCAACTGTTTACTGTATGAAAGCTTAATGCAGTATGAAATGCAGTATGAAATTTGAGAAGACTAAGATACCTGCATTACCTGCGTTCATATTCCCTACTGACCGTTATAAAAATTTCAGAAAAATGGGTTTCTTTACCTGAACTCCAAAATTGTCGTTTTTCATAAAAAGCTGTAAACTCATTTACAGTACCTGATTGTGTATGTACAGAATATTTTGGATGTTTTTTATTAGCCTTATAATTAGGATTTAATGCTACGGACATTTTCATAACAATAAAATACCTATTATTTGAATAGTAACGAAATTTGAAGGTGGGTAAACACTTATGGCCGGTAGTGTATATAGAGAGATATCGCTGTAATCGGTAGTGTCGATTGAGTTGAATGAAAAACTTGTGAAAGATTCACAGTAAAAATGTCTCGCGTCTAATTTGCAATTTACTTGACGCGGCTCGGCGACTTCTCGAAAGCAAGAAAATCCGCAATCACGAGGACGGTCGCTCAGTAAGAGTGGCAAAGTTTGACTTTGATTCTAGTTCATGGCGGAATCAATGCGCGAGAAAGTTTGCTCCACCCGCAGGGAAGTTAATTTCATTTCATTGACAAGCAGAAACAGAATCGAATACGATCCGAGTTACGGCAGGTAAGAAACCACTCTTTAAGGTGCGCGCGGTATCCGCTTACAGGCTGGTCCATCTAATTGAGTATTTTACGACTTTGCCTTGTTAAATGCCTGTCCAGGCACTAGTCAACGTGAACTCGCTATGCTTTTTGCGAATGTATAATTTTCCCCGTTCCTTTCTCAGTTCCGAGGCAATTATCGGTGTCTCGAAGCTCTTCGAGACCGTTGCAGCTCATTAAATTCACTGAAATTCTGTCTTAAATGGAAAATTTCTTTGGTACAAGATACAAAATATCATAAGATCTAGACACAAGGCGAGCTTATGGTCGCCTCAGCCAAGCTGCGAGAAGCTGCGTTCTTTTACAGTTTTCGGTAAAGCAGCCTGTGTTCGAAACATTCTAAAAAGTATAATTTTTTGTTTCACGAACCCAGGATTTCTACAAGAGGAGGATTGAAAATTTGCAGAAAAGATGGCAAACTAACTGTCCTTGATAACGATGGAGATTATAGAATACACTAAGAAATAAAAACTTGAATTTACTCCAGTTTGTGTGTTTAGATTTCAAAATAATTTATTACTAGACAGCGGATCTTTATGCATTTATGGCTTCTGGAAATGTTCAAAAAATGCTATAATATAAAATTCGAGAGAATTTAACACGATTTTTATTTGCTTTGGATCTACAAAGGCTGTCCCCATTAAAAATAGGATTTTATTTCATTCCACTTTCTTAAAATGTTTCTATAAAAATTGGAAATTGCATAAAGATCCGATGTCTATTTATTACTTATGGGTGCCCCTGATATATCGAGTAAACACTGTAAATGGCATATAAAAAGTTTATTGGCCGGTGATATGAAGCGCTCCTCGGGAACCCGGTGAATGCTAATAAGTGGTGGAAATAAAAAATGTTAGTTAACTTTGCTAACAACGCGACAATTAGCCGTGGCTTCGCGGTAGGTGTTTTTAAATACGCTTTTGACCAGCTCGTTTCTCTTTATATTGCAATGACAAAAGTGTATAAAGCTCGGACGAGCTTGTGGTGGCGACAGAGTACAAGACGGAGAGAGGACGAGCTACAAATTGTGCCGATATCTCTAATAACCGTGACAAGGTTCCAGCAACGTTTCAGCCAGCGTGTACGATGGCTGTGCAGCTTTGCAAAGCCACTTTAAGGACGATATCGGAGGACAGGGGAGTCCATTACGAAGAAGTTGTGGTTTACATTGCCTCATCAGGAAGTCGTTAACCTAGCCCACCGACACCTTCTGCCCTCCGCGTTCACCCGCCCCTCTGATGTCGCTCACCCTTGTGCACCCTTTAGTTATTCTCCGTGAGTAAGAACTTCTCTCCGCGAGCCTGATAGAGACCATCCAGTAACGTATCCGGTGGAACAGCCGCCATAAACCGACAAAGGAACTTTTAAGAGACCCCAGATAAACTTCTATTTTTTGGGGGAACCGGCTTTTCCAGCGATCCCCAAATTTCCCTCGGCTTAATCTTCTGCGAGTTATCCAATTTATTTAAGAGATTGCAAATCCTCCGGGAAATTCAGTTCTTTCCTTCGAATTGCGCCCAAGGTAACTTCGAATGCAACCATCCACGTGTCGTTAGGTGGTAACTGAAATAAATGCGGAAATTGGAGGTAACGAAAAAATTAAAAAAAAATCATGGTTCCCGCAATTTTGTAAAATCTATTGCTTGATCTCGATCAGAAGCAACTAATGTAGTGTCCGTGCCTCGCAAGAATTCTCGCGGAACGGCCCAAGGGCAAAGCTTAGGCCAATGCTTAGGCTTTGACGTCACAAAGCTACATAGTATGCGTGTCCTCCTCACTCTGATCAATCAGCCCCTCATGCCTTTCACGAGACTTCTTGCGCGGCACGCACAGTACAGGATTCGCAGTGGATCTGCGGCTTTCAAACATCGACAAAGTTAGTTGATATTGTCTTGATATTCAATTGGAAACACAATCGGCATCCTGTTTAAATGCCGTCGGACCACATGGATGGATACCTCGAGCGAAAGGGGATGAAACTTTCGGCAAAGTGAGGCTCTATTGAAAGAAAACTTTCCGCCTTTGATCAGCGGCGGTTAAACCGACGTGCGCTTCTGAATGTGCCGCTGCAAGTAACTTAATACGTTTATTGTAAATTATTCCAGCGACATCTTTTTCCGTCTTGCTCCTTTGTTCCATTGACAAATACTTTTATATCGATAATCATTTTCAAGAATAGATTATACTTTAGAACCGAAGCGCTCGGTTCTAACATTAGATTACTGTATAAATAATGCCGTTGGTCAATTCAGTTTTAAATACGAACATATATTCTTCTGTCAGAAACGATTTTCTACGATTCTTCCTACAACAATCAATCTTTCCAATAATCGTTTATATTATTTAGCCAAACTAAAAACAGTAGAAACGATCACGATCCGCTTGTAGGAAGAAATTTTCTGTCGAAATAAATCGGCACGAACTTGTTAAATTTTATACAAATCGTTTCGGTTAAAAAATCTGGAATTTTTCGTCAAACCGTAAACTTGACAATTTAAAGGTTTACATAATATTCGAGAAAGTCGTACGACCGAGATATTCCTGGTGAGCCCATACTGAGAAAGTTTCGCGACGAAATCAACTGCAGGTGGGTACCCCTTGGGGGTTTGCATCAAAGAAAACCAAATTCTCGGCGAGTTTTATCGATGCAAATAGTCTTTTTGATTTAGATGTCGCCGAAACACATCACGTCAGACTTGTTGGGCTCGCGTACGGGAAACAACTGCCCCTGAGCGTGTCGGTGCCCATGGGAGCACGCTTCGCAGATAACTGAATTCCAAACTCGTGTCCCCCGGCTTTCATATTTTTCCTGGCTATCGCGCGCTACCGGAGAAATATTCGTCTTGAACTGTGTCATGAAATATAAAGAATAAACAACCGCCGAATGACCGGTTGAACTTATCGTTGATACCAGTTTCGTGAAAAAAAAATATCATTTGATTTAACGTTGGCCGTGTAAGCGTGACAAAGAAATTTTCTGCATCCCTGTGCTTACGTTCTGCGCGAGACACCGAAATGTTTCGGGTATCCTTACGTAGATACACATTTTTGTATCTTCTCCGGCATAGGTTAAATGCATTATCGGGATGCACCTTGGGCTCTAGGGACGTTGCGTGAGTCAGAATTTTGTAAATTGTACATCGTGAAATTCAACGAAATATGGTATTCCTTCCGTAGCTTAAACTTTTGCAAATTTAGTTTTGCCCTTTAGCTTCGCATTTTTATCCCCAAGAAAGAGAAATAGGGATGTGGTCGAAAAATACAGAGCCAAGGCAAACGAGCCCTTGTGCGTAGTGTATGTGTACCGGGCATGCATGTGTGTGTGTAACTATGTATGTACCACAAGTTCGTGTGCTCAATCGCGCGCGCATAAATATTTCGTAGCATTTCGTACCCTCTCTCGGTACTACCCAGCTTTGTCTCCTATCTTGGGACAGCACTGTTGCAACATGCAAGTCGCCAGCCAATCAGGGCAAAAAACAAAATACGGTAATGCTCGCTTAATGTCCGCGGAGTCAACTCCGCCGTCATTTTCTTTGTTTCACTCGTATGCACAACGCGGCTCGCTCTCATATTCGAGGTACAAAGACGCGAACGAATGGAGTAGAGGTAACAGATAAAATCCCTCCGGATAATGTTGCAACGTTGTCCTGAAAATGCAAATATGCAGCACGCATTACTATAACGGTCCCCGTTCTCAAACCTCTTGTTATGAGTCCGAAATTATACGATATTACGGAGAAACAACTGAACGCATTAGGCACTTATTTTTAAGCTTATTTCGCTCTGAATTGTTTTCATCCATTAACGCGCCGTCTGGCAAATATAATTTAGACCATTTCCGAGTGTATTTCGAATGTGTTTTCCTGACACTGTGGATTGCATTACAATTATTGAAATAACGATTAACATTTTAACACCCAAAATGGTTATTGCTTAAAGTGTGAGCACGAATGATCGGGGCCTGTGCATTGAAATAAATAGAGAATTCTGTTGTTGCTGTGGGAATGTGTAAAGTAACTAAAATTTCCACCAATGATGTTGTTAGGAAAAACTAATGACAAGGGGTGAGGTAAAAAGAGGAAGGAAAAAGGATCAAGAGACTTTACTATTCCTTTACTCCCATTCTTGGTTCTACTTTGTCTCTGACAGAAACTAAGTACAGTAAAACGATAATGTACAGGAACCCACCTCCTCCTCCTCTTCCCCTCGGCACCACATTACCTACTACAACCCATAAAAAATATGTGCAGGACTTATAAACGATTCTTTCGTCACTGAATCGCGATAGCACCTGGAAGAGTCTCAAAACGGGCGTCCCGTATTTTACTGTCGCGAGTCAAAACTCACGACGCGGTTGAAGTGAAATAATGCGCGTTCCAAGGTTATTTATGAGAACGCCAGGGAGGCAATGGTGCTGCCAGTACGTCCGGTGAATTGTAGAGGTACCGTCGGAGACGGAGAATTTGCTGGTGCGCCAAAAAAGAAGCAGAAGAAGAAGACGAAGAAGGGAACGAAGACGACGAACAAGACGACAACCACGATGGCAGCGGGAGCAAAAGTCTTTACGCTTTCGGGGCACGACTTTTTCACGGCTGAACGTTACAGTTTCCTGGTGCCAATTCCAACGACTATTGAATCCTCTCCGTGACTCGAAAAACACGCTCCGCGAGAGAAGTTACCCGTATGTTATTTTCTCATTATTCCCTCGCTTCGTTCATTTTTCCAATGCTTCATTGGTACCGCAAGATGTACGGCAAGCTTTAAACAATAATAACTTGTGATATGGCACGAGTTTGGAAATAATTCTTGCACGATTCTATAGAAGAAAGTGTGCTGAACATATTCCATTTTGTAAAATTCCATGATCTCTTCTGTCAAGATATTCTGAACTAATGGATAAAGTACTATACCGAGGTATCCGAGGACCTATGCGCATAGTCGCACGGACGCGGGCGACTTTAAACAATAATAACTTGTGATATGGGACGATGTGGGAAGTAATTCTTGCTCGATTGTGTAGAAGAAAGTATGCTGAAAATACTCCGTTTTGTAAAATTCTATGATCTCGTACGATACAGAAGATATTCCTTGCGACGGCTAAGAATTTTGAAAATTTTCTATATTGTATTTGGCATAACATGTTTAACACGTTCATTGCCATGTCACCCATGTGTGGGTGACGGAATTATTCGTCCAGGTTTTAAAATGAATTTTTATGTCAATATATTCATTGTATCAAATTTGATTAGGATCGGTAAAATGTAACTTGAAGGACCACCGAATATCGTACATTTAATGTTTTTCAATTTCTACTGCATTAACTAACTTACTTTGATTTTATGGAATTTTTTAGGTTTCTAGTTTGGCAGTCAAAGTGTTGATACATTAAGAATTTTTCATCGATAATGGCAATTTACAGCTTAAAGATAAACCTTTCATTAAAAAAAAAAAAGATGGAAAGAAAATAGTGAAAAGGATCGTCAGGGCATCTCAAAGAAGAAAAGCAATTTTCATCTTCAAAACAGTAACAGAGAAATATAGAGAGACCGCTGTACACATATAAATAAAACTTGTTGATATTCCATCGCGCGTTCGTTCGAGACCGAACGTCCGAGAAGTAACGTAACGTTTCGTATTTAACAGATTCGCATTCTACTTTGTAACTACAAAGGTCTGGCCGGTTGTGCTTGAAAAACTTGGAGTGATCCCAGGCTTCGAGCAGAGCCACTTTTAGCTGAGAACTGCGATTGTACAATGTTTGCCAAACCACGGATACGCGTAATCCACGCTGGCGAAGATACCAAGGCAGCCATGACTTCGACGAGCACAATGGCGTCCTGTCTTCGCCGGATGCATAAACGGCCATTGAAAATAAACAGACCCGACGCGGTGGTCTATTCGCGAATTGTTCTACGCGGAGCCAACGCAATTTCGGTGTCTCGCCTGAGCGAAAGTACCGTGCTTCATTTATCAGGAATACGTCGAACCGACCAAAACCGAAGATAGATCCCGCCGCTCGGCACAATTGCGGAGCATCGATCTGTCGAGTCCCATGAAATTATGCGGAATAGACGTGATTAATAGCTACCGCAACAGCTCGAAGCTGCTTCGCTAATTATCACGACTCGGTTCCTAGTCTTACAACAACTATCGAGACACCAGACTGTGTCCCAGAGGACACGATGAAAGGTCTGACAAACCACTTAGCGAATACATAAACCTAGCTACCATTAATGCGACACGCTCGATGTGTATTGTCTTGAGGTGCAACAACGTTGTTCGTATCATTCTGACGTGCCCCCCTCCTCTAATCGGTGAAACGAGTGTCTACGGTATCTGCTCGAACGGAAAAAACGTGAAAAATTCAGTCGGACGCCAGCAGAAAAAAATATTTCAAAACCGTAAAAATCCTGGTGCGGCATTGATCTTTGCGAGTGGACAGCGAAAGCTGCGTTCATCGAGAAAGTGGGACGAAATGCATGACGATTCCCCGGGCAAACAAGAGATTCTCTATTGATTCCGTGGGAAGAGAAGGAGAACCGGGCGAGGGGATGGTCGCGAACGAATAGTTTGTCCCAGCATGTTTACGTAATCTGGCTGTAATCAGGCTCGTAAGTAGAAGCGTTTTCGCGGGGACTTTTCTTTGCCGTACGTGGAGACGGTGTAATCCGCGGGAAGGCCGATGTCTCACGTACAATGAACCGCCGCGCACGGTGTTACGCATACAAAATAAATGGTTGTCGATACTAAGATCGCAGGAGCGAACGAGACGGAAACACGGCGGGATAGTTGGTCGGTAAGCCAGCGGGTAAACTGCCGCGGGCGCGAGTCCAACGACGCCTGCTGCACTCGATAAGAGACGTTTACATACGTCTTAAGATGTCATTACTTTAACGCCGCGATCGTACCTAACCATGTAGAACGCGGAACGCCCACCGGCGTTATGTACGACGACACCGGTGAAACGATCTTTTTTCACGATTTCTGCGTGGGCCACCGGAGAATTATCGTTACTCCGACTCTGACTCTGACCCTGAACGCCGGGCACGATTCTTCTCTGCTCTATCCTGATAAGGTTTGATTCACTCGTGTCGATTTCGGACGTTCCGAAAGTCTCTCGAACGTGGTTCTCACCGTACCTGTAGTGCACGGTGAAAATTGTTACAGTTCGGTAAACAGAATAACAATTCTCGCGGGCAGGACACACCGATTCAAGACTAGAGTTAAAAAGAGCTGCTTAAGCGACAAGCGAACTTTCATTTTTCCACATTTTTCTGATGTTCTAATATTTCTTTTCCTCGCTTTGCTGTTTTTTTCTCTCTCTTTTTTAACCCTTAGCACTCGAATGGCGACTATAAGGCGCCACTAAAAATTGCTATATCATTATTCAAAATATTTTTTACATTATTAAATATGTTTGGACTTAATAAATTACTAAAAATGTCAGTATAGTACGAGTAAATTCCACCATTTTCGTAGGTACAACATGAAAAACAAATATATAGAAGGAAAATATTTTAGATCGGAAGAAAAGTTTCGTTTTGGAGTTAAAATAACTTCGAGTGCAAAGGGTTAAAGTTATATTGTTTTCAAGCTGTATTAACTACGAATCGTAAGTTTTTTAAATACAGTGTATTCGCGATATACGTATGTCAGCAACGCGAGTCTTATGGCGCATATATACCGCGCCCGTGCAAGTGTCCTTTCCAAAAATTTCAGCAAAAATTCATAAAAATGTCAATTTCATCGAAATACAACATAAAAGGGTGGAAAGTTTACGATAGCGACGCCTACTTCTCTCGCGACAACGGAACTCATGTGTCTGATGTCGTAACAACGCGATTTCCAGTTTTCGCTGCGACAAAAGTCATAAGTTTTCGTGTCATAACGGTAAAAATCGCATCTCGCTGTCACGCGAAGATATACTGTAACGACGAAGAGGGTCGTAACTCAGCGATATTTTGGATTTACTTATTCCGGTGGTTAATGTTTACGCGTGCGTAATGGTGACAGTGAGACAAACAATTACTGCCAGTAAAGTACTTCCCCATATAATTCATCGATCCTTCTTCGTTCCGTAAATTAAGCTACATCATCTACTTAATGCTAGTACTTCCAAAAACTAAGAGGATTTCTTTTATTTTTTACCAAGAAATATCATATAATTATTGACGCTTGTAACTCTAAGATTGCTACCAAATTATCGGTTATAAGTATGTACGCTTTACCTCAAAAAATCTAAAAATTTGTACGATGCCAAGGGGAATCCACCATAATCTCATTCATTTCACCTTGCAATTAATTATCCTCGAACATCTAGCATACGTGGACTCAATTTACATTTTTAATCATGTCTTTGTTGATCGAAAATGAGTAATTTATTTTTTAAATAAGAGAAATGGTATTTTTTTAATTTTCTAACCGGTAAGTTTCTCTGAGTGGGTGCAGGATTAATAATGTGAACAGTGACATACTACTTATGTAGCAAAGTGTAACGCTTCTGTTGGAAAATTTGTGCCAGTAGCAGGTCTTTAATATCGTTTAAGACAGTGTGGTTGGCGCAAATGGACAGAACGAAATCACAGAAGATCTTCAACTTGGGCACACAAGTGGATTTATCCGCAATGCATATGGAATAGGGGAAAGTGCTTAAACGTCGCTGCCGACGCATACGCAACTGGCTTAAGACCTCCATACGATGCACTTATAAAGTTGCAAATAACAAAAGCTAGCGTACACAGTGCCAGTTTTATGAAATAGTAAGTCCGTTCCTAATCATTACAACCTTTTTGACGGGCTTCGCAAGACTGAAATAAGGTCACGTAATATCAGGTGGTAGCTCGATTATACGGTATGGTGATACGAGCATAAAGTAGGTCGATAAAAGTATAATTATGAAGAGGATATAGGTACTGTATACATGTATTTTACAAAATACATTATACTCGGAACAGATTAGAAACGAGCTTAGAAAAACAAAAGGAAATTCACAGAAAGAATCAGGTTTCGTTATCGATTTAATAATAATGTCCTTTCACAAGCCACGCTCGCATCGATAAAATTCTTGCATAGTAGTTAATCTTGTGTAGTCGGATAAGGAGGTCAAAAGTGCCCCCCCCCCAAATCAAATTGAATTTGCAATAGGCCATTCGACAGCTTATTTAATTTTTATTTGTGCCAATTTTCAACCGTATACGTCGCAATCGGGGTAGTAACGGGGTGACAAAGAAAAGCAAGTTTTCCGCAATTTTTCCTACCCTCTAGAACTGAAAATTCCGAAAAAAATCATATCTATTCTTGGTCACCTCGTTATTACCTCCCATGTAGACATATAGGTTTGAAAATTGGCACAAAGTATTTTCTTTGTATCTATAAACTATGAAACGACCTGTAGCAAATTCAATTCGGTTTGGAGGCATTTTGTAACATGCTTATACTACACCCTTTGATCGTAACATTGGTTATCGATGCTCGCAGCCAACTTTCGCCAACATTATATATCTCTTGTAATATTCCATCGTTTCTCACCGAGCCTCCGATCACGTCACCAAGGAATATTCTTCTGTGTATGTACGCGTGTACATAGATATATCCTTCCGCGACGTCGGCCGGTCAGGGTCCAGAAATCGTACATTAATCTTTCGCTGTCCACGAGGCGGGGTGTCAGCGGCGACAAAAAGAAATATCAGACGGGAGAGGATCGTAGACGGAGATTGCACCGTTAAAGGTGGTTGATTTTAATTTCACGGGGCGCGAGTCTTCGGTTACGGCTACGAACACGGACCGTCTAAGCGTCTGGCTCTCGCGCTACATTGTTGGTTCAGACTCGTGCACACACACACACACACACACACACACACATACACACACGCGCCCGTCTACGATGTACGCGTGTTTCTATACGTGTTTGTACATCGGTGTATGTGGTATACGTGTGACACGGGCATATCCTCGTCGCTATCTGCATATGCACGAGTGTGTGCAGTCCGTGAAGCTGCGCTCCCGCGGCGCACAACAGCCCTTCCATGGCATCGATCCTGCATAATGGCCCATTATGTTGCCTGATTTGCACATTATCCGACGACTCGTGCGACGTATAAGCCGCGAACTTCAGGACATTACCGATTCCGTCCGGATACGATTGTATCGAGGGTGTGGAGCGTAGACCAGCTGATCGAGGGAGGAAAAGAACTCGGGTTTCACCGTTACGCTGACTTGATTCCACGGACGGAATGAAACCTCTGCACTGTCAAGATTTTAAATGCACTCGCGAGAACAAAACGCGCTCAAAATACTTTCCGGATCAATGTATCCAGCCTTTTCACCGAGCTGTTAATTGAACTTTTGCGCGAATTTCACAGTCGTAAAACGATCGATTTCAACTCTTTATTTCGAAGGAAAGTGGTTCCGAAAAGTGGAGGTAGATTATCCGGAAAAATTAACATCCGTCGAATCTAACTGTACCTGCATCGGACGTTGGTAACAAGAAACATACTGCGATTTCTCTTTGTATGTCGCCAAGGCCTTCCATGATAAACGTCGCGGAATTATTCCCACTACCGACGCTGGCAAGACCAGTGTTGTTGACATATATCGAGAATTCACTGTATTCTCAATCGTGTACACACGTATACATTTAACGCAGTGAGTAATAGCAAGGTTTCGCATTTCGTTTTTTTTTTTTTTTTTTTTTGAGAAAAAAAGTCACAGTTGAAAGTCGAACGATAAAAGTGTGTGCGAGAGTTAACACTCTCTTTTCAAACTGCAGCAATATTCTACTTTCACAGAAGCTTGGTCAAACAAATTAACTCGGTCAAATCATTTTATTGACAAGAATGATCGATTAAACAAGTGCCGTGAAATGTCAAGCTGATGGGACAATCGGTTCTTAAATGTGGAAAATTTCGTAATAGTAATTCGTTTGGCGTGTGTGGAAAAGTTGTTGCGAACTCGCTCCCCATCCACGGCAATCGCGTATCGAATTTCACCATAAAGTTATGAAAACAGCGCGAAATTGTATCGCCTCGTGAATCTCCGTGAATGTTCCATACGCGACGCGAGTGATTCACGATTCCACGCGGCTCAGCAAATCACACCACATCTCTCTCTCTCTCTCTCTCTCTCTCTCTTCTCTCTCTCCTTTTCCCTCCCGGTTACAAACGATCCTCTTTCCATCGGTCTTTCTCTCCCTCCGCTGGCCACCCTCCTTCGGCGAGGGTGCAGTCAGTGAATACACGCATCGTGTACGGTGTATTATCTATAGGGCGGCCACTACAAACGGTGTGGGGTCGGAACAGAGACAGCTAATTATTTAGACACGCTTGAACGCCACCCCATCGATCACTTCTCCAGAGTCGCCTACTCGCTCTGTTCCGCCCTCGTTTCGTCTCTATCTTCTTTCTCGCTTCCTGCCCCTTGCCCTACCTTCTGCTCTTTCTACGGATGGTTACATAGACACGAAGGCAAACGGGTTAAGCGCGCGCGAGCGCGTAACGTCGAGCACTTTCCGCTCTGTTCTACACTGTACATACCTAGGAACAGGGGCAGAGAGAGGGGGGGGGGGGAGAGTCGAGTCGAGTCGAGTCGAAGAGCACAGAACGGAGAAAGAGTGACGCGGCAGAGAGGACATTGCGGAGGGACTCACCGGTTGCCAAAACTATCGTTTCCTCTTAGCGCGTCGCCGCTGGGAGGAATAACTTCCGGCATATTTACTCGAATGCCCGGCATATCCCGGTGTCCTGCGCGATATTGCGCCGGTGAGAGCGTGTTACCGTACGTAAGCGCGTGAATTACGAGCGGGCTAATGTATGAGCACGTCGTAGAATGAAAACTCGAGTAAAATACAACGTTGCGTACGCGCTGCAACGCGCGAGTTGCAACGGCGCCGCTCGCTCCACTGCCTGATAAATCGCGCGCCGCGAGATCTCGATATTAAGTTGGTGCCGCGTGAACGGCGTTCACGGCGCCCCTCCCTTCGCCTTCGTCGTGATACTTAACCCTTTGTTTCCCTAATATACGAGCCGACATGCCACTTTTACTTCACGGCGAGTTCACAACAATCGCCGATCGCGGAATATATCTGCAACCAGCACGGAAGAAACGCAAAAATAATTTGTCACTTTTTGCAAACCACTACCGCAAAACGAACAATCGTGATACATAATAAGCAGAAGTTAATATCACAAAATTACTACCGAAATACTAGTACGAAAAACATCTCTTGTTCAGATACTTATACAGTCGGGAACAATATTAAGTGGACACTTTTAAAAATTGCATAACTTTTTTAAAATTGATCCAAATGACTTGATTTTTTTTTAAGATGTTACACTGATTAGTTTGCTAGACAATGAGTAAACAAAAATTTCTTTAGATTGCAATTGGTTCGAATGATAAAAAAATGAAAAAATGATGATTTTTTTAACTTTTTTATGTAAACCTATAACGATAATTTAAGAAATGCGTTTTGTAGGTTCCGGTAACGTATATGCATATTGAAAATTTCATCGAAATCGGTCAACGTTGCAATGAGCTACAAACTTTTTAATATTAGAGTTTAAGGGTGAAAAAGTCGCAGATTTTCGACCTTGCCAGGGAATTTCGACCTTATGTGATCATCTTTAAACGTTTGTACCTCATTACAACGTTCTATCTTTAAAAAAATCAAGTCATTTGGATCAATTATAAAAAAGTTATGCAATTTTTAAAAGTGTCCACTTAATATTGTCCCCGACTGTATAACTTCCATATTACTTTCTTTCATATATTTTCTCCGACATTATTTCATACCAAGGTAAGGGGCCCAATTACCGTGGGGGTGCCAGTTACTACACTTGTATCAATTATACCTATTTTTAAAACATAATGGATATTTAAAAAAAAGAGATATTACAAGATATATATTAACTGATTTAAAAAATATCTCTCTTTTAATATTCATTATGCTTTCGAAATAAGTATAATTAATATAGGCACGGTAATTGGCATCCCCAGAGTAATCGAGTGCCTTACCCCATTACCATTTGCAGTAATAGGCAACGACGTTCCGATGATGAAATAAATTTCCGCGCGGCATCGATTTTCCGAGATTAGTCGACGGAAATGCGAGACTTGGTAAACATCCGATTTCTAATGATAACTGCCTACGTCTCCGGCGAAGAATTTGACGCGTGCGTCGATGAACGAGCGAGCAAATGGCGCGGAAAGAAGCGGCAGCCTCTAGAATCTAGAACTCTTTCCGAAGGGGGATCCCCGTCGGTAGAGAAGAGGGAACACGGAGGATAGAGAGAACGATGGAGGAAGTAGAGAGCGAGGGAGAGACTAGAATGGGTTTCTATTGGGTCGAGAATATTGCCGTGAATATTGCCGGGGCACACGGGCACGAACACGCAGCCACGCGTGCCGTCTCCGAATGTTTTTCAGGGGAGGCTCGAAATACTCGAGCCACGGCAGTAAAACTACACGGTAAAACACTTACAAACTATTGGTCGGCGCGGCATTAAATGCGGCTCACGTACGACATAACCGTCCCGTATACGAGCCCTAGTAAATAACTATTCACGCGAGCGTGTATTCTCGTTTGGACCGAGCCGAAAACGCGACGCCCGGTTACGTCCTGTTTGGTTCGTGAGCAAAAGACTCCGCCGTTTTACGCGCGCTCGTTGCTCCCGCAATTTGACCTGCGACGCTTCTAAACCGGGCCAACAGACAACAAAAATTAGAAAACCGATGACAAAAATTAGTTTCGCTCGATACAGTTCGCCGCAGACAAGCGTATGCTACGGTTGCGGTAGTTTGGTGGATGTCTCTTGTCAACCTGATGTCGATGGACAGTGGTTTCTCTGTATATGTCGCCAACACCTGGACGATAAATGTCGCGGAACCATAACACAGGAATGTGGATCTGTTTGCGTATTTTATATCCGTAACTGGTTATACGCTGCTAATAAGATTTAACACAAAACGTGTGTAAGAAAATTTATTGTGTTGTTCGCTGATTTTTTATCCCGTAGAATCGTCTGTGTACCAATTTCTCAATCCGCGATATTATTTTCCAAAATTAAAACGGAAAATGATTCTAAGCAGACTTTTCCTCGGACGAGGCATGCGAACGCCTCACTTGCAATCCGTTATCTTGCTCGACGGTGCGTGTATTTTAAATGAATTCGTGAATGATAAATAGCTAATATTTATTCGATATTCTCCTCCGCAAGTCTGAGGACTAAGCCAGAACCCACTTTGTCGAAGATACGTGTGTCTCCGCGACGCGGAAGAAAAGAGGGCGCAGGTTGCATACTCCCGACGCGCAAATTACATTTATGTATATATGAAAGAACGTGTACGATCGCACGACATTCGCGAATAAAATTTTCCGGCTAAGACGCGAACGCATTTCTTTCGTTAAAATTACTAAAAACACAAATCGGAGCAAAAGTGTGTTAAAGTACACGTTCCGTTATGTAATAGGAATATCGAAACTAATGGCTGAAGCTCTTAAAATTAACAAAAAGTGATCGTAAATTTTAAACAAACTGTTTCCCGAATACAGTTCATGTGGTTATCTTAATTATCGGTGTCGTTACGTAGAAACGTGTGTCGTCGCGATTCTATGTAAAGAAAACGTGCGTTTAGAAAGAATTTCCCTATACAACACGCTATCTATCGCTTTAAATTTGCTCTTAACTAACCGACAAAAATAAATGACATTCTTTGATGGATTCGGTCGGAGTTCGCGAGAAACCGTGGTCGGCAGGACGATTCGGCCTTCGGTTATTTTAAACATACATACATTAGTTGTGTTGGTGGGTCATATATCGGTTCGTTGGAACGTCCGATTGTTCGGCGGGCTCGAGGGTTCGATGATCACCATGAAATTCTGGGCATCGCAGCCACGTCACTGTGAGAACGAAAACCTGTTCGACCGACAGCGACCGCGTAGCACAAACCTCCGCTGCCGTGATTCTAAGCACCGCGACTTCCTTTGTTCCCCGTCTCATTGTCCCCATCACGATAAAACCATTTTTCGGCGTTTCGTTCGAACTCGAGCCCGGTTAACGATTGTCGTCGAATTTGAACGCTTTCGACAATCTCATACCTTGCAGAGAATTCTCGCAAAACGAATAGTTTCATCGCGGAAGTATTACTGGTAATGAAAAAGAGAAAGAAAAAAATGTTATCCAACAAAAAGAGTCAAATTTGCTTCATCGTAGCAAATGCTTCTGTGCTGATAGTAGAAGATTTAACAAGCCTACGTTCAGTATGTTCGTATGAAAATATATACACGAACGTCCTTTAAAACGTCTGAGGCGACGAAGCAGACGCTTCGTGTACTGAAGAGAAACACTAAATGACGCGACGCTTGCGTCATCGGCCGTGAATGCAGTAATCGCGCGGCATACTGTATTTAAAGCTCCGAATGTCACGGAATTCATTTCAAAGAATTGCTTCTCAAGTTACGTTAGCCTTTATCCGTTATGGGTATATGCGATCGAAATGAATCATCGAAAGAAGGTTGTTGACACGTTAATGACCGGCTTCGCGTATGCGTGACTCTCTTCGGCCATTGGTTGTCAACTGGTATCACGCAATACCAATGTTCTCGATCTTATCATAAGAAATTGCAATGCATACACAGTTTTTCAAACTCTCGGTTGGAACAGACAAACGTTGTATTCCCGAATAGTTCATTGTACGCATGTAATGCAATTTCATTGCATTTTTAGAATCTACGGACTTGTTGCAGAGCATAGTGCAGAAGACACACGCGAGCGGAGTAGCGAAAGAGACCACCAGAAAAAGCAATTCATTTTTTTTTTGTGCTGTAATCAACAATAGTAAGTAAAATATATTTCCCAAGTTACAATTCGAAAACTTTAATCCTGTTTTTCTCAAAACTACTCTTTTTTTTAGAGTTGGCGAGCAAGATAACTACAAAATTATTGGACCAATCGAGCTGAAATTTTACACGCCTATCGTTTATTATATTCTCTGGTAGACGAACCAACAAAATAACTACATTAATTACCACAAGAACTTGAAAAGTTTTTGTTGGAAATCGCATTTCATTTCAAAGTGCCGCCCATCTCGTTAATTACAACTTTTTGCCAGTTGTTGAGATTCGTCGACGATGTTTTCTAGTTTTTCGTTTGAGATCAACGCAAAAGGACCCAGGGCGGCAGCGGATATATGTTTCTGCATTATTTTTGCTGAAAAGAAAATATTAAATCCTTTTTTCTTAACGAAGAAGGGTTACACGCTCCAGGATCCCCCATTAAGTGGCATTTACAATATTGGTTTGCAGGGGAAAAGGTGATCCGGATTTTTCAAGCGAGACCATTCCAACGTGAAGGAATTACTTATGTATGTGGCAGGCCAATAGCCACGTAGAAATCCACGAGCGAACGTACAACGAAGCCGAGCACTTTATCTCGAAACCAGCACACAAATCTCGTGGTTCCGAAAGCAACACTAATTTCTGACCGTGACTGTACATCATGGATACCAGAATCCCGGGGAATCCTGTAAACTGCCTCGATCCTCCGTCCGAAATTGTGCAACGCGAGGAAGTAAAGTGTATCTCGGGGGGATACGGTAGCGGAAGAAGAGTCGGAACGCGTGCACGTATTCAACAGAATTGCGCACTTTTGCGCGCGTGTGGGTGGCCGCGGAGGGGAATCGCGGGGCGAGGGGATGATGCAACAACGAAAGGGGAAGGGCGAGGACGGGATAGGGGTGGGGGCAAATGGAACGCGGGAAGGGGGTAGCAGAATTCGAGGGGATAGAGACACGCGAAGGCCCGACCGACCGACCGGGCTGGCTGCTGGCTGTGCTACGTCGCGTCGGAACACAATATTGCGGATCAATAAACCTCAATAAAGTCAATTTCTGTCGCAAAAGCATCTGAATACGGGAATTTTGTATTCTCCCGGCTAGGCAGCAACAGCAGCAGCAGCAGCAGCCGGCTGGGCAGGGATCGTGTCCCGAATACAGATTAAGTATATTTTATACCGTATCTCGGGCGAACTCGCGCGCATATGTTTCTCTCCCGCGCTCGCTACAGACATCCGCGCCACCTTCAACCTCCTGCCTAGTTTTTCGTTCGCCGCCCCCGCTCTCTTCCACCTTTCCGACGGAAGAAAATAACAAAAGAGGGTGGCTCGCGGAACAGAAGTATGCAGGCGCTTCCTCGTGCGAGCGAGCATGTGTGTGCATGTGCGCGCGTCTTGACGTGTAACGACGACGTCCGCGACTACTCGTGTGTAATTTGTTTCGAGCGACTTTGCGACTTTAAAGGTTCTCTTCTCCCGCCAACCACGCACAACTTCGGCGGCTCGATATACTTTCGACGGGAATACCAATATCATTTTGCTCACCCTCGGCCATTACTTCTCTTCGCGGAGATGGATTAGAAGGCGACGGGAAAGTATAATAAGCTCGGCGTGCCGGGAGTGTTAACAATCGACCTGCTTTTAGTTGTTTACTCGTAACGGTGCGGATTTTTTTTTACCACGCGTACTCTGTAAATATTCAATTAATTCAATTAATTAAAAAAAAAACAAGCGGTAAATATTCCAAGAATAGGAACACAACGATACGATTTTTACGAATTTGAGATAAATCAGCACGGATCGGTAGATTTAATCAAGTTTGACCAAGCTGTTAACAACATGCTGTACACAAACCAATGATTCCCACACTGATCTCAGGTTCAGGAAGTCGTAAGAAAATGTTCAGTAACGGAGTTACTTTGTGAAAATGTAGTACCAGATAGGAAGAAAACTTATGCCGATCGAAGGAACGACGTTCAGGGCGAAGAAGTCTACCGTAGACATTAGTATTGCCGGCCATGATTTGTACTGTGCTATTTTCGGAATAATTCCATTCTTCCATGCTGATATATAAAAGCATACCCGGTATCAAGCTCATGGGTAGCAATTTGTGAGAAAACTAGCTAGGCAACATTTCAGAGTAGAAATCTTGAAGGGAAAGAAATCTTGAATTATCGAAGGAAGAAAGAAATTTCAATATGATCCCTGTGGCTGGTATTCGATAAAGAGAGTTTTTATTTTGAACAAAGATCCGCAGTCTACTAATTAGATACTGAACAGATGTCCGTTCAGAGGCGAACGTTTCAAGTCGAAGAGAAGAAAAATACTAATATAACTGACTAAATAATACCGACCGATGGGAATAAAAACAAGCAAATTGCGTGGAAGGCAAACACATAGGCTGTACATAGAAGGCAATTAAAAATGAGCGAAAGCATTTCGGAAATGTCAGTCGCAAACAACAATTCGCGCGGAATCTGACGGTGAAGGTAGCCGAGCGAGCAAATATTGACGCGTGACCATAAATATGATTTTCGACGGTGGTTATAAACGTCGAATTATCGGCCGGCGCGGCGGAAGGACGTATCGATAATATCGAATAAAATCTGTGTCGGTACGCAAGCATTTCTCATTAATACGATTATCGAGCAAGTTCGAGGTCGCGGGAGGCGACGACGAGAGAGCAGGCAGGCAGGCGACGGTGGCCCCCGTGCGGCATAATTCATTTTCCTGGCATAGCGGAGAGCTTCGGGTCGTTGGCGCGACCAGCGAACCACCGGGACACCAACTTCCTTCCGTCCCGATAATAAGAAGAAAGTCGAGCTTGCTGGAACGAAACCAAGTGGCACGTTCTCGTGGAGCAGCCACACCACGTAATTATCCACTTCGAGAACTCGGCGCCGAACAAACCGGGGGAGTCTAGTAGCCGGGAAAAGAGCTTCAACTTCCAAGGGAATGACAAAACGCGACGAAGAACGAAAACCCGGACAGATCGGAAATATTAGGGGTAACCATAAGTAATCAATTATTTCCAAAGAATTTCTTTTGTTCTGTACCGATCGTTGAAGAGGAAACCAACAAACAAACAACTACTTATTCTTTTACAGTTTTCGGTAAAGCAGCTTGTGTCAAAATATATTCTAATACAAGCTGGTCCAGCTAACCGTGCCACCTAAATTACTTGGACATTTGAATAATATTAGGGGTACTCATAAGCAATCAATTATTTCCAAAGAATTTGTTTTGTTCTGTACCGATCGTTGAAGAGGAAACCAACAAACAAACAACTACTTATTCTTTGATAATTTTCGGTAAAGCAGCTTGTGTGTGCGAAATATATTCTAATACAAGCTGGTCCAGCTAACCGTGCCACCTAACTTACTTGGACATTTGAATAATATTAGGGGTACTCATAAGCAATCAATTATTTGCAAAGAATTTGTTTTGCCTTCAGTTCTGTACCGATCGTTGAAGAGGAAACACGTATTCTTTTACAGTTTTCGCTGTAAAGCAGCCTGTCTTCAAAATATTCTAAAAAGTATAATTTTTTTTACAACCCTGTAATAAAATCGCGACGTCCCGTACCTTCCGAGGATCATATTTTCAATTGCATACTTTTTCATTTTCATGCGAGATTTAATGTAACAACAAAGACAATTTGCGATGTTTACGGAGATGTATCGAAGGTAATTAGAAAATTCGAACCTATATACTAATCAGCCGCGGTATCGAAATGCTAAATGTTTCCTCTCGACTGAGTTCGCATTGTATGTACTAGCCAGGTACATATGTATGTATGCGAAACGTGTAGGCCAGGTACAAGCAAGGTTACTACAAGCGGAGTACAAGCAACTTCCTGCAGTGTTTACGAGCGCACGATGTCGCGCGCCGCGTCGTAAGTCGTATGCGCGACGCGCGCGACGTCGAGATACTGTAGCGACCGAGAGTTTTGTCGTCGCTCGTATGCTCGCGTAAAGAAGATCGAAGGTGCCACGAAGTAATTCCACGTAGGCGTAAAGAAACGGACTAAAGGTGGAAAATGGTTTAAGCTTGCCTCATGGTACCCTAGTCGTGTACACGCTCTCGGGCATTTGCACTAAAATTTGCACCCCCTTGGCTTGCGGCTCACAATGGTCGATTAGATACATGCCTCGAGGTAATATGCCGGCATTTTCCTGGATAATTTGATCGTGCATGACCGAAACTGCAGCAATCTCGCGGGCACCATACTCTTCTCCTTTTTATCCAGAACCGGAAAAGTATTTGTTATATCGAACACAGGTCTAATAACTTTCTCGAGAGTCTTCGTAGACTTTCATTCATAAGCATCGAATTGTTTCTTATCGAAAACAAAATCGATTTGGTTCTAAACATTGGGTGTAGGGGCTTTCAAGAACGCCGTGCACGTAAGATTCAAAGAGGTGTTACCTTAACGAGTAATTTGGGTTCCAGACATTGCAGGCAGACCCGAACAGTGGATACTTCGATAATGCTTACCTGAAACATAAAAAGGCAAACATTCGTAAATAAGTGGCAAGAGAAAATTCCGATGAAATGTTCATTATGAAAATGCGATATAAAGACGCGATCAGAAAGTAATCGAAACTCTGATCGAGTCTAAAATTTTTTGCTAATTCTACCCATCCATCACCCGAGAGAAAATCGAATTTCCAATTCTAAATAGAGACCGAGAGAGAGAGAGGGGAGGAAGGAAAGTAAGCGGCGCAAAATATCTTTTCATCGACGGCCGCTCCCTTAATTCCCAATATTTTTTCGAGACACACCCTTCTGTCGGGGCTCAACTTGTTGCGCTTTACGAGCACGTCACCGCCCGCTGAAATTCCTATTTGTTCCGGCAGACGTGAAGAATACCGAGGAACGGGACTGACGAGGCTGGCAAAAAAATAAGGAACAACGAAGGGAAAAGGAAACAGGTGGTCGAGGCGCTGCACAAGAATAGGACGAAGAAGAACAGGGCGGGGAAACTGAAATAAAGGGTGGAGTGTACCAGCGAATACGAGGAAAATATGAATATGAATATACACATATACATACGTATGTTTTATATATATATATATAATAAAATATAGAATAGAAAAAGCGAGTGGTTCGAGGTGGAACACGCCTCAGCGCGGAGACTGGCACCCTCGTATTGGACACCATTGGCGGACTTGGCTCGGAAATCGAGTCTCAAGGGCAAATCAAGCGCCACTGGGAGGAAGAAAAGAAATAATAAGGGCGGAGCCGCCAGGAGAAAAACCGCTATCAAGAGAGAAAACAAAAGGGAAAGGGTGCGAGAAAAAGAGTCTGGGTGGTTTGCAGAACAGGGGGTCGAAGAATGGCTTGCGAAAAAAAGAGAGTAACAGATAGGAATATCTAGTACGAGGTGCAAGAAACAAATTGCAGCAGGGTGGAGGAGGAGGAGGAGGGGTGGGGCAAGGGTGGCGAACGGTAGGGACGTTTAATGACAGAAAATTGCAAGTAATGGCGGATAACGCGCCCTATTTAACACCTCCGCCTCATCTTATCCTATCACACGAAATAACCTCTGCATCCCCGTTAAAATTTTCTTATCGCTGAAGCGAACGTGGAGCCAAGCTGCCTGCCTGCCTTACGTGTATTACACGTCGAGACACGACGCTATCTTCAGCCTGCTCGTCCGACCGAATTATTACGCTTCCAGGACATAATTTCGGTGTACTTCGGGATAACGTTTGTCCCTCCAGGCTTAGGCGTGTTTCAGGGCAAGACGGAGGAGGTTGAATTTTTGCGATTCACCCCTTTGCAACGTCGAAACTACCGATTTCTTCGTTGCGCTTTCGGTGCCAATTGCGTCGTTCACGAAGAAATCTTTGCAGAGTTTAAAGCTTCGAATCAAGTCCATTGGTGTTCTCAAAATTCACGAGAAACGTTATAATAAAATCATGAAAAAGAATTTTCTATCTAAAAGCAACCATCACCGGTGCAATAGACGAACTTCGATAACTGTTCGAGCGTACAATTTCATACTAATCAATCTTCTACCAGTTCGCAAGACCTGTACACGTTCGAATAAGTATAAATCCAGTTATAACCCGACTGACGATCGTGTTTTTCCTTTGTAACGAAGGAAACAATGTTCCGAAACAGAAATTCCTTCGATTCCGACCGATAAAGTTGTACTCCCTTTTTTCCGCGGCTTCGTTTTCGCGAGTAATTAGTTTTACTCGAACGAGCACACGCCGTAAACACGGAGCCGGAGCAGAAGCAAATTTTTCGGCGAAACTTCTCCGGCACGAGAGAGAGAGAGATCAACGAGAACATTTATTCTCGCGCGATGATTGAAATCAAGTCTGGTATCCGGTTATGTCGATTTCTGTGCTCCACAGCAAAGGGTCAAAAAACGAAGAGCGTCCGGGTAAATCAGAATCTTGCGCCCCCTTTACGAAGCATCCAGCGAAAATCGTTGCGAAAGACTGAAATCGCATTATGCGGCCAACGCATAGAAGGTGAATGCAAACTCGTCGCGAAAGGGAGTCGGAGTCGGGAAGAAAAAACGAACCGAAAGATAAAAGAGAGAGGGGGGACGAGTCGGACGGGCACGGAGGGAAAAAAGGCATTGAGGCTTCGACACCGAGCAGCCCGAGCAGCCCGACGCGTATATGAGTCAAGGCGAAAGGAGGTCTGGTCTCGTGAACCTTACATAAACCAACCTGGTCACTATCGTTCAACCTGTCCCTCGTTATCCCTCTTCTTCCTGGACGAACGAATATTATATTAAACTGTTCCCGCGTAAAATATTTTCCAATTTCTCCGTTTCGTCCGTTTGATTGCTTGTGTCAATCAATTTGTCCTCATAGTTTATCGATATGCATCTGTTCAGGAAGAGAGTGAGAGAAATTCTTATTAACCCTTTGCACTCGGCGCTATTTTCATTCTAAAACTAAACTTTTCTTCCGTCTTAGAATATTTTCATTTTATTCATACGAAACTGATCCGATTTCCACATATAACATTTAAACGTTTAGTAATCTATTAAATATCAATTTTGTAATGTACCAAATATTTTGTAATTTCTTTGAAATAATGCCACAACAATTTCTAATGGTGCTTTAGAGTCACCACTCGAGTGCTAAGGATTAATACTAAACGTACCGACACTTCTTGTATCCCTATTCCAACCGGTAGTTGTATGTACTAAATTGTACGCAGAAGTTTGAAAAAGTCAATTTGACCGGCTGTGGTTGATTTTACGTTAATTATCTATACGTTTAAATCAAACCTGATAGGAAAAGTTCTAGATACGAGCTTCAAAATCGAAAGAGACTAGTCTGTGTGTGCGCGTATAAAAGAATCTTGACGCAAGGTGAAAAATAGGATGGAGCATCAAGGAAGATGTCTGCGAACATTCTCGAACCCATGAAGAAATCACGAAACGTGAAATTGTTCGAATAATACACCGTATACGTCAGTGGAGGTCGTCTGTACGATCGAGAAAAGAAAGCCACCGACAAAATGTTTTATGACTGCGATTCATCAACGGGACACCTAACTCATTCACGATTCACTTGGTCTGGTAAACATAACGTCGAATATACCTAGAGAAAGAGAGAGAGAAACACGGCTGATAAATGTATCGATCGATGACCCATCGAAACACTCGCAAACACGAAGCAGAAGAGGTTTGTCGCTATCGGTGCACAGGTTAGACGCGACACCGGTAGTTTTTCTCTCGTCCTGACCGCGCCGGGAAAGAAGGAAAATGCCGTTGAAAATATTCGATTTCCGCAAGAAGAAGGCGGCGGCGAGAGCGCGTTCTCTCTGAAAGTAGGTAAGCCCCTTAAAGCGTTCGGCACGTAGTGGTCGAAGAGGGGCGAAACGATCCTCAACTTCCCCGCACAGCCCCGGTCGAACTCACGAGAAAATCTCCTACCACCTTCTTCTTCTTCCTCTTCCAACCTTTATTCTCATCATAATTCCGACAGCCATTCTCGCATCGCGCGTGTTTTTCATTTCGCCTCGATTCACCAGTTAAGGGACAATTTGTTGCGCGAATCTGGCGAATCTCAAAACTCCGAGCACCTTGTGAAATAAAGAATGTGCGTGGATTACAGCTAGAAATACTATTCGAAACTATACTGGGTATATAAACGTACAAATCGCTTCAAGACTCTACAGAAGCTACGAAATAATAGCAAATATGTAGTCATAGTTGTTTTTAATCTTGGTGCAACTGTTGGAATCCGATGTATTAGTAGGTACAGTGATTATTCTATATTAACCCCTCAACGGTCGGGAGTATTTCAAAGTTTACTTCCCACCAGGTTCGAGCTATTTTTCATACGAAGAAAAACTGTGGATTCAACATTTCTACATCGACTATAGAAAGGAAAATATTTATAGTTCATTGTGTAAATACGACGTATTTTCCACGATTTTGAATTTAGTATACACTCGAGCAAAAGTATATACAATGTAATTTCTTGTATAAAAAATTGTGACACTCTGAGTACTCGGAAAATAAATACAAAATAAATATATGTCGCCAAGGTCTGGATGATGCATGTCGCGGAATCATCCCCACTACCAGGAGGAGTGTAACCATAACACGGCTCGAGTTTCCAGGACGATACACCACGCTGGCAGGACTCGTATCGTTGACATACATCGAGAATTCACTGTATCCATTAAAAATATTCAAGGATAAACGAGAAAAGATCAGTTCTGGTTTTGTTGAAAATTGTCTGCCGGCCCCTCTCCATGTTCGGGAATAGTTATGAAGGGTAGGAATGAGTACCGCTGGCGAAGGAACGAAGCCACAATGCCAACCGATTGATTTACGTTGCTCGTTACGCGGTCCACTGCTCCGAAGAGAGAAAAATAAATTGATAGAGGGTGCCGGCGTGGGGGTAAAGAAAGAAAAAAGGAAGAAGAAGAAGAAGAAGAACGGAAGGGAGAAACAGGAGGGAGAAGAAAGGTAAGAAAAAAGGATCTGCGAGAACGAAGGAACAAGAGAAGGGGGAGGCCATCCTCGCGAACGAGAAGAGTTCTTTTTGAATGAGCGTGAGGGGAAGGGAACCGAAGGGGAGGGGCCGAAGGTAAAGGGGCCGCGTGATGAGAAATGCAAAGCGAAGCAGGTTGGATTTTGCCAAAGAAATACCGAGACTTGTTCGACCCCCTTCGTTTCATTAATTGCAACTTTCGTTAAGATTTTCACAAATCACAAATTTCTTTTTACCATTTAATAGACTCAACTAATTATTTTTTAAAGGATAAATATACGGACTTATAAATACACGTATATAAATATACTATAAATATACTATAAATATACGTATATAAATACTACACTAAATATACTAGTGGTAGAGACACGCCTCTAGCTGTTCTATTGGCTAAAGCGGCCGCACATACTATGCAGCCTGTGACGTCAAAGCCTAAGCATTGGACTGCCGGAGCGTCAACGGTGGGGATAGGCGGAGCGAGCGAGACTTCTTGCGAGGAGCATACAGTACGTATCTATATATTTTTCATTACTATCTTTCCAATGTCTGCTCGGAATAATAAAAGGTCTGAGAAAAACAAGAAATCGAACCGACACAGTTCTGAGCGAAACAGTCGCAACTAGAAAAGAACATTGAAAAATGCACTTCAGATATTCTCCGGTTCGCCAAGAACATAGCTATACAGTCTAAACCCTTTTTGCTGCATCACCCCACCCCCTCCGCTCCCCCGATTTCTCCTGCCACCGAATCGAGGATGCAAATTCGCTAGGAAAAAACTCATTCCCCTTTCGAAGCTGTTGTTAATATTGAAGAAGTAGACGTATTTTCATCCGCATCCGTAATCGCGTGCCTGTGAATGTACAGGTCCGTGTATATCGACTGCATCTGCATTTACAATCAGGACTAGCCCTCGGATCCATTAGTCACCTGACGGCGCGGCTCGGCTCGGCGCGGCTCGGCTCGGCTCGGCTTGGCGGTGGATCGGTTTCCAAGCGTGCACGGAAGAAGAAGCAAGTCCAGAAGAAGGATATACCGAAGCTGGCAGTATTAGAGCAAACCGATCGGGACACTAATGACTAGGATTACTTTTTGGAAGATATTGCTGCCTTCTTTCCTCCTTTATCCACCTTCGACCCTCCTTTTTCCCTTCCGTTCCCGTCTCTGTTTGGTTTCTCACGCGTCTGCTGCGAATATCGATGAACCGAACCCCGGGTTCCGTCCCCGTTTATTCGTCTATCGTCTTTTTGCGTTTGTTTAAGATTGAGAACGGTCGCAGTATCCTGCTAGATTGGACGGATTCGGATAAGCAGCTGATAGGGCTCGACAAAGGGGACACTGGTGAGATTCTGTTCTATTCGACGCGCGACGTTTTCTTTTTTGTTTTTTTTTTTTTTTTGCCTTATTAAGCATGCACGGTAGGCATAGGTATGCAAGAAAAGTGTCGGTACACTAGCGTTGAAAAGAAAAAATGTGAACTTCGCAAAACCACGCGTCACACGATTTACTCGCAGCGTATCCTGTCGCGCAACGAATTACGCCGCACCCAGTAGCTATCGCGCGCGAACAAAGGCTGTACGGCCTGCCATCGAAACAGGAAATTGAAAGCAGCATCGCGTAAAATTTCAATGGAAGTACAGATATCTATACATACATACATATATATACAGACACACGTAGGTATGTACATATTGGATAACCAAGGATAACCATGACAATAGAGGGTCGTTCTATTCGCGAGGTGGTCCTTTGGCTGGATTATGGTCGTCCGAAAAGCCATCGGGCTATTAGTCGCGTTTATAGCTCTGAGGCGAATAAAAAGTAATACAACGCACACGTGCGAGGATATTCGAGTGGAGAGAGAGAGAGAGAGAAAGGGGGGTGGAGAAAGGGAAAGTGGAAGAAAATAGAGGGTCTAACGCAATAGAGACAAAGGAGACGAGAGAGAAGGTAATACAGTTAGGCGAGCAACAACCACTTTTACGATGGAGCTCGTATTCAGGGATATGGTTTATCCGAGTAGCGTGGAAAGACGGAGAGAGCGCGTTACGAGGAAAATCGAAGGACATCGGTAGAGCTTAGAGTATCCTTCCAAGCCTCGTATACACGAGTTAAGACTCCCGCGGTCCTTAATTTCAGAAGGAAGCTCGGTGAACAGCCGGCGAAACGAGTGAAATAGCTCGAGTAAGACACCGTAGTGCGGTTTACGAGCTGGATTGCCCCGGGGATCGTTGGCCTTCTACCCAACAACAGCTTTTTCTTTTACCATCGATAAATTTAATCAAGCAGCGATTGACGCCTAAGAAAGGAATAACAGCGACCGTGTCCTCGCCGAGTGGAAAAGGAGTAAGCAAGCTTCGGGAACTTTCAATCAATGTCTAGATCGCCCCTTGTCACGAAAACTCGAGCGCTCGAGCGCTCGCGCGACCGTAGGTATATACCGTAGGAGAACCTGAAGGGGGAAAAATTGATAAAACGCGTGCCTCGCTTCCTTGAGGCAGGACGATAAAGAGAGAAGCACCCTCGTCACCCTCCACACACTGGTTTGTACCTGCTTCTCATGCTGATAAGACACTGGTTTCTGCCTGCTTCTCATGCTGATAAGGCGCACTGGTATACATATGGTAGCTAGAAATCCCATATTGCCTCGATTTTCGAATTTCTACGGGGGATACATAGCAATTTAAAGCGGTCTGGCCTTCAGAACGATACTTCTGCTAATTTCATATGACACTATCGTGAAGCAAAATTGTTTAAATCATTCTAAAAACTACATTTTCACCACAAGCAATTCCAAGACGAAACAAAAAGCATCATCGTCATTGGGCTTGACAACGAAGACGCCAAATCGGTATCTCTGCTGATATACTTATTCGTCTCATGGGAATAAACTCCTCATCGAAATGTGTATAGCCTGCTCGATCAAAATCCGGATCGTAACTCGCCCGCGTGAGGAATCATGTTCTCGATAAAAAGTATAATAGACTTCCTGCTTCCACGCCATATTGTGATGCTCGATTTGATTCCAAAGTAAAACACAGCTCATGAAATATATGTATACAGTGACACACATACATATGTCTCTGTATATATATACATATGTCCCAAGTATAAAAATATAATTTAAAAAATAGGATAAAAATATGTTTTTAATTTCAACGACTATACTGTTAACCCTTAGCACTCGAATGGCGACTGTAAGGCGCCACTAAAAATTTCTGTATCGTTATTCAAAATATTTTTTACAATATTAGATTTGTTTGTACAGTCGAGTCGGAAAGTAAGTTAACGACTGGTGTATGCAGGCAAATGAATATGACGTGTCTTTAATCTTTAATAATGATAATATATGTTTTACTAACATATTTGTTTATTTCCTTACACCTCCTAAATAAAAACAATACAATAACTTGATTTTATTCATCATATTCATTGCCTACATATCACCAAATGTTAACTTACTTTCCGACTCGACTGTATGTAATAAATTACTAAACGCTTCAGTATTGTACGAGTAAATTGCACCATTTTCATATGTATAACATAAAAAATATATATATACAAGGGAAATATTCTAGGTCATAAGAAATGTTTCGTTTTGGAGTTAAAATAGCTTCGAGTGAAAAAGGTTAACGCCAGCATGTACCGTGGCATAAGTAATTTGTACCAATTTACCACACGATATTTGTCTAACAGCGACGTTGTATCTTAATTAGCCGTGTCCTTGGTAGCCAATAACGCTGCCAGCGGAACAACTACAATACTTGGATAGTTCGCGGAAACAGCAATTTTGTTGCGCCACGCATAATCTTCGAGCTTCGGGTTTTTTTTACAGTTCGTTCCCGCACATGAAATCGTACGATAACGTTTACGATATGCGCGGGGATATGAAAATCCGTTGCGTATCCACGTCCTATTTTACAATTACAAGAGGTATATCGTTTATCGAGGTCAACAGTTTTAACGGTGATCGATTTCACCCTCTCTTGCACGTTCGAATTCATTTCTAAGAGTGCACGCTTCTCGTTTCGGTTTCATATCGCAGTGGCAAAATCTCCAAGCGGCCTCGTATCCGTCATTATCAACCGATATTACTGTTAGCTCGATATAGCGGGTATTAGTATTTAGATAAGTAAGCATTTGAAAAGCTTCGACATCAGACGGCTCCCACCGACGTGAAATTATTGCGAATCTCGTGAATAGAATATAGAGTTATTACATGAAACTTTTAATTCGCAAAGCTGCAATTGGTTTTCGTTTCTGTGTTTGTTTTAGGTACGGCGAACCGGAGCAAAAAATATGAAAAAGATGGTGCTACCGAAAATACCTTATTGCCGAATTAATTTCGCATTAAATCGATTCTTAATGTACTAGCAGAACTACCTATTAAACTCTAACGATTAGAAACTTGGAATTAACACTGGAAAAATAGTACACTAATCCACGGCAGCGCCGTTTTAGACACGTCGAAGGCACGCCGAGAGACAAGTTTGGCCTGGCATTGCTCGAAGACTGAGAAAATGTTAACACAACGAAAATGCCAGCGATAGGAAATCAGACGCAAGCTCGAAACTGTTCGTCTAGTTTTCTCGCTGTTCGATTTACAGTCGTTCGCGATATTCAGGAAGTTTCGCGGCATGCACGAAACTGCTGCGACGTGTTTCAACGTTTGACTTACTGTCTTACGTACTCTGTTTATTTATGCCCGGGGTGGGGGAGGTAAATCTGCTTCGAAGAGAAATACACAGAAACTCGTGAACCGGCGCATGAACACGTTCTCGTTTAAACTTTTCTTCTGTGACATTCGTGTTCCGCGAGCTATCGCACGACGCGGACCTCCAAATTTTTCGCTTCCGCGCGTTCCCGATCCTATCGTGTCATCGGTTAAAGTTGAGAGCTATGGCGAGTGCTATATTTAACACTGAGAATTCACAAAGTTTCCAACTACGACAAAGTTCGTATACATTCTGTGCAAAACGTACCGGGAATTGTCAAATAAAACACAAAAAAAAAAATTAAGTCATTCAGAAAATTTTGTTTTCTCGCCTTGAAAGTAGGCCCCAACGAGTGCACAGTACAACTACGCCAACGCTTCACCCAATCCCCTATTCGCCTAAGAATGTTCTACGAGAGCAAATTTTATAGATTCGAAAATTATGCAATTTAACCAAAGTTCGATATTCAATTCATACACATAAGGCAAACGACGCAAGCGCACCAAACGCCATCCATTTAATGACAAAAACGTATACGTATGCAGCTATAGTAGTGAGCAGCGAATCGATCAATATTCCTGAAAGTTCGAGAAACTTCTACGAATGAGCCTTACTAATTTTCGGAAAGAATGGAACTCATTGTACAAAAAGGAAAAACACACGTCAAGGGAACTAATTACCGAAATAATGTACGCGATCGAGGGTGGAGTTAATTAAGCGAATCCACGCGTCAATCTTCTCTCCGTCGAGCTGATTATTTTGTTGTTCCGAGCAACGTGAAATTTATGCGGGATAAGGATAACGCTGGTTAACTATGTACACCGAGGAATGAATTATCGCGAGGCTGTTCGCAGAGGAAACGATCGAAGAAGGATCGATCATTGGCGATCGCCGCGTATAAGCGGTCGGGTCTTGAAAGTGACTATTCTTAACGGTACCTAGAACTTTTTACGTGTCGATAAGACGTTGATTTATTACCGACCTCAACTAAGTAAACAGTGCCGGGGCAACACAGAGCATTTATCTGTAACCCATTAGGCGTGTCCGATTTTTAATTAATCATTCGTCTGGTAAGGAACCGCGTCGAAAGTGAAAAGCACGATCTCCGTGACTTCGGCTTCTTTCATTTACAAACTTTTTCTCTGTACGCCACAACATTTTTCATCGGCTTTTCTCGGAGATTTATGCAAGAAACTGTGTAACTTGCGGTGCAGATTTGCGTCGATAATTTTATTTAACGGAAACACTAGGATAACCGATCTGGAACTTTTATTCGAAATATTGTTGTCTCGATGTACACGCCTCTGTTCTATCCGATGATTGCGTTGTGCAGCAGGAAGAAAATCTAGTAGGTGAAACGTTTACGCGTTCACAAATATTTTTCTATTCGGTAAAATTTACCCGGCGGCGCGGCGGCCCGGAAATGCTCCGTGCTAGAATAATCAAGCGAAAAAGCTGAAAAATGCAAGAACGATATATGCCTCTGCGTAGGTTAAAAGTAATTTAGTTTTCCAGAGGCCGGCAGCCAGGCAGCGTCGGTCAGCGACACTAGAGAAATTCATTGCGTTTTGAATATGCTGAACCGGCCACTGGGAAAGCTGTTATGCAGCGTAACTTGCCAATTTGCCTCCGCTAAAGTGGCAGAAACCGGGAAAACAGGAGATGCTTTTCGTTATTTTCTACGTGTAGGTGTATCTGTACGATCAAAAACATTTCATCCTCGAAATAAAAAAGAAAAAATCCAAAGATTTCTGCTACACAAATTGCAACGATAGTCAGAGATTACTTCAAGAAGTATGTAAATCCAGAATTATGTGGAAGAGTGCTTCGTGAAAATGATTGTCGTGTCAAGGGTTCCTAGAAACAAGTTCCTAGAAGATCAGTGATATTAATAAGAAAAAGAGATTAGATAAAATTCGCCAAGGAAGTTGTTACATATATTTATATTTTATTATGACTAGACAGCGGATCTTTATGCAAAATAAAAATTTTCTACCTAAATTGCAACAAACTGGAACGAAATAGAAATTTATTTTCTTTCCTAATATGTTTAATAGGTTGAAAATAATATAACAGTATTTCTAAATTTTTCTAATGTTCTTACTGTTTTAAATTACACCTACTCATTTTTGTAATAAATGCATAAAATCCGATGTCTAATTATGACATCTATAGCATAATTACTGTACTACACTAGGAGAACATTATTCGATCGTCCATCGTTGCAATTATTCATATTTCTGACGCGCACAAAGTATTTTATATACGTATAAGGCAAATCATAATATCAAAACGAATATGTATTTCATAATGTACGGAATAGAAAAATTAGACTCCAATTTAAGTCAGCATTTAGAACATTTTTTGGCGATCGTCATTTTCGTTGTTAGAAATATCAAAACGTGTTCTAACGCCTTGTCGTGATACGTTTCGACACAATTGTGTTTTGCTATAATATCATTTTCTGTTCCGGCCAAATATTTTTACCAGGGGTGGTAGTTTATTGTTCGAAGGAACGATTAAGTGCTTGTAAAGTTAACGGGGTCAACGCATTGACTTATTTTTCTGCTAGTGACATAATTTCGTACGTCGACATTTTTCTATTTTATTATGCGTAAAACATACGAATCCTTTTATTATTGCTCTTTTTTCTTTCACGTTTGTTCTTCTTCCGTCAGTTCTTTCGCATTCCACCTTCCATCCCCTATCGTTCTCCCGCCGTATTATTTTCCTCGTCCGTTCTCCCTCGCCCCATTCCTCTGAAGCCCCGGTGGTCTCTCACCTCTTGTCATTTCTCTGCACTGAAATTTTTATGGTGTGTCCAATTTCCGGCGTAGCTAATAGGCTTTAAAGCCGACGTCCCGGTTTCCGTTTAAAGCGGCCACGATAAAAAAAAAAAAGAGAGAGAGAGAGCGGGCACATGACGACAAAATTTATTGCTTCACTGGAAAAATGTCTGACTACCTTTTTAATTGTAAAAAGGATCGCCATTAAGCTACGGAGAAAGATTAAAGTGTAAGAATTAAGCAGAATTTAATGTAGGATGCGTTTAAAACGTTCGCTCTTTCATCGTACACGGAAATAAACATCTAACAATATGACGTGAACGAAATAAGAATATCCGTTTAACGAGTATGTGATACGCGTTTCTTCTTATTTTCAGAATTAGTTACGGAATTCAAAATGTAGTATAATAGCTAAGAAATGTCGGTGCATTTCGTCTCTTTAATAAATGCTTATGGGAAGAATCTAAACAATTTTATCAGGGATTAGCAAGTGTAATAAAAAATTCAGATTTATCGTTCGTTCACAGATACACAACTGTTTTCATTTCCACAATAAAAACTCCACCAAACACTGTCGTGAGCAAACTGACCGGCAACGATTAAACAAATAGCTTTTAAATAAACCTGGTACGTCAAAAAAGGAACGCGATCTGCGAGAATGATATAATTTCACAGCTTAATCGCTTCAAAATAATAGCTTCGGCGTTTCCGTTGAAATTACAAGTTAGATACTTCTGATTCTTTAAAATTTCGAATGATAGAATTACATTCGGAATCAGAGGATTCGACTCCCGAAATGACTTTCGACGACCACGGAAGAATCCGCAGCCTAATCGTTTTTTAAACCTGATATATTCGCGCGGGTGCACATCGAGCAACGAGGAAAAGGGAAAAATGTTCGAGACCATTGTGGGTGCCGGCGTACACGACGAATTTCAGCTTTTAACGTGAGCTCGAGCAGGTCCAGGGCAATGGCGGCGCCGAAGTAGAGCGTAGAAATAAATGGGAGCTGAAAATCCTACGACGTCGATAACAGACTCCCAAATTAGCTGGTCGTACCAAATTCCCAATGGAGATTGAACGGGCTCGTTGCGCCTCTGCTATCGTGAATAACTACGTTTAGTGCGCTGCCAGTAAATGGCCTCGCTAGTAAATGGGTAAACATATATACAAGCCGGTAGAAAATCCCAGTAGCCTGGAACTGCAGGGAACACGTGATAATTAAAGTTACAAAAATACGACGGTTAAAAAGGGATAGGGAGAAGGATGGTGATCCGATTGGAAGGGGAAAAAGCGGCGAATGATAGACCAGGGATTCTCCGCCCATCCGGCAGATGCAACTTTCACTGTAATTATCTTTCTAATTGTTCCCTGTCCGCCGAGGAAGCAAAGGAGAAATAAAATAATACGCGTTTCTCGTATTAAGCCGCGTCTTAACGATCTATCCATCGTCGTCGTCATCGTCGTCGTCGTCGTCTTTGTCGTCTTTGTCGTCGCTTTCTACCTCCGACGGACGGTAAAAAATACCCAACAACGTTGTTAATAACGGACAAGGAAGAAAGAGTTCCTGATAACTTATCGGTGGCATGGGGAATGTAGTAGATGGCCTCTTAACACATTGCGTACCGCATAGAAATCTCTAAGACATACGCCAGGGACCGCACGTTTTTGGGCAAAATCGAGAAAAAAGTCTTTTCTCTCGCGAGAAAACTCGTGACCGGTCCTTAACAGATGGGACCTTAATTTCTTTAATGACCTTAATGACCGGTCCTTAATGTGTTAAAATCAATCGGCAATCATTTCCGCACACAAACAGAACTGCATTCGCGTTAATCTTAACGTGATTATTTCATCAAAATTTTATTACACCAGTTTGAATTGATGTTTCAATTCCGCGCAAAAAAAAAAAAACAAAGAGAGTCAGACTTTCAAAGCGGTTCGAATAAATGTTTGCGAAAATTGTCTAAATTTCGTTCTAAATCTTCTCCTCGGAGGCCAAAGTAACGTTATACGTGTTAATTCAGCATTTAAAAGGACGCGTTTGTGTGTGAAAATCTGAACACCCCGCGGCGGAAATAACCAAGAAACGTATTTCACGAGCCGCGTTAAAATAAAAATGTGGTAGTCTGGCCGGCCGCGTTTAATTTAACCACAAATTATGAGTATATAACCTGCGCAGGGCAGATGTTTACGGACACTATTGCGGGCATATTTCTTTACGCGGCTCGATATCAACGCAGCATAAAATATCACGCAATACCCATAAGGGAATTTTAACGACGATTAATTCGCGCCGAGAAGAATAAAAATTCCCTTGATAATAAACAGTTTCACATTCAAATTGAATAAAAAAAAAAAAACTGATCTTCTCTTAAATAGAAGTTATTAATAAGTTCACATTACGATTCGATAACATATTTTCGTACAAGCTAGGTATACAGTACGTAATGGCTGTTGGAAACCAAATTTCGATAATGATGCGTGGAGTACGTTTTCCAATTTCAGTAATTTGTTCAAAAAACGTTGCAAGACTTTACTGTTTCAGTGAACAGTTGAATAAGTCTGTGTACACATGTTTTTCCCCGATTTCCTCGAAAACCGAGCAAAAACGAGCACATCTCTACAGAACTTTTTCATTAGTTTATCGGTCCTCTGCGCGTTGCCGAAGTTTCAACATTTAAGAGAACACCGTGGACTTTCCAGAGTGACGCGCGAGTCTCCGGGAAGCGACTCACTATGGAATATTTGAATAAAACATTTTGAAATATTCTAGACAGGTTCTGCCGTCACGGATAACAAGGTAGAACACACATATATATGTATCTCTGATAGCGAAGTGGTTGTTCCGCGACGCCCCGTTAGACATTCGTATTGCTGTGGTATCGGCTCGGCGAGAACGAGCAAAGAAAAAATACAACGAAGGCCTCGAACGAAGAACGCGATCGGTATTTGGTTAGGGACTCGGTTCGGCAAAAACATTTTCCGAAACGGAGGTGCCCAGACGCCGGTTATCGATTGGGAATGACTTTCGCGCAAACGTGTCGGACGAGAAGCACGATAAACGCGATAAGAGGTGAGCGCGGAGGCAAAGAGGAAAGGAGGATGAAAGAGCGAACGGGGTCGGAGGGGACGAAAGTGTCGACGAAAAGCTTCGCTTCAAAATTGCAGTCTTCTGCTCGCGGCAGCGATCGACGTTCCCCGATAAAATAGACGGAACGACGACGGTTTCGGCCAAAACGGCGGCGGCTCCTCGCGTCGCGCATCCCGTTGCTTGCCAGAATGAGAAATAGGGAGAACACGAAATTGAGAAAATAGAAACTGAAAGGCTGGAAACACGTTTCCTCCTCGGACCCGAATTTGCTGTCGTGAGAGAGCACTGCGAATTTATGACGCAGACACCTGACGAAACTGCCATATTTCAATATTGGACCTCCAGACACGAAACTCGTAGTCTTCTGCGTGGGTAGAGGATTCTTAAAAGCTCCGGCTAGGAACGATACCGGAAAAGGTCATCTCTGTTTTACAGTTCGAAATTTTAGAATTTTATCAACGCATGTGTATCCGAACATCCCGTTCGTTCGGGAAGCATGAACGAATTAATAAATTCTAGGTTAAAAACCGAATTATAGACTTCCTGTATTTCGTTGAATATGTATCCTTAAACGATGGCTATATCGTTAACCCGTTTGCATCATTAGCGTATGCATGCGCTCAACTTTCCTGGTCACTATCACCGGAGCCGTATGCATACGCTCAACTTTTTGTTGGTCACTTTCGTTATTCGTTAGCTAAAAAATAGAAATGGAGTGTGAAATATGTGTTGTTGGAGATGAAACTAGTAATTCTGATTTTTTCTTATAATGCTGAAATATGAAGTTCTTCTACTTGCAGTCATTTTTCTACTTAAATATAATTTAAAAAAAATGTTTGGCGATAGAAGCCTTCTTTTCGTATTTTCTTACGATGCAAATGGGTTAAATGCTGTATGTAACAACTAAAGCAGCATCTTAGCCCTTTACGGTCGTATGTCTACTCTCAGCCACCAAAGCTTTTTTACCGTTCCAGTCGTATGTCTGCTCTCAGCCACCACAGCAAAGAACCATACTGATCTTGTTATATGAAAATATTTATACCAGTAATTCTGATAGAAAAATATGAAATATAATTTTTACATAAAATTAGAACATATTATTGCGTTACGTATATCTAAAGTTTAAAAAAGGATTGATAAATTTTGTTTCTCCTTCATAATCTTGCATGTTATGTATTACTGTTCGTTCAACGAAAATTAATTCCGACCAGCATGACACCTACGTATAAACTTAATACGACCGCAAAGGGTTAATATAACACCGAGACACCACGAAACACTGTTTTCTTTCATCTCGACAATGTTCGTCATTAACCACGGTGAGCGTCAACGCTGTGCGATGGTCATAGTAAAATCTGTTCCGGGATCAGTCGATACCGAAAGTAAGGAGCTACATCCGAAGCAGACAGAGCAAGATGGATGCATTATCGTTCCCTATCATTTTCTTGGAAGAATATCATCGCAGTCTCGCAAGGACAAAATGCTGATACCTGATTCTTGACATCGAAAAACACGATGGCTCCCACCCGCTGACTCTGTACAGCCGAATCGGCCCGTGTAGCGTCTCTGGCAAGACACTTGCGAACGGTGACCCGGCTATCAGAAAGAAATCAGTGTCCGATGATCGTCGATACGAGTACTTTTTCATCTCGACGATCGAAGCGGGGTGGAATCAACGATCCTCTGGTCGAGGAAGCGGCGTCTACCGATAAACTGCGGGACAAACACCGGTTCCGTTCGTTGAAACGGTTACCCTCCCTCCCGAGTTGTCGCCCGTCGAGACGAGAGACGAGAGGAGACGAGAGGAGAGGAGAGGAGAGGAGAGACGACGACGCTACGGTTCCTCGAACGAGCGTGTTCACTGTCGGCTACAAAATTCCTGCCATATAGAGGGAAAAGGGGGACACCGGGAGAAGAAGGGAGGCTGGAGGGGTTGGATGGAAGGAAACTGTAAAGACTCCGTCGGAAGATTTCTCCGTGCAATCAAGACATCGTTTTCCACGAGACGAGTGAAATCGGACTTGGCGCGGCGTTCTGTGGCGGCGACGAGGGGAAGAACAGGACAAGAGAGGCGAACTGAAAATAACCGTGGAGAGCCAAGGACGAACCCGGCGAGGACTCTGGAGAAGAACGAAAATGAAAAAAGACAGACAACGAAGGGAATACGTTTACCGGCTCTGGCGATCTAGCTATTACGACGGAAGTCCTCTCGTGAGTAACTTCCAATTTAACGGGAACCGGTCCGCCAACGTTCCCGACGCGACGCGACGTATCACCGTTCGCGGAACGCCTGGGCGCAAAGAAATTACTGAAAAACTGTAGTAGTCGAGAAAAATACATTATCAACGGTCGAATATAATTCCACGGAATTTTAATCGCGATGCTGGTCACGCGCACACGTACATCCGCACGAAAATATAAATTATTTTCGCGGTTCGGTGGGTATTTTTAACGATCGTTATGACTCCGTTCGAGGAATCGAGCCGCGGAAGTAAGCAGAAAATACATAGGGAACAGGGAAGTCGCGTTCAGACTTGAAGAATCAGGCTTGATGAATGATTCGATTGGTCGAGCCTGGTTTAATTGACTCTAGCTAATGAGTCGATGATTTGTTTCAAATCTTTGGCCTATTTCAACTATTGGAAAGCTGTCCCATCCTATCTGAACGAGTAACTATAATCGTTAATCGGTTCGATCTTAATCCACTTTTAAAAGGCTTCTACAGATAATCTGTACCTGTTTCTCAGAATTATTTTTCGACTTCTATTTCCTTCTCTTGCCGACTGGTAATTGTGTTTTCCCGAACTGTTTGCTTTACGGAGACTCGGTAATTCCTGAATTAGTAATTAATTTATTTTTAGAGATTTTCTCTCGGAAATTCTCAAGAATTCCGGGATTCAGTTAGTTTACCCGTTGCAAGTAAAGAGAAACATTTCTTGTTTAATGTAAGGAAACGGTCTTCTATTTGTTTCTCATTAACAATTATATTGAAAGAAGAACAGTACCGAAGACCCGGGTTAAAAGCAACAATTTCGACTATCTTTAATATCGACTATCTTTAATAATAAAATCTTTCAAAGCTATGTTGTGTCAATGTGTTTTATGACAAATAATGTCCCAGTTATTGATAAAAAATTAAATCTGGTCTTGTAGATCGATAGTAACACTATGTATCTCTTTTTCATTCAAATATTTATTAGACTAAATTATACCGGTAAATAACCAGGAGTAAGCAAAATAATTGTACTCGTACAGAGACAGCTAAACGTGAAATAAATTTTTGGAAAAAAATTACCTAATCTTTATCAAATTATGCTTGAATCTATTAATCTATTTCGCATATTATTTATTTTAGTGAATTTTAAATATCATATTTTTTACATTTCTATTTCATAGTTTCTATTTCCCGTTTCGAAAATCATCTGAAACACTGTTAAGTTACAAAATGCTTTCGTAACAAACAGTCCGCCGTTCGCAAGGCTGAACAAAGGATTCCGAGTAAAGGATTTCTCATACCGTAGAACTTACACGCGGCGCCTCGAAAGAGTTTTCTTCCGATTGTTTCGACAGTGTCCGTCATTTGTGTGTCGGTAATAAAATTTCCTATTGCCCGAGGCGACGCTCGGCCCAATCAACTTTGCAAAACTCAAATCTAATTACCGCAGCCTTTGAATCAGGGACAAAGGACGAAGGAAAGAGGAGTCTTTTCATCTAGCGCTCAGGACGCTACGCGGTCCACAGAGGGCCGCAAGGTCTAGGGAAGGTACCCAGACTCAAAGGAATTCTATTCTATACCCCCGGTCTGCGTAACCGAAACATCAGAAACTATGTTTCGGTGCTATGTGCAACCAAATGATCCATTATCATTTCCAGCCACACGGTGCGTGTGTGTATTTCGAATCACTACGTCGCATAATGCTACCAATTGCCAATCTGGTCGGACAAAAGTCATTTTGGTAGTCGTCAGAAAATCTAATTTTTCACGCAAATTGCCGAAGACGATACAAATGTTTTTCAATGCCTAAACTTTATAGGAAAAAGTGTTACCCTAACGATATATGTATGTACGGTCACTTTTACGTAAACCTACAGAATGCCGTTGGTAACCGTTGGTGTCTTTTCTTGTAGTATTTTATGGAGAAGGAGGGAACATTACCTACGAAATGTGCCATATTCTAGTTTCCAAGAGGTATCGTAGATAAAGATACAACCAACTTTTATGACGCAGCGTTTCGTTGCTTCGTACGTAGCTCGGGATTCTTAACGTGTTCCTTTCTGTTTAGAACGACTCTGATTTGTTGCCAACTATTCACAGCTATTTTATAGTTTAAAAAGTTCCATTCTTACGTTCCATTTCTTTTAATAGAACAATCAAAATGCTATTATTCAGAAATCTAGAGTTCTTTTCTGGGACTAAAACAACTTCGTAATTACTAGGACAATATCACCCGCACGTTACCAAACGTCTTAGCATTTAATTCGAGCGCACTCGCATAACAAAAAAAGGAAAGAGTCCGGGGCTAACAACGAAAGGAGGTATCGAATGTGCCGAAAAGTCGGTAGGGTAAATCCAGGGGGGGGGGCGGTATAACTCAGGTGAGGGTACACAGATGAGCGAGCCATGTCAACCATGAACCGCGATTACGCTTTTCGTGGTCGCTCAAAGTTGAACAGAGTAAAGTGGCCGTGGGCTGTGAGCATTACCGCAATTAGACCCAATGAAGTCGTCCGTCCGGGGACTCTGCAAACACCCTGCATATTTAACCTCGCCGCTAGAGTCCCTTCCCTCGAATATATACTTCACAGGCTCGCCGGAAGCCTGTCTTTCTTCTCGGGAGGCTATCAAGCAAGCGGGGATAGGACCGGGATCGATCTCAAAAGATGCCGCCCGGCGAAATGGAAATTAAAGGCTCGCCAAATGTCCTTAACTTCATTGTTCGACCGTTTTTTCTCCACTTTCGTCCGGGGCCCCCCATTGTTCTCCGAAATATGACGGACAGTTTAGCATTGACTCTGAAAGCGCGATTACCGCCCACTCGAACTGCTCGCACACAAAACGGGAACACTTTTCTTCTTGCCTTCTGTGTTGGGATACTCATTTTTCGTTTTGCCTCGACCGTAGTCTAGAGTCCGCTGACACGAAGGTTAATCTAAGGTTAATCAGAGATGATATCTCTGAAAAATTATTATCCATGTGTCCCGTACAAAATTTAATTCGAACGAGCGTTTTCTCAATACGTGTAACGAAGTATTTGCGATATAGAACACCCAAGTTGAAGGCTCATTCTTGCCAAGGTACTGCTCGCACGTTTTGTCGAGCTCGAAAAAGATAACAAAGTCTCGGCTCGATACCAAAGTCGAGCGTCTTTTGAATGGAGTCCTCGAGGAAGAACCGTTCTATCAGATACGAATTACTTGCTCGCCGCAAATTCGACGTCCAGGCATTCCAACGGATTCCAGCGTGTTACGTGGTAGACCGATATTAATGAACCGCAACCATCGGATGCTAGGACGGAGGTGAATCAGTGCTAAATTCCGTTCGGTAATAAATAGCCTCTGCGAGAGCGAGCACGGTCAGCTCTTGGGAGAAAGAAGGCAGGGAATCTTCGCGTTCCAAGGAATGTTAACAGTCCGACGGGTTCTCGATCGTTAGGCCTCATATCCCGAACGAACGATTAAACGGATCAACGGAGGGACAGAGAGTTTCGTTCACCGATTCATTGTTCGACGGATGCGAGAGCGACGGAAAGCGAGATACGAAGAGACAGCCCATGCAAATAATAGAACGATCTTCGCGCAGCCGAAACGGAAGAGGAAGGGGAACGAAGAAGACAGAAAGCATCGCGAGTACAAAGATGGGCACGGCTGGCGGATTCTCGCGGGCAAAGGGGGTCCAATGGGGGTTTAAGGGGGTCTAAGGGGGTCTAAGGGGGGGTCTAAGGGGGTCTGGGGAAAAGAGCAGTTAGTACGACTCGCTCCGCTGGTTCCTTAGACGAAATACCTTTCCTCGATCCTTGCGTCTGCTAGCCGTCTCCGTTACGCTTTGCTTCCTGTTCCCTCTTCATCTTCTCTACGGCGATCTTCCACCTTCTTATTTTCCTCCTACGGCTTCATTGTTTCCATTACCGCTTTTGTATCCTGATCATTTTATAACTCTCTGTACTCCTTTTTTTTTTCGCGATTAAGTCGTCGATAGAACAACGGTCTCATTGTCGGAAAAATTTCCTGCGAAGTCTTTCGAACGCTCTTTGTCTCTTGTTCGATGATGCCTTTTGGTCTTCTTCTTTTTTGTTTCTTTTTTGGTGGCCGCATTCTCCTATCGGTACGAGCTTCCTTTGATCTTTCCACTTCTCTTTTCAGATCCACCTCTTACTAGTTACTGCTCTCCACTTTTCCGTTCTCGCGTCCTCTCACGTGAAATCTTTCCATTTATTAGGTCAGGTCGTCCGATCGTATAAGTCTTAGTAATCGCAGTTGCGTAGTAATCATTATGTACCGCAGAATATTATATGCGGTAAACACAGACAATGATGTAAAGTTAAATTCAAATCAACCTTCACGAATGTACTGTTGATTTTTTACGTATTTCTATGCCGTCGTCGCGATTACGATCTCTGATTAAAACCCGTGAAACGGTCTCGTTATCGTGTTGTGTACCGATACAATATTCTCGACTGTCTTCGTGTTTCATTTTGCGAAATTTAATACTGCCAACTACAGTCTCTGGCAGCCAACTCTGTGTGACTGTTAGTGATTTTTCCAATAGTCTTACTACTTCACACAACAACAAACGCTCTATTTAACACGTTAAATGCCACGTCAGTCACATATGGGACTGGGTTTAAAAATTCATTTTTATTATAAGATATCCAGCTAAACCGAATTTTATTCGAGTCTTTCAAATTCAAAAGGGTTAAGACAGCCGTCCCTACGATACATTTTAAATTTCTAGTTTTGGTTTCGTGCCAACTAAATTACTCTGATTTTGTAAGAATCCCTGGGATCGATATCTGGCACTTAAAGGTTGAAACAACTTAAACGAGAATTTATTTTATACTCAGATCGTACAACTTAATCTCGTTGTAACTCCTGTACGGAACAACGTCATGACAGACGTATCGAACATTAATTTGCTCGCGGTTGATATTTTTAATTTTCTTCGCTTCCGTCGCTTGTTTCCATCCTTAATGGTTATTTCCGTTTCATTGGTGCGAATCGTCGTCGCGAACGGAGACGCGGTTACATTCGCCGTCAGAGGCAGCTCGGTCCAGGCACGACACGTTTCTCCCGCTGTCCGTCTCTCGTGTTTCTGTCACCAGAGGAAGATCCGTCGCAACCAGTTCTACAGCCTGCTTCGATCTCCGGAGCCTTCAACTTCGATGGTTAAACGAAATCTCGAGTAGGCGAATCGACAACGCCTGCAGGACCGTCAGACGCATGTGGCGAGGTTCTTTCTACCACATTTACCTTCGATTCGAATTCGTTTAGTCCTCACCCCCACCCCCCACCCCACGATTCTCTTCCACCTGTCTCTAAACTACCCTATTCCAATATCGCATTATTTACGGCGCGAAGCGTTCAAATTATTTTGAAATCTTTTCGCTCCGATACAAAGACTTTTTTTTTATCCACAATCCAGATCAAGGAAATCTAATCGAATTAAAGGCAAGCTTCGAGTGTTTTGAATAATTGTTCCTAAGGTGTCCGGGTCGGAACAATGCATACGGTTGTGAGAAATATAGTGTGCACTCATGCTTTCCACAAATACATACATAATAGATTCGGTCATACGTTAATGAATGTATGAATATTCAAGCTCATTCGCTACAAAATACTGTTTCGTTTAAAGTAATGTGTAGACAGCGAATCTTTATGCATTTATGGCTTCTGGAAATGTTCAAAAAATGTTATAATATAAAATTCGAGAGAATTTAATACGATTTTTATTTGCTTTGGATCTACAAATGCTGTCCCCATTAAAAATAGGATTTTATTTCATTCCACTTTCTTAAAATGTTTCTATAAAAATTGGAAATTGCATAAACATCCGATGTCTAGTAATGTGATATTAAGCTACACGCAGGAGCGTAATAATATGTCTTGTGAAAATTCAGATTGTTAAAACGTTGTATAACTATACTATCTACAGGGGGAAAACTATTGACGAAAGTGTGAATTAAAGTTGGCGTACACGGAACTGTATATTGTACAGTGCGCAACGCTGGTAAATTAACTTTGAAATTGTCTGACCTTATAGTTGGGAAATTTTTCAAGTTTTCTCACTCCATTTCTGTTCGGAGGTAACATTAGAAATTTGTAATAACCTTCTTCCGCAACGTCTAATTTCCGTACCGAACGACATGTACCGAAATAAATATGTTTATATTTCTCGTCCCGACTTCAAGAAGAGAAGAATATCGACGAAACGATCAGTTTCTTAAAACGATCACCCTGAAATTCATACATTCGGCACAAGAGATACAATAATAACTTGTAAGCTCTCGAGGAATTGCATATTCGAGTAGAATCATCGAATGTACACGTTCGATCCATGCAGCTGCGGAGCCATTTTGACGGCAGCGAGAACCGTGTCCCCGTAAGGGGAAGGAAATATCGGTGGCTAGGTGTCTTCTGGGTAACGTCTGGCCCCAAACGACACCGAGACGTGTAAACTCGGAAGTTCTCGAGTGCGGCAAGTTCTTACGGGAGAAAATGGAATTCGTTCTCCCCCCCGAACGATCTTGAACGTCCATTGCAACGGAGACATGGGGGGAGGCGAAGTAAAGGGGCGGTTTATACTGCGATATCCAAATGCGATCGAACGAGAGAACGAAGGAAGAACCGAAGGAATGAAATAAAAGAAAATACACGGTGATCCGGTATTTCTTGATTCGATGAACAATCGACTCGATTTAAATGTCGCATTTGCCATGAAAATGTTCTCGCTGACGCTCCAAAATGTGCTAATCAATCTGCTCGATGTATGTGAAAATTCAAAATTGGAAGTAAATATATGTGCCCATAATTATGAAAGTGGTCTGTCATAAAAAAAAAAATTACATTGAATAAATTTAGTTTAAAATCATGTCGTGTGAAATAAGTGATAAATTCTTTTTTTTTTTTTAATTTTGACTTAGACCACTTTCATAATTATGGGCACATATGTTTGTCAAGTATTTCGTCGAACCATCGATGTTTCCATGTCTGAACTATATACTACACATAGGTGAAGAATGGTTAAGCGGTCGATAAGATAGGAAGAAATTTGAAAGAGAAACACAGTGTTATATCGGCCAGGAGATACTTTTCTTTGATCTTTCGTTGATTTCTTTGTTCTGGGATTTCTATTGGTTTGGCATTTGAGACATATACAGGGTGTTTGGCAACTGGTGGTACAAGCTAAAAAGGGGTGATTTTACATGAAAAAATAAGTCGAAAATATAGAATAAACATTTTTTCATTCGAAGTTTCGTTATCGAGAGAATCGAGGTTAAAATGCAGCATGCCATTCGATAGGAATTGTCTGGCGCGTCTGATCATGACCAACCAAATCTACTTCCTGCATATACTAAAGCACACAAACCTGACAGATCTTCAAAAGCGATTTTCTCGAAAACAAAGCCTCGAACGAAAAATGTTTATTCTATAATTTCGACTTATTCTTTCATGTAGAATCACCCCCTTTTCGCTTGTACCACCAGTTACCAAACACCCTGTATAATTCACAATACAAAATTTAATAGATTACTGAACATTTAGATACTGTATGTGCAAAAATCGCATCAGTTTCGTAGGAACAAAAATATTCTAAGACGAAAGAAAAATTTAGTCCTAAGTTAATAAGTTGTCCGATTTTAGAGTGCTGACAGTTTATAGATAATAATGATATAAAGCGTTTTGATCGACTAATACGTACTATTACATTTTGCAAGTTTAATATCTCTCATTTTCAGGTACAGAGCAAAATATGAAATAAAATCTTGTATCCAATGTTATACGTACGAATAGCAATTCTACATTATAAAATACTAACGTAAAGAGTACTTACAATTTTTTCAAAATCATCTGCTCCTCCGTCGGATTCATAGCACACTATTATTAGCTCAAACGAATACGTCAGAATAATCCCGCCTGTGTTTTGGAGCACACACTACGCACAACACACTACGCTACATTTTGACAGCGAACGATACGAAGTTAATCGGACCGCGATCAAAATAATACTGCGATTTTAATTTCCTCGCTCCCACGGGCGTGGTGGGGGTAGGTTACACTAGGGAAGTGAGACGCTGAGGGAGTGTAACCGCTAGATACAAAAAAAAAAGGGAAACAAATTACCCAAATTCAACTCACGGTACCCAATTCCAATTCTGTCCCGCGGAATTTAATTACTCTGTTTTTGTGTCTATAAACCCTCGGCGACTGACCTTTCGACTTATTCTTTCATGTAGAATCACCCCCTTTGCCCTTGTACCACCAGTTACCAAACACCCTGTATAGAGTTAAAATATTGGTTTTGGTAAAATTTTGTAAATAAATCCTCCGTTTTTGTCAGTCAGGTCGCTCTGCCCTGTGTGCGTACAGACCGTGCGTGGCTAAAGTATAAAATTACAAGCGAACTTTCGCGCCACCCTGTATTTTCATGGTGGAAAGAAAAAAAGAAGAAGGAGAAGAAGACCTTGTCCGGGGTACAACAGCGTCAGCCGCACGTTTCCTCGTAGGCTGCAGCGAATCGAGAAGCTGGAACAAGTAGAGACGAGAAGAACGGAGAAGACGGTCTGCCATAACTTTCGATCCTCCGGCAATCTCGGTTTATAGGGAGCCGCTCGCATGACAATGCGGATGGTTCGGCAGGTGGTGTGCTAGAAGCCTAATTCGAGCGGCGGCACATGCCGCTCGTAAACCACTAGGACGAGACCTGGAGCAGCTAGTGCCCCGGCTTTTATCATTTGTACACGTGCTCGAGCCTGCGAATCTAATTTCAACAAATTGCGAGACTATAATGTCGCTTCGTGATTGACGAGAAAACTGTCCGGTGCCAGGGGATGCGGAATAATCTGCAACGTCGAATAGGAAATCCCGTATAACGGCTCGCGTGGCAATTTTCCATAAAGTTCGCAAGCCTCGTTTGCTGCCACCAGTCCCATCGTTACACCTTAGCGACGTTATGCGGCGTTATGCAGCGATATCGCGGCGCACAATTTACCTGGACGCGAGTTCACCGACGATTCTTTCGTTCGCATGAAACGATTAGGAGGAATCCCTAACGCAAATTCATTTGTCGGTTCTTCGTGGAATCTAATGTGCCTAATCGTTTCTTCAAACTGGAGCAAGAGTTCATCAGATCCGCGTATAACTTATATCCGTCGAAGCTTTGCGTGTTTATAATAAATACTCAACGTACCTGCGAAAAGAACGCTAATTCCATAGCTGCGCGCGACAGCCCTTTTCATAAACAGCCGAATAACATCGCCTTTAATTCGATGTATGTGATGATAATTATACAGGGTGTTTGGTAATCGATGGTACAAGCGAAAAGGAGGTGATTCTACATGAAAGAATAAGTCGAAAATATAGAATAAACATTTTTTCATCCGAAGTTTCGTTGTCGAGAAAATCGAGTTTGAAATGCAGCATGCTATTCGATAGGAATTATCTGACGCAGTTGTCTGATCATGACCAACCAAATCTACTTCCTGCATATACTAAAGCACACAAACCTGACAGATTTTCTCGAAAACAAAGCCTCAAACGAAAAATGTTTATTCCATATTTTCGACTTGTTATTTCATGTAGAATCACCCCCTTTTCGCTTGTACCACCAGTTACCAAATACCCTGTATAAAATGGGAAAAATTAAACAATTCGTTACAATGCTATTTGCTAAATTTCTGGGAAGATTAAAACGAAGATCTCGTATCGTTATCATTGAAATTGCAAACTTTCGTTTCGTTCCTCTCGTAAAGGAAAAATCACGTAGGTGTGTACAGGATCTTTCGATTATCAAAAAGTAATCTTTTGGCACCATTGCTGGAAAACAAATGAAACACAGAACAGCCCGTAAACTGAAAAGTGCTTCTCCTTTCCCGCAATGTACTATTACGAAGAGACAAGCGTAGCGGCTTGATAGGTGTGTAATTCGATTCGAAGTTAATCGGATGAACATGCCGCTGGTAAACTGGTGAAACAAGAGATAGGACGTTGTAGAAACCCTTGCGGCACATGTGATCCGCTCTACCGATGCGACTATTCTTAGATTTGGTTTCGGTCGTCAAGTGCCAAACCTTCCTAATTGTTGGTGTAATCGAAAGGGATGCGGTGCTTCGCGTAAAAGCAGATACAGCGAATTCTCGATACGTGTCAACAAAACGGGTCTTGCCAGCGTCATGTATCGTCCAGGAGACATAACTAAGCCTTGGCGAGCGGCGTACATAGAGAAATCACTGTAAACGATGCGAAGTAAAGCATTTCCACTTTCTTCAAACAATCGTCGAATCATTTAACTTTAACTCGCATGCCAATTATCTCTAATCATTCTGTATCAACGTTTTCAAATTGCGACAGTGGTGCGCAACAGTACTCGTTTGTCTGAATAACAAACAGGTTTATGAGAGATAGTAACAGTTGGCACCAGACGCGCAGACTCGAGCGAACATATGCACGACGAGTTCTCGAAATCTATTTTCACGAAAATATTTCTACACACGTTTATGCAAACAATGTTCGTCAAACATGTTCCCATTGCTTTTACACTGGGAATTATCTTTTCAAATATCTTATCAAATTGCATTGCATCCTGAGTATTGTATGTTTAAATAAGAACGACGACGTTGGATATATTCTTGTGGTACACGATGCACCGTGGAAGAGTAAAAAGATACAGAAAAAGGAAAGAGAGAGAGAGAGACACGTACAAGAGATTTTGGCTACGCGACAATTTCACGAAGAATGAGCAAGAAACTAGTTCAAATAATTGTAACAATGTAACCGCTGGCCTATTCGTAAAAGGATCCTAATTATAATCTATTACAATCGAAATGTAAATGTTAAAAACATAAAAGGGGTTGGCAGAGAAGAATTTTCAAAAATGTGAGTGATCGGTGCAAATTAAAGAATTCTAAAGATCTTACAAAGCGTGTCTACTCGGGTATCAGGAAGCCATCGATTCGAAAATCGGTGTGCAATCGACCAACCGGTAGAATCATTCCTGGCCAACGATTATCCGATCGAGTCGCGCAGCAGCTAATAAACCGATGTTCAATTTCTTGGCGGGTCCGATCGTTTGCTGACTCTCGATCACAACCTTTGCCGAGACGATAACGAAGGAAGGTCCTCTCGAGTGTCGTTCAGACGCACCACAAGCACGATTAAAGAGTTCGTCATCCGAGAGGGAAACCAGTCCGGGCGACAATTTGACGTGCAAAACTTCAATTTCCCGTAAACTCAACGTCCCTCTAACTTTATTGTCGCGGAGAGTGCTGACGAATGGGAACGCTGGAAGCGAGGGAACAAGCGAAGAAGAAGGTCGGGGGGGACGAGCAAGGGCCGAGGACGAGGCAAAAAGAAAGGCTAGCTGGAAAGATGGTCGCGCTCGTTCTCTCCCGGTTGCGGAGGGTTGGCGAACCTGAGTCTAAAATTCTGTCACGTACGCGTCATAAGTCCTTCGCGCGCCTTTAAGTAAGAAGTAACGCCGTCCCGGCATCACTTTCCCCGTATACTAGGCGACCCTAAGTACTTTGGACTCGGTGCGCAACTTAGGACAGCCTGTGGGCAGTCGCATGTCCGTGGAAGTTAACTTGCTCCTCGAAATTACAAATTCTTTCCGAATGCAACCGGAATCAACAAAAGGTAACATCCCCATTGGTTGCTCGTAATTCACGGTCGACAACGAGCTCGGAGAAGGACGAGTTGCTCGAGTATCTTGAAAGTAACATACTGTGTTCAAGGTACAGTTTATATACCATAAAATCTGAATTAATGAACAGAGTAACGCTGCTGATACATGACATTTTACTTCCAAGAGATTGACTCGACTTATTTCAAGTGACCAGAATGGTAGCACTTTCCCCGTATACCAGGCGACCCTAAGTACTTTGGATTCGGTGTGCAACTTAGGACAGCCACCGGAAGTTAACTTACTGCTCGAAATTACAAATTCTTTCAGGGACAACACTTTGTGTTGCCCGAATGCAACTGGAATGAAGAAAAGGTAACATCCCCATTGGTTGCTCGTAATTCACGGTCGACAACGAACTCGGAGAAGGACGAGTTGCTCGAGTATCTTGAAAGTAACATACTGTGTTCAACGTACAGTTTAAACACAATAAAATCTGAATTAATGAACAGAGTAACGCTGATACATGGCATTACTTCCATTGACTCGACTTATTTCAAGTGAACAGAATGATAGCAATTCGTTCCAAGCGGGAAAAAAGTATGAAAAATGCTTAGCCAGCAGCAGTCGTTGGCGCGATTGTAGCAGCAGCGTCTTAGCGGGTGCTGGTACATAAATCAAGAAAGAAGAAGAAGAAGCATCCGTTTGGCCAGGACCAGGCGAAAGCTAGTCTCCCGGTTCGTCTAGTCCGAAGTGTCTGGCTCTAAAATTCCGTCACGTGTGCGACATAAGTCCTTCGCGCTTGTAAGTAAGAAGTAACGACGTACCTTCTCACGTACGGTCGCGCGGGTACTCGAGTTCGTAAGTTCTCTAGGCTCGATGGAACACGTTGGTGGCCACCAGCAGCACCACCACCGTCGCCACCACCACCACCACCGCCACCACCACCACCTTTACCTCCACCTTCACCTCCACCTCCACCTTCGGTTACAGCGAGGGGCTTTAACGCTCAGGAAGTCGCTCGCGGTGACCGAACCGGCGACATTCGAGGTTGCCAGAGGTCGACGGAGGTCGAGGGGCGGTTTGGTAGCGCCTTACGACGGAGTTCACTTGACGAGGAGGTGGTGTGCGGCGGTCAGGCGTGGCCGGCATACGAAATCCGCGGGGTATTCTGGTCATGTAGCAGATACCGGGGGGTTGGGGGTTGGGGGTTGGGGGTGGGAGGGTGTCCTAGCTTTTCAAGGGAGATACTTCCTTCTCCCTTCCGCAGGCCCCGTTTTACTCGTTCGTAAGCTACCGCTCGCCACGAGGTGGGGGAGTATTAATTGGCTTACGAGGCGACACTCATTAGCACTTTGAGTACGGGGGGCTGAGCGGCAAAGGGGGTGAGACACCCTCTGGAGGCGTTACTCGAGACTGTCCCGCGTCACGCGCCTTACTCCAGATTCTCCCTCCGCTCTCTTCCTACCTTCTATTTCTCCCTTTAATCTTCTCCCCGAGAAACTTCTCGACTTTTCCGCGACGACACGTGAAATTAGAATTACTCCTCCGGTCACACTCGAAATTATATCCATCGATCCTTTATCGCTACGCTCTGTGCCCCGCGATCCTGTGCGTCCCACGATCGAACTTCGTCAATTTGATTGGAAAACGACGGTCAGAACAAAAAAAGGTGAAAGATTGATCCGGCACAGTGTTTCTACAGCAAGCTTAGAGAATCGACAACTTAAAACGGGCGACAACGTTTATCGAAATGAAGCGGGAAAACAGGAAAATTTATTCAAGAATAAATATATAGAAAAATTAATTTCATTCGCATATAATCACCTTTTTTGTTTTCAAACGGACCACACTTGTTTACGACTACTTGAAATGAAAATAATCAAACCCTTTCGTTAACCCTGTTCATCCTTACGCCGTACAAAATCCTGTACGGGTGGTTATATGTATATACATTTATACAGGGTGTCCGAAACTTATTGTACTTTCTTGAAAGGGGTGATTCCTGAAGTAATTTGAAGTAACTTTTGTTAGTTATTGAAGATTTTCGCAAAAAGTTAGGTACTTCGAATTACCTCGAGAATCATACCTTTCAAGGAAGTAGAACATTCTTGGGACACCCTGTATAATCAATCTTCGAAAGATTCTGTTGGAATTTTGATCCCCGACTGTACCGCAAACAAGCCGCGCTTTCGTAAACGATAAGCCCCTAGAATCTCGAGCCTAGATCCACGTAACAGGATCCTCGAGTGACACCATGGACGGTCGGACATGTTTGATATGTGATTGATCAATCTTAATTAACGCGTGAGTTAGTTGACGAAACTAAATGCAGGGTAAACCGAAGAACCGGTTGTTCGAAACGATTCTCGGTCTCGTTCCGTTGCAAGCAATTTCTTTCCTTCTAACGTGCTTTCTCCCCCCCCCCCCCTTTCTCCCCGTTTTATTTGCGCGGCGCGTAGATCGTACGCGGTTCGGTCCAGCAAATTGCATTTCGATTCATCGATATTATGTAAAGTATCCCGGGCGTAATGTCTATCGGCGTTTCCCCGGAAAATATCGTGGCAGTTGGTTTGCGGGAATGAGACAGGATTGTGGCTGGGGAATATTTCGTGGTTCCCGTGGATTTGCGCCGCTGCGGTCGACCCGATACTCCGAACTCTCAGTAGATCCAATTTGATCGGAAGACCGCAGCGTCTACGGACGACCTTCTATAGAAACGGACAATGTGTGTACACTATGCACGAGATTACCACCGCTCTCCTCCACTTCCCATCACAGCCCCCCTTGCATCCCCCACCACCAACCCCACCCCCTTACCGACTCTGATTCGTTTACTCTCGTTTCTGTCTCTACGCTCCGCCTAGCTAGCGCACCCTCCGCTTCATAGACAATGTTGCTCGATACGGTATTGTTCCATCGCGGTCTTCGACTATACCCAGACCTCGCCCCGGTTACCATTACCCGTCGTCGTCACTCTCTGCAACCCTCGTCTACAATTTGCACCCTCTCCGACACGTCGCGTCTATCTCGCTCCGATAGCTTTCGCAGATGAACATTTCCGTATCGGTATACATTACGCGGAAACGCAGGTTGTTGCAAACGCTTGTGCCCGATGCACCTACATCTTTTCAATTTCTTTCGCACTATGCTTTCACGCGAATGCGCGTTCCGACCTGTTTGTTCAGAAAAACCTTTCTATTTCTTTGAAGAAACGTGCCCCGTAGCACGATATAATTTAATTCGATACAGCGATATATCTCTATACAGGGTCATCCGTTTTTAAACGTCAACCAGCTATAGAGGACCCCAAATGAAACAACTTTCACCCCTAACACTTTTTTCGATTCGGTCTTGATTTTTAGATAATTGCAAAAACCGTAAATAAAATGGATATCACAATATTCACTGTTTGAACATACGTGTGGCATTTTTCAATTCACGAAAGTAACTGAATTTAAATTTCGAAGTTTCAAAGTTAAAATACAAAATCTACATCTGGTTTTAATTATCCCATTCAAAATTTTTACAGCAATACCTAAATATTCAAGGAATGTAACGGGACTCAAGTTTTAAGCATGATTTTATATACATCTTTTGGGTACGTATTGTTTAAAATATTTTCAAGAAATCAAGGCCGAATCAAAAAAAGTGTCAGGGGTGAAAGTTGTTCCATTTGGGGCCCTCTATAGCTGGTTGACGTTTGGCCGTTTAAAAACGGATGACCCTGTATACATATGTCGTACAGACCTGGATGATAAACGTCGTGGAATTATCCCCACTATTGCGGAGTTATTACCGGTCGTTGGATTCGTCCTGACCTCGGCTATCGTGTAGCAATAATAAAAATTTATCAAGAAATATTGAACCTTGAACGAATTTTGTTTGCCTATTATAATATTTGCCCCTCCGAACCAGCTAATGTTTTCCTCTGAAATTTTCTTCCGTCATAAAAAAACAAGCGAGATATTTTAGATGCTCGAGTTAGGTGAAACACCCTGTAGAGTAAACACTGTATCGACGATTATACTGAAATCTCTTTTCGATGCAAAATCGTTGCTGTAAAAACCTCGAACTACATTCGTATCTTATCTATTGTGTTCAAGCGAGATTAATTATCACGCAAGTAAGAAATGAAAAAGCTGACGACGACGTCATTCGGAAACGTATTCTCCGCGCAATATCGGATCACGCCTTGCTTTTACGGTTCTGTTTCCGCCCTCGATATAAATGCAAGCGGTTGAAAACGGTCTCTTGAGTCATCGATGATTGTAACTTGTTGCTGAAGGTCAGCAGGTTACCACGATACATGCAATATCTCTCAGCGGTTGAGCATTGAAGCATCATCGGTGTTTCCAGCAAAACAATTGTCACGGTGCACGTTCGTTATTCTTCCAAGATTATTGCTAACCAGCTACGCTAAGTAAATATAACGATGAATCATGACCGCGGGCGGAAAAGTATCTGTCGGTACAGCTACACCGATAATAGGAAGCACTTACCGGTAACCGTCTTCGTGTTAATTTCAACTTCAACTTCAATCGTCTTCGTTATGTCACCTCCGAGTTTCGAGCTGATGTAAATTGTGTTTGTTAGCGAACCTAGCGGTAGAATATACCACGGTAATTGTTTACTTTAGCGATTCTTCGCCGATTTTCATGGTCGCTCTGAACAACTTTTCTCGACGCGCGGTACCGTTGTTCGACCTTAATTTCCGAGTCATGTGGGAAAATATTTTTTTAATGCATTTGAAGTTTCAGTTAAGTTTGGATCAGCTCAAGGACTTTGTCAACGAACTTTGTGAACGCTAATGTAAATATTTACCTATGTTAACCCTTTGCACTCAAAGCTATTTTAACACCAAAACGAAACATTTCTTATGTCCTAGAATATTTCCCTTGTATATATATTTTTTTATGGTATACATATGAAAATGGTGCAATTTACTCGTAAAATACTGAAGTGTCTAATAAGCTATTACGTACAAACAAATTTAATAATGTAAAAAATATTTTGAATAACGATACAGCAATTTTTAGTGGCGCCTTACAGTCGCCATTCGAGTGCTAAGGGTTAATATCGTGCATAGAAGCTTAAAGATTCATGTTTATTGCTCTGACATAATTTTCTTTCGAACAAAAATATAAACTTACGATTTCGCCGAATTTCGGTTCGGAGTTTTCACGTATCGATTTCGATACTTGTATCGCTATTAAATGAATTATTACGGGTATAATATTAGGCTTGGTAAACATTCCGAAAGAAGAATATATGAATGTTTTTCCAGCTAAAATGACCATTCGAGACAGTGTGTGCTGTGAAGTGGCTTCGCGTCTCTAGGGGTTGGACAGAGAGGCTCTCGAGAAACGAACGGTCCCTGTGCATCGGGCTATGCATCGACGATATCTATTTTACAACACCGACGGACCGAGGTCTGGCATCTTGGACTAATTGAGCCATTCGTTCCGGCCACGGAGCACGTTGCTTTATAAACAAAATATTTAGGGGTTTCCTTTGGTTCCCGGGTTGGTTCAGCTGCTGCATCCACTGAAATATACAGGATTCGAAAGAATCTTCAATTCCACGTAGAACGGTATGACGAACATGTTACGGGGAACAGCAGTTTCGAACATTACATATTGACGAGTCCGGGCGCTGGGTTTTGCGGTGTGCACGAAAGGAAATAAGAAAAGAGACGAACGGAAAGCAAAGGAGAAAGAAAAGTCGCTGGGTCGGAGAGAATCTTCCGTAGTGCGGCCACGTAGCCGCCGTTTGTCGATCGTACCGCAATAATTCCTTATTGCTCCTCCAACCCCTAACCTGACCCTAACCCTAACCCTAACTCCTTCCTCATTTCTTCTCCCCTTTCTCCTCCTTTCTCTTCGTCCTCTTTCATCTCGGTTCGCTGTTTTCCCTTGCGATCACCGCCGCACCCACCATCCCCATTCCTCTAGACTCTCCTCCCCTACCACCGCCCAATAATCTTCCGCTTCCGGAAGGAGTTTTCGGAGATTAACGGGAAACTATTAAATCTAGCTCGACCGGAGGATCAGTCGAACAAACCGATAACGTGGTTCCGATTGACGCATAACGATCTACCGAATCAAGCACCGGTGATCGCCATTGTCCTGGATTCTTCGGTCTGTCGATTTTCTCGGCTGACTTCGAAGCGATTTTATTAGGGAAAGATGACAACGGTATCGTGCAACTTATTGTGGTTTATCGATTTCGTAATAATCGTAGCAGGTATTGCGCGATCAGCTAACAAATTTGAGTAAGGGACAAAGCAACACGGAAGTAAGCTATCAACGAACAGCTTACAAGTCCACTGTTGCGCGGTAGAATAGCAAAGTATAGACACGGAAATAATTATGAAAATGTTGAAAGGTACATGTCTGTTTTTGTCGGTAGCGAGGAAGCCTCTTTTACAAGTAATCGAACACGTAACAGTATCGGGGAAAGATCAGGGCAAGGGACCCAATTACTGTGACCCTATACGAATTAAACTCATCTTTAAAGCGTAATATTAAAAAAGAGATACATCACAAAAAATATAATATCTCTTAATCTATTAATATAGGCACAATAATTGGTACCCCCACAGTGGTACCCCCTTACCCTATATTAGTCGGAATCACGAAAACTTTTGATCATGCTATCAACTGGAAAAATTTGTCTAATGCAAATTGACCGTTCCGAAGTCTTAACGCGAAGATGAATTGTCCCGGTCGATTAATACGTCGACCGCGAACGAGGGTCACTAATAACTGACGCACGACTTGTCAATGGTTCATCGGGGTCATTGGCGCCCGACAACAATAAACTCATTTATATCAGTTAATATAATCTCACGATATAAAGTTCGTGAGGTCTTCATTACACCGATTCCGGAAGAAAATAGAGCTGCCGACAATTATATTCAAACAACGGAGGTTGCCCATTACCTTGGTACAAAAAAAAAGACTTGATTAGGATAATTAACTCGTTATTTTTTTTTCTTTTTTTTCATCATGAAACGCTTGTGCTTGGACTACATATTTCACGTCGGCTCTGGGTTACGCACGACCAGGAAGGCAGATATGCCAACAAATTTGCACAAACTCCGGCTGTCCGAACGAAAATTCGTATCGATAGATCCGCAAGCTTATGGTCGCCGATAGGTGAATTATTGATCGTCACTTTCGCACGCCACGCAGGAATCGTAAACGAGCCGAACTGTTAAAATATCGAGCAGAATCGGAATTCGACGAAACACGTTATTTTTGTACACGTACCTTCGAATTCAATCCGGGCTTGTGATTAATTTCGAAATAGTCAACGTTCAGAAATAGCTACTGTCGCCGGCAAGCGTAACGGGATTTACGAACCCGCGAAATTCGGCATCGGATTGCGGTGTTCGGGATGTAACACCATTATTGACGAAACTGATACTAGAACTACTATTGTCTGGTATCCTGTGTACCCTAACCGAAACCTCCGCGTTTCCCGCAGCATAGCAAATTTACAAATACATACGCGAATGTATCTCTATTCCCTTTAATTCGACGACGAAAATAGAATACCCCAATAATTAAACAACAGCGTTAATTTGCCATATTTTTTGCGTCGCTGGAGGAAACGCGTTGGAGTAACCGTTGGAAATGAGTTTCGTAGACGAGGATAAAAATAGAACTTCTATAGTGATCCGGAGGAGCCAGTCTTCGTCATCCGAAAATATACAAATGAATTCGATAAAATATCCTCTCTCGCCGAGCATTCTTTTGGAAAAGGATGACTCAGCAATCGGTCGGTATAGGGATGATAAAGACATCTCTTCCCCGGGTTCGAGTATACATTTTTCTATTATTCTTATTCTGCTGTATTTCACGGAACTGAAATGGAGCTTGTAAATTAAGATGGCTCCGAGACAACGTACGAATCGTTCTTATATATGAAAGCTCTTACGCAACCACTTCTTCCGCATGGTGAGCAGAAACTTACCCCTACCAGCAGCTTCGGACAATTTACGATTGCGTAACAGACCTTATCTGCAGATATAGTAAATTACGAGCCGGTGTGTTCGGACCGAAACATTTTTTGGATCGTAATCGAGTTAGCCGGGCTATTTGAAGGGCCGCTAATAGACTGACACGGTAATCTAAGTGACCCAGAAATGCAACCAATTGCCCGTAGGCGAAAATTCACATTAACCACCCACGCGGCGCCGCGCCGCGTCAATTACGTCGAATACGGAGAACAAGTCCGCCTGACATTGAATACAAATCGACCACTTGGCCAGCCTCGATGATCGTTAAGCACTGTTCTCATGCTAAATTCTTTGTTACTGCTACGATGCGTTCTACAACCCTTCGCCGAACAACAATAGTCGCGTTCAACCGTAAATATACCCGTGACAATGACTACGAGAGGTTGGAAACTCTCCTTCCAATTTATCACGAGAAGATTTTAATTTCAAAAAGAAAAAAAAAACGAAGACGTCACTTACATTAGGGGAGTGTCGCAGCATGCAACTGACGTCGACTTACCTGAAACAGACAATAAGAAGCATTTATTTAAATTGTTACGATAGACGGAATAGTGTTCTAAGAATATTCATTACGACCTACAAGTTGTTACCGTTGCACTAAATCCCGAATGAAAATGAAAAAGTATGCAATGACGAATACGATCCTCGGAAGATACGGACATCGCCATTTTATTACAGGGTTGTGAAAAGAATTATACTTTTTAAAATATTTTGAACACAGGCTGCTTTTCCGAAAACTGTGAAAGAATACGTGTTCAATCTTAATAAAACCGCGTGACCAGGTTAAGGTTCTAGTGAAATACTTTTTATCGTTTATTTTATCGTCACGTTCAGATATCACAAAGAGACACAGTGTTCACTCTATTTGTATATATTAGGGGGACCCATAAGTAATCAATTATTTTGAAATCTAACACAAACTTTGTAGTAAATTCAAGTTTTTATTTCTTAATTTAATATATAATCCCCATCATTACCAAGGACATTATCACGGACATCGCCATTTTATTACAGGGTTGTGAAAAGAATTATACTTTTTAAAATATTTTGAACACAGGCTGCTTTTCCGAAAACTGTGAAAGAATACGTGTTCTTCCTCAACTACTCTCGGTACAGAGCTAAAGGTAAAACAAATTCCTTGCAAACAATTGATTACATACGGGTACCCCAAATAATTCTCTCGAAACACGATTCGAATCAGACCTTCTGCCAACGAAAAGAAGAATCTTTCAAAAAGATTACTGGGAGACACCCTTTGTCCGGTAAAGGTTCTACATTTCGAATTTTGCAATGTCATCCACCATTTCGGACACAGTTTCTGAATTATCCGGAACCCCGGTCGAGGAAACGGTATCAGGCAACGTTACGTAATACGTTCCACTGATTGCGCTTTCGTGTTCGTACACTTAACCCAATGGCGAGAAGTTATTGCAAGAAAGAGAGAAAAAAGGAACAGCCGCGCGGTTCACCGACAGCACGAGTGCCACTTATCGAGGGTTCCATGCAGACGGAAAAATGATTCGAGATACCTTATCGTTTGGAAATTATAATGAACGATTGTGCGAAAAATGATAATCGTGTAGACATAATCACGAGTCGACCGAACGCTCGCATGTCTTCTGTAGACAAAGTTCACGAGTTTGGTACACATCCCACTCGTTAATTGCTAACTCGAACGTGTGAGTTTGTTAGAATGTCGATGACTCGTACGTTTCTGCGTTCAGAGTCTGAGAAAATTAGAAAGTGGCACGATGATTGCAAATGCCATAACTTCACAATCATTTTACTCGTTACAGAAGGATTGTCTAATATCGAAAGACTCGGCTAAAATCGTTGAATTCCTTGGTCGATTTATTTCAAAAATTGTTAAATAGTTTACTTTTTACGAATTGCGAACGCATTATATTTTAGATATTAAAAAAGTTAATCACCTGGTAGCAGATACCTGTATAAATGCGTACTCTTAATTTCCGTGACTGGATGGCAAAGTATCTTATTTTATGAAAACTGCCATCGACCTCGAAGAAATTTTGAATATTTCATAACATTTGTTAGCGATATTTCAGTGCGTGCTATAAATGTTCAGTGGCGTTCAGAATTTGGAATATTTCATTATTTCTATGATCTGAATGTGTTATAAAATTTGAAAGCGACATTTCATTGCGTGCTATAAATGTTGAGTGACGTTCACAATTAGAAATAATTCTCGTTATTTCTATGAATTTCTCGAAACAGATTGAGCACACTTTAAATTTGGAACGTGTATCTCCGCCATCGTGAAACACAGAAATTAATTCTTCTTTAGTCTGAATCTGACCTACATATCATGAGAGAGAGAGAGAGATATATTCCCAAAACGAAGATCCGACGGGCGTTAATGAGATAAAAATAAGCTATTCGGAATGCAAAATAGATTTTCCAACGAGGTCGCACGTTCACGTTGTTCCGTATATCGCTGCCATGTATTCGGTCGAATACATAAACGCGTTTTGCAACCTGTGCAAGTCACGGTGACATTGTTGTAGAATACTGGAAACGTAGACAATAATGTTGCTGCATTAACAGTCGGAACTACCAGCTGAAATGTACGGCACATGGTGTGACTCGTTACCATGAAATAGATCTCTCTTATTCGTGTTTTTCTATATTTTTCTACAATCGTACGAACAATTGATTTTCCTTCACTCGAATTAATATAAATTATTACTTTTCAGTATTTGCACAAGTCACCAAATTTACGCGTTAATTTAAAAATGAACTTTTTAACCTTTGTTGTAAGGATTCGTTTCCGCCCAAGCCAGGCAACGCTGCTGTTTATTAATATTCGACATTTGTTTAACCAAAAAATTACCTGACATGCTAGCCGATGCAACGGTAAAACATTAATACTCTTGATACGGGAAACTTTGTTGGAAATCGTGTTAGGACAAATTTACTACAGAATCATTACTGCTTCTAACATTAAGCTAAACTTAAGGACAATTATGTATACGTATATTCTACAGGGAATTTTCACAGTCACGATCTAACCTCGAAAGACCGAAAATATAAGTCGCAAATGCAAACTATATTTGCTTGAAAGTGTAAAGGAAAAATGGGTAAAATTTTATCCTAGGCAAAAATACCTAAAACTCGATAGAGAGAAAGAGAGAAAGATCAATAGATCTATAGTGATCCATTTAGACGCGAAATTTCAAAATGTTTACGGTTTCTGGGAGGAAAAAACGAAAAATGAAACGTAAAGCAGGACCAACCATTTCTACGGGGATTCGTATCAGTTACCGTTATTCAGTTAAATGTTCGGTTTAATAAAAAAATATCATAATGTTCCAGACATTTTATTGGCTCTCACAATTAAATTTTATTTTCGCTTGTTTTTTTTTTTTATTTTCAACGACCATACATCGTCAATAAAACAGGGGGAGGATATGACAACGGTTCGGATATATGATACATTATCAAAGCAAGAGAGCACCTTCGTGCCATGTGAAATTGCGCAGCACACGGGCAAACTTTGCCATAAGCTTCATTGCGTAATCCTAAAACATTTTATTGCGCGTGGGAACGATGTACGTCATGTACCGCATTGGTTTTTACAGGGATAGCGATGCTAACGTATCTGTTTGTGTCCATGTGCCTTTCAATAAAACTGTTCCGCGATTTATCCCAGATATTTGAAGCGAATCGAACTGTACAAAGTATAATGCACAGTTTACGGTAAAAGTGATACACCTGTTATTGTACAGGGTGTATAAAAAGTAATAGTCATCCGTCGTAGGGGTGAATCTACATCTCCGGATCGGTGGACATTTGTCAAAGACACTTGCCACAAAAGTGTTTATAACAAAGAAAGTTGTTGTTCAAGTTTTTCTTTACATCTACGAAAAAGTTTTAAAGGAACCCCATATGTCGCAAATAAATAGTTATTGAGATATAAGCTGTTAAAGTTTCTGCAAAATTTGATTGTGTGGAGTTACACGTATAGTGAAAAGCCTACTCTACTACAGTCCACCTGACCGGTTCTAATCATTGTCACCCTGCCCATTCAGATCACAAATTTTAAGTTGCAAAATATGAAAGAAAACCATGCATCCAATGTTATACATGCGAATACTAATCCTACAATATAAAATATTACTGTAAAGTATGCTTACAAATTTTTTAGAATGATCTGCTCCTCCTTCGGATCCACAGCACACTATTCTTGACTCACGCGAATATGTCCGAATAATTATGCCTGTCCTTCGGAGCGTATTTTCGAAGCACGAAATACCACACTTCTACGTAATCACTATACACTGCACAACACACTTAACGAAATCGTGACAGCAGACGAGAAGATGTTACTCCAACCACGAATAAAATAATACTGCGATTTTAACCGTCCCCCTCCCAAGGACGCGTGATACGAAAACAGGGAATTCCGGGAAATAGGGTCGGCGCCCCGCCATAATTTGTTTATCTCGGTTTTATATCTAGTTTTTATAGACCCTCAGCGTCTAACCTGCCTAGGATAACCTGACCGTACCACCTCCGTGGAAGGGATCATTGTTCAAATCGCAGTATTATTTTGTTCGTGGTCGGAGTAACATCTACTCGTTCATTGTCACGATTTTATAAAATGTGTTGTGTGTGTGTTGTTCAGTGATTGTTGTCCAATTATTCGGACCTATTCTCGTGAGTCAACAATTGTGTGCTGTGGATCCGACGGAGGTACAGAAGATTCAGAAGTAAGTACACTTTACAGTAGTATTTTATAATGTACGATTAGTATTCCTATGTAGAACAATGGACGTAGAGTTTTCCATCATATTTTGGAACTTCAAATATATGATTCTAATGGGCAGGATGACAATGATTTGATAACTTCGTTTGTCTCGAGGCACGCACACGATTACGTTCTGTCTCATCGACACATAATTTTCCGTTCTTTTTCAATTCTGTCTCGTGCATGTTCAATTACACACTCTTTGAAACCATTAAATTTCTGTTTGGAAGATTATTTTGTATTGTTAATAGTTTGATACATATTCGAGTAGATTGATGTAAATGGGACACCCTGTACACGATCTATGCTTGTACTTCTGCGTATAATTTTCAATATTTAGACACAAAGGGCTCTAACTAAGAACTTGTCTCAACGTAAATGTACGAATCACAAATTGGCATCTCGTTTTAGTCAATTGAAAATAACAGTATGCATTTAAATGGCAGCATCCAAATACGCATAATACCGAAAATCGAATAGCTCTTTGTTTAAATTTAATAGCTAACTCGTCACGGCCAGTGCTCATTTCGACCGAACGACATTCACATTTTCGTTTTATCCTACTCTATCATGCTGGGTCCACACTTTTCCCAAAAACATTTCTGAACGCTGCAGTTGGGGGAACATAAACAATTATTTCGGTACTCCCATTTAAATGCTTCGCTGAACCTGCGCGTACACTCGCCGGGGAGCCAAACTTTCTATCGTTTCCAACTATCGATCAATGGTTTGGAACAATCTTACGAACGAGGATAATCGTTCGTTCGCAATGGAATAATTTCGAGGAAGATCGAGGAAGCGATCCAGCAGATGTCTTGTCACCGAGTGGCTCCAGCGGCAAACAGAGAGACAGAGAGAGGGAGAGAGGGAGAGAGAGGGAGGGAGGGAGATATATAAAAAGTGGAGGGGAGAGCAGGATTTACGGAGACAAAAAGTAGGGTTGGAGCAGGAGCGAATGGAAGAGGGAGCTTGATATAGCGATAATGGCGCGGTACTGGAGTGCCGTCCCATTACAATTTGCAATTATTGCATTTCCCGGTAAATGGGTTGTGCTTCTGGCGAGCAGCGCCCTATCCTCCTAGAAAGGAAGAGCTACGAACGTGATTGCATTGGGATTCCATTGAACGACATTAGAGGGCTGACTATGATCGGGACGAAGAAGAAAAAAAAGAAAGAAAATTCACTCGGTGGCTAATGATGTTGAGTTAAAGAATCGAGGGGTGCGTATCCACGCGACGTTCTTGTCAACAAAATAAATTCGCTGGGCGGACTAGTTCTAAACTAAAGGGGGCAAACAGATCAAGAAGTGATCGTTCGCGAACTTCGTTAATTGTAGATCGTATAGATGCGAAAGCGAACGGATCATGTCCACTTAATGGAGAAAATAAAAGTGTACACAGGGTGACTCAAGGAAATCAGTCACCGTTGAACGTTGAATAATACTTGGAGAGAGGCATAATTTGGTATGAATAGGCTTTGCTTACATGTCTTTAACCCTTCGCAATGATTCAATCAAATTATATTTAATATTCATCTCTGTCGAAACGGTGAATAGAAACATAGTAAAATTTCATCTAACGTTAATAGTTGAGCATCAAATATGTAATTATTAGCATAAATGAACGCACAACTTTCTTTCTCCGAACGAAACCATACGTAAAAATGTATGCGATATTGAAGATGAAACATTTTACTCCTCAGCGATAAGAAGTACATTGTTCTTTAAGTGACAAAAACATCATTTTAAGACTGCAAATCAGATCTTACTGCTCGACCATTAAACATTCGTATCATTACACGAAGTAAACTAAACTATTCTATAATCCTGTACTAATAATAGAGTTTTCATTAAAAGTAGTTGGCCTAGACTTCGCTAGAATAATTTGCTCTGGTAAAAATTGTTCGACGAATTAATTTCATAGCTGTACATATTTTGCACGTCTAACATACTCGTGACCAATTGCGTTTCCAAAAATGTTCATGAAACTTTGAATATTCAGTACCGCACTATCGCGTGTCTCTCTTTTTCTTCCAATTTTCTTTCTCTTGCACGTTCTCTCTTTCTTTCCCTCCCGACAACTTATCCGCTCGTACCTTTCGCTACTTCAACTCCCGGTAAATTAGATTAGCGTGAATTAGCGAGCCGTATTCCATGCCGACGGCCAAATTCCAGCGTGAGTCGCGCAGAGCAGAAAAGGGGTGGTTTGGTTACAAGCTGCCTATTGCCGGCAAGCCGGCTCTTACTCCGCCCGGCTGCTATTATTTCCGCTGTTATTGAAGTGCTAACATACCGTGTACAAGCTGGTATTGGAGAGGAAAATTTAATCGTCACGTGGCACCACTGTCCGAAAGGAAATCGTTGCCGTTGCTCCCCGCTCGTGCGACGAGAGAAGACGGGGAGGGGAGGGGTGTAATTAGCCCGAGAGGGCTATTTATTTATCTCAGACTTTGGTGGCCGGGTGAAGAGGCCCACCTTGTAGAAGAAAGGATCTCTTTCTCGCGGACAGGTTTGTCCGCGACCGGCACACGGAACTGCACGGGTGCTTCTTCGTTGTATTATGTGCAGAACGAGCGGTCAAAGTTGTCGTCGGGAAACTGTGTAGGCGGAAAATAGCGTCGCTCGTAAAAGGCGACCGTAGAAGACTTTGCCATTACAGTTGCGTTAATTAAAAGAGCAGAGAAATAATAGAAAGGTTCAACAAGGGAAGCGTGGACCAACAGAATGTCGGAACGGTGGCCAATGAGCTACGTAGGGAATAAGGATTTCATGCGGTCGATCGTTGCTCGAAACAATAGCACCAGAACGATCATAAAATTAATAACTGAACAATAAAAAAAAACTAAAAGATTCTATCGGTATTAATATACAGGGTCATCCGTTTTTAAACGGCCAAACGTCAACCAGCTATAGAGGGCCCCAAATGGAACAACTAACACTTTTTTTGATTCGGCCATGATTTCTTGAGTTATTTCATTCAGTCTCCACGGCATGCCCCATGTCAAAAAAACCAAGATCCGAAGGTCATACAAAAAAGTTGACTTAATAAAAAAGATGCCCCTATTTATTTTAAACCAAACAAAGGAAAAATCATCAAGATACATAATTGCAGTCCTAATATATTTAATCTTAAGTGAACGCAAAAAATGACGGGTTTTTGCAATTATCTAAAAATCAAGACCGAATCAAAAAAAGTGTTAGGCGTGAAAGTTGTTTCATTTGGGGTCCTCTATAGCTGGTTGACGTTTGGCCGTTTAAAAACGGATGACCCTGTATTATTTTCACCGCATTAAAACTATTAGTGAAAAGTATCAATTTTTATTCTGCATAAAGATTCGCAGTCTAGTTGCAACAAAGCTGAAACCATTGAAACTCATTTTCCGAAAAATCATGACTCTGATCCATCAGCTGAGCGTTGGATGTAACAAAGAATAGGCAATGCAAGTATGTAGAAAACCGCATAAATAAATAAACGAACAAGTAAATATGTGCCCATAATTATGAAAGTGGTCTGTCATAAAAAAAAAAAAATTACATTGAATAAATTTAGTTTAAAATCATGTCGTGTGAAATAAGTGATAAATTCATTTTTTTTTTTTTATTTTGACTTAGACCACTTTCATAATTATGGGCACATATGACAACGGGTATGTTTGATGGAGAAGGATGAAAAGAAGCGCGACAGGGAGACGACTGGTGAAAATTCACGGGGAGGAAAAACCAGGCGAGTAAATGCAAGTAGCCGAGGAAAGGGAGCGAAAGAAGGAAGCGAGGAAGGTGGGGAGGAATTCGTTTCGCTGAATCAGTTGATGGAGCGCACGGAAATGGGAACTAGGAAGCACGACTCTTCCTAATAACATTTCCAGTGTTTCCAGTGCGTTAAACGACCGCCGCGCTGTGATTTTTATCGCGTGGGTGTTATTTCTTTGGAGCGACGAGCAACGTTTGTTCGCCAGCCAAACGGCAGCACTAATTGCTAAAGCTTCGCACGCTATTTTCTCCCTGCTCTGCGAGCGAGACCGATCTTCCTCGGCTCGCGTTAATGAACCACCGGGAATGTTTGTTGCTAACCCTGAACCACGATCGAACACTGTCGATAACATAACAGAAGAGCACTAAAAACTTCACACTCCCGAACGTTAAAACGCTTGTACGTACACGGGGAGGAGGGGTCTGATGAAAGTTTCTATTATGAACTTTTACGATGTTCTAAATAAATTCTATAATACAACAAGCTATCGGAAGCGAAGAAAAAGGATATTTAAGAAGATTTATATCAGCTACATTGTACGAACCTCATTGCACATGACAATAATCCAATCTTTAGCATCAAAGAAAAATAAACCGTCGATACCTACTGCAACATTGTTTTGATAGTGACGTTAAATGTGCGAGATACAGTGTTTACTATAGGGTGTCCCAGCATCGGTGGTACAACCGAGAAGGGGGTGATTCTACATGAAAAAACAAATCGACAGTAAAGAATAAAATTTTTTCATTTGAAGCTTCGTTCTCGAGAAGATCGACTTTGAATATTCAGCGAATACGCACGTTATTCCATAGCAATCGTCTAACGCGTCTGGTAATTACCAACCAATTCTACTTCCTGTATATACTATAGCACGCCAACCCGACGAATCTTTAAACTTGTTTTTCTCGAAAACAAAGCCTCACACGAAAAAATTTCATTATTTATTCTGGATTTGTTTTTTCACGTAGAATCACCTCCTTTTCGTTTGTACCACCGACGATGGGACACCATGTATATGTCCCAAATCCATAGCCGAGCAAGTCCCAGAACTAAATAATAACGCAATAGGTATTGATGAATAAGTTTTTAACACTTGCAAACGGGTTTTTCGTTCCTCTCCCTGCAACTGCTATCTTGTGATTATCGATGACCAGTATCCAAATGTTAATTGATGTAAATTTTAGCTCTTTCGGGATTCTGTTTTAATAGAATATTGTCCACGCGAAACGAATGTATTGCTTTTATAAGCAAGGAAGAACACGTTCGTATCGTTGGAACTTTCTGTAGCGGGACAGATAAGCAGGTTCGAAAAGACCGCCAATTGAACTCTTCCTTCAACGCAACGAGCGGTTCGTTGAAAAATGACTGGTTCGGTCCTGCGAAGGCTGACAAGAAACACCGGTAATTATCCGAAACGAAACTGTAACACTTGTCCTTCGCGGCGTGGCGCGGCGAACCTCCTGCGAACTCTGAACGAAAGTCGGCCGACGTTTATGAAATCACGGCTAAGGACACGTCCGAGGGACGGACGGAGAACAAATGGCGTAAGAGTGCGAGCACGGTCTCTCGACACGGAATTCACCCTCGATTTTCTTTTTCCGCGTCCCGTGGCCCGTCGTCCTTTGCTCGAGAAAGTGGCGAAAAGTAACAAAAAAAAAAAGAAAAAGAAAAAGAAAAAGAAAATAAAAGAGCAAGAGTACAAAAGACGAGAAACGAGAGCAAGCGCGATAGGAGGGATTCGCGAGGGGTGCGGAAGGGCGAGGGTGAGGGATGCCGGAGACCGCTCTTGGGTTATCTAGCAAGTCACTTCATGGTATGTATCCACCGACTACGAGGTATATCCCTTTACAGGTTGGGTGTTGCCGGAGGAGGCGATGCGAGAGGTGTCATTTGTACACAAAAGAGGGAGGCGAAGTTGCGTTACGTGGCACGTGCATTTGGAAGAGAGAGAGAGAGAGAGAGAGAGAGAGAGAGAGAGAGAGAGAGAAAGCTAGAAGGGGACGGAGAAAAGAGCGCAACATATACTTACGGTCCCGAACGACCGTGCACGCGCATCGCGCTGGTGTATCGAGGCGCGTGCTATTCAAAGGCGACGTGGAAAATCTAATGAAAATTTTGAATAATAAATACCGGGACTGCGCTTAGTCCCCGCTGCGAATTATTTCAAAAATGTCCGCTGACATTGCCTCGCTATTGCTCTTCAGGAGAGGCAGACCTAATTTTATTTCTAGACCGAGGACGTTAATGCAAACTCGCAAATTCGCGGGACTAATTTATAGAAAAGCAAAATTAGACAGAATTTTATTACCCGTTTTCACAAGCCGAGTCTTTTCAATTAGGGCAGGGATTAGCGTAATAGATACGAGTAAAAATAAATTTTACAGTTAGTTTCCTAGTTTGTCAAACTAGAAATAAGTATCAGCGATTCACAATTCTGAATGCAATTCTGAGAAACAGAGAGCATCGACGAGCTGTTTTGCAACGACCAAGCAATTTATTTGTTGCTTTTCGAGAAGATCGGCGGGCTCCATTAATTTATCGACGATCGCACGTAGGAACGTCAGTGAGATCTCGAAGGTAATTTGGCGCGTCCGTTACGAGGCACAGGAAGATTAGCGATTAAATTTTTTCCCTAATTCAGTCTCGTTCGGTTTCAACACCGATTGAGCCCCGAGATTATTGCCGGACGAGTGAAACTGAACCTAGTTAACCGATATTAATTGCGGCGAATCGGAGAAGATTGATTCCGCCTAACGTATAATTGAGTCATTAATTTCCAGCACTTGCGTCACGCGTAGGCGCGATACTTCCAATGTTTCATTAGCTCCAAATGAGATCATCGGCGCGAGAAAGTACACAGGAAGAACGGAATGACTCGGTGCCTGCAATTATCAAGATGTTTTCTTTTCGAGATCGCCGATACTTGATTCGTTGAACGAAAGAAATTAGTATACTTCAAATACAATAGAACGAATCGTGTGGATTACTCGAGCTTTATTTTCTGCTATGGTTAAAATATAGGCGAAACTAGAAGTAGAAGAGATCACTAACAATTATAATGTATCCCTAACTGACGACTTTCGATACAGGTTCAGGAAATGTATAAGTGGCCAAAATTGTGACAGTTTCAGTTTAACTACTTGAAAATATTAATGGGCAGTTAGAAGGAAATATTTCATAGACCGTTAAAATATTTTGCTATCGTAATGAAATGAAATTATAGTTTGTCCTGACAAGATCTTGGCATAAGATCGCAAAGAATTAATAAAAGGCAACAGAGCATAATGATACAGAGCAGAGTTTCACTAAAAACTCGTCTACCAAAGTAGGGGAAACAATTATTATTGCAGCATTCGGAGATTAAACATTTATTGCACAAATTATTGCAATATTCACCCCTATTAAAATTTACTATAAAATCATTTTAACTTGAATTAAACCCCCGTTGACATATATCGAGAATTCACTATATTTGATAAGTGCATCGTTTCCTTAAATCTGTTGTGCCTAATGGAAGTACGCTCGAGTATTCCAAATATCTCTAAAACTAAACTTTTATCGAGAAATACAGTAAGGTGTATGGAAATATAATTTCCTTTTACAATTAGAACATATTTTCTTACATCTAGAGTGATATGGCTGTGTTATCGTTTCCTTAATCGCGAGATAATAGAAGTTGTTTTTGAAATTAAAAATCACCAGTTTTGTGTAATGTATACGTTGCAGATCTAATTGAACACTGACCGATAAAAGCTAGAATGAAATGTAGTAGTTCCCTTTTCTGTCGCTGTCTGCACAGTATACAAACCATCGGCTTCTTCCAAGAACGTTCGTTCCAACACCGTCGTTCGCATAACCAAATAATTGATGCAGCAAATAACAGCTCGGAAATTTAACGACGGGCAGGGATGACAGTAAATTCGTCGCGAGCATCGTTTCGACTACGCTGTACAGCGGTCGCGCGAGTATGCATACGAAAAGGGGAGGTATTTTCTGGCACGTTGTTACCCCGGATTATGGTACGCGTCTTCAACCCCGAGAGGTTATACGGCCGGAAGTTGAATGGTCTCTACAAAAGTTTCACCGTCGTGGAGCTCTGTCCTCGTTAATTCCAAAGTTTCGTGAATCTCTAACCCTCTCCACAGCATTCCCTCGTATTTTTTTCTTTTTTTCACCTTTTTCTTTTTGACACAAAGAGTAGCGCGGGGGGTGCGTGAGAGAAAGAAGGAAAGGAAAGAAAAACAAGGCAAGAAAATAAACAGCAAACGCACCCTTCGCAGTTGGCTTGTTCGCGGGCTTCCATTCGCGCGAGAACGTAACGTAGAAAGAAACCGTCATCGTCGGTAACAAGATGATGGTCGGAAACCCGTTTCCTCGTTTGAATAATCGCGCTCCGGCTTTAGTTGGAGGCCCGTAATTACGCTCGCATGATAGGTGTTTTCTAATTGCGCGAGAACGTGTTCGCGATAACAAACTAGATACATTGTACATCATTCTGCGTAATCTCGTCGCTTCGATCATTCAGCCGCCTACATCGATGAATCGGAAAATACAAAGTAAGTTATTATTGCATTTTTATTTACATCTTGAACTTGACGTCAACTGTGAACGACTATGCGAGTTTAAAATTCTTTACATTTTTCGGTATCCGACTTACTAATCACGCGTTCACGTCTTTTTTCTTATGAAAGAGCCTGCAGAAATTCATAGTTATGTTAATAATTCCCTGCGGTAACGCTGCTCGTGCAATTGAACTTTAATAGCTGAAACTGGTTGCAACACTTTTCTAACCGGTGACCTAATTTCAATGCTTCTGCAGGCAGACAGAAGAATCGATTGCAAGGAGATATAGTCAGACGATGTGTATAGGTCTCGTTTAACCAGTTTTTACTATTGTTACTTAGAAAAGAGTTGTAACTAGGCTTGGTTCCCGGAATCACGCGACATTCTATAAGGTGACCCGGAACGAGAGAATCGAGAAAGGGTCAAAGAGAATGAATACTTGTTTTATACATGAAATATGAGCACACATACGTACACTCATTTTTATGCGCAATAACATTATGAACTGCGTGTGTATGTTTTCTTAGTCACTACCTCACTATCTCCGATCTGTGTGAATATTTTAGACGATTCACCTGTACGAATAAATTACATTCGCTTTTTTCCCCCAAGCAACAAACACATGGATATAAGAGACTCGATCAATCATCTTCCAATCACAAAAATAAGATCGTGAATAGAACAAGAAATCCTTGTCGATCCATGCGCTTAGAGAAAGACACAAAAGTGTGCATAAAAAGAACCATCGATTGCCACCAAAATTTTAATTTCATCTCCGGAGAAGATGAAAACGTGGGTCACGGATATGCATACATATAACGAAGCACTTCATCCCCGCTCAACGACTGGGCACGTGGAGGGAAAAAATTTGTCCAACCCGACAACACTCGCGAAACTAGTTATTAGTCATGCGGCGCGAGGCTGCAGGGGAGATGGGAGAGAGAGAGAGAGAGAGAGAGAGAGAAGGAGAAGGAGAAAGCACAGTGAAATAATGTGGCGCGGAACGTGGATCAGAGGGGGGCCAATGGGGAGAAATCTACAGGGAAGGGGGTCACAGGACGCGGGATGCGGGGCCACGTTGGCTCGCAATTTGCGTAATTGAGCCCTGAATTATTTACACTGTCGGGTGCGTCATACTTCTGTTCGGTAATAACTGACAGGGTCGCGTAAACGCGAAATCGGTTGACACTTAACACGATTCAAAATTACGGACGGCAACCAACCAATGACGTCGACCATTGCACGGATCACGAGCAATGAAATGCGGCTTGTCTCGATTAGACATTTTTATCCGCGACATACCGAATCGACGGAAACATTATTCAAGGGAAACTAATAAGAGGCTGGGACGAAAATAAAAGATTCCTCTGCCGACTAAAGATAGCATTTACCACCACTCTGAAGATGATCACCAAGGAAAATCAGATTCGGAATGGAAGAGAATAAAAGTGACACCGGCGTGTCATCCTTTCGCGTTACTGGATTAAGAACAGATAACAGAGACGCGGTGCGGTGCAATTTCAATCTTAATAAAACCGCGTGACCAGCTTAAGGCTCCAGTGAAATACTTTTTATCGTTAACATAATACCAGACGTCACGTTCAGATATCACAAAGAGACACAGTGTTCACTCTATTTGTATATATTAGGGGGACCCATAAGTAATCAATTATTTTGAAATCTAACACAAACTTTGTAGTAAATTCAAGTTTTCATTTCTTAATTTAATATATAATCCCCATGATTATCAAGGACATTATCACGGACGCTGCAATGTTCTTACAGAGTTGTAAAACAATATTATACTTTTTAGAATATTTTTAACACAGGCCGCTCTTTACCGAAAACTGTGAAAGAATACGTGTTTCCTCTTCAACGATCGGTACAGAACTAAAGGCAAAACAAATTCTTTGAAAATAATTGATTACTTACGTGTACCCCTAGTATGTCCCAAATGCCTAACCGATAAATTTTCTACGTTTGGCATGGATCAAGGAATAGTATCTCCTAGACGATATTTGTCCCCGACTAGACCCGCTTTTTGGACATACATCGAGTAAACACTGTAACGTTCGCGGTCGACATGAATCTCTATCGACCACCTCTATCTCTATCGACATGTTTACACGCATACAATAACATCTAGGTACGTACTCGCACGAATGTGTCCCGAAACAGAAGACGAATTACCGTATCGATTTGTCAGTGAAAACAAGACGACCCGTGTGCGTCGTACGTTCGTGCGAGATTACATCTCGACATACATATTTGCAGAACGGATATAATGTTTACGCGCGTCCTTGAACAAGCCCCGTGTACTTAGCGATTCACTTAACGACTCGTCGAGAAGTGACTTCGCTTTTGCTAATCTGCCTCCGAGTGCGAAATATAAGCTCGCGATAATGCACTCGACAATCCCGTCGCGAATCAAGATTAAGGCGAGCCGCGGACGCTAATATTCACGACGAAACTAAATATCATTCTCCTCCTTCTCCTCCTTTTACCTCCCCCCACCATCAACCCTGTTTTCCTCTCGACGCGGCAGTTTCTCTGCCATTTCCGCGGCTCTAATCTCTGCCAAACACACCGTCGATGTTTTTCAGGTGCGGCGTGGCGCGGGAACAAACGACACTCGAAAACAAACATATTTGTATTTCGAAATAGAAACACCCTCCATAAGGAGTATATATATATACACGTGAAATCTCCTTTACCCAGCGAACAAAGGGGAAATGAGTTTCCCGTCTAGAATATTCATCTCGCCTCATCTCGTGTCTACGAGCTACGCTTCGCGGAGATATTTCGGCGAATAAGGAGATAGGAGGCAAATGAACGGTGAATGCAACGTAGCTACAATCACACCGGGGAAATCGAAGAGGCACACGGAAAGAGGGATTGGCGTGAGCTCGGAGGGTAGCAGGGATGGTGGGTGGGTGGTTGACTGGGAGGAGGGAAAAACAACGCGAGGAGAAAGGAAACACCGGGCATGTTGCTATAGAACACCTCATTTGCCGGAACGATTCGAAAACGAAGGAGGATGGGTTTGATAGCAAACGAGAAACGGCTTGCTGCTCCAGGATACAAAGAAATCGCGTAGATCCGTCGTTCTGGAAAATTCCTTCCCACGCGGAATGAAATTTTCTATCTCTCTCTCTCTCTTTTTTTTTTGTTCCCTTGGAGATTACCAAGCAAATTAAACAAGCGATAATATGGGTTGCCTTTGAATGCTTCCGATTTGTACGATTGTCGATGGGTTACCCGCACGAAGACTGTCAAACGAGCCAGAATTCGTGGCGAAACCAAATTTTAGAAATGTACACGAACTTTACAGTTACAGATAGCGAATGATGCTCTACCATGTTGTAAATGTACTCTTGGTTTCGAATGGTTTTGCTTGAAATATCAGAATAAGTTTATGATCGAGGAAAGAACTGTGACACCGCTGCCACACCTCGAGAGTTATTCAACAAGGAATGATAACTAAATAATTTTCTCAAGAAATATAAATCTCGAGAAATTTTATTTAAAAAGAAAGAAAAAAAAGAGAAAATGAAATTCCAATGACACTGGCAAATATCTATTTCGTTGGTGGTTCTGAATCGAAAGTAAAAAAAAAAAAAAGGTGATTCAGTCAGTTTTGAAGTAAAAGAGTAGGAAGAAGACGAGCACTCTTGATTAGGCGTCCTTGAGCAAAACACGGTGAACGAACGAGAATAACCGAGGTCAGTAGAAATTGGAGATACGAGTGAAAACGGTCTGGCGTCGGATCTTTAAGTGGACAGTTAAATACGACACGTGAATTCCCAACGAGTCGGAGCCGTCAATGAGAGCGAAAAACAAAGAAAAAAGATCGGCCGATTCAAACGTCAGTCGAAATGCTGATGAAAACCACACCAACAGGAACGAAGCTCGCTGCAAATGGCGTAGGAAATTTGTTTCTGTTATCGCGCTCGGCTATCGCGACGTTACTCCTCTCGATGCGTTGTCAAAACGAATCACTGTCTACGGGATCGATAACCCATTTCCTCAACAGGGCTTCCCCGATTAACCGGCTACGGACCAATGTTTCAACGGATCCAGGAAAAAAAACAATTATGATACTAATTCATGAATCCAAATATATAATCTATTCCACGGATTAGCGTACATCATCTCGGAACTCTAGTAAGTCTATATTTGTAAACATATCTATTCGACACTTACGTTTGGAGAATAGACATCGATCTATCGATAACTCACCTGCAACAAAAAATAAAGAATTTTGTTTAAAAAAGGAGGTAATAACAAGTTTTTAATATATTGGCTTATTCGTACGCGGGAAGCAAATGATAGGGTATCCAATTTCTACATAAGAAAATGTATTCTAAAAATCTAGAATTTAGAAATTTAGAATTTGTCGGGGAGAAATTGTCCTTTGTATATTACATTTCTTAAATTATTTTAAAATATAATATAATTTCTAAGCTATTCTCTATTAGTGTACGTCAGACAGATTACATTTCATATTGAAAGTTTAGAATACAATAAGAAAATGGAACGGTGAAACCAACTGCCCTAAAAAATCGTGAACGTCAGTTTGTCGGATTTCGTTTGCAGTTTTCCATCTTGAATTTCAGTTTCAGTACACTGGTACGTACGTGCTACCAAACTTCGTAACTATCGTTAACCAACGTTAACGATTATCGACCCTCGATATCGGTGTCCGCATAACTACCAGCACACAGGCGCGTGTGTGCACTACGTATTACTTGCTTGGAATTGAGGTGTAACGTCATTTACAAACTACCTGTAATACATAGAAGTTCCAGAACTCTCCCCGAAGATTGGGTTACGTGTCTAATCGTTACAATTTTTCATTTCGCTTACGAATCAACGTTCAACGACGGCTGACGACCATATTGATCACCGCACAAAAGGTAAATCAATTTCTATTCGCGACCCGATTAAATATTAATTCGTCGATTGTTTATTTTCGGACGAAATTTCTCGTTCGAAAGGGGTCGGGCAGTTTCATATTCATGGACATAGGGAAGGGTTTTAGAGAGGACCCTCACAGTCGGTCCTATCCGCCAAATATAAAATAAGGCTTTAAATTAATTGAGGATGGATAGAGAGGAGGGGCCGCCGATCGTACGAACACCTGCTTTCGACCTTATTCCACCATTTTACTACGTCTCTGTTTCACTCTCCCCTCGCGTCGCACCCCTTCTCGCCGCTGAGCAAATGATTTGATTAGAGAACAATGGCTTTCCATTAACAATCTCCCTTCACCCTTGCTGACCATCCCTCCTTCCCCGACTGGCCTGTCAGCTGACTAACCCCTCGGCCGAACGCTCTCTGACACCGGTCGCGAAGCTCGAGAAATCTGTTTAAATATGTACCGGCTGCCGGAATCTTGTGAAAATTCCTTTTAAAATTGTAACAAACCTTTGTTATTTGAATGTTTAAAATCATGAAAGGGTAACCACGGTCAGGCTAATTCAAATGTCACCGCGAGCTCTATGTTTGCCTCGAAAAGTTGTTGTTAATAACTGATAGCTCGCCAGAAATTTATTCCATCCGTGCCAATTTCTATTTCATATTATATTCAGAATACGCTTTATTTGTTCCGATAGCTGCCACAAGTTTAATATCTCTCTAGCTGTGTTATATATAACTTTAGACGGAAGCAGAATTTTTAAAAAAGCCCCTTTCAATAGATACAAATAAAAAATTTTCTAATACTTTACAGAAATATTTACAGAATTTTTTTGATAAAAATTTGGTCCGCGGTTTGTTCGATTGTACAAAAGTAGTATAACGCGGATATAGGGTAAGGGACCCAATTAATCATACTTATTTTTAAAGCAAAATTGATATTAAAAACGAGATGTTACATATTTTTTTACGAAAATCAGCTAATACATGTACGTTTTATGTTTTAAAAATAAGTGTAATCAATACAGACACAGTATTAAGTCTGCTAAGCAACAGCGCAACGTCTAGCCGGCCGAGCAGAGTAAAAGCAAAATATACAAATAAATATATAACACCAAAATATAGTTATACCTTGTTCAAGTAGCATGATTTGTGCGACACAGTGTAATATAGCAAGTGTTGGGCGTACCCACCACCGCATATACATATATTATATGTAAATGACCTCGAGAGATACTTTTGGATGCGCGACAAAACACGGTGGGTATAAAGATGTGACGCTAACAAGGCAAAACTGTAGTTTCTACTACATCCGCTTGTTTCACGGTGTCTTCCGAGTCGCGTGACGCTATAGAAAGAAATACTATAGATGGGATTACGAAGTGACAACATAAACACATTCAAGGTGACACGTGCAAGCAGGAAAGTTGTACTGGTATTGTTTCTCACACAGCCATACTGCGTGTTGACGACTAGGGCAAGAGACCCCGATTATCGTGACGGTGCTAATTACTGTGCCTACATTAATTACACATATTTTTAAAGCGTAATGAATATTTAAAAAAAGATATATATACTGGGTGTTAATAAAAAAAAACCATTCAATATTTATACGATATGAAGAACATACTGTGACGAGTAAAGAAAGCCTTAGTAAACATAGGTGAAAAGGTCAACCGTTTTCGAGATATAAACATTTCTGTTTGCCCTGTATATGTAATGAAAAAATTTAATATTTCCTTTTTAATAATCATTATCAGGGGTGTGCGGGATCCCGGTCGGGACGGGAATTTTTCTCGGGATCGGGATGCAATCCCGAGAATTTCGGAATCCCGAAAACATCCGGGATTCCCGCGAATTTTCGGGATCCCGAAACCATTCGGGATTCCCGAAATTGTTCGGGATTCCCAAAAACGAACATGAACATTCCCGATTAATAAAATATGTAATCTTCGAGAACACAATTGCTGTCGGATGCTGGTAATTGTTGGAAGTAGGGAGAAACTTAAAATGTCGGGAATCACAGCTGTTTTTGGGAATCCCGAATGGTTTCGGGATCCCGAAAATTCGCGGGAATCCCGAATATTCTCGCGAATCCCGGATATTTTCGGGAATCCCGCACACCCCTAATCATTATGCTTTAAAAATAAATATAATTAATATAGTAATTGACACCATCGCAGGTAACTGGGAAGCTCTCGAGTTGATCAAAAGAAAGAAATATGTCTTCAGGTTCTTCCGCCGGTCCGGTAGCCTATTCGACATGTCCATTGCGGTTTAAAGTTACAACCAAATTCGTACAAACATGTTCGAAACAGCTATGTAACACGGTAGTGCCTATGTACCTGGTCTGCCAATACCAAAAGAACTCGATGATCGTTGAAGCACGGGAACTGTGGGCACACAACTCTGATACGGTCGTGTGCCGAGCGCAAACTTCCGTTCGAGTCGTTAAAACGAGACGCGACATAAAATCCATCGGAAAGAATCACACGGGGGGGGGGGGAGTCAATGACACGATCATAACACACCCCAGTTGTTCCAGGTGAATGCGAAGCTGTCGTTGAAACTCGAGAACGACGTGAACCCCAGACTTAGTGGGGCCGATAGATTTTTAAAAAGGGTTTGTACCGACTCGAAGAAAGAAATCACAGGATATGAAAAGCGGTGTACCCGTAGGTGCAAACTATGCCCGGCAATGTTCCTAACTACGAATCCGCAAGATAACAAGAGCGCCGATATCGGCGAGTCGATAATCGTTAGGCGATGCTAACGGTGGCCGGAAGGGTGGTCTAGCGTCGTCGAGGAGCTGTCTCGGCGTGATCGAACCGAAAGGAAAGAGGTTTCGGAACGAGACAAGAAGAGACAGGGCAGAAAATGGGCGCGAAAGACTCGATGGGGAAAACGGGTGGCAATGACAGCATGGAGGATGCACAGTTGATGACATGGATTCTTCTCGGAGAAATAGGAGGGAAATAGGAATTCTCGCTACGAGCGGTTTTGACTCCGTCGATGATACGATGGGTCGCACAGTGGTCTAAAAGTGACATTTTTCCAAAAAATCAACTGTCTCATCATATTGACGAATGCCTATTACTTTCTAAATATCCATCAACCTTCAAAATGAAAAAATTAATCAAATTTAATAAATACTATTACCGCAATAAATGGTTAAACTTGCAAGTTTTGAAGACAGTCTTTCTCATGGATAAAATTTGATTTTCTTCTTTCAGATGCCCTGACGATCCTTTTTAATAGTTTCCTTCCAATTTTTATCTTTAAGCTGTAAATTACCATTCTCGATGAAAAATTACTATTCATAATGTATTAAACAAGTTATGCCCAATGCAATATTTATAATACAAACACGTGCACCACTGTTTCTTTTTTATTGTTAAAATCTGATAGATTCGCAACAAGGAACTGATTTCTTTGAACGCAAAAAAGGGAAGCTCCTCCTCCGGCGAGTATGGGAACTCTTGGCCGAACTATAATAGTGACCGTGTTATACTGTATAGCAGACGTTGTCGACCCGGCGCGGTGCGTCGCGACGCCGCGCGTTGTAGATCGTCGGTAGTCGTCACTCTTTCTCGCCAGCTTAGCGTGGGAAGCCGAGCAGCACTCTTTAACGATCGACACGCACACGCACGTATTTCGACGAGCTGTATGCTCATGCAAATGCAATAAAATGCAGCAGGACGTTGAGCGTGCGGGGTGAATTGTTTCAGCGCCGACTATACATACATACATACATACGTTCATGCACCGACCTGTATACGCGCGGCTCCACGTATACCAACCATTGGCCACTGACACGTACCGACCACATCTGTCCGATAATCACATTTCGTTCGTGGATAATTATCATAGAATCTCGATGTAGATCGCATTGATTGACCGGCCAGCCGGCTGTCTCGTTTTAAATATTTCATTGGCCGGCGCATTGTATATTCCAATAGTACTCGTTTCCCAGCACTCCGGATAGTGCCTTCTGTTTGTTGTACCTCCGTGAGAGAGTTGTCAATGATGTATGCAACTTTTTCCGTCCAAATGTAAACGCAGTCCTTGTTTTGTGGGCCGAGTGTATTTTTTTTTTTTTTTTGCGGCGTGCGTCGAAAAACTTCATCTTCAATTATAAACGAGAGAAAGTTCGAGAACCAATAGAAGAGGGTCCTTTAACGCGAAATCGATAGCTGAAAGGGTCAGCTTTGGAAACTTTTTATGATAACAGCCATTTATATTTATCAGTCGGTGAACGATCTAGAATTAACTCGGATGCCGACGATAATCGTCTATGCTCGAGTAAAAAAAAAAAAAAACAAATTAGATACTAGAGATTCCGTTTGAATCTCTTGACCTTAATAACCAGAAATAGTTTATTATGTTCTACGAGAAACGTGCCCCGTACCGTTCGGTAGGCAATGAAATTTAATCCGCGAAATAATTCACGCCGGTCTTCTGTCCGATATTTGAAAGCAAACATTTCGCGAGATTCCGTGAAACGATTTGGAGCATGGGTTCACTGTGCACCGCGGTTCCGATGTGGCTGGCTAAATATATGTATGCACGGTCGGTTTACATCAGACCATTCGAGTTGTGTTGCACGAACGATTTACCGTAATTTTTCGAGCGGATCAATGACGCAACCAACAGCTGTCGACCGATAACGTAAGCGTTTACCGAGCCGAAAGGAATCGTTCTGCGATTCGAGCTCTCAGATTCGCGAGGATCCTTCGATCCCAGCGAAATCAACTTTCGAATCGGTAATATCATTAGCGCCGCAGCCGAAATCGTTTATCATCAAAGATTCAACGTGATTAATCTCTGGCTAGATGCGGCTACCGGATCGCGGTGGCGCGGCAGATGGATTGGTATCTAATCAGTCACCGCGCGATGAGTCATAGTGTCCTCGAAATGGTTATAGATCCGATGCATGGACGCGAGACGCAGCTCGATGCTTGCCTCCAATCTCGGATATTAGAAAGGAAACGTATAATTAAATTCGCGAAATGATAAATGCTAAGTAGAATCTGCCGATCGAAGCAAACCGCTCAACCAAAAAATTACACGCAAGTGACATTTAAACATTTAAATGGAAATTCCAAAGGAGATTTATCTACCGCCACTCGATTATTGTCGGATAAAGGTTAGAATTTCGATGGATAAATCGAGGGTTAAAGGGTATCGAATCGTTGGCCATGACCTTTTCCTTCAATTCCCAGGCGTACCCGTCGATTTAAATTCAACGCCCAACACTGCCACGGAAGAAATCCCTTTCGCGCCTCATATTCCTCGAACTTAACGCTTCACAAAGGCGGCTTCATCATTCTTAACAGACGGAGCGTGAGATCTCCTGGTGTAGCGCCAGTGTCCTCGAAACCCATTAACCCCCGCCTTCCCCCACAATAACTCTAGTCGCCCACCTTTACCCCCACCGTAGTCCCCTCTTAATTCACCCTGCCTCCTCCTCCTCCTCCTCTTTCTCCTCTTTCTCCTCCTTTCCCTCTACTCCACTGATTCTGAAACCATTCCGTTTATCAAACGACCAAGCCAACTAAAATACTCTCGGATATATTCTAATTTCTATCCAGTATTCCACAGAACGAACTAGCGAAAGAGTACTGTGATTTCCGAAAACACATACGATTTTTCTATTCCACTATTCTACCTCCAATCATTTCCATGACATTCCACCAAACATTTTTCTCCGAAATCGTAATTGAAAAGTCCTAGAAAAAGTAGATCCTATCCAAACTCTGTTTTATTCTACTAATTGCCGCACGAATTAACATTCAACCAAAAAATTGTGTCAGTCACAAGTGAAATTGTAGCAGCCTGTTTTCATTCGTTTGCCATATAAAAACTGCCTCAGATAATTTTGTACACAATCTTTTAGACAAAGTCTCAAAGTGTTATCCTTTGTTACAACTGCTTTCCGGTCTGCTACGGTTTACTTCCGCCTACATCGGTTTGGTAACACTTTAACACTAGATTGCCTAAGCAAGTCATTTTGACTGCTTTTGAATTTCAATTAAAAAAATAATTATTTAAATAATGACACAGCTTCTTATAATTTTGTGACTTTTTCTGCAACATATAAATGGGTTAAATAATCATTGTTGTTGCCCCCCCCTCCTTCACTTCCGGTATATAGGTAACGGCTTCCGGCTTTCAGGCAATATAGGTATATACTAAGCTCCCGTCTTTCTAGTGTTAAAAAATTCTTGAAGTTAAACTGCACGAAAAGTTTTGCTCCGTGCGTGTACCACTATTTCCTGATTTATCGTACGAAAATGATCATTCGGACGGCACAGCAGTTTGCCGCGCGAACCCAGTCCGTTTGGATCGCTAGCCAGACACGACAGAAAAAATGGCACAAACGCTCGGGTTCGTATTTGGTGTCTAGCAGTCTGAATACATTGTTAGCCGCAATATATCAGCACGGTATAAAACGACGCTATTATCCTGGCGATATCTCTTGGCGTCGCGCAGCAACATATCCGAGCGGATCGCCCGAAAATTTCGCCGTTGCTCCCTTAAATGTTCCCCGGCGGCGTTCCAGGGAGGGTTTAACTGCGATCGTTTGCTCCCGAAAATGCTTCGTTTACGGTGGGCGAAACGACGATTGTAAATCTCCTTAACACTGCCTCGAAAAGTCGGCGACGAACACCACGACAACCAAGCGACAATGTTAGAAACTTGACGCCTATGAATTCGAAAATTGGTCTGGCAGAGTTTCGCGTGGTCTCTCGATCTACGAATCGAAGTGGACCAGTTTTCCCTGGTAAATACAAATACCACACATTCGACGGATCGGTGCACTTTTATGTGCTCGGCAAATTCAGACAGAACTCGGCCGAAGTTTCGAAAATCGGTCGAATCGGTTTCAGCTGAAATTTTGCGCATAACCGCCTCGTTTGGCATTAAAAACATCTTTCCCAAGACAATTTTTGGCAACTCGACAAAAAAATGTATCGCATTCTACCTTACCGACGGATTTTGTCCTAAAACATGTGTCACGTCAATCGAGAAGGGCAGAATTCGCTGTAGCGAGCGTCCAATAAGGTAAGAAATGATATCGGTATGATAAACAAAATTATTCGAGTGGCCGAAAATCCTTTCGGGAAACATGTTTTTAATGCAAAATCGGATTTGACCGATTTTCGGAACTGTAGCCGAGAACTTTGATATTGTTCCTGAAATTGGTAGCCGCTCCGATAGTTTTTTGGAGCTCTACGGACGAAGTATTTCAAGAAACGAGTAATTATGGTTGCCACACAATTTTTAATCGCAGCCACGGATATGGGTAACGGAGCCGCGCTAAGCAACAGACCAGGGTGCGTGCGTTTACGGGAGCAACGAATATGAGTAATAAAGGGCACACCTAACGGGTAGTTATCGAATGGCCAGGAGGAACCCTGCTACTCCATTCGCATCTCGTTACACGAACTGTCATAACTCCAAGACGATTTCATCGTTGCGAACGAGTCGAGTGTTGTTGTATCCATTCCGCGAAACAACAAAAATGATGATAAACGGGTAGAAATGGGGGTGGTTTCGACTGGGCTTTTGCCCCCATTTTATAATAACAGTATAACCCTGTCCAGGGGTCGTTACAGTTACGAAGCGATGGAGAGAGAGGGGGGAGGGGAGCGGGGGAGGTGTCGGCGAGCGAATCGATAATGAAAATGCACGACCGAGAAATTTCGTGGCTCGAATCGAGCCGCTCGTAAACCCTTCTTTTTCACGGGTATCGTTCAGCGACGGACTGGACAATGGGTCGTTATCGACGCGAGAAAAATTTCTCCACGGCTCGTCGCCGCGTCCCCGCCTTTCGCGATCTTTACGACTTGTCGATGTAATAATACCCGAGCGTGTCCTATTTTTAGTGAAAACCTTCCCTGTACCGCTTGCTCGCTCGCTCGCTTGCTCGCACGCTCAGCCGCGTTCGCGCTTTCTAGTTCGAGCTCGCGGTGACGCCAGCCGAGCCGAGCCGAGCCGATCCGCGCGGTTCGAGGACAGCCAGAGAGGCGAAGAAATGAGCGCGACGAGCACACCAGAGTACGACAGCGACGGCTACAGCAACAGCAACAGCAACGACTACGGCTACGGCTACGGATACGGATACGACACGAGGCGAACGACAGCGAACGCGGGCGCACACGAAGGAATCGCGCTCGTCCGTGAAAGCAAGCGGCTTACGCCGCGCAGGCATAACAGGATTTAAGCCACTGTGAAACCGGTCCTCCCACTGGATACCGCCGCGAGAGCACCAATGGCCAATAGCGAAAAATCTCCGCCGTTTCTGTTCGTGTCGCGTCCCCGAACTTTCCTGGCAAAAACAAGGTGTAGCGATGGGACCGAGGACACGCAGCGATACGCGGCGGCTAACTGTAAAAGTATTTCGTCGCTCTTCGGACACGCAAAAATACGCCGAACAAGAATTCCATTTCCAATTAACACTTTGAACGCCAAACAAGAAAGCTCAAAAATTCCACGAAAGCAAAGTAAGTTATTTGATAAAATAGAAATTGAAAAAATTAAATGTATGACATTGTGTGATTCTCCAACATGATATTGGAGAACAACAGACATGATATTGGACATGATATTCTTCGCATGATATTGTGTGGTTCTCCAACTTTCTTGCATTTTACAGATCCTAATAAAATTTGGTACAATGAATATGTTAACGTAAAAATTCGTTTTAAAGCCTGAACAAATAATTCCGTCACCCACATATGGGTGACATGGCAGTCAACGTGTTAATCAGTTTTGCCTACGAAACTCTTACTTACTTCATAAGATGAAACGGCAAGGGGTATCGCAAGCTCGTTTATCGTATATAGCATTGCATACCCGCTTTCTCGACAAAATTTAACTGTTCGATACTTCCATGCTTGCTTTCTTAAAGATAGTTTGTACAAGGATACAAACGACATTTGGAATAATCGGATAATCATGATGATGCACCCCCGATAATTGCGAAAAATGTGTGAAATTTCAGTTCATACTACTGATAAAAACGGGCGACTGCAGAAAGTATTTCACAGAATACCAAACCTCTGTTATCATTGAAAGTCCAATACACAGAGAACGTGCGTGTTAAACCAAAAACCAATAAAATACGTAATATGTTGTTACCGCACGATCATATCGATAAAAGTACAAACAATGGCCCCTTCGGTGCATACAACAACGCAACATGTATATGTTGATCAATACATAGCAACAAGCTATACAACAGTTGAAAATTACTTGACTGTGCTCGCATTACAGGATTTCAACAGATTAGCTCAATATTTTTTAAGCAGTCAGTGTTGCATAAATCACGCAAAGATACCTTTCATAAATGACATTGAAAAACATCATTGCTGCAGAAATACATGTCAACGTTAGATCAAGTTATTTAACCTTTTGACTGCAGCACACTCTAGTTATTAGACAACGTTTACGAATATTAACACTTTAATGGCCGCTCACACAACATGTGTGCGATGCTACCGCCGAAGATAAAGGAAAAATATTAAATTTGTTGTTAAATTGTTTTATGTGTATGCTCGCACATGTTTCGCGAATTTAATAAAGTATTTTAAAATTTAATTCTTCAAAAATATTGCCGGCCCCTGGCGCCGCACGGTGGGCAAAAACGGCCTTTTTCGATTCAAAATCAAAGAACTTTCGATAGGAATGAGGTAGAGCGATGAAATTTTTTTTAAATGAAAGCTGAAACTTTGTAGAATATGGGAAAAATAGGGAGATTACGGTACGAACGTTTTTTTAACCTTGAGAAAATTCGTTAAAGTTGCACAATTTCAAGAAAGTGCCAGTAGTAATGACAGCGATACGTCAAGTGATGACGAGATGCGAAGTGCTTCATGTTTCGTAAGTAACTCAAAACGTTAAACTACTTCATTATTATTATTTTTATTGTGTTTTATATATGAGAATACGATATACTTTCAAACTAGTGTGTTATCAAGTCATTTTAACGAAAAAATTTCATTAGTTTGTGTCTGAAAAATCTATTTTTTGCAAAAACCAGAGGTCGTAGACAAATTTTGAAAACAGATTTGAAATCAGCGTGAAAAAATCTATGGGAAAAAGGCCGTTTTTGCCCACTGTGCGCCGTTTGGCTGCGTAGACGTGCGGCCATTAAAGTGTTAACGCAGTGTCGCGAGTGTGCAAAGTACGTGGGATACTGATCGGTGACAAGGTATGATTCTGGATTGTACCCATCGCTACACGGGTGCACCTATCCCGCTCTCTCATTCCTGCCCTCCATTCTTCCTTCAACAGCCGGTCTTCCTACCCGTCCGTCTTCAGCGCGGAGCACCTTGCCGATGTAACGAATCGATTGAATTCTTCGTTAAACTTTGATTGACGGTTTTTTAATTGCGATGGTAACGAGCCGAACGTGGTTCGAATCTTGAACAAATTGAAATTCGCGGCTGGAATTCTTTTTTCGGATCGAATAAATTTCCGCTGGCGATAGCGATCGCTGGGAAATCTGGTAAAAATCAGTGCTGCACGCGTCTGTGTGATTTAAAAATTTCTTCTCAACGTGTACGCACAAGTACAGTGATTCTTGTTAATATTCGAACACTCTCAAAAGACGATAACCCTTTTGATATTGGACCATACGACTTGGATTTTCTTTTTTTGAGAAGTTAGAACAATTAATTTACTACGTGACGAGTAAACAAATGTTGGAAAAATTGCAACTGGTCGAAATTACATGTGAAAATGGAAAAGACACTTTTTAATACTTTTCTGTGTGTAGGCCTTTATCGAACATTTAAAGAATACTGACTGTACGCATCGTTTTCATATTCGATGAAGATAGGAATGAACTCGAAAGGTAAACGCTATGCGATCGAAAAATACGTCTTTTGAAATACCAGCTATAAATAAAGCTATTTGATAGTCACCTAAACGTGTGTAGTGACGACGTATTAGAACTTTCATGTGACCGCTAAGGCTCGAATAATTGGAATGTTAATTTTCTACACATGAATTTACATGAAGAACTAAAACGCATATTTATAGACAATGAGAAGATTTTAATGTAGAGAACTTGACGCCATCATTATGACGCAATCCAATGAATGAATCCATCTGATGAAACGCGACATTCGTGCGAAGGTTACTAGACTTGATATCGTTGTTCAACAATGAACGCTTTTCTCGGAAGAAAATGTATATCCGATTACCTAATTCTCGCGTAAATTATCACACAAGATCACGCATCGGTATCCATAGTCTAGAAATATACGGGGTGTTAAAACAAAAACCATTCAATATTCACATGATATGTAGAACACACTGTGCCGAGTAAAAAAGCCTTAGTAAACATGGGTCGAAAGGTCAACCGTTTAGTACTGGTCTTTTGAAATACAGGGTGTTTCACCTAACTCGAGCACCTGAAATATCTCGCTTATTTTTTAAGATAGAAGAAAATTTCAGAGAAAAACATTAGTTGGTTAAGAGGGGCAAATATTATGATATGATAGTAAATTAATTATAATGGTAGCAAACAAAAATGTTCATAACTCAGAAACGGTTGACCTTTTGACCTCTGTTTACCAAGGCTTTCTTACTCGGCACAGTGTGCTCTATATACCATATAAATATTGAATAGTTTTTCTTCAACACTCTGTATATCTATTAATACAACCTATCAACAATCCCGACAATATCTTCGTAGATAGATTTCAGAAAATTTCGAGGTACAAACGTTAGAAATTGATTTCGCTTCCTTTTGGAATTTAATCACTTTATAATATTTGCAGGGTTGAATAATCCGTATCGAGTGCGTAATCGAAATTGCGTCTCTATTGACAAACTAAGATATCTAGGCGATTTTTGGGATTGATTTTCTAGTCAGCATCGCGTGCGATGCAAGCAAGTAAGTTGCACATAATGGTAGCAAACAAAACTGTTCGTATCTGAGAAACGGTTGACCTTTTCACCTATGTTTACCAAGGCTTTTTTACTCGACACAGTGTGTTCTATATATGATACGAATATCGAATGGTTTTCTCGAACACCCCGTATAATATTTCACTGCCTGATCGTTTAATCTGTCGAAACGCGGGGATGCGTTTTCTTCCATCGCTGTCGGCGAGGTCTGAAAAAATTAAGAAGTCGTCCGTCGAGATCCGAGAAAGCGATTGTGCATCGGTTACGGGGAACAGTTGCAACGGTTGCCAGTGGTAATTTCCGTGGCCGAGCGCTGGAATCGAGGGAATCAGACCGTTCTCCACGGTCTGCCCGATATATTTCAAACTCCGGCGAAGAAACTATCCTAGTCTGCGCGTCTCAATATAGCTCGGGCTAGCCGGGGATAGAGTTCACGGAGCCGTAAAAGTCGAGAACTCGTGGGTTGCTTCCAAGGGGGCAGCACAATATTGCATGGTAACTGCATAGCAGTGCTCTGCTGCTTGCTGCTTTGAAGGTCACGAGTCGACGACTTCAAGAGAGCCTCAAGACCGGTTTCCTCGCAGGCCCACGTCGACGTCTCCGGTCATACAGGGTGTTCGTGAAAGTACTCCCGTGGTTTTGGTAATCATCGAACCTCGCCGATCGATTCCACAACCGCCGAGTCTACAATATCCTACTTTACCCTGCCTATCGATCGTTTGTCCTTCGTCCACATGATCGATTTAGTATCACTTGAATTTTCATTCTCTCTGAATTTCAGTGATCCTGAAATCCCATCGGAATAAAACAGTCTTGAACAGCATGACAAAGGAACGAAATTTTTAGGGACTATGCGCCGTTTGATTTCAGTACTTTCTAGACCGACGATCTACGTGTTGACAGTAAAAATTATAACATTATAACGAATCCGTCCCATTTTATACCGATCTGAAATAATTACATTAAATTTGACATAATTTTATTTAAAAGAAAAGCCTTTGAACGCCACGGTGATCGATAATTTATTTCCAACGCGCTTAATACCACTCGTTTCTTTGTTAGCTCAAGCTCTTTGCGACCACACAGAGACTGCGTTTCCAACGATCGGGCGAAAAATTAATTTTGAAGAGATACGTAACAGACAAAAAATGTGGTATATCGTAGAGCCTCCATTTTTAAAGTTAGGTTTTCTAACAATATTATTGTGACGCTACAAAGCAATGAATTTATCGTATTTACTTGAGCGAATGTATATCATGAAGACCCAATTAACAATCTGGCAATAGCTTTTCAATGAAACCTTCAAAAACTCTGTTATTCGGTTGAACGTTTGATTCATTTTCTGCTCAATTCTCGACGAGTTCAGCTAGAACGATACGTACCAGAGCGTTCGGATTCAATTTTTTTTCTTTTTTTTTAGTGGAATATTTTTTAAAAAGTATCGTCGTGGACAGACCGAGCCTTTTACAGAATACACTATCCAACGCAATCTTCTCGAGCTTCGGAAGCAAAAAACCCTTCAGCCCTTCGTTAACCATCGCTTCACAGGCGGCGTTTCGTAAATGGACAGTTTTCCAAGTGTAATGTTCCGCACCTTTGCAAACGGCCCGCAGAGTACTGCTACACGGTATTGATTAAACTCGTTTTCTCAAAACGAGACGCTCCGGCGTTGCACATTTCGCCGGCGACCACCACGGGTGTCGTAAAAGCGAAGGAGGCGTGGAAAGACGCGATTAAAACCACATCTTTCCGCATCCGTCTAATTTCCTATTTTTACCGGAAACGGTAATAGTTTTATAGCGAAAGTCCATCAATAAAAATTCACGCTGACATTCGTGCCCGATTACAATTTTCAAAGTAGATTTTATTAAATATTGGACCAAGAGAGTTTGGATATTCACCCATTTGTCGCGTCGTACCGACAAACAAATTATCACCCGAATGATTGCGTTGTCGCTTTGTTCAACCGATGAACCGATTAGTCCATTAACCATAATTATTACTCCACGAGCAAATCAATTATTGTGCCCCGACAACTTAGGCGATATCATCTTTCCGCTGTCTGTCACATCGTCTACTATAATTACCGTAAATTACAATCTGTAACAAGGGTCAAATTCCAGCTAAATTTATCGTACAACCGGTACACCGATCGAGTTACACGAGTCGTCTGCGTATATCATAAATATTTTTTTCTCGCAATCTTGAATACTAAGAGTATATAAAGTATAAGTACGTACCGCGACACTCGAGTAGGGAAAAAGATCTATCGTTAATTGTGTAAAGTGTTTTCTACACCTTCGACAGTATGAAAATGTAATATAAATGGAACGCTAGACTCCAACTTCGGGTGGAATTACTGTTCCTTTTCTCATTCAAACTGTTTTGCCTTCTTAAATTTATTTCTTAAACGAAACGGAACGTTAAGAAAGTTTTCTGGAGCACCGAGCAAAAGAAACTTTCGTTCACGATTGAAAACTCTAAATATGAACGAGTGATTCTCGAAAATAAACGATTCGAGAAGGTGACAAGGGGTTTTGTTACGCTAGGAACAAAACAAATCGTTTTCGAATGGTAAACAAACTCTTATCGTGAATATCTTTTTGCCGATTCGGTGCCATATCACAACATTTGGCGTTCAATGTTTATTTCACGTTCTATATGACAACCTCTGTAATTCTTCTGTCGATCGACACGATCCAAAGCGCCGCGATGAAAGGAGGCATCCGCTATTCGTTACAGAATGCAGAACAAACCAAAGCCCCGAAATCCTCTTTTGCCGACGAGTCAACCGTAAATAATCGCCGATGGGAGCGTAATCGGTTCGAAATAAACGACTAAATTTTCACACGATCCGAACACGGTTTGTTAATTAGAATCCGTGCATGTGTCTATGGTCAGCAATAAATTCATCGAGCACGATCGTCCTGTATTAAACTACAAATCCTCTCCCGGAGTCAAAGATAATTTAGCTCCGGAAAATAATCGAGTGCTAACAAAAGTAGCTGCAAAAATATGGCACCAAACTGGAAGTATAAATCGGAATTCAGTAGGAGTATGTACCCATAAGTAATCAACTGTTTGCAAAGAATTTGTTTTGCCTTTAGTTTTGTACCGATCGCTAAAGAGGAAACACGTATTCTTTTACAGTTTTCGGTAAAAAGCGGCCTGTGTTAAAAATATTCTAAAAAGTATAATTTTGTTTTACAACCCTGTAAGAGCATGGCAGCGTCCGTGATAATGTCCTTGATAATCATGGGGATTATATATTAAATTAAGAAATGAAAACCTGAATTTACTACAAAGTTTGTGTTTTGGATTTCAAAATAATCGATTACTTATGGGTACCCCTAATAAACAGTCAGAAATAACTGGAAAGATCGATTCCTCCGATGGAACCTCGGGCCGCGCCGTAAACGAAAGCTTTTACAAGCCTTCCCCTGGCAACATAAACCCTCTAAATCCCACACGGACGGAACACGTTCCGTCGTCGTGTGCTGCTAGCTGCACCGGCGAGTTTAGCAGCGTGGCTGCAGTCAGGACTGCAGCTGTGACTCGGTCCGTACTACAGCGGGCGCTCGTTGCAACGAATGGCGGCGTGCTGAGCACGATGAAATTTTCAACGAATTTTTTCGCGAAAACCAACACCGCTCGCCTCCTCCCCCCCTCTCCCTGCCTTCCTCATCCCCGTGTTTCGACCGAAAAATTTGTAAGGAAACTTCGTTCGACCACTACGCAAACAGTACCGTGGCCACGATACGCTGGAATGTGATTACATGGAAGTTGTTTAACAGGAACCTTTAATATGTGAGACCAAAGTCGGTGCTCTTGGTTCAAGATGAAATATTCCGGTCTGGCCGTTTTGTACGTTGAATTAGGTGAACGGGTTCATTGTATGTATACAGAGTATGTATTCCGCGCAACCGAGCCAACCTATAAAATTTATAATAGCGAAACGCAAAGAAAATTTTACTCGGCAAAATTAAATACACGGACAATTACTTTTCGAAGGAAAAGGATTTGCAGTACTGTAAAACTACATATCCTTAAACTTCGAAATAACATTGAATAAAATAACTTTTTACGGATAGTCGGATGACTGCATCAATTCCTGAAAATTGTATAGCTTCTAATAGCTTCAATCGATTCGTTAAATTAAACTACTCAATTTTGTCGCAAAGTTGGTTTTGTCCTTCACCGTTTTAAACTTACGTATTGATCTGATTAGTAAGAAAAGAAAATAATAGTATAAATAAAAGTACAAGAAGGTTGCATTTCGCATCCCTTGAAAGCCTTCGATAATAGAAATTGAGTTGACCAATTTTATAAAATTGATAGTTCAGGCAGAGACGCACAGTAGTGGTACGTTCTGAAATAATGCAAGCTATTCCTTGTTCGGCTAACAAACGTGGAAACTGGCGAACAAACGAGATATTTAGTTCGACATGAACATTTGTATAAATATAAGGCGCGACAGTGCTGTCAACTTTCGAGAAGTGGTGGGTGTAGGGAAGGACGCATAATAATGTTGACATTCAACGCTATTGTACAAGAGTCAATAATTAGCCGCGACGCAGTTATAAAGTCTACTGTAATAAGAACAGAATGAGTACAATAACATCGTTCCCCGATATTTTTTTATACAATCTACCGTTTTTCCTTCAATTTCTCAGTTATTTTGTTACTGTAACGCACTTTATAGCTACAGTGTTTACTCGATCCATGTCCAAAACACGGGTCTATCCAGGGACATATGTCGGCCAGGAGATACTATTCTTTGATCCACGCCGAACCACGCCGAGAACCTCCGATTTCGTATAAGAGTCGGTCACCAGGACTCCTAACGAGAATTCACCGTAGTTTTTGTCACCGTTTCTGCGGAACGTTCCATTGAATATCTTACGACTCCATTCGAAGAGTGCCAACAATTTTGTGGTTCAATTTGAAAAATGAAAGTCTCACGTTCGATCGCAAACGACGGACACCATCGAGTGTTTATATTTACCAAGAGCTTCGGTAGAGGGGGGAAAGTAAAAGTAACGCAGGAAGAGTAGGAAAAACCTAAATGCTGAGGAGAAAGGCAAGGTTTATAGCGAATTTACGGCGTGAAAATGGTGTAGAGTAAGTCTATGTAGATGATTTACGAGCGACTATGCATACTTCCTACCTAAATCAGACTGGAAAATGTGCGAGACGGTTCCCAGAACCTGTTAGAAGGGAACTGTTTTCGCGAAAGGGGTTGGTTAACTCCATTGATAATAGTACATTTGAAAGTCTATGGCGCAAGCTTGGGGAGTGGCAGTGTTATCAAACGAGCTGGGTTAAAAATAGGCCGGTAGACTTTGCTGTAACGCGAAGCATGTCCCGAGACAAGCTTACAGTCTCGAGAAGGGTAGAAGAACACGGAAGTCTCGTGATCTCCTCTCGTCCGACCTAAACCTCCGAAATCCTTCTGACGAAACGCCTCTGTCGTCCCTCTTTCCAATCCTCGCTCGTGTTTTCTCACTCTCTTGTCCCCTCGCCTCTCGCCCCGTCACCTATTCGTCCTCTTTCTCGTCCTCCACCTTCTCCTATTCCTACCCCCCTACTCCTACCCCTATTTTACTCCTACTCCTCCCGCCTCATTCTTGTTTCCGTCTCCTTCGCACGATTGCAATTTGAAGAGAAGAACCACCGGTTCTTCTAGATACATACTTCTTCTTCTTCTTCACCATCTTCTTCTTCTTCTTCTTCTTCGTTCGTCTACCGTGAATGGATCGAGTTTACTGCCGGCAGAAGGCAGGAGAGTCTTACGTCAGGGCTAAACTGATGCAGTATTCACGGCGAAGACTGCAATCGGCAAGGTAACTCGTGCCGGTCGAATAATCGCGTCGAGCAACGATTCGACGACACCTGAATATTTCGACCGTACACCTTCCTTTGGTCCCGTTTAAGCGAAACATTTACATATTCCGTTGGCTTCCTTTCAGTTGCGAATCAGTTTGTTAACATTTCAGATCTTTTCCTCTCTAGAACATTCGGCCCCTAGAAGATTCGGCAGGCACTCCTGTACGTATATATCGGGTTGTCCGGAAAGTTCGTGCCGATTTTTAGGGAAAACTCAAACGCAGTACATTGAAATTTCAATATATATACATTCAATTCTTTATTATTGTTCCCCTCAGGGTTACAACAAATCCTCTATAGGTTCACACCTATGCGGTCACCCATCTTTCGATGAGCCCCAACCAACATCGCTTAACCTCAACGATCACAAACCACAACACCACCGGTCGAGCCACTACTCGTCGGCAAAAAAATTTCGATATATACATTTATTGGATTATTATTTGTGCCATTGCGACATTGGATGCTGTCTGGCGTTAGGGGAGCTCAACCTACTTATTGTACAAATAAAAACTGAATAGACTGTTTCATTGCAACCACCATCGAACATGTGAGCATTCTTCGTAAGACTTTGTCGATACAAATCATGAAAATGACTGGTAAATCTTGGTTAACGAGGATCAAATCCACTCGGCAGTGGCGACAATTTATGCTCCAGTTTCGCGATCGTTTAGCTCGCGAGAGCTAGTCCCTCGCGTCGCGTCGTCGCAATTTCAAGAGGAACCGAGACGTCGCTCGCGACGCGAATGGACCGAGTTTAACGTGGGGAAAAAAAAAAAAAAAGAAACTGTTACGCCCGGCTCGAACTGATACTGTATTCACGTCAGCAACTGCAGCCGGCGAACCAAGTCGCGGCTCAATGGCTGCCCTGTAATGGCTCCGACGCTCTTTGAAACTTTCATCGGCGTGGAAAAACGCTCCGAACCCGAGGCGTACTTCTCCGGTCGATCAACGAAATAATTTCGTGGATACCGGGTCCACGAAGAATCCCCCGGCGCGTTCCTATGTTCTCGGCGCTGGAAAAATCGTACGTGAAACCTCGAATTTTCGCGTCAAGAGAAGAAAATTCCCCGTGAAATTTCTTTTCATCCGCGCTCGACTCGTTTTCCGCTACGAGAATAGAAATGCTATGTAAATTGGAATATTTCTCGGTGTGCGATGCATTTATTAGAATAAGGCGTAGTTACATACATAGTTTCTTCGCCTGAACTTTCGACGGTAGTTTCATCCCCTTAGTCCCAAGTATGCAACGCCCGGAAAAATATACGTAGCTACCGAATATTTTCGCATACTTTGTGTCTCCACATGATTTCATCAAAATTTGTATATTATTGAACGGTAAGTTTTTGTAATTCACGCTAATATACCGCGATTAAAAATATGAAATGTTTACTCGCAAGATATTTCAAGATAGTTCGTCTCTGTACAGGGTATTAAATATAAAAACCATTCAATAATTATATGGTACAGTGCATTTCTCTATACGTGGTGTCCCACGTAACGCTTCTCACGATTTTTCAAGTACTTGCGATAATCTGACAAACAAATATTTTCAACAACACTCGATCAGTTTTCGATTGGCTATACGTTGCAATAAAAAAAATTCAAGAAAAATTTTTTCTTAGTATTATAGGACACTTTTTATTTTTGACTTAACAATATTATAGTCCGTATTAGGAAGAATTCAGCGACCTTCCGATGACTAAATGAACGCGAACGATTTCGTGAAAAAGTCACATAAAACTTTTGGAATTTAATCATTTTATAATCTGTGCAGGGTTGAATAATCCACATCGAGTCCGTAATCGTCATTACGTCCCCATTGACAAACTAAGATTCGACTAGGTGAATTTTGGGATTGATTTTCAAGTCGTGAATATGACATTAAACCTGCAAAGTTGAAGAAGCGAGTTCATTGCGACGCGACGCGGCGCGGCGCGGCGCGACGTGACGGCGAGTTCATTGTTTCCTCGTGCAGGATGGCTCAGCGACGATTGTACGCCGGTAAGTAAACCCTTCGGGAAACGTCAGGAAACGACAAAAGAATTGGTCCTAAAACAAACCCTTCGAAACTGACTGGTCTTTGTCCGCCGACATCTCGCTGAAATTTGATTCTACCGGGAAACCTCTCGACCAGAGGTGCAAAGAATATGTAATACGCCAGCTACAAAAAACGGCACCGTAAACGATCTCAAAGTATCACGCTGTCCTAAAAACGGTAACAGGGAGACGCTCCTGTATCTTGCACTTGATGTAAACGATTTTTATTTTGCATAAAGATCCGCAGTCCAGCGATAAGATTTCTAATAATAGTAAAGTAAGAGTAGTAGCTAGTAGCAATAAAGTAAACGATAGTAGTAAAAACGTAATAATAATAGTAACAGTAAAATCATCTGAAATGAAAGTACCGGCAGCGCGTATCGTGGGCATTTTTGTTTGGTTTGTTGAATAAATATTTTCATGGAATTTTCATGCACGCTGGATCCAAGTCGTTCAGAATTTAGGAGGCGAAATTTTTGCTTGAAGAGCGAGCCGTCGGATAAACCGTGTTAAAACAATAGCCTCGTGTGAATACACCCTGCCATGGACGTTCCGAGGGTTGAAGCGAGGCATTAAGCGTGAAATCTTATTAAAAGATCTTTGTCTTTCCGCAACCGTGATTAATTATCAAGATATTGAGAGACTTTAGGGAATTGAGATTTTTTTGACAAAAGGTATTTAGATTTTTCCGCATTTTTCGCCAACAGAGCCGTGAGTATTTCATTAGAGCCGACAAATAGAATGGAGAATGAACAGGGTGGTGCGTGGTATTGCTTCGCGACCTTAATTTCCGGAGCCCTCACTTTCGCCTCGGCCAGCAAGCGCATACATACATATACACACGTCCGCCTGCGCGGGAGCACGCTCGCACACACACACACACTCGCGCGCGCACACACACAGTCGAACGCAAGCCTGTTTCTTTGCCCTTCTTCGTTCCTCTTCGTTTTCATCGTAGCACCTTCCAACGCGAGCAAGAAAAGAGTTGTAAACGGAGGTGGGTCGAGGGTATTTTATTACCCCGTTCCCGAGCATCTTAGCTTCAGGTCCAAAGAGAATAGGAAAAGATGGCGGCGTGGCGCACTATAATTCCTAATTTGGACGATTAGGCGCGCGCGCCGCCGCTTTCCTGATACTCGCTACCGTGAATTGTGCTAGTCTTCCATTCTCTGAAGATCAAGAATATATAAAGAACGTAGGGTTCTACCTCTTGACGTTTAAACGCGCGCATAAAACTGGCCCGGAAAATGTCGCGCGAGAAAAATGAGGATCGCGTTCAATTCGCTTGCACGTTGCGCTAAGGTTGCTCTAAAACATTCGATGTTCTACTTAAGGGCCCAGGATAGTCACGTGACTTTTTCAGAGTCAGCAACCGCTCATTCACAGCCCTCACACACAGACTTAAGATCTGTGTTGGTCTTGAGCCGACGGGTCTCGAGTCTGACTAAACTTGTCAGATTTTTTGCTCTGTAAGACAAAATATAGTTCAATTTGTAGCTGGAGATATTTTCTAGCGCGCGCTACTCTCGATTTCGTCCAGAAAACTCATCCAATAGCATACAAATGCTTGGATACCACGGCATGCACATTGTCAATTTTTTCCCTACTTCTAACGCTTATATTACTAAATATCTGCATAATCTCGTCAGCTGATGACCAGTGTGCGCTAGATTGAACCTTCCTCTTTCGAACGAGTCCTTTCCCAGCGAAAAATATTCTCGTGTAAGGACGAAAAAGTTGAGGCACGTAAAACCATTTTTCGCCTATTTTTGTCACTCTACCTTATCGCGAATCTACGAAGACCCTTGAACTTGTTCAAGATACACAAAAGAACGTTAAACATTTCCGCCGACATAGTATACCACACAATGTACATAGAACTGATCGAGACATCAAGATAACCAAAAGAAGCGACGAAAACAATTCCGCTGTCGCTAATCCGGGATAAATCGGTTGCTCCGACAACCGTGCCAAACCGTTCGCATTCTCTCGGAATCGTGGCGATCGGATGACAACGTAGAATCCGGCAACTGTGGAAATAGCGCGATTTGAAAGTTAATATTTGCAGTATCGGACAAAGTCGTCCGTCGCACGATATCGGTCTTCTATACCTGCTATCTGAAAACTCGTCGACAACAAGTTTCCATCGCGTGGCAAAAAAATCTGTCGCGCGCATTTTCCACGATCGAGGAGGATCCGAAAGCGCGCGCGGAGATAGGTCGGAAAATGAGAGAAAGAGAGAGAGAAAAAAAGGAAAACGGTCGGTTCGAATTCGAGGAACCACTGCCGAGCGCTCTCTCTGTTTAAGGTTTGCTTTGTGACAACGCGAGCGCACCGGAAGTCTGGATATTCGGCGAGGACGGATTTCCGCAGGGTAATCTAGCATCCCCCTGTGTTCCCGCCAGCCAGTGCCATTTGCCTCGAGCCCCCGTTCGAATAGATAGGAATCGTATAAATGGGTCATTCGTTTGCAAAGGGACGCCGCGCCTCGCCTCGCCTCGCCTCGCCCTGCCGTGCCGGCCCGAGGAAAGAGGAACTGTCACCTTTTCATTTCGCAAAACGAGAATGAGCTTCCGTAATTGTCTAATACACCGAGCCCCGATAAATTCGATTGCCTTCACATTTTATGAATCTTCCATGGACACGGGTATCCGTTTGAAACGGCGACAAACCCTTTTCGCGTTTCCCTTTCCCGGTCGTTTAATCGTAAACAATCGTCGCGACCACGAATACGTATCAGTAAAACGTGTATGTAACTCGTTCGCAGAATGTAGGGTATTATAACTGTGCCGTGAAAATGTTTGTCATGCGGAAAGCTTTTGTTGCTAGGAGCTCGCGTACATGCCCCTTTTTAGTATTCGGAATATGTGCGATTTACAGCATTTCTCTTTTTATCCTTTCTTTTATCCTTTTTGCAAGATACGATGCATCGAAGAGCAAGGATGTGGACATTTCTTCTTTTTTTTTTTATTTGTTCGATCTCTTTATAGTATTGGGTTGGCAACTAAGTAATTGCCGATTTGTTCAATGAAATAAAAGAGTTTTTTTTTTTACTTGGAATGAACCGTAATCTATGATGTATTTTCCATTTTGTTCGATGACCTTTTGCCATCTTTCTGACAACTTGAAAATTTCACGCTCGTAGATAGTCTGATCCTTTTCGGCCAAAAACTGAGTCAAGTTATAGTTTCATCTATAACTGAAATCGGCAATTACTTAGTTGCCAACCCAATATTTACTTTTATCGCGAAAACTTGACATAAAACGTAATTTTTAATCTGTACGAACAATGAAGAAATGTACTCCATTCGCGATATCCAATTTGAATATCATTGCTTCCGAGTCCAATTCTATTTTTATCGTTTCTCATCGATTCGACGTGAACAATTCCAAACGTAATAATATTATTCCGCAAAAGTGCCGATCACACTAGCTCCTTTGTTGCACAGAAGGGGTTAATTGTATTTTCTTGGAGTGTAACGTTCTAAAAAAAAAAAAAGTTTTTATGAAACTCCCGTTAGATATTCAACGGGCCGGTGCGCCGGTGTTTCACGGACTTAATTAAAAATTAAACGAGCCCTCCGGGAGCGTCGCGACCGCCGAAATTCGTCGGTGCTCGCTCCATAAAGCCGAGGATTGAGCGTCGGTCCTCACAATGACATCCCTCTGCAAACGAATGGTATCTATCCATACGGATCCTACCGTTTCGGTGGTCGAGACTATTCGAAATATACAATCTGTCAGTGCTATCTGAAAACGCTTAAGGAATCGACAAAATTCAACTGACATTGAAATCTCTATCGGTATCGTGTTTACAATAGAAAACAACTCATTCCAAATCGTTGCATCTTTTCGCTCATTACTTGATATTTGTCCAAAACACTGGTCTAGCCGAGGACATATATCCGCCAGGAGATACCATACTCCTTTTCTACGGGGGGCATTATAGTTCTGGGACTTTTATCAGCTAGGTTTCCTGACATATACATAGTAATGTACATTCTTCCATTCGCTACGATCTAGTGTCACTAAATGGTCATGTGTTATGCTCCGTTACAAGGGTGTTATTGACGTATTATGGATACGTATGGCCAAAAAAAATTTGCAACAATGTTTCGTCGTGCGTCGTTATTCATCAACTAAAACATTAATCGATGACATTCGAAATAACCAGCGTTACTCTAGGCCAGGCCTGTCCAGCTCGTGCCCGCGGGCCACAGTTGGCCCGTTCTCCCACTTCTTCGTTCCGCTAAGGTGGAAAGTGACGTTCCCCCACTATTTAACCGTATGGCATTTGTTTCTATCGCGGACCTATGCCTATCGAATATTATAACATAAGAAGGAGCCTGTGGGGGATCGGATAGATTGATGACGGGGATCGTGTGGCCCGCGACGAAGAAGAAGTTGGACAGGCCTGCTCTAGACCTAGTCATTACTAAACTGCAGAAGATTATTCACACTCACGTTTTTATTTGACAGAGTTCTAAATAAACTTATAAATATTTACGATAACTTACAAAAAAAAAAAGAAGGTCCCTGTTTATTCTGCTCGACTGCGATAAATGAAACGGTGCAATATTTTACGAAGGTTTAGACGAGCAAGATTCATTGACTGCTGCGAAAGAAGAGGAAGTCTTACGGAAGAGTAAGTAATTTTAATTACGTTAAGCTGTGATTAACATATCAAATAAATACAAGAGGCTGGTATATCTCGATGGAACAGGCATTCGTGTCGCGGTACCAGCACGAACATGGCGTGATCTACTAGCCTCCTAAAATTCCCACAAATTTCTCAAGACTTCCTGGCCGACACGCGAAAGTATCCTCCACGACCAGACACTTTCAGCAACTTATCGGCCGGTCGTTCTCGTTTGTCTAGCAAAGTTTCTCGGGTTCCGTCGGCCACGGTGTATGCCTACGTACATACGTATAGAAAATATCGACCTTCGCCGCGCCTTAGAAGCTAATCGGATTTAACATCGCAACCGTGCGCAGACATGATCCATGGCCGAATAAAATATACTTTCAGGAAATATATATGTGTGTATATATAGAAGGCAAGTTTTGTAGGAGAAACCGCGCGGGCGGCGCGTTCTATCGATCGTCGAGGGTTCCGCGGCTCGGTTTCGTGCTTGTTCGCCCATGGAATTCTCCTTTCTCCCGGGCAACTTCTAAACGCGTCTAATTTCATTTAACTTTCGCCCCGGCGAATCATTCCGCGCGTGGTAAAAACAGCCGCGCACCGCCCCTGCCAGACAATTTTCGTCGCTGATTACGCGAGCGGGCAACAGCAACATCGGCGAGAATATCTTGCGGCCGTGAAACAGATGCCTACCGTAACTGGTCCGTTTTCCGCGTGGTAACCGCGGCCACGGAAGCCGGGATAGGTTCCCGTGTAACAACGACCTGGAACCGCCGAGGATGTTTCGCGAGTCGAAGCCCGGCGAATCCGGGCGGTTTAGCCGGTGAAAAATTTCTTTAGGATGCAAATAAGTTCGCAGTGAACCTGCTGCAACCGTTCGCCTCGTATCTGCCGCCGACACTGATTTCGCGTGCGGGCATGCAGAAGTTGCAATGTCAGCCAAGAACGCCGGTATCCGTGCGCGCATATTCCATCGGCTCGAAAAGCCAGATACCGGAAACACAGCTCCTCGAGCTGTACCAACCCCCCCGCGCCTCGCCTCTCCTTACGCTAACATGGCTTTTGTTGTTACTGCGTAAATCGACGTTAGAAACTCCGGCCCGAGGAAATAGCGGAACGGAACACCCGATGTCTGATCGTTCGTGGCCCGAATTGAACTTTTCCCGGAGAGCACCTTCGAAATTTTTTTAACGAAAAAGGGAATTGTTTCGTGATTCGATCTTAATCGACTATGGTCGCTGATACGATCGGTCGACGAAACACGCTCAATGGAAAATAAAAATGTCTAGGACAAGCCTCGCGGCGGGCAAGAGCGCCCCAAGAGTTGCCCGCGGGCATAGAGGGCGACGTCAGCGGGAAAAATATTGTCATAGGCGGAACCGTCGAAAGGAGGCGTGGTTCGTTTCCCGCGGAACCAAATTCTCTGCCCGCACGGGCAACGAGACTGGTCTAGAGTAAGGTCGGGCACGGTAGGAGCCCCTCAAACGCTCGCTTCTCCCACCACTCTCTCTCATTCGAGCAGAGTAACGGCGCTTACTGGAAGGGGACTTATCTCAATTGAGACAAAGATGCTCATCCCTGTTCTAGAGGATCTAGATATCTCGTACAAGCTTTATTTCCAGCATCGAATGTGGAAGAACATTGAAAACGATCGTCGTCGTGTTTAATTGAAAAAGCGGGGATAATTCTATCGTTTATGTATACGTATGGCTCGACAAAAATCGAGATACTTTCCACAATTGAGCCATGATTTCATACCTGAATCGCGAGAAACGTGGAGAAATCGTCGCAGGAGGGAATCTACAAGCTAATTTAAAACCCTAAATTTGGGATTTAAAACGTAGAATATTCCTGTAAGTAGTCAATTTGTACTGTCGGTTCGAGAAACGAATGGTTAAAAGATCGTGTTTGCAGCGACGAGACACAATACGGCGGATTAAATTAACATTCAATGCGAAACGGTAATCCAACTTCGCTTTTCATTCGATTGCCGCGCGGGTATTCCGCCGTCCGACGACGGGTAAAAATCGTTCGAATGCGAAAAAGAAAAAGACTCGCCCCGCAAATGGAATTCGAAAATTCTTGAATGGGGCCAACGATGACCTAAATGTCAGGTGCGCCTTTAATACTTCGCAAGAAGAATTTGTAGGTACCTGCTCGTTAGTGACTCGAGAGAGGAGAGGAAAATAAACCGGGAAACGTCGGCCAATTCAGCTAAAATTCGTACAATCAAAGAGGTGGGTGGGATGGATCCAACCGCGGGGTGCAACGGAGGAGAATCGATATCGCGGATGCACTTGGTGAAACGACGACTGGAGTAGCTTGACTGAATGACAGACAGAGAGAGGATCATAAAGGAAGAATGAGGAGAGGTGAAGAAAAAAAGGAAAGAAGACGGTGGGACGGTAAGGGACAGCGAGAGGTAGAGAGAGTAAAGAGTAGAAAAGCAAGGGGTAGACAGCGAGTAGGAGTACACGTCCAGGGAGGGATGAACGAGCAACAGCCGCTGCTCTTTTGTTTTCTGGGACAAGAGGGGTGTCTTGGTTCGCTCAAAATCTTCGCTAGACCAGTCAGAGACCCCGTTCTTTCCTCTCGGATATGAAAGTGCGTCGATCGAGCTGCCTTCCCAGCCGACACGATCTTCCGTTACGCTAGCTTCTTTTCGACAATTACAAGATCGTCCCAGAGAGTGATTGTCTCTTAGATCACGGCGAAGTAGCCGATCCGTTGATCCGAATCCGTTTCTCTCCGGGGCCAGTACTTAGCTAAATTGTCCTCCAGTTCCGAAAGTAAAGTTCGTGCCCTGGTAAACAAGTTCCGAGGGATTTTCGAGGCGATTCGCTAGTTTCTTTGACATACTTGCACGGATAGAAACATCCTCGTATTTCACCACGTAGCTTGGAACACGATTCTAACGACATACAATCTATTTACGAGACGATCCATGCTTTAGTGTCGTCCGATATTCCACCTAAAATTCCTGATCTGTATCGTTTCTGAAATTGAATTCAAGTTCACAATCATCGAATAGTGAACGTTAAAGAAAGATTCCTCTTACGACGATGATCTTATATGTATGCAAACTTTCATTCCATAACGTGGTTCGCAATACAACAAAATGTAACGAGGGACTAGCTCTCCCGACCTAAACGATCGCGAAACTCGAGCATAAATTGTCCCCACTGCCGAGTGTGGATCTGATCCTCGTTAACCAAGATTTACCAATCATTTCCATGATTTGTATCGACAAAGTCTTACGAAGAATGCTCGCATGTTCGATGGTGGTTGCAATGAAACAGTTAGTTTATGAATCTAACCTACTATCTATGTCGAGTAATGACCGAAAGATTTATAAACTGCTTCGATCTTCAATTTGACTAATCGCGTTGGCGTGCACCACTACTAATTCGAACGCGTTTCGGACAATGGTAACAAAGTGCCGAAGCGTTCGTACAGACAGAGAACGCACCGAGAACGGTTCTTCCACGGTGGAAAACAAAAAGATACTCTTGCCCAAGCTGATAAAACATCTGCCAGTTTGGAACTGTTTGGTACAGTTTGTCGGGTGTACATTCGCAACGTGGCACATCCAGCGGAGCATAATGAGAGCATTGTTCTCGGAAATTATAGCCGCATTGTTATTACTCTTTCTTTTTCCGCACTGCGCTTCCTGCTGTATCCCCTAGCCCCTCTCGAGTCTCGTCACTTCTTTTCCTGCGTTTTGCAGTTTAATACCTTCTCCCATCTCTGTTCTTTGTCAAAACATCTCCTTCTCAGTCTTTTGGTATTTGACGACGAGAACAGACGAGAACACAGATTCCAGTATATTTATTCGGTACAGCGCGTACAAGTTTAAACCTGAATTATGCTTTTTACTAAGGAAAAATGTTCAATTATAAAACTAACTAAATAGCTTGTTAAATAATATTGAACATGAGATAGTCGGGTGATACATATATGGCGATTGCCTCGTGATGTCGTGTCCTTGATTTCGAAGGTAGCGGGAATTAGTCGACGATCGTCTCTAATTACTTAAACGCTTCCTCGGCAGTTTCTCTTGGCAGTAGCTAAGTTGATTATAAATTGCATAAGTTATACGTGTATATGTATACGCGTGGACAATAAACCGATTCTACGTAGTTCAAAGAGCATTGCTGTTGATAACGTGTCGATTTGGCTCTTGTTTTTCTAGTAGGAGTATACACTATTGCATACACCGTTGGTATAGGTGAGAGACCGCAGTGTTTAAGGGATATGTTCCACATGGGAATAAAGCAACAAGGCACAGTTTCACTTAGGCGTAATCAATAGAATTACTCTGCCTCTATTATAGCTGCAGCTACAACCTACAATGGTGGATCATTAGGAATAGGAGATAACGCCGTAGCAAGATCAATTCCGCTTTGAGGTTACCGTCGGTCGGTCCGAGCTGAATAGATTGGTTCTGTTGTAATAGTATTAAGACGTATTTTCTCCGTGGCCACGCAATTATATAGCGAATCATGTAAATGCTCTTAGTCGAAATTAAAATTCACTCGCATTCACTCCACCACAAAGGATGCTATTAATGATCGTATTGGTTGGAGGATTTCTTTCGGTGTGTTAACGATTGTGATACGGTACAGTGGAATTGGACATTGCACAAAAATATTGTAAAACCTAGAAGAGAGACCTCTAATAATTTAACGCACTACTTTGTAATTATTTTTAATATAAACTACACACAATCGCTCTGCACTTTGTATCTTTTTCGAACTGATGCATTTTTATTCTACCAGTAATCTGTTACATAAGGAGAAACATGTACTTGGACTCTTCTGCAATTAAACGGAGGAATTACAATATGAGTATCCATAATAAACCTGACTTCCTCGTATTTAAACTTTGTGAGCATAGTATATTTGAAAATAATGAAAAATATCGTTTACAATCTCGTCGGGATATTCAAAAAATAATTTCGTCGGTAGATTGAAATTTTTCGATCGTCAGAAAATGTCCATGAATACAAGGTAGAGGGTGTAAACGTAATATGTTTGTATGTTTCATTGTTATCTAAGGCAGACAATCTTTACAGCAACACCAGACTGATTTTGAGGCGAAGCCGACGAATCTCCATCTCTCTTTAGTCGGCGGAACACGCTTGTTTAACGATTGCAAGTTAAATTGCACGGCATGCTATTATAACTTTATATCCTCGTTAGACTTTCTAAGAGGGCGTCGTCCGGAATATGTACTTTTGAGAGGCGTCGATTTACTACTTCTTGGGGAACTTCTCGGTGCCTTGTAACGCGACTGGAAATGTTCTGGACATTGGCGCAACTTCGTTCTCCGAAAAAGAAATGGAAAAAAAGAAGTTTCATAAAAGGTTCTTTCTTTCGGTCGTTTTGTCCATAGAAACGCTGCAGAGCTGAGTTAAGTGAAAAACAAAAAAACAAAAAAAACGAAAGAAAGCATTGTCACCAGCTACAAACACACTCCACCAGGAATTACTTGAATCAACGAAACCTTTGAGATTTCCGAACTCGACGAAAATAATGAGATCAAAAGTACTTTCGTTTCAAGCAAATTTCCATTAAGCGATTAATGTCTCATTTCTCCCCAGCCCTTCCGTTCGAATGCGTTACTATGCCCCGTGAAATGGACACATGAACAAAAACAAAACTTTTTCAATTTTTCAATTCGAGTAGCCAATTCGTGAATGCCAGGCAACATCTTCGATTAATATCGCTAATGTTTATTTACCCGAAACAAAGGAAAATATCGAACTGACCGGACCATCAAATTTGATTACCAGTCGATGAAGCTCGCTATAGATCGAACGGCAATTTCCCTGAAATGCACGCGCGTTTAGAGGATGCAGCTGATGGGGGAGGGGAGAATATTTTTCCGTAGGGGTGGCGAATTAGTTGATTACTTTTCGGTCGGGAATTACGCGCAACGCGATTCGCTATAAATGTGAAACTACAAATTTGTGTAAAGCATTGAAATGGCGATCGAACGAGCACTCGCCACTATTAAGTGTACGTGGAGCGTTACAAGGGGGGGGGGGGGTACCGCCGCGCCGGTGATAAAGATCCACCATGACTGATGAGGATGCAAGCGCGGCCGGGTCCTTTTGTTCGAGCCTTTTATCGTTAACGAATTTCAAACAAGCCTGCGAAAGCTCGATCTCGCAATGAGCGATTCCGATGCCAGCAATATAGGGGCATCTCTCTATTGGCCATTTGCCAGTTCGGGAGTAACAGCGCCTCGCAGCTTGACTCGCTAGTAAACAGCCAATAGGGAACTTCGTTGCGATTCACGGTGTCGGCTTTGAAAAGCTGGCCTTGGGTGTGTAACCATTGTACTGTGATTGAAGAGGCTAATTTAGATGGACGCGCGTGTATGCTGGCCAGGAGGGAAGAAACTCTCCTAAGGAGTGTTCCACCACCGCCAGACAAATGACTGGCAACTGACCTCAGTCACGTTAAGAAGATTGAACGCCGAATCTCGACGAGTCAGATTTTATTCTGGTCGACCTACGCCCCTCCCTCTTTCTCCGCTGGACGTTAAAAACCTCGGGGGGATGTTAAATCGGCGCCAAGTCGGACGTCGAAAGATCATCGATCTTTTCGTTTTAACCGGCGCGGCGGCGTTCTGTTGCGTCCCTTGCAAGAATCTAGACTAGTACGACGAGAAAAATGTGTGCACTAATCATTCGGAGATCGTGCTGCACTCATCTTAGATTGTTATTACATCGTAACAGTCGTTTAAACGTTACAACGTAAATCGTACGAATAGCACTCGCGTTAAGCAATTCCAATCGTCTATGTCTTTAGCAAGAGAAAAATGTGTTATGAAATCTTGACCATTTTCGCTCGCTAAACACTAATGTTCGCCGCCAAACAAGTAATACTATTTTATCGCAGAATTAATATAAAAGGTGTTACTTTTAAAATTCAATATCAAATCTGTGGTTTTAACGAATTTTTTTCCACTTTTCGTAATCAGAATTTGCAACTGAAAAATTGAGAGAAATAGCTACCCAGACCCCTTAAATATGTCAAATATTTTTTTTTCAGAATTTTTAGATGCGATTAAATGGGGAAAATGGTACAAAAACTGATTTTTTGAGCTTTCCTTCTAACTACCCTCGCGGACAAGCAACTGTGTGTAGGGTTGCAACTTGGCAGATGGTGTTTTGTCTTGATATGGAGCATGGCATTTTTTATTAAAATCCGTTGAAAGGTCAGGCCCCCTCTGTGTTCTCTAATTGAGAAGCAGAAACTGCACCCACGAGAAGATTCCTGGTTCCAAGCCTTCCTCGAATCTACTATATAACGGCCTTCGGAGTACACCGAAGACGTTTTCCAACATCCTAGGGCTGCCCCCATCAGCTTTGGCACCATGACCCACCCCCTTATTAACCGAAGCGAGACAACGAGGGGATGGCAGTGAGTTTCTGTCCGAAATTTCGTCCCTTGTCGACGCCTCCGGGTTGATCGGCCAACGTGTGAGCGGCCCCGTTATGTCTCCTCGCGGGGATGTTTGGTTTGACCAGGAAAACGAGACAGAACGGTTTCGTGTCAGGTGGTATTTCAGAAAACGTGTCCGAGTTCAACCATCTTGGAAGAAACCTCCGAAAATCTTTTGGGTGTACTTATTGCGGAACGACATTTTCTTCCTAGACAACTAATGAGTTTGCACGTTCTACCGGTCCCTCGCATAAAACGATCTGGTACGGCAAAGTATAGCCAGAACCATTACATAAGTACCTCATCATTTTAACAACGTCGTGATACCAGCGTAAAATTAATTCGCTATGTACAACGATCACTTTTATCCTGCGCGGTCAAGCAGTACGATAAATATTATTCTTTCAATTTACTCTTATTTTGTCTTCAACAAATCCCGTTCGTAGGCGAAGAAACACTGTCTACCTTTTTTTTTTAGCATAACCCTATAAACTTGAAGAACACCTCGCATAAAACTTTTTCTATGCACGTATACATCGGCAGGCTCGCGGATACGTTAAGACCGGCCTATCGTCGAACTTTTAATCCCATCCGGCACGATTTTATTAAATCTCCAAGCTGAGTGTGGTATTCCGGCCGCTGGTTAATCGCAAAGCGGCTCTCTCGACACCCGTATAACCACGTTTTGTCCGTGAAAAAGAGAAAAACGTTTCCGAAGGAATTTCGCAAGCAGACGTAGAATTTGCTACCCCGTTTTCATCAGCAGCACAGCTCGCGAGGTGACGATCGGATCGAAATAGAAGCACGAAGTTGCGTTTGTAGCTGCTTCCACGGCTAGAATTTCTTGCGAGCAAAGATAGACGTGGGTAGGTGGCTGGGGAACATAGCCGTTACTCTTAATGTAGATGCTGACTGTGTTTATCGACGATTTGGCGTCTACACGCCTTGTGCTATGGCGAAGTAAAAATAAAGTCCGCAAGAATGTTCGTAGTGACTCGATTAAAATCACTTTCAGACTCGAAGGAACCCATGATGTATTATAACATATACGTGGTAAAGGATTTGTTCGAATTCGTAAAATTAACCCTTTGCACTCGAAGCTATTTTAACTCCGAAACGAAACATTTCTTCCGACCTAAAATATTTCCCTTGTATATCTTTTGTTTTCATGTTATACATATACGACAATGGTGCAATTTACTCGTACAATACTGAAGTTTTTAGTCATTTATCGAATACAAACAAATTTAATAATGTAAAAAATATTTTGAATAATGATACACCAATTTTTAGCGGCGCCTTACAGTTGTCATTCGAGTACTAAGGGTTAATAGGCGTTTGAAGAATGCAACTCGCGGTCGCAATCACACCGCAACGGGAGGTATATTTGTCTCTTTTGTTGGAACTACGTGGTTAAAAGATAATGGAAATGTTTATACACGATGTCCCAACAATGTTGCAGTTCCTTGAAATGGTTGATTCCTGAGGTCATTCGAAGTAACTTTTGTCCTGTTATTCTCCGCAGCTTCGTTAAAGAGTTATTAAGGAGAAACACGGACCAATCAGGGTGCGACAAAAGCAGACGGACTCCGGCACGTTGGCATTGGCTGAGCCGGAATCCGTCCACTGTAGCCGCGCCCTGATTGGTCCCTGTTTTTTGTTAATAACAGCTTAACAAAGCTGCGAAGAAAAGAATCTCAAGGAAAAAAGTTTCTCCGAACGAACTCAGGAATTGCTCCTTTCAAGAAAATACAACATTTTTGATAAGGAATAATATCGTAACATTTTTGGCTCCGAGTATGAATAATGCCAGAATTTCTCGGGTGGAGAAAACGTATTGAGGATAAAATCTGACCGAAACACGAGAAACGTTAAAAATTATCCTCGTAACCCTTTGCCAGCCGACGTCTCAACCGCGTCAACCGACGAGACGATACCGCTAACCTGAATTATCAAGAGGAAAATTCGTATCGGAGAGCCTCGCAGGGATACAATAATCTTGGAGATAGGATATCTCTTTTTTCTCTCCTCTTCACACTCGACCAACCTCTTTTTTACGTCCATTTCTTTCTACCCTCTTCATTCCAGCCGCCGCTCCGCTCCGCGCCGTTGCAAGCATAGTCCTCCTCCAGTTACCTCCGCGACGATATCGACCCCTCCCCTCGTCCACCCCTCATCCACCGCTTCGCAACTCCCACGCGTTTTTTCCGCTCCCCAGTCCCGTGACTCCTTCTAAATCTCCCCCGGTTCTTCTTCAACCCCTCCCATTTCCCCTTTGCATCACAGTATCGCAAACTCGGAACTATCTTAAGGAGATTTCATGCCAGCCAAGTCTTACGGGATAAAATAATCCCAAAGATACGACCGGGGAACCTCCACCCGGGCTCATTCGTGGTTTCCTCAAATTTTTCAACTTAATCGCTGCCTCTTTAACACAATTCAACCCACGGAGTACCTATTCTTCGAAATTATTAGTCTGTATCGAGGGTATTACTCTGCCGTGGAAACTACAGGGAACCTTGATGATGCCACATCTACCGCTACTTATTCCGTTTTCCGATGAAATTTTGTAAACGTGGAAGCTAGCGACACAACAATAGTGTAGAGCTTCTGTAAACACACGATTATTGGGATGATAGTAACAGATGGAAAAATAAGATTGATAATGCACTCATCCTTATCCTAGCGATATAAACATGCGATAGGCACGGATAGTGGAAAAGTAACTTGTCAATAACTTGAGGTCTTTGTTGAGTTAAAATTGCAATATTTTTACACATACGTATATGCATTTTTAGATGCTTTTTCAACAGATTTTTGAGAAAAAGGATAATAAGAGCTCAGCGACACGTCCTGTAAACCGTATACATAATGCCATCAAACTAGTTTGGATAAATGACGTTTTAGTGCATACATATTCATTTCACACACACATATCTCTTAATTGAATTACCGTCGCAGTAACTGTGTTACCACCTAATCTGACCCCAAATAACAAAGGGATTTCGAATGGTATCAAAGGTGCATTGAAATGTAATAGACCGAGAAAATCAGGATAATGAATATTTGCTGATTGATAATGAAAGCAACAATTTCGGAGACGATTAATTCATCGTTACAGCGTAGTTTTCACGGATAAAAGTTACACGAGTTTTCGCAGTTGTGAACGATCCGTGTCGTTGTGTTTAATTCTCCTGTCCGACATCGACAACTTCGACATATTCGAAGATATATCCAATGAGCAAAAGCAAATATCGAGTTCGACGAAAATTCCCGAACACACGTTTGAATTTTATCCCAGCGATCTGTCCACGAATAATTCAGTGATTCGAGCCCGTGGTGCTGTGAAACGCAATTAATGCATTGTTAATCTACTATGTGCCAAACGAATGGAAGGAAAAATAAAATGCTCGAAATCGCCAACCAGTTTTTTCGAACTTCCTATCGCCTGCACCCGTCTTTCTCTCTGCAAAATTCGTGATCTCGCTGATAACCTGCACTGCAGGCCCGTTGAACGCGCGAATATCACCGAGTACGATCAAACACGAATAAAAAATTACTCTCATTCTGATTTGATTCACTTGTTTTACCATTTCAAAATCCGAAACCAATAATAATAGTTGTCACATTCTGATCCGTTATAAATGAAGAATCTATCAATGAAACATAGAATCGTGATATAGTTTATATGTATAATTGATACAGATCTACAAAATGCCTTATTTATTTTCTCGTGTAATCCCGACAAATTGCAATTTAAAAAAAAAAATTTGTTTTCACATCATGTAGTAATTTAATCGTTCCAACTTCTCAAAAAAATTTAAGTTGTATGGTCCAATATTAAAGAAGTTATCGTCTCTTTAAGAGTGTCCGAATATTAATAGGAGTCACTGTAATTCCCAATTTTAATTAACGATGTAAAAAGGAATGAGCCCGTACCAACAATTTCCTCCTCCACCTCCTCCTCCGTACATTGAACTTCCATGTTGTCGATGTAAAAACTTTTTTCTATCTTTAATAGTTTCAAAATAATCGGATTTTATACGCTCAGCGAGGACATACTGTACATTGAACAGGCGTATCCACTTAACTCGGAACTCGTACGCGCGAAAACAAACACGACCATCAACACCGTGACACAAACGGATATTACTGCATTTGTATATGTATATATATGGGGTATTTTTTTTTTTTAGTCTGGGTGACTTTTTTCTGACGAAGATAATTCTAGGTTTCTCATAAATGAAATAATAACATGTATTAGTCTAATACCGAACACGGTTGTCGCAAAAGTCAGTTTTGACAACAAACCCTATTTCTGGGACTTGTATACGAGTCTCAAAGGACCCAAGTTTGATGAATGTGGAAGTAGGTGTACGCGTCACGCCAGTGCCATACCTGATTATTCTCGTACCACCGGTACGCAAGGATTTTAAATTAAATGGACGATCCTATTCGTATACATGTATACTAATGCAATGAACATGTTGAATTTTTAATGTACAAACAAACTGCTAATCAAACTGCTTCTACGTAGTATCATCGCTTTCATTCAGCCTACGGATTGTAGACCGGAAAATGTTTCTACCAGCGTAACAATCGAAAAGACTTTGATCGTAGTACCATACAAATAATATGTAGAATTTGCAACGTATATTTTAATGAATATTTCCAACATTCAACGGAACAAAGGACATCATAAATACAGGTGAAGAAAAACCCGTATAAATCCTCTCTTTCCACGTTATATAGGAATGTATCAAGAAGGACAGAGCAAACAGGTGTCTGGTCGTCTCGTCGTTCGTCAAATGACTGCAATTAAATTTAACGACTTTTCCAGCGCCTTTAACTTTAACTTTTCTCCCCGTGGACTCTCCGGCGCTCGCATTCCACCATTACGCGAGGGTCGAGCTACAGGTCTGGCTACATGTATTTCGACCTGATGATGCACATAACGTCGTATCTTCTCGACGTTTTTCCCCGACTGTATTATCCGACGTTTTCCGTTATAAAAACAATGAAATTCTCAAATAAACGGAAATAAATCATCATAGCAATACTGATCACCAGTGTATTACATCACTAATCATCAATTGTATTAAAAAGTATTAATTGTTTTTATAGGTGAACAACAACAGAATTAACGGAATACGAAATTGGGTGCGTGATCCATAAAGTAAACAGCTCAACGTTATCGTTTATTTAATTGTTAAATAAACGGATTTATTTTTTCGTTGCGTACTGTTGTTGTGATGTAATAAAAAAAAAAAAAACACGTTTGAACAAGTTACCGTGCTTTTTTCTTTTTTTTTTTTTTTTTTTTGAGGAGAAACGTTCATGCGCTGATCCATTTCGATTGGCTTTCAGAAATCGTAAAATTCTTAGCAATTTCGATTCCTCGCTAATCTACTTCGGACGAGGAACACTCGTTTTTCGGAGTGGCGCGAGGATAGCACGATAAATACACGGAGAAGCCCAAATTGATATAAAAGTCGGAGATCCAGTATGCCAGTAGGTTCGTATCGTAGCTGGCTTTTAAAGAAATTGGCTGACGCGAAGTACCTTTTTCACTCGCGCTCGGATACACACGATACGCGCGAACCTTCTCCACCTGTGTGTTTCGATTTCTGCCGTCTTTTTATGGTTATTAACATGAAAAATTGCTCGGTAGATCCGGTATGCAAATAAAAACGACATTAAACCGTATACCTATGCTTGAAATAACATGTTTCAAAGCAGCGTACAGTGTGTTGAAACTATTGAAACCATTGGTTGTTTACTTTTCCTACCTGTAATAATAATCACGAAAATAAGTTAGATGTTCAATTTGAAAGGAACACCCTGTGTTACATATAACGAATGCATGTTGCAGATAGAGAACTCATTCTTGTGATTTAGAAGTCAATCTTTTATTTATAAAATTAAGCTCCTTTGAATTAATATTATTCATGAATTATTATATTGATTCACATGCGCAACAACTGCATTTGGCCGCTACACGTTCGAAAACACGGAAAATGACCAACAAAGCGTTGAAACTATCCCCTATCCACCAATTCTGTACTTTCGATATTATTTTCCAGTACACAATTAATTTATAAGCATTTCGGATTGCGTTGAAATTAATTTATATTTAGTTTAGACTCGAGATATGTTCAACTGTCTCTCAGCATCGATTCACAAACTTTGCCACGGCTCCGTTAATTTTACAGATGTAACTACAACATTTTCAAGGCGTGTGTAAAAAGGAATAGTAAATCTGAACCGCATGCGATAGACACGAGGCTTCTTGTAACATGATTTCGATGTACTGCCTTATATGAAAAGTTTATACAGAATTCCCCCACTCCGTTAACGGCACAGCAAATACAAGCAAAGAAACTTCTGATTTCACGAACATTTCTCTCTTGAAACGACGTGCCCACGCTATTGAGCCTGCCAATCAGTGCTAGCCCACTTTATTAAACTTTGATCAAAGCGAGCCAACGGCGTCAACCCTACGTACCTATGTACATATGTATACACAAGTCCATTGATTTATATTTCATATTGAAGTTTGTCAGCAGTTTACCGAATAATTTCACTCATCCCTTAAGTTATCCGTGCGAAGCGAAAATAAGACTAATTCTTCGAGTGTTTCGTCTCGGTACAAAAGATTCCATTTTTATGGGGGACTAATAAACTAATGAAAAAACATTTTTTTGTGTCCGTAATGTTTCTGACGTGTATCTTGAGTCTTCAAATACAAGACAAAGTTTTTGTATAATTTTGTAAATTATTTTTCATAGGAGCTTTCTTGCAGCCTCACGGAAGTAATTTTAAAAATTTTTGATCTGCTTAGAATACTTAGAATAGGTATGGCTATGGCCCCAGTATAGAGTACGATTATTTTGTTCGAGCAAAAATTCACAAAATGGTGGACCTCCAAAGTTGGTGGTCTCAAAAATAGCATTTTCTTTGTAGAAAGAACGTTAAAAATTGAGGAAAAAAATGACCAATCTTATTTATTCTAATCTATACTGGGGCCATAGTCATACCTTTTCTAAGGATAATTCTTTTTTTTTTTCAGACGTTCCAGTGAGCCGCAATCGTGCACGTCGGCAGATCAAAATTTTTTAAATGTCTCTCATGAGACTGCAAAAAACCGTATAAAGAATCATCTACAAAATTATATAAAAATTTTTCTTGTACTTCAAGACAAGATATATATGTAAGAAAGATAACGGACTCGAAAGATGTTTTTCTATTACTTTATCGGTCGCATAGAAATTATTAAAATTTCCGAGCCGAGAATGTCCCCTTAATTTTTTTCGTTCGAACGAGTTTTCTGTTCTCCAGGCGTTTGCTTGAAAATGGAAAAACAAGCCGGAAAATGGCATTACTTATGAGATGATCCGTCTTAAGAAAAGCTGAATCGCGTCGATGGTTGCGAAGACAAACAACATCGGAACTGTGACAGAGCAGCACAGCGCGTGCACGAGAAGAAGCCCCGTGTCGGAGGAATGTCAGCCATCGAGCCGCTCCGAGAAAATTTCTGTCATAAGAAACACACGCCTATATATAACAGAGTTTTTAGTGGAAACATGTTTTTGTACTCAAGCACCGTCTCAAGACCATTTTAGCATCAAATGATGTAACTATGCGGGGACCACACGCGGGAAATATGGCGAGTATTTTCTAGTCGGGCCGTGAGGGGGGACTGCCGAGGACAGACGTGTGCCGGCTACTATTATTAAACTGCACCACATACCCTCGGTTATATCGTGTCTTTCTTCATCTTACCGGCAAGTGGCATCTCCGACGGAGACGTCTTATATGAGCAATCACGGCATTACTCCCGCCAAACTTCCGAACAAACTTCTCCCGTCCCCATATTTTATCGTCGAATCCCGTTCGACCGAGCTTTCGATAAATTTTCCCGTCGCGCCGACAACGCTACGCGAACAGAATCTATGAGAAAATTTTACGAACAAATAATGATTACTACGCTGCGGGTATTAACCATTCACGTAAAAGTCAACTGTCATACGGCAAGGGTGCCCAATTGCTGTGCCTATGCTAATTCTAATTATATTTAAAGCACAATGAATATTAAAAAAGAATAAATAAATATTCTATCAAGTGAAGGTTACCTTCGTTTCTCGAAAAAATACTGGAGATATAAAAAATTGATGTACACCATTACATAGCTTATAGAAAACGCTGGCTAGTAAATCTCTGAACATCCTGTACGTACAGGAATATACACATACGTACGAAGATCCGTGAATCTCTTGATCAGTGGAATAAAGTATTCTTTGATTCCAGAGTTAGAAAGAAAAACAAAAACAAGGAAACTGGTGTAAAAGTCAAAGTTCAGCGAAATAAATGTTCGCCGCTTCGAAGTTTACCCTTGAGAAGAGACAAACAAATAACTGTGTGTGTGATCGCATGATGACTCCAGGATCATTAAAATTCCACTACTTTCGCATTTCAACGAGTCCGACGCGTTTTTGTTATTTGCGCCCTGATTCGACACTGCAGTTTGCTATAAGCATTTCCTATCCCTACACGTATTGTAGAAGAAAACATATTTGACACATGGAAATTATTCTGTTATTTGTGTAGCGTGGCCTAGTTTTAAGAGAGAGAGAGAGAGAGAGAATTTTTTAAGTATTTGAAGCACCCTACATATTCACATACACCTTCGTGAGATGGTTTTGATCGTCGTGTACCGATTATCAAAATAATCTCCGCTGACCTCCAATTTCAATTTTCGACAGAAAAGCAAACATATAGACGGGGATATACGTGAAAAAAAGATTAGAAAAAGATGCAATTAGCGGGGCAATTAACAGCGAGGGTAACCTGACGAGATGAAGAAGAAACGAAAGTAAAAGTGCCGAATCGGTAGCGCGCTGCGTATCATACACGATGACTCATTCGTGAATATCAAAGAGCAGCGTTCGTCTGATCAACAATAGGCCACACGAGTTTCGCAATCGCATTACCTAACCGACCGTTGTACGCACCGGTGTCTCTTATTGTATTTAAAAATGGAGGACGCGCGTTACACCCGTGAATACCGAGTGACGTATGGTGTCACGCAACACGTACACGCAAGTCACGTAGTCCGTCCTCCCTCGTACGTAGAATGGGTGAACCTCAGGACACGCTGCAATTCTGACAGTGAAATGCTCTTGTCTCTTCCTGGAAATGTCGATTCAACAGTTAAGGTACGTACACACAGAAAGAGCCGCCTGTGTATATTATTGAAATTGCGTGACTCTTGAGAAAGAAACATCTTTAAAGTCTATACCTTTAGATTCTCGTGTATACTATGGAATAAAGAGCTATTTCATAATTATCTAGAAAAATCATCGATTACGATGACCTTGAGATAGATTGTCAAGGTCGACATTCTTATTAACATCTTTAAAGTCTGTATCTTTATGTCCTCGTGTATCCTATGGGATAAAGTACCATTTAATAATTATCTGGAACGATCGATCACGATGACCTTGAAATATGTTGACAAGGTCAGCATTCTTAACATCTGGAGTTTCCGACTTTGTAATCGAGACCACGCCTGAAACTACTCCAGGTTGCGCCAAAAATCTAGCCGAGATCTATCCGAAAACTGAATTAGATTTTGTAAGTCTGAGTTAGTCCTCACGTTTCGTCAAGGGAATCGATTAATCAGAAAATAATTTTCGGCGACTTTCCGTGTACGAAAGAAGCGCCTAGCGAAATAGGGATCGTGGAATCGATAAAGCAAAGTGATCCAACGAAACGGAATCAGGAGGCATCGATCAATTCGCACGCATGGACCGGCAAATACAGGGGGAGTGGGGGGTTGGAGAGATCGCAAAGTATGAGGGAAGACGATACGGACTCGGGAGAAGGGTTTATCTGGCATAGCTCGAGACAGGCAACTATACCGTCTGGCATGAGCGTAGGCATGGACGATGCAGGGCTCCGGGCCAGGAATCGATAACACATGACAGCATATAGGCACATACTGGACTGACCACAGAATGCCATCCGCGCGCCTCCCATCGCCCCTGTCCCTCATCACCCTCTCGCCCCTGGACAGTTGCATCCCCCGACACGCACGGAAATACACGCTTCTGCAGCTCCCTGCACGGATAGCTGGCCCTTCCTCCACCCCTTCTGGTATCCCTTCTCCCTCCACTGTTCCTTCGGCCGTTCGCCTCCCTTGGCGGCAGCCGTTCCGACCGTTCTATTGCAGGGACAGGCATTGCGGCTAATGCCGTTCAGCCGTAAATTACGTGAAAGCGATAGACGGTAACCTAGGTACCACCACACCTGTACGATTTTTAGGGTCAGCCGCCTGCACGCCCCGCTTCTATTCCCCTCCGCAACAGAGAGACACACAAGCGCACTGGCGCGCGCGGAACACCGTTCAGAAACAGCGACACAACAGCCCCTTCAGTGTGTTTCTGCGAAAACTGGAAATAATATCGATACGAACGAGGGTCGATTCAACCTGGAATAACACGCTGGCTAATCACTGGGTGGTTCGGTTTCGCCGAAGGTACTTCTATACCGATAATATTATGAAAAATTCATGCATTTTAGATTTATATTCCAACTGCACCGGCGTTCAGTCCCAAGTTCTAACCTTGCTGGGAGGAGAGGAGAGGGTCAAGGCGATGCTAGTAACTGTATCGTTGGAATAATAAAAGTCTGCCGACTCCCTTTTCCTCCACCGTTTATTCGTTCGCGTAAAGGTAAATACACAGGCTCACGAAAGTATTCGAACGTCCTTTAAAACGGTATAACTTTTTTTTTTAATTAGACCAAAAGACCTGACAATTTTTTGAGCAATTAGAAGAATTGTTTTACCGAATGACGTGCGAAAAAGAATTTGAAAAAATTTCAATTGCTAGCGATTAGAAGAGCAAATAAAAAAGGCACTTTCCAAAACTTTTTTATTTGAGCCTGTAATGTTAGTGTTAGTGTTCGGCAAACAGCCAGCACGAACAGAACAATTTCTTCTTGAAAAAAGCGTTTCTCCGTGATACGTTTAGACGAGACATTCGATTTCTGTTGTTACACGCCGTAAGTGGTATTCTGCGTTCCCTGGGCCCGGGAGCGTGTTTGTTAATTTCAGTTGTTCCTAAATTAAGTACAAAAGTTTCCTAGAACGTCGATACGGGAGATTAACTCTGCCGGAAATAAGTCGGATGATTTCAATTTGCAAATGGGATCTCGAAATGCTTTAAGCTCCCTTTAATTCGTACAGAAAAGCGGACTTGACCTTCCGGTGGAATCTACATTGAATCTGCATCTCCACCGTGGGTAACCATGCTAACTAAATGTTTCAGAAAGAAGCATACAACCGATGGAAGTTTCTTATCCAAGGCGTACCGTCAACTCGCGTCTTTCGTTCCCCAAAGATCTATCTCAGGATCGTGGAAAAAGAATGCGGCAATGGCAGAAGAAGCGTATCCACTCGATAACGTAGAGTGATCCGCGTGTGTATGTATGTATGTATGTATGAAAAAACTGCGCCTCTCGAGGGACGCGACTCGAGGGTTGAAAAAAAAAACAGGAAGGAACGGCAAAGACGGAAGAGCAGGTACGAGATACGTCAAAGAGGAAAATGGAGGGGGAGGAGAAGAGCTCTTGATCTTTCGAGGCAATTAAATGAATTTCCACTCGGCTGGAATGGCAAACGTTTAGACGGTTCTACGTAAGATATTCCAGCGAGCTCTCACAGATATCAGAGAGGTAATATCGAGAAGGAGAAGAGGCGTAGTTTGTGGGCTAGAAGTAATACACGAGAACGTACCAGTCTGCTAGCATACTTGCTTGTCTGTCTCTCTGGTCGCTCGGTAGACGAGGAGATCTCGTGTCTCTGTCTGAGCGTCGTATGTCGCCGGTCTTGAATCGATTTCGAAACTAACAATGCATGACTAATCGGACCAACCACCGGTGTTCCCTCTTGTGCTGCCTTGCGCTCCCTTCTTAACGCGCGTCGTTCGAATCTATCATCTTTCCAATTCTAGCCACCCTTGAAACACACATTTTCTCGCGTTAACACCCGGTTTTCAGCTTCTATCGGCCGGATCGCGTTTCGCCTAAGTTCGAAAGGAGAGGCGGCTTTCCGGCCCCGGGGAATCACGACAAATATAAATCGGAGCGAATGCTATGCGGACTATCCCTCTCGCAGCGTCAACGAGTGAAACGAACGCGCTCGTGGCACGCCGAGGTTCGCGTGCCTTACAGAAGGAAGGTCAGCGACTTGGACCATGCGACGGCCTTTGAACCCTGACGAAAGACAAGACTGAAAACCTTTAACCCTCCGCGCCGGAAGAAGAAGGAGAAGAAGAAGAAGATCAATGAAACACGTGGCTGGCAGGTAGTGCAGTCAGTCGAGTTTCGCTATGATTTTGTGTTTCATTTTCACTTTGTACTTTGAGTGGTTAGCCAGATACCTATTTACTATACTTCCCTTATCAATTTTCTATACTTTTCTAAGAACATTATAATATTGCTCTCGCCGCGCATACTTTGGGTACCGTTACGTCGATTTCTTCACGTTTAAAATAAAAATACATTACTAGTACAGAAACACGTTTAAACCATGGACAACGTGAAAAAGACCATTGAAATGTGACCATTTTTACGGGCATTTTCCAATTTACTTCACAAAACTAAACACACGGAAGAAAATGTAATTGCTCATATTTACTTATAAAAGACAAAAATCATGTTTCTCTTGTTTGAAAATGAAATAGTTCTCCAAAATGCGCCAGGATGGCAATAGAACTAAAATTGTATTATTATTACTATTACAACACGAAACGTCTGTATAGTTAAACATTTGCATTCCCTTTTTCAAGATCGCTTTTTACGGAAAACTACTCGCGAGAATTAGTAAAATATTTGCAGATTCGTATCCATGAAGATTTATTAAAAACTACCGATAACTGATCGAACAGTGTTAGAATTCACTCGTTAAAACTTGGTGCTTCTAGGTTGAGATCGAGAACGAGGTAATAACAAAAACTTTTCTATTTAACGAAATCATGTCGGTAGAGAGATTTCCGAGTGGTACGTTGAACGTTGTTGGTACCTTTAAAGTTTCCGAAAATCGGTCTCCGCATCGCGGAGATGCTGTTACACCGAACGGAACGTTTTGTTCCGCGGGACGCTTTCGCACACGAATACGTCATTTCGTATTTTAGTCTCGCGTTAACGGACGCGACAGGTGTAGGAGGGGGATAGAAAGAGAAGAGAGACACCACGATGACGATGACGCCGATAGCAGTAGCAGTGGCTGCGACAGTAGCAGCTGTTAACTATGTTTTTCGTGTCCGGTGCCGTGAAACGCATCGCGTCGCGCCGCACGGCGTCACACCTCCCCGCAACCCTCTGGACGAATGCACCAACACGATTTTCTGATCCCGTCACGGAAATACAACACTGTCGTTGCCCGGTGAATCCCGCGAGAATCTAAAGTTACTATGACCGACCCGATGGAACAGTCGCGGTGCAGCATTTCTTCCTAGCCCCGTGGAGTCCGCGTGAAAATTTTCCGCCATTTCCCCGCAATCCATAGTCGTAATTTCTACATTTTTCAAACCAACAGAGCCTAAATATTCAAACACGTGACGGACCGATAAAACAGTCGCACAGCATGGCATGTGTGTGGCATTGCTCGGCTTGACTCGCTTCGACTCGGCCATAATCGCCAGATCAAGACTCGTTCCCCTACTCTAATTTCCCCTTTCGCCGAGCTATTCCCCACGCTTACGTCGCGGCCCGGTCTCACGTGACGCGTTTCGTCTCTGTCGTGCATACTCCGGTACTGGCAGAGAGGGGGTAACTGTTCCCCTCGATTCGTGCTCGCTCCCCTCATCATGACGTCACCGGACTCGGCACGGTTCAGCTCTGCTCGGCGCGGCAGGATTTTTCGTCGGGGATACCACGACATCTGCCACCGAGAAATGGCTGGCACCCGATGTCGTTCTCCGGCAAGCGTAAAACGCTTGACAGTTAAATTAATTGAAAGTTTTAAGGTAATTGGAATCGATAACGGTGAGGTGAGTAAGAGCTGCCGACCTCTGGACGCGCACAGGTCTGACTTATAGGAAGGGTTCGCTGAGCGGCGAATTTCACGGAGAGGGAAGAACGTTCGTGGAACAACCGGCAGAGCTCTTTCTAACCTGGTCATACTCTTCTCCTTGGACATAAACCATTCGATATTGTATACATATATCCGAAACGTAGAATGGTACGAAGCACGACGATCAAGCCGACCGTCTACTTTAATATCCTGTCCCCATCCAATTGGTCTAATTGGAATCGAACGTGTACGAATTTTCCAAGGACTGGCAGATCGTAATGTTCTTTCTGCGTATATGACCGAGGGGGCTGGTTTATAACCATTTAGGACTGTTATGGATCTTCCCTGGTTCGTTCTAATTACTTATATTAAACGGCAGAAATCATTACAGTTGGGGTCTGAAGAGTTGGCCAACTGGAAAACGGAGATATAGCGTGCGACTGGTTCCCTACGTTGCTTTTTGACGATTAAAAAGAGTGAATTGATGACTCTCGATTAACCCAGCTTGTATAACAACTACAAATTCTATAAATATTTAACTTACTGAAAATTTCAGCACATTTTATCGGCACCATAACGTACAGAAATGTACCATATATCTTGAAAAAGTGTTTCCTACTTTTAAGAATCTGTAGGAACATACGCTAAATGTTTAGAAAAAATATCGCGTTTTCCTAAAAAAACTTCTTAAACTTGCCGTATTTTTCATGTTCCTCGTAGCTCCCTTAACACGCTCTTCGAATGTAAAAATAGTTACGCATTTACTTTGTTATTCGTTGTCACTAGAATGCAAGGGAATAGAACTTTCGAAACGTAAGCAAACCGCAGGATTGCAAAGTCCTGCATTTTCGGGGACGCTTCCCTTATACGATGTTTACACTAACAAAGCATATCGAGAATAGAACTTGTGCGACTATCGCCAACCCGAAACAGATTTGACGAAACAACATACTTCGCCAACAGTTATAACTCTCATGGGAAAGGTAAATGTCATACAACCGGTAGCAACTTTAGACACGTGCTCGCACGTAATCTTGCGAGACCTGACGGAAGCGCTATGTTCAACACATATTTTCAACTCCCCCAAATAACTACTACATGTGCATATTCACATGCGAGTTCTGTCACGTAAAAATTACGATTACGAGTATTGTTTCACACCCGACGTTACGCGCCCGGGATTAAAGGTAGTTACAGTGTCTACTCGATAATTGTCCAAAACACGGTCCCGACCAGGGACAATTATCGGTTAGAAGATACTACTCTTTGATCCACTGCCGAACGCGGAAAAGGAAAAGCTGAACACAACAAGAATCGGGTATGTCCGCGTGTGAGACCACTTCTAATCTAATAACAAAACTTCTTTATTTTTCATTATTTTTTCGCGGGACTTTCACCAACATATTCGTGGCATTTTTTTTTAAATGAAAATTATACCAAATATGATATAATTCCGATGACATTTACTTGTGTAATTGACGATAAGAAAATAATGAAAAATAAAGAAATTTTGTTATCGAATTGGTAGTGGTTCACACAGATTTTTTTAGCAATTATATAGGCTACGTATTTGAGACATTTGTGCCCATAATTATGAAAGTGGTCTGTCGTGTGAAATAAGTGATAAATTCATTTTTTTTTTTAATTTTGACTTAGACCACTTTCATAATTATAGGCACATTTATCAAGTAGAGACTGTATTTGACAAGAATGAAATAGCTGAATTACTACCCAGATAGCACTGGACGGCTTAAAGACGTCTGTTTTACGTCCATTTTTGGTCTGAACGTCTTACGTCCTGAAAAGACGTCTTTAAGACGTCTTAAAGACGTCTCGTAAAAGACGTCGTTTTTACGTCTCATTTCAGACGTCTTTAAGACGTCTTTTACGAGTCGTTTTTAAGACGTTTCATTTCTTGACGTTTCAGTCATTCTAAACTGCTAGAGAAAAGCTTTACAAACTGTACACACGCAACACAATATAACGCAGTTTTCCATCCTTCGAATAGACGTTTATTTATTTAGGAAAGTTAAATAACTAAATTGTTAATTTAGTACTATTATAATATATTACATATATATTCGCAATAGAAGTTAGCAATAAATATTGTTTAATAATAAAACTATACATTATATATCACAAATCTAAAATCCAAAATAATATATCAAAATAAATATAATAGATAAATAAATAAATAAGTTAAATAAATAAATAAAGCATAAAACGTTAATGTTCGCGGATATACTGAAAAACATTCTTTTAATTTATTTTTTTTATTTATAAATAAATAAATAAATTAATTAATTAAATAAATAAATAAAGCATAAAATGTTAATGTTCGCGGATATGCTGAAAAACATTCTTTTAATTTATTTTTTTTATTTATAAATAAATAAATAAATAAATAAAGTATAAAATGTTAATGTGCGCGGATATGCTGAAAAACATTCTTTTAATTTATTTTTTTTTATTTATTTAATTTTTTTGTTATATCAAACATTCAATTTATATTTCTTGTACATGTATACAATATTCAAATTCAATATTTTTCTCACAAGAAAAAATGTGGCTTAAAAAATATTTTTCCAATATTTGACAAACATATCTATCTAATATTTTTGTGGTACTATGGGTCTGTTTCGGGACGTCTTGAATACGTCTGTTCGAGACGTCTTAAAGACGTCTAACGGACGTCTTAAAGACGTCGAACGGACGTCTTAAAGACGTCTTTAAGACGTACAGTTTTTTCACAAAGACGTTCCAGAGACGTTCAGAAGCCGTTCGGAAGCCGTTCGTAGGACATTCAGACGTCTAATAGACGTCTGAACGTCTTTGACAGACGTCTTAAAGACGTCTTTAAGACGTCTCTGTGCTATCTGGGTATGGGGTCATGTCGTGGCTAACTGAAATAATTGTTACCTTCTAACTAAAGATGTTTACGACATGTATGAATATTTCGACAGGCATAATTTCCGTATAATTTTTTGAATGAATCACGTTCGGCTAGTTGGACCCTTGGGAGCGTCTAGCACACAGGAGATTTTCGCCGAGAAATCAGAGTCACGATAGCCTCGTAAAAGTTTCGGCAATTTAGTTTTGCAAACACCGATTCGCTTTGGTCCGTGCTAAATGGCTGTGTAAATAGGCAGTACGCGAACGATAACGGACGCGGAAGGTTCGCGAACGATTCCCCGGGGCTCTCGATGAGTGTATAGGCGAAACTTGTACGTAGAGAGGCGCGAACCAATATTACCCCGAAGAAATATTAGCAATAAACCATCGCATTATATACACCGGGCTTTGTCCGACCGCGCCACTCCGGTTCTGCGCCACGCCACGCCATAACCGCGCTATAGTACGCCACATCGCGGAACATAGCACCGCACGGCGAGGCAGAGCGAGGCAGAGCGAGGCGGAGCAAGGCAGAGCGAGGCAGAACCATCCCGTCAACTTCTCCGAATACACTGTATAGTCTATAGTATGTCTGGCTCGTTTCTTGCGCCGCGCTGTTTCGGTGGCAGAAGTGCGGCTCTCCTTACGCTCCACCGATGAAATAAAGGCTCATTTTTCGGCTCGGGAATAAAAGGGGAACCGACTATTGCCGTTTCCTATGTCTATTGTCCTCGTTTAACGTTCAAGTATCGTCCGGGCGGAAGCTAGATTAATTTGCTCCACGGAAGAAACTCGTATCCCAAAATCGGAGTCATTCTTTCCCCGCTATCGAGGAAGGAATGGCTAAGAGGCTCAAGTAACGATCCTCTTGGTTCTATATTATCCTTCTTGGGTAATCGTGCAAATTATATGCACCCGAGTCCCCAAGTGTTAGGCTATCACGCGAGTTTACGCAGTTTTTACAAAATGCCAGACTACCAGTCGAAGGGAGGTTTAGAATTAACGTTGTACGCATTGTTGAAAATATTACCGAGACTTTCTTAGCTCTTAAAGGGGTACAAGGCCTCTTTTTGTCAATAGGTAATTGTTAAATAAAATGAAAATATCTTTTTAAGGGATTTTTAGTAATACGCGAGGCTGCAGTGACCATATATAGCTATTTTTAATTTAAATTCCTACCACCGAGGATGCTGTCAGCAAATTTTAGTTCCAATTGTTAATGCAAGATGCTATACGAAAACGGTGATGGGGTTAAGTGACCCCAAAAAAAGTGGGCCAGAAAAATACATTGGACGATAGGTGTATCCTATACCTCGTCTGTGCAGGTATGCATCCTGATCGGGTACAAACGAGTGGCACGCCGGGAAATGCGAATGCAGACTGAAGCTACGTTTCTATGGACGATATCTGTTGAGTCGTTCAGCGATTAAACGTAACGAGTACCGCTATTGAGTAAGAACGCGTGAGGAGCAAACGAGGCAAAGAGATGGTCGAGGATCGACGGACAACGCGGCCTTTCAACCGGGTCCCAACGACATTAATAGCTTCCAGAATTAAACGACGGACTCGGCTACGTGGCTCGACTCGCGCGCACCGTCGTATACATCATTGTCGACGTTGACGTACGTCGTCGTCGCACGCAGTATGCAGCTTCTCTATCGTCGTGACGATCGACAGCGAGAATAATCTGGTCGTTTAATCAACCGCAGCGCAGCGGATCGAATTTTATTTCGCGGGTGAGATCGACTGCCGGTTCGATGAAAAATTGTCTTGCTTAGCACTCGGATAAACCTAATTTACGTCGAAATAAAACGGAGCCTCTTCGCTCTGTTGCGCAACAGCTACTAGGCAGTAGAATGTACCTTCTTAGAGTTACGATAACCGTAACCGACGAAGCGAACATAAACAGTCTCTACGATTTTCTGGCAGTCCCAATGGTTGACAGCAGCTGCTGTGTCGATGGACACGGGGATACGGAGATAAGTGAATTACAAACTTTCTGCATTTACCGTGTACGCGGTTAAATTTAGACCCACGAATTAGCCACTTGTGAAATTTCGGTGAAAGCGCTCGACGACGAACATGAGCCATTGTTAGGAAATAGGCAAGAGATGCACAATCAATACTCGATACTCAATCAATATTCATTGGCGATCATTAGTGGAACATTAATTGGAAGTTTTCCGCAGCTTCTATAAATACAACTTTATTTTAAGCTAAAATAATAATTCGAACTATTAATTATTTGATTTCATGTAGAAATTAGTCGCTTTTCGAATCCGAAGAAGACGATTTACCGTGCGCGCGTAAATATATCAGAGAAAACTCTGAAAGTTCAAGGTAAACGTATCAGAGGAAATAGGTGGCGGGGGAAACAGTGACTTAACATTAAATGAAACAGCCGCGCCCCGCTCGTAACATCTTTCTCCTTCTTATCTAATCGCTTCACGTCAACGGACAATAAAGTATCTCCAAACACCCCGGTTATTAACGAAAGTTTTTCCAATTTTTGCTTAATGGTCCCCCCCCCCCCTTTCGGTTCTAATTCGTCAAACTCGGCTGCCCGTTTTTCATATTCCCCCGTTGAGTAATTGTCGCTATTAATAACTACAAACTCGATCCTCGAATTCAATATCTCCGAAGGAGGGACGGGACATTCGATCGAGCCGCGCCCAGCTCGTATCTTTTTTCGTTCCTTTCGTTTAATCGCACTCCCCTCCCACGTGTACTCGCGGCGTCTGTTTGCTCTTCGTCACTCGAGGAAATTTATGCGGTGACAGTTTTATTAAAGACGGACCTTATTCGTTACGCAAAATCGAACAGCCTCTGCAAGTTTTAATAAATCTCCTGATACGTTGGAAAACTTCGTCGAGACCCGCATCTTGCGACCTTAAAAACTGTACGAGCTTAGAGCCTTTTGCCCTGTATGACGTAAGCAAATTATTTGGAATTTAAGCCGTTTGTTTACATTTTCAATTGATCTAATTTGATTTCATTAATAAAGCTGAAAATATCCCGTTGCGTAAGCATTCACAGTGTGAATTCACATTTTACATCCTTCTTTATCGTTCAAATTATCTCGAGAAGGGCTACAATCGTACGAGTTCAAAAATACGTGATTTTATTTATAAAAAAAAAAAAACAAAACAGTTGTATAGCATTGAAATTAGCTTAGGTCCAAGGTGCGACAAGTATGACGACGAGACGAGGTAAAAGTAGAATACTATGGATCATTGTAATAAGATTGAAGCTCCAAATTTCGAAGTATCGTGACGCAACTTCCTCGCTAGGCGCGTGCAGTCTACTCAGAATAATTAACGAAGAATGAACAGCGTTTATGACCTCTATGTCTACGTCTATCTAGTGTTTTCGTAATTTCGTTAAAAGGAACAAAAAGAGTGTCGAACTCGTTCGTGTCGAGTCATATATCGAGATTGTAGTAACTCCACTTAGAGACGATTTTAAACGATTATAGTAGCTAAGACGATACAGCGAAAAATTGAAAGTACAGTGAATCCTCGATATATGTCAACCAGGTTGTATCGTATCAAGCCGTGTTATGTTTACTCTCACGGAGTATACCCCGCGGTAGTGGGGATAATTCCGTGACATTTATTGTCCAAGGCTTGGCGACATATATAGAGAAATCGCAGTATACGGTTCAGACAAAGGTGCAAGACCGAAATTATAAATGTCTGTCGATTTATCGATGAAAGGACATATTCAATGGTGGCCGCATTATCCACGACTATAGACTCGATTATACAATGGCTAATTACCTTGATACTGTCGTAGCAAGCAGTGACCCGTCCATTCTGCACCTCGACGTTAGCTGGCGGATGAGCGAACTTGCACTCCGTGTCGGGCCTGGTGCACTTGTTGCGCTGGAACTCTCTGCAAACCTCTAGCTGCAGCCATCGGGAGTCCTTGCCGTTCAGTAGGTTATTCATGTTGACCATTGCCATACTTCCTTCCAGTCCTGGAAGACCACGAGACTCCTCCTTAACGGGGTACAGGCTTTCGAGCGCGCGACTTTAATTTATCCTCTTCCTTCACTGGCCTGTTCTCGGCGTAGCGATGCCTGTGCGTTCACGATCGCCTCGCACCAGCTGATCTTGCCAAGGATACAATTGGTTTTCGTTTATTCTGACCGGGCCCTCGACCTCACGGCACTTGCGGGAGTTTCGTCGAATCAGAACTCGCTTTGACCTACCCTTCAATCTTTGTACTCGTACGACGATTTCAAAATTAGCTAACGATTCGAGAACATTGATTTTCGTGATTATCGATCACTGTGATGATCATTTTTGTGATTATCGTGAGTAATGTTATTTAATTTATTTCTAGATTTATCATTGACACGTTCCAAATACAACTTTGAATTTGTTCACGATTTCTCTGATATCTCGCAATTAATTTGACATTTACACGCGCACATTCTACGTAAAATTACTCCCGATATCTTTTTCATAATAATACGTTGAAGGTGACAAAGGTTCCTTTAAAGGTTCTACTTTTATATTTCTCCTTTCAAAAAATGTCTAATTCTGAGAAAATAATCAACGTAACTTCAAATTATCAATCTTGTGGATTTATATTTTGGGACAGTTGAAAGTTTTCGTTCACAAATATGGACAAAGTGCAACGGGTTGAAACGGAAATGAGCATTCAATTATAGAACCCTGTGTCATCTCATTCCGTACCAGTCTGATAAAACATACTTCGGACTGGAAACATTTTTAAACGCGACAATCAAATAAAGTGAAGTTTCCCTATTTAATCCAATGAAAGTATAGAAAATAAACCAGAACTTGAATGAAATTATTTTAAGAATCTAAATATAAGATATCTAATATAATATGTAATCTAAATATCAATATTTGTCATTTTCCGTCTTGGAATCTACTAATTAGGCGTACAAGTAGAAAGTCTCCGTTCAGGTAGGTTGTATTTCAAATTTACAGTTACAATTGCAAACTTGGCAGGGAATGAAAAGTGGTTTCAGCACGGAAACATGTACATACTTTATCAAAAGACCTATTCAAACCTATTCAATGTGGTTTTGGAGACCGTCGCGAGAAAGTATACCGAGTAGCAAGCTTAGGTAGGCCCGAAATCCCGCAAGTGCCCGGTGCATTGATACAATGATAAATGTTGGTACCTTTGGAAGGTTGTCTTCGCGTGGCGTGCGATCTTAATGTTCCATGAACGCGTCTCTTGTCAAGTTGTTTGTCTTCCAGATCACTGTTTCTTCCGTGTAGACGACGACGACGACGACGACGAACCGTAAAACTCGCGTAACCGTACAACAACGACGAATTGAACGAAGATAACTAGAGAGTGAGTAAACTCGCGTGTGGATCAGACCCGTCGTATTCTTCTCGAACTTGTCTGCTATTCGTTGTCGCGTATATTATCGAACACCGTGTGTTAAAAGGCTCGGGATTGTCGGAGACTTCTCGCCTCGCGATTCTAAACTATTCTTAGACCGTGCGATATCACCGTTGGGTTTATCGGCTGCTCGCTCTTTATCGTACGTACAGCTTGCGTTATCGACCGGATCGGTTAGTCGCCACAAAGAGAGACAGTGCAGCTTAGCTTGCCGAGTTAGCGGTTAGCTAGACAGGCGAAGATAGTCGGAAACAGCAAGAATTAGCTGGTGTCTGCCCTCCGTTTCGTTTTTTCTCTTTTTGTCACTGACGCTTTCTTCCGTTCTACTTCCAGCGTTACGATTTCGAACGTGGACGACGATGTTCACACACCCGTTGCGTTGCAGCGAAGGCGTTCAACAGCAAGATTACAGGCGATCGACGGAAGAGGAACGTGTGTGTTTCACCTCGGAGAACTGGGGAAATTTCGCCGAGAAAGAAAGCGAAGAGGTAAAGAGGCGTTCTATCGACAGCGATTAGGCTCTGGGCTTCGATATATATATATACAGATTCTTTTTTTTTCTTTGCGTTGCTCTTTTATTGTTTTATTTAGGCGATGCTCGCGGCTTCCGTTGACCAAGAAGATCGTGGATCCTTCCTGATTCCCTTTACCGATCTCTCGATCTTCCTTTATCCAGCAGCACTCTGTTATCTTCTCGCAATGCACGTCGCAGGAGCTTTAGAAGGCGCGTAGTAGCAACCAGAGCGTGGTAGTTTTTTGGGCAAAGCTTGAAAGCCTTTCAAAGCTAAACGTCGACCACCAGGAGCGTGTGTACGTATGTGTGTGTGTGTATGTGTGTAAAAGTGTGTATGTGCTCTCTAGGCGAAAATTTGTTTTCTTTGATCGATATATAGCTGGCTGTTGCTGGCTGGCTGGCTGGCTGGCTGCGTCGGAGTTTTTATTACAGAGAGACAGAGAGAGATCTGTGTGTGTATGTGTATGTCTGTTTGCGTGTATACACGTATGTCGGTAGGTATACGTGTGTTTCGAAAAGCCGGTCGTGGTGTCCTTCAAGCCGGTTCTGAAGCGTGTACTCTCGTGTGTAGTGTCTACTGGACGAGGAAGTAGAGAACTAAAGACTCTCCGGTAGGAGGTAGAAAACGGAAAAGGAGTTCTCGAATGTTGGAAAGCCGAGCCTAGCTATCCTTCGACGGACCAGGGAATGGAAGTAGACGACGAAGAAGAAGGGATAGACCGTTGTTCCCTTGAAGAAGGAGCCGAAGAGGGAGGCTGGTAAAGAGAGTAAGCAAGGCGGTAGGCGACAAAGCGGGTAAAAAGGCGAGGGTAGAAAGGTCCGGTTCTATGTTTGGGTCGTGAATTCTCGGGGTCGGGTCGGGTCGGATCGAGTCGAGTCGAGTCGAGTCGGGTCGGGTCGTTGCGGATTGGACGAAAGGGGAACGGGAGGAGACGTGGAAACGGTAAAAGAGAAAGATAGAGAAAGGGGGAGGTTCGGTGGGGGGAAGGGGGATTGCGAGTTAGCGAGTGACGTTGCGTTTCCGTTCCTCGGATTTACGTCATTTATTCGGCGCACTCCTGGTTCCTCCCGCGGTCGAACTCCGGATTCTGCTGTTCTGGAAACATACCAAAAGCGAAAACTCGCGTTACTGCGGATGCAAAGGCTTAAAATGCTTCTTGTTTTCGGGGGCGGGGCGGGCGGGGTGGGGGGAGGGCCGGGAGAATGGCAAAGAGAAAGAGAGAAAGTGGATGGGGACTGTTCGTTGATAGGCTTAGGAGGTGGGGCGTTGGCTCGATGAGAGGTTTTAGCTTCAAGATAGATAGAGAGACAGTTCGAGGGCTGGTTGGAAGTGTAAATGGGAATGATCAAGCAAAGGCCGCGTACGGGCAAAGGTATAGTAGAAAACAAGCGCAGGACTACCAATGCAAGCACGCTTAATCGAGTAAATTAAGGCGTCCCGTTCTGGTGTCGAGAATGCATGATCCTCAACCGACCATATACATTCCCAGTTGTGTTATTGAAACGAGAAATCATCTTTTTCTATACAAAATATAATTATTCCCAGAGAATATGTCGATTGTATTCAACAACCCGAGTTTCGATAGTGTTCCGTCGCGTCGGTTACGCACATTATTTGAATCATTTCTCGGATGCGATAATTATAGTAGATTAAAATGATCAGAGTGGAATTTGAAGCTTATCCTACTACTAGTAAATCATATGTTAATGCAATTTACGAAACAGCGGAAACAAATCAAGTGGACACTTCATATATCACTCTACACTCTGCTAATTGGGCATGTTACTACTTTCGCTATATGGATACATTGATTTATTCCAATTATAATGGGATTGTAAAAAAAGAAAACAGTTGTATTTACACCTTCATCCTTCAAATTTATACAAGTTCAACATCATGTCCCCCCTTAAACATTGTAATTTAATTTTATGTTCCATTTGGAAATCAGAAGCGCTCTAGCAAAAATTGATCATCTTACAACTACAGTGCTTAAAAATTAATTATTTACAGTATAACTTAGTAACTATTGGCTTTTTTTATTCAGTGTTCAGTTGTTTCCTCAACCACAAGACTAAAATTAAGACAAAAAAAAATCGTTTGTTCATAGACTTGTGTACAGGGAGTCCCATTTAAATCGAGCCAGTCTAATATCTCCGAAACTGTTCAATACAAAAGTTACACGGTATCAGGGGGCGCACTTTCCAATGTCAACTTTGTTTTTCTAAATGGAATCGCACATTGTATAATGCACTACTCGACGGTATTCGTTATTCCCTACATAACAGTACTGAATCACTTATGGCAAAAAATCAATAATACGATATTTTTTCCAAAATCAGTATCCGAGTGTACAACAGTTTACAAGTAATTTAGATAGCACAGTTAATTAAATCACCCTGTACGATATCTCTGATCTAGCGGATATATTGTTATGAAACGTCCAAGCGAAAATTGCTCAGAATTTGTTTCTTGAATAAAACCAGATAAAAATTCTGTATCGAAAACTGCGGATCCCCGGTTATCTGAGACCGAGCGTAGCTGCCGCGTTTCTGAAATATCCGCGCGGGACGGGGTATTTATCGCTCACGAAATCCTATCGCGAGTTCGCGAAGCATATAATTCCAGCTGATATCGTACATTAACCAGTGAAAAACTGCGTTCCCTTCTGCACGTCCCGCCAGTGAAAAGTCCAGGAGAGCAAAAGAAAAAAAAAGAAAGAATACCAGGACGAGCCGGTGCACGTACACGCGGCCATGAATAAGTATGCACTTTTATGTACGAGCGAGAGACAGTTAAGGCAAAGAAAAAGAAAAGCCGAAGAGGGCCGAGGCAGAGGGCGGCGGAGGATGAGTGCAGCGTAGTACAATTTTCCGTCGCGCAAGTAAGCCGCTTACGAAAAGCAGACCCGAGGCGGTCGACTCGTTTCTCATGTTACCCGACAAGAGTTATGGGGACGTATGTGCGCGTTCAACGCACTAGAAAATACCAGAAAGAAAAACGTTTTCAGTCGAAACGTTTGTTTTCCCGAGGATTTCTCGACCGAAGGAAGAAATCGACGACGCCGAACTGACCGTCGGCGTCGCCGTCGCTGTACGTCGTACGAAAATCACCAGGACGCACAGTGTCGCGAATGGGCATTCTAGGTGGGGGAAAAAAAATCGTTTCACGCTTCTTCAAACCGATTGAAATTTTCTGTCAAGTCATGAAATGAGATTCAACGTATGTAGAACCATTAAAAATAATATTTATATTGAGAATAATACCTAAATATAACAATATAAATATAATTCTTCGCTCATATCGCTGTCGCTATCAACTAAATTACTTATGGGATTAGACGGAAGTTTTTGTTAAAAGTAGCTCTAATATATCTTTCGGTAGCGAATTTGTATTTTTTTTTGCGGTATCACCGTATAATAATTTATGATGGGAGATCAGAAGTAATTAACAGCATTGCTATTAAGTTTATATTTATGGGGTGAAAACAGCACTTAAAGTTTGATGATTTGGGGTCGAATATGATTATGAGTTAGTATTTTTAATAATAAAATCCGACCGCGCGGCCGTCTTTATTATTTTCTTCGCTTTGAGTGAAAACGAAATGAAAAGGTGCACAAGCAACTTTATAGAAATTTGATATTAGAACTATTAAAATCCCAAGTGTTTTAAGAATAGTCTCATCCTGCTTAAACAGGATGACAATTGCGAAACCATATAATTTGTGATGTACGAAAAAATTTCGCAATATCCTTGAATTAAAGAAACGTTTGTCACAGTTACCGTAGTGCAAACAAAGAAAGATACTGCATATAAATATTATCGTACCCGTGTAGATTCGATATCAGAACGTTGTAATTTCTCGTGCCTTCTTTTCAGATCGACGATAGGAAAATGATAAAGTGATAAAATACATTCGACTTTATCGACGTTTATTAAGTGCAGGCGAAGGTGGACAAACAGGATTTTCGTAATCCACGTATCTTTTTCACGTGTCGGGGTTTTTTCGCGTGCTCGAGAGTCTCCGTTCGGCTCTCTCGGTCGAATCGATATACTACGTGCACGAATGCGGCTTCGAGCTTCGTCCACTTCTTTCACGTGACTACCGCAGAAAAAGAGGGACGACGAAATCAATATCTCTCACACAGACTTTTCGTGATCGTTGTCGTTGTCGCTGACGCCGTTGTAACTCCTCGCCTTCGAAGGACGTACCCGACATCCGCATCGAATTCGGCGATACACCACCGAATGCATCCGGTTGTCTCTTTTCGATGTAATCAACGGTACTTACTGAATCACGGCAAAGCGTCACGGCTTCGAGAAACAAGATGGTTCCGAAACCAGGGCATTTAATATTCGTTTAATGTGGTGAAAATATATTTTCAAAGCAATATTATATTTTCTATACCAGTGCTCGATCAAGATAATAAACGATTGTATTCGGCAAGAAATACTGAATTATTTACACGTCCAACGACGTTTCGAAGGTTAATTTTACAATGATTTACACTATGTTCGTATGTCCTTACAGTGTTTACCGTATACGTGTCCCAAATTCCTAGCTGATAAAAATCCTAGAACTACGAACCTTTTCTACGTTCAGCGTGGATCAAAGAATAGTATCTCGTAGGCGATATATGTACCCGGCAACAACCGTGTTTTGGACATATATCGAATAAGCATTATAAATATATACAACGACGAAGCCCTTGATTCCTCAATGTATTGTATTCCAACAATAAAACGAAATACTTAACCCCTTGCACTACTATTTATTTTGTGATTATAACGATTAGAAATTCTTCATCGTTCAAGATTTCATAGAAAAAAAAGATACTTTATATTTATTTTATGCTTATCTTTTCTCCAAAGGATATATATCAACTACAACGAAATAGAATTTTATTTCGCTTTAAAGGGAATTAGTAACATACATATTTATTAGACTCGGTTCAAAATCTTCGTCACGAGTCTGACTCGATATTGTAGGGCAAGGTGTTAATCGGAATAGTACCATCATCACAGCGGTAACACTATGTACCTCTAGTCTATCGGAATTATAATGTTTGCGGATTGTTTTTCAACGATTGATGATAGTTCGTTACAAGTCGTTTCATCATCGTAAAGTGCTCGATCGTCCGGGCGACTAGCGGGATTGGCCAACCCATATTAATTCTGTAAACTATGAAACCCTTTGATGCAGATCACGCTCTGACATTTTATCTTCGGTGCATCCACCTTGCGCCTACAGGCAGGTCTATTTATAAAGGAGCCTCTAGGAACGGCTGACTGGCCGATCCCAGTCGATTGTAAAAGTCCACTGATCCGAGTAATCATGCGAATAGTCGGTCGTCGGTGTTACGGGGAACAGAAATAGGCGGGGAGCAAAATGATTTTTAACATTTACGACCGATCGCTCCCGATCAGCTAGGCTGAAACGAGTCAGCGGAAGGGAAGTCTCGTCTCGCTCGGCTGTTCGACGATTTTTAGCTTACCGCGCGGCCAACGGGGATTAAAATAAAAATGAAAGTGAAATTAACGGAATGAAACAATGGGAACGACCATCCCTATCCGGAGCTTAAGAGTTGTCGCCAACTGTAATGAAATTAGGACCGATTAAATTAGCTAAAAGGATTTTGAACACGGAAGATGTGACGCCCTTTTTTATCTTATTAACGGAGAACATTTTTTCCCCTTCTGCACAGTTTATGAAATTATCGAGGTTGATTAATGCCCGATGTAGACACTACCGACCAATTGTTTTCACACAGCTTTCGTCAGCGACGAGGACCCTGGTATTTTGAAGAAATCTCAGTCCAGTGCAAACGCAATTTTCAACAACTTCACCCAGTAGAAATTCTATTCGTATGGTACACAAATTTCTATAATATTCCATCCCACAACAATTTTTCCATTAAGTCGATTCAATTCGTTTCTAAGGAATTTATTGGAGGCTCTATTAGTACACAATACAGAGTATACGTAGAATACATTTTTAAAGAGCGAGGTTCGAAGACACCATCTTTAATACTTTCAAGGGGACAATGGAACCCCCGCGGGAAAACGTTTGCATTCTGCGCGAATATTACACGAAAAAAAAAGTGGGATTCTTTAGAGAGATCGTGAAATTCACCCAGTGAAGCAGCCAAGAGAAAGACGTCTTTTTCATTCACCACACGAATACATGGATCTGTGCAGTCTAAGCCTCCGTACAAATTCCTCAACGGACCGATGTCTCTTCCTACTGACAAGAAGTATTTCTATCCGTTCGTTTTTGCATATGCATCTCTGCATTCCGGGACATCTGGTATTCGTCACTGTCGTTGTCTCGTGATCGATCTCGACTCTTTCGCATCGGTAAACTTGGCGAAAATTCAGAAGTGGTACGAGAGAACAAATTTTCATCGACTCGGGATCATTGAACACGTGGTCGGTTAAATGAAACCGGTGCTTGAACAGTAATAAAACTTGAAGAATAATCGATAAGATAATACATTATCGTATTCGGCTGCATGCCATTTGAAATAATCGTCCATGTTAGTTTATTGGAGCAAATAATTTTTTTGGTCCGTGAAGGTAACGCGAACGTCCGATTTTACAATGCAAATCTTATAAAACGTTTTGATCAGGAAATGCTGTTACAGTCTACAGGTTTAGTATACATACATGTGAAATTTTAAGGTTCAAAGCTAATCCTGTATATCTTATGCTCAATTTGAATTTAGATGTCTAATTTTACTTTTAGATAAAGTTTATTTTAACGTCAATCTATGCAACTTTCGTGTATTTCTTTCATGTGTGGAAAACGTAGCTCATTGCCGATAGTATACGATTAACGTACTATTCGTTGATGGTAAAAAGGAGATATAATAATCTTGTGAAACGTGAAATTCATTGACAGAATACATACGTTGATTTCAACGGTGTTCAATTTAAACGGTAAGTTCATTCAGGGAAGAGGTTGCGTTTGTTTAATGTTACTGTGTTCGTATGTGGAACAACCTGGTATTGAACAATTCAATTGTTTTCATATTACCAACCGGAGGGCTTGCACCATTTAATTTCAAAGAAAACGACCAATTCGTATTAAATTCGATGGATCTGCAGGAAGCTGATTCCGCAAACATCTTGTAAAAGGATCCAACTATCTAATTGCTTTCAGGTATATGTGTCATCGATCGGAGTCAATATAGTCGTCAATAGGGCCGCGGTCTCCGGCCACACAATGCTAGACGTCTCGAATGTTTTCCTAGTGAAATCAAAACTCCAGAGCCGGGTTTTTAGCTTTTTGTGATACTTGACTCTTGCTAGCCTTTTAAGGAGATTGTCGGCTAGGTACCTATACATCTATAGAATTGTGTTCTTTTGTGCCGCGGGACATAGAGGGAAGGTACACTCGCAGGGAAAACCTCTGTCTGCGAAGCAATAAAAGCTCAAAGCCTCGTCCCGATGCCTAGATCCTTCCATCGATTCGTGTTCACCACGGCTGACACGTATTTCACGGTGAAACGTTGTGACAGGTGTTAGACAGTAATCGATTATCCCCGGTGTGTTACGTTTCGGTCGTCGCATTCTTATTCTTATTCCCTGCACAATGGTACACCGACTTACGGGTTTCCGTGAGAAAAAAAGACTACCATAATCCGGGATTACTGTTTGGTTTGTGATGGGGGGAAAAACTGACGGCATAACAGGTGAATAATCTACGTCCTGAAGAAGCAAGGGTGAATTCAGTACTCTCGGTACGACATTATCTTTTTTTTTCTTTCTTTTTCATTAGAAATATCAAAGAAACAAAGTATGAGAGAATCGAATATTTCTAGATTGTTTCACTTTTCATAATGCGTATTCTCTTTATTTCTTACTGTATTTTGCCATGTGGTTACAATTTGAAAAACTGATTGTTTAAATCGAATTAGTACCCAGATTATAAGTGAAGACAATACACGATTTAGGTCATGATATTTAAGTTTTGTTAAACTGTCTTTAACTAATGAACGATTTAATAGCCTTTGAAGATTAGCTATTTTCATTGTTTGCAGACGACGAAGAAAACCTTGGTAATTATTTACATTAGGGGCTTCCTTACCGATTTTGATGACCTTGAAATATGTTGTCGAGGTCATTATTCTGAACAACTTTTTCCTATACATGTTACCGCCGCTCAACTTTAGTTTCCGAGATATTCGCAAAAAAGTTTCAACATCTCAAAAAGTGATCGGAGTAGGTGTGGGTTAGATTTGAAGGTAAATATTTACATAAAAAAATCTACATTACAAAATACTAATGTAAAGTGTACAGTGTGTGAGATGAAACATAATCGTATGCGCGCCTCGAGACAAACGAAATTTGGCACTAGGTTCACGGGGCCTGTCAAAATGACGGGAATGGGAAATTATTCAACAAAATTATTTTTTTGGGCAAATATTATTTACAAAATTGATACAAATGTGGATAGACACTTTCTTGTTATTTTTGTAAAATAATGTTAAGTAGTCAGTTTTAGTGCTTTGTAAATCTAGTGTTAAAGGGACATTGAAGTTGCAAAATATGAAAGAAAACCTTGCATCCAATATTCTACATACGAATAATAAAATATAATACTAATGTACTACAAACTACATCATAAAATACTAAGGTAAAGTGTACTTATGTACTTCTGAATCTTCTGTACCTCCGTCGGATCCACAGCATACGATTGTTGACTCACGAGGATAAGTCCGAACAACAATTGAACAACAATCACTAAACAACACACACAACACACTTAACGAAATCGTGACAGCAGACGAGAAGATGTTACTCCGACCACGAATAAAATAATACTGCGATTTTAACCGTCCCCCTCCCACGGACGTGTGATACGAAAACAGGGAATTCCGGGAAATAGGGTCGGCGCCCGCCATAATTTTTTTACCTTGGTTTTGTATCTAGTGTTTATAGACCTTCAGCGTCCTACCTGCCTAGGATAACCTGACCGTATCACCTCCGTGGAGGGGATCATTGTTAAAATCGCAGTATTATTTTGTTCGTGGTCGGAGTGACATCTCCTCGTTCGTTGTCACGATTTTATAAAATGTGTTGTGTGTGTTGTTTAGTGATTGTTGTACAATTATTCGGACCTATTCTCGTGAGTGAATAATTGTGTGCTGTGGATCCGACGGAGGTACAGAAGATTCAGAAGTAAGTACACTTTACATTAATATTTTATAATGTAGGATTAGTATTCGTATGTGGAACATTAGATACAAGGTTTTCTATCATATTTTGCAACGTATATTAACGATCATTAATGATTTGGTATATAGTATAATTTAATGTGATTCAAATAAGATACTACTTTAAATCAAATATTTTTATTTTGATAAGCAGATAGATAAAATGAAATATTTTTATTTTGTATTTCAAATATTTCCTTACAATGAAAATAAGTTGAGCAAGTAGTTAATATTATAAATTATAATTTTTAACATGAGAAGCTATAATAGTTAGCAAAGAATTATTTGTAGTTTAATTACGAATATGTAACATGTTGATAAACAGACTACAATATCGTAATAACATTACAGGCAATAAAATATCATAAAAATATAAATTACTGTCAACTATTTGAAATTACTTTACACAGTCCTACACACATCTACTCCGTTCACTTTTTGAGATGTTGAAACTTTTTTGCTAATATCTCGGAAACTAAAGCTGAGCGGCGGTAACATGTATAGGAAAAAGTTGTTCAGAATGTTGACCTTGACAACATATTTCAAGGTCATCAAAATCGGTGAGGAAGCCCCTAATGCAAATAATTACCAAAACCTTGAAAACTGGAAAACTCGTTTGCAGTGACACATAAACGAAGTTATTGTTGCTGCCGCTTTTGTCGAGTTCGACCAGTTACTTGACATCTAAAATAACGGCCGAGTGTCACGCATGTTTCAACGATAATAAATTTCTTTTAGAAAAAGTGTTCATAGCAATGAAAAAGATCCTTTCATTTGGAAGAACACGTTTAACGTTACAATATTCGTCGAGAGCTGAAAGTTCATCGAGAATCTTTGCCGAGTCTACGATGTCGTAATTCGAAAGCGCAGGTTCGGCGCAGGTATCTCACATGCGGTCATAATCGTAGATAATCGATCGCGAGGAAGAGAGTCGGGGGCCGAACTAACGCATAATAGTCCTGGGGTTTGCTAAGTATTTAACGGGAAGCGAATAACGAAAATCCGACTTGGCTTCCGAACTAAGGTGAACGAGCGAACTTCTACAATAAGACTGAATGCTGCACGGCAGAGAGGCAGCGAATTACCGGCTGAATGGAAAACAATGGCAATATTGATCGAGAATTTACAGGCTTCGATCCCCGTTCGTGCACGCGTGGTATGTGTGCGAGCAAAACACGGAAAACCCCGGTGCCTTTGCGTTCCACGCTTTCGCGAATTTAAGTGCCTATGAACTAACAAGTTACCGCGCGCAATGTGTGATTCCCCGAGCATACTTCACGAAATACCAATAAACCGGAAAATTATCTTTGCAGATTGTCCGAGAGCCTTGGGTGCAGTCAACTGTCGCGCTCGGAATTCCTCGAAGAAGTAAGGTTTGGATTAATGTAACAACTTCACTGTGGATTACACGGACTGTTTCTGAACTGTGGCTGGAAACTTAAATTGCTAATAGAACTCGTTAAAAGAAACACAGACATCTTAACGAACGCTGGTCACTTAACTCATTGTTTTTCAGTTATCACAAGTTTCCCGATATAATCGAACTATTCGTTTCATTCGGACAGCGGCGAACCGTTGATTTTTAACGCTGTTTCGGGACCTATATCCAATTAACCCAAATTAATTCAAGCACCAAGAATTTTTGTAGAATTTATTTCTTCTTAAGCTTTTCATTTAAGCTTTCAACTTCTTAAGCTTTGACCGAACGGAGCTCTGGGCTGCAGCTCATAGAACCCACACCTAGATCCGCCGCTACACCTTGTGATGCTATAAAGCATTGAAACTGTTAATAACACAGATTCCGGACTGTGTTTCTTTAAAAATAGGCTTACACACGATCCTATACAGGTCAACTGCCTTACGAAACTTAATATTTAGGAAATAATTTCAGTTCAATAACATGCATTTGATATGTTTTCTCTATCACGTTTTTATCAACCAAACTACTTGTTTCGGGAGCATACGTAATTATCTAAAAGATAAAGAGAAAGGTATCCCAGTCATGGACATTTCGTAAGCAGGAACACCATACTCGCTGCCGCACAATATCGTTTTCACTAAACATCGAGCGACTACGCCTGCATTAGTTTTACCAACAGAAAAAAAGTGTGTAATTACTCGGCGAATACAGCGTTTACTCTATAAATGTCTCTAGCTAGGACCCGCGTGTTGGACGTATATCGAGTAAACACTGAATTTCTCGTCGAACGGCTCTCAATGCGAAAGCTCTATCGAATCGAAAGTGCAACCCTTCAGAAGCGAATAAACTACTAAGGGTCGCGGAACTGTACCATTTTGAAATATCAAAGAAGAAACCGCCCCCGAACAGGAAAGAAGAGAAAAGTGGAAAAAGAAAACAATTGACGCGAACGAGAGAAATATTTTAATCTGTTCGTGACGCGGAAACGGGGCAAAGAGTGGGGGAGTAAACGGGGGTGGCACGCCCCTGATCAAACAAACCGTCCTCGGAGGGCGAAATATAATTAGATAAAACGTAAAACTGCCGCGATACGGCCGAACGGGATGTTAAAAAACCGCTGGAAAGCAATTTGACGCCACAGAGTAGATGCATTGGGACGCTTTGAAGCCATAAATTCGTAGAGGAGGGCGAGGGCGCGACTGCGGAGAGAGGCAGCCGTCCAATCGGACGTCGCGCTCGGCTTGCTCGTTCATGCATTTCAACGCTTGCAAATCATTCATTCTGACTCATTGTCGAGAGAAGTCGGCCGCTATACGTGCACCGTCACACCGCCAGAATGCTCCCGCCGATGAAATTCCATGGAACGTTTCTCGCACACTGAGCTCTCGAGCCTGTGTGCGCTCGCGCACAAGCCCGACCACGACCATGCGAGCGAGCAAGACCACGTTTGCCCTTGAATATTTATCGTTTTCCGTGAAATCAAATTCTATCGCAATGAATGTACCATCAGCCCCGGCTAGTCCGCTCAAAAAACAGAATTACAATTGGGTTTATTTAAATTAAACCAACTCAACCGTTTTTCCTGAAGATTTTTTCTCGATTCCGACATCGTTCAACTATCGCCTATCGAGCGATTCATGAACCTAGACAAATCGAAGACGTTTGCCAGACCACTTACGACTTTTATAAAAATTCAATTTTTATTTACAAAGTTCTGATGATTATCGGTCAGGAGTGTTCTGATACACGTGCAGCGACGAATGTTTCGAATTATTAGGGAAATAAGAAATAATTGTAAGGGACTCGATTACTCTGCCTATATTAACCCCTTGCACTACTATTTATTTTGTGATTATAATGATTAGAAATTCTTCATCGTTCAGGATTTCATAGAAAAAAAAGATACTTTATATTTATTTTATGCCTATCTTTTCTCCAAAGGATATATATCAACTACAACGAAATAGAATTTTATTTCGCTTTAAAGGGAATTAGTAACATACATATTTATTAGACTCGGTTCAAAATCTTCGTCACGAGTCTGACTCGATATTGTAGGGCAAGGGGTCAATTATATTGTACTTATTTTTAAGGCGCAAAGGATATTAAAAGAGGGATATTGAATTTATTTTTCATTAAAATCAGTATATACGTTATGTATCTCTTTTTTAATACTCGTTACGCTTTGAAGGTAAGTATAATTAATATAGGCACCTATATGAAACAATACATTGTAGTAAAAACATATATTCCGACAGCTCGCGGCAACTAGCCGCATCTATTGAACAAACTTTCGGCGTTGAAAGCGAATGAAATATACAGGGGAGAATTCGATAAAAAAAAAAACACTGACGAATATGTTCCCTACTTTCGAGTTAGAGATAGTCTCTGATTCGCCAGAGTTGCTCCATCGACCAGCCGTCCGAGTCCGTACCTTCTTCCTAGTCAGTCACCCTGCCATGCCGCTCGATTTGGCCTTTCACCATATGTCTACGACACGGCGCACATGGCGAGACAGTGACTGTGTGGGGCTTGCACACTTGGCATAGTTTTTCACGGAGGAAATATCATGCCTGACAACCAAAATCACTTGCCTTCCTCGTGACAAAACCTAATCAGTTGCGCGCATTTCAAATTCCATCTAGTACAAAGGATATCTTTATTCATCCTTCGATCGAAGGGTCATCTGTTCGACGAATGATAACACGCACGAAACTCTGAATAATCAAAAACTTCGCTAAAACTGCACACCCTTATGCTTGTGTTCTACTCCTTTTGAATGTCATATCTGGGGGAAATCAAATGGTGAACTTTGCCCAGTGTAACAAATATTATAAGTTTCATTTAAACGTTACCCGTTCACCATGATATTTATCATTCACCTACATTTTTTTTAAGGAAACGTGTACCAATACCTAAGAGCGTGTACCATTTACTGTGGCGGTGCCAATTACTCTGTGCCTATATTAATTATACTTATCTTTAAAGCATAATGAATATTAAGAAAAGATATTAAATTTTTTTCATTAAAATCAGTTAAATGTTGTATGCCTCTTTTGGAATTCAAAGGGAATTGAACGATGATGCCCTTTGCACTCGAAGCTATTTTAAATCGAAAAGGAAACATTTCTTCCGGCCTAGAATATTTCCCTTCCATGTATTTTTTTTTTTTCATGTAATGCATAGGAAAATGGTGCGATTTACTCGTACAACACTGAAATGTTTAGTAATTTATTAAATAAAAACAAATTTAGTAATGTAAAAAGTATTTTGAATAATAATACAGCAATTTTTAGAGCCGCCATTCGAGTTAACATGCATTATGCTTTAAAAATAAGGATAGTTAGTATGGGTAGAGTAATTGGCACCCCCACGGTGGTTGTAAATGAAGGATTGTGCTATGAGGCCAGATTATGCTCGACTGATAATCACAAGGGGTTAACAGTCGTATATCAACAGTTACGTAGAAATTAACACAGACACGCGTGGTAGCCGTTTCTTAGGAGGCGAACGAAGAAATCAAATTAAAGGAAGAAAAGGATACGAGGAAGCAGTAAAGACGAACTGTAGCAGGACATGGAACTCGCGAAGCGCGTGCGAAGAGAAGACGAAGAGGGTGGCGCGTTGTCAAGGCGGAAATCGAGAACGGAGCAGGAAAATAAGAATAAAAAAGAGAAAGCTCGAAGCCTAAGGTCGATTCTGTGTATGTTCCTCCCGAACGTTTTTGGACATCGTACACAAGCGTGTAGGCAGGGTGGGTGTGCCTCGTTTTAATTTTAGTCCCGCGACAGGCTGCCCCGGCGAGGGAGAGATAGGTGGCGTTGACCCGGCAACGTAACCTACAAATATTTCTCTCTTTCTCTCAGCTTTCCTACCATTTCTCTCGTTCTGGAGCCGTGCATATACTCCCGAACGATGCATTAACCGAAATCCATGCGGTGTTCTTATATTACTCGACTAACTTGTCCTTTCAATGCTTGTACAAACTTATAATCTCCCGCGTCATCCTTTTACTTTTGCATTTCAAAAACATCTACAGCGGAATCTTAATTTCACGAATTATGAGAAATATTCTTTTACATACAACAATGCGGAAGAAGTGTGTTTCATATTGCAAAAACTTATCATTAATTTTTGACATCATGCCAATGCCGATTAATAACGCAAATACAATTGAACCCATTTCATTTAACCACAACAACATTTTACCTCGTCAAAAACAGGATACATGAAACATTAGAGTTATATTTATTACTGAATTTATTGATCGAAACATTTCGCGGATAATTTGGTATCACAAGATTCAATTATTCTGGTCATTGTTTTCACGAAGAATCAGGTACCGAGGGTTAAACGTAGTGTTTTTTTTTTTTTTTGTAAATATATTCCACATCATGAAGTTGACCTAAACGCGCTAATTACTGGGTTATTTCACGCGAAAACTAAAACTTTTCGGACTATTATTTCAGATTTTGTAAATATTCGAATATACTGTGTAATATTTAAGGTGCTAGTAGTGAAAATGAACAGTGACAGTAAATCAACACCATTCAAATCAATAGAAAGAATGTATAACGATGATTTTAAGATAGATTTTTGGGACACCCTGTAGAAGAGATTGTTTTGACGAAAGGCTAGAATAGAAATGGTTAAAAAAAGATTAATCGCGTTTAACGTTTCATCATCGAACTCTGCGGCTGTATGTATCGTTCGACGGCAATGTTAAATTAGGAATTACCGCATCCAGTTCTCCCGTGATCGTTAAGAATTCACCCATGACATCATCCCGGTGATTACAGCTCGCGGATACACAGCGCGCGACATAGATACGTATAAAGAGGCGCGTCGCGCGTCGGTGTGCGTTTATGGTTCGCGTGACGCAACGGAATCGAAATTATCTCGGGATTTGAATAGCGGCGTGTGCGTTGAGAAGAAGTTCTAGTTTCCCGGGGGCGATCCACGCTTCCACGTTTTTGTCGCGCGCTTTTACGGAAAGAGGGAACCACGGAAATAAAAGCCAGAAAATCATATTGTATAGGGTTACAACCACCACGCGAAGAAATTCTATTTATACTGTTTCGTGTTGGTCCAACGCCAGCAGGATCGCATTTATATATCAAATGCCCGTTAATTTACAATCGCCGCAGAAGCGTGGATCTACGCGCGTGGATCTACCAGTCGTAAATCGTTTCATGGATCGTCCAGACGGTCACACGCGACGCTACCGGCAGATATATGTCCTTCTAATCGCGGTATTTCTGCCAGGCGCTTCCAGTTGCGAGGCTCATCCAGGACAACATAATCGCGACAATCCTGCGGTTGGTACCGGGGCGAACTTATCGACGAGTCGTGGATCGATAACTTGTGGGGCCGCCTACTCAACGGATTATTTATTTTCGAGTAAAGGTTCCATAACAAATAAATCTAGCGACGTCTACTGCATTTCAATACAAACTCATTTGTATTGCTTGTCTGTGATAAAAACGAATACCGTCCAAAATTAGAAATTAGTAAAGGAATCCTGATTCAAAGCATAGAAACAGAGGCTTATCAACAAAACAAAGAGTGAATGAAAAACCTAAGTGAAATGGAATAGCACCTTCTTTGTCAGCATTTAATCGATTTCTTTATTTTTCAGTACACATTTCGCACAGAAGCATCTTTATACGTATACCCTAAAATGAAGTTACCAAAATAAAAAGGAAGACGGATAGCATCATAAAATACTCGAGTTAAATATTCTCGAATGGTTGGTTTGGATGGTTTACGGTAAAATAAGGTAAATTTCCCACATGGTACGTAATATGTAAAGAAAGAGCAATGTCACTTATTAGAATTACTCTACATGGTTGACCTAGTTTGGCCAGAAAATCCTACGTCATTCTTCTGTATATAGTTCCATTTAAAAACCAAATGAAGGGAATCTACAAGTCTCTCTAGCAGCAAGACTTTTCGCTCGTAAACCTTAACATAATTTCGACCATTTTTTAAATGACCTCTACTATATGAACCGTCTTTATACGTTCTAGCACACGTGCAATGGAATTACGCTTGTCCAGCTGATTGTAAATTTTTAGATATTTTACCGGTTCTTGCTACAAATTCCTAGACCTCGTTATTATTGAAATCATTGTCATTATCTGAACCTAACACACCAATTAGAAAAAATGTTCTATACTGTCGAGAATTATGGTTTTCCTTTTAATAGCTACATACTGTATAGTATAGTTACTGTGAAACATGTCCGCCAAGCAGCACCACTCTGGGCTAATGGTAAGCCTATCGCTACGAAAAGACCACTGTAGTGACCGCCCGCGAATCTATTCCCGTGCATGATTGGCCGCTATAATGGACCGACCACTACCCACAGCTAAAATGTTATATTATTGCATAGCAACGACGTTCGTTTCTCAGTATATCACATTTATAGAAATTCCAAAGTTGTAGAAATCTCAACGAAACATTACATACATAATTAACAGTTTAGGGAATGTTATAAAGAACACTCTGTTGAGAATTATGGACAAACCAGGTGACGAGGATGACGTGCATTATTTTCAACGACTGCTAAGCCCACAATTTTGAGGAAACTATGGCAGATTACCGGTTTATTATCTGAATTTGCAAATGGATTTAGCTTGCAATGCAATGCCAGTTGACAGATGCAAATGCGTGGCAAAAAATTTCATTTTCCCTTATACTGCAATGCAAATCAACATAGCTGAAGCATGTATTAAACGAGAACGTCAATTTCATGAAAATTGCAAAAATGTATTCGAACCCATAATTATTTACAGTGAGTTCCATTGGATCTTGAAATTCCAAGAATCGTGCAACTATAAATAGCATTTTCTAATAATATTCTTCACGCTGGTAACTCAATTTCCAAACACTCGAACAGTGGTAACATTTGTCGATCGATCGCGTTGGTGACGCAAGAGTGAATATCAAATGTTTATTACTTTGCATCACACTCGTCCCACAAATTTCATAATATAAACTGTTCTCACCGATGCACGAATTGTATCGGAGAAAATATAGCACGTACATTACGAATTTAAATCTCCAATAAAATTTAATAAATCCTTTATCGTATCTTTGCTCGATTAATAGCTTCAACAAAAAGTACAAAGTACAGTTTTTCCATATCAACCAATAAAATTGCACGATATGCATATTTAACAACGCATAGAATTTAAATGGGCTTTTATTTTATCTCGATTTGATAAAAATTCCAATGTAATACATAATGCGTGTTCTACCATTATTTATCGACAACTTAATACAGCTTGAACTAATTAAACATGATGCTATGTATCGAATACGCGAAACTGATGTATTATATGCCGCATCAAATTTCATAAAATTTCACAAATTTCTTTACCTGCACTGGAAAATTAAATCGAATAGGGTGAGGGACCCAATTATTGTGCCTATATTAATTATACTTATTTTTAAAGCATAATAAATATCAAAAAAGAGATATATAATATTTAACTGATTTCAATGAAAAAAAGTTAATATCTTTTTTCAATATTCATTATGATTTGAAAATAGGTATAATTTTTATTAAATCTATCACCGTCAAAATGACCGGTTTTATATTTTACAATTATTGTAACTACAAAAGATTCATATATGGAAAATAGTACAATAAATTTCCTTGCATTTCTAATATTAAAAATTGCGGATAATCTCAATAAATTGAGGGTTGCCATTCTTACAAGGTAATATTTACCAGATTCTGTTAATGCTTGGTGGGTTTAGTGTCAATATAGGCACAGTAATCGGCACCCCCCTTATCCTAGTATAAAAAAGGTTTATAACATAAAAAAAATGGATTTTAAATTTATAATTTAAGTTTTCGCGAAAAAAAACATCAAACAATAGAAAGGGCGGAGCATTAATACTATTACAAGGACATACACATGTTATTCACCACGTGACCTAAACCGTTAAGTAGTCCTGTAGGTACGGAGAAGTCGACCGAAACGACGCGTGAATATGAATGTGTCGATTGCATCCCACGCGTATTACTCTGTAGGTTCTGAACGCATCGAATTTCAGAAGCCTCGTGGGCGTGTCCCACTGACATTCCGACCTCGGTGTCTTTCATCCTATTGAGTTCTAGCCTGACGGGGTACACCGTGCCCACGAACCCTTTTTAACGCGACCGTCCTTGTTTCCACTTGTTTACGACGATTACAGGAAGTCGCGCCTATACAGACGCCGCGGCGTAGGCAACGCGCGAATGCCAGCGGAATTGATTGGCTCCGATTCGAAAAATCGGCGAGCAATAAAGACACGAAGTAAACTTCGCTCTTAACACGCTCGCGACTATCGCTGCGACAACTGCTTATTATAGTTTTCCTTTTTCCACGATCACGCCTTTGTTTTCGACGCGCGAACGGCTACAACAACATACATGCGCACTCTTCGCTATCGCGATTGATTCGATTCATGGCTGCGTATTCCGATACGCTTATCGTTGCTCCACTTTATTACTCCGTCCTGACATACGGTAAGGAACCCAATTACTGTGGGGGTACCGATTACTGTCCATACATTAATTATAATTATTTAATATTACTTATTGAATATTAAAAGAGGGAGATATATAATAGTTGATTTTATTGCAAAAAATGTAATATCCCTTTTGTAATATTCATTATGCTTTAAAAATAAGTATAATTAACATAGGCAGAGTAAATGGGCCCCTTACCCTAGAATGAGATATCTACACCACTAATTCCTTACATTTTAAGAATTTTGATGAACAATCCAACAAAAAGTTTCAACCAATCATTCATTCGTTCGTTCCATTGGATTTCATCCAATTTCACTCTTAATTAACCTCATAATGGATGAAATAACCTTCTCTTTGAAACCAATTTATCTAATTTACTAAAACTAGAATTGGAATGGCAAAAGCATAAAGGTATTATTACAAAAATCAATCCCTGAGTAATCGACTTATTAGCTTAAATCAACGTTACGTGAACCTCGTAGAAGTAAAATTTTTCGAAACTTTCCCTAGAGTCTGGGATTCACGGTCAAAAAATAAATTAAAACTATAGGTCGCAACAATAACTCTTTGAAACTGTAATAGCTTGAAAGAAGATTAAAGTTACAGATAGGAAGGTCGCATACCTGCCCGCGTAGGAATGCGAAGGAAACGAATAACCTGAGAAACCCTGTGCAACTGAGAACAACACGTTCCCGGATCACCGAAAAGTCTAGATTTCATGAAAAAAAATTACTTTTATCTGGACGAAATTATTTCTGACCGTATTCGATACTACTACAATTTGTACGGAACTGTCATTCCGCTTGATTGGTAGTCCATGCTTAACCCGAAAAGTTCCAAGAAAAAGTACAATGAGACATGACTGTGCGTGATGAACGATCCGTGGGAAATGGTCATACGTAATTTACTTATCGCTATCGTTGGTGAAAAGATAGCATGAAGTAAGACACATATATCACAACCGTACTACACATATACATTTTAAAGCAACGAGTTTCCCCGAGTGTTCTTCCACGTTTTACGTTTCTACAGGGTCCGGATTACTGCAATAAAAATTGAGTAAATCAAGAATTATAGTGTATTGAAAACTCTAGAGATTTGTCATTCTAGTGGAGTAAGAGACTCAATTACTGTATCTATATTAATTACTTTAAATCATAATGAACATTAAAAAAGAGATATTAAATTTTTTACATTAAAATCAGTTAATATATATATCTCTTTTTTAGTATTCATTATGTTTTAAAAATAACTATAGTTAATATCGAAACAGTTATTAAGTCTCTTAATGAAGTAATAGAAATGAGCATTATTAACAATTTTCGTTTATCGAATAGAATAAACACGTGTCAACAGAAACAAAGAAAATTTGTTGCAATAGTCCGAACCGCACTGTGTATTTTTTTTTAAATACGAACGAGCATGTCTGAAATTTTTATATAGATGATCAGTTGTCAATGTTCCATGGCATATTTGTCAAAATCAAAATTTACGATTGAAGAAAACGCGCGCGCGAGGAAACTAGAAATTAACGACACGTGGCTAATCATCTCAGGTGTGCACGTAACACGGGAGCGCGCGGCGCACTCGTTGCCACGCGACGGTTTAGAATTCGCTTTGCGATACGTAAAACGTGTCGATTATGTAGTTTTCTTTTGTTTCTTTATCTGCCTCTCCCTTCCTCTCGCTTCCGGTTGCAATGGTAACGAAACAAACTCGACGAGTAGGGGCATAGACGATTCGATTGCATTTTTCGCGAAAAACGAGTGCAAGCAGCGCGGGACAAGAAACCGAGACAATGGCAAAGTGCGCAGCTACGTTCAACGAGAACCCGAACGATTAGCTTGGTAATAGATTCTTTCTTTCTCTTTTTTTTTGGGTCTTTTTTAAAGATCCCAAGACAGAAATAAAAACGAAACAGGACAAATGTCTGATACCGCGAAGCGACGTAAAAATGTAATTACAGGAGGGATGACGTCATTGGGATGACGATGTGAACCATGATACATGTGTAGGTTTGGAATACATACAACGGAGCGCCCACGCACGGCCAATGGCTACACGACTTATTGCTCTGTACGCTAAAACGTTTACTGAACGAACACAATCGTACAGGCACACATATGTATCGTAAAATAGCGATGTACTGTACTACCTTGCGCCGGAACACGCGGAGGTATCAGCCGCGATCTCGCCGTGATGTCGGTCACCGTGACAAGATGTAAGGTTAGGCGGTCGGTGAGCGTTCACTGGTTCCTCGAACCTTGGTACTCCTCACTTGTGGTAACAAACAACACACCAAAAATAGATATATATATACATATATATATACATATATTATATATATGTGTATATGTACGTAAGTATGTATGTATGTATGTATGTATGTATGTACGTATGTATGTATGTATGTATATATATGTATATATATATAGATATATATAATATATATATATCTTATTTGCCAACACTAATATCCCGACAATAACACGATGTTTCCGAATATTGAACGTGCGACATACGAAAACCTTTGGTTCAGACTCTGCACTTGCTTCCTTTTTTTATATGCATATATGTATGTGTATTCTCACGATAAAGATCGTAAAACGACAGAAATCCAAACGGTTGCCGTGTACTCACACTGTACTGTTCCAACGGATCTCTCGCGCGTACGACACAAAACCACGGAAAACTTGTTCTCACTTTAAAAACGCTGGCCCGGATGCTCGCTGACCCGCTCCACTGTTCCAACTCATAATCAGCTTGTCCGATATTCTCGCGGGAGACTCCGTTTCAATTCCTTCGAATGGTTAGCGGTACTCGCTCGCAATTTCCCTTTTTTCTAACAAGAACCGCTGCTTCGTAATCCACGCGCGATTGAACGATGATTCCGAGAGCAATAACGTCGACGTGCTGCGTGAGCGACGATAACGACGACAGCAGCAACGACGACGGCAGACGGCGACGGCGGCAGCGGCGGCGGCGGTGGTGGCGGCGACGGCGACGGCGGCGGTGGTGGTGGTGGTGGAGACGGCAATGGCGACGACGAACGACGACGGACGACGTCGGAGGGACCGGTTGATGGAACGGGGCAAATATATGCGTCTGACGGAAGCCTCGATGCGATTTTGTAAGAGGGTGAAAAGGTAAGGCGAGCAATGCTGGTTAGGCGACGGGATTGCGACTGCTTGCTGCTTGCTTGGCTAGCCGCTAGCGGGGGCCTGGCGCGATACCGACTGTCCGACACCAGCGCCCCCTTTATCCCCCCTTTTACCATTCATATTCCCCTTTCTCCCCACCGCCTTCGTCCTACCCTCTGGACTCCCCGCCCTCTTTGCCTTCCTTACTCTTCGCCCTAGCTATACACTCACACCAACTTATATATCACCTATCTCCTTCTTTCTTAACCGAACCTCGCTCCGTTGCATTCGTTCGTTCCTGTTCCCTTCCGCCTATGCGTCTATCTCACTTAGTCACACCTACGATCGGCCGATTCGCTCGACGGTGTAGACCTCTCCTCGTCCAATGTTCCGTATCGTTCGTATCTCCGTTCGATGCGCGTACCTCTCTCGAGTTTCTCTCTTTCTACCACCTATCGCGCAACTATGCATCCTCTCACTAATTCGAAACCCTGTCTGTCTCTTTCTTTTGCCTGCTCCCCTTTCGCTTCGGCAGTTTAGCCTCTGTCTCTGTTCTATTCCCCTGTTCTATCTTGCTCGATCGTACATAGTATGTATATAGGAGCTATCGTGACGCACACCGTCACACCGACAGACATTCTTTCTCTCTTCGATTATCGCGTATCTACCCTTCTCTTGCTTTTCCCGACTACGAGGAGCCAGGATCCCCTCCCCCGCATAATATCAGCCGTCCACCTTACCCCTCGCTGCACCCATGCGACCATATACCATGCCACGTCGTCGTCACCGCCACCACCGCCGACGATGAGGCACCAAACGCCCCTCTCCGTGGCTCAATAAGCGTCCTTGACGCGCATGCGCCGGTCTAGCCCCACCACCACCCACCCAACCCCCCTCCTCCTCCCCCAGCCGTCACACATACATATGCAGAGGAAACCGTTCTACGGTAGCTGTCTCCTTCTATCTTTCACCGTCTAGCGACCCAGCCTCTCTGCTTACCCTGCTGGAGAACCGGCACAGGTTAGGCTTGGTCGCGCATCGCCCACTGACTATCACGCTCGCGGGTGGAAGAGGTTTAGTCAATCTCTCTTTCTCGCTTTTTCTTTTCCCCCTATCTCAGTCCCGTCCCTAGGAAACAGAACTTCCAGCGCGTGTATACCATACACTGGCGTAATCTTGTTTCTCCATGCGTTCACGCGCTACAGAAAAGACGCGAAGAGAGAAAGAGAAAGGAAAAGAGGAAGGGAACCGAGGAAAATTCTTTATACTCGATGCCGGCGCGGTGCTTGTACGCGCCGTGACGTGCAACGACTGATACGGAGATAGAGCAGGACTGCGATAGGCATAGTATTCGCGCGAGTACAATAAGCATGTCCGATAGAAGAGTCGTAAATGAAGCAAGGTCGTAGACGGAAAGGTATTCTAATTGCTGGGTCAAGTAGTTTCAGTGCATATGGGACCAAGACCTTATATGTACGTACTTACTACTACAAACTGTCTGGTGGCCCGATTTTAGTTAGTCGCATTGATCGGTTTTCATGGAAATTTCGGCTCCCAAACTCCCACTGATTTAGACATTTCAAAGTTGTTCCGACTTTCGTCCTGATAGCCGAAGCAATTTTAAATATCGATAAATATGACACGTATTTCTGAAATGTGTAATATCACACCGAGTTTCGAATATTTTCTACTATTATAAATTGTTCAATTTGGCTTTTCGTAAAATTTTTAACCTAGAATTCCTCTGCATATGTACATTCACACAGTTTAAATGTGGAATAGATACACAAATCGTTCAGGTATACGGAGTTACGTAACAGAGTTAGAACGTTCCATCGCGTGAAACAGCTTACTCCTAAATTCGCAAAAGAGAAAAATAAGACTGCTCTTTAATTGCGTGCGTGACGAGTCTCTAAAAATACGCCGGAACGTGTTCGGAAGCCCGGTGTAAATTCTATTTAATTTATTCGAAAACCAGTCTGGGATTGCTTCGTTCGCAGATCTATCTGCCTCGCAGCTTCTTCGGAGATCACTTTCACGTGTCATGCTTGATTGCCCGCGGATACTACACGGGCACGCTAATCGGGGGTATAGTACGCGAACTTTCGAGGCGAATAAACTTATGGTGTGCACTGTATACCTGCTTAATCTCGTTCTCTGGCGTATTCCGGGCGGAGGAAAGGGGGCGAAGTGACAGTGTGCGAGGGAGGCAACGAATGAGATCCGTAGAAAATTCTTTATACCGACGCTGATGGCCTCTGCGCGCTACGGTTCGCAGCGGGAAAAGATCCCGGTGCCTGATACCGAAGGACCGTGCATATCGTTTGCACGAATATCTTTGCCGTACATTGTACGTAACATTGTACGTATACAAACTTATCGCGGCCCATTGTTACGATTCGTTCTTTTGCTACACTTTCATTTTGTATTTTGATTTACTGGCCTCGATACGTAGAAAGAAAACCAACGACCTCGCCCGTAAGAATTTTATTCTACAACCGTCACCGGACCTACTCTTTATTCTACGGCCGTTTTTAACGGCAAATCCTGTCAATTTCAATCGCAACGAGAACGCAATTATATAACGCAATTACTGTGCCTATAGTAATTATACCTACTTTTAAAGCCCAATGAATATTAAAAAAGAGATATTAAATATTTTTCATTAAAATCAGTTAATATAGCTCTTTTTTAATATTCATTATGCTTTAAAAATAAGTTTAATTAATATAGGTGCAAGGTAATTGGTACCTTCGGCTTTAATTGGTAAATACATATCTTAACATACGATTAACAGATTGAGCTGTATGAAACTTTTTACTGTGTCACGTTGTACACGTTCACCTCTGTTTCATATTCATGAAATCAACAATATGGTCATGTTGAGACTATTGCACAATGTGTTCCAAATATTACATGTAGGGAGAGATAGGTAATTTTTGCAAAACGCTCGTAGGATTATCGTAACAAGCTTGAAAGCGTTTCGATTAACTTCAGCCAACATTGTGGCCGACACTGGTTTCAAACTCTTTCTTCAGAGATTCTCGATACCAATGCCGGAAGCGGAAGTACACCATTCTCGCCTCGCTGACTCTGATAAGCGGAGGAACTGTTACCTACACATAAATGTACTTTCCGTTTCCAAAATCCTTGCTACGTGTTGCACTGCTATTGGCATATTTTATTGGCATATTTCATTTAGTACATATCTTTTAGTCTGCTGTTAACACATTATTTATAAAGTTTTATATTCTTGTGCTTGTTACCATATTTTTGTTAAGGTAATTTCCATTTATATTAGTTTATCTAACACTTTTGAAAAGTAGATTATAAAAGCACATATTTCCATGAGCGTACGTAGTGTAACGATAAGTAGTACCGTAAAATTTCACTTCAGCATAAGTAGCAGCATTACTTGTGGTATGACCCAATAAAACGATACTACATTTAATCCTTCGAATTCGACGATAGGAAAGCTATCGAGCAATTCCATAGCGTGGAAAAATGAATCGACCGTTCGAGCAGCATATATCGTGGCAAGTCAGTTAGGTATGTACACGTATATAAATGTAAGGAAGAAAGGATAGAAGAATCGGGGGTGAGTTTGGAACGCGAGACACCGGTGGCGGTAGGGGTGGAAGCATCCGCTGAGGTGTGATACGGAACGTCGAGGGGGTACGAGGTGATATTTCTCATGAAACTGAACCGAATAAATTTTTAACAAAAACTGCTGACTCACTGCATTACGTTTTCTCCATTCCTTTTTTCTTTACAGCCAGACTGCTGCCATCTTTTCATCCTAGTGTCCGCCGCTTCCTTTCCCTTCAAGTGCCGGAAATATGAGAGGGTCCTACTGAAGTACCGTCGTGCGGAGAAATTTATTTGCATGCTCGATTGTACATAACGTTCCTGATATATTGAACCGACACGGCAGTAAAACGCTAAGGACAACGACCCATTAACGTCTTCAAAATTTCTTTTTACAATTTCATTTCGATACCGGTAGTTTGTTCTTCTTTGCGAATATTTTTTGGTTAACATTCCCGTGTTATTCGAACGTAAATGAGTTCGCGAAGAGTATTAAAGAAGGCTGTTCCTCGACCACAACCATTTCCTCCGGAGTAGCGGTATCAACGTGGTCGTAGGCCTCATAGGGGATGTAACACGGAAACGCGGTTAAATATATGTATAAGTCAACACACAGACTAAATTCTCAGTTTTTGCGTCTTGGTTGGTCTTCGAATTTTTCATTCGATCGTTTCGATTCAAGTGCTACATTGCCGAAGAAAATTTTTCGGACAATTTCTTCAAATAAAAAACAGAAGTTTGCTAATGACAAGCTTTCGGGAATGTACGGTTTTCAGGCTACACGGTAAACTGTCTGGCGGCTATGTTTCCGGTGAAACAAACGTTATTACGTAACCAGCCATCGGTTTTCGAGAAGAGTTTTCCCCCGGAACCATTGTGTTTCATACAAAGGTAAGGCTATTGAGCGCGTCCTTCGCACAAAAGTGAAAAAACCGGGAAAGAGACGAGACACGGAGAGGGAGGGGCGGGGGAGGGTTGGAAAAATTTTCAACGGTGTAAAGTAGGAATAGGAAAAGAGCGATTCGATCTTCACCCTCGGAACCATTTCATTCCAGGACTGTGGCGGGGAATCTTCCGAATCGGGAAACAAGCGAAACGCTGCGCCGCACCGGCCGAATGAAGAGAACGAAAAAGAGGGACAGGATTTAGAAGAGAGACAAAGAGGAAAGGAGAGGATAAAAATCCCCTCGAGGTTCGACTCAGCATCCCACGATATCTACATCTATTTTTGGCCACGGTCAGCTGTAGTTGCACGGCATTAGCATAATGAAGACAGTTCGTCTCTTCTCGTACTCTTTGGCAACGCGTGTCCATCTCTATCGCCTACTATGTACCATACACGCGCTCACACACGCAAACTTTCTCTTTCTCTCTCTCTCTCTCTCTCTTTATCGCTAGTCATCTATCTATCCATTCCCTCTTTGCCCGCTATACGTTGAACTGCATATCGTTAGAACGTTGCTAAAAACTTTGCTAAAAAAAATTCAGTAAACTTTCAGGAAACACGCGAGTATGAAGGTGAACAACGCTAAACATAGAGATACAAGAAGTTAAAAAATGATTGAATTATTATTTTCTTCGTAGGAAGTTACAATAGATCGACGGCAAGCAAAATGGCGTTCAATATCAATAACCGACCACTCTCTTCTATTTCTGAGCCAACATCGAAGTTAATAGGTTTTTGAAGTAAAACACGGAGAAGTAGCCTAATAACATGCGATTCTAATCACGTGTTAAGCTCGCGTCTGTGAAGTAGAATTCGGCGGATCGAGGCGAGCGCTGGCAGAGAACACGAAGAGCAAGAGGTCGAGTAGTTTGGAGAAAGGGAAGAGCGGAGGTAGCAGAAAGAGAAGAACAGAGATGACAAAGCAAGAAGCGTGCCGGTGCAAAAGAGTGAAGGGCGCGGGGTAGGTGGAGGGGGAGAAAACCTGCTCCAAGACGGCGTCGTACTAACAATACAATAAGATAACAAGCCACGGGGAGGGCCCAGCCGTGCTAACCTGACTTTCGTGGATAACTCAGCGTGCTGCTTGAGACCGTAAATACGCTCCACACACGATATTTTGTCCTCTACCCTCCCCCGTTCCCTCCCCCGCAACCAGCCTAATCTTCACGAGAGAATACGACGGACTCATAATCCTCTCGCGGTGATAAAATTGCCCGTTATTCTGCGCGCGAGATCGCGCCATCGGCGTCTCTTGGGAGAAACATTCGTCGTACAAACAGTAATACCGAATTAAACCGAAGCAGAGTCGTTCCTCAACGTCGATAACTTATGCATTATACGAATTTCTAGTTGTTGACGATCCTGTGCGCCTCAAATGTACAGAATTTTACTGTAGCACGTATCGGAAAAATATATTTTATCGACATTTTATGAATAAGGATATTTGGTATGAGTTTTACTGTATTAAAACTCATCAAGCACTTCATCCAAATAATACTTTCCCACCTTGACAAGTATTACATAGTTTCCTTTATTTTTGCAACGGTAGTAATTGTTTTTCTATAAAATTTATTTGTTTCCTCGCGTTTTTAATTATTGATCAATTTGGTGCTTCCGACAACGCAATTTAACCTATTGCTGCGAGCTGTTCGTCGTTTAAAATTCACCTTGCCTTTCGTATATTCTCTTTAAATGATATTAATGATTTTCAATAAAACCCGAAGTTGCCCAGTGTTTAAGCCATAACTAATTAATCCTTATTGATTGTATAACGTTCTATTTTGCAACATTTTGTAACCAACATAGACCCAGCTAAGCTGCTCTTCTCGCAAAAAGTTTAAAAATATATTTCCTCGGTAATCACTAATATCCCTTATTTTTCAGGTAATATATTTCCTACAATGTATGTGTTTAATCTTATTGTGAGAAGTGAATGCTCCTGTAAAAAGGATTGAGATACTTTTCGTTCCTTATATTGATAATGTTTCTTCTTAAATATTGAAGTTTCTTTACATATTCTCTCCTCATATTTATTTATCAACACCATCGTTAAAGAGCTCCTTCTTTTGTAGTCGACACCACATTTTTCCTTCTGCAGTGTGGACTGCGTAAAAAATTCTTAGGGAAGGAATTAACCAGTGCTTTATTATGTTCTCGCGGAAAGCTAGTACGTACATACATATTTTATTAACTTTCCCGAGTAGATTAATTTCAATCATTATTAAATATTAATTATTATTAAACGATGCGGTGTCGTTTGTCTTCATCAGCGTTCTCGCGTTCTTCCGTCTTCGTATTTTATGATAGAAATTTTTTTGTAAATGTTTATTAATCTCGAGTTTTATCATGAAATTATGAAACTGTTTACGTTTTGAATAGCATAATGATATTTTTACTAATTACACGACACTCTTATTAATGTATGGTTTTCTTTCGATAGTCACCGAAAAATGTTGTACTTCCTTGAAAGGGGTGTTTCCTAAGGTCGTTTGAAATAACTTTTTCCTTTGCGAAAATGTGCTACAACTTAACTCCATATTATAACAGCCACACTCGTGGTGGAGTATATGCAATAGCTAACTGGTTAAACAAAATTTGTTGATTGCGTTGTACAACAGTCTAGTGTACTCAAGCTCCACCGAAGACCGTATTCTCCATCAAAGTAATCGAAAAGAATTCGTCACTCGGAGCAAAATACTGGGATAATAACCATCAAAAGTTTCTTTTGGCGTCGATCGATTTCGCATTCCTATATAAATGGTGGATAAAACCCAGGCCGTTTCTAAGAAGAAGGCTCGTAATCATGCGGGGGTGGAGGGTTGACGCTAGTTTAGCGTCACGATTAGTCAGCCCCTGCTAGACACCCTGGTGTCTTTTCTCCTACATTGCATATATACCTACTATACTAGCTCGAGTCGCTCTTTCTTTCGTGAGTCACTGACGGAAATTACGATCGATCGAACAAGAACGGAACAAACGAAGTAAAGTTGCGTCCCGCCCGTTCCAGCGGGAATCCTCCTCGTGTCTGTCTTATCGTAAACGCGTTTAGGACCCCGATGACACTGGATGACGGAACGTCTTTGTCGAAATTTATTCTCGCCACGTGTCCTCCCGTCGCTGATCTTGTTAGCACCAACGAGGATAGTGTCGATAGTCTTTTGTATACGTGAACCGAGGCAAAACTTCAACGAAATCACACTCGAGTCCTGTTACCTTTACAGAAATTCCAAATAATCCGAAATTAAACGGTACTATTTTCAGATAGCACCGCATTAAATGCAACGATGCGATCGAAGATCTTTTCGTCCTTTATCCTTCACCACCACCCCCCTCCACTTCCCTACCTTCTCTCCGTTTGAGAAAGCGTTTCATCGATCACTACATACCGTGATATCATATTCCTTTCACGCGTCCCCGCGAAGACTGATATCGCTTAGATTTGACGAATACATACCGCGTGAAAGAGAGTGTCTTCGCCCCGAAGCTGACCCGAACGAAGAAACAACAGGCTCTTGATCTCTCATGAATTTTCGTCAATAATCTAGCCGAAATCTTCAACATGTTTTATCCAACAAACATCCAGAATGAACGTTGTCCTATGGAAAAGTCCTCCGAAGAAAGGATGATTGGTATTCTCGAAGAATTTTGAGTCTTTCGTGTGACTGGCGTCCTCCCCGTTTAAATCTTTTTCTTCCTGAAATGATGATAAAGCGAAGGGGCGGTTACTGAATATTCACACGAAAGTCCGTGGCATCGATCGAAACAACCTCCCCCTTGGCTTTTTCTCCTCCCGTGAGGGAAGGGGACATTCGGATAGGCGGGGGGGGGGGGGGGAGTGAATCACGGGAATTAATTATACTCGGGACAAATTATAATCGATAATATCATTTTGTTTTTGATTTTGCTGAAATTCAGTTTTCTACGTGTAGGTCATCGAATAACTATTTAATCGACTCTCCCGTGCGTTAAATCAAAAGACTAAGATAATGAAATCAGATACAGTACTCGGCACCCTAAAAAATAAAATTTATTTCTCGAAAATTCTGTCGTGGATATCCTGTTTCATTGCCAAACTAAACATCACGTTCTCTCTTCGATTCGAACGACCCTCGTCCTCCTCCTCTTCTTCTTCTTCTTCTTCTTCTTCTCACGCTCCGTCTTCTTCTGCTAGTTCTCATTCGATGACAGGAGTAATTACATTTTCATGTTGTTCCGACACGAGGCCGTACGTGACTGCAGCGAGATCAATTTGTCCCGAAGCCCGGCGTGTTCACAATGGTAAATGTTATTTACTTGGAATAACGTCTCGAGAATGAAGAGGAAAAAGTTTAGGAGAAAGTAATGAAAACACAGTTGGTACGGTGCAACGTCTGCAACCCCTATTCTGTTCACCTGACTACAAATAACACGTACAAATATTTATATGTGTACGGAGCATAATGAAATTTTCACGGAACTCTTGATTTGTCCTGACAATGACATTTTTGTGATTTGGTCCTGTCGAAATCAGTTGAATCACAGTCCTTCCCCCGAAGCATGGAGGAAAACCGATATTGTTTCTGAAAAATATAAATAAACAGCGATCAATGTGTGTATTGTATTAACAATTCAGGTACTATAACGTAATGGAATGCAAGAACTATTTCGACTTGATCCTGTAGATCTTGACGAGAAAATGCCAAAAATCCAAGTTTTAATGTACAGTCGAGTCGGAAAGTAAGTTAACGACTGGTGTATGCAGGCAAATGAATATGACATGTCTTTAATCTTTAATAATGATAATACATGTTTTACTAACATATTTGTTTATTTCCTTACACCTCCTAAATAAAAACAATACAATAACTTGATTTTATTCATCATATTCATTGCCTACATATCACCAAATGTTAGCTTACTTTCCGACTCGACTGTACTTTTAAGGAATTTACTGGTTAGTTCACTGATTAAATTTCTGGGTTGCCAAGGTGAAATTCAACCATTTTTTGATTAGTTATGATCGAAGAATATGTGATTAAATATCACTAAAAAATACATCTACCAGTGACCATTAAACGCGAGGCTCGCAGTGACTTATATCGGGATAGATAGATAGAGAATGAGTCGGACAGCGAATAGCGTTTTGTTAAGCTTGTTAATTTTGTTTGCTACTATTTGTTAATTTTACGTACGGTTCATTTATTATTAATTTCGCTTTAAATTTGTTAGTTTTTAAAAATACATTCTTTCTTTTCAATAAAAATGGTTAATTTCTTGTTGAATTTATTAATTATACTGGTAAATTTCATTTTCTGTGAATAAATACCTATATATAGAGAAGTGCCGAATATTTGGCCATTCGTCGGCACTGTGCTTCGTACTATTTCATATCAGTTCTCTCTCCACACGATCGCACAGCACACACGCACGAAGGCGTGAGCGTAGTCAAACCAATTTTCAATTCCCAACTTTTGTTATTAGTGTCTGTCATCGTTACGCGAAAGATGCATTCGTTCCCAGTATTACTGGCGTCCGTATGCAGAAACTGATGGCCGCAACGTTCTGGCCGCAAAAAGATTTTTCCTAAACGACGACTAGATACCGGGAAATCAATGCAGAATAACATTACACACGTGCACACGGCTGGCGCGTATCCAGATGCGTTTACCGATGAGACATTTTTCTGCATAAAAGAACAGCTGTATACAAGTGCACAATAAACATGGAAAAACTATCAGCCGGTATATTTTATATCGCGTGCTGTTGCATTAGATTGGAAACATTAGTTTGAATGCCCCGCGATCCGATTATTTATTGTTTCCTTCCCCTATTGAATAACATCGGATATACATTGCTGAATTTTATTAACTTTATTAAGCTGTAAACGTTATTTATATGCTTTTGTTTTATTAGAAAATGGAGAAAGTACAAATAAATGTTAATAGATACTACTGAAATTTATATACTGGTTCGGGGTTGGGGGGCGTTACCGTGGAGCAACGAAAGAGAGGTTGGTGGGAGAAGCAGGCGTTTGAGGGGCCCCTACCGTGCCCATCACTGCAATACCGTATTGTTTTAAGTAACGTAACGTATTGTTTTGTTGTCAAGTAAAGGAAAGTTCGGAGCAAAGGGATGAATAGATTTCGTCCGAGCCAAAAAAGAGAAACCAGGAATCGCTGGATCGTGAGATTCTGAAGATGACCCCTTGCGCATCTGTCCACCAGTATGTATTCAAAGACGAACCATGACCAGTCTCAAGTTTGATACTTTCGATCTGGTTCGGCAGAAACCAACAGAACTAGCAACCCCCGAAATGGTCGCGCACCTTTATTCATGCGCATAATTTCTTGCAGACAGGTTGCTGCAGGGACTGCACAGAATTTAATATAAATCGAAAGAAAGATTGCCAGTCTACGTTTCCCTGTTCCTCAGGATAAGACCGGTTTTGGCGTTACTCCAGCCCCATGGATCCATCTTATCTTTTTCTTAACCGGATGTTGTACTAAGCTGCCTTTCCACGATATATATATACTGGCGAACCACACCGTCGATCTTGTGCTGCTAATGAAATGGATCGATGAGTTAACGATGACACGGGAACGATACCTGCTTGACCGTAGTTGCGAGTAAATCCAGCTCGAGATAAACGTGTTTATTAGCGTTGAACACTCTTATTTTGCACATTTGCCGCAGTTGGTTAACCTTCCCTTGTTCTCCTGGAAATTAGAGTGGGGGATCAAGTCTTGATCCGGCGATTATGATGTCCAGCACTGCTCTACTGTATTTCTGCTAAGGATTCTAGACTTTTTGTCCCGTTACTTGTTAAAAACAAGCACGCCAGTACCCTCCAATTCTTTTACAACAATCTCGACATTTTATAAAAATAAGCATTTCACTGGCATTTTTAATGAACTGCTCAAAATGTAGACACACCAGTGTCTACGTACAACAGAATGTTGGCCACAGACACAGGAGCAAACTGTTCTACCTGACCTATAAGATCTACTAGACCTTTGCCAGGCTAGGCGCCAGAAAGGTTACACAATTAGGAAATAGCCAACGTCCAGAACTCTAGATACGCTTTTAGTAGCCACCTACGCCACCTTTCGCATTGTGCTTCCTTTCCTGTACCTTCGTCCGCACTGTAATCTTTTTCCGCGACGAATGCATTATGTAAGTCGAATTTTAGATACAATTTTTATCCCGCAGAGTGCTCGTATTTACGGAAAAAAAGGTAACGGAAATTCCTTTGTTCTGTCAGAATAGCATATATTTCGAAGAATATTACTTCAAATAATGAATTGAAATTTTGTTCGTTTTTGAGGACTATGGGGCAATATACATTCGATAAACATCGATACGAGCAAGTTGCTTTTTTATCAAATCAACAGATAATTAATCTCAGTGTCTGAAAAATACGTAACACATTGTAGGATTACTCATTAAATATAGACACAGACAAAAAATAGTGCAATTTCGACTAAACTGACTACAGGCTAAATTAAATGCAATGAATGCGTAGGATCCCCTACCGAAAACGAAACACTAGACCATCCTGTAAAATATCGTTCCTATCTTGGTTTATGTAAACATTATATCATGTTTCGACCACGCAGCTCCAACCATGAGAAAAATATGTCTCCCGTTACGGTCTGATTGCGCGTCCAAACTGTGAGTTGCGTTCTTTAAACGCTTACAGCTAAATTAATTTTACTTTATTCCAATTTACTTATTTGTAATTTTTTGGAAATTCAAAAATAGAAAACCCCCTTCGTTTAATCAAATAACGCCAAAATCGCAATCGTATGAAACGTGAAATTTTTGTTCAAGATCAGCTTCCAGTCTAGATCCTTTAAAAAAATTGAATTTTCTTACATTTTTCACTTCTTTGACGTTTGAAGAGTATATAAGTATCAAAACTTTGCAAAACTTTGAACGCGTTCTTGCGAAATGAACCACCAATATCTCGAGTTTCTTTAAATTTACGGATTTTTAAGGAATTGCGAAGAAAGTTGAAGCGAAAATTATGTCTATCTTGTCTAAAGTATTAGAAAAAGGATACAAATTGTTTTGCATGTTGTCGTAGTATGTACATATATTTCTTATAGAATAAGCAATAGTATGTTCCAAAGTATGTGCACAAAAATTTGTCCGAAAACCACAGATTATCGCTATGTTATTTATTTTGTTAGGAGAAAATCCTGAAAATTACCATTTCTTTAGCTGCCAGAGCAGAACTAGCCTTTCAACACGTATCATAAATAGGTGACAGGTTTTTACGTATTTTTCGGATACGGAATTGTTAAGCGCTGAACCTTAGAGAATGATTAATGAAACCAGAGGACCGTGATATCCTTCCTGTGCTGTTTTCCGTTCGAGGCTGTTTCTACCGACAGCCAGGAGTCACTTTCGAAATTCCAGAGCTTCGGCGAGTGATGACGCTGGTATTTACGCAGACGTTTCGACAATCGTACATCGCATCGCTCGGAGCGATTATTCGCTGGTCGGCAGACACAGCGAGGTTCGCATAATCGCGAGGTTATGCACGTTAAGAAGGATGTGCGAGTTAACTTAGCTCGTTGCATTAACGGAGATGAACTCATTCCGCCTATTTCTCTTCGTCTCTGTCTCCCTTGGCCAGTACCCCCTCGTCCTTTCTCTTGTTCTCTTCTTTGTCAATCTCTAACGCGTGTCCAAGCGGCCAAATCAACTCGTGCATACCAGGCGAAACTTGCTCTCTGGTTCTCCGTCTTATTCTAACTATCTCCGTTTTTCGTTATCCTGCTGCCTTATTCTCTTCCGAGCAGCCTACGTTTCTTTGGGAGCATTCTTTGCTTTCGCGTTTCACCCACTCATAAACCTCGTTCGTTCTCGCCACTCTATGACGGAACTAACGAACCTTGAAAATCAAGTCTTGCGAGATGTTTGCCAAACTTTTCTGTCGCTTACCCGATACCCCGCGCCGTGGCCGAGGTGAAGAGAAAAGTACACCGACTCATCGGTAAGTTGCACGAATTGACAAGTTTTTTTTTTGTTTTTTAATTTATCGCATAGTTAAATAACATCATATATAAGAATATGAATATTTTAATGTTACATCAACATGAAGAATGTTGCAAAAATATAAAGAAATCCGTAAGGAAGCAAAAGGATGCAACGTCTCCAATTTTGCGCCCCGTTGCACATAATTATCATCCGATTAGTATTTTGCATTTGTTGAAAACCTAAGTCGTAACGGTTTCGCGTCGTTTCAGGGACGATTGGCTCAACCAAACAGACCCGTTTGTTGAACCGAAAATTTCGCAGCCAATTTACCCAGTTGTCGACGAAATCTCATTTCGCATCTAACCTTCGACGATGGCTAGAGGGGACACGCTCGTACACGCGTGCGGTATCGATCGTCCGAGCGATGCAATTCGCGGTGAGAATAAATTTTCCTCGATATTGTCCGTAGAAACATAAAAGTCTTTCTTAAACGTACTGCGCTAGCCAAATCGACTGTACAATATCCATGTTCTCGTTATTGCTTATGCGTCCCGCTGCTCGTATGGCCACGAAAAGAGAATGGTACTGGCGAACTGACTGCCGATACAAATTTTCCGACTCGAGACAGGGCTAAGAGGGATAAAAGTAACGCACGACGCTTTAAATCAGGCTAAACGAACTTTTCATGTGGTTGAGCTTTCGTCTTCGTCTTAGCGAGCCACCGAACATTGCCAGAAAATAGAAAACTAAGAGAAGAGGCAGCGAAGGAGGATCAATAGGAAAGGCGAAAAAATTTCATTCCATGTACCATAGACAGAAACTGAAGAAAGGGATTGAAATGTGTGCATGTAGACCGAGAAACTGGCCAGTAATACATGTAATGGTTTCACGAGGAGCAATGGTAAGTCGTTGCTTTCGTGACTAGGGGACTTAGAGTTCGTGACTCATTCGTGACTGGGATTGGGATCTGACCTCGTCGGTGCACGAGTTAACCATTACATTAAACTTCGAACGGTAGCTGAAAAAGGGCCAAGAAAGCGGGTAAAGTCGCGTCCACCAGTTACTAGTCCGAAATTATCGCGGGAAATTTGGCCGATTATCGGGATAATAGAGAAAATTACTTTTCCGTCGTCTTTCGACGAGTGCCGAGCAGACTAGTCGCGGAGGGATGTGAAAGAGTATAGCCGGACAAGGAGGTAAAACGTAATCAAATTGAATTTGCAATAGGCCATTCGATAGCTTATCCAAAGAAAATACTTTGTGCTAATTTTCAACCCTATATGTCGACATGGGGATAGTATTCGAGTGACCAAGAAAATTAGGTTTTTCCGTCATTTCTTTTATCCCCTTCAATTGAAAATTCGGGGAAAAATCAAGCATATTTTAGCTATTAACGTACACATCTATGAATTTTTCAAAATTGTTTGTTTCGAAACCGAATTTTAAAAAATAATAGAAATTTTAAAATGCCGATTTCTTGTTGAAATTATGATATACTAAGTTTATATTTTTACAGTAACTTTCGGTCTGATATAACGCATTTCGGGCACTTGTAAAACGCGGCGAGGTTAAGATTGTTAAATTCCTAATTAATTGACAATTGTGAAAGTCCGAGAGGATTTCTAATATTCATGTGTATTTAATTGACGCGCTTAATGAAAAAAATTGCTTCATGTTTCTTAATAGAATACGAAGTAAGTACATATGTCGGATTAGCTGAGCGCGCTATAAATCGTATAATGGCAGAAAGTTCGACGTTTAGTTTGGCCTCCGCTGCTCACCTTGCGTAAGACATTTCTCATGAGACGTGTAACGTCAGCGTAATTATAACGATGTGTGGTTAAAACAGTATCTTAAATTAAAATAGTAGTCATTAACAGAAATATTGTGCAATGTATGTTTTAGTTTCATGTACGTAAGAGATACTTCGTTCTTCCTTATTTTCCAATTGTTTGAACGAAACACTGGCAAAATTTATTTGATCTGTTTGACAAGATGTGGGGGGTCTCATCCCCGAGGGATGTGTTATAGCTAAATTCAATGTATCCGTTAATCCGTTTCGGTTAGTGCAAAGATAGGGGATACAGGATCCTCGTAGACTGGCGGGGGGTTGCAGCTAGCTTTCCCGTCGATACTGACCGCTGGGGGTAATTATCGTGTCTCGTGGAAAGCTCTCACGCTCACGTTGAAACCCTTCCGGCTTGCAAACGCCGATCGCCGACCGCCCTTAAGGTATCCCCTGCATCGGCGAGAGTCTCCGACAACAACCGGTAATTTTTCTGCAACGATCTGTACAGCTCCTCTCATTTCCCTCCCTACTTGGACGGTCCAGGGGTGCTTCGTTCGAGGACAAGCAGAACAAACAGGGCCCTTCCATCGGACTATTTCGAAGCGAACCATGGAATGGGGTCAACTGTGAAAGTAGGATCACTCGTCGGGGCATACTTCGCCAGTGCAGAGAAATCGATTTTTGTAAGAAGCATCCTCTTGGTATTTGCACGCTTAACGTACACTACGGATGGTGTAACTGCGCCCAGGGCAAAGTCATAAGACGATCCGTTTCTACGCTATATAAGAAGACCGTGTAATGACATAGATCAGTTATTGTAATAAGTAGTGACTGGAAGAAATTCATAATTTCTAAGCTAGCTGTTGCTAAACATGCTGTTCCATATAAACCTTGCCTTCCTCATTCTGTCATACAATGTTATGCAATACGATCAGAATTAATTTACTGTAAAGTTTGCATCACATCATTGCATGTATATAATGCATTTATATGTATTTATATTTATAAATATAGTCAACTTATTGTTAGTTATACGTTGTGCATACGGCTGTGATAGGACTTATAACTGACATAAAACTTATATCAGATGAGATTTATAACTGTATTTCTAATATTGTAAAACCGGTGGCATTTGCGCAAAGTTGCAAACATCTCATGCTACTGACAATAATTAAATAACATTATTAACAGTTCACGGAAAATCATGTAATATTACACAATGAAATTAATTGTGAGACAAACAAGAATGAACGCTCGATTATCGATTGACAAAGGCGATCTCTATTTAATATTACAGAACGTCTTAAAAGATCATTATGTAAAAAATAAAAAAAAATAAAAGTTATTGTATAATAGTTGATTAATTTTAACAAAAATGATCAAATACTAATGATGACTATATGTAGGGTGTAAAGTAAAACAGCGTCTAATTAGAGCAAGGAAGCTGACAACGATGTTTAAAATTCATGTGCCTATTGACCTTAGAATAGGTTCAGAGAACAGTGCCTACGTAGAACAGTGATTGCTTGTGTCAAGAGCCGTCACGAAGGGAATGCATAATAGCAACACACGCATCGGCTCAGGGCGCATGGCTGAGCATAATCAAACTTAATCATGCGCATGCCTCCTTAATGATTTCAATAGGTTGTATTAAAATTTATTTCCAGTTATTCAGAGGTACAATTATTGTTTTCGTTAAACTATTCGCACGCCTTGGCCAAACTTCTTGGGCAACTTTTGTCATACCCTCTTAAAAAGATTTCACAATATGTCAAAATGAATATGTTTAGTACGGTATTTGTATTTGCAAGTGATAAATCGTAAAAATTTCTCTTACATTAGACCTAAAAATACATATGTACACAGTATCTATCGTGTAAAACGTAATATAGACGGCTATTTAAGAAGGCTTTGTAAAATAATAATCATATACCCAACATTCGTTGGCATGGTTAACAGTACTAATAATGCAAAACTTTAGAATCGAATACAGTAATCACTAGACTGCGGATGTTTATGCAATTTTTAATTTTTATAGGCATATTTTAAGAAAACAGAATCAAATAAAATTACATTTTTAACGGGAACAGCCTTTGTAGATCCAAAATAAATAAAAATCGTACGATATTCTATTTCTATTTTCATTAGCCATAATAAATGCGTAAAGATTCGAAGTCTAGTAATCACACTAACCGAACTTACAAAGTTTCTTATTCAATTACCTACAATACTTTAATATTAATAATAATATTTATATTAACTTATTAACTTATTAACTTTTTTATATTAACTTATTTGGCACACTCAGACTTTGGTTTCTCTTCTGATTTAATCTTTTCGATGATTTTTCGTTGCTGCTCTATCTTCGTTGATTTCATTCGTAAGTCCTAAAAAAACATATATTATAATTTATTACATTGCACGTAGATTCAGTAATGTTTCGATATGTGTAAAAGAAACGTGCCCGAAATTTGTGAAGAATTTATCCTACTACCGCGCAGTATACTTCTTAAAAAGCCCAAAAGAGCTCAACGACAAAACTTTTTTGGTTTTAATTACTATTTTATGAAACTTCTACAAACATATTTATGACATTAAATGACTGATTAACCTGTAGACGATCGGACTAGTCACTATAGTGACCAGAGACAAACTTGAGAATTTTTCATAACATGTTGGTTGTATATACAGTGTCCCAAAAATGCTGTACTTCCTCAGGTGATTTGAAGTAACTTTTTTCCTTTGTAAAAATGTTCTCCGCGGCTTTGTTTTCGCGTTATTAACCAAAACACCGACCAATCAGAACGTGGCTACAGCACACGGATTCCGGCTCGGTCAATGCCAGCACTACGCTCAACTGTAACCGCGCTCTGATTGATCCATATTTTTTGTTAATAACTCGAAAACAAATCCACAAAGAACATTTTTACAAAGGAAAAAATTACTTCAAATCACGTCAGGAATCACCCCTTTCAAAGTGGTAACACATTTTTTAGACATACTGTATATAAATTTTTCACAAAAGAAATTTAAGTTTTCATTGGAAAAATACCGGCCCTCTAACGGCTGAAATGATCTCAAACATTACATAATTTGGAGCATATTTACTTGTTCAATGAATTAAATCAATGCTATCTTGATTCTTCATTATCTAAATAATCAGTAAAGATGTAACTTAGCACTGTAGTTAAGTAACTGTTCTATTATTCGAACACTCATGTTCCACTGAGTAGTAGGGATAATCGAGGTCCTACTGCATCGTAAATTAAACAAATAAATATAATCAATATTATATCGTGTGTGGTATTATTTCAATGAAAAAAGTGTGACATTCGTTCACTCGCTATCCTTTTCCAGGTTTGTCGCTAGCGGCAAAGATCGACGAATGGTGTCTGCACACGATATAAGTCACATTTCGGTGCAGAAGTTTTCACACATATGTAGAGGTAATCATCTTTAAAATGATTAAACACACCTTTTCAAGTTGGTTAATTTTATCTTTCAACTGAGATACGTGTTTAATTCGTTGCTTATGATTTTGATGGCCGATTAGCCCGGCATATTGTTCACTAATCTCGTCGTGATCTTTTTTTAGACGAGCATTATATTCAAGAAGCCTTTTGACCTGCCTATAACAATAAAAATAAATTATATTAATACAGGATAAAATGTTTGAATAAACTAAGTCATAGGGAGTATAAGTCAAAGGAATATACTCTTCAGCTGCTTCGCGCTGGGCTCTTTCTTGTTCCAGTAGTTCACTCTTGTCCTCTATATTATTATCCCTCTCCGCGAAGGTTCTAATTGTATTAGAAAGTTCTTCTATTCTGTCATTTGCCTAGAAATATAGTATTATAAAATCTGTAACATAATTGTACTGTACAACAATGTAGAGAGTCAATACCTTGCTTAAAGTATCTTTGTATTTTGTCGTTTCAGCTTCCACAAATTTATTGCCTTCTGTCATTGCTACTTTACTTTCCTCCAACTGCAGATCAAGTTTACGATTCACTGTTTCTAATCGAGAAATCTCGATTTCTTGAGTACTACTTTTTTCCTCCAATTTAAGCAACATGTTTTGTGTTTCATGTAAATGTTCAGCCATTTTTTTAAGTTGATTTTTCATCTAATATTTAAAATTAAATATTAATTAGTTCTCACCTTGTAGAAACAAATTTTATGAAAAATATTTGCTACACACACACAAGTGAAACTACCTCAGAATTTTGTGCATCTTTTGTCTCACAATTTGCATGCAATTGTGTTATTTTTTCTAACTTTCTTGTTAATTCTTCAATTTGCTTTTCAAGATCTTGAATCTGTAAATCAAAATTATAATTATCAAATAATAATTCTATTTACAAAACATTTTTTTCTAGTATTTACATTGATTTACCTTATCTTCACTAATGTGTTTTTGGTTGGTCAATTCAGACTCTAATATATTTATTTTTTCCATGAAACCTGATATGCGACTTCTGAGATCACTTTCTAAGTCCTTTCTAGTTTGGATTTCATGTGTTTTAGCTTCACAAGCTTCTAGTAATTGTTTTCGGAGAAGCTCTACCTCAGACTGATGTTCCTTAATATGCCCATTTAATACTTCTTGCTGCAATTGAATCTGCAAGTAAAACTTGAGAATTATCTAGACATCCAATGAAATAGAAATGTATTCTCAATTGTAACAAATATTTCACAACCATAGATTCTATTTCTTTCTGATGCCGTTCTGCGGCTTCTGCTTGATTTTCCTGTAATTCCTTTAATTCAGACTGTAACTTTAATCTCTCTTCTTGCATATCTTGTATGTGTTTCATATGCTCTTGAATAGTTCTGGTTTTGTTTGCACATTCTATTTGTAAATCTGCAAGCTCGTTCTCTGAAGAATATTTTAATTTTATATCTGTGGAAAGCAGAGTAGACCTGGACTTTCCGTTTGTATTTTTTTTTGTTGTATTAGTTTTTTGTGCTGGTTGAGGCTATAAAAATATGGATTCATTACAAGGACAACTAATACCTCTTCATTTTAAAGAAATTAACTTACTGTTCTGAAAGTTGTACTAGATTGCTTGGAACTTCGATTACAAACTGATAAATTGCAATCAGCAGTAGTTGTGCTTTTGTTGGCATTAAATCTATCTGATTTATCTAGAGTAGCACCTTTTATTGCACTAAGAAATTTAGGATCATATGATCCTGGTGGAGGTACATCATCTGTAAATATACATTTCTATTACTGCAACACTCATTTAATAAGTAAGTCTATTATTGTCATAATTACAAACATATTTGTAAATTCATGCAATGTAAATACTTACTTTCTAATTCGTTAAATCGTTGGATCTTTGCTTTCGCAAACGACATCGTAAACTGTTTATAACGCAGTAATCTCCCTTGAAGCGTAATAAGCTGTGTAGCAGTTCTAAGCAGTTGTTACTGTTGTTACATTTGAAATGACGGTTATACAAATGAACGGGATTGCTTACCCAATGAACAGACTGTAATCGGTAAACGACCAATCCGGATAAGGCATAGAATAACAATTCTATATACCGTACCAGAGAGGATATGAAAGTGCTCTTCGACCATATACAAGGTATTCCAAAAATGTTGTACCAGAGAGGAATGAGAGTGCTCACGCCCGGGTTTGTAGTGTCCCCGGTATAGTGCTGCCCCCTAGTATAATTTTTAGCCTGTACTAGAACCTGCATCATCTTTTAGCCTGTACTAGAACCTGCATCATCTTTTAGCCTGTACTACAACCTGCATCATCTTTTAGCCTGTACTAGAACCTGCATCATCTTTTAGCCCAGAACAGAACCTGCATCATCTTTTAGCCTGGACCAGAACTTGCATCATCTTAGGCTGGATCAGAGCCTACATCATTTTTTAACATAGAAATAGCATCCACGCTGGCATTATTTGGCATCCGCAGCCAATATCTAATAGAGAAAAAATTCCGAAAATTATAAAGCACGTTTTACTCTCAAATTAATTTATATTTTAAGTAAATTTTGCAACAATTGAGGTAATAATATAAATTATAGTCATTTAATATTCATTGTGAGGCAGACTTTGAGATCATGTTCCTTTGTAAGAGAAGAAGAACCGTTCTTTGTAATAATAGATTATGTTAAATAGCATTAAATAAAACTATCTCTTCGTTGAACAACAATTTCGATCATATACATTTTCCTCAAAGCCTTCAAAAGGATTTATGAAAAGATAGACTGTGTGCAGTCTTGAATAGAACCGCTTGAGATTAATTATAACTTATGTGGGGTGGAAGCAAATGAAGGTAGTGGAGCAATCAGCTATAGAACGACACACGAATATTTACGAGAGAATAAAAGTGGGAAATACATAGTAAGAAATCCGACGTCGCGCTGTCTTGAAAATATTGTTCCATTCTGATACGATCATGGTATGTAAGAAAAATACCGAGATGGTGGATAACGCGATATGGTTAATTTAAATAAACGTGGGCGTATTGCAAAATACCAAGAGTCTTTATTCAAGACAACCGTACACGACGACAGTCAGGATAAGGATGTCCTGCTGTCCCAAAAATACTAAGCCGTGAGAACGCCTTCGACAGTATGCCTCTTTGTTTATGACACCTCCAACTTAAAGGACTTTCCCTTAGGGAGGGACAACGCGCTGACAAAAACCACATGGCCTGCCTCGACCATTTGCTTATATCGACTTTTCTAACAGGTAGATCGAATTAATGATTTTTTATTTCTTCCATAACACTTTTTTCAGCGTATTTCTTTCTTTTTTCTGATTAAAACAACATGTACCACGATATAATTGCGATTATAATTTCTCGTGTAATAAGCGATTAAATTTTCGGGCATGAAAGAGGACGGCAAATGCAAAAGAAAGAGAGGCAGAGAGTGGCAGGAACTTTTCTAAGAGTGATTAATGAACAAGACAATGTGGTTCCTAAATTTTTAGTTCTATTTGTAAGTAACTTCTATCAACAGATTTATGAGATTTTTCTGGTTAAAATCAAGCCAAACTCGATAGAGTTTCAATAGTATTGTCGTCATCCCGGAAGGAGAACAACTTTAGTGGTTTGATAAAAAGCCTTTATATTGAACTTGCGGACTCACTTTAGGGTAGGATAATTGTACGGAAGCAAAAGTGAAAGTTGGCTGTAGTAAAAAGTGAAAGTAGGGATGATCGCTGGCGAGGATGTCCGGTTTTCGTCTATGTCAAGGATGGACTAAAGTCTTGTAGGAAGACGGTTGTATGAGAGAACAGGCAAAAAGGCAGAGAGAAAAGAGAGTGGAAAGAACGGTTAGGTGTTACGAGCGCAAGAAACCCTGCGTTTAGAAAACTACCATCGCCGGTACAAAATCGGTCGACGATGGGTCTCGAGAGCCGTCGCGGCCACAACATTGTCGGCTGTATCGGTGTGAGACCAGAAGGCCACTACTAATCCAATTACAAAACTTCTTTATTATTAATTATTTTTTTATGAAACTTTTACCAACATATTTGTAGCATTTTTCTGATTTAAAAGATACCTAATATGGTATAATTCCGATGATATTTACCTGTGTAATGAACAATAAAAGTTGCTTCCCATAACAATTACATTAACGGAAAATTAGTGTAAATGTGATCCGAATTATATCGCGTTTGGTACCATTTTAATCAGAATAATGCCACAAATATATTGGTGAAAGTCTCATAAAAAAATAATTAATAATAAAGAAGTTAAATTTTTCATTTAAAGGCCTGCGCTCACGCTAGCTTCGATCTCTGCCGGCGGCCACGACTCTCTGCGATTCTTTCTTCCCCATACGCTGTCCTTCTCTGCGTTCGAAACTTTCATCGCTCGTTACACAAGCAAGTGTCATCGGAATTATATCATATTTGGTATCATTTTAATCAGAAAAATGCCACGAATATGTTGGTAAAAGTTTCATAAAAACATAATGAAAAATAAAGAAGTTTTGTAATTGGATTAGTAGTGGTCTTCTAGTCTCACACCGATATAGCCGACAATGTTGTGGCCGCGACGCGATGGTTCTCGAGTTTCGCTGTCAACACCTCCGTACAACATTGTATTTCAAATGGGACGCGCCGGCGAGAACCTCGGATCTGGTATCGAAGGCGGTGTTAAAGGATGATGCAGGTTCTGTTCCGGGCTAAAAGATGATGCAGGTTCTTTTCCAGGCTAAAAGATGATGCAGAAAAAGTGGGGACACTAAAACCCCGGGCGTGAGCACTCTCATTCCTCTCTGGTTGTACTTCCTTTAAAGGGATAATTCCTGAGGTCATTTGTAGCTTAGACCATATATGCTTATAGACCCGGCATAGGTATAGTATATATCACCGACGAGGTATAGGATAGACCTATCACCCAATGCATTTTCGTGGCCACGTTTTCGGGGGTCACGTAACCCCCTTACCATTTCCGTGTCACATCCTGTATTACCAACTGGAACTAAAATTTGCTGACAGCGTCCTTAGTGGTAGAAATTGAAATTAAAAATAGCTATATATATAGCTATATATATAGTCACTACAGTCTCGCGAATACAATAGAATATTGTTTTCTAAAACGCTTCAACGATTTCAAATACTAATTTCGATTATGATTAGCTAAACTTTATGTTGGGTATAAATAACAAATGAATGAAGCTGTACGTACAATAAAGAATATGTTTAACTGCAAAATTCGAAATGTTGTAAACAGCCAAATATTAATATGTACTTTATAAATTTCATGTTATAGGGTGACATAATTTTGTTCCTATTATTAATTATCTTCATTGCTTTGAACAATAAGAAAAGAAATAAATAAGAGTGTTGTTATATAAATCATATGTGCATTATATAGCATGTGGTTATTATGAAATAATAACACTCTCATCATCATCATCATCATCATCATCATCCTCATCATCATCCTCATCATCATCATCATCATCATCATCATCATCCTCATCATCATCCTCATCATCATCCTCATCATCATCATCATCATCATCATCATCATCATCATCATCATCATCATCATCATCATCATCATCATCATCATCATCATCATCATCATCATCATCATCATCATCATCATCATCATCCTCATCATCATCCTCATCATCATCATCATCATCATCATCATCATCATCATCATCATCATCATCCTCATCATCATCATCATCATCATCTTCTTATTTATTTCAATTTATTTATTTCAAGTATTTCAATTTTCAACAACAATTATTATTATGTTTACTATCGATAAATAAAAATTTATTTATGTAAATTGAAAAAGCACTTATTCAGCTTTAAAATGAGTATAGAAACAAAAAGCATTGTATTTAAACAGAGATGAAATATTCAGGTTGAATTAATCATGTAATGGCTCGTTTGGTTTAGTTTTCCAGAATGCGACTGTAACTTGGAAAGTAGCTGAAATACGCGCTGTGCATTACACGTCAGTAACAGTAAATTGGCAACTATGCGACGAATATTCTCCGATGTGATTTGGCAACTACGCCTTCGATGTCTGTAATTCAATATAATTCCTAAACTCACCACTCTAAATCGTAGAGGGCATACCAAAACCTCTGATTTTTTGAAGAGTCGGTATTTCAGAACGTGAGACACGAAGTCCCATAAGATGATAGGTCTATCCTATACCTCGTCGGTGTATATATATAGGAAATCATTCATTCACAGAATTCAATCATACGTATATACTTGATACCACGTAAGAAGGAACCTATTTCGCGCATGTCGTTGTGGGTTAGCCTTGTTGTGAAGTTTCAGCTCACCCACTACGTCATGAATATTCATATACCGGGAGACAAGAAGAAACTCCAACTATATTCCCAGAGGGATATAGAAACGTTACGAACATGCGGTATTATCAACAATTAGCGTTTCGACGCAGAAGAGATACGCAGTTGTAGAAGCGCGAGTAGGAGATTAGCCAATAAACGAGTTCCGTTGGTGTCGTATGCGCAGTAAAATCTTAAATTCGTCCTTCGCCAGGTTCCTTCTTATGTGGCACCAAGTATAGAAGTAATGTTGCTTTATATTGTGAACATACATACATATACAATAAGCCATGAACGGAGAAAGGGTTCAGTTCAATCATTTGTTGAAGTGTCATTCCTAAAATTACATTAAACAGTTTATGTTTAAAACAAAAAAATATTTTAATTTATAATTCATATTTTCTTTATTGAATCAATTAATATGTGAAATAAACATTAATTTATAGAATAGATTTGTTTCCATATGTGATTTATAATTCATAATTCCAAGTAAGTTAAACATTTTATAAATACGAACATATTATCATTGTGCATACGCGGAAACATTTTATTTATTTGTGGTAGAATTTTATGTATATCTGCATAAGTAAGTAATATGGTACCATAAGGTTTAAACTAATCTCTATTATATATATAACAGATATATTTCGCCGATAATGGCTAAATCTAATAATGTTGAAGAATGTCCTACTGCCATGGAAGAAAGTATTCTTGTACGTACTTATTTATATCTTAAATTTATAATTGTAAATGTTATTATACATATATTATACTTCTACTGTATTGTATTTTTTACTGAAATGGATTTCCTTCAATTGCATTTATAATATATTTTGTAAAGCTTTGCTTCACATTTTGTGTTAACACATTTATTATTTTTCATTTTTATTGGTAATTTGAGTATTACATGCAGTGTGGTGACGGTATGAAAGAATACCTTGAGCCTAGATTCGAGTGTCCTATTTGTTTAACCTGGCTACGCGATCCAGTTTTAACATCTTGTGGTCATAAATTCTGTTCGCAATGTATATACACTTGGCTTCAGTAAGTTATATCATATCCGTAAAATTAACAAGTATATAGTAAGTTATTGCACATATAATCTATATTTATAAAATAATCTTTATTTGTAGAAAGGAAGGTGCTTGTTGTCCAGTTGATAGTCAGCCATTAAAGTCTGAAAGTGATTTGTTCAGAGATTTATATACAAGCAGGGAGATATCACAACAACGTACACCTTGTCTTTATCAACAATTTGGTTGTGAAATTAAGTTATCTCCAGTGGATATGGAAGCTCACATTAATCAATGTATATATAAAAAAAGTCTTCCAGATTCACAAAACATTTGTTGTCATTTTAAAAATGTTGGCTGTACAGACATTTTTCACACAGAAGAGGATTTACATACACACTTAGAAACAAATATTAGTCTTCATTTAACTGTTAGTCTTTGTTTTTTTAGATGATTATTTTGAATTTGAGTGTTAAAATCTGATTTGCCTGTTTATTTTGTAGATGATTTTAAAAACACTACCACAGTCATCTCTTGTGCAACGTCACACAAATGTACTAACTGCTGAGTCAAAATTGTGGGATCCACCTCCCAAAAGCACACCATCTTTGGTTAATAGTGAGCCACCAATGGAGTGGCAGCAGTTAATAAAGTAAAGCAAATATGTATTTTGAAAACAAAATGTTTCTATAAATAATTCTATCAAGTATTCTTCTTTTTAGGAATCTATATGAAAGAATAGTAACGTTGGAGCAACAAAATAGAGAACTTTCTATTACTGTGTCTAATCAAAAAACTCAACTCACAACTCTGCAAACTTCTTTGAGATTTAACCAAGAAGAAATGTTTTTGCGTAGTTGTAATGGTGTATATATTTGGAGATTATATTCCTTTCGGGACAAACTTGAAAGTATGATGAATGATCCCTTAAAAATGTTTTACTACAGTCCTGGTTTTTATACTAGTCCGAATGGATATAAAATTTGTGCTAGAATTAATATATCTTCAAAAGATTCCGAATTTCTCTCATTACTTTTGCACATAATGAAGTCAGAAAATGATGACGGTCTAGATTGGCCATTCAATGGTATAATGCACTTTATTTTAGTGCATCCAAATGATTATGAAAAAGATATACGAGAAATAACTTCATCAAGACCAGATTTAGAAGCGTTTAGAAAGCCAGTCTGTGAATTGAACAAACGAAGTTTTGGTTACACGGAATATGTGCGAATACGAGATTTAACAGATTTTTTGCAAAATGGTTGCTTAATTTTTAGAATAGAAGTTCGTGTTCAAGATAGGTTTACAATGCCAATATAATGTAGTATTCTCAGTCGTATTAGTCAATTCTTCATTTTAGAGCAACATACTAATTTTATTTCTCTATGCTAGATAAACTGGAAATTATATTTAGATTTAATAATTTAATATTTAAATTAATTAAAAATAGTGATTATTTTAATGTTTCACTATTTACGTCCACTAGCCCAGCAGGTTTGACCTGTGTTTGGTGTTAGATTTTTTACCTTGAGCTTTTAGTATTATGAAAGGTGGAAGTATTATCATTTACAGTATAAAATATGATTTATTGCACGGGAAAGAATACTTTACTGTATGTTATATTTTGTTGTAACATATTTCTTGTATATAGGATCATAATGTATTTCATGTTTCCGTCCAAAATGTATAAAATTTAAAAGTATTATTTTTTGGGCTTTTGGTTTTGTCTTTTCTTATCTTTCTGTAACTGTCTTTACTCGTCTTCGATATACAGTTCCAATTTGTACTTAATTAGTGTCACATTTACATAGTTTGAAATAATGTAAAAATGATTTAGTAATCTCATATCAAGTTCTGTATACATATCATTGTAAATATAGAGTCCAACACTGTTGAAATATTATGACAATTTTCACTATATAACTAGAAATGCATAAGTTAAAAAAAAAATATAAAAATTTTAAGTATCACGATAATTTTAAACAAAGTCGTCTATTTTAGTGTAACAGAGTCCGTCCGTATACTATGTGATAAAATCTACACACTTATTACCACTTAATTTTGTAATGTGAACGTATTCATAAAATAAATAAACTTACAAGCCATAATATGTATATTGTTTTTGAAACATTATTTCGCCAAATTACTTTGTACATATAAGTAAACTGCGGAATTCCATACCATACCAATTACCGATCATCCTATGTAAAATATATTTAATAGTATAATAAATACTAATGTTAATAACATGCATTATTTGAATTGTTACAGTAAACTGGTTTATGTGAATGTGGAACACATAGATTTTAAAAGAACTTTCAAATTGTAATTGGAGTTCAACTCATACATTAATTTATACTTGGAGCATATATAGTTCAATACAAAATGCAAATAAATTTGATACGTATTATATTTCTTCTTGCTGCATCTTCCACTGGTATTATTGGCTTATTAATTACCTATGTGGAATCTTATTTACCTGCTTTAATAACACGTACATATCGTTATGGTAAATATTCTGATAATACTTATCAGCCACTTGTAATGAAAACAGAAGTACCTAGAAGGTGAGTAAGAAGAGGGTAGCAATATTAATTTAATAGTATTAGTAACAATAAATATAATATTCTAGATGGTTCAAACATTTTTATGTTTTTGCTGCACCTGCTTCAAGTTATGTATTATATATTATATTTTATAAATATTTATGGAATGGTGATATACCTAAAATCATCATATGGACATTAAATATGTGTTTAGGAACAAATAGACAACCATTAGGTTAGTGCAATATATACAAATTATTAAGTTTTATATTTATGTTTCAGTTTTCATTGTATATTTATACTTTTTAGTATCTCCAGAAAATACATTTGTAGCTGTCTTGCTTCTGACTATTCATTGTTGGAAAAGACTATATGAATCATATTACATAAATATTTTTAGTGGTAAAATGATGAATATATCTCATTACATCATAGGATTCTATCATTACTTCGGGACTTTAATCTCTATTATAGGGGAATCTAAAGGATTTATTGAAGGTAATTCTAATAGATGCTTGTACCCAAATTTTTCTATAATTATTAAATTAAATTTAGTTATGTTTATATATTTTTAAACTCTTCACTATAGGTTCAGAAAGCTATTTTTCCTGGAAAAGCATTACTTATATTCATTTGATATGTGCATTTATTGTTATATTATCATCATATGCTCAACTTAGAGCAAACTATATTCTTCGTGATTTACGAAAAGATAAAACTGGTGAAATCATTTCTACAGTTTATAAGATACCACATGGCGGCCTTTTTGAGTATGTGTCAGGTGCTTTACAAATTACAGAGATAATTGTCTATATGTCCCTTTCTGCAATATTGTGGCAAAGTTCTACATATCATTATGTTACCATATGGGTTTTAGTAAACCAGGTATACAAATTTTATTTCATATTTTTAATGCATCAAATGTGTATACTAATAAATACTTGCATTTTTATTTTTAGATATCTACCGCTGTATTAACACATAAGTGGTATATACAAACATTTCAAAATTATCCGAAATCTAGAAAAATTGTATTACCTTTTATTTTCTGAGTATTTTACTTTGTACGTACTTCATTAGATTTTATTAAGTGAATATATGTCATATTACTAATATGAAATGTAAAGTCAATAAACATTGATATAAAATAGTAACAGTAATTAGAGTAAGTTGTTTACATCGTTTATTTCAGGAATGTA